>JAMJFZ010001038.1:80000-1410000 GCA_026225945.1 Cricetomys ansorgei | reverse complement strand
AGTGGTTTTTAATCTTTCTCAAACATGAGGCAATCCAAGTGAAATCGAGGTACATATACCAGCGAAAAATGAACTAGGGTTGTGTGTCAGCTCTGCCCTGAGCAAGGTCAGGGATGGTGTGCACCTGATTCCTTCACAAGGAATGTGAAAAACTGGGTTAGAATATGCCTAGTTCTTCTTAACTAAATAAGTGTGAAGGAGGCCTATGTAATAACTTTTACTGCAATGTTTCCTTCTTGAACCCCTGAGATCCGCTGCTGGATGCCCTGGCTGCAAGTGCTTCTGTGACATCAAAGCTCTATTTAACAGAGGAGTGGTTAGGTTCACTCCAACTGTGTATAGTACTCTTGGCACCAACAGAGAAAACTACTCATTTTTCTTAGCTCCTGGATTGAGTAAAGAAGTAGTCATTGTTTTGACGAGTTGGGGCAAGAAAGTGGTGGTGAATGAATATTCGGCTGCTTTTTTCCCAAATAGGGAATTAGACTTCAGTTAGTGAATGATAGCAATTCATCTGTTGGCTTTGTGAAAATCATAACACAGAATTTGGACATTCAATCTGAGATCTGAAGGGAGTTAGCAGTTGATTCTTCTGCTTCAGGAAAGTTTGATATGAACTGTTGTGTTGAATGCCTCTGGTGTTTGACAGCTCACAACATCAGACCTACTGTTCTGGTGTTTAACAGTGCTGACATAGTTTGCAAGTGTATGGAGTTCTGCTCTAGAGAACTGAACTGCACTCTGGTTACATATTCCAATTTGTGTAGTGGGACAAGTTTACAACTTATGTTTTCATAGAAGAAGCTTAGCTTTTTGTTTTAAGGATGCGTTGGATGGCCATTCTACATGTGTATGTGGCAAGTTCTATATACTATGCAATTATAATATGCTGCTTAATTATTTCTACATTTTAATGTAGACAGGAGACACTCAGAGGTAATCTCTTCTTTATAGGAACATGGACTTGGCAAAATATCCAATAGCAATCTCCCATAGGTCTCCTTCCCATGGTGTTTCTGAGATGATGCTCAGGTTACACAAGAAGTTCACTCTAGGAATGCATTAGGCACAAAAGGATTTTTTCTTTTTCTTTTTTTTAAAATCATGTCCTCAGTTTTCTAGAAAAAAGTTTTATGGAAAAACATTTGAAGATCAAGAAGAACAAATCTGGAAACCTCACACTTCCTTACTTCAAAATATACTCCAAAGATATATGATCAAAACAACATGGCATTGACTCAAAGCCACATGTGTAGATTAGTGGTACAGAAAAGAGAGCTTAGCAATAAGTTCATGCATAGTTGCCATTTTTAATGAGTATGCCAAGAATACACAAGGAATGACATTGGAAAAACTATGTGCCCATATGAAGAAGAGTGAAATTAAACTCCATCTCACACCATATACAAAAATTAGCCCCAAACAGATAAAAGACTTAAATTTGAGACTAGAAATTTGTGTGACCACAGAAACATAGGAAAGAAACAAAACAAAAACAGATTAATGGATTCTATCAAACTAAAAAGCTTATGTACACAATGAAACAATCTACAGAGTGAAGACACAGTAATCAGACAGAAAAATCTTTTCAAACTGTACAGGTATTATTTAAAATATACAAAATCCTCACCTCAGTTCCACCCTGCAGAGAACTGACCACTACAAGTTGTCTTCTGACCTCTGCACACACACATATTCACACTCATGCAACACACACATATAAATTTTAAAAATGTAATAAAATGTCTTTAGTTTTTCTCTTGAGATTATTTATTGTCAGTAATTTTAATCATCTCTCTCTTTTTTATTTCAAAGAACAAACAAAACAATCCACTGGAGTTCAAATACCAAGAGATGATCAACAACATTTGGTCCATTTCTTTGTGGCTCCATTTTTCTGTATAAATGTATATACACATATAGTTATTATATAATAGAATTTAAATTGCATTTATAGTATCTGTGGTGGCTTAGAGGAAAATGGCTCCCATAGGCTTATAGGGAGTGGAACTATTAGGAGGTGTGGCCTTGTTGAAGGAGGTGTGTTACTGGGTGTTGGGCTTTGAGGTTTCAGAAGCTTAGGCCAGGCTCAGTCTTTCTCTCTCTCTTCCTGTTGTCTTTGGGTCTGGATGTAGAACTCTCAGCTCCTCTCCAGAACCATGTCTGCCTGCATGCTGCCATGCTTCCTGCAATGATGATACTGGGCTAAACCTCTGGACCGTAAGTTGGCCCCAGTTAAATGTTTTCCTTTATAAGAGTTGCTGTCACACACACACACACACACACACACACACACACACACACACACACAGTCCTTTGAAAGAACAGGAGTGTTTCTGGATCACAGCAATAGCTTCCTATCTTTGTTGCAATATATATCTGTGAGTTGAGAGTTCCAAAGCAAATCTTTAGGAGATAATAATGTTGCTTTGGTTTAGAAACTGGGATTTTGACTTATGATTTACTTGTTAATGGCAATATGGGTGAAATACTAATTTTTTTCATAGCACATATCTTTAAGTGTGCTTTTTGTGCCCTTTAAAAATGCATTCCTGGGAAAGCCAAGATGGCAGATTAGAAGCAAGCAGAACTTATCAGCTTCTCAGTGGCTTAGAATTGAAACAACCAGAAAACAGCTTCTCACTATTTGACTAGGGGAATACACTTATAGAAACTCTTTGTATTGAAACAGAGGGCAAGAGGGAAAACACCTCAGCCTGGATCCCACAGAAGCCTTACTGTGCAGCCAAGGGAAAGAAAAAACGGGAAAGCGAAGGAGAGACACAGATGCGAAATAGGCAGAGGATCCGGCGAAGAGCAGAAAGGCAGGCTGAACTCAGCTGATCTGGCTGTTGAACACTCTGCTGGCACTTTAGAAATGATTTGCATTTCTTAGTGTAAAGAGGAGCCACGTAGAGATGCTGCCCGTGCTGTGAGAAAGAGAAGTCTCGATGGTGTCCTTTCCCCTCGCCACTCAAGGCAAGAATTTTCCCTCTGCCCCTACTAGCACCAGCTTAGTAGCCTAATGTAGATGACACTGAAGAAATTCATTGAAAAATATGTATTGTACGATTTGGGTCAGAGACACTGAATATGGTAGACACTTTCTGTTCAAGACTGGTAGCTTCAACAGTCAGCTAACAATGGGTGGCAGACTAAGCATCCATGTTCTGATTAGATGCAGAGGCTAGGCCTAAGGAAACCATGGCCAAGGGCATGTGGCTTTTCACCCAATACAGCTTGTCACGCTGCACTTCTGTGTGGGCTTCACAGGGATGCATGAGACCCAAAATGCAGCAGAACTTGATATTAGCAAGGCTCTTGGGGTATACCAACCTAATCTATCTACAGGGAATTGCAGCTCAGGAAACTCTTTGGTCCCAAGCTACCAGCACTAGATAGGAGGGTGGTTGAAAGCCATTCTAACCAGTTCCAGATCCTGTCAATTGTGGCCAGTGGGTAACGCGCACACGTGAACACACACACACGCACACACACACACACACACACACACACACATGCACATACACAAAGAAATGGGTGAACATGTCTAGCCTTTGCTCTCTAAGGGTTCACAGTTCAAGAAGACTACAGGGAAAATAAAGAGTGACTGTGGTTGTCAATATACACCCCTGCCGGCACAGCTACTTCAGCAGAAATAATCATTGTTTTTTGATTTTTGAAAATCAAGATCTCTCCACCCTTTCATTAGTTGATTATGGTGTGTCTTGGGGTTTCTATTGCTATGGTAAAACACCGTGACCAAAAGCAATTTGGGGAGAGAAGGGTTCATTTGGCTTACACCTTACAGTCCATTACTGAGTGAAGTCAGGACAGAGCTCAAAGCAGGAACCGAACCTGGAGGCAGGAACTAAAGCAGAAGACATGGAGGGTGCTACTTACTGGCTTGCTGCCTATGGCTTGATCAGCCCGCTTTCCTGTACTATCTAGGACCAGGAGAGATGGCACTACCCACAGTGAGTTAGGCCCTCCCCCAGTAAGCATCAGTCAAGAAAATACCTCACTTGCCACAGGACAATAATAGAGGCATTGTCTTAGGGTTTCCATTGCTGTAAAGAGACGTCACAACCATGACAACTCTTATAAAGGAAAACATTTCCTTGGAGCTAGCTTACAGTTCAGAGGTTTAGTTCATTATTGTCATGTCAGAAAGCATGGCAGCATGCAGGCAGACATGGTGCTGTAGAGGGCCTGAGAGTTCTACACCTGGATCTGAAGGTAGCAGGAAGAAAGGAAAAAACGAGGCCTCCCAAGGTTACCCATCAGAAAGGGCATAGCAAGATGGAATAAGGATGGGCACAAGCCCCTCCATCAAGACTGGATGAGGCAGCCCAGCAGGAAGAAAAGGTCCCGAGGGCAGGGAAAAGGGCAGGTAAAACTCCAGCTTTAAGGAGTTCTACAAGAACACCAAGGAAGACAACCATAAGATATATGTAGGAGACCTAGTGCAGACCCACGCAGGCTGTGTGTCTGCCACTTCAGTTTCTGTGCCCCCGAAGAGTCCTGGTCAGTTGACTCCATGGGTGTGTTCTCCCAGTGTTGGTGACCCTCTGGTCCTCACAATCCCTCCTCCCAACTCTTCCTGCAGGTTCTCAGAGGTCTGCCCAATGTTTAGCTATGGGCCTTTGCTCTGCTCCCAACAGCTGCCACAAAACACCACATTCCACTCCCAGGCCCCCATAGACTTATAGCCATATCATAATGCAAAAAGTTCATTCAGTCCAACTTCAAAAGTCCCCACCTATAATCTATTACAATCTTAACATTGTTTAAAAGTCCAAAATCCAAAGTCTCTTCTGAGACTCATGGCAATTTCTTAATCGCAATTGCGTATAGAATCCAAATCAAAAAGCAGACCACATACTTCTAACATATATTGGCACAAGATATACATGACTGTTCTAAAACAGAGGGAAGGGAGCATAGAGGGGGAAATACTGGACCAAAGCAAGACCAAAAACCAGCAGGGCAAACTCCAAACTCTACATCTCCATGTCTGATGTCACAATACTCTTCAGATTATCAGCTCTTTCAACTTTGTTGACTGCAACACACTTCTCTCCCTTGGGCTGTTTCCATTCCCTGTTAGTAGCTTTCCTAGGCAGGTATCCCACGGCTTTGGCATCTCCGACATTTGGGGTCTTCAAGGAAATCCGTGCTTCACTTTTATAGCTTCACACAATGGATATTCTAAGCCTCCGAGCAGGGACACTCTTGCCACATGTCTGGGTGCAATGACTTTTTTTTAGTCAAAGAGGTAGATTCCATAACCTCTTTCTTGTGTCCTTGACTATAAATTCAAAACCATGTGGCTGAAGCTGCCAAGTTCTGCTACTTGCTGGGGCTGGAACATGGCCCCCTTGTTCAAAAATATTTTCACTAGTTTTCTGTTTTTTATGGTTTCCTTTGTTGTCTAAGCTTGACTGTCCTGGAACTCTGTAGACCAGACTCACCTAGAACTCAGAGATCTTCCAGCTTCTGCCTTCTGATTGATGGGATTAAAGTTGTGTACCACCTCACCTGGGCCTAAACTTTTCTTTAATTCCTTTTCATTTTTCTTTAATTACTTTTCATAAATTGGTAGCTTAGGTGGGTTGATTCTTGCTCTGAGGCCATTATAGCTGATAGCTACTGTGTAGATCCACAAGAAAGAAAAGGGTACATTTTCACAGAAACAAAACTTGCCAGACCTCAGCAGAGGGAACCATATGTCATGCTAAGCACCAATGTGGACAGTGGAACCCCATCATCTGATCTCAGGTGTTTTTATTAATATAGAAGCTCCTTGGTTGTTTTATTTATATAAAAACTCTGCCCCCTCATTCAAAGGCCTATTTTCACACTGAAGGAAACTTGTAGCTTAGTTTCATACCACGAACCTTTAGCAGCTAAATGGTGTTACCTTTATGGCGCGGGAGCTCAAAGCCTAAGGGGAGTGTTCTCTCCTTGTTGCCTGAGACTGTGGGAGAGGGACTACAAGAATTTCTCCACAGCAACTTTGCTCTTTAGAATGCAATCTATTTGGACCTCAATGGCTCTATCAGAGAACTGTGAGCAGGTGCGGGTCATGAGAAGCAAACATCTGAATCACAGATTTACATAACGCCAATGCCTGTAGACAATACAAACTGCCCAAGCTTAGGCAGCTCTCCCACCAATAATATACAAAACAATTGCTCCAAAGTTACATGAGCATAACTAGAAATAAACTTCCCCAACATGTCACCACTCCCTTTATTTCACTTTATTTCACTTAGCATCAGGCTTTTCTTTAGTCTGTTTACACTCCCTGGTTCTCCTTTTCTCCTCAAATTGTACATTTTGAATTTTTCCTTACTCAACTTCTTCTCTTTATTATAGAGCTGCATAAAACTAACCACTAATAGCCACACAACACAATCAATGCTAGGTTGTTCGGAAATGTCCTCTGTAAAAGCTGTTAATTCTTCAATTTAGCTTCAGGAATATTTTTTGGCCAACGGCAAAAGGCAATCAAATTCTTCATCAAAATATCACAAGAATGGTCTCTAGGATACATACTAATATTCTCTTCTGAAACCTCTTGAGCTGGGTGCCCACAATTCAAATGACTCTCAGCACCACTGTCTTCCATTCCCCTACCAGGATGGCCTATTAAGTACCACTTAACATATCCAACCAATTTTCTAGTCCAAAGTCTCAAAATGTTCCATATTCCTCCAAACAAAAATATGGTCATGCCCATCACAGCAATATCCCACTTACTGGTATGAATTTCTGTCTTGGTTAGGGTTTCTGTTGCTATGAGGGAGATTCCATGACCCCAGCAACTCTTATAAAGGAAAACATTTAATTGTGGCTGGCTTACAGTTCAGAGGTTTAGTCCAGTGTCATCATTGCAGGAAGCATGGCAGCATGCAGGCAGACATGGTACTGGAGAGGAACTGAGAGTTCTACATCTGGATCAAAAGGCAGCAGAAGGAGAGAATGATCCACTCCCTATGAGCCAATGGAAGCTAATTTTATTCAAACCATTACAGACATTTTCTTGATTAAGATTCCTTCTTTCTAGAAAACACTAGTTCATGTCAAGTTGACATAAACACAGCCAGCACACTGTGTATGTCTATTTTATAGTCTTTGTTTCTTTTTTCTGTTATTCTTTCTTCTTTCCTTTGTAGAATTCTCTCCTCATTACAACCGATCATATTCCATCTTTTACTTGCTTTTTCTCTTTTTTCTTTCTGAATATTTTATTCTCTCTGTTTATTTGGCTTCTCTCTTTCTTTCTCTCTTTCTCTCTCTCTCTCTCTCTCTCTCTCTCTCTCTCACACACACACACACACACACACACACACACACACACATGAAATTCCTACTGTTATGGTGTGGATGGTACACTGTGTTTGTTCTGTTATCTCATTCACTGCTATTTGCTGCTATTATTTATTTTGTCTTTTCTATGTAGGACTAAAGACTGAGCATGGCACTTCAAGCTATGTGGATGCTATACGGTTCTCTAAGATACATTCCCAGAGTATCTAAAAGTCAGTCCATGTTGCTCTAGATATAAATCACTTCTGCTCAATCTTCAATAAATAACTCAAAGCATAGGAGAGATTAAAAACCCCAAGGCAATAACCAAAGAAGTAGACACAGCTAATGACATCCTGAGGACCCACTTCTGGACACTCCTCTCCATATCAACATCAGAGAGAAACAGCAAAAAACTTGGAATTTTTTCAATCTGTTCATTATGGTTCAGTATTTAAGAAAGCTAGCTGCTCTTGCAGAAGACCATAGTTTGATTCTGAGTACATATACCAGGAGACTCATTACTTCCTAAACCTATAGCTCAAGGGGATCTGACATACTCTTCTGGTTTCTTGGGTATTCACGCTTATGTGTACACACATGCACAGAAAGACACACGTGAACACTACTAAAAAATAAAATAAATCTGAAAAAAAATCAAAGGAATGATTTTTTTGAAAGCTCAAAGAACTCCAGGAGAAGCAACTTCATAATACAATAAAGGTATGAATGAATAGTTCAATAATCTAGATCAAGTATAATCAAGGATGCCAGTGTTTGAAGATTAAATTGATCAATTAGGACATTCAGACACTGGTGAAGAGAAAAATAATTTATAAACCAAAATATGCAAGGTACAAATAAAAAAACTTCCATGTTTTTTTTTTTTTCTATAAGAAGGCACCATGGTACAAAGGAAAGATACAGAAAAATGTACTCAGTGAAATATCAGTAGAAAAATCCCCATGTCTTGAGGGGAAATGAACAAAATCTATAGGAGTCACCCTGAATCTCAAACAGACCCCACCAGGAAGATCCTATTTTTGCTATTCCAATTAAAATATCAAAGTACAAAACAAAGAAAGTGTATTAAATTCTACAAGAGAAAAATGCCAATTCATTTGCAATGGTCATCTTTACCACAATAACAGTAGATTTCTCAACACAAACTCTAAGGGTCAAGAGACTTGGCACGATATATTTTAAGTTCTAAAAGAAAATAGCTGCCCAACTAGATTACTATATCCAATAAAATTATTCTTCAGAATCAAAGGAAAAATACATTCCTTGATAATCATAATTTAAAGGAATTCATTATTATAAAGCCAGCATTGCATAAGATGTTTAAAGGAATCTTACACACAAAAGACCAAGAAAACACAGGAAAAAAAGAAATTCCATGGTAAAAAGAAGATATGCAAATCAGAATTAAGAAAGATTGAACATTAAAAAAACAACAAAATGATAGGAATTAGTACTTATCTTTCCACTATACCCATCAATATAAATTGCCTTAGTTTTCTAATTAAAAGGATTAGACTGGTTGATTGGATTATAAAGCAATATCCTACTATTTACTGCCTTCAAGAAACACACAAGCTAGCAAAGACATACACAGACTTGAAGAGACAGAATAGAAAATAAGTCTCAAAGCAAACAGAATCTGAAAGCAAACAGGAGTAGTATACTAATATCTGACAAAGTCAACTTAAAGCCAACTTAGAAGAGACGAGACTCGCTATTGGTAAGATATCACTAAAGGGAAGAATACATAAGAATATTTAATGAAAAAAACAAAAGGAAAAGAAATGCTGTTCATGTTTATATCTGAAATTCTGTTGTGCTCAATTTTATATAACAAGTTTTACTGGACATAAAGGAACAGACAAGCTCTAATACAATAATAGTTGGTGACTTCAGTACTATAATCTCACAATAGATAAGTCATCTGGACAAAAACAACCACAAAAAAATACAACAAACTTCAGAGTTAAACTACACTATAGATCAAATGGACTAACCACATAAAATGAACAATATATTTAAGTGCAGAATACATTTTATTTTTAACATCTCATAGAATTCCTCTCTAAGTTGTATTTTAGGCCATAAACTAAAGCTTATTAAACACAAAGACTTGAAAGAATTTCCTGCATCTTGTCATAATAGAATGGAAGCAAAAAGGACTGAGAAGAGACACTAAAGCAACTATACAGACATTTGGAGATTGAGCAACGCACTTTTCAACGATTAGTGGGTAATTAAAGAATTCAGGGGAAAATTAAAACATGTATAAAATCAAATGAAAACAGAAACAAAACTTAAGGGACTCTGTGGGACACAGCAAAATCAGCTTTAATATGCTATTAGTTATTGAGTGCTTACATGAAAAAGTAAAATAAAAACAGAGATCTTAAATAATAACCTAACAATATATTTGAGGTAATAGAAAGACAAAAGTAATCCAAAATGAAGTGCAACAGAAGTAAAGAATTAGTAAAGATTAGAGCCGAAATTAATGACATCAAATATAAAAAAACAATACAAAGGATCAGAGAAATAAAGAGTTACTTCCTGGGGAAGATTAACAAAATTGGTAACTCTTAAACCAAGCAAACGAGTGATGAACCAAATTAATAAAATTTGAGATGAAGAAAAGAATATCATATGACTTAATACTACAATCTATAAGTGTATTAAGGACTATTTTGAACACATATACATTCATAAATTAGAAAACCAGAAGAAAATGATATTTTTACTAGGTGCATGGGACCTACTAAAACTTAATCAGAAAGATGTATAAAACCTGAACAGAACAATGAGATTGTTGCAGTAATAAGAAGTCTCCCAATGAAAGAATCAGAAGTCCAGATAGATTTTCTATGGAATTTTTATCAGACCTTTAAAGAATAGATCTGTATGCCATTTTTAAATTGGATTATTTGTTTTGTTGATGTCTAGTTGCTTGAGTTATTCATATATTTTGGATATTAGCCCTCTATTGGAAATGGAGTTGGTGAAAATCTTTTCCCATTCTGTAGGCTGCTGTTTTGTCCTATCGACAGTGTCCTTTGCCTTACAAAAGCTTTTAAGTTTCATGAGGTCCCATTTATTAATCATTGATCTTAGTGCCTGAACTATTGGTGTTCTATTCAGGAAGTTGTCTCCTGTGCCAATGCATTCAAGGCTATTCCCTATTTTCTCTTCTATCAGGTTCAGTGTAGTTGGTTTTATGTTGAGGTCTTTGATCCACTTGGACTTGAGTTTTGTGCAGGGTGATAAATATGAATCCATTCACATTCTTCTACATGCAGACATCCAGTTTGACCAGCACCATTTGTTGAAAATGCTGTCATCTTTCCAGTGTGTATTTCTGGCTTCCTTATCAAATACCAGGCGTCCATAAATGTGTGGATTTATATCTGGATCTTCTATTCAGTTCTATTGATCAACATGTCTGTTTTTATTCCAGTACCATGTGTTTTTTATTACTATGACTCTGCAGGATAGCTTGAGATCAGTAATGGTGATGCCTCTGGAAGTTCTTTTATTTTTTAAGATTATCTTAGCTATACTGTGTATTTGGTTTTTCCATATGAAGTTAAGTATTGTACTTTTAAAGTCTGTAAAGAACTGTATTGGGATTTTGCACAGGACAGGACAAGAGCTAGAGATGGATTAGCCAGGAGATGATTTCTAATAATATCCTACTCTGCTCATAGATCTGTGCCTAGCCCAATCTTTATCAGAGAGGCTTCCTTCAGCAGCTAATGGGAACACATACAGAGACCTAGTGCCAAATAATATGTAGATCTTAGAGAACATATTGGAAGAGGGGAAGGAGAGATTGTGGGACCAGAGGAATCAAGGACACCAGGAGAGCAAGCCCCTTGGAGTCAATTGAACCCCCACTCTTCGAGGCTCACAGGGACTGAAACAGAAGACACAGAACCTGCAGGGTCCCCTAACTATATCTTATGGTTGTCTGGCTTGGTGTTCTTGCAAAACTCCTATAAGCTGGAGTGCAGCGGTTCTCTGACCCTTCTCCCTGCTCTTGGGTCCCTGAGCTGACTTCTTTTGATGATACACTGAGGTGTAAAACTGTAAGTTGAAATGTACCCTTTCATCCTCAAGCTGCTGTTGGTCATGGAGCTTCATCATAACAATAGAAACCCTAACTAAGACACCATGTTTTACTCCTTCCAACTTAGAAAGACACCATGCATTTTAAACTTGAGACTTCCTGTGTACTTAAGACAATAAGTTAACAGTAGAGAAGAAGAGAGTAGCATTGTGTCCACAGGTCTCCTAGAATTCATGCATTCAAATGCAGTTTCCAAGCAGGCCTGTCATGGATGAGATGACAACCACTTACAGCGTGGGCATGGGAAGCCGCCTTACCCTCTTGCTGTTTTTCTGCCATGTGAAGACACAACAAAGTACCCACCACACATAGAGAGCCAGTACTTTGATTGTTGACTTCTCACTTTCCAAAGATATGAGAAAGAGAGAGAGAGGGAGGGAGGGAGGGAAGGAGAGAGAGAGAGAGAGAGAGAGAGAGGTGGAGAGAGAGAACAGCTTCTGTTATTTATAGTACCCAGCCTGAAGTATATGGTTACAGGAGAAAAGTGGGTTAAGACAGTGGCCATTTAACATAAGGGCAGTAAGATGAAATGGCTATATTCAATTTGAGCCTCTTGAAGTTAGGAACATCTTATTTAGGTTAACTGGATATAGGTTTATAGTCTTTTTATGTGGAGCAAAGGGGAAAATTGGGTTTTACTCAAATATGGTATAGAGAAAATATACTAGTAAGAAGCATGCTTCACCTCGATTCCTACCCCACACACAGGATGCCTGCACATGAATTTTCTGAAGAAAGATTTGTCAATTAGAATTGCCTCAACATGAATGAGTCTCACATCTCAATGTCAATGAAGTTATTGAAAGACTAATATTAGGATGCTGGAAGAAGAGAACTTAACTTCTATGAAAGTAAGATGTGGGTTTTGTTTTGAAGGAATAATTGTCAAGTGAAATAGTTTTCATTCTTATGACCCACAAAACCACATTGCACTCTTTGTAAACTGTAGGCCTCTGGGGCTTAAGAGTAAGTGGAAGCCACAAAAGAGCTCCTCATCCTCCCCAAGTGGGCTAGCAGGATGCTCTGGGAGCTCCTTCTCTTCTAAGCCCTGGAGGCTACTCACAGTAAACAGACTAGTAAGCTTTCTGCCTGTCCTGTGGCAAATTATGCACCTTTGTCTTTGCAAAGACCAGGAGGCCAGGTGCCCCCCCCCCCATGATAATTAAGGCTTTTCCACCCGAGGGAGAAACCCAGCCTTCCCCAGAAAGATATTTAATCAGGGAAAAGCCCTTTTAATAAATGAGTTTCGTGTCCATCAGACTACGTGGTCTCCAGAGCTTTCTTCGTGGCTCTTCAATTTTTCAGGTCCACGAGTGGACAGCTTCGCGAAAGGTCCCCAAACTGCGATTCCGGGGCTGCACCTTCCTGCCACTTGGGCCTAGGTCTGTTTGCCCGGCCACTGAACGATCCTAGTCTGGCGGGACACACACACACATAGAACTGACAGCAAACGACATACATTTTCTCCAATATGCATTTAATCTCTGTGAAGCAAGAGGATGAGGAGCTGTCTAGCCTGGGATAAGGGGTAGGCATCTATTGGGAGGATGCCATTGAGGGATAGGGTACAAAACATGCAGTCAGTCAGAATAACTAAACCTTTTCTTATTACCTCCCTCCTAAAGCATCTGAGCGTTCAGGCTAAAGATATGATCCGATTGTGCGCAGTTTAGGAAACTGTATCTACGTAGACTACTTTTAGTAAGACTTTTGAAACAAAATATACACATTATTTTATTCCATTATGGGCTTCTAGTGGATATTCATCACTACATAGAATGAGATTTGAAGTTCTTTCAAATGTCTTCATATCACAAGGCTTTTTGTGAGAATGAGCTTTTTTATGGTTCCTTCTTAAAATCAGAAAAAGGCCAGTGATGGAACACAGACAGCTATTTGTATTCTTTTTGTAAACTCACGGGCCTTTATTTCACTGCTACCTATAGAATGACAGCAGCCTCTTAGCACATTTGAGAGTGATTAAAGAACAAGACTGATGATACCAAAGACAGTAAAGCATGTCTAATGGTTAACAGTCACACATAGCAGCATGATGGATAGCAAAAAGCAAAATACATAAGAAAATCTCTGTCCAAACTGCATCTCCTTAGGGTAAGTGCTAACCGTGCATTTCCTTTGAATTCTAAAGCACTTCATTCGTTCAATTTTTATACATCCAGTTTCTGATTGAATGTAGAAGTCTACATAGTGAAAAGGCTTATTCTTTTTCTTCTTGTTTTGTTTTTCTGCTGTGTAGCCTGGGCTGACCCTGAACTTGCAGCGATCTTCTGACTTCCGCCACCCACATTTTGAAATTACAGATGTGCACCACCACGCCTAGCTTGAGAAAGGGAGTCCCGGTACAGACAGAAGCTCTCCTGAGGGCATTTGATGAGAAGATGTTGACAAATTTTGTTTTAAAATTGGGACATAAGTATTACATTGTTCCCTGCTACAGTGGGGGACAGAATGCATAGAGAGATGCTAGATGAAGACGTAGAGAAGACAGGCAGATTAGATGACCAGAGCCTTGCTGTTCTATCCAGCCCAAAGCTGCTGGCTGAGAGGGGTGGAGAGAGGTGAAGAGAGGTGAATTAAATTAAAAGGAAGCATTAATTTTGCTAATGGTGGTTGTGCTGGTCAATTTTTTTTTTTTTTTTGTCATCTTGACACAAACTAGAGATACCTGGGAAAAGAAAATCTCAACTGAGGAATTGCCTCCATCAGATCGATCTCTTGGCATATCTGTGGGAGCATTTTCTTTCTTTTTTAAATAATATTTTATGTGTGAGGATGCTTTGTCTGCATGTATGTTTGTGCACCACATGCATGCAGTGCCTGTAGAAGCCAGAAGAGAGTGTTGGGTCCTCTGGAACTTGATAGATGGTTGTGAGCTACCATGTGGGTGCTGGAAATCAAACCTGGGTTCTCTGGAAGAGATCCAGTGCTCTTAACTTCTGAGTCATCTCCTCAGCCCCCTCCGGGGAGGGATTTTCCGGAATGTTAATTGGCGGAGGAGGGCCAAGCCCACTATTGGAGGTGCCACCCCTTGGCAGGTGGTCCCCAGTTCAAGCTAAACATGAGCCTTAAAGAAGCCAGTAAGCAGCATTCCTCTTATGATCTGTGCTTCAGTTCCTGCCTCCAGATTCCCGCTTGAGTTCCTGTTCTGATGGTCTGTGACATGTAAGTGCAAGTCAAATAAACCCTTTCCTACATCAGGTTACTGTGGGTCATGGTATTTATATCAACAACAAGAAACAAACTGGAACAGTGGTAAAGAATGACACTTCTCCTCATATTCACTATTCACTCTTTCAAAGCCTGATTTAATTCCTGGTGCCTGTGATTAAACAGTGACATGGCTTCAAGTATTTGAAGGCATTTTTTTTTTTTTTTTTGCTATAGGTAAGCAATGAATGAATATAGACACCAACAGACATGTTGTAGCATCCAATAAGCTATAGAGACCAACACTCTGAGTGAACATTATAGGGTACCCTAAGACAGAATGCTTCATATTAAAGAAAATATGTCATCTAACAAGAGATGAAATAGAAATGTGCTGATTTTTTGCCCAAATACTATTTTTCACATTAAAATGGTGTAAAATTTAGGTATTAATTGTAGGTTTGTAGAATTCTTAAAAACAAGGGTAAACAAAATGCCATTTTTCTATTAAATTATATCATATGGAGGCTGGAGAGATGGCCCAAGGATTAAGAACACTAGCTTCTCTTTTACACGACCAGGGTTCAGTTCCTAGAACCCATATGGCAGCTCCCAAACCTCTGTAATCCCAATTCCAGAGGATGCAGTGCCCTCTTCTGACAACCTTGAGCACTAGTCATATAGATGGTGCACATATATACATGTAGGTAAGACACCCATATACGTAAAATAAATATTTGTTTTTAAAAATTATATCATGTTACCATTTTCTTTATTCACATTTAACTTCTGCCACAAATGACCATTTTTTATTTATAACTAAAAACATCTGGAAGTTTCTTCACACTTAAGTGCTAAGTTGTTTCAGTTAAATATTCCCTTAAGCCTGCAATCTGTAGATCTGAAAACTACTAATTATTTCTGTAAACCAAGTCCTATGTGGAAACAGACCCTTGACTATCAATCTCAAAAGTTTTAGCTACATGAATTGTCGCAGCAAATATTTTTTAGCCTATGACAAAAAAGTCGTTCAGGCAATTCTACAAACTTTATGTGCTGATGATGTTCATGTTCATCTCCAGGATTTGTATCAAAATGATGAATATGAGTTCTTACTGTATTTACATTTTGTTGCAAATATAGGAAGGCAGGACTGTGCCCTGTGGAGACTATCAATTATTTTAATATTATTAGTTCATTGAGAATTGCATTCAATGTCTTCATCATATTTACTGACCTTCCCTGACTAATTGCAGGTCTTCTGCTATCTTCTCTATATCTTAAAAATAAATTTAAACCCCAAAGACCAATTTGCATTGCCCAAATATTCTTGAATGAGTGTTTTTCCACGGGGTGTGGCTGACCAGCCAAAGGCCTATTCTCAGAGCAAACTGTCTCTTCCCTCTCTTAGTAGCTAACAATGCTGATATTGCCACAGCTAGAGTTGGGGGTGTGTGCTAAACTCTCCTCTCCATACTGGGATTCGATCTGGCTTTGGCTTGCATAGGTTTTGGACATGCTGTCACAACTACTGTGAGTTCATATGTGCAGCTCTCTGCTGTGTCCAGAAGACATTTTTTATAGTAATTTACCATCTTTGGCTCTTATATTCTTTCCACTCCACTTTTTACAATAAGCTCTGAGCCGTGTGTATGTGTGTGTGTGTGTGTGTGTGTGTGTGTGTGTGTGTGTGTGTGTGATATGTTCCCTTTAGGATTGAACATTCTGAAGTTCTCTTATTTTTTATAGTTTGCTTAGTGTGGGACATTCTGCTAATCGCCATCTATAGCAAAAGAAGATTCTCTGATGAGGGTTGAGAGATGCATTGATGTATGTGTACAATTTTAAGTCATCAGGAGTCAGTTTAAGGCGATGTCCATTTAGTAGAGTAATAATAGTAGCTCATCTTAAGGGCCTCTGTCCTACCTAGTCAGTATGATGCCAGACATGGGTTTCATCTTAAGGAGTTGGACTTAAATCTAATCAGAAAGTTGTTGGTTACTCCTATGATGTCTATGACACCATTGCCGTCAGTCACCAAGCCTTGCTGGCCAATCATTGTTTTTCGCAGGGTTCGCAGCTGGGTTAATTGATGGTTACTTTTTTCCTTTGCTACCATGTATAACGCCTTCCAGCACTATGAAAGATACAGAGAGATCAAACTGGTACTGACCTGGCAGCTTCATCCATACTGGCTATCTTTCATAGAGTAGCCTTGAATGTACAATCTTTTTGCCTCAGTCTGCCAAGTTGTGGGATTCCAAGGCTGCACTGTCCAGCTCATCACTGTGTTTTCCTAGGAGTGTATTCTTCTCCTTTAACTATAGGAGAAGGTATACTCCTCTTTTAACTATAGGACCTTTTGTCTGTTTGAGGAGTGAAGGAATTAATAATCTTTATTGTTTCTCCTGCTCTTAAGGTGCACTTTTGGATGATTAGCTCGCATATTAATGCTATTGGGATGCTGTCCAGATAGAGAATATCCTATATTGTGGCTTTGGTACAGAGTTTTTGACATGACATTTATCCATAGTCATTGTCATTGGAATACATACTTCTGTGGATTTTATTAAGTTTTATTGATGAATTACTCAAACATATATACTATACATAAGAAGGACAAAGAAAATATTTGTATCAACATTAGTAGGAAAGCTAAATCCAGAATTTCTTTTATTAATCACTAAGTTATAGGCCAAATACACAATACCCCCTTAATGTGTTTTAGACAACAATACAGGAACAATGGACTTCACTATGACATGCTCATATATAAATAATGAGTTATTTGATTATATTAAGTTCCCTATTTTCTTCTTCCTTGACTATCCCCTTCAGACAGTTCACTTCCTCTTCTGATTAGGTAAACCATTAATTTTTTATGAATATATGGATAGTTTAAAATATGTTGACATATATCAACAGAATTGATTAATCCCAAGAGGAAGCTTTTATTCTACTTAGTGAAGAAAATATTTTTTTGAGACAAGTTTTCTCTAATGTATCCCTGGCTCTTCTAAAACTTGTTGTGTAGGCTAGGCTGTAGAATAACACTTGAAAGAAGTTTTTATTATTTTGGTTTCTGTAAAAATGCAAAATGGCGTTTGGATTAGGTTTGCGTTCCCAGCTCAGTGGTATAGTTGTTTACGAGTTGGGTTTGGAATGCTCGATGCAGGTGGCTATAATTTGGTTAGGTGCAGTCATTCTGGCACCTGTAGCTTGTTTTGGGGATTGTGTACCACAGGGGTTTATGGGAATTTTTGGCTTAGGATATAAAAAGTCTGAAGCCCTGAGAGTCGGAGTGGGCTTTGGTTGGTGGTTGTTTGGGTTGCTGTCATTAGTTAGTTTGATAATTTCCAAAAGAAAAAAGGTTGGAGAGAGTGAGTTTGTAGATTGTGAGCTGAGACGCTAGTCTGACTCACTGTCAGCTGGTCCTTTTCAAGCTTAGGACAGCCTAAAGGAGGCTGTGAGGATTTCTACTTTTCTCTCATTCTATATCAAGGCTTCTTACAAAAGTGGTGAATATTTCTTTCTATCTTTCCTTTATCCCTAAATTGAGGGAAAAAGATTGTGGTATATTTGCTACACTAGGCTGACTTGGAACTCACAAAAGTCTGTCTGCCTGCCTCTGCCTCACAAATGCTGGGATTAAAGATATGCACCACCATGCCTGGTTAAAGAAGGAAATTTTAATATAAATTATCTATTGAAAGGCTATTTGCCAGGCATCAAAAATTATGCAAATGTGCTAACTCATGTTATCACTGGAACACTGAGAAAATAATGATGCTTAAAAAAAATAAATGTCATAGATGATAAGATTCATATTAGGGAGGGCATGATGTAGGCTAGGTCAGAGAAGGAAAATCATGGAAATGTAGGGTTAGAGTTTTTTTTCAGCTGAGCACCTAACAGAAGACTTCTTCTCTGCGTCAGAGGTTGACTCTGTGGTCAGTAGAGAAGGTGGTCAGAGAGGAAGGATGGACATGAAGTAGAGATTATTAGCAAGGACAGACCTGGTCTCCTAAGAACACAGTAGAGACCACAAGGACAATTTCCTAGGTATGTCTTCCTCCAACTTCGGGCATCAGGAGGAGTGGATTTTGCTGCAGGAAAGCACGGCCCTTTCACTGCAGAGGTGCATGGGCACCTCACTCAGATTGGGGTGTTGAGGGAGGAGCTTGATGTCTTGGAGACCTGGATGGATGTTGCCATGCACCAAAATGTGAGCCAGTAAGTCGGGGTGAATACGCATGATCTGTAGCAGTGTCTGCCCCTCCCAGGTTCAGACTATAAAACTCACTATGGCTGCAATTATGCCTTGCACGACTATTTCTCTTTATCCAAACAAACTCAATTTGGAAGAATTCGTGGAATCATATTTCAGGTTATAGGCTACAATTTCACCACACAAAGGTTAAGCAATAGCTAGGATCACACATTTAATAAGTGATAGGGCCAGGAGTTACAACAAACTCTACCTAATACCAGACCTGGGTTATAATTAACCATAGTCCAAAGGGCTTTATTGTTTTTTAATTCATAGGTCAAGAGAGGGTATTAAAATAAGTAGTTAATTCACTCAGCAACAATTTGAGAATTTTCTTGTTATGGGACATTAGATATGATAAACTCTCCCTTTTCCACTCTATACTGAGAGTAAATTTTGGAAAAGATAGAAAAGGAGAGAAACCGTAGGGAAGCTTTTTGGAAAAGGATAAGGGTAGAGGGTGGGCAGTTTTTGAAGAGCCAACTTTGTCCTTGCCATGGTGTGTACAGTAGTGAACAATACGCTAATCTCATTTCCTCTTGCTTTTTTTCTGAATAGGGCCTCATTTCAGAACTAAGTCCACACTAGGCTCCATTTGGGACTCATCCTTGGGTATTGTATCTATGCTCCTTTGCAGTGGCTACTGCATAATATGGATCTTTTATCTGTTTATTCTAAAGCTAGAGCTTATTATACTCCACCTGGGATGCTACAGAAGAATAATAGAGACTGTGGATTCAAAACAATAGAAATTTATTTTTTACTGGTCTGGAGGCTGGAGATCAGCATGCTGGTGAGAGTCCATGCGTAGGTTCATATAGGATGCCTTCTCACTGAGTGGAAGAGGCTACTGATCTTACGAGATTCCACTTATGTGTTTAATTTTTGTGGCTCTTGATTGAAATTAGCTCCTTGTAAAAGTGAGACAAGTGGTCTACTACCAAGATACAGTCAGCATCCTTATGGTCCCTGTAACGAGGGTATCACATTCATGAACTATTTGCTCCCATGATCTTATTAGCTTGCAAAGATATCTCCTAATACCATCATCATGTAGTTTTAGTGTTTCAATTTGTGAGTTTTGGGAATATAAACAATCAGCCTATACTAGAGCCCCCGAGTCTGGGATGCACATACTGTGGCAATTCTTAGGGAGGTCAGCACTTCATTCATGCCAGTATTTTCTGTGAAAATAATAAACCATGGTCTCTGGAGTAAATTCCTCCTGAAGCATTACAGCTGTGTGGGAGTCTCAGCATCTACATTATTATTCAGCAGAGACACCAAATGAATGCATAAGAAATTTAGCACTTACTTGCTTCACCTATTTGCATTAGAAGTGAGACTAGTTTTAAAATTATGACCAATATACAGTGACCTCTTTTAAGCATTTTCTAACTTTTAACTTATATGCTAATAATTAAATAGTTTGGATTTTAATTTTCAGTGCTCTGAAATATGAGAGGAATGTCCAATGCAACAAGCTAGCAGACCATTTCTTTTATTGTTGTTCTTTATTATTGAAACATGCTTCATTAAATCACCCTGTCTCTTTACTAACACAGCTTGACATGTGTTGGCTGATAGTTTTCACCAGTAGTCATCACTTATTTTCTGTCTAAGGAATGGAGTTTGTATTTTCAATATTATTATTATTTTATTATCACAAAGGTATATGGTAAATTTTAGAAAGAAAGTAATTTAAATACATTAATAAAATCATCTCTATAAGAGAGTTATGTGGCAATATAGTCATATGCTCTTTATATTTTATTCAGCAGTTCAGATACCTACTTTTTTCTGCCACTGATCAGTCAGAAATTAAACGGCAGCTTCATTTGGCCTTTTTTGATCACAGTGGACATTTGCAATTCGTGATGTGCATGAACTAAGATCTGGGAGCTATATAGTATCCTAGAGTTGCACTTACTATGATATTCGGTTGCCTCATCAATACCTTGAAAACCCTGACATTTTCTTCATGTTCTGATGTTTCATAGTTCTTCCATTAATGATTTCTGGTAGAAAGCATCTCTTTCCTTTGAAAGAAGAGGAACAAAGACACGTACAGAGTTAGCACACCAAAGAAATATTAGGAGGAGGACCACATCACGGGAGTGGCAACCAAGCTGGGATTTGTCTCCTAAGTAAGCAAGATACCTAGTCTGCAAATTATTTGTTGTTCTATAGTTTTGTGGGTTCAACACCAACGGAAAATTCAGGATGGCTTTGGACATCGGGAGACTCTGAGAAGCTTGAATATGATAAGTTTAAAATACTTCTTTGGTATCACAAGGTAGACATTAAAAGAAACAGTTTATGTACATACATTATATTCCTAAATGCATAAACATAGCATAATCAGTTTGGGTCATGTCATTTGTGTGTTTATTTTGTAACAACAACTAATGAAAAGAGAGGCCATGAATTTGAAGGAGAGCAAAGACTGTTATTTGGGAAGGTTTGGAGGGAGAAAAGGGAAGGGGGAAAGGTCACAGTTGTATTATAATGTCAAAAAATTACAAGAAGTAATTAAGGGAAAACAAAGAGCTTAAAGCTGCTCTACATTATTTTGAGATGGCTATTAATTATTAAGTGGAAGATCATTACTTGTTTGGAACTAGTTGAAAACTTGTCAAGTGCATTTCAGGATCAAATGATAGATCTACTGCTAAGACTAGGTTTGTGGATACAAAATAGATATTTTCTTAGTAGTGGAAAGGTTGATTGTTCCTTAAACCGTATGTCCCTGAATTGCTGCCTCTCCTGTTCTAAGCCATGGTAACTGAGACTGAGGTAGAAGGTCATGAAGTAAGGAAGCTTAGGCCTGGAGCCAGATGCACTTTCTACATGAAGTTTAAGGTCTGGAGGACATTGAATACAAGGCTCTGGAAAGACTTTGTTAGTCCATCCTTCCTCACAGGCCCCCAAAATATGTTTAGCATGGTTTAAGTTGTTGCTTCTTGTCTTTTTTGAGTATTCTTTTCATACAAATACCCCCTAAAACTCCACAAAAATATCCCACAAAAGCAAAAATAAAAACAAACAAGCAAAAGACCATTACAAAAAAAAAAGCCAAAACAAAGCAAAACAAAACAAAAAGTCCACAAAAATACTAATTGAGCTTGTTTAATGTTGGCCAGCTACTCCTGGACATGAGGTAGTGAGACTCCATTGGAGAAAATTGATTTTTCTTCCTGCTGGGGGTAGGGGGAGAGGTAATCACTTGTGATCGCTTCTTTGTTAGGGGTAGAATCCTGTATCTGCTTCCTCTTCTCAGTGCTGGAGTCTCATATGGCTTGAACCTGTGCAGCTCTTGTGTGTGTTGTCACAGTTTCTATGAGTTCATATGAGCAACAGTTCTATTGTGTCTAGAAAACACGTTTTCCTTGGAGTCATCCATCACCTCTGACTCTTATAATCTTTCTGCTTCCTCTTTTGTATTTCTGAGCCTTGAGGAAAGAGGTTGATGAAGACATCCCATTTAGGAATAAGTGCTCCAAAGTTTCTCATTCTTAGTATGTTGCTCAGATGTGGTCTCTGTGTTAGTTCCAAGCTTCTCTCATGTGCACTGAGGGAGGCTTTGATCTATAGATATAGCAGTATGCCCTTAGGAGTCATTTTATTGCTATACCCTTTAGTAGAATAATAGTTGTAGATTTTCCCCTAGGCCCCTGACCTACCTAGTCGCAGGTTACTGGCCACTTCAGCAGTGTCCTATATCAGTTCCTGCATGTCCTGGGCCTTAAATCCAATCAGAAGGTGGTTGGTTACTCCCATAACATCTGCACCACTATCACACTAGTATATTTTGCAGGCAGGTCACTGTTGGAGGTCGCAGATATAACTGCGTGATTTTGATGATTATCTTTCCTCTCCAGTAAACTTTGTTCTTTGTAGATCTGAAAAAAAATATTAATGGACTGAGTCACATTGTGTATACAATTCCTTTGCCGTAATTTGTCCAATCATCTGTGTGTCTTTTGAAAAGTACAGAGGCTACATGTGGAATTTTGGGCAGTGCTGTTTTTGAAGATTTTTCTTTAAATATGAGCCTAGGATGCTGATAGTAATGACAGCTTCTCTTATCTTTCTACTTAGGATGATATTACAAGTAAAACTTTTCTAATTAATTAAAAACTGTAACTACACAAGGCAAAACTATAAACAATCATTCATATCCTTGATCAATGGTTGCTCTAGTAAACACATACTGGAAATAGCTATGCTGTCACCATCAAGGAGCATGTGAAACTTAAGGAATTCATGCCTGTGACTATAAGGGACAAGTTTAGTCATCATAGCAGCTAGTAATGCCAGGAAGATAATGTGTGTGAACCAATTTTAGATGGAAATGTTGAATCCTTAAGTCCTGGATTTGGACTTGCTTTGTAACCACTGAGAAAAAGTGAAAGATATAGCTAATTTATTATCTGTGATGACTGGCTGTCTTAGTCAAATGTTCTATTGTTGTGGAGAGACACCATGACCATAGTAACTCTTATAAAGGAAAACATTTAATTGGGGATGGCTTACATTTTCAGAGGTTTAATTCATTGTCATCATGGCAGGAACCATGGTAGCATGCAGGCAGCCATGGTGCAGGAGAAGTAGCTGAGAGTTCTACATCCAGATCCTCGGGAAGCAGAAAGGGAAAGCCACTGGGCCTGGCTTGGGCTTCTCAACCCTCAAAAGCCACCTCCCAGTGACACACTTCCTCCAACAAGGCCATATCTACCCCAACAAGGACACACCTCCTAAATCTTTTAAATAGTGCCAATCCCTAAGCATCCACATATAGGAGCTTGTATGGGCCATTCTAATTCAAACCACCACATTAGCCAAAAGAACTGCAGTAAAAGAACAAATGAATTAACAAAATATTTTGACAGAGATATACTGCAGCTAAGCGTGCTTCTTTGAGTAAATATAGTGCTAATTAAAACATATTGGTCTTTTTATGGCTTAAAAAAACCAAATTTCTTGTACTTCTTTTTAAAATAGTTTATTTGTTTGTTTAATGTGACTGAGTATTTGTCTGCATATATATATGTAAACCACATACATTCCTGGTACTCACGGAGGCTCAAAGAGGGTATCAACTCCCCTGGACTGGAGTTACTGATAATCATGAGCTGTCATGTGAATTCTGGGAGACAAACCCAGGTCCTATGTGAGAGCAGAAAGTGCTCTGAATTGCTCAGCCATCTCTTTAGCCCCTTCTGTGTTTCTTGAGAAGCAATGAATTTTTATTATTAAATTGGAAAGTTAAGGATAAGAATTAAGATAAAAATTATTAATAAAAATACTTTATTATCAATCAAATAAGTAACAAATAAGTTTATTTACTGGGCACTTATATAAGTATCTGAAGAGATATATCAGTTGGTAAGAATTAATATTTTTTTCTGAGAAAATGCACTCAAAGCAATTAATCTATCGTAGTATGTGGAGCTCAAAATATTACATTCTCTTTATTGTTTTCAAGGCTATAGGTCATATTGAGAAGTTGTAAATAATGTAAGGTTGCAAAAGTATAAGTAGTATGGGAGCAGTAAGACATAAGGAAAATAAAATTCAGTACAACAAAGATTTAAAAACGAAAACTATCATTTAATTAGTACCTATAAGGAATACTACAGACATTCCTCTGGTTAATCCTCAAGAACTGCTATAGGGGAAGGTACATTTTAATGTTCCTGTGTGCCACAGAAGTTGTGAGATAATGCCTGGCAATTAGCATAAGCTTGAAGCTAAATAGCTGGAAAAACATGTTCCAGGACATTGCAGATCAAATCATATTTCTATAAAAAGAATCTACTGATGGAACATCAAGCATAAAAGAATAGTTTAATGGATTTCAGTCAATGTCTAAACACAGAATCCCTCAGCCAAGTTTATGTGAATTGTTAATCAGTTGCTGTGAACCCAGTAGGAGAAAATGGTAGAGAAGTATCAGAGGAGATGTATTGTGGAAGTTTTATTTTTAGTTATGTATAAAATAATTGTTTTGTGCACTGTTGGGTGAGGGGATGCCTAGGTCTTGGTGTTTTGTATTGTCTGCAGGACTTGGATTTATGTGGGGGGGATGTTTGATTATTCATGATCTGCATGTGCTATCAGTAGAACACATGAGGAGTTCTGTATCAATAAAAACACCTGAGCTCAGAGGCTCAAGGTTCCACTGCCCAGTATGGCACTGGCCAGGATGGTGGTTCCCTCTGCTGAGGTCTGACAGGGTTTGCACCCATGAAAATGCTTCAGTCTCTTCCTTGCTAAGCCCACACAGTGGCTAACTACTACAGAAATATTTTCCTTTCTCTGAGATTTGAATTGAAATACTGGATTTTTGAGAATCACTGAAAGGGAGTGCTTGCTTAGAACAGTTCTTCTAGGGGAAGTGTGTGCTTTTCTGGGAGGTAGGCAATGGTGCTGCAAAAGTGCTTTGGGAACAGTGAGTACTTTGTGAAGCTTCTGAATGCCTAGCTTTGGTGGTCACTTAAAGTCAGCAGAGGAGCAGAAGCAATGGCTCAGTGGTTAAGAGCACTGTTGTTCTTGCCTAGCATCTGAACCTACATCCCAGAACCTACATGGTGGTTCAACCATTTGTAACTCCAGTCCAAGGAATTCAAGGTCCCCTTTGACTTTTGCGGGCATTAGGCATGTATGTAGTATACATAAAGACATGCAGGCAAAACAAATAACATAAAATAAAATAATGTAAAAGGAATAAAAGTCAGTTGAACTAATCTGGAGGATTCTTTTGTATATGTTTGTATTAGGATATTTTGTATGCGCGTGTGTATTTTAAGCCAACAGTCATATTCTGAATTTTAAATTACACTAATATTAGGCCCAGCTGTTTCCTAAACTATTTAAAGCCGACCAATCTTTGAAAATATTGAAGAAATGATACACAAACTTTTAAAGAATATTCATTAAGGTAGATGATTATGAAGATTAGGCAGGGGGTTATGCTACAAGAAGTATCAACAGTGGTATTCTGACAGACTGTGTTATTTATCACACAGAAAAGTTAGAGGGAAATTATTTCATTAGTATCACTAAAAATATCTAAAC
This sequence comes from Cricetomys ansorgei, assembly GCA_026225945.1. Taxonomy (NCBI): domain Eukaryota; kingdom Metazoa; phylum Chordata; class Mammalia; order Rodentia; family Nesomyidae; genus Cricetomys; species Cricetomys ansorgei. The sequence goes on along the minus strand of JAMJFZ010001038.1, from coordinate 1,384,021 downwards.
CTAGAAATAGCCTTTGGGAATATTCAGAAACTTGATAAAGGAAATTATAAAACTTCATGGTAGTTGTCATAGGAAGATTTGAGGAAGTGGGCAGATGTACCTTGAAAATTAAGGTTAATGTTTTAGAAAAAGTCAATTCTGTTTAGGTTTGTTCTATCTGCGTTATGACATGAACAACAACAGCAACAATAGCAACTCCATTTCTTGTCACCATTGTAAAGAACCTAGCAAAGCAATTCTAAATTTCACCTGGAAGAACTTGCATCATACAAGAGCAACTGAAAGAAACCTAAAAAACGAAAATATTAAGAAGGAACATTGCCTTGGCACATGTGGATATGTGCTTAAAATGGATCAAATGAAAACTGTAGGATGCTGAGCCAGAGAATCAAGCCTCAGACCCAACTGTGTCCAAGGACTTAACCCAGGATAAAGTTGACTTTTGAATCAATGCTTAATATATACATGAAACAATGTCCAGTGTATATTCATTTGAGGAAAAAATGACATTTCTATAATGTTCTTTATTTTTACCTACTCATTTTAACTTTTGTTTATAATTTTAATATAATTCACGTTTCGTGTGGAAGCATAAATATTCATCTAATATTTTATTTTTGAAAGTAGACTATAACTATAGCTCTTTCCCTCTCATTTTTCAAAACTCCCTATAACCCTGCTCCCACACCCTGCCTTGCTGTCTCTCAAATTCATGGTGACTTTCTTTAATTGTCATATTCATTTATAAATGCATAGGTACAACTTCCCCAGTCCTTATAGCGTTACCTGTATGTATATAATTACAGGGCTGGCCACTTATACCGGATAACCAGTTGGGGAAGCTCCCCACCTTGGGAAGGACTGTTTCCCCTGCTTTCAGCATTTCTTAGTAGCCTGTAGTTCTTTATCTAGGATTGAGGCCTCATAAGCACTCTTCCTTCCATGTTAGCAATGCCCATTGATGTTGTTCTTGTTCTGGCCATAGCTAGGAAGCCATGTTAGTGAGACTTCATGGGGTAGCTTCCCTGACATTTCTAGGAGACAATCTCACAGCCAACTTTTTGTTCCTCTGGCTCTTACATTCTTCCCACACACCCTTCTGCTATTATCCCTGAGCCCTGCGTACAAGAGTTGTGTTGCATCCAATAAGAAATTACTTTTAAGGAAAGGACTACTAGGGGATATCTTTTTGTGAGTTCATCCAGACATTTTCCTAATTGATATGGATATTGGTTCATGTTTAATTAATTAATTATATGTGTATATGAGACATCTTCACAGATTTATTGCAAAGTCAGTTCTTTTTGTGTAAATTTGTTTCTTTTCTTTTTTAGTGATTATGTAACTTGGCTAAAGCTTTTGCCAGTTTGAGATTTGTTATCTTTTTGTCCTTGAGAACTTAAATCACTTTGTCAAGCGTTCTATATCTTTATATGAAATATGGGCACAATGGGAATAATTTTGACAGCTGGAGTAGAGAGTGGCTCCCGCATTTATGAAAGAAGGAGTATGGGACATACCCAGAAACAGTTTCACACACGCTGGGAAAAGAGGGGACATTCACATGCCACGACTCAGTTATACCATTCTGTGGGGAAGGATAAAGATGTAGGGTTTCATTAAGCTGTGTTAAATGGAAGGGAGGGTCCTTGTAGCTCTTTCACATCTACAAGCAACCTTGTATAATTGCTGAGTCAAAGTTAAACCGACAGGAACCATGACTTGAAACACTAACAGAAAGAGGTACAAGGATAGGTGATGTTGCTATTAAAAACATCTGGTAATAGTTGCCTGTCCTTAATGACCATCTAAACGTAGCTCCCCTCTCCCTCCAGGATTTCTATAGGGCAGTGTTCTCTGCCTGTGAACTTCAACCCCTTTGGGTGTTGACCAACCCTTTCACAGGGGTCACCAAAAACCATCTGTATATCAGATATTTACATTATGTTTCATAACAGTAGCAAAATTACAGTTATGATGTAGCAATACCAATAATTTTATGCTTGGGGGATCGCAACAACATGAGGAACTGTATGAAAGGGTCACAGAATTAGGAAGGCTGAGAACCACTGCATAGGGCTGTTTTTCCTCCGAATCCACTAAAATTGGGATTTTTATAGTTGGAAGGTAGCCAGTGCAGCATACATACAAAAAGCCTGCACAATCTGTTAGCATTATGGATCAGATGACTTGACTTTTCAAGTTATTTCAAAAGTCTCTACAAACCCAAGATTCATATTTAACATTTATATTCCTTTCATTGTGATTATTTTTGCTACCACTGAAAGTTATTCCTTTTTGTGTGTTTTTAATTTTCTATTTGTATGTGCATTTGTGTGTGTGTGTGTGTGTATGTATGTGCATGTGTATGTGTGTGTGTGTGTGTTGTGTGCAATGGTGCACTTATGGAGGACAACTTTTAGGCATCACTTTTCTCCTTCTACCATGTGGGTTATGTGGCTCAGTCTCTGGTCTTCAGGTTTGGTGCACATGCCTTTACCAGCTGAACCATCTCACCAGCTTGTGAATTGTACTTTTGTCTGTATTTGTGGTGTGCAGCATCTTATTGACTTCAACTTTCTGTGGGCTTGTTAAGCTTTTGAGCACATTTTTGTTACAGCTGATGGGGAGGGGGCTTCTCAGAGAACCTCAGGGATAATGACATTGCAGGTATGTTACCACTCAGTTTGCTGCAGGATCTTTTGTTCTACCTGGATAGACATAATGGGTGGTTTGGAAGCTCTGCAAATACTGATTTCCAGTCTTTCACTTTTCCTTATTGTTTGGCAGCAGTGTGTAGTGGCATTGGGTAGGTAGAAATCTCAGAAGACTGCACCCTCTAATATCATGGTCCCTGTACAAGCCTTGGGCATCTGGATCATCACCCATACTAGATTCGTGGTCCGTGTGAGGGCCCAAGATTATCAGGATCTTTGAACCCACAGGAATCACACACTCTGTATCTCCATACAGGATGATGGTACTGGGACCCTTGGTCCTTGACAGTGGCAGTTGTTACAGTTCTTAGGCCTGGGTCTGAAGCTCTGAGCTCTGAAGAATTAGTTAGAAGTGCCTCTAGGACAGTGGTTCTCAACCTGTGGGTCGCAGCTCCTTTGGAGATTGAATGACCCCTTCACAAAGGTCACCTAAAGCCACCTGCATATCTGATCTTTACATTACAATGCAGAACGGTATCAGTTATTATTTCACATTATATTACAGTTATGAAATAACATCAAAAATAATTTCAACACGAGGGACTATGTTAAAGTGTCACAGCATTATGTGGTTGAGAACCACTGCTCTAGGAAGAAATGTTAGAGAGCTACTTTGCTCTCTGGAGTTTGACTGTGGTTTACAGAGGAGGACAAAGGCCTTGTTGGTGGAAAAGTGTGGGACTGGAGTTTTGGAGTATGCTAGAGAATGTTGATGGACCCTCCACCTGGGTAAAAATAAATTATAGATTTGCTCAGTTGCTTGACAGGAGATTTCCCAACACAATTTAAAAGTATCTGCCTTCTACTATCTTTTAAATGGTAAAACTTTGCATAAATGAGCCTGTTTATCTTGGATGACTGAGTTGGGAGGTATTGGATGCCATTTCTATCACCAGGCATGTCTAACTCAGCTGGACTGAAATGTGCATCATTTTTATGATGGGATTAACATTTAGATACTCTGTCAGTTGTATCCGTGATGGTGTTCTTGGATCTCAGATCCCTTAGAATACTCTAGTTTTGTGGGATAACAAGAAAATGATTAGAAAGATCTGCTTTTCTCTAGATTATCACCTATTTGCTAATGTGAAGTGTGGTGAAAAGATTGAATGCGTGTGTGTGTGTGTATGTTTTGTGTGCATGTGTGTTTGTATGTGTATGTGTGCTGTGTGTATGTGTGTGTTGTGTTTATGTGGTGTGTTTATGTGTGTCTGTTTCTGTTTGCAGGAATAATTTTGGCTGTCATATATGGCTACTTGCTTTGCTGAGCTTTTTATATTTTCTTACAGAAAATGATTATTAGGTTTTCAATTTTTTTTCTCGATTTTTCCAAATGCACTAGCTATATTTTCCTGTGTGTCAACATGCCTTCTCTTCCAAGTTTGGCCAAAAAGACAATGTCCTTTGCAATGTAACTCAATGCCTGAAGACAAAATATTTTGCCATTATTTATGTGAGCAATTGTAGAGGTTCATCCTATAATTTAACAAACTAAAGGAAGTTTAACAGTTTTAACTTGTGAGTTTTGATCACAACAAAAAGTTGTCTGAGTTCACCACTTGGCTTTCAGTCTGTTGGCAGTATGTGTACTTGTCTTTAAATTGAAGTTTATTCTTTTTCACCATCATAGTGTGAGTTGATGATAGAAGGAGTGGTGGAGTTTAGGGACAAGGATCATTTTTGCAGTTTTGACTTTAGTCTAGCCTAAGTGTTATGTTTATGTGTACATGTGTGCCTGCCTGAGTTCTTGTGTGTTACTTGAATGTAGTTGTCCTCAGAGGTCAGAGGGTGTTGTGTTCCCTAGTTGTGAGCCCCAGGACTGAACCCTGGTTGTCTGCAAGAGCAGTAAGCACTCTTAAACACTGAGCCATCTCGTAAGCTCCTATTTTTTTTAACCCTCCTCTTACCCACAAGTGGTAATCAGTAACTAATAATTTATCACAGAACCAAAAACTATTCTTTATAAGATGGGCAGGGGATATAGCTCAGTGGTGAAGTGCTTGCCTGCATGTGTGAAGTCTTGAGTTTGATCTTCTCCAGCCCTTTAGAATTATTGTGAGAATAGGAGTTAGCCTGTTTCTCCATGTTTTCTCACAGTGTGCTAATTTACAAAGCAAAGGTTTTAAGCAGACACAATTAAAATAAAAGTAAAGAAGCAATGGGTATACTTTGATTATATTTTACCTCAGAAATAAAACATTTCTTTTTAAAATAAAATTTTATTGGCTTATATTCAATGTATATACTGTTGGGTTTTATTAAGACTTCCTCATGCAAGAGTGTCATATACTTTGACTGTATATATCCTCTCCCCTATTTCTCTCTCCTCCTATACCCACCATTAACATTCATGCCCCAGTGTGTGTGCATAATTCTAGATTCACAGAAGAAAGAAAATGCACATATTTGTCTTCTCGAGTCTGACTTATCTCATTTAATATGATGATTACCCAGTTGGGCCCATTTTCCTATGTATGGCTGTATAAAACTCCATTGTGGATATGTACCACATCCTCTTTACTTGCCCACATGTTGATGGACACCAGGGCTGATTCCATAGCTCAACTATTGTTAATAGTACTGCAATAAATGTAAATGTGTAATTTTCTCTGTGGTATATTGGTTTAGGTCCTTCAGGTATATGCTCAGGAGTGGTATAGCTGGATCCCATGGGAGTTGTATTTTCAGCTTTTATTTCTCTTTTTAAAGGCAGCTTCATACTGATTTCCTCAGTGGTTGAAGCAATTTTATTCCCAGTATATAAAGGTAGTCTGTCCCCACAACCTCAACAACATTTGATGTTATTTGTTATCTCTTAATGAGAGCCCTGTTGGCTGAAAACAATGCTATTTTAATTTGCATGTCACTGAAAGCTAACATTGTTGAATACTTTCAGAATTATTGGCTATTTGTACTTCGTCATTTGAGAACTGTCCATTTCCTGAACATATTTCTTGATTGGATATTTGGTTTCTTGGTATTGTTTTGAGTTCTTATAAAATTCTGGCTATTAATCCTCTGACAGGTGTATAGTTGCCAAAGATTTTTCTCCCATTCTGTAGGCTGTCCTGAGCTACTGCTGTCATTTACAGATAGTCCTTGCTGTGCCTTACTTTGAAGTATTTTTCCTGTGTTTTCTTTTAGCAGTTTAGAGTTTCATGTTGTTCTGGTTAGTTTTAACTGTCAACTTGACATATTCTAGAACCACTTGAGAAGAGGATCTTAATGAGGAATTTTTTAGATCAGGCTGGACTGTGGACATGTCTGTGGAATATTCTCTTGTTTGTTAATGGATATGAGAGGAACTAGTCTACCATGGGAGGCATCATTCCCTAGCCAGGAAATCCTGAACAGCATGAGAGGGAGGATAAAGCTAGCCATGACCAAGAAAGTAATGTTCCATGTATGTATCCTCTCTTCTATTGACTTAGGATGTAGTGCTTTAAGTGCTTTTGACTTCATTGAAATAACGGACCATAACCTGGAATTGTAAGCCAGATAAACTCTTCATCTCCTGTATTTGTTTTTGCTTGAGATTTTATTTTATCACAATAACAGAAATGAAGCCAGGATATAAGCATATCTTGCATTCGTATATTTCACTCATTTTGTGTTGGTTTTTATACATGGTGAGTGATATGGATCTAGTATTATACTCTTCCTCCTCTTCCTCCTCTTCCTCCTCTTCCCCATCCTCCTCTTCTTCCTCCTTTTTGAGACAGGTTTCTTTATGTGATAGCTCTGGCTATCTTGGAACCAATATATAGACCAGGATGGCCTTGAACTCAAAGATATCTACCTGCCTCTACCTCTTAAATACTGAGATTAAAGGCATGCATTACCACAGTCCACATACTTTAGATAGAATATAATTTTGAAATGGCTGACTTTTCTTCAATATATAGCTACATGAGTTTATTTATGTAGCCATTATTCTATTCCTTGATCTACCTGTTTGTTTTAGTGTCAGTATCATGCTATGATCTTTCTATCTTCTAGTGTCTTCTTCAATTTCTTTCTCCATTGTTTTCAAAATCCCATTGTATGATCATTTACTTTCTTAGTTAAGTTCATTTCAAGATATTTTATTTTGAAGGTATTGTTGGTGGGATTATTTCCATGACTACTGTCTTAACATGCATACTATTGACATTAAGAAGGCTCTTGCTTTTGTTTGTTGATTTTATATCCTGTTATTTTATTGTCAGTGTTACAAGACATAAAAATTTTCTAGTGTAATCATTAGAATCTATTAAATATGGAACGATGTCATAATTTATAATTTATGGGATAAATTATAAATTTAGGGATAATTCATGATCTTCATTTCCAATTTGTATCATTTTTATTTTATTCTTTTATCTTCTTTCTCTAGCTAAGACTTCAGGCCATAAATCTAAAAAGATTAAAGAAAGTAGACAGACTTGTTCCTGATTTTAGTGGGAATTGTTTGACTTTGTCCCCATTAAGTATAGTATTAGGTACAAGTTGTGCCTATATGGATGTTATAGTATTGAGGTATGTTCCTTCTATTCCTGGTTCATCAGGGCTTTTTATCATGAAGAGATGTTAGACTTTGTCGTAGGACTTTACTGTATTTATTGATAGAGTCATATGATTTCTGGTTTTGAGTCTGTTTATTTTAAGCACTTCATTTGTATATTTCTACAAATTGATTTATGTTTGTATCCTTGGCAGGCAGACAACTTGGTTATAGTGAATGAACTTTTTGCTATATTGTTGAATTGAGTTTGCTGGTAGCATGTATGTATGCATGTGTGTGTATGTATGTATGTATGTATGTATGTATGCATTTTTGACATAAGGACTCTCTATGTAGCCCTTGCTAGCCTAGAACTTGCTGTGTAGATCATGATAATCTCAAATTCACAGGGATTCACATGCCTCCACCTTGGGATTAAAGGCATGCACAACATGCTGGGCTACCAGCATTTAAAAAAAAATTAACTAACTTATTTTATGGGTATGGCTGTTTTGTCTGTGCTTTGCTTGTGCACCACATGTGTGTCTATTGCCTGTGGAGACCAGAAGAGTGTGTCAGATCCTTAGTACTGGATTTACAAATGTGAGCCACTATGTGGGTGTTGGGAATCCACCTGGGTCCTCTGGAAGAGCAGCCTGTGCAAGAACCATCCCTTAATCCCTTAATCACTGAACCATCCCTCTAGCCCCATGCCAGTGTCTTTTTTGTGTGTGTGTGTGTGTGCTCATTTTTTTTAGGGAGAAACAATTATTAGTTTCTTTGTGTGTATGTGTGTGTGTGTGTGTGTGTGTGTGTGTGTGGTGTTTTATTTTTTGGGTTTTGATAACAGGGTAGTACTACAGTCATAAAGTGAATTAGCTTTCTACTGTACAGAATTTTTCATGGGACATAGGCATTAGATGTTTTTATTATGTATGTATGTATTATTTTTCAGTTTTTCAAGACAGTTTTGTAACTCTGGCTGTCCTGGAACTCACTCTGTAGACCAGGCTGGCCTTGGACTCATAGAGATCCACCTGGCTTCCCCTCTCGAGTGCTGGGATTAAAGGAATGCATCACCACTACCAGGCCTAGATCTTTTAAAAAAGGTCTTGTTGAATTCATCAGTGAATCCATCTAAGTTTTTAGTTGGGGGACTTCCTAATCAATTTAGTCTTGTATATTTTATAACTATTTCTTCATATCTTCTCAGTTTAATTTTGGTAGGTTTGTGTTTAAAATTTATCCTTTTTTTATTTTAGATTTTCCAATTATTAGAATATAGGTTTTCAAATGATTCCCTAGTAATATGAAGTCCCTTCATATATTTTGAAGTGTGTGTGTGTGTGTGTGTGTGTGTGTGTGTGTGTGTGTGTGTATCGGGGGGAGAAAGAGAGATAGTCTGTTAAGTCCATTAACTCATATTTTTGTTGATTTTTCGGTCCAGATGATTTATGTATTGGTGAAAGTGGGGTACTAAAGTCACCCACAATTACAGAGTTGAGGTCAGTGTTCATCTTTACGTATAGTAATGCTTTTGTTTGTCTTTATTTCTTTTAATGAAATTTGGTTTACTGACATTCCCTTTGCCATTATGAATTGATTTCCTCTGTATATTTTGGCTAATTTTGGTTTGGAGTCTAATTTTTTAGGTTCTACTGTGGCTAAGTCTTGGTTGTCATTGTTCATTTTGTTTGGTTTTACTGCCATTTCTTTGAACTGACCTTTTTCCACCCTTTCAATCCAAGGCTCCCTTTGTCCTTACTAATGAGATCTGTGCCATTTGATTGGGGCACTGAGGGCATTTAACATTCAGAGTTTTTATTGGTAGGGAGCTATTAATCCCTAACATTTTGCTGTTTTGTAATGTTTTATATTTTTCTAATCCTCGTTTGTCTATAGGGTATTATAGTATAGTTTATTTCTTCCCATAGCCTCATGGGCGTACTTAGTTCCCTCTTTTATACGTAGTATTCTTCAGGTATTTCCTATAGTGCTGGCCTCGTAGTCATAAATTCCTTGCTTTTATTTATCATCACAAGGTTTTTCTTTCTTCTTCAATTATGATGGATAGTTTTGCTACATATAGTGATCTGGTTCAGCAGCTATTGTGTCTCAAAACTTGAAATACATCATTCCATGCTCTTCTTTCAGAGTTTTGTTGAGAAATTTGCTATTATTCTGATGGGTTTGCTTGTGTATGACTTGATAATGTTGTCCTGTGACTTCCAAGCATACTTGTTCTGTATATTCCTCCCCCCATCTTATCTGCTTGGCATTCTGAATGCTTCTAGTGTCTGCATGGCCATCTCTTTCTCTAGATTTTATTTTATTTTGCTATTGTTTTATTGAATATATTTTCATCTTGTACTTTTTCTCCCTTTCTATGCCATGACTCATATACTTGGTGCTATAATGGCATCCTGTAAATCTTGTATGATCTGTTTATACTTTACATTATCGTATCTTTGTTGTGTGACCATTTTAATTCACATACAGTTGTCTTCAGGCAATTCCATCTCCTGTAGATCATCTCTATTTCCTCTGAGATTTTACTTGATGGATTGAGGTTTCCATTTTTAAAATTTTCAGTATTTTTACATGTTGATTGAGTTCCTCTTTCACATATTTTATTGACATCTTTATTTTATTCAGCTGATTATTTGTATTGTCTGTATCTTTATTCAGAAGGGTAGTTGTGGCCTTTTTGAATTTGTGGAAATGTATTATAATAATTCTCCTTTAATTCTTTATCTGTTATTTCATCCAGTTCACTTTCATCAGAACCTAGTACTATGGAATTGATAATTTTTACAGGAGCTGTGTTGCCTTGAGTTTTTAATTTTTTTTTTTGTACTGGGATTTTTACAACTGGGATTAGGTTATAGGGTGTGTTTTATTTTTGAATATCTTCTTTTTCCCAGTTGAAGTTTTACTGTATTCTACTGGGTCTAGATAGTGGCAGGGTTGAGGTTCTATTATCCCCTCTGAACTCAGAGTGCATGTAGGCCAGTATCTACACTTTCTATGATGTGCTCAGAGCACAGCCCATGACTCAGTACCATTCTGAGAGCAGAATATTAACTGCAGAAGCAACCCCAACTGATGGACAGTTCCATCTCATACCCTGTGGAAGGTACTCATGTCAAACTTTCCCAAGTCATAGTAAGAGACTCACTGAGAATCAGATAATAACCCAGTCCCAAAGTCAAATATTTTAGATTTCTAAGGATGAAGATATCTTTATTTCAGGGAGTTTAAGGAGTGTCTCACACACCAGTGCAAACATTATCGTCACAGGTGGAGAAGGATATCACTTGCTCTTCACTCCACCCTGGATCAAATGGCTACCTCTGAGAATAATACCCCTGCCCATTTTGCATCTATTACAATGGAGTCTTGATAAATGTAGATGAGTTCAAATCCAGAGACAAAGATCTCCTTTGGAATATGTGGCTGATGAACAATAATTTTTTCATGGGTAGGATAGCCTGAACCCAGACTATTGTTTAGTTCCCTAGTAGGCAGTACCTAAGAAGATTGCATAAGAAAGAGAAGCTAGGTTCATAGTTGTAGGTGATTGGATAGTCACATAATAGAGGTCTTCATTACCATCCCTTTTTCCTGTCATTGATGCTGGATGACTCATACTTAATAGTTACACAACTACAGGAGATCATTTCAGGCAACTCCTTTTCTTCTCATCTCACAGCAACTAATCATCCACCCAACTCAAGAGATAACAGGAGTTTTGTGCCAGAGGCTGTTCAGAAATAATAAGATTTTTTTCTTTGATGATAATAGAATTATATATTTTCCCTCTCCTGATTAATTCACACCTTTTGTTCCCACTCACATTTTGTTATTCTGAATAAAAGAAGTTAATATGAATCATTAGTTAGGATAAAATTGGCTGTGTTATTTGAAACTGTTCACATACAGACCCAGGATGTCTGTATGTGTGTGCTTGTATTTCCCATGTAATGCTATACCTTTGACTTTTAGTAGACTGAGATACACTTCCTGTGAGTGAAGGGGTATAAGAGGACAGTGAAGAGCAAAGCAGGTCTGTCTTTCAGGGAAGGTTAGTAAATACCTAGTGCTGTAGTGTAGTTGTTTGCTGCTGTGGTGACTCACCAAGGAAGACAAGGATGGATATTTCATATGTGCAAACTCTGCCAGACTTCAGCAGAGGGAACCACCATCATGGCAGGCTCCATTCTCGACAGTGGACTCCCCAGCATCTGAGCTCAGGTGTTTTCATTGATCCAGAACTCCTCAGGTGTTCTATTGATACTATGTGCAGATCATGAGCAATCAAACACCCCCACATAAATCCAACACTTGTAGACAATATATCAAGGTCTAGGTAGCCCTTTTCCCAACAGTGCACAAAAATTTATTTTACACATAACTAAAAATAAAATTCTACAACACTGTAGTGCTTCATGCAGTACAAAATCCTGCAGTTGAACTGTTAGCACATTCCTTTCAAATTGTAAATGCAATGACATATTTTAATTTTATTCTTCTGCATCCATTTATGCTTATGCCCTACGCTAGATCTGGTCAAGATCACAAGTAAGATCCAAGAGACTGGGGTTGCTATGGCTTGGTGTACAGCACATCTGCAAGGCAGGTAAGATGCACTATAGGTAAGAAAAGATGCACTTTTCCGTTCTATCTTGGGTTCCATGGCTAGGGACCTATACCCAGAGACAGATCAAATATAAGAAAACAAATAAATTTATCTATGGGAGTTTCATGTAATACAGGTTCCTTCTGATATATATATATATATATATATATATATATATATATATATATATATATATTTCTAATGAATATAATTTATTTTATGAACAATATAAATTTAACTTAAAATAGTAATTCATACTCATTAAAGATAACATAAAATACAGAAAGACATAAGAAAAGGAATGTCAGTAAATAGTTACATGCCACTTATTTCTCCAAATCAAATTAAAAGAAGATTACATGTCTGTAGATGTAGATTCAGGGCAAAAGAGAGTTTATCCTTTGGCTAACTCAATCCCTTGTCCTTAGAGGGTTTCAGCCTCCATACAATCTCATCTTCCAAATACTAGCTTGGACCTAGAACATTTCCACCTCTGAGCCTTACTGCTGTGTGACTCACTCTGACTAGCTCCTTCTGAACTCAGAGTTGTTTTAAACTCAACTGACTCTTCTGGATGGCTGATTCAACTCACTCGCTGTTCTTGCTCAAACTTTTCTCCAAGCTGCTGGTTCAAATGAACTTTCTGAGCCAGTTGTTTCTGATTGAACTCTTCTGACTCTAGCTGACTCTGGTTGATTTTCTGACTACCTTATACTGAACTGCTCTGCTCGGCTTAAACTGACTCACTCTTCCCATTTGGTACTGACTCCTTCTGCTGAACTGTTTCTGTGTCTCTGCCTCAAACTAGCTCTCCTCTCTAACTGACTGCTTTTATATCATGAGAGTTGGGCATGTCCTCACTCTGACTCACTCTGTTAACTCTTCCTCTGATTCATCATTTTGCCTGCTCTTCACTCTGATTCATCTCAGACATCAATTTCTGTCTGACATTGACTTCATCTGAGCTTTGTTTCCTATCTCTGCTTTCTCCTCTGCTTCTACTTGCTTCTGTCTTGGGGATTAAAGGTGTGTGCTACCACAGCCTTCTGCATAGTTGGATTAAAGGTGTATACTAACATTCTTTCTACCCAAGAGCAGCCATGTTGACAGATTCAAGGATTGAATATTCCTCTACACATGTCCATATGTTGTCTAATATCTTGGGATTCTTCCTTTCTCAGGAGCCCATTAAATACTCAGGCCTCAGTGGGAAGAGCTTAGGCATCAAATCCATCCATGGTTGTTATTCCTGTTGTTACTTTCTTCCATACTCCTGCCTTACATTGCTACCCTCCTCCTGGTATGAACCCATGAGGAATTGGACTATTACTTTCAGTCTAGGTTGCCACTCCTCAGAGTTCAAAGTCAACAACTCATCATTAAACTATTCATTTCTCCTGTAGCAATTTCATTTAAAAAATCTCCTGCCTCTAAATATCTTGGGATAAAGTTGAAATGCTGTTTGTGTGTTATGGCTGGTAATTATGACTGTTTTTTTTTTAAACATTAAAATACCAATTTAGTTATTATAGCCAGAGGTTGCTTGTTGCTATCTTCAAAGTATACCTTACTTTCTCGGGTGATTCATTCTTTGTGCATAAAACTCTCGTATTGGCTTCACAAGAGAGTAGAAAGCAAAACATAGATAAAATCATTAGTGAACTGTACCTCTCTTTAAGTAGATAAAAATCACCCTGTCATCCATCCTCATGAAGGATAGTCCTTTGAGAATTACCAGGTAAGGTAACAACAGTGGGTATCGGGCACAGTGGAGTCTGGATAACTGGTTCCCTTTGGAGCTGTGCCACATTAGGCCTTCATGGCTTCATGCTTTGGCTTAGACCACCATTTAAATGCAACTGTTTCCTTTGAGTCTGTTTTTCTATAACATGCATATATAATTACAAACATCATATTTTATACCGATAGACTGAATGTTTGTATCCACCTAAATTTTGTATGTTATAACTCTAACCTTATATGAAATAGTATTGAAGATAGGACCTTTGGAAAGTAATTAAGCTTTCAGGGCAGAACACTATAGAAAGTGACTAATGTCTTATGAGAAGAGGTACAAAGTTCTCTCTGCTCTTTGCCATGTGAGGACACAACAAGCTATAAAACTACTAAACGGCTCTGATAACGTGCAGCTATATTGTCACCCTGATCTTAGACTTTCAGCTTCCAAAACTGCAAGGAAAATTCAGGAGCCATCCAGTCCATGACACTGATTTTATTAACAAAAACACATAAGGACAGTTTTACTTCTTATTTGAATGGCTATAAAAGCCTGCAGGATGGACTTGGAGTAATTTCAACCAAGTGAGATGTCAACAGAATGCTCATGTGTGACGAAGAATATATCAACATCTGACCAAGTCAGAAAACGTGTCGGTGGACAGGTCAGTGCATCAAGGAACGGTTGATTCTGGCTCCACAAGGAACCTTGCTCAGAACATGTCTGAACTGTGCCATTGTGATAAGCAGTTTGATAACTGAAGTGGCTCCATGAATGAATCCAAAAAGCAAGGACTCTACCTTGAGACTGTCATGTGTGGAAGGCACTGAGGCAACGCCTTCAGGTCACACCAGCCAGGGACATTTGCTCTCCAGTGCTCATTGCCTCACAGTAACATGGAGGCTCTGCAAGGCAGTGACTGGGGACAGTTGCTGTGGATACATACAGTGTACAAGGGAACATTTAGTTTTGAGTCTATTAGCAAGATACAACAACTTTTATTGATCATAGTGAACATCATGGGAATAATTAGAATACTGGGGTAAAGAATTAAAGAATATACATAGAGACAGAGATGTCCTTTGAAATGTACTGCATGGTGAAGTTGTGTTGCATGTTAGGAAGGCGTATGGTGCTATTTACATATTCATAACTATTGGCAATATGTCAAACTTCATATTTGGGATGTTTTCTCAAATAACTAAAGCCTTTTTCAGAATTATAACTGAATAACTTCAGAAGACATAAATATATATGTATAGAGAGAGAGAGGGAGAGAGAGAGAGAGAGAGAGAGAGAGAGAGAGAGAGAGAGAGAGAGAGAGAGAGGGGAGAGGGAGAGAAGAGAGAGACGCATTTTCTAAGGTGCTCCAAAGGTAAGTATAGTGGTTTGAATAAGAATAGCCCCAATAGATTCATATGTTTATTGTTTAATCACCAGGGAGTGTAAATGTCTGAAAAGATTAGAAAGATTAGTAGGTGTGGCCTTCTTAGCCTTGTTGGAGGAAATGTGTCACTGTGGGTGGGTTTTGAGGTTTCAAAACTCCACAGTAGTAGGCCCAGTCTTGCTTGCTCTGTCTCTGTCTCTGTCTCTCTCTCTCTCTCTGTGCCTACTGACTGAGTATCAAGATATAAACCTCTCAGCTACTTCTCCAACATCATGCCTGCCTGCATGCTGCTGTGTTCCCCACCATGGCAATAATATACTAAGCTTCTGAAACCGAAAGCAAGGCCCCAGTTAAATACCCTCTTTTATAAGAGTTGTCTTGGTTATGGTGTATCTTCACGGCAATAGAACAGTGGTAAGACAGGAGGAAAGCTAGAAACCTCAAATCGTAGAATCTAGCCCCCTAAGCGTGACTTGAGCACACACATTGAACAGGTAGCATAAAGGCCTGGGGTCGGAGTGTTACACTCGAATGCTCATTTTATTTTTCTATGTTATTTTGTTCAAATTATTTAAACTTGATTAGTCCACCTTATCTCTAAAGGTGATAATCATATCTGTTTTGCAAGATGCCTGTGAAGATTAAATATGATAATGAGTATCAAAGAATCAATATGAAGTAGATATTGTAATATCTTCTTGCTGGAAAATTAATTTTTGAAGTTCTGATTTCAGGATTACTTAAAGTTATACTATTCATATAGCAGTGAGCTAAGGCACAGGTTTTTTGATGAGTTTTTAAAGGTCCTTCCTATTTTAAAACGTGCCCAAAGGAAAAAGAATTCAAAACAGCCTTGTCCTGTGGTGCTGTCTTTCTCTAAGTATGTAGACTCTTCTGTATTGGTTATAAAATAGTAGTCCTTCTTCTTGTCCTTCAGTGCAATTTCCTAATTCCTCAATATTTCTGGTGATTGATTCATACAATGCTCATTTTCTCTTAAACATAAGATTCTGTGAAACAAACACACCATTTACTTTTACTCTTTACAGCATGTTAAAAGGCCTTCCTTGTACCATGCCCCACAACTCCTTAGGTGAAGTCTTTATATTTAAATTAGCAGAGCCTCAAGACTGATTTCACTTGGAAGTTTAAATGGCAGATGGAGTCTGTGCTTTACGCTGCTTAGAAAGGGGCTTGCTGACATTCTAAATTCCATAAACATTGATCATATCACACTATTCTTACACCTTTCATCAACATATTACGTGGGACTAAATAGGAAAAAAATGTTAATATTATGATTCATCATTCAGAATCCCTGAATGGTTGGTGAAAATGCCCATTTAAATTTGAATTCAACAACCTAGACAGTACACAGGGAAGGAATTTTGACTTTGTGAGGCAACTTGTTGTAGAGGAAGGCAGGCCTTTAGACCTAGGCATTGGGTTAAATCCTGATTCTGCCACTTACAAATGTTACTTGCTGGGAAGACTGCTCTTGTCATCACTCTCCAATCTCAAGGCTAGGTGTTCATTAGATGAGTTTACCTCTTGTCCTTCGCTGGTGTGCACAGTATCACTTGTCATTAATTGGATGGGGTGACTAATGTGCTGCTCTTTCAAAATACGCCTTCTTTACATCCTGGTTCCTTTTATAGGTAAGGACTCTTGCATGGGGTCCCTGAGTGTACACTGAGTTTCACAGCTTAGTAACCTTCAGATACTTGGTTAATGTCGAATCCTTGTTCTGTGATCCCATCCAGTGTGATCAGCACTACGCAACTTCTCGGAATGCCTCCCATTTTGCATTTCTCTGGGTCATTTTCCTTTTGAAATGAGTGGTAGATGTGTGCTGGAAAAGATACTACAAGGAACAACAGGCAGCTCATAACTGCTGAGAGGAGATTCAGCCTCTCCAGGAATGAGCCCCATAAGGTTGCGTATTATAGAGTTGTCAACCCCAAAACTATATACACACAATCCACAAAATGGACTGAGCAGCTTGTATTTGTGTGTGTGTGTATGTATGTGTATATATATATATATATATATATATATATATATATATATATATATATAACAATAATATTTAAACAAAAAGAAGCTATGAGAGTAGAGAGGCATGGGGAGAGTTGGAGGGAGGGTACCAGGAGGGACTGGCTGAAGAAAAGGAGGGGAAGTGATTCAATTTTATTTCAATTAAAATATATTTAAAAAATATCTGCTTTAAAAATAATTAAGTAAATGCCTGATGCAGTAAAAGAAGTCTGAAATACCAGATTCCAACAACTTTAACTGCCTGAGCTACGAAACCACCTCTTGTATTTCAGACTTCTCTTTATTCTCCTTTTACATGTGGCCAAAAGGAATAAGTAAGCACTAAGTAGCTCCTAAAAGGAGGCTCTGGGGCCTTCCCAGAGATTACTCCCAGGGGGAGATTAAAGTATACTTAACTCACTGTTTAGCGTAGAGGATGTCATAAGGATTTCCAAATTGTAGATTAGTGAACACTGTTGGAAACATCCTCTCCCCCTCCTCCTCCTCCTCCTCTTCCTCCTTTTCCTCCTCCTTTTCCTTCTTCCTTTCTTCTTCTTTTTATAACATGCTCTTTTCTTAATAATACAGAAGCTCTTCTATCAAACCACACATGGGACTTTTACCTAAAGCACTGGCACAAATAAAAAGAATGGGTATAGGATCAACAAACCATGTTCAACTGATGGCTTATGAATCTTCAGTGTTTTAGAGTTATAGCTTAGGTTAACATGGGTGAAACATTTGGATGGCAGAACAATGCAGTGAAGTTGTCCAACAGGGCAGAATAACATGCAGCCTAGAAGCATGGGACAAAAGTTTGGAAATGAGGCATATATCAACTCTCGCTCTCTCTCTCTTTCTCTCTGTCTCTCAATGTGTGTGTGTGTGTGTGTGTGTATAAATTGAAGCCATGCAAAAGGAGAGTAGGTTAAAAATTTAAAATGACAATTTTTAGGGAGAAGATCACATAATTCAACCAATTAATGCCTAGGTGGGCTGGAGAGATTGCACAGTGTTAGAGTACTATCTATTCCTCCAGAGGACCCAGGCTTAGTTTCCAGCATCTACATGGCAGCTCAGAACTGTCTGTGACTCCAGCTTCAGCTCCTTTTCTGAGCAATGGTGGCACATGCCATTAATCCCAGCACTCAGGAGGCAGAGGCAGAAGGATCTCTGTGAGGCCAGCCTAATCTACAAAGTGAGTTCCAGTACAGCCAGAGTTACAACAGAGAAACCATGTTTGGAAAAACAAAAATAAATATAATTAATATAATAAAATATACATCAGGGAGAGTGGAATCAATGAGAAGAGAGTGGTAATTAACAGCTAGAAGGAATGAAAATAACAGAAAGGGATAGAACACAAAACCAAATAAGAAAAAACTTTAAAGAATTATGAAATGGTAGAGTCAACTATTGCAAAGAGGTAAAGTAAGAACTAACCGCTTATTAGATTTTAAAATTGAGAGTATTTCCTGTTATTCACAAAGATAATTTCAGTGTAGGATTCATGTAACATTCAGATCATTGTGTGATAAACATCTCTTAATTCTATGGATGCTAAAACAAACTGTCAAAAGCATTAAATCTTGTCAAGAGTAAGAGTAAATGTTGGAAGCTGGCCTTGAGCCCCTGCCTACTTAATGCCACGACTCACGCTCTTCCACTTCTTCAAACTGAATATGAAAATCTGGCTTAACTGGGATCCTAACTTGGATGTAATATTGACTTATAGTCTTGACAAAACACAGAAACAGCTTGGGGCTGGGGAGACAGCTCAATCAGTAAAGTGCTTATTATGTAACCATGAAGACGTGCGTTTGGATCCTCAGCTCTCTGCCGTTCTGGGAGGCAGAGACAGTTAGATTCTGTTGTTGATCAGTTAGTCTGCTAGAAACAATGAGTTAATAAAGTTCAGTGAGTGACCTTGTTTAAAAAACAAAAACAAAACAAGTGGACAACCATAGGGGAAGACATCTTGATGTCAACCTCTGACTTCTACCATACATCAAAAGGTGAACACACCTGTATGCTCGCACGCACACACACACACACACACACACACACACACACACACACACACATGAAGGGAGGAGGAGGCTGGTTGGCATCGCATCATAGAATGTTGAGGTAGGAAGCTGTAGAGACGTGACACAACATATTCTATAAGTTCTCTTTCTTCAACTCTCCCCTACTTTGTCTTCCTCTTTTTCTTTTCCTCAGTATTTGCTAACTTTCTGCTACTATAACAAATACTGGAGGGAAAAAAAAGGTTTATTACAGTTCACAAAATTGAAGGTTTCAGTCTATGCCTCACTTACCACATGACTTTTGGATTCGTGGAAAGGCAGTAAGATGTGGCAGAATCATATACTAGAGTGAAACTGGTCACAACATGGCCAGAAGGCTAAAAGGAAGAGGACAGGACTAAGTGAAACACAATTTCCCGTGAGGTCATGCCCTAGTGCTTTGAAGACTCTCTGCTCACTTACCTGAGTTAAGGGGTTCCTACAGTTTCCAGTTTCCTCCCCAACACCACCATACCTGGACTGAACCTTAACAGACAATCCCCCAGGGGACAGTTAAGGTCCAAGCTACAGCATCATCCCTCCTTATTAATTCTTAAACTGATTGCTTTAATAATGTTGTCAACTAGGAGTTAAGCTTTGTAACATCAATGGGTATATCAGGGTTATATTTTTTAAAAAAATAAGATTCTTTTATTTTCAGATATACAGCCAGGATCAATCTTTGAAAATAAATGCCTCCCTAAAACCATAATCTTTAAGTTGACAGATAGACCTTTTTCTGTCTTATAAAACATAATTGGCAAGATCAAATGCAACAGGAGTTTAATAGTCACCTTCACATTTACCAGATGCCTTGCTAGCAATGCAAGATTCTAGGTCTAATGCCAGACAAGCCAAAGCAGAGCCAGATGCTTTAAAGAGATTCATCTTATGATTCTTTCCTAATAAACAGAGGTTTGCATCACCTAAGTGCTGTCAGAGAGCAGTATTTCAGAATCTGCTCTTTGGCAAAGTAAATGAAAGGCATGTAGGAACCCGAAGAAGCATTCCCTCTTGTGAGACAAAGTGTCTGTGAATCTCATATAGGAAATTCAGCTGGCTTTCATTTTATACAGTGGGATTTTGAATTAAATGAAGGAAAGTAATTGGCACCATTTGAACCCATTGTTCATTAATGTTTATTGCTTTTGAAAAATAGCAGTGTTCTTAGCATCTATTGACTTTCTAACCTAGAGTTCCTGCTCTGATATTTCCATTTACACATATTATTTTAGCATTAAGGATATCCTTATTTTGGGCTTCATTTTAGAGGACACACAGCAACAGAAAAAAACCACAAACAAGCAAACAAACAACAAAAAAACAATTCATAGAGTCAGGATTATTAAACAAAGGCCTTAATATTGCCTGATTTCAGTTACAAGTTTTGATAATATAATTCAGTGTTTACCCCTTCTGCATTACTATAGCAATAGCTTTGTTAATGTTACCTATTGGTTGAAATTCCTTAGTAGAACAGAAATGAATTTTCTTTGTAATTTTTGTTTGAAGCCTGTGTTGTAGTGATGAGTTGAGAAATGACTTTTATACAAAATCATTTCTGATTTTTGCTTTTTTGAGAAAGAGTCTCATGCAGCCCAGGCTTGCCTCATACACTATGTAGGGAAAGATGGCCTTGAACTTCTGACCTTCTTGTCTCTTAAATGCTGAGATTACAGGCATGTGCAACCACTCCAGCATGTAAAACAACTTTTTAAAAATCCTTCTACCTGGGCAGCAAACATGGCTCAATTGTTAAGAGCATCGGCTGTCCTTCCAGAGAACCCAGGTTTAATTCCCAGCACCTACAAAGTGGTTTAAAACCATCTGTAACTCCAGTTACAGGGGATCTGACATCTTTTGATCTTCATGGTCATCAGGCATGGACATGGTGTATAGGCATACATGTATGCAAAACACCCATACACATAAAATAATAATTATTAAATCAAAATCCTACCTTGCACACACACACACACACACACACACACACACACATACACACACACACAGATACTTGCTTGTCCAATTTTGTAGACATTAAAAGCCATCTTATTACTTAAATTACATTAAAATAGGACACCAATTCATAATCTCCTCTTCAAATTGAGAGGCAATGAGGAGTCAGAAACATTTAGCATCAACCTGAAACACCTGTGCTATTTTTAAGTTGTCTATATGGAGTTTCACATAAAATAAGCAGAAAAGCTTAGCTGTTATTCACCAGTTGTATATAACAAGAGCTAGGATTACAGAATGTGCTGTTATTAGAGCCTTACATGGTGGAAGCACACAGCTGCAATTCCAGTACTCAGGAGGGAGAGGCAGGAAGGACAGGAGTTCAGGATCATCTTTGACTACATAGTAAGTTCAAGGCCAGTCGAGGTTACATAAGACTGCCTTGGAGGGGGGGAAGTATTAAAAAAAAACCAAAAACAAGAACAACATGTACACAGACCAAAAACTCAAACATACATTAGTTAGTAATGTACTTGTTACACAAGAAATCTACAGAAAACAAAAATAGTTCATAAAAGTCAAAACTAAGCTGATTCTTATTTCCAAAGTGAGGTAACTTCTTTAACAGTTTTTAGATATTTTGTTTCATTGTTTTCATGAACACTTTGCTTTATCTAATTCTATTTTATTTATTGTGGTCCTAGGGATTGAACCCTGCGCCTAACTTATGCTGGCCAACGTTCTACCGTTGAGCTGTATTTCCATCCCTTAAAATTAGCCTAGTCTAATAATTGATCCACAAGTTCCCAATGCTTTCTTCTTGCAATATTGAATCTGTGAAGAGATATGGATTTCTAGAAAAAAAATATTTTCAGAATCTCATATGATAGAATGATAGTGTTCCAACATCTGAATTTCTTTAGGGTTGTGAAAAGATTTACTCCTTATTCCCATAGAGGACCTGGTTTTGATTCCTAGAACCCACGTGTTACTCTGGTTCCAGGAGATCCAATGCCCTTTTCTAGACTCCTGCGTGCATGTGGTTCACGTATAGTCATACACATACATCTCAGTAAAAATAAACAAACAAATCTAAAAAAAAACCACATTTATTTACAAGGCCAATGAAAATAGGAAATTTTCTTTTGGGGGTTTTGAAACAGGGTTTCTCTCCTGGAACTCACTCTGTAGACCAGCCTCAAACTCACAGAGACTCACCTGCCTCTGCCTCCCAAGTGCTGGGATTAAAGTCATATGCCAACACTGCCAGGCAAAATAGGAAATTTATATACTGACTTTAAGTTGTTTCTGAATTTAAAAAAAATTAATTTTTAAAACTTTAAGACATTTTATGGGTATGAATACTTTGCCTACATGTGTGTGAGTGCACCATACACATGCACTGTTTCTTTTAAACAATAAACAGGATAGTTTCTGTGTGGGGGAGAAATGACAGGTAAACTTTGGTTTTTGAAATTAGAATAGCCATTGTCTTTAAGACAATACAATTAGTTGTAGAATACACACATTTGCACACGTGTGTACGTTCAATTTGGAGGACATTAAGCCCTACATTATTATTCAAACTGTATTGATACAGGGTGGTGGAACTTCATCTGCCTAGTTAAACAAATGTTCTTTAATTTTGATACTATGTCCATCCATTGAACAAGTATGATTACTTACTCTGATGCACATTGACATGCAAAACAAAAACAATAAATGCTCTTGAGACTTCAAGACTCATCCTTGCTGTAGCTACCAAGACTTCTACACATGCTAAGTAAAAGAAAAATACACATTTGAAGCAAAATTGAATGCCAGTGAGTTACAAAACCTTCTGGTTAACTGGGTTGGGGACAAAGGTTGTTAGTCCCTTTGGCTACAACTCTCTGAAAAGAACCCAAATTGTCAAGTTGACCTCCTAACAGTCAGAGAGTGACTACCAAGGTTCAGTGGTTTGTTCTTGATGTGCAGCCAAAGTTTTGGACATTGGTCTGATATTTGTAGCCAGAGCCTCAGATTAATTTAGGAAAGTATACAATGCCATACCACAGATCGTTCCCAGTTTTGTTTTGTCATATCTAATAATTGATAGTCCATATTTCAAATGCAATCCTTAAAGTTCAGACTTGGGTTAAAGTAGTGTGACATTTGTTATCTGTGAATCGCTGTGATTAATTCATAACTGGAGAAACGGAAAGCAAACACGATCATTGCTTGTGACGAATTTCTGAAAAGAAGGACTGTGCATGGCGGTGGGTAGCATTTGGGGTCGAAATGGGGAAGAATGAAGCTGTGCAGGGTCTCTCTGAGGAGGTCAAACAGGAAGTGAGAGCTGTAGAAGAAATCACTGAAAGAACCCTGCAAGCCTTCTACGTCAAGAAAGTGTAGAGGTAGGAGCTGAGAGGAGCGCAGCTATAGAACACAAGCGTGTCGGCTCGCTGGGAAGCATTTTTCTAAACTGGATTATGCATATCTAGCAGTACCTTGCTATTAAACAGGACAGCCATGTGCAGTCACAGACCCTCCCCAGCTCAGCCCCTCTACACAGCTGAATTTGCCACTTACTGCTCGCCTCTGTCTCAGGCTGGTTTGGTGCTCTATCCGCAGCACTCCCGGACCGATGCTGACACAGCAGGACCGACGGAGCGAAACCAGAAAGCATGGCAAACTGTGTGCAGGCTCTTAAAGCTTCCACGAAAGACACGTCACTTTCACTCGCATGTCATTGGCTAAAGCGGCCGGCTTCTCTCAATCAGCAAGAAAGCATAATCTTCCAGTGTGCCTGGGCAAGGGTAGATTGGGACACCCTGGCCAATGAGAGCAACTAGGAATTGTTTGCAGCAGGTGTGTGTGTGTGTGTGTGTGTGTGTGTGTGAGTGATTAAGTGCTTGTATCCAAAGAGAAAGTCCACTATTTTAATCCAATTCTCATGGGATCTGTGATGACAGTAACTCCTGGGCCGGTTGAGAACCGTCACCTAAACAGATAATTATTTCTACAAGGCAATTTGCAGCCTGAGTAAGAAGCTACAGTGATTCGAGAGTTGTGGTTTTCTTTGTGTGAGTGGTTATGAACCAAAAGTTGAGAAAATGAATAGGCCAGAAGGCAAGGGCCAGAGTACAGAGAGTCATGGCTTAAAAATACCCAAGTCTTAGGGGACGCAAGGGACTACCGTAAAGAGATCCCAGAAGATGCCTGGGGAGATGATGACTGATACTCTAGAGAAGTTTTAACTTTGGACACTGACAGAGGTAACTCTACTCTGCCTTAGGAGAAAGGGATGGAGAACCAGGTAACCCCATGGAGCAGTTCACTGATGGAGAGGAAGGGCAAGGCCTTTACTTTGTCTGTGACATATGAGCAAGGTCACAGTCTGGATTAAGGTGCTCGTACTGCATTTGACTAGCATGGAGTAGCTGCAGGTGAAACTGGCGCTTACTAAGAGAAAGAATAGTAGGACTTCCCGTAGCACAGGGGCTAATGTGGTGTCAGAGAACATAGGCCAGTCAGAGTGCCAACAAGTGGAGTTCTGTGATTTCCCTCTCTCCATGGAAACAGGAGCTGAGAAAGTTAGTGTTTGGATCAAGCCAGGCCTGAGGATTAGCAGGGCAGATACAACAATGTTTTATAATAATCAGAAGTTCAGGAGTCTCTCAATGAACAATTACTTTCATTTTTAATTAAAGAACTAAGTTGGGTTATGGGAGTAGCTTAGGGGTACAAACTTTGCTTTACACGTTGAGGTCCTAGTTTGGTCTCTAGCATTTTAAGAAAACCAAGGGCAAATGAATAGAAAGTTGGTCAATAATCTTACGAAGAATCTGTATTCAACTATAACCTAGAGCTCTTTCCTGTACTATAGTTTTTGTTCATTGTTCAACCTGACTTGAGCAAATGGTTGATGTAGACAGTATAACCCTGTGTAAGAACGAGAGGCTTAGCTTATTTCTTACCGCTTAAGTAACATGAATCATGCTTCAGCCACATGAGATTTTATATGCCATGCATACTCCCCATGTTCCCTAGTAAAAATCTGGCAGAAGAAAAGTAAAAGAAGCAAAAAAAAAAAGAGAGAGAGAGAGAAAACTCTAAAAATATAATTACATACTCAGACACAGAATTGCTTAGCTAGGCATCTTGCTATTAATTAGTACGTTGTAAATCTTGCTGCCTTGCCTGATACTAAGACATGGTATTTAGAGGAACCATTAAATGAAGACAAAAGAAAAACATCTGGAGTAGCCTAGCTCCACTGCAGACCCCAGGCTGAACTAACATTATATTGTATTTCTCTTTCCCCATTTGCCTGCCAAATCCCCAAATCACCCCCATCCCACCCACCCCGGTTTCTGCAAGATTACATCACAAGCTCTTGATACAAATGGCATCGCTCTTTGTAAAGGCTGCAAATGCGTGCTGGAGCCAGCAGGGCTCCGACTGCAAGTCTAGTTCATCAAATGGTGTTTCTCGAAATCTTTCATTCTAGTTTCCATTTCTTCTGAATGGAGGTCTGCCCTCTTCCGCATCTATTGCGGACTGACAGGTGAGGCGTGCAAGCCACACCTGGTCATTTGGAATTGGATTTGAGACTGAAGTTAAATGTAACTTTCTACGTCCTCCCTCAACGGAAAGAACTGAGCAGGAGGCAAAGAAGTTCAAGCTGTAAACCAAGACTGTTGCTGCAAATGGCTTTTCCCCAGAAGACCCTCTCTCTCTCAGAATCTCAGTTGTTGATAACTAGCAGGCTTTATCTCCAGGAACTAAGCTAGTTTTTTTTTTTTCTTCGCTTCTGGCCTGCCAATTTGTAGACTTGTCTTCAGCTGAGGCAAGGCTGCCAGATTGAATACGTGGAGAATCTACTCAACTCTATTTATTTTAGACTATGATAATTTGAGGGAAAATTTAAATTGTCAGTTTTCCATTACACCCTGCAGCTCCCAGTGCTGGCTATCTTATCAGACTTAAAAACATACTTCTTTGGGGCGGGGGTTGTGTAAACAGATGGAGAAGCCAAGAAGAGAGGGGGTGATGTCTTGCCAGGGGCCACACAGTCTGCTCAGGGCAGAGCCAGACACCCAGGCATCTTGACTGATCTGGCCCCAGGTGTTCCTTCTCTAGCTGCTTAGGGTTTGTGGATGGTGAGTTCCCACAGCAAACACTGAGCAGAGGTTTGAACATACAAGGGTCACGTACTATAATCTCAGCATGACTATGGCCCAGAGTCTCTGAACACTGTGAGGGCAAGGATTCTGTTCAGTTCATCATTGCAGATGTGGTGCCATGCCCAGGGTCTGGCACATACTCAGTAACCCAATCTATGCTTAATAAAATCAGAATAAATCAAGATCATTTTAAAATGTTGCTAGGTAATGTCAATTCTCTGCTCAAAATGTTGCAGTGTCAAAGCCCTGACAGATTGGTACTTATTGCCTGGATGGTGGCATTCCGTCTGTATTCCCGTCTACTTTGACCCTCTCATGCCTGCCTCTGCCTCCTTTCTGGTCCCCAGGGGGGTGAGTTGGGTGTGAGTAGCTTTCTTACACTGGCTTCCTTTATATGCCTGGACTCACACTGTACATATCTAAGGGACCACGCTCTTTCCTTGTAACAAGACAACGTTCAACTCTCCTTTTTCCTGAAGTCCTAGACCTATTATCTCCTTTAGAATTGCAATCCTCTTTCTGACCTCTGACCACCCATACCCTTCATCTCTCCTAGCCTGCTCTATGTCCTCCATGGCACTTAACGTCTTTCAATTCTCAGTGCTTAATTATTTACTACAGCGATGTTTTGTGGTCGGTTTCCACCTTGCTAGCATGTAAACCTGTAAGGCAGATGATCCTTGTTCTTCTTCTTGTTCACTGATGTTTCCTCCAGTATCAGACACAGTGAAAATAATTTTAAATGATTGTTGAATGAGGAAACGAATTCAGCTGAGTTGGTGAAGCAACTGAGCAGATGAATTCCAGATTGGAAGAGAGAAACCTTTAAAGCCAGGCGTGAAGATGACTGAACCAACCACCAGTTGTGGGAAATCCACAGGCAGACCTTGATTTTCATATTAAGAAATCCTTCCAGTTCGTGAGGAACGTGGCCAATGTCTAGAGTCAAGCCTGTAGGCTTCTGTAACTGTCAAGCTGACTTGTTGACTGTGCGGTTCAGCCTCTGGTGAATTCAGACAAGAACTCAACGTGTGAGTTGATGTTTCCCCACGTGATCTATGAGCCTCTTCCATTAGAAGTACCTGTTAAGTAATCTGGTTACAGAGCTTTATCTAGCTTCTAATGGTTACTAAGGATTAGATCCCCTGGTACTTTGAATGCATGTCAAAGTTCGGGATTAAGTAGTGAGTATGAAACCTCCTGGAAAGATGGGGTAAAGGAGAACAGGACTTTCCCTGCTCTGGTACCAAGGTTTCGCAGGGAGTTCCAAAGAAAGTGCTCTGTTAATTAATTAAAGTAACACTGAGCAAGATTGTTTTGGTAACGGTTATTTCTAGAACCTAGACATCATTCTGAGTTTCCAGGAGTAGGGGTGTGGTAAGTAGAGTCTCAAACATTCCACTGTGGGCAGCTTTTCAGGTTGCTTTTACTTTTGGCAAAGAAATTTTGTTTTATCTTTAAAGAAAAAGCCTACAATAGCTTAGTCAAAATTATTATTAAAAATCCTTATTTTAGCTCTCTATAATTCTGTTTTCTCTCTTTCTAATTCCTTTTCAGCCAATAATATAACTAGGACCTCCACATTCATGAGGAAAAAATATGAAATAGCATTCCTGTGTGTCATAATTCATGGGGTGCACCACTGTAAAAGAAAAAAAGTTCCGTGTGTTTGATGTCTCTGTGTGTGTGTGTGTGTGTGTGTGTGTGTGTGTGTGTGTAATCCAGAATTCTACACAAAGAAGCCTATATATAGTGCATTTGAACAAGGCTGCTTGCTAAGGCAAAATTTGGCGGGCTTGTGAGGATTTTGTCTGCTATATGAAGCCTTATGAATTAGTGGGAGCCACACACATAAATATTTCACTGGGTGCAAGTGCTCATGCCTCCTGATTCTCCCATATTGATTACCACTGATCTATCCCTTATGTCACTTTCCATTCCTATGGAAATAAGATAGGTATGTGCCTGGAATAAATAGCCTTCTCCCCATTTGGAGACTGTGCAGGGTCTACAGCACATTACATCCTTCCGTATAATGGAAGTATCCACGTGCTGGCAATTGCTGTCTACAGACGTAATGAACCAAGTGGGAGGTAATGAGAAGTGACTGTCACGCCATCTCTGGGGCCCGGTTTCTCCTGCTGCACAATTACACTGTGACCTCAGAGAAACGGAGAAGAGTGGAACATTCTCTCCTTTTCTAATGATCTTAAAATCAGCCTCGGCTTCTGGCGGGCATGCAGAGAGGCATGAGCTGCAGCATCATTCGTTTGGCAGTCCAGAGGTCGTCCAGGGAAGTGTATGCACGCAACATGAGAGGCAGCTGTCCACATAGACCTGCTCTTCCCTCAGTGCTGACTTGGCCTCTTGCTGGAAGGATGCCAACCAATGGAGGCAGTCCTTTCTTAGTCTTTCTGGTGTGTCTTCAGGATGAGAACTACGACTTTTTCCGTAAGTGGAAAACTCTATGAAGGAAAGTGTTGCACAGAGCCACACATCCTTCAGGGATACGTACTACATCTTTTAAAAGAAAAAAAAAAAAACTTAAAAAAAAAAAAAGAGCTGCAGCCCCAATCTAATCTCGGAGCTTTATTTCAGGAAGACCCTTGATTACAGCGGGGACTGATCCTTGGAGACTGAGTGGCCTGGTTGTGGAAGAAGGTAGAGGGGTGTCCTGCTGAGTCAACTTCTCCAGAGAGAGTGGGTGAAGACAGTGAGAAAAGGTAGAAGGCTTTTAAAATTCCTTTCATTGTCTTCACTGGGCTCTGGCCTGCCCACCCTCTGGGGGAAGCCTGCCAACTGCTCGGAATTGTGAATGGAGGCAAGCTGGGCTCTTGTACTGCTCAGCCTGGGAAGAATAGCAGCGTGGGCTGGCTGCTGGCTGGACCACACCACTCTCCTCTCTTCTGTGCCTCTGCCAGCAGGAAGCCCCCAGGTGGCATGAGGGAGAATTAGTGTGCAAATTACAGGGTCTGCTAATTTGTCACCGCTTCATTAGTTGACAGTTCAACAGAGCAGCCATTCACCTCCTGTCTGAGGTAAGGGCCCCCCTCATTTCGGGGGAGGGGGAAAGCGACTTCGACCCTGTTGGTTTGACAGGCTGGTGACTTTTTTGGTCTCCCTCCCTCCCTGCTCAGCATGCGCTAGTGTATTCCTTGACCCTGTGGATAGCAGATAACAGCCACCTCCTTGGATATTCCTGCGACATCTACCTCAAATCTTCTTTGATGGCAGCCTTGGTTCAGAGTTAACGGAGAAATGGAGAGACCGCTCCTTTTTATAGGATAGGCACAAGGATACCTCACAAACAGAGACAAACATGAGATATTTAAATGGACTCTTTTCTCCATTTTCTTCATAGATAGTACTTTGTGAGGAGTTACTATAGGCCAACAATGTTCTTGCCACATTTCATTAAATTCTGTTCTTTCTATTTTAGGGAGGAGGGAACTGAGGCTCAGGGTGGCCTGAGACCATACTCTATGTGCTAGAGCATTTGCTTTAGACAGCTTCTTATTTTATTATTGAATTAATTCAATAAAGAGCACTGAGATACCAACACTTTAATGTCACTTACTTGGCCAGAGTTCCCTCCCCTGAGAGTCCTGTGACTTCCTGTCTGTCCAGGTCTTAGGTCTTGTATATGTGAGGCAAGTGCAAGACAGAGACTCATCATCAGGAAGTTGAAGTACACAAAGCTCCAGAGTAGACAGAGTTTTCTCTATCAACACCCAGAGAGTCACATATTTTGGCCTTTACAGGTCCCATGCCCTTTGTCTGAGCAAGGCCAAAAAGCACCCATAAAGAGCATATAAGTGGATCACCGTGTCTGTATTCTAACACAGTTGTAACGACAGGCAGCAGATCGTATCCGGCCGATGGGCTGCCTGCTACAGAGGGAGAGACAAACAAATGCTGTGTCTGCAAGTGACCTGTGTGGGACTCCCTGTTCATGTCTGTGATGTGTCTCAGTGAGGTCCAATCGGGGCGCAGAGACCTGTGAGCACGTTGGAACTAGGTAAAAGGTTTGTAGAGAAAGTGAAGGGCGAGTCTTCCCTCGAGGATGGGAAGTGCTGGTTTATACATCTGTGAATGTAAGAGGGCCCCTTGAAGCAAACCATGGCTCTCATCGCTATGTACGCAGGGCAGGCAGACTGGTCACCTAGCATCCCTTTCCCATTTCTTGTTAATAGAACCTCAGTTGTGTTGAGCAGTACCACACAGTCCACCAATGGCTCACTGTAGATTGTAGTTAACCTTAATTACCAAGCCCTCTCATTTCCCAGCCTCATTTGTGGTTAAAGATGGTCACATGACTAAGTCTTTGATCAGTGAAAAGTAGGGTATGCCTACTGAGTGGGGTGGGGAGGAATTCTCTGGAAACAGTTTATTTTTCTGATCAAAGGGAGAGTCACACATATCCCGTGTTCTTGTACACTAATCTTAAGAAGTGGCCTTTGGTGGGAGCTAAGTCAACATGCCATGGTGGAGAGGGAGAGTGGGGACCACCGGGACAGGGAGCTGGGCCTGTGTTGCCTGCCTCCAGTGCTCATCTTAAATGATTTAACTGGTGTTTTCAGTCTTTAAGTTGCTGTCAGGTAAATAGCAGAAAACAATCATTAGAAGTTGTTTGCTTTTAGAAGTTTTCCTGTCTTCTTGATATCTCAGAAAAAAAAATGTAAAACATCAGATGAGAATTGTTTCTAATTGCTTTCTTCTTTTTCTTAGTATTTTTTTTTTCTTCTATACAATACACCAAAAGAAGGAACAAAGCATTTCACAAGTGGATCCTGATTCAGTTTATTCATGTATCTGCACAATACAATAAAGGAAGTATGTAAACGGACGGTTATTGATGTGTCCAGCTAGTTGATTCTCTCTAGAGGGAGAGCTGGGTGTGACACTTTTATTCCACTTTCCCCCTGATAATTACAGAAGAGAGCTAAAATGGCAGCGATGGAACCTACACTGATTCCGTCCCTGGTGTCTGTTCTCTGACCACTTACCCTGTTCCCTCTGCCTCTTTCCCTTTTGGCTTTTTAAGATCACTTCCTGATAATTTGCTTGCTAATGTTTTTGTGTCTCCTTGATTAGAAACCCTAACTGAACTTTTCTCCACCACAATACAATCTGGAGGATTATGCTACAGGCATAATTCTAGAAGTTTAAGTCCCATGATACTGCCTGAATGTCTTCTGCATTCGCCCATTTA
Organism: Cricetomys ansorgei; assembly: GCA_026225945.1. Lineage (NCBI taxonomy): Eukaryota > Metazoa > Chordata > Mammalia > Rodentia > Nesomyidae > Cricetomys > Cricetomys ansorgei. Next base: position 1,352,612 of record JAMJFZ010001038.1, on the reverse strand, counting down.
GTCTCCCTGTTGGACTGGCCATGTGCCCCAGTGGTTATTCTGTATGTTGTAAACTTAGGAGCAATGAAGACTGGGGAGTCTTGGCCTATCTCTTTTCTCTCCATATTCTCTGGGTTGCTAAGCTTCTAGGCATTCTGTAAAAACCCAATATAAATGCCATTTTCTCCACAAAATCTGAAGTTACACACCCATAAAATCATTCCCACAGTCCTCTATATTTCCTTGACAGTAATGCTTTGGTCCCTATTTGGTTATTTTCCTATGTGACGGCGTATTAGACTGTCTAGAATGTGGATTTACTCAGGAGAGTGACTGTGTCATTTTAATCTCTTCCTGCTCTCAAGCTCCATGTTTCTCTGTTTACCATGCTCCTGTCTGGCTACACCTTATCTGGACTGTCCGTCATTTATCCCAGACCCCTTGCCCTGTCTTGTGCTGGTATGTCTCTTGTTTTCTCTTCTCTGAACTTTTCCAACCGGGCCTTTCCACAGTTTTATTACTTAGCTCCTGCAGAGGGCTTAAATCTTGTAGATGACCCAGAAAATGATTATATTTTATACTTAAAAAAATCCTTATTTAATCTATTTAGCAAATAAGTAAAAATTCAGAGGAAATAGGCTCAGTACTTACTACTTCTATAGTAAGCTTGGGATGAGAAAATGAATACTGTCATTAACTGGCAACATTAATGGAACTGTGGGGAAGGCCCACAACACAGGGCTGGTAACCCTGCTGCACACCTGAAGTCAGGCAAGCTTCATCTGGTCCCTCAGGATTCTGCTTCTGCACCCCTGTTAGTATAGCGCCACCCCCCGCCCCGTGAAGCAAGGGGAGAATAGGAAAAAAAGAAAAACCCACAACTCCAAACTCAAGTTAGATCAGGAAGTTGTGTGGCAATTTCTGGAATGTCAAGAGTAAAAATAAGAAAGCAAGAATTAATCCTGCTAGCCCCAAATGAGAAGCTGTCACTACGAAAGCTGTAACTTTCTAAATGAATCTAACACCTCTGAAAACTCCCACAACTATGCCAAGTATTTATATGTTCTCTCTGAACGTGGCATCTACAGCAAGTGGTTTTGGTCGTGAAGCATACCATCTGTGTGGTTACCCAGCCCTTGCAAGAGTACTCTGAACTCAGCAGTTGTTACAACAGATGCATTTAAATATACAGTATTCCCACTCTCATAGTTCAGAATGGGTGTTAGAAAACAACCAGCCTCCTTGAAAACTCATACTGCGCCTGACATTCTTCCAGACACCTTCCATAGCCATCCTGCACGTAGTTCTGGAAGACAGCATTATCATAATAGGTTTGCAGACCGTTGAGTGGGTCAGGCTGACCCAGGCCATCAGCAGCTGCCATTGCAGACATTAGCGAGTCAATCAATCTGAGAAGTGAAATCAGATCACTCTTTAGAGTGGAGGTCTGTGTAGTCCTAGGAAAAACAAGCCTGCAGGAGTCAGAGGGTGAATACTCTAGAGGAGGGAATAAAAGTAGTTTCACTATAATTTGGCGCTGCCACATTCAGAGGGATCTTTCTCTTGAAAAATAGCATTATGCTGTAGTTTCTGACGAAGTGAGAGAATCAAGATTAAAGAATTCTATCTCTGTCCTTTATATTGTATTTAGTTAAATATTCTACACATATCCACCAAGGCACTTGGCTTAAGCTAGCTTTAATCGAAGGAATGAAATGTAAAGTTCTTTTTATCAGAGTGTGCATATTAGTAAAGGTCATTAAACAATCTTGAGTCCCAGCTTCTCTGGCTGCCTATTGCTAGGTGACTTCATGATCTTTCAGGGCAGCCACAAAGTTGTGGTAGAAGGGACAGACATTCTTTATATGAACAGAGCAGCCTTTACTAATTTGCCTAGAGGTTCTTTTCTTGTTTTTCCCAATCACAATGGTGCATGGATCACAAGGATATCAAGGACACTGAAAATGAGCACATTGTGAGAAATATCAGATTATAATCACAAGAATTTAGGAGGAAGAAGTAGAAAAAGATATAAAAATGTTCTATATTTATGAAAGAAAATTTAGAACAATGGATTTTATATGACAGAAGAAGAGTTCTCAGGAACATTTTCCTGTATATTTCAAGTGAGGTCTGCTTTATGGTCAGCATTATGAAGCACAGGATGAAATCATTCAAGAATTGTTGGAACCTGAAGCTCATGGGTAGCTCAGAGGCCAAGGAAGCATCCTGAGTGATGTAACCACATCATGCATATACTTTTGGGGTGCTTCAGAGGCAGGATCTCTACTACATTAATATGGACAGATTCCAAAGTGCCTTGACATTGTGACTCACAGCAATATTGTTATGTTTTCCTTTCTTCTTCCTTTTCTTCTCCCCCTTCTCCTTCTTCTCTTCCTCCTCCTTATTTTCTTAGCAAAAATTTAAAAAAACAAACAAACCATAGTTTCTTTAACTTACACTAGATCACAAAAGCAAAAAGAAAGTTAACCATGAGACATGTTAAAGACACATTCTGGCTCTGAACAAGGAGGTCTGGTTCCTGATCCTAACAGACTCCACCTGTTTGAGATGGGCACAGAACTAATATGTCAGCTCCTCTTCTCCACCCACTGTTTTCAGTCTTCATAACTAAATCACAAGAGTCCATGATTCTTAATGCATTTTAATCAAATTGAATATTATATGGACAAGTTCTCTACATGACAGATTTGGACAGGATTTCCATATCTAAAGTGACCTTGACTTGGAGAGCCAATTTAAAGACTCAACTGTTTGCTAGTCAGTAAATGAAAGTTAAAAGAGTATTTAGCAGAGTGTCAACCAATAACATTTTATTTCAGAATTGCAGCATGTCAAAAGGCATTACAGGGCAGAACTGGCCAGGAGAGCAGCACAACTAGTCCTTCTGGGGATGACTCAGAGGACACATAGAGAAGCTGAGGGTTCGAGGTGAAGGGAGGTGAGAATGTTCATGTCCAGTGGCACTGGTAAAATGTGAGAAAGAGGAGAGAAAGATGTTTGGGATTTTATGCCTAGGAATTGGACTATCGAGTCTTGATTTCAAGCAAAATGACACTGGTGGAATGTTTAACTACGTCCCGGTTGTACTGTGATCCAAAGGCCTTCTGGGTGCATTTTCTCAGAAACTGCAATCAAATCTTGTAATAATCTGAAAGTTTATTTAGGCAACCAGGGGAAATGTCGTCAACACTCAGCATTTCCAAGTTAGTTAAATCAATTTCTCAGAACCAGCAGGGAAGGAAAGGTTAGATTTTTCCCTCTTTAGAGCTAACCTCTAACTTCATGGCTGTGCCTCACCATGGTTTAAGGATCTTTCAGACCACTGCAGACCTCCTCACTGAGTAATAATCAACACAGTTTCACTTAATCTCGTGATTAAAATAGCCACAATCAATATTAAAGAAGAGGGTAGAGGAACATTACCGAAGGTAGAAGAAAGGTATCCGGGGTCAAGTGTGTGTGTGTGTGTGTATGTTGGCATTATGCTTTCAGCTTTTGTCATAGGGAAGATGTTGACAGGGGCAAAGGTAATTTAAAGTCAAAGGCATGAAAGATACAAACTATCAATGGTTAGGAAAATTTGACTAGTAATTGTGGCGTAGGAATAAAGGTCCCAGACAGTCTTGCTGACTAAGATTCTGACAGAATGCTTGTTTTCTTACCATGTCCTGGTTTCTGTTTGTGATGAGTGTTTTGGCAGAATTCTGTCATGTAGTGCATGCTAATTAATGTGGCTTAGAGGGAGACAGTCAAATAATTCTACCCAGGATGAAAGAGTCATAACACAATAGGTATTTTGGGCATGATTTGGAAACTTAATAATGAGATGATTTTTGAATGCAATTAAAATTGAAAATGTTGTTTTCGGAAAAATGCTTGATAACAATAAATTATAAACCTTTCTTGAGGTTCACAAAACTTTTTCTTGTTCAACCAACACTTTCCTTATCACATGTTCATGAAGTAGTTAGTGAGACTAATGTTTTGATGAGGGAGAAATTAGGATATACATATGAATGTATGAAAATTTTATAACATTGTTCAAGTCAAAGGCAGAAATACTGAGAACCTACAGGACCATTCTATTAGGTCACACCTTTTTCTTTATCCATTTTTGTTCTCAATTTAACTTTTAAAATGTGTCTGTAGAAGGTAATATGTAACAGACAAAAACCAATCTCAATTTGATCTAAATGCTAAGGAACTTTAATCGTCCCACTGTGAGAATTCTATAGTTACTAAGTTTTGGCTTGTGTTCATCTTAGTTACTTCTCTTACATGTAGAGAAGAATATGTATTGGATGGTGTCTTAGTTGGGGTTTTATTGCTGTGAATAAAAAACATGACCACAGCAACTCTTAAAAAGGAAAATCTTTAATTGGGGCTGGCTTACAGTTCAGAGGTTTGGTTCATTATTGTTATGATTGGCAGCATGGTGGCACACAGGCAGACATGGTGCTGGAGAGGTAGGTGTAAGTTCTACATCTGGATCAGGAGGCATCAGGAAGAGAAAGTGAAACACTGGGCCTGGCTTGAGCTTCTGAAACCTCAAATCCCACCCATAGTGACAAACCTCCTCCAACAAGGCCAACCTACTTCAACCAACTTCAACTTCAACCAACCAACTTCCATACCTCTTAAAAGTACCCCTTCCTATGGGCCTATGTGAGCCATTTTCATTCAAACCACAAGTAGCTTCAAAATAAGAAAAAGATCATTTTCAATGTTTGTTATACTAGTGACCGATGGTTAACTAAGATGTAGAGCGGGAAGACATGCCAACTCGATATCAGAGCTAATTCTAAGTCAACTCTTCCATTGTTTAAGTGCTTTAGGTGGTAACTGTTTTGAGAGCTCTACTGTTCTCTTCTGGGGGCAGATGGCTACGATGACGTGTCCCACATTACTCCTATGGTATGCTTGGATCAATATGAACAATTTCAGTCCCTCTTTCCTGTCTTGGTGAACACTATCACATTCTCTCACGTCCTGAGTAAAATCTTTGGAGTCATCCCAATTCACCTCTTCTCCAAATCTCCACAACTACAAATCCCTCTCAATGTACTTCTTATCTACTCTCTTATTTCCTTTCCTGCAAGACCTTTTTTGGCAGGCAACTATAATAGCTGTTAACTAGTCACCCCGACTTCCCTCTTGTCCCCTCAATTATTCTCTAGCAGCCAAAATGATGTTCTTAAGACAAAAAAAAAAAACACACCATTGCCATGCTTAATGCTTAGGATTTCTAGTAGCATCTTATTCCTTTCACTTTCCCGTGAAAGTACCGGGAAAACACAGAGGCCTCTGGGGTATTCAACATGAACACAAGATCTTTGGAACTCCAAAATGTTGAATTTGTCTCCCTTTGAGGATGTCTGGCCTCAGTGCTTTGTTGAAATAACAAAAAAGCAGCCAAAAGACTAAATAGTTCAGAGACTGGATCTTGGACATGTTGGGGAGAAGGTAGTCTTCACAGACACCCCTGTTGCCAACTTGTGAGAAGAATAAGCCATATGGAGAGGCCCTGGGGTGAGATTTTAGGATGGAATACCAAGGAGTGTGAGGTCAGTGGGCAGCGTGCTGTGTACCTTCAGTGAGTCAGAAGGAAATTTCCCAGAAGCTCTCCCAGATACCTAAGCTCAAATCGTGAGCAGTCTGTGTTAAGTCTGTGTAGGTTGTATGTGTAGCACACAAATAACCCCTTATCCTCTCATGTCCTAAAAGTAAGGTTCTTGCCTTTGTTTTGCAGTGTGTTCCTTTCTGTTCTCCTGCTCGCTTACTTCTCTCCAAGTCCTCTCTATTTAAAACACATTCAGAATTCTTCTCATCCTCAAGCTAACGTGGGCCTTGCAGGTCACTCTTTCTGAATTGGCCTCACTCCATTCACTCATTCTAGTTTACCACTTTATCTTTTCCTCCACAATTCCCATCACTATTATCCCTTCTAATTTCATGTTTTCTTTCCCTTTCCTTTCCTTTCCTTTCCTTTCCTTTCCTTTCCTTTCCTTTCCTTTCCTTTCCTTTCCTTTCCTTTCCTTTCCCTTTCCTTTCCTTCCTTTTTCTTCCCTTCCCTTCCCTTCCCTTCCCTTCCCTTCCCTTCCCTTCCCTTCCCTTCCCTTCCCTTCCCTTCCTTTCCCTTCCCTTCCCTTCTCTCCCCTTCCCTTCCCTTCCCTTCCCTTCCCTTCCCTTCCCTTCCCTTCCCTTCCCTTCCCTTCCCTTCCCTTCCCTTCCCTTCCCTTCCCTTTCCTTTTCTTGACCTATAGAGTTCACACAGTACTGCCAGTACATGAATAGATGTAGGGCATCCTCAGGGCATGGGTAAGACTCTCAGAAGCTGCATCCCTGAAGAAAACTGACCTCTCCCAGAAGCCATCAATTGCCAATAGCTCCTCAGCTGGAGGTGGCTCTTCACAAACTCCTCCCCCACCCATGCTGGGATTTTGTCTGACTTCATCTTGAGAAGATATATGTTGTCATAGCTACTAGTAGTTTGTCCAATTTCCCTGTTGTGTTCAGAAAACGCTGTTTTGCTATAGTCATCTTCTGCCCCCTCTCCAGTGATGATTTTTGAGCCTTAGGAGGAAGTGGTGGGATGTCCCACTTAGGGCTGAGAATGCCGTAGTTTCTTATTCTTTTCATGTTAACTAGTTGCAGGTCTACATCTATGACAAAATAAAGCTTTGTTTAGAGATGTACTAACCAATGGGTATAATGATAAGTCTTTAGGAGTTGGTTTAATAGTATGTTTAGCAGTAAATTATCCCATAAGGCTATGACCTACCTAGCCTTGGGTTTTGGGCCCTGATAATTGTGTCAGCAAGAGTTCTATCATATGGAGCTGGCCTTATATCCAATCAGAAATGTGATTGGTTACTCTCATAACATTCATGCTACTATTATACCAGTGAATGTATCTTTACAGGCTGGTCATTATTGTAGCTTATGGGATTTGTATTTCTAATGGATTGCTTTCCTTGCTTTCAGGTCGGTACCAGCCTTATTTCTCCACATCCAATGATCAGAATATATGTTATCTACAGCAAGAGGGTCTTACCGTCAAGTTTCAGGGGGTGACCAATCATCAGAAATAATTTCACCCAATTGTTCATTTCTCATCTATTCTATTGCTAACTAAAATATAAACAGTTTGAGACAAGGATCTTTTTGTTTTTTCTTTTTATTCCACTGAGAATTGAACCCCGGACTGCATTTATACTGGAAAAATGTTTTACCATTGAAATACATTCCTCAGAGAGACAAGGGTAATATCTGGATCTTTTATAAAATGCTTTAAAAATGCAATGTATACCCTCTTTTATTAATTACATGTAAAGGTGCTTCAAACCTACAGGACTTCACCATTATTGCAACCATCCTTGAACTCCCCTCCTCCATTACCATCGCCATCAACTCATGGGAAAACCATTGAATTCTGTAAGAAATTGGACTGGGATGTCCTTTGACATGTGTGGATAAGATAGACTAGTAAGGTAAGAAGAATTAGAAATACCCAACAGTAGCAGCCTTTCAGTTCACTTCAGTCAATGATAGCTGTACATTTCCATCTTAAAGATCTCTGTTAGGAAACTGACAGTTTACTTGTACTATTTTTCTATTCCTCCTTGGCTTGTGTCTCAGCATTTCAGAATGTCCTTTAGACATAAAATAAACAGGAGGTTGTTACATTTGTCCAGTCATAAAGTCATGGAACAGAGTCCATGAGAAACTCAAGTACGTTAATCATTTAATGGGGAGGCACTGGCCCATTTCAAAGATGAAGCAGTAAGTTCTCAATCCAGTTAATGTGAACTGTGGTTTATATTTTAATGCCTTGCAGTCACTTATGAAAACTATAAGTGTTTTGGTTACTGAAGGGGAGAGAAGACAAACAAAGCTTAGGAACTTGTAGAAAGTCTGTCACTAATAGAAAAATTAAAAGACTCTTAATTTGTTGTAATTTCAATAAATTTATTGTTATGATAAACTATATAAGTTTTGACATGTACCAGGAAAGCAAATTTGGGATGTGTGTGTGTGTGTATTTTAGTTGTACACATTTTAATGTAATTGTCACAGAAGCTCCTTGACTAGAAAGAAATTGTAATGTTAAAACAGAAATCCACGCCTTGAGATTCCTAGAATCTCTGAAACCATCTTGAATCTTTTCCTCCGCCTGTCAACATGACTTTCTGAAATAACTAATCTGCAAAAAATATTTTAGAAAAAAAAATCATGTGGACTTATTTCTCTCTCCCTCACCTCCAAAAAATGCCAGTCTTAGGCAATGTTTTTGTTAAGAGTCTCTGTTACAGCTCTAACAGCCAAAAGAAAGATGGAAATGACTATACCAAAATGTAATTTAAAATACAAATGCTAATTCTTCAAGAAAATAGCAAAATCTGATTGTAGGTTCTTTTCATGGTGGCTCAGTTGACAATATTGTTGGTTCCTTCCTCCTGCTTGGAAAGCCCACCTGACCATAGCTGCAATGTTTTTTGTACCCTTTCAGATAAAATATGCTTTACCTAATAAAAACCCAGCCCCAGTCATAGAAATCAACAGGTACTTAAGTCATGGGGTACTAAGCAGAGAAGTCACCATGTGTGATAGCATGATTGTTAATTCCTGAGAAATCCCCAGAATAATAAAAGAAGCTACATATTTTAAAGAAAGGCCAGTTAATCTATATTCTCTATACGTAGTATAGGTTTCAAAAGAGAATTAAGCACCAAATAAAAGACATCATTTATGTTTTCTGTTATTTTCTTTCATTCACTAGGTGCATGAGTGCTTTACCTTTAGATTTACTGGGGGCCAATTATAAATGGACAATTACAGCTTTTTTGTTTGTTTTTGTTCTTGTTATAACTGGATAGTATGAGACAGTGTTTTCTGTTGAGCTTGAGAAAATGTATGACTTGGAGTATAGTCTCAACACACTGACAAAATTTTAGAGTTCTGATTCTTGACTTGTGGGTAGCGATATCTTTGGGGCTTGAACCACCTTTTTCAGGGGTTACTTAAGACCATCTGCATATCAGATATTTATATTACAATTTATAACAGATAACAGATAGCAAAATTACATTTATGAAGTAGCAACAAAAATATTGTATGGTCAGGGAGTCACTACAACAGGAAGAACTGTCTTAAAGGGTCGCAACGTTAGGAAGGTTGAGAGCCACTCTTAGTGTTTGCTCATGAGAAACTATAAAGTCAATTTTGGACCCGAATTTTTACTCTGTGTCCCTTTTCTATGAGTGGATGTGTGTTATAAAAGTCAATGTTTTGATACATAAAGTGAACAGGTATGTGCACAGGAATGCCTGTCCAAGGGTATTGCTGAATGCATAAGCAATCCAGAGTGTGGTTACCAAATAATGTACCTTCTACAGAAAGCTTAGATCCAAAAGTTGGAATTTGGAATCTTTTAAAATGGTTTTAGATCTTAAGTGTAGTCCATTCTCCTTTAAATATGCTAATTACAACCACAGACCTCATGACAGTATTCTTAACTTTATGAATTCAATTAATGATGTTCTATCAGTTCTTCATGCCTCTCTATTGGGAGAGCCACTTGTAATGCTGTAATGCGGTTGAATAGAAGCAAAGGAGGTTTGAGAGCAAAAATTGGATGACCTCAGAACATTATGTGGTCCCAGGTGTTCACCCAGATGCTAATCTTTATGGGCGGTGGATCCCCCATGATGGCAGGAACAAGCTGTCTAGTGCAGCATTTTATAGCACTGGAGTTGGGGACCACCTGTTGTGTTACATTGCTTTGGACCTGTCTGTAGCTCTTTCCCTGTGTGTTATCCTTGCTGAGTACATTGTGTCCTTCAGCTGCACATACACTTTAAGCTGAAGGACAGAATTGCCCGTTTCACTGTGTGAGTTACCTCACTCAGGGACTCGCATCCTCCTGTTTTTGAATTTGATGCGATATGATGAAGTAGCTGAGATGACAAGTTTGTGAAGATGGAAGAAAGGGAGAAAGAATTTCCTTCTGGACTTGGTGGAAAACACCATTGCAGCCACACGAAGCACACATTTTAGAGTTGTTTCATCGGCATCCATCCTTCAAATCGCAGTTGCAATATTTTACCCAAAGGGTCTAACTGTTCCGGGCCTCCTCGTGAAGAACAGCTATGTTTTCTCCACAACTATTTGCTTTTCGTTCCAATTTTTAATTCATTTTTTTTCTTTTGGAAAGAGAGAAATTGAACTTTGAAGTGTCTTCCCTAGAAATTGAATCCTTAAATTCATTGGTAGAAAATAACATCTCAATCATCTCATTCAATATATTTTTCTTTTATTAATTATTATTGTTTGATTATTTTGTATTATTTTTAAAATTGAAGTCTGGTGTATTCCTTTCTTGTCCTGCATGCAAGGTGGGAGGATACATTTTTAATTAATTAATTGATTGGTTAACACTTGACTTTTGAGACAGGATCTCAAATGTAACCCAATGTAGCCCAGGCTTGCCTCAAACTAGTGGTCCTCCTCCACCACAAACTTGTTTATTTTTTTCTTTATAAAATATTGCATGTATAATACACAAAATATAATTTTGAGACAAAAGATTGGAGGTAAAAGAGGAGTCCTCTCAATCAGAACTAAAATGATCAGGAGGGGCCAAGCTCATTTTTTTATTCTTTGGCCAACAGTGTTCTTCATTAGTGGTTCCTGCCTTTCTCAAATGAACTTTTACATGGCCCCATACAAACCAAAATCTTATTCTCTACTCCCTTTGCAGAAAGCTGTTGTCATTTCTAATGACCCTGGTAGCCTTGGTGGAAAAAGAAAAAGATATCAGTCTTGTTCTTAGTATTTACAGTGGTTGTATATTTAAAAAAGACTATATTATCTTTTCCGTTACTGCAAGCTAAGGACAAGTCTCTATTCAAAGTAATTAATAGTCCTTGCTTAGGCATCACACATACTGAAGCTAACGCAACACAGGGAAGACTGATGGTTCTTGTACAAGGATGATCACAAAGTCAGTAATGGATATGAGATCTTAGTTCATTGTCCACTCTTATTTTCTGAGTTTTCATGAATTCCCTGTCTCTAAGAAATCCTTATATTAAAACATTCCATTTATGAGCACTCCCCCATGCTGCCTGTACAAAACTATCATAGTAATGGTTACACTGCTGCCTCTGCTCTTACTGATGGTAAGTGCTCTTGGATGACTACAATTAGAGACTGCTGTGAAGGCCAGATACTAACTCCTCTCTCTTTTGAGAGCCCTGTAGTAGGTATACTACATTGTTAGAGTTTAATTTGAGGACACTGAAGTTGATGAAGAGCATGCAGCCAGCCAATTGGAACTGTGGCCCAGCATGCACCATGGAAACGCTGCACCCACATGGGATGTAGCTACAGATTTAGTTGTAGATCCCAAGTAACTTATCTGTACCTCACATTTTTCTTTTGTGTAAAAGAGGTGATTCCGGTTATTCTAGTTTCTTAGTCGAATGTGCTACGTCAAAAATTAAATTAAAACCTGCTATTGGTGCTACAAGAACAAAAGTTTTGCTAGAGTTTAAGAGAATTGACTATCAACCCTCATCACCATTTTGAACATGAGACTGCAGGTAAGTGAATTTTAGAGGATCTGCAAGAGGTTTTTGCTACCTACATTAATGTACTAAGACTTTGGGGTAAGATAGACACTAGAGGATGCATCTGTGGGAGGTGGGGAAAAGAGTCTTTATCCCAAAGAGAAACAAAAGGAAAGCTTGGATGGAAGTCAAAGTATGCCAGAAAAGAGAGACAATGAAGCTGAGCCACTAGGCAGAGAATCAAGTCAAATACAGCCTCAGGTGTTCAGTGTCCCAAGGGGAGAAGGGGACACAATTATCAACTAAAGGTAAGTAGTTCTAAATCCAGGACAAGCCCACAGCATGCACAAGCCTCAAATCCCATCATGGGTGGGTTCATGAAACCATGACAGCCATCCCCTGGCAGATGGGTCAGCATCATGAGATCAGGGAATATCTACAGGCCAAAAAGCTCAATTTGGCCTGCCATAAGGCCCAGAGAGGCAACTATGGAGAGGCAGACAGCCTGGATCCTGATTGGCTGAAAGCTATAGACTGGGACGTGCATAGAGAAAGATAGCCCTGCTCGGGTGGTAGACAGGAACAAATCTCATCAACTGAGAGTTACCCTTGTAGAGGAACCCTTGGAATTTTTATGTTAAGAAAAGCTTTTTGGTTTATCTGACTAGTCACTAGAGGTTCATGTTCTCACTCCAGCTGTGGTATAGTTGTTTACGAGTTAGAATTGGAATGCTTGATGCAGGTGGCTATAATTTGATTGGGTGCAGTCTTTCTGGCACCTATAGCTTGTCTTTGATATTGCCTGCTGCATAGGTTTAATGGGAACTTTTGACTTAGGACATAAAGGTCTGAAGCCCTGAGAGTGGGGGTGGGCATTGGTTGGTGGTTCGTTGGTTGGACTGCTGTCCTTAGTGTGAGAACAAAGGTTGGAGAGATTTGAGTTTAGGACAACCTAAAAAGAGACTGTGAAAATTTCTGCCTTTTTTCTTTCTGTATTAAGACTGCTTTCAAAAGCAGCGAAGATTTCTATCTTTCCTTTCTCCTTCCCTAAATTGAGGGTAAAAGATTGTAGCATACTGCTACATACCCTCATAACATAGTCAAGATGCCAAGAGTCAAGATGCCAAAACCAAATAAACAATACCAATATCTGAAAGGGAAAAGCACCAACTCACACAGTAACATAGAAACACTGAATTAATAGTCAGTCTTTCATCATCAATCTTGAAAGTCAAACCATGTAACTGCTGACCAAAAGTTCTATGTCCTGCAAGAGAATTTTTTAAAACTGATGTTGAGACAAAAAAAAAAAATTCAAGAGAAACACAAACTAAGGCAATTCATGACCACCAAGTAGCTCTTCAGAGTACTATAAAGAGGAAGAAGACAGTCTTAATCACCAAAGTACAGAAAATAATAAATTTCAAGAGAATAGTTGAATAAAGCAAGAAAAGTATCCCTCATGTCTAATACAATTATCCAGAAAACAACTACTACTGATAGAAGGGAAGTCAGAATGAACAATTATCAAACCAATCACAAAAACCAATAAAACTATAGGAGTTAGTGAAAATCTCTCAATAACAGCACTAAATATAAATGGTTCCCACTCATCAATAAAGAGACAGGGACTGGTTGACCAGATTAAAATCTAGATCCAAAAAAGACTTTACCAGTAAAGAACAGCCTGAGAGCCAAAAGATGGAAAGCAATCTATCAAGTGAAGGAAAACAGAACAAGCTGCTGTTGGAGACACTCTGACAGCTGACAAAGTAGACTTGGAACCATAATTAACCAGAAGAGGTAAGGAAGCCCACTGCATGTTAATAAAGGAAGCAATCCATGAAGGCACCATATCAAGTATAAATACCTGTCCACCAAACACTGGGACAGTTAACTTCTCCAATCAAACACTGATTGATAATGAAGGTCAGACAGATTCTGATACAATAATAGTAGGCAATTTCCATATCTCTCTCCCATCTAAAAACCAACAAAGTTTTTGAATTTAACCCGTACCATTGATATGGACTTAACATCTACAGAAGATTCTACCCTGAATAAGCAGAATACACATTCTTCTCAGAAGCCCATGGAATCTTCTTTAATATAGGCAACATTCCAGGCCCTGGACCAACTCTTTCTAATTATAAAATACTCCCTTGTACCTTATTAAATCACAATGGAGTAAAACCTGAAACAAATAGTAAGAAAAGCTATAGGAACTAAGGAATACACAGAGGATGAATAAAACACTCTTGGATGACCACTGGTAAGTTAGGAAGTTTAAAAAGTTTCTAAATTCAGATGAAAGTTTCTAAAATGAAAATGAAATCAGAAGCTACCAGAACCATTTCGATACAGCTAGAACAATTCTAAGAGAAAAGTTTACAGGTATACATGTCTAAATGATCAGAATAATCTCAAATAAACAACATAGGACACCCCAAGGTCTTTGAAAACAAGGACAACTCAAACCTAAATCAGTAGATGCTAAGAAATAAGAGAGATTAGAAACCAGGCAGTGGTGGCATACACATCTTTAATCCCAGTACTCGGGAGGCAGAGCCAGAACTCTGTGAGTTCGAGGCCAGCCTGGTCTACAGAGTAAGTTCCAGGACAGCCAGAATTACAGCAAAGAAACAAAGAAGAGAGAGAGAGAGGGAGAGAGAAAGAGGGTAAGGAGAGAGAGAGAGAGGAAGAGAGGGAGAGGGGGAGAGAGGGAGAGGAGGAGAGGGGGAGAGGAAGAGAAAGAGAGAGGGAGAAAGGGAGAGAGGGAACTTCATTTTTAAAATGACACACTTGGGGCTGAATGTGTAAAGTGTTCTCCCAGTCTATAAAAGGGCCTGGGTTTGATCTCCAGGACTGCAAAAAGAAAGAAAGACATATGACAACCCTGTGGAGGAGCCAGAGCCATGTGGGGATTGAGTAAGAGCTTCTGGTGCTCTCTCCCCACAAGCCCATCAAGTGATGTGTCTGTCCATGAACCAAAGTACTTGCACAACAGTTAAAGGAATCAGGCAAGACCACAGCAGAGCATACTGTTAGCATGATCAGGCAAAAGACACTTTGTAGTAGGCAGGAGAGAAGAGTTGCCTGTCCCATCCATTGTCCATTCCAAGGAACTCAACATTTAGAAAGGTGCTTCCTGCTTGGGGCAAAAGGGATAATTAAGTCCAGGCTGTGGACTTGTAATATAGTTACTAGGCTTGATATATGAAGAATACTGCTTGGCAGAGCCTTATAACCCCCTACCATCAGGGTAAGAGACTGAGTTTCTGAAATCTATGGTACCCGAAGCCTCTACCATGAAAACTCCAACCTCAGCAGGCAGATCAGGGAACAGGACTCCACCTGCTGGGCATGAAAGCTAGCTCTTAGAGACAAGAGCCAGGTTCCCTGTACTTCAGCATCCAGTAGAAGCCTAAGGCTAAACAGACAGGACAGAACCCACAGAGGAAGCCTCTGAACCAGCTCTGGCATCAGGTCAAGACTTGGACACTAGTGGACAGACCCACAGCTCTGCCCCATAAATTCTGTCTGTTAATGGTACAGATGCATGGCCACTGTAATCTGAAGATTCTGCAGTCTCTGTGACCACAAGACTCACAAATGATCCTGCTTAACACCTGCTTTGACAGCCAAGAGACTGTTCCTTTCTCCTATCCCCCAACTTCAAAGCACAGAAATAGCATTCTAGTATTCACCTGTAGGTGAGTTTCTAGAGCTGCCTAGAAGCCAAGAAAGGGTCAGATATGGATCTGAACCACATCACTGCCTGCTGTAGTGTGAGTTCTGCTGAACCCCTATGACCAGGCAAAACCACTGCAACCTTAGGTAGTACAGAGTTGGTATAAGATCCTATTTGCTAAAGCCAGAGTAGTAAGACTAAGACATTGCTTTAGATTTGAATGCTGGTGAAACAACCCAGTGGAGTCTTAACAACCCCATCCTCACATATACCTTTGGAGGGAGCCTCTAGAACCCCCCAGTGCCTGGGGAAAACACACAGCTGATCAGACTTCTATTCCTGCCTGCATCAACTATGGATGGTTGAGATTATCTTGGACTATCCAAGTAGCAGACAGCATGTGGAAATGTGGGCCTTCGTCCAACCCTAGTGTTATGCTGGTCTTAGCAGGCTATGAGTATAGAGTGTAACTGAGGTTAGCACTCTGATGGCCACAGTTAACATATGAACCTGTGACTGGTCCTTACATGGTGGCTTTCCAGAACCAGACAGAATCCCGCAGGGTCTGACCTTATGCCACTAAGTATGGATGAGGCATCCTGGCCTATCCCAGCCTCAGGAAGAAACCTGTGGAAGCAGACTGGATACTCTCTTATTTCTTTTAGAGCAGAACACCAAGAGTGTGTTTGGGTCAGTCCTTGGTTGGATTGCCCTCTATTGCTGAAACAGTAGCAATCCACTAACAGCAGACTCCCGGCAAGCTCCACCTCATTGCCGTCTACTGCCAAAACAGTGGAAATGACTACCAGCTCTGGGAACATCCTTTGGATTCCTGGAACGAAGCATAAAGGCAAATGAGAAAGATTGGGAAAACACCCAATTCTATAATGTCCAGATGATGTCACATGCCAATCACAAGATCTTCCAGTAAAGCCATACCCTCACCAGTTTCTCAAAGTTCCAGAAATTGACCAGGCAGTAACTGACAAAGGGTAACACCCAGAGAATTGGGAATGGTTGTTTTAGGGGAGCAGATTGAACTTGAAGGAAACACTTAGAAACATTTCAATACTCTAACAGAGATGTGTAAAGACATGGGAAGCACTTTTAAAAATCAAACATAATTGTTTAAAAACATTTTTCAATTATTGTACAAAATAATGGGTTTATACCATTTTCACACACACACACACACACATCATCATCATCATCATGACAACATGTCATCATGTCATCATTATTAATTCGCAACCTACATACCTCTCCCTCACCCATCCTCCTTGCTCTCTCATGGATTCGCTGGCTCCCTCCCATAACCCCTCTCCTACCTTTATGTTGAATGTACATATGTATATATTTAAATGTAGCTTCTGCATATGAGAGAAAATGAGTGATATCTTGTCCCTCTGGTTAGCCTCATGTTCTGCTCCCTTCTCTCCCCTCTAAGACCCTTTTTAAATTTTCATGTGTTTGAAATGTATATATTAAAATTTAGATTGTGCATGAGAAAGAAAACAGGCCATACTTGTCTGAGTCTAGCTTATTTCATACAATATAATGGTATACAGCTACATACATTTTCCTTAAAATGTCGTGATTTCATTTTCTTTAGCTGGTTAAAACCTTATTATGAATGTATATGTATATGTATATATGTACATATACACACAGACACATATATAGATAGATGCATGCCATACTTTCTTTATCCTTGTACCTGCTGAAGGATATCTAGGTCGGTTCCATAATTTGGCTATTATTGTCAATTTTCAGTCACTTTCATAAATATTTAATTTAAAAAACATTTATGAGACAAAGAGTGATAAAATATCTGTCATTTCAGCGTAGCCTCAAGTGGATGTGACCAGAGTAACTTTAAGAGAAATTAAAATGTGGCTTGCATATAAAATCTTGGTTGGAGATGTTAACTGCTTTGGGAAGAGTTTAAAGAGTCCGTTCACCTCTGGCTGGAAAGAGAGACTTTCCCCACATGTATACTGTCAGCCTTGGAGTGGGAGCGATGGGAAACCATAACCATTTACCCAGTAGTCCTGTATTCAAGGTGTTTCTGTAGGTGAAACCTATTTAGTTTCACCAAATCCCTCAACTGCTATGATCCCAGGGAATTTGCTCCTTGCTGGCATCCTGATCCTGGAGGTTTATTTCTACCTTGTGAACCTGAAAAGTTGGGAGCATTGGTCAGTTATGTTCTCTGAACTTTTCAAGGACCAATTCCTCAAGGTGATGGTGTTTCAAGAATGCATTCTAGTGTTAAGTGCCGCAGCCTTCCCATTTCGTGTGTACCAGGAGTGTGCCAGATGCGGCCAAAAGCTATGGATTAACTATCTATTTGATTTGACTGGAGCAATAAAGCTCCTGGCAGGTCAGTTCTCAATCTGAAGCCAAGGGTTCCATCACAGCAGCAGTCACAGCTCTGCTCTCTCTGCCAGTACACTGAATTAATCATGGTGTGACTGGCAGACTTCTGCTCTAGGTCAGGTGTCAGTCCAAACTCAATTACTGTGGCTATCAAGGTCATAGGAACTGCGTCTTTTACATGTAGGCAATTGCTCCACCCGAATGCCACTAATTGGCATAAACCAAGCTATACTTGTATTAAGAAAACAGCTCCTCCTGCTCCAAAAATCTTGACCTATCTCACCATCTGTCAGGTGGATGAGTTCTGGCCAGGCAACAACTCCGGAGCGGGTGTCTGGGATCTTTGGCTTACCACCTATGTTGGCCTGCCACAGGGCTCACAAAGTAGCCATTTGGCAAACAACACCTTTAAATTAAAGCCATTTGTACTTTTGATAGGGTGAATCAAAAAATGGGAAAGAACTGGTCCTCATTGTATAAGGATATCAAAAGTGTTAACTTTGCAGAAACAGCTTCAGCTAAATTTATCTGAGAATATCTGCAACTTATCACAGGAAGAGTCCAAAGCTTTGCCACCATCATCTCTGTCATCATAGAGAGTACAGGGAAATAATTAAATTGTAACTGGAAGGACCCCACTTCCACCCCACCCCGGCTCCTGGAGGAGAACCAGTGTGAGGGCACTAAAGCCCTCAGAACATCTTGGGAATAACTGCATTTCCAAAGGCATGCATGTGAACAGGAATGCTGAGCAAGAAGGGAGTGATTAGTCATCCATGAATGTCTGCTTAGATGCAGGGAAGAAACACTTTATCTGGTCCATGACAGGACCACCCAGGCATCATGACAATAGATCACTATTGGTGCAAGAGACAGGGCTTTCACGAAGCCTGGTAAAAAGCCCTTTCCAACATGTAAACACACTTTACCAGCTCGCCCTCTCAGAGGAAAAACCTTGTCAATTAAATCTCCAGGCTTTGATAATCATCAGATGTTGGTGATTAGGGAGAGTAGTTGTTCAGTTGGTTTTATATGCATGTAATCTATGAAGGTATAGTTCAATTGAAACTTCCTAAATTTGCAGATAAAATGAATTATATTTGTAGATAAAATAAAAGTTCAGTGTGTGCTAGGAGTAGATGATTTGCTCATTTCTTCCTAGTTGGTATTCTCAAATTGTCTCTGGAGAGAAACCCCCCCCCACCTTTCTTTATCTAAAACATACACACACACACACACACACACACACACACACACACACACACAAACAGCTTCATGGAGGGACAGGTAAATCTCCACATACATAAAGCAAACAAATGGTATGTTTATATATGCATATATCTGAAAAATAATCCCTGAAACTAAGGTGACTAAGATATTCATCACACCCAAAGATTCTTACTCTACTTTAAAATCCTTTCTTCTCGTTCCACCATTTACTCCCCATCCTTCCTTCCATTTTGGGAAGATACTGATCTGCTCTTTGTTATTGTACATTACATTTTCTAGAATTTTACAAGATGGAATCAGATACTACATACTCTCTGGTATGGTTTCTTTAGTTCATTCCCTTATGTTTAGATTTATCCATGTTGCCCTGGGCTAATCATTCTTCTTCATTTTTTTCTTTTTAATTGCAGACCAGTTTTTTATTCTATACATGAAGGGTCATTGGTTTATCTGTTTACATGATGATGACATTTGGAATTTTTTGGAGGCCTTTTTTTTTTTTTTAAACAACAACAAACAAACAAAACAAAACGAACAACTCTGCTTTAAAAGCCTGTGTGGATAGGTGGTTTCATTTCTCTTAAGCAAACTTGTAAGAATTTAAAGACTGGATGTTACTGAATCTTACCACAGATGTATGATGCTTGTTTAAGAGACTATGAGCTATCTTCGGAAACAGCTGTAATGTTTTACATTTCCATCAGCAGCGTATGAGGCTTCCATTGCTCTACATCCTCACAGACATTTAGCATAGCAAGTTGTGAGATTTTACTTATTCTAAGAGAAATGCCAAGATACCTCATTGTTGCCTCAGTTTGCATCTCATTAATCATCAGTTGAGGACACTGAGCATCTTTACTACTGTTTACTTGTAATCAGCGTATAACTTCTCTGGGTAAGCTCCTGTTACATTGTTTAGCTGTTAAAAATGTCTTCTTATCGAGTTGAGATTTCTTCATGTAGTCTTCGAGTGCATGTATATGCATAACATCTATATGCATATGTGGTTTTCAAATATTTTTCCAAGTATCTTTTTTTCCCCCTCAATATCAGTTTTGAGTCAGAATTTTGACTTTGACAGGATCCACCCAACCCATTTATCATCTTGGTTCTACTTTGAGGTCAGTGCCTGAGTCATCCTTGCCTAATCCAATCAGAAGTTTCACCCTGTGCCCTTTTTATTTATTTATTTTTGTTCCTTGGTGCCAGGGGTAGAAGTGGCAGAGCTGGTCTTCACACAGGGAGAGATCCCCATTTCTTGCCTTCAGTAGCTTTGCGGAGTCTGCCTACTTGCCATTTGGAGGAAGGAGAGCGCATGGAGTTTGAAAACTTTCTGTGAAACCTCACATTCTTTTAAAAAATAATACTATTATTAATAATTTGCATTTCATACAATGTATCTCAGTAACTCTCTCTTCCCATTGCTTCCTGTTCCACCATCCCACCCCTGTGCACTCAAAAAAAGAGAAAGAAAGAAAGAAAGGAAGGAAGGACAGAAGGAAGGAAGGAAGGAAGGAAGGAAGGAAGGAAGGAAGGAAAGAAGAAGAAAGAAAGAAAAGGAAGGAAGAAAGGAAAAAAAGAAAGAAAAAAAGAAGGAAGGAAGGAAGTAAAAAGAAAGAGAGGAAGAAGAGAAGAACAAATAAAAGAATGTTAAGTTGAGCTTGTGTGGCAGGAGCTTGGATCTCAAGCAGCACTGTGGTCTCTGATCACTACGGTCAGAGCATCACTATGCTTTGATCATGGACATTCACCTGGTCCATATCAGCCAGAGATGAAGCATGGAAGAGTTTGACCTGATGTTGGGCCTTACTGCCCAAACCCAGACCTCGAGCAGGTCTCTGGTATCTAAGAAGTGGGGAGCTGCTAACTGCTGTTAGAGAAATTGTAGAGGTTTCAGATGCAGGCACAGTTTTTCTCAGATTAAGTGAAACATTTTAATCTTGAAGTAGAATTAGTGAAGCAATTCTTATTTTGTACTGCCCCCCCCATAATTTACAAAGAATAGTTCTAGAGTATAGCTACTGACTCAAACTAACAATCTAGAAAGGTATTGGACAAACAATTCTGAGAACTTGAAATACAAGTTATAGTAATTCAGGCTTCAATGTTCCATTTGGACACAATTAAAAAAAAATTTTGTCATGAGTCAGAATTCTGTTTTGAGCTCTATGGCTGAAATTGCTTTAATTCAAGGGAGATTTCATGTGACAGTTTCCTAAACAATAGCCTTTTAAGCCACCAAATATAGAAATGAAATTTTCCCTTTAAGCCACTTACTTTAAAGCAAAACCTTATTCCTGTGAAAAGAAAATTACTTGAAAAGTTTTGATTTAATTCAATAGAATCTTATAGAGCAGATAACCTAGAAGTTGCTATGTTATTGCTGATGATGCTCATATTTGTGCATGTATATGTATGTGTACAGACATGTTCTTGTAAGTTCACATACACACACACAGACACACATACAGACACACATATTCACGTGCGTATGGAGGTCAAGGATCAGCTTTGGGTGCAGAAGGATCTTCAGACATTGTATTACTCAGGGTTCTCTGTAGGAATGAAATTGATAAGATCAGTTAGCCAATCTATTTAGCTGTTGTGTTTATTGACTGGCTTACAGGATGTGGTCTGGTAGTTCAAGGATGGTCATTTCTTACCAGAAAGGTGAATATCAATGGATTCAGTCCAGGAGGTGTGTTATCTCAACCATTCCAATCTGGCACTGAAAGCCTGAAGATTCCTGGAGAGCTGCTGGTCATTATCGTCCTTCGGCTTAGAATCCTGAAGAAGTTGGTTCTAATGTTGCTGAAAGAATGAGGCAGCAACAGAGTAGATGAACTTGCCAACAACGGTGAAGGCTAGGAGGCACCTTTTATTTGAGCTGTCACTAGAAAGTGCTATTCACATTCGGCATGTGTCTTCCTGCTTCAGATAGTCTGTCCTTAGGGTATATGTTATAGGATTCCTGAATGTGCAATGAGTGAGTCTCTGTGTCTTTGTTTCTTGTGCCTTTTCTTGGGCTCTTTTCCTTCTGTTTGTTTATTTTCTTCTATGACAATGTGTTATGTCTTATTATTATTATTATATTATTATTAGAATTTTATTATTATTATCGCTTAGAAGCCTGTTTCTTTTCTAACAAGAGACAGAAAGGGATGAGTGGAAGTGTGGAGGAACAGGGAGGATATATTGTGTGAGGAGAAAAAAAATGTATTTTCAATAAAAGAGAAAAGATAAATACAAAAAGAAAATTTGAAACAACAGAAGAAATGTCCTCAATCATGTGAGTTTGTGTTTTCAGTTGATTCCAGATGCAGTCAAGTTGACAACCAAGATTAGCTATCACAGGCATCGTACACCATGTTTGACGAGTCAGGATCTCTCACTGGAGCTCACTGAGTAGGCTAGGGTGGCTGGCCAGGGAGTGCTGGGGACCTGCCTGTCCTTACTTCCCAGTGCTGAATACAGGTGCCTTTGCACTTGGCTTTGTTGTGTGGATGTGGCAGGGATTTGAACTCAGGTTCTCATGCTTGCAAGGGAAATACCTTTGCAACCACCTACCTAGCCTGTTTTTGTCCTTTGAGGTAGAATTGAACTTCGGGCCATATAGGATCAATCTTATGGCCTTCTTGCCTTAGTTTCCCAAGACCTGGATTGTTCTCTTGTGCCTGACACTACAGCCCCTTTGAGAAGACTTGGATAGCTCTAAATTCTGGAGTTTAGATTGAAATTATGACCATCAATAATGCCAGTTGATAGAGTTTAAAATGCAGTCAGAAATAGTTATTTGTCATTGAAGCAAACTAAAGATAATAGAGGAATTTATAAAAGCTCACAGCAGAGGAGGAGGTAAGAAGGTAAATTTATTGCCAATGGCTACCACTGGAGTAACTATTAACAATCCAAATAAGGATTATTTTTAAAGGTAAAAGTCTGTGAGTAAGATTTCTTCCTTGAGGCTGGCAAGGGCCATGGCTAAGTTCATTCATTTTGAGCAGCTGGTATATTAATGAGACCATTTCCATTGAAATGAGCTCAATGCTATTACCATTTGTGGATTTCCAACTGATTTCTGAAGTATTTATTAAACTTCAAGAAGATTTTCCAGAATCAGTTAAAAGTAAATTTTTACATGTTAATTTTAATGTATCTATTATGATTCATGAGTAGTTAATATTTATATATAGTTGAATGGGCTCGAACAGTGCCCAATTTTCTTTAAAGTTATGTATGTATATATAATGTGTGTGTGTGTGTGTGTGTGTGTGTGTGTGTGTGTGTGTGTGTGTATCTTCATTAATTCAGTGAACTTTCAAAATTTTGACTTTATTTTTTAAGGAGAAATGATTGAGATGATTGAAACATCCCCTGATCAAGAAGCCAGTTGGTAACTATTTATAGGGAACTTATGCAACGTAGATAAAGGATGTTCTTGACAAAACTGGAAAATAAGTGCATCATCCAATCAGGAGATGAAATGAAGCTCATCTCAGGCTTCTGAATTGCTTGCAGATTAAGGTTTTAACATAAGAAATTTAGAGAATACAAACATTCAGTCTGTAATATTGGGTTCATGTTGACTTCCAACTGGAAGTGTCTCATTCGCCATCTTTCACTTACATCTGGACTTGACAGGTAGATCTGAGGTAGAGTAAGACATATCTAGATAGAGATAAAGACTCCTCTGCACGTCTCCAAGTCTTCTTAATGTAAGTATTGCCAGTGTCTTTGCTCCAGAAATTTCCTACAGCTTATGTTCCTATAGATACTCCCCAGAGAATTTCATATTTGTTTATGGTGTCTACCACCACATGTAGAGACATAAACATTAAGGCAAACTGTCAATAATATCTCTCATACTTACTTTTGTCATTTTCTTTCCAACTGTATTCTAACTAGCTATGGTGGTCTAAATAAGAATGGCCTCCGAAGACTCGTATTTGCATACTTAGTCACCAAGAAGTGGTACTACTTGAAAGGGTTATACAGATTAGGAGGTGTGACCTTGTTAGAGGAAGTATGTCACCAGGGGGTGGGTTTTGAGGTTTCAAAACCCATGCCAAACCCAAAGTCTCTCTCTGCCATGGATCAGGATGTAGTTCTCGGCTACTGCTCTAGCATCTGCCATGCTTGCTACCATGCTTCCCGTCATGATGTTAATAGACTAAACTTCTGAAACTGTAGGCAAACTCCTTAATTAAATGCTTTATCTTATAATAGTTGTCTTGGCTGTGGTGTCTCTTCATAGCAATAGTACAGAGACTAAAACACCAGCCATGTCCAATTGGGGCCCAAGGGTTACATACATTCTAAGATAGCTTCAAATGAAGCCCAATACATTTGTAGATCACACCATATCACCGTATCCAAAGATTAGAGGGTTGGAGGTAGCTTAGTGGTTAAGAATACTCCTGCTTTTCTAGAAGACCCTAGTTTGGTTCCCAGCACCAAGTGGCTCATAACTTTAGTTTTGGAAGATCTGACATTCTCTTCTTGTTTCTAAGTACTTGTACACATGTGGCAAATATATATATATATATATATATACACATACACACACAAATAAAAAATTTTAGAAGGATGGACATCCCTATAAAACATTTTCATTTGACTTTCCTTATAAGTACCTCAAATTTAAGAATTTGAAAATTGAACTCATTATTTTTCTGAAGTACCCACACCAAACATCAACAAATAGTCCTTATAGTCTCTGCTTCTAATAGTGTCCCCACGACCTGTCATTTAGTGATAACCACAGTGATGGAGCTCTCACCTTTTGTGTTCATTTCCTATTGCTACTATAACATACCACCTCAAATACAGTAGCCAGAACAACATGGATATATTATGTTACAACTTTAGAAGTCAGAAGTCTGACATATGTCTTGGTGGGCTACATTCTAAATACCATTAAGACTGTGTGTTCCTCTATGTTTGTTTGTTTGTTTGTTTATTTATTCATTCATTTGTTATCTAGTACACCTAGAGGTTCTACTGAGCCTCTGGTTCTTGGCCTTTTCGCCAACTTCAAAGTCAGCAGCACCAAGTCAAGTCCTTTTCTGATGACTGTCTCTTCTGTGTACATCTGATTTTCTCTTTACCTTTATAGGTCCCTGATGATTACATGGGGCTTACCCAGATAATCTACACTAACTTTCCCCTTTTAAGGTTAACTTATCAGTCCCCTTAATTCCATCTACAGTCCCTGTTCTACTTTGTTGTATGACATTGTGTGTTGAGTGGCTCTAGGGTTTGGGATTTGAATATCTTTGAGAGGTCATTATTTTGCCTCCAATCTCTTCTTCATTCCAACCACTTCCTACCTCTTCCAACATACACCATTGTAGAGGAACACTTGGAATTTTTATGTTAAGAAAAGCATTTTCTTTTTAACTGACTAGTCACTAGAGGTTCATGTTCATATCCCAGCTGTGGTATAGTTGTTTACGAGTTGGAATTCAAATGTTTGATGCAGGTGGCTATAATTTGGTTGTATGCAGTTGGCCTGGCACCTGTAGCTTGTCTTTGGGATTGCATGCCACATGGGTTTAATGGGAACTATTTATTTAGGGCATAAAAGGTCTGAAGCCTGGAGAGTCAGGGTGGGCAGTGGTTGGTGGTTGTTTGGTTGGGTTGCTGTTGTTAGTTAATGAGATAATTCCTAAGAGAACAAAGGTTGGAGAGATTAGAGCTCAGGACAGCTGTGAAGATTCCCATCTTTCTCTCTTTCTGTATTAAGGCTGCTTGTAAAAGTGGTGAAGATTTCTATCTTTCCTTTCTCCTTCCCTAAATTGAGGTTAAAGGATTGTAGTGTACTGCTCACACCATCCCATTTTATTTTTATTTTTCTTTTAGATTTCTAAATTTACTTTTATTTAGTGTGCATCTGTGAGTGCATGTGTGTATGTATCTGCACCATGTACATGTCTGGTGACCATAGGAACCAGAAGAGGCTATCAGGTTCCCTGAAGTTGGAGTTACAGAAGGATGTGAGCCACTCAGTATGAGTGGAAAGAACCAAACTTGGATCTTCTGCAGGAACAGTGAACACTCCTAACTTCTGAGCTGTCTCTCCAACCCCTTCTGCATTGTTTTTCTCTGTTTCATTTATTGTCTTCTAATATCTTCTAATGGTTGATCCTGATTGTTAACTTGACAGAATTTTGAATTACCTAGGAGACACACCTCTGGGCCTATCAGTGAGGATGATTTCAGAGAGGACTAGGTAAGCAGAAATGACCCATCCTCAAAGTTAGCTACACCTCCCAAATTATAGTCCAGACACAAAGAAGAATAAACAGCATGGGGCAGCCTGCTTTGCTTCTGTTTTCTAAGCATGTATGTCTGTCATGCCTGATGCCACCCTCTGTTGACTCAGACTCCAGACTCCTTTGAGTCAATGAATCAGGATCTAAATAGTAACTGAAGACTGCCAATTGGACCATGATAACATGCTTCTCTTCATCTTCTTTCTATTATTTCTCCTTTTCCCATGGAATCTTCCATTATTTCAGTAAATTCCTATGTAGAGCACTCACATTCCATTTCTTTCCGTGTTTCTAAATCACAGATTTGTTCATGTCAGTTTTCTACTTAATGTTCTACAATGGCTTGGGTCAAAGCTTTTGAGATTATGCATGACATGTCTCTTCAATACATTTTGTAGTTCATGTTTCAGAGAGTCTGAAATTTGTCCATGTATAGAATATCATTTTCTTTGGCTCTCTGAAGGAATCCTCCTTCTCCTTAAGAGACTTATTGAGCACATCAATCTCCACAGATATTTCCGTGGGAAAATGTACACAAGATCACCTGTTCCCTCCTCGTCTGAGGCTACTGTTGTCAGGAGCAAGAAGGGGCCAAGAAGACTCAGAGTGTGAACACACACATTTTCTTGTTTCTAAATCAAAAGTATAGAGTCAAAGTTCTCATGATTCTGCTAATACAATCATATCAGATCATTTTCCATTATTATTAGTATTGACTTTTTAAACAACCACTTTCCTCTCTCCATTCTCCAACACACATATAGTCTACTGAGTTCCTTCAAGTTGGTGAGGATGACAGAAATTCAGACTTTATTACTGGTATTCAGTATATTTTATGAGTCACGTAGGTCCTTGTGTTCCTTTGAACTCACTTAGGCTCTTGAATCAGTTATTTTTTGGGGGGGGTGGAGATGCACAGGCCTTGGCATTTTGTATTGTCTGCAGTTATTGGATTTCTGTGATTGCTAATGATCTGCTTGTGTTATCAGTAGAATCCCTGAAGAGTTCTGAAAGAATAAAAACACCTGAACTGAGATGCTCAAGGTTCTACTGTCGAGGATAGTGCTTGCCATGACAGTAGTTACTTCTGCTGAGGTCTGGCAGAGTTTGCACCAATGAATATGCTTCCTTGTCCTGTTTGGTGAGCTGCCACAATGGTATACTACTACACAATAGTATGTATGGAACAGGGTACTAGTTCAGTTTTTAGATTGACAGAAGTGACCAAGACAGTAGAGAGGGTTCTTCTGAATCTTCCATGCAGTGTCCAACATTGTGAAAATGTATTTTCATTCCTCATCTTCCTATGGTATCTGTCACAGTGAGGAAGTCAATGCTGGTATACTGCTACTAACTAATGTCTACATTTTATTCAGACTTCATTTGCATTTCTCTGATGTCTTTTTTCCATTCCAGAGTCTAATATCTGGGAGCACCTTACACTCACTCATCATATCTCCTCAGGTTTGTCTTGGCTGTGACAGTTTCTTAGGATTTCTTGTTTTTCGTGACTGACGGTTTTGTGATGTGCTGATTGGCTAGTTTGCTGAGTGTCCCTCATTTATGATCTGTCTTGATGTTTTATGATTAGAGTGGAATTGTATGAGTTTAGGGGGAGACAACAAAAGTAAAATGCGTCTTTCAACACACCTTGCTAAGTGTACAACTATTATTATTATTTTTTATATTGGTGTACTCACCTGAATTTATCATGTTTGTCCATGATGAAACTACCTGGAAATTGCCAGATGTCATAATCCTTTATGGTATGTGCAAACATGAAGTTTAAGAATGAAAAAAGCTTACTTCAGCAGGATGCCACCGCTATCTCATTTGCAAGATCTTCCTTGAGTCCCAGCAGAACTGCTTTTGTGATGAGAAGTCAGTGTAATCTCACTGCTGTCTCCACCATGGTTTGTTTCTCTAGCATTATTTTATGTTTGGAAAGAGATATGAAATCGGCATTGGGAGTTCAAGAAGATACTGTTTGGAAGGCTTATTCAATCATATACAATGGTGAGTGGGTGGGATGAAATGTGTGGTAAGGATGCAGGTTGTCAGTGAAGCAGGCATAGGAATGAGGCTTTTGATCAAGAATGCCGGATGCTATGACTCAGCCACATGCCAAAGACAGGGTTTGAGGTTACAATATGAATGAAACGATGGAATACACCACATATAGGACAGGTAAAGAACACCACGTGTGTCATAAGTTGAAAGTACAAAGGCTTTCTGAAGCAGTTCTAGAAACCGTAATAAGAATACCAATTTCCAGTGATCTCTGGATGTTTCTGAGGGACATAGCCTGGTTTTGGACATCATAGAAAAGTTAGCCCTGTTTCTGAAGTCTGTGGAGTTGTGGGTGTGTCTTGAACCAAGATATTGGTGTATCTTCTTAACTATGAGTACATTAAATCTATTTTCTTAAAATTTTTCTGTTTCTTTTTTTCTTGAAACAATTCTCCAATAAAAGTCTCTAGAAGTTTTGAGAGGAAAATATAGCAAGGTTTGACTTATCTTCCACTCCTGAAAGTTGTCTACCTCCAGAGGAGCATCTGGGGTGGGTGGACTGGATTTTCCTAAGTCACTTTGCATCTAAAATGTTGCTTTAACTGCAGCCACGGCCTAAGTGTTTCCACCAGCAGGTCCAGGGAAGCATTTCTTAAGCTTCTTTATTTGTAACAGGTGTTAGAATTTGACATTTGATGTGACTTCCCCATATTTTCAGAGACTGTGAATTAAGAAAGCATGCGAAATATGCATGAAATGTTATCAGGAGCATACTTACACTTAGAGTGTTTTTTTAAAAGCCTTCTATGAACTCTCCTTTATCCTTCAGGTTTGAAAGGCTTGGTGCTTCACTAATGGTCCCTAGACAGCTGATTTCAGTCCAGAAGGCTGAAAAGAGTATAATAAGAAACCTGTTCTTTTAACATTTTCAGTCTCTGTGGAACTAGCCTGAGCAGGAAGTGTGCTGTGGGAAGTCTGTTCTCCGATTCTCCCTCCTGGTTCCTCATTTCTAGAGGTTTCTTCCAAACCCAGATGAATATCTAAAACATGTAATTGTCTTATTCCATATGAAGGCAATTAATGGATGGAGACAAGTGGATCCAACATCTCGACTCTGCCCAATGACACAGGACTTCCCATTCGTTCCTGACGGTATCAGGATAATCGCGTCATTGCAACTTGTCAATATTTGGAACTAAACTTTGGTGCTAAAATTAAGAGATCCTGAATCACTTCACACCCTTCCCACTGGGAAGGGGCATGCATTGACACTCTGTGAGCTTAGGAAGCACAAGTATCCCCAGGGCCCAGAAAAAATACCTGTCCCATGGAATATGTTCACTAAAAATGTATGAAGGTATGGGTGCTGAGCGCTTGGCACTGCCTGTGTCTTCTCACACCAGGTCCTAGGAACTCTTTGGTCAGAATGTACTACTTCATGGCTCTGTCACTGATTCAGTTATTTTTCTTAAATTTCTGGAATAACTTAAATTCATCCCCTTTAATAACTCTTTAAATAACAGGAGCTTACCTTTGAACTATAATATATATATATATATATATATATATATATATATTTAGATAAATATATTAAGATAAGTGAGTCATAGGTTTGTTTTTGATCTGATGATTGTTCTAATACAAATTCTGCATTCACATGAATCATGTTGTCAATAAAATGCTGTTAGGAATGTCAACAACAATAATACAAAACTTTTTGTTCTTATAATTCAAAACTATGTTTACTGTGGACTTACTCAGTATTAAGTACCATAGAGATTATGCATAGGAATATACAAAATGCCAGAGAAACTGTTTTAATTGTGAGACATTTAATAATAACAGCGATCTGATGAGCACTCAGTATGTACTCACTACTGAACCAAGTTTATACCCTACACCATTTGGTCAATGGTCCAGGCCTTTGAATTAGCTACTACTGTTTTCCATGTTTAGCAAGTTATAAAGCTACAGTTTAGAAGTCGTCTTAGTCAAATTAATAAAAAATAATAGAGTTTGAATTTTTTCAATGTCCATAGCCTGTACGTCTCCCTTGATCACTGAACTTTATTTTCTTTTAAGTGTAAATGCTAGCCAAAGGGTCTGTATTCACAAATACAACACTACTCATGAGAAGATCCATGGTAATATAGTAACTATAGTACAGACCAGTAAAAGCAACAGAAGGGCACATTCCACCGAAGAGGGAGTTCTCAGTGGAAGCCTTTCTTTCCTTCAAGTGAGGTGGGTGCCTGATGTGCAGCTGTGGAAAAATTCATCAGCTTAAAATACAATTCCTTTACTCTTCACATGTACAACACTAGGCTCCTGGCTAGGTAATAGTGATAAGAGCAAGAAGAGCGGCACTACCTGTTTCTGTGTGAGTCTATGAAAAAATATTTGTACGTTGCATGTAAATGCATGGGTCTTGTTAAGCCCCACTTTAATATAAAACAAAAAGGACTAGAGGAATCCTCCTGGCAAAGCTTTTACAAAAGTAATTGGTAGGCAATGGGGTCATGGGAAGCCTACACAGTCTTCTCATAAACTCCTTTTAAATTGCTTATGAAGCTGTGGTTCCGCCCACAAGTCTTGTCTTCTATACCCCACTTCAACTCACTTCTGCTCCTCAGCTGCACAATACCACACTTTGTCAAGAGAGAGAGAGAGAGAGAGAGAGATAGGACTATACATTATGAATGTGATTAGTTTTTATAACCATGGATGAAAATACTTAGTTCAACTGAATCCACTGGATGAGACAGTGTTTCATCTGCCTGTCTTCACATCTGCTCTTTGCTACTGGAACCTTCGTGTTGATTCAAAGATGTACAATTGTAAGAAATAAAAATTCCACTTTCCATCTTTTATTATCTTATTATCTTACGTCTATCCTATTTAGGAATTCAAGTTTGCTCTCCCTTTAAGAAGTATGTGTGTTTTTATAAAAATCTCCAATTCATGAGAATCCCCTTGCTTTCTTTCCTCCTTTTCCAAAAAAATAGCATGTTAAATGATTTAACTCAAGTAAAACCAGAGAGATGAAACACGTTTTAATATTTTGGGTAAAGACTAAAACGAAACTCTTTTTTATAAACCACTTAAAGCACAACGATCGGATAGACAAGAATGAAGAAGGTGTCAGAGAGGGGCCCAGAGTTCACTAAGACTATCCAGCAATACTGCATGAGTCATAGGTTTCTAGAGCAATGCATAGTAGACCTTACTATTTCTAAATGTTTTATAAAATAGCAAAAAAAATTAAATGTGATATTTTCACATTTTGTTTCTGGAATGATTTTTTGTTATTCTTGCATATATTAATTACAGATGATAATGACTCTCATTACGATATTTGCATATGTGCATATAATGTCTTTCGGAAATGTGATCTTTTAAAAGAACATCTCCTGGACTTACCAAATGACAAAAAATAATTCTAATCACTCTCTGAACAAGGAATAATGAATAAGCCTTGTATGTTCAAAACAGCCCACATCAGACAGGAGATGAAGAGGAAGACATAGCTCCGAGCTGGAAGGGCAGGGAGTGGGATGGTCCACTCAGGTGCAAAGCATACAGTAAATTGATGTTAGGAAATGGCTTGTTTTGATGTCATCATCTTGTTTTTGAGTTACACCTCCTCTAAAAGTCTAGATTAGTTGAGAATTCTTTTGTAAGGCCTTTTAGTGGTTTTCATAAATACTAAAAAGTCAAGTGTATATTTGTATACTGTGGCTTGTGGTCCTACATGAGGAAGGGCCAGAAATAAACTTAACGGTTAGAAGCATTTCTGGGTCATGTATATCCAATAATATTTAATACCCATTCCAACAAACACAGTGAGACTGCCAAAAATTAAACATAATGACAGGATGTCCCCTTTTAACTTTAGACTTCATTTTTCATCTCGGATATGCGGTATGTTTAACACATTTAAATTTGAATATTATACTCCTTCATATGACTTTTTAGTTTGAGCATAGTAAGGCAAGCCCTTTCATTGTATTAGTGTTTAGCTATCCAAAGACAAATTTCAAAGTTGAATGGCAGAAGAAAGAGTAGAAAATAGACATTGAGTTCCTCTTCAATTTAGTTAATTAAAATTAGCTGTGTTACGATTTCAGATGCAAGAATTTATATTTCCCTAAAATTAAAACCAAAAACTAAGTTTGCCAAAGCTCTTTAAACAAGACCTCAGCTATTGTTTACGTTAGGGAGACGGAGAAACTGGAAGCAGCATTTCTGTGTATTTTAGAGAGACACCTACTTATTCTTAACTGCTAACCAAATAAAGCAAACACAACTATCTATGAGATTTTGGGGGGTTGGAGAAGTTCTTCAGTGGCAGTCACTTGCCTGCTATATGTGAGGCCTGAAGTTCAATCCCCAGAATCATCCCCCACCCAAAATATTAAAAACTTAGGGCAGCTTTGTGGTGAATAGGTTAAAGTAATCAGGCAATCTGAACTGATTTATTCAAGAGATATTTTAAGAAATATTTTTGTGTTCCAGACTTTCCTTCCAAATCCTACTGATATAACTACAATAAAGCCAAACTCACTGGCTGGTCCTCTCATGTCAAGGAGAAAGACACTAGTGAGGAAGGTGTCATTCTTTGGTAGAGAGTATGCTTAGTACCCATGGGGCAGTAAGTTCAGTCCCTATATGCACACACATGCACGCACGCACGCACGCACGCACGCACGCACAATGGCATTAATCAACAAATACTTATGCAATCCCTCCTCTGAGAAGTTCTCTCCAGAAGAGAAGATAGAGCCTATAATGAAGGATGGCAAGTAGCTGGGATGTCAGGGAGAGCTTCCTTGAGGGAGATGCTTAACCGGGCTAGCAAGCAGATAGGTGAGGAACTTTGCTCTTCGCAGTGGAAACAGTAAGGAAGGTGCAGTTGAAGCTAACATAAGGGGTGGGATAGAAAGCAAAGGCTGGGAAGGTTGGTAGAAGGCAGGTCATTATGGGCCTATGTTTCCCGTTTTGCTTTTTTATCCTACACCATAAAAATGTTTGAAGCAAGTAGGTGACTTAATCAGACATTCAGGCTTGCATCTGGAAAGAACAGTTGCTGTTTTGGAGGCTTGGTTGTAACCAGTGTGGAGTGGTTGGGCTACAACGGGGTTGTTTGAGTAGAAAACTCTAGAGGATTTATAGGTACCTCATAAAGCAGCAGGTGGAGGGCATCCAAAGACATGAAGGATTCAGCAGATCTATGGGAGACAGAATTGACATGACTAGGTGATGAAGTGGGTATGGACTCTCTTAAAAAGATACATATAAATGTTCTTACATGTAAATGCATGCATATATTTAAGTGTGTATTATGAGGCTGTGTGTTCCATAGTAGCATTCTACAGATTGTGCTTAGGTGGAAGACTATGGTTCATTTCTTTCTCTTTTTAAAGCCAATTTTAACTTTCTCCTATTTTCTTAGTTAAGAGAGATGGTCAGTACTTTACTGCTCAAAAAGTATGAAATGGCTGAATACATGTGGAAGGACAATTTTTCTCTTTGTTGGGACAATTCATCAGTTTAAGAATTCTCTCACACATTTTCATACTGTTTAAGGCACTGTTGAAGGCTGATTTTTGTCAAGCTTCCTCCAAACCACTCATCAAGAAGTCACTTAAATAAGGACCAGGTTATAATAATGTATTACAGTCAAAGTGACAATAAAGGAGAATTAAAAGTGAAAAATAGTGAATAATGCGTGACCATCATCATCCCGGCAGAGCATGAATGATTTAGGGTCAGCCTGCAAACGATATTGGAAAAGGGACTGGGCTCAGGCTTCCACACACAGAATTTTTATTTTATCTTATTGATTTTTCCCTGTTGAAACCATACAATTCTTTTTGATGAATTCTGCAAATTTTATGATTCTGATTTGTTAGGGTAGTTAAAAGAAGTATAAATTGCGATGAAAATTCTCACATATTTTTCACATCTTCTTATAAGACGTTTTTAGTTAGCAGTTAAGTCATTACCCTATAAATATAAGTTGAGTAGCATGGTAGGTTGTCTGTATGGTACTGTGCTTGAATGTCATGTCTGAAAAAACTTTCTTGGTGGTTTTACACTGCTACAGTACAGGGTTCACCAATTATTGACTAAGGGGAGACGGATAGATTGTAGGGAATGGCCAATGTAACAAGAACATTTAGATAATCTCACCCACTGTAATATTTGTGTATAAATTAAATTCCCCTTTCAAAGCAATGTACAATGGAAATGGCATTTATTTTAATGGGTAAACTCAGCTGCATCAATGTGCTGAGCTGCATGGAGGTTTTCTGGGATGAGTTACTCAGGGGGCTCTGGGCGACAGCATCTAGTGTTTAAGAGATTTTGTTGTGATATATGTTCCAAGACTCGAAAAGAAGCAATTGTACAGTACATTACTGTGTTGCCTTAGCCTACTCATAGCAGGAAGGACAATTTAAAACACAATATTACAAAGACTCTTGCATAATTTATTATTTCTTTTCTTTTCTTTTTCCTTTCCTTTCCCTCCCTGCCCCCCCCTCTTTCTTTCTATTTGTTTTCTTTATTATGTAGCTCTAGCTGTCTGGTTACTCATTCTGTAGACCAGGCTGGCCTTGAATGCACAGAGATCCTCCTGCCTGTGCCTTCTGAGTACTGGGATTAAAGATGTGTGCTACCATACCCAGCCCTGTTATAATATTCCATCTTTCTGTGTTAAATCATTGTCATTGTCAAACATGAACTACTGGAATTGGTACAGCTGTCTAGAGAAGCTCTGGGGAGTGTTTAGGTTTAATCTTCAGCCCACTTTTTGATAATACAAATAATCACTTTCAGTTCGGTGTTTTATATTATAAGTGATTAATTTGGTTTGGAACAAACTCTATTTTGGAAGATGTTCTTGACATGCTCAGTTTTTGTTACTGAGAAAACAGGAAGTGCAGATGTTGTGGGGATGTTAAAATGGCTGCCGTTCTGATCCAGCCATTTTAGCTTAGGCTTCCTTTTACATATTCTCTTGTTTAATAGAAGAGATTTCTCTGTCCTTCTAACAGTGTTATTTCTGAGAAACCAAGTTGATTTCTGTCTTATTCTCTCTGTTGAAAGGATTGCTGATACCCCTCACCTATAACCCGTATGTCTTTGTCCCTGACCAACCATCTATACTAATGATCCCTGTGACATGTGAAATGTTTTAAACTAATGAAGTCATTTTTTTTTCATTGAGTTCTTATTGATTTGGGATTCAATTCTACCATCTTTAGGAATACTCTCATAGTGGGATACTTCTTGACTATAGAAAGATTAAAACATTTTCTAGTCTTCACATATAAAGTGTATATAATTCAGTTTATGTTGTCACTTTTTTTTAATAAAGTGATTACAAACAATGTCCTTTGTATTTTCATGTTGATGAGTGTGAATGAACTTATTTTATATTCGAAGATATCGAGGTTACAAGAGATTATGTAATTTGTCTGTGAAAATATTTATAGAAAATGTCAAAGTCCAGCTACACACTGGATAACATTATTTTTAAATACATAATTCATAAATTACAATATTTAATAAATCCCTGTTATGGATGAAGCATTGTTCTAGCAATGCCTTTGGTGATAGAGTATGGCTAAAAGGGAAAGCTTGGTCGAGCTCCTCTGTCCATTTGGAGAATAGCTTGTGGAAATTGCCACCAACATTGAGATCTGGGATGATATTTAAAGCACCAACAAAATAATTGAAGCTTTAAAATACTTCCAAGATTATATTTCTTTGAAAAAAGATTAATTTAGGAACCAATGTACAAAGGGGTCTATGAAATAAGAGGAAAGGTTTAACTTAGAACTTGATTTTGGATGGTGATTGTCCAATATTTGAACCAAGGTAGGGACTGAAACTGCATTTTAAAAAAACACAAAAACAAACAAAAGCACTTGAAGCTTTGATTGTATCGCATTCATGAAGTATTTTGATTAAGTGCTTGCAATTAATAAATTACTTTGATACTGGCATTGTGACCTAGAAACATTAAAGCACCTCTTAGGCATAGATGTGTAAAGGGGGGAACTTTTCTTTAGAATTGACAAGAGGGGAAAGCGCTGCAGTTCCCCACATTTCCAGCAGGGGTCAATATGTTTTCACCATTACATAAGGAACGCTTCCAGGAAGCAGCCGCAGTGTTGATCCTAATTGGAGCAGACACAAGGATCTTCTATAATCCTCTGACATCCTTTTCAAATAATAATTCTTAGGTGGGTGGTGGGCTGGTGGCTGCAATGCCAGTGCGAGGTTTCTCCACAATGAAGCCTAACCATTGTCAATTATTTTTGATGTATGCTAGCTTAACTTAAGGCTCCCTCTGACTGGCGTTTCCAACTCACAGAAGGGTATTCCTCCTCCTAATTATTGAGACACAGTGCCCAGGATGGCCAGAACCAGTGTGCTATTTTGGCTTAATGTGCTCTCCAAAACCCATTCCCTCTTCCCAGCCTCCTTGTGCTCTTCCCACTCAGCACAAAGAGAAGCATATGCTTTCAGTCAAGTATCTTAGGTGGTTTACTTAAAACCTTAATTGCTGAGGCCATTTGATTTTAACTCGTTACTTGCCAGCCCTTGGAAGCGATTAGAGACATCCTGAGTACATATGATTATCTTTGCATGAATAGGTCTTGCAACAGTTTGGTAATCACAACTAAATCTCCCTGGTCTACCCACCTTCCAATAATTTTTTTAGGGGCTCTGCCAGCTGTGGTATGCATTATGGGGACAAATTGTCACCCTTTGTGTGCATTTTAAAGACTCTTGGTTGCCACGAGTCTCAAATTGTCAAAGGGAGGCATTCTTCAAATAAAGAAAGAGAAAAATCTTGCCCCACGTACAGCACATTCAGTTTTTACTCTTTGGCCCTGGGTGCAGCCCTTTCTGCTGAGCGGGGAATGAATGTCTCCATGTAGAGACATTTGCAGAAATCGGATTCTGGAGAGCCAGGAGTGCTGAGCAAGAATATATTAGCAGATCACCGGGAAGATGGTTAACAGCTTGTGTGCTGCTGTCTGCACCAGGGAGGAGGGCCGGGCTGCTCATCTAGCAATGCTCAGCCCCTTATGCTTCTTTAAAGCCAGGCTTTAACCTAAGGCCCTCCCACCATTCTCTGGGCTGGGGTGAGGGGCGGTGGGGGGTAGGGGTGGGGGGCAGTGGGGTGCCTTTTGGAAGGTAAATATACATGGCATGGCAGACCAGTGGTACTGAGACCTACACTAGGCTTATAGGGAGTTTTCAATTCATGTAGAAGTTGATGGGTTCCTAAAAAGATTTTTATCACTGGTACATGCTTTTTATACATGTAGCTTCACTTCGCAAACCTCTTCTAAAACCATTGATTGATGTTTCTTTTACCATCAAAGATCACCAATCCCCTTTAACGCTCACATTGCCATATTTAAGAAAAGCAGGTGATAAAATTCTTTGATGAGGTCACTCTACTTCTTGTGATTTTTCCATATTTATGTAAAAAAAACAAAAAACAAAAGCAAAATGTAAGCTCCATCCTCAAATTTAGGTTGAGGTGTATATATAAGGTGTGCATGATACAAGCTGCTGAAGAAGACAGTGTTGATTTCATCTTGGGTTTGACCATCACCTGATAGGCACTTTGCGGCTGATGGGAAGTCAGTAGAAGCTGGGGCAAGTTTAGGGCTCATCTTCAGTGGTTTCCAAAGACATATTCATTTCCTGATTTTTTTAAAAGTACTATTTACAGGAGTATAAAAGTAGTTCACGGCACAAGAATGCGTCTCTTAAAAATAAGCATTTATTTATTTGCTTCTTTAGTGTCTACTAGAATGCCAGACTCTGCTACCAGTATGGGACTGTATTGATGAATAAAACAGACTCGGGCTGTATTCCCATGAAGGTTACATGCTGCTTGCTAAAATATACATGCTTTGAAAGTATGTATGTTCTAAAAAAAAAAAATCCGCAGTATATTTTTATTTCCTCATTTCACACATTTGCTTCTTCATATTTAAAATGTAGGCTGAGACACTCCTCATATTCTTTGAAGGTGGAAAAAAAAACATAACTGCAGGGTGAACTACAGAATTTTGATGACTGCAGAATTGCTGCAAAGTCTTAATTAAATGGGGTGGATATAAACTGGTTTACAAATAATTAACAGATTAGGATGCTTTTTAGAAAGTTCACTCATTCATAAAATGGAGCAATACGCCTCTGGAGAAGCTGGCACTAGAGTTCAAGGTTGCCTATCCCCTCTGCAGGAGGCTGTGCTAACTCAACATGGCCATGTCTTGTTCTCACAGCAAGGCTTCAGGAGAACCAAATGGGCTCTGCCCTTAGAGTCCTGACCTTACAAATTAGGAGCAATGAGAGGAAGCAGCTTCCAAATTACCTTTTAAGACTTGTGTGGATTTTCATTCTATTCACAGAGTTTACTGTTAAATATGGAAGCAACCTTAAGGGAGAGTCAATTGCTTTTTTCATTTGTTTATTCAAATACATTCCAAAGTATAAAGAATGACCATAAGAAAAAAAAATGAAAATATAGTTTGGAAAGTTTCAATGAAACCCAATGCTTGAAGCTGTATTAAGTCTTTGCTTATTGCTAGGATGGTCCAGTTTTCAAGACATCTGGAAGCCAGTACGTTGGGCATCTAACTAGCACATCCCATGCTGTGTGAAATGGTAAGGGTTTTCTTTTAAAAGCTCAACGTTGATCCTTTATTTTCCCTCACTTTTAGGAAGACAATAATAACAGCAGCAGCAGCAGCAGCAGCAGCAACAACAGCAACAACAGCAAAGGACCAAAGATAGAAGCTAGTCATTCCCTCCTCTCCCCATTGACTCATCTCTCTTTTCCTCTTCAGAGGATGCAATTGATATCCAATGTTTCCTATTCATGCTTACCTTGAATCAGTGAATAACTACAACCAACTACTAGGTATCTTGCATGGAAGGCTCCTGAACTACAGGAAAAGCCTATGATGGGGAGGTCATAAGCCTGAGGGGAGAACTTACTGCTCTCTACATGAAACATGTTGATAAACTACCTTG
The DNA here is from genome assembly GCA_026225945.1 of Cricetomys ansorgei. Classification (NCBI taxonomy): domain Eukaryota; kingdom Metazoa; phylum Chordata; class Mammalia; order Rodentia; family Nesomyidae; genus Cricetomys; species Cricetomys ansorgei. The sequence goes on along the minus strand of JAMJFZ010001038.1, from coordinate 1,313,382 downwards.
GAAATATCTGTTTGTGTCTGCAGATTCGTGTGGCTCTCAGCCTAGTCAGAGACACTTCTGTTTGAGGTGAGCAATGGTTAACACAAAGACTCACAACCTGACTAGGTGCTGAGAACCTGTGACTGTCGAGGGCTCAACCTTAAACAAAACATCTGTATCACCCCCTCCCCTCCACACACATACAAAGTTTATGGAACATCACAGAAGAGGTGGGGGAGGGGTGGAGAATATAAGAGCTTGGGGATGGGGATGAATGCTGTGAAAATCTGTCTTTTGGACATGTCATATCTGTTGCACCCATAAATTCATAGCAGCAGTAGCTGCCTGTGCAAGACTGGGCCTGTCAACATTCTATCGCGGAGGAGAGATGGGCTCATAAGGCCCATCCCTACTCTAGGAGCTCTAGGAAGGGTCATCGTTCACATGGGTAAAGTCACTGGTGAGTTGCTCATGTTCAGGTAAATAAAGCCCAGCCCACCTACACTGATACAGGCAACCTTAATTAAGTGCAATAGGCCACATACAAAGAACAAAACAGAAATGAAGGATGTGAAACTCGTCGGAAAGAAGAAGAGGTTCCTCGGGAGGAGGGGAGGGGTGAGAGACGACAATGTGGGGGATGTGATCAAAGTAACTTCTATGTGTGTATAATAAAACTGGGAAGGAATAAATTTCAAAAAATATGCCCAAGGAAAAAAATAAGTCCATTTTTCAAAAAGACATTTTGGGGGAAGGTATTAGAAAACCCAGGTTCTCTTTTGCTTCTCAGTTTTGGACTTAAAAGAGATTACTGTTTTCCTGATGAGGATTTTCTGTTTCTGGACTTTTTACTTCTGTTTGCTGGTACACTCCTCACAAAAAATAAGATGAAATAAAACCAAACAAAATAAAATAAAATAAAATAGAAATACCAACAGAGAAAACATTGTCACGAGTCTCTCTCAGACGCTTGGGTGTTCATTAGGAGTTCATAGTTCTTTGTCCTTGCATAATTGTTGTTTTTCTTGACTGCTGCTAAGGAATGGTAGTTATAAATAGATTTTGAAATAAAAAGACTTGATTGAATTAGGAGTTTTCTCAGACTTCCCAGGTTGAACTTTCTTCCAGATGCCAAGAGATATGTTTAAGGAACAAATATTGTAGAGCATTATTATGGCAGATGACTCTTAAGGGTTTTGTGGTTTCCCATTTTAATCTTGAAATAGAAGAGTTATTTTTAACTGTAAAAAAAATTAATCTCAGTGCCTTCCTTCCTTTCTGTTAGATATGGAACTAAGGTGTCCTGTGAAGTCTGGTGCCTGTTAAAGCCTGTGTACATGAACCAGTGGGCAGTAGGAACTCAGACACTTAGATTATGCCTTGGAAATCCAGTGTTTTTCATGTTCTAGCTCAGTCTTAGAGTTTTTATCACTGCAATAAAATACCATGACTAAAAGCAAGTCGGGGAGGAAAACGTTTATTTGGCTTACACTTCTAAATCAAAGTCTATTACTTAAGGAAATCAGGACAGGAACTCAAGCAGGGCAAGAACCCAGAGACAGGATCTGATGAAGAAGCCATGGAGGAGTGCTGCTTACTGGCTTGCTCTGCCTGCTTTCCTATAGAACCCAGGATTACCAGCTAGAGATGAACCCACCTACAATGGGCTAGGCCCTTCCCACCATCAATCACTAAATAAGAAAATGCTCACACAGGCTTGCCTGGAGGCTGATTTTATGGAGACATTTTCTTAATTGAGGTTCCCTCTTCTCAGATGACTTTAACTTGTGTCAAGTTAACATAAAACTAGCCAGTACGTGTTCCTTCCCTATATTATTTTCTGACATTAAAGAAAAGTTTTATGTTGATTTTTGTGGTTGACCTATTTCATTTTTTCCCCTTTATCTGCTAAGATACTCAATTCAAATTCAAAGTTGATACCTTTCTATAACACACTATATATATATATTTTATATATATATATACACACACATACACACACACACACACACACACACACACACACACACACACACACACATATACACACATACACTCCGGTGTAGGGAGTGTATAAAGTCCTGAATGAATGTGTATTGTTTCACATGAGCATGACTATGTCAAGGATTTCAGTGTTTCAAATTCATAGGAGTGGCCAAGCTTCCCGTGAGTGAGACTCAGAGGGATGTCAAAGTTTTTTTCAGGTCGGAGTGTGAATATTGACAGTGTGTGTAGGAAATGTTCACCATAACTTTCTCATCCTAGACATTTATGGCCTCAAGACTGCTCCCCTACAGATACTGCTTCTATGAGATTAGCTAAACCTGCCTCCTTGTTCAGCTGCCTGTGATAACTCTGCCTCTTTGTTTATCTGTTTGCAATAAGTCCATCTCCTTGATCAAATGTGTATAAGCACACTGAGTTTCCAAGGTGCTGTGTCTCCTCTGCCTGAGAGCCCAGACCACTTGATCCCAGCTTTCTTACACCTAGGATCTATCATTTCTTCATTCCCTCATCACCCCTAGCCAGGATTCCTGGGCCCAAGCCATGCAAGGTCACAACAATCAAGGTTGAACTTAACTTACTAGAAATTACATCCTTGCTTCAAACATTCAATCTTCTTGCCCCAGACTCCCAAGTGCTGGGATTATTAAGTATGGTCCCCTATGCTTGGTTACATTTTAAGATTTTTTTTTTCTTTATGACTCTATCATTTGTCCTGAGCTATATGTATTCATATAAGTCATCTGAAATAATTTTAGAAGGAAATTAGATTTCCAATAACTAAAAAAATATAAATTTATTGGTTGTTTATAGATAATAGATTCTTAGATAAGCACCACACACTGTACATAAAACAACCCCATGATATAGTGCATAAATTAGGAAGTCATTCAACTGTAAATAAATAAATACTCAATGGATACTATCCTAAATAAAGATGAAGGGACTCAAAGTCTTTGCATTGATTTGGAAAGTCATAGAAGTGGAAGTATAGGTAAATGAGATTCCCTTTGTTTCCCTCTCAAATTTAAGATAACTGCAGTCACTGTAATATTTACTTGGCATTTTACAAAGAAATAGAGTGGATGGGATACCCATTCTAACTGATGATTTTATCAGGAAGCAGATTTTTTTTTTTCTGAAATCTACATCCAGATTCTCTTTTTTTCTGTTGGCCAGAACTGCATCATATAACTTTTTTAGATAGAAGGAATAAATACTGGCAAAAGAGAAGTGACTAGGCAGTAAATGTGAAAAAGGGGTAAGTTTTTAAACATTTCAAATATATAACAAATGCTATTGAACAAAAAAAAATTATTGTAATGGACATTGGATGGAGTTACAGTTCAGAGTTCACAATTCAGATCAGAATGAAAAGAAGTAGTTGAGAAGATAGCTAGTTAAAATGAACCCAGGCAGTAGTAAGCCTAGGAGGCTGAAACATTCTAGGTTTGGGTTTGCATATTAGATTATACAGAGGTTGAAACCTTCTAGGTCTAGGACTAAAATTAGATTATACAGAGGCTGAAACCCTCTAGAATTCTAGGGGTAGAATTAGCAAAGAATAAATTGTCTTCTTCCATGAACCCATGATAAGAAAAAAATTCATGCTTACATGGATTTTTTAGTATTTTTACATTTCTGTACAAAATACTTTCAGAATGCACAATCATTTTATGTATACAGAAAATCTTTATCCAAATAAGGGCTGTGCTGTCCGCAGAGTATGTCATAATACATTACAATAGCCAGAAATCTTATGGGATAATGTTGCTAATAGAGGATGTGTTAGAAATTGATAATAGGATATTTTGAAGGTACCAATAGTTTGGACTTTAGACATCAAACTTCCAAAGGACATATAAGTAAAATAAGAAGTCACAAATAAAATTATAAAATATTCAGTATGAATTAAAAAAATAAAGTCTAGCAATGAAATGTGGTTTTCAGGATCAGCTTGGGCTATAGAATAAGGCCCTTCCTGTCTTAGAAGATCCCCAAATTAATACATAAATAAGGACATGTGACATGTTAAAATTTGGGAGATGAAGGGAGATAGAGCATTCTATTCTAGGGGATAGTTTATTCTTTTGTATGCTTCTCTTAGGAAAACCACAATGCACTAGTAAATCACCAATAGACTGAGAGTCAAAGTATAGAAAGCAATATGTTACTCTAGCAAGTGAATGGAACCGAAATGACAATGTGCATAGCTATTCCATATCTGATAAAAAAGACTTTAAACTAAAATTAATCATAGGAGATGAAGAAGGCCACTATGTCTTAATAAAGATAACACTTAATTAAGGAGATGTAACAATTGAAAAAGTGTATGCATAAAATATTGTGGTTCCTAATATCATAAAGTAAACACAGAAAAGTTCAAATAGGTTCTCATATGATGATAACAAATGACTTCAATACTCAATTCTCATCTCTAGATCAATCATCAAAATTAAATGTGAACAAAGAAAATTGAATTAAATTACTCAATAGATCAACTGGAATTTGGAATATATATATCTATATCTATATATCTATATCTATCTATCTATATCTATATCTCTATCTCTCTCTCTCTCTCTCTCTCTCTCTCTCTCTCTCTCTCTCTATATATATATATATATATATATATATATATATATCATTCCATCTAATAGACACAGAACAAAAATTCTTCAGATAATCCAATGGAATGTCAAGTGTGTACTGCTATGCATTTTTAAAATATAGGCACTGGGGACTAAACTCAAATCCTCATGCTTGTGTAGCAGATACTTTACTGACAGGCATTTTTCTAGCCCCAAGCCCAAATTATAGGAAATCTCTTAGCTAACTAGTCTGCAAGGTCCATCTTCTGCCAAACAGCTCTATAGGAGAACCTGATAAATGGTGTCTAGGTAAAACCTTCAACCAAAACCCTTCAAGATGATGCAATGTTACATTTAAGAATAGCAGAAAGATGGCCACTCTTGTTAGTTCTATACATGACTATCCTGGAACTCTGACCTAGTGAAAGAAGGTGTAACCAATAATTGGAAATTGAAATAACACTGTAATTATGTAATTATGAGTTACTTAGGGAGAAATAACAATATATATGAAATTTGTGCATGAAAATGATCAAGACATTATCAACAGAAGTTAAAGAAGACTAAAATAAATCAGGTTGACTTATTAGAAGAATTAATACAGTTAAGATGTCAATTTTCTTCAGGTAGAATGGGTAGAATCCAAGTAACAGCTTAAGCTGAACTTCTGAAGACAAACTGATGAGATTTTTTTTTTTTTATTCTGTAGTTCTGAGGATCAAACTCAGGGCTGTGAGCACACTAATTTAGAGTTCTGCCATTGAGTGAGCTGCAACCTCAATCTAGATCCTTAAATCCTTGTGAAAGTTTTAAAAACCCTACAACAATCAGAATAATTTGGAGCAAAAATGAAGGATTTGGTCTGATCACAATAGTGACTATGAAGTTACAGTGAATGAGGGTATGGTGTTGGTATAGGAATAATAAGAATAACAACAGAATAGAAAGTTTAGAAATATACACACACTTGAATAATTAATTGATTTTTTTTAAACTAAGGTAGCAGAGAAATTTAGTGGTGAAGAAAAAGCCTGTTCAACAGATCTTGCTAGGACTACTAAATAAATGCACAGAAAATAAGAAACATTGATTCCTACTTTACACCATACAGAAAAGTAAAGTAAAATTGTACAGAAGCTCAAAATGAGCTCACATTTCCAGAAGAAAATGGAGGATAGCATAACACACTCTTCTAGTATCTTTCCTATTTCCATTTTTATTTTATAATTTCACACAGGTGTGTAATGGATTTTGTTAATTTTCAACCCTTCCCCTATTACTAACTCTCATACCCTTCCTCTCCAGCAGAAACCCTATTCTCAACAATTTCCCAAACAGAACGTCTCAGGCTTGGAATGATCAAGATACAGAATAATCTATTATTCTCAACAAGAGGGATACATATTTTCAAAATCTATTTTTTATTAAGGTGTTTATAGAAGGAATATATTAAAACTACCACAAAGTACAAAAATAAAGAGATTAACAACCCAATTTTTAAAATGGTTGAAATTTCAACAGACACATGGCCCGTAATCACAAAAATTATGTTCAACACCAACTTGGGAAGGGGACACTGAAACTGTGGGTTGCAGCGTTCATCCATCTGGGTAGCTGAAGGTGATTGACAGTGTCAAATACTGGATAGCTGACAGTGCATTTAGAACATTCATAATTGTTGGTGGAGGTGTAAAGCATTCAGTTTAAATTTTTTGGGGGAGAAATGTACAAATTTTTTGTTTCCATAATGAGAGATGTTCTCATTTCTGTAAAAATAGTAATTTCTATAAAACAGACCACGTAATTGCTCTTTACAGCAATCATATTTAAGAACTTGGGTGAATTTTACAGATGTTATGTTAAATAAAAGAATCCAGGAATAGATGATCATACACTGTGTGATTCTGTTTATGTTGTGTTCTAGAAGACATGGAACTGATTTAACTTGTGGGAAAAAGTTTGGTTGTGATTGCTTCTGGGACAGATGCATGATGGATTGAGAAGGAGTCATGAGGGGATTTCTCAGGGGAGTGGATTTCTATTGTGCTAATATTTTCAAAACTTATTAAATTGTAAATGTAAAGTTCTCATATTTTAATGCCAAGGAGAAAACCCTGCAATGCATATTTTGTTGTTTACAATGGTATGATAATCACTTCTGAAACTACTTTCTGGATAGTCTAAGTTTGAACAAATGAATAAATACATTCAGAATAATAGGAACTAGTTTTCCTACTATTAAATGAATTTAAATATTCAATGATAAAAGTCTAGAAAATCCTGTGGTGTTGAATTATGGCATAAAGTAATAAGGTATAAAGTAATAATATAACAATGCTTATAAATACAGAGAAACACATATGTGCACACTTAATATGTACGCTTTTATTTCCAAGCTTGGTAATCTTGGAAGTTCTAGGCAGGACAGACTGGAAATGACCAATAGCTCCCAGGTCTTCATTGTAGATATTGTTTCCCACTGCAAGAAACCAACTATCCTTGAAGAAATGGCTGTCCACCATAGTCACGGTAAGAACAAGATGAGGAGCAAGGCCTCAGAAAGGAAGGAAATGCTCAAAGAATGAAGAGGACCTGGGAGAAGCACAGGACCGGTTTCAGCTCTGGAGCATCAGGATCTTGAAGGCTGTCACCTGCATTCTTATAACAGCATCAGCAACACGAAGCTCAAACACATGAGAATTAGTGTGGTATTTCGAAGACTTGAGGACACAAGACAAAATAACACCCTTAGAGCTGGGGGTGACTGATGACTAAGAAAGATATTGTGATCTGTTTGCTGGGAACAGAAGCCACTGGAACCATGGACAGAATGGAAGTCCTAAAAGATGATCGTGAACTGCATTTGTGCGATGAGGAGGAAGGCTGGGACTACACACCTCCCTGGGCTTCTAAAGGAGACTGCCACGTCATCTTGTGGGCTTATTAGAGAAAGATCCTCTCAAGCTCTGGCAGGGACAGGACAATACCAAGCAAAAGATATAAAAACATAAAAGTGTCCTTGGGATAGACCTTGGCCAGCACGCTAGTCTGAAACTTTTCCCTAGATGGGATGCATGCATATTCCCACAGTGTCTTATTTCACCAAAGATAAAATAAAACATAAGCAAGCTATAGGAGCCATGCTCTAAAAGAAGCAGATGGAAAATGCTAACCCATTCTGGTGCTAGCACAGCAGAAAACAATTTAACACTGGAGAGACTCTTGCGTTGTTCACATCCCGAAGACACAGCCCACCAGCAGACCAAAATTTAACTAGGCTATTATAAATGTTTCCCTCCTCATTACCTCACGCCATATCAAATGGCTTAGCATACTAATGTAGATTACAGCTGAAAGAGCTCGGAGGCAAATTTTACTGAGGAAGTGCACCTAAGAAAGTCTTTAACTCCTTGGGGCAGAAGAAATAAGACTGGTAGATGCTTCCTACAGCAAGGTCGTGTAGGTTCTATTCTATTTCCTTTCAGCAGTTTTAAATATTAGGTCTTATATTTAAATGTTCTGTCCATTTCTGTGCTGCATAAATGTAATACTAATTTGATTTGTTCATTAAAATAATACTGACTAAAAGAGGACAAATTAAATATTAAGAGAAAACGATGAAAAGGACACAGAAAGCATTTGAAGTGTATGAAGTGTCTGGGGCTGGTGTGTACCACACATCATAAATATAGCCCAACGGTGAGGCTGGCAGATTAACAAGAGAACAAAACGATCATCCCAACAGTACTCTCGTGACCCAGATGTTGGAGCTCTCAGACAAAACATTGAAAACTGCTCTGATTGGTATGCTAAAGGAACTAAGGAAAAATGTAGACATCATGCAAAAAAAAAGGGCTACATAAGAAGCAAAATGAAAATTCTAAGAAAGAATCCAAATTTAAAAGTATTAACACAAATAAAAGGTGTATTTCATGCATGTATCAATACATTTGAAATGGCTGAAAAAAAATCAGTGATCAAGAACACATTTGGCAATGACAGAATTTAAAACGCGGATAGCTGAAGTCAATGATAGTATTAAGTGGCAGGAGAGAGAAGTCAGAAGACTTGAAATATCTGTACTACAAATGATCTCTGAATGTGGATATATGTATTTGATGTGTATTATAAATGAGGGCAACCAGTTTTTTCTTTTAAAATATAAAGTTGGTCAAGATTGATGCTGATATAAATGACTGAGTACATACCTGGAACAAACAGATAAATCTCTGGTGTAGAACAATTTCACGTATTGTACTGTATCCCCAGCTTTCCTGCAGGCAGCATGTTATGACTCCCATCCTTTACGTATGCGTTGCACATTTAGATTTCTCTCTCAGAAATAAAGTGTGAAAAGGGCGAAGTAACCGTAGAGTGAAGAAACTTGGCAAATACTTTTTTTTCACCTGCATGGACCAGGTGGTCAGAATTACCATCAACAGTGATAAATCATGTTGATGACCTACAGATTTCACATGATGTGATAGATATGCCACTTTATCTTTGTGGCTGCCCTTCTAAAAATCCACAACCCCAAGGTGATTAGGACAAAAAGGCCAGACAAATCTCAACCACTGAATGTTATACAAAGTGCTAGACCAGTACTCCAAATTGTCAAGGTCATCAAAAACTTAAAACAGTGAAAAATTGCTATAGTAGAAGGAGATAAAGGATAAGGTCACAGAATGTATTATATTATTCTAATGGAATCCTAGAATATTAAAGAAGAATGCTAGAGGAAAACTTAGAAAATCTCAAGGGAGTGTGGGGTTCAATAGATTTTTCCCATATCTAGCCCATTAATGTAAGGCAGTAGAGGAAGCTTCGTACACAAATAGATCTTATTTCTAGGTCTGTGGTTACTTTAAATAATCATTTTAAAACATATAAGCATGCGTTTAGATGGCTTTTTATTGGTCACCTATGGAAAATAAAATAATATAATGGAGGTATGCATGGATACATTTACCACCAGAGTGGAGCATTGACCCTGATCTCTGATGTGGCACCACAAAAACAGTGTGACAATATGTACAATCCACCGGTTATAATTCATAGGATAAAATGAATGACTCCTAACTTTCTATAAAAATAATTTGTATTGGAAGGTATCCTTTTCCTTACAGGTTAATATCATTCAGTAAAGATAGAAGGGACTATGGAATTAGACTATAGCCAGATGGGAATATAGTATCACTAATGAATTGAAAAACTAGTGAATGAAATTTAAAAGAGGAATGGAGAATTTATACACAATAAAAGAGCATCTCGCTAATTACTAATAAATCACATGTGGAGAATTATTAGCTTTACAGCTAAGGAACCTGAGAAGAAAACGCTTAAATCGAGGGACTGAGGTTAACACTACTTTCCTGGGGTGACATGTGCAAGGCAAGGTACACATGTGTGTTTAGAACCAACGCTTTTAAAACGTGTCGGTGATGGATTCTTAAAATTCTATGATGGAGTAGAACTAGAATTTAAAGAGTTTGTAGAACATCAAAGCACCAGACACCAGCCTGTTCCTTACCAGCTGGAAGTGTGGTTGTTGGGATGACTCTCAGGTGACATTAGGCAGGAGTGCCATGATAAACCCAGGCTTCACATTTACTTTTTCTCCCAGCACCTCTTCATTTAATTGATCTACCAGGGGCATCCCAGGACAACTTGACATAGAATAAACTAAGCTCACAGATTTTTATAGTTGCAGAAAAGATAGCAAATCTATTTTCCTGCAAAATCTATAATATAATTGCACATTCAAATTTAAAACATTCTAGCTTTGAAAAAATTTTATGTTTAGCATCATACGAAACCTTGTTTGGAAAAGTCCCAGTCTAGAAGTCTCCTTATTAACAAACTTCCAAGCATCATTTCTAAAGTCAGAAGCCCTTTGTAAGAAGACAGAAACATGCATAACAATATATAAAAATAGTTAATGTTGATTACTTTCAATACACAAAATAGTTGCTGCTAATTCCATCAATGTTTTAATGTGGGGAAATTTAGAGGTAGAGAAGTCTGTTTTGGGATGTTGACAAATTGTGTTATATGCACACGACTAGATGCTTTCAGAGTTTGACCATTGCAGTTTCTTTAAGTAAGCATTGTAATTAAACAGTCACTGTTTCAGGCTAGTACACATTTGTACCCACTGTTATTTCTTAATGCACTTTGCAAACAGCCAGTAATTGTAAGGGTGTCGAAAGATTCCAGCACTGAATCATCTCTGCTTCATCAGCTACAGCCCGAATTATGAGTACTTCTGTTGTTTTCCTTAGATTCCTAAAATTATTTTTCTTGTTTCCACAGTTTCACTCAATATCTTCTTATCTTTAAATATAATATAGACACATTTTCAATGAGCAAATTAGATCCTCTGACTTCCTTCTTAAAAACACATTCATTGATGTTATTTGCTAAAGTCTGACCTATCATAATGTAAGCTTCAAACATGCTTGATTCAGCTGAGGAATTTAAATCTAGGTTCAAAAGTAATGTAAGAACAGACATATTTTATGAAATTTGCTAAAAGTTCAATTCTGGTATCTTAAGAAGAGGTGACAAAATTCAAAATAAAAAGTATTGTTGACAGGCAGGTAAGGTGGTTCACTGTGTTAATGGTGGTTGACAGCAAGCCTTACGGCCAGAGTTTGATCCCTGGGATGCAGCGGCAGAAGGGGAAAACTGACTCTCCGTAAATTGTTCTCTGTCGTCCTCATGAACACCATGGCTTACCCGCACGCAAAATAAATTAAGGTTAAATGAAAAGAACCTTTAGCTTTCTTGCAGTTAATAATCTGATCACAACTGATAATTGCTTTCCATCATACATATTCATTTATCTTTAGCTCAGGGCCCTAATTTATCTATCAACATTTCTTTATGCACGTGTGAGTGCAAACACACACACACACACACACACACACACACCAAGTACACTACATATGATGCTATCTATATATACACTATATACTTTCAAAAAAATTTTTAATGACAAACAGCAGTTTGACTCCCATAAAATAATTTATTGTCTATGTGCCAAATTAATTCTTTCCTCTTATCATGGCTTATGGAGAGCAACCTTCAGGGGATAGCACCAATGAGTGTGGTTATTTGTAATTTTTAAATGTTTTTTATCATTATGTACATGTTTAAATAGTTTATCTTCTAGATGCAATTTTGGTAGGTCATATGTGCCTAGGAAATTATCCATTTAGTCTGTTTTCCAGTGTTTTGGGATGTAAGTTTTCAAGGAACTCTGTAAACATTCTCTGTGTGTCATTGGAATCTGCAGTGACCCCCATTTTTATGTCTCCAATTTTATTAATTTTGGCCTTTTCCTTCTTTCCCTTGATTAGTCTGCCTCAGGATGTGTTGTTCTTTTCACATCCATTTCCGTAACTTCTGCCCATTTCTTATTACTTCTTGTCATCTAATGCTTTTGGCGTCTTTTTTCTAGGACACTAAGTTGTATCATTAGGTTATTTATTCAAGATCATTCTGGATTTTCAATGTGCATACACATAGCTACAAAGTTTCTACTCGAACCTTCCATATTTGCATACTGTTTCTGCTAATTATGCTTCCATTTTCATTTGATGTTAAAATTAAAAAAAAATTTCTGCAGTGATTTGTTTAAGGATCCACTAGTCACTGAAGAGTGTACGGTTACGTCTTCATGCAATTGTGTGGTTTCTGTGGTTTTTCTTGTCATTGATTTCTAGTTTTCTCTTTGACCTTATAACATAGAGTAAATTATCTTTATTCTTTTACATTTATTAGACATGACTTGTGGCTTGAATGTGATCCGCTCTAGAGAAAGTTCCATGAGCTACTAAGAAGAAAGCACGTTTTGTATCTTTGGCAAGGGAGCTTCTATTTATGTCAGTTAAGCTTGTTTGCTATAAAGTATAGCTTAACTGTAAGTTTTCCTTGTTGATTTTCTGTGCAGATGATCTACCTACAGATGGCACTGGGATAGTAAAATCACCAGCTATTATAGTATAAGGCCCTGTCAGAACTTTGTTTTTGTTGTTTAATTAAATTAGGGAGACCAGTGTTTGGTTCCTGCGCATATAAATAGTGTTTTAAGGGAAGTGACACAGAAAAGTGAGAAATAGAAAAGTATGATAAATGAAATAACGGATGAGCATGACGGGGACTCGAGGAAAAGTTGTTGAGGCAAGAGACAAGAACAAGAGATCTTTTAAAAGAAATAAATAAAACAGGTGTTTTCATTAGAAAAATAATCATTTCTCATCATTGAAACAGTTAAAAATTATTGTTAGATAATGTAACGAGGGGAATAAAAAGCAAAACACAAGCGTTTAAAAACCTGGTAGTACTACAATTAGAGAGAAAAGAAAGAGAGCAAACGTAGGGACCAAAGAGAACAAAAGTTAAAAAAAATCAAGTAAATGAAAAACATGCCCCAATAATAGAAAAATGCATAAACACAGATTGATGGATGAAGTGGAACATAATAACAAAATAAATAAAATTCAATAAAACATAAATGTTGCTAAAGTGCTGGAAAATAGAACTGCGATGGCAAAAAAAAAAAATGTAAGAAAGTAACAGGGCTTCATTTCAGGTCTTAACTAGTGAAAGCTGCCAATTGATACCTGTGGGCAGATATGTCAGTCAAACTTGCAGACTCCTTTCTAAGGTGTATGCTGTTCTGAGTCTGTTTGGGCACCTGTCCAGTATCTTGCAGAGCTGTCTTCACGTTCATAGCTCTCCTTCCCATTTCAGGGGTCTCTACTGGGCTCATCAGGCTTTGCAACCAGTGGGCTAGGCAGGTTCTTAATCCTTTAGAGACTCCCTAGTTCATATGCCAGGCTAATAATGTTCTAACTGGGGCCTGTCTTCCACGTGCATCAGGATTGAAGGAAGCAATTGCAACACTGAAACTGATACCTATTAAAGAAACTTTGAGCTTTCACAATCTACTGAAATTAGTCATTCTACCTGAGGGATGAAGCTGTGGATATCAAACGTGCTTCTGGAGGTGTAGGCTCTCCAGCAGAGAATGGCAAATAGGTGTTTCCAGGGCTTCATCTACTCCAGCTGATACCACACTCAGAGCTGTCAAACTACAAGCATAGTCTCAAAGGATGAGATCTACCCTAGGTCTTGGGCGTAACTCCCTTATGCCAGTCTCTGAGCCAATCCCCTGTCGCCTTAGCTAAGGTTGCCATGTCCTTCCCTAGACTGTCTCACCTCTCTAAGTCTTCCCTCACCCTAGGGCTGAGAGAAACCAAATGGATGCTCCCTGGCCTGTGATTGATTGTGCCATTTCCGTGGTCCTGGGGTAGGTCAATTTTCATCAATAGATTATCTTTCAAGATGTTTCCTGGCCACTGCCCTCTGAGGCCCTCCGAGTGACAAAATGAGATTTGTCTGTTCTGCTTGCCTATCCACTGGTATGATCACAGTCTCAGCAATACCCACGGTTGGATTTGAGGCGTGTGAGTACTGTAAGCTTGTCATGAACTTAGAACTGCTTGTCTCTTGTCTCTTGCCTGGGGTGTATTTTGGAAGAGCCTTCTTTCTTTTGTATTTACATTTATTTTAAATATATTTCTAAACTTTAAAGGTATTTATTTATTCTGCTTCATGTGGACACGTTTTTGTCTGCTCTCATGATGTGCACCATATGTGTGCCTAGTGCTCACGGAGGTAAGAGGAGAATGTCAGATCCCCTGGAACTGGGGTGATGGATGGTTACTGGGCACTGAACCCACCTCTTCTGCAGGAGCTGCTAGGTCTCCTAACCTCTGAATTACCTGTTAACCCCTGTTATTTTACTTTTTAGTTAGCATAAAAAGTAGATTTCCTTAAGACATACATAGTTTCATACATACCTGCTTCTCTCCCCCACCTCCCTGCCCCTCTTCTTGATTTGAACCCCCCTGGTTCTACCATTCGGTTCCTGTTTCTACTTTAGTACCATGTGTTACCTTCCTCACCCTCTTTTTTCAAAGCTTCCTTTTCCCTCTCATGGTTCCTTTCTATTTTCTCAACTTCTCCTCCCACCCGTTCACATATAAATACACATCTATAAAAATTAGATGCTAGGATCTGCATGGAAGAAAGGACATACAGTGTTTGTTTTCCTGAGCCCAAATGACCACACTTAATATGTTTTCCACTTCCAATAACCCTACTACAGATTTCATTTTTCTTTACAGCTGCATAAAATCTCACTGTGTATATGGACTGCATTTTCATTATCCAGTCATCCAATTATGGATGATCTAGGCTGATTCCATTTCCTTGCTATTGGAAATAGACTAACAGGAAACATTGCTGTGCAAGGATCTCTGTGGTAGGGTGTGGTGTCCTTTGGGTATATGCCCAGAAATGCTATAGCTGGGTCATATGGTAGTTCTATTTTTAGGTTTTTGAGAAACCTTCATATTGATTTCTATAGTGCCCCCCCTCCAGTTTATATTCCTGCCAACAGTAAATATGGGTTCCACTTTCCTCTGCCCTTCAGCACTCCCGATTTGTTTCCTTAATGGGTAAGATGGAATCTCAAAGTAGTTTTAATTTGTATTTTCTCCTGATGGTTAAAGGTAATTAATTCATTTAAATTATTTACTGATCATTTGTATTTCTTCTTTTGAGAAACATCTGTTTAGTTTATTGACTTGTTTATTAATTGACTGAATTTTAGATGTATTTTTTCTTTCTGCAGTTCTTTATATATTCTGTACATTAACTCCTGTCTAATGTAGCTGATAAAGATTTTTCCAATTGTGTGGCTGGTCTGTTCACTTTGTTGATAGCTTCCTTCTCGGCACAGCAGGATTTAATTTCCTGTAATCTGATTTGTCATATTTTTGAGCTATTTCCTGTGTTATTGGGGTTTTATTTAGAAATTCCTTGCCTATCCCTAAACCTTGAAGTGTACTCTGTCCTGGAACATGGGAAACCTCTCAGCAGCCAGATAATAAAAAACGACACCCTGCCCCCTCTCAGAAGCCATCAGTATTCAAGTGAGGGGTAAAGTTGAATAACTTCTCTTTAAATTGGGTTCTTTGATTCCAGGAGACAGATACAGTCTGCAAAGGGAGTTTATCCTATCATTTCTCTGGGGTGATTAGGGTGGAGCCATCATGTGAAAACTAAGGCGTCTGGACTAGTTGGATAAGTCCTACAAAAATGCCCCTTTCCAGGCCACAGTATCACTAAAAGAATGCTGGCACCTGTTATCTTCCATCCTGACCTCGACACTCCTGTCAAGGCATGGAGCATGAGCTAGGGTGCCAGGTAAGAGGAATCAAACCACAGACGTGAGATCTCATACCACAGCATAACTGGCTTAGCTACGCAGCACTGTTTCTACTCTCTTATTCCCACAAGGTGGGCCCTTCTGTTTGACCATTAAAATGAATAAAGGCATAAACATCTCATAGTCCTTTCTAAATAAAATTCTTGTTTTTCATCACTTACACTCTTGGAAATCCTTGTAGCCTCCATTCAAGATTTCTGCTTATGTTTTTGTTTGTTTGTTTTTCCAGGTCTGGTTTTCACTCTCTCATTCTCTTTTTATTTTTTTCTGTTTTAATTTCTGCAGATGTTATGGGCTGTCTGATTGTCGTGTGTGTGTGTGTGTGTGTGTGTGTGTGTTACAGAGTCCTGGCTATCTTGTTATGTATCTATTTATGGATGGGGCTGTAGTCCACATTGTTGGTTCCCATAGCAGCTTATAGGCAAGGGTGGCAGGTGGGATATGGCATGTGGCAGGTGGGATGTATGCATGACCTTCTGAAAGTTCTTACTCAGCATTCTGAAGAAGAAATTGGAAGATATAATGGACAAAATTAAGGTTGCAAGACTTTTAAGCATTATTGACCTTTCAAACAAAATTGAGTTGGAAATAAAACCAAAATACATTATTAGATTTTAAAAGTCAATTTACATAGAAGTTGCACTTTTATTCACATCCACAGGAAAATGAAAATCCTGGAAACTGCTGTGTGGATGTGTTAAGTTTAACACCTTATACTCTGTGGACATGGTAACAGCTGGGGATATTTTACAGCGTGCACTTCCCCTCTTTTCCTGTTAGTGTTCCCAGTCTTAGCTTAGAATGCTTGTTCGAATGAACATTTTACATTAATTTCAAGAACCCTAAGTTATTCTATGGGAAATCCTGACATTTAAACATAAAAATCCAATTTGAAACATTATTCATAATTACACATCAGAGTTTATTGAAGTATTTCATTATTTTAAATTTTTATTATTTTGGATAATCACATCTAAATCATATGTTACTGAAGATATTGATTTTTTTCTCTTATGTTGTAATTGGAACATTTATTTCTATAATTTAAAGAATATGCTAAGTCACTCCTTCCAACATCTAGGGCTGCAATTTTTTAAATGTAGACATTACTGCTTTTCCAATGATATTTATCTCTTTTACTAAAAAAGTATAGGTAGAACATTCATCTACTCTTATCTATTTCTATATTAAAATTACTTATTTAATTGGTATTTTACTTGTGGATTATAAACCCTATTAGGATAAAAATTACATCTATCTGGTTCATCCTCTTAGTTGCAATCCTCACTTTCAGTACTGCAGGACCTAGTATATATCAACAGATGCTTGTTAAATAAAGGTGGCTTTATTTAACCTCTTAAATTCAGCAAGAAGATACCATCAGCCCCATTTCATGTTTGATTGGTTGCAATAAAAATCTGCCCACAACTGTCATGGAGATGCTTACATATATTTTATGTTTATATATTATATATATTAATTATAAATAAAGTATACGTGTATGTGTCTATGTATGCATCACAATTCTGATTCTCTCTTGTATGTGGGTGATATTCTCTTTGTTCCCTTCATGGAATGACCATGGCCTATCTCCCCATTCTCACACACTTCTTAATGGGGGAGAGCATATTATGTGAATGATACTTTTGAAATAACAAGTTACGGTTTCCAGTTCTGTCTCTTATCTTCCTCTTTGAGTGTATATCTGATTAAGGAAAGATTGTTTTCTGCTCTGGGGTCTCTATGTCAAGGCTTACAAATAGAAGTTGTATATGAGGAGGTCTGTGGTGGCCCAGGTTGCTCTGTGCTCAGGGCACTGTCTGTTGAGATCTGAGCTGATGAGTTAGAAACCAGTCTTTCTACAGCTATGTGCCATTTTTTGTTGACTAGATATTCAGTATTAAAGATCACATTGCTACTATTTTTCATAACATTTTCTCTTTTATTTGTCACTGGTTTAGGAACAGAAGTATCAGGATGTTGTAGGGGAATATTTAATCATTTAATCCAGCAACATGGCTGCTCTGGGAAAGGATCACTTCCCAGGGGTCTATATGAAGAGCTCAAATTCAAGAGTCTATATGGAAGGATTACATCCAGAGGCCTGTGTGGTCTGGATGAAATGTAGAAAGAATGTTAGTACACACATTTAATCCCAGTATTCAGAAGGCAGTGGTGGTAAACATTTTTAATCTCAGCACTTGGGAGACAGGAAACAGAGCTTGAATATAGGAAACAGAGCTCAGAAGGAGTCAGACAGGAATTGATGTCTGAGATGAGTCAGAGTGAAAGGCAAATCAGAGGAAGAGGTGGCAGAGTGAGTCAGAGTGAGGACAGAAGACAAAACACAGAGGATAAGACAGAGGGTCAGTATGGGATAATACATAGAAGTCTGAAACAGTCTGAGGAATCCAAGGCAGAGACACAGAGGCAGTTCAGCAAAAGAAGTTAGTAGCAGATGGGAAGAGTAAGTCAGTTTGAAGCCAAGCAGAGCAGTTCAATCTGAGGCGGTCAGAGAATAAGCCAGAGTCAGAATAGTTTGGTGAGAAGCAGTGAGCCAGCTCAGAAAATCAATTTGAACCAGTTATCTTGGAGAAGAGTTTAAACCAGAACAATGAGTGAGCTGACCAGAAGAGTCAGAGTCCAGAAGGAGCTAGTCAGAGTGGCTCAGTCATCAGTAAGTCTCAAAAGTTGATTAGATTGTACAGAGTTTTAAATATTCTAGATTGTAAAGAGGCTGAGGCTGAAACCTTCCTGTTCTAGCTTATGATAAGACTGTATGGAGGCTGAAAAGCTCCAGGGCTCCAGGACTAAGGACCAGGGATTAAATCAGCCAAAGAATAAAAAGCTCTTTGCCCTGAATCTACATCTACAGGATGCTATGTATTGTTCTCACTGAACATTGCCATTCTAGCATTGCTGTATTTGTGGAATAAATATTTATCAAATATCTACTGTATGCCAGAAAGTCTCTAGACAGATTAATTGACCTAACTTTTGAGAATAAAACATTAGGGGTTCATGGTACGATTGTTCCTATTTAATTTAGACAGGCTGGAATTGGAGGTCATATTTTTCTCAATAGATGTAAAATTCAGTTGGAAAATATTTTTTGAGGGTTCTTCACATAGCACAAGGGTTTAATGTGTTCTTTATTTTCCCACCACTCTCCTTAATTCTCTTTAACCTGGGTAAGTATGATGCATTGTTCTTTAGGCATCTAAATGTTTTTAACATTGTACCTCTGTGTTTGATTAAAGCATTTTTTACTTACAAAATATCTACAACTACACTTAAGCCAAGGCAGTTTCTATGGTAACATCATAACTTTCTAAATTCAGACTCTAATATAATCAACTAAAATGACTATCACATTCAAATTCCTGTTTGTTTCACCTGAAGAATTGTGCCATACATGGATTTTTCTACATCTTAATTATTTTGGAAATATATGACTTTCTATTGGCTTCTGTTTCATTCATGTGCAATTTTACAGCATTATATTTCTTTTGGAGTTAAGATTTCAACCAAATTGGCTGTGTTAGAGAGAGAACATTTATATGATGTTGGTCTAGATTTACAAAATTAAGAACATTTCTACAAATGGCTGACAAAATGTGGAACATCATTAATGTCAAAATATAATAAGAGTAAATCACACTCATTAAAGTACCCAATCTGATAAAATCATTTTGGGGAATAACACAAAATTCTAATTTCATTGTTTTTCTTTAAGCAAGTTATGGCTATTCTGAATGTACACATGTATATGATAACTGATGTTTTTTTAAATGTTTTCCCTTGGTAGAAAATGTCAAAGTCTTCCTGTTTGGGTCCAAATAAGTTATTTCTATGAATAAATCTAGTTTTTTTTTTTTTGAGCCTGTGAACTCTGGGCAGAGAATTTCATAAATCTCATTTCTTAATTCAGATAAATGGTATTTTTAAATAATGCCTCTCCTTTGTTGCTTTTCAATCATAAACATAAAGACATAGATGATAGATAATCTAGGGCATCCGTGAGAAGAGTTGAGTTATATCCCAAAGCACATGTACATGGACGGGTACACACGCACACACAGTGAGAAGTGGAAAGATTATTATATGTCAACACTGTCTCAGATATACACCATGTACTTCTTTTAGGACCCAGAAAAAAATGAGAATTTACACAGCTATAAAACAGAGAAAATATTTTATGATAATTTACTATGAAAGATACAGTGCCTTTTAAGTCAATGTATACAGACGCATTCCTTTTCATAGCATGCCACCCCCTTCCCCCCATTTGCCAACTTTGGCAACAGTGTCAGAGAGATTAGACACAGGCAGAGATGTGCTGGGTAATGAATGTGGAGATTATTAGATTCTTTGCTGGAACAGATTCTGGTGAGTTTTGAGTACATTTCTTCAACACTTGGGAAAAACAAGCCATTCTACATAGTTTGTACACCAAAGGCTGAATATACAATTAAAGGTTAACACATTTGTTGGGAAATTGAAGAAGCTGAAGTAAGGGTTGCCCTTGATAATAGGGAGGCTGTTACCAATAGGACAGAGAAACTGACCTGAAGATCTCAGTCCAGATCACTAAAGCAGCTGTTACCCCAATGTATTGCATGTCTGGAAACTGTTATGTGTTTGTATAACTCAGAGGGAGCCCCTAGCAAATATATCATGCTAGAAGGGGAAACAGCTTCCATGAGAACCATGTAACTGTCTTATTTCTATATCTCTATCATGTGCTGACTTAGTTTCTTTTTATGTTGGGTTTGATAAAATACTCCAACAAGGCAACTTAGTAGAGAAAGGCCTTATTATGCTTCACATTTCAAGTTACAGTCTGTCATGATGGGAAGTTACAGCATCAGGAGCTTGAAACAGCTGGACACAGTGCATAAGCCAGCATGAGGCAGAAAGCAAGGGACAAATGCATGCTAGAGCCCTCCACATTTCCTCCATTTTATAGAACCAAGAATTCCCTGCTCAAGAAATGGTCCCACTGGCTGGCAAGATAGATTTTCTCATATTAATTAAGATAGTAAAGATAATCCTTCATGGGCATTCTCAGAATAATATTAATTTAGATAATCCCTCACAGGTGTGCTTAGAAGCACACTTGATTCTAGAGTTGGTCAAGTTGACAATTAGTTCTAACCATCACAGATGCCATGAATGCCAATTCTGCATCATTTCAGCCTAATTAACACCTGAGTTTCTCACACTGGAAATTTCTAACCTATACCTTATAGAGAACCTTGTTTTGGGGAGTGAATTTCAGTGGCTTAGCTAGATAACAGTGATACTGAATTGATGACACACAGTCCAGGCCCAGAATGTGATCAATACTGGATACCAGGCTTAAGCAAAGTGGGCCAGAAAGTAGATATTTTTTAAATGAAAATTCATGAAACAGGACTATAAATATAGCCCACTTGATGGAGAATTTACCTAGCATGTGCAAAGTTCAGTCTTAAGTTCCACATAAACCTGACGTGGTGGCACATACCAATAATCCCCAAAATTGAGAGATAGATGCAGGAGGATCTAAAGTTCAAGGTCATCTTCTATTACATACCGAGTTAGAGACTAGTCAGGGAGACATGAGATTCTGGCTAAAAAATGAAAAATAAAAATATTAGTAGCTTTGAACTTCTACCTTTCTTGTAGAGTGATAATAATGGGGTAGATTTTTTCTTTTGCTGTGATAAACACAATGACCAAGGAAACTTATTTTTTTTTTAAAAGTTTATTTTGGCTTATGGTCCTGGAGGGATAAAGTCCATAATGGTATGGAAAAGGCAGCAGGCAACAGACGTGACAGACACAGAAAGATGACAGCTCATATCTTAAATCTCAAGAATGAAGCAGAGAGAACAAACTGCATTGAAGGTGAGACTCTAAGCTTTCAAAGGCCACCCCTAGAGACACACCTCTTTAGCAAGGTTTCAAATCTCATGCCTCCCCAAACAGTGTCACCAACTGGGAACTAAGTGTTCAAGTACCCTAAACTATGAGGGGTAGGTATCTTATTCAAAACATTCCTTTATGAAGAGGAAGATACTGATAGCTGAGAGCAAAGTGTAGTATAAGAAAGTGAGATTGTTAATGAAGCATGGTCTGAAGGAATTGAGAGAGACTGAGAACAAGCGTGAGTAAAGAGTTCAGTCTTCAGTAAGGAAGTACCAGGCTGTATATGAAACTGAAATAAAACAGCACGGGGCAACAAGAGATTTGCTTAGAGTTTGAGGTGATCAACTGATGGAACAAATGAGTGAGGACCTCAATTTTCTCTGTGAAGTGGGAAGCAATGATATCTACTGGGGATGGGGGCGGGTCTGTCATGGGTGAATTTGAGGAGTGAGTAGGTTTGGAATAGTGTTGAAGGGAATGGGAGCAGGAGCAACCCGTGAACAGTTAAAGAGTGCTGAATTCACCAAACACTCAAAATATGCCCAGCTTCATGGCTGCTGGGTTTTCCTTGTCTGAAGTTTCATTCTTAATAAATTTATGGTTTGCTTGAGTTCTTCTTCACTAAAGTTTTAATAATGGGTCTGTAGTAATTTTCCTCATGGACATTCACCTGTACAAAGCCAAGATTATTTGCTTGTACCTGAGTCTTATAAGTCATTCAGTAGAAAGTGAATTGAAAAGAAGTGGAGCGAACAGGAGATAGTTCTTGCAGGTTTACTGGGTTGTGGAGTCTTGTGAAAACACAGAAACTCGGGAGTTGCTGGGGAATATCTTGGGCAACATTTCTCGGTTGATAGACCAGGGAGTTCAGGCTGGATGAGAAAGTTAGCGATGCTTGAGAGGCACCTGAGGGATAGAAATGAATGGGTTAGGGAGTGAGTCTTGAGAGATTTGAGGACATACTTGATGAGAAGAAGGAAATAAGAAAACAAAAGGGCGGGACTAATGCAGAAGTTTATCTTTAGTTAAGTTTAAAATGGTTCTTTTGTGCACTGTTGAGAAAAGGGCTGCCTGGGTTTTGGCATTTGTATTGTCTGCAGATGTTGGCTTTATGTAAAAGACATAAATTCCTCATGATCGTCATGTACTATCAATAGAATACTCGAGGAGCTCAGGGATCAATAAAAACCCCTGAGAGGAGAGGCCCAGGGTTCCACTGACTAGTACGGGGCTTGCCACGATAGTGACCCCCTCTGCTGAGGTCTGGCAGGGTTTAAACCTATGACTATGCCTCTGCGTCTTCTTTGCTGAGCCACCACAGTAGGTGTACAGCTACACTGGGCAGCAGCAGAAGTTGTCAAGAGAGCAAATAATGAAGATATTTCAGGAATATAAAACTTCTAGATGGTAGTAAAATAAGAAGTTTCCAGTGGAATGAGTGAGAAAACCAGAACACCAGAGGACTAAAAAGTATGTCTTTGGACAAGAACACTCCACATCCCCAGCCCACATAATCTGTATGCATGTTGCCCCTCTGTTCCATAACTGCATGTCATTCATACCAGCCCTGTTGCTTTCATGCACACCGGCGTGGGTATTGCCATACAGTTCTTATAGTTACGTATGTGGGAGAACAAGGAAGTGAACTCAGAGGCAGGTTTCACAGAATACCGGATGGGAACTTTGTGCTATGAGGAAACTGATCCCCAGAAAGAGATTGCTTTATATCAGGGAGACCAGCAGGAGCAAGAGCTATGAGCAGCAAAGTGCTCTAGTTTTCTAAACACACACTTCCTGATTGTCATGCCCATTCAGAAGATGTCTTTACCATGACATGCCAGGAGAGTCCATTGACTCTTGTAGAGTAGGAAACAGTCTACTTTTGGTGGGTAGGCAGAAAGCACTAAAACCTTGCTGTTGCTGTCCCAACAAAACTGTCTAGATTAAAAAAAAATAATAATCATTTCTTTCTGTTAGAGGTAATTGTTAGTGTTTTCAAAGTATGTTGTTTTTTTATAACTATGAAAATGAAGGAATTAAATGGATTTTTAATGTTTTTAGTGTTTTAATTTTTAGTGTTTTTAAATTTGTTCCATGAAATTATTCTGATATATTCATAGCATTTAGAGAAACAATTGTTCCTACAGACTGTTATTTTGTATTTATATTGTCTAGTATCATTTATTAAAATTCTAGCAGTTGATAAATTAGTATTATTATTTCAGTTTTCATGAACCATTGCTCCAAGGGCTCCTGAAAGGTTAATACAAAATTGCAATAATCTCAAAAACTTTTGTGGTAAGGGGTACTTTTCATTAAAGTTCTGTTGTTACTAACTCTCAAAACAATGAACTAGTTACTGCATGACAGTAGAGAAAGGATGGGTAGCAGTCAACAGGTATAGTTTTTAAATTTATGTCATTGTGTTTGTGTGACATGGTTAGTTACTATAATGAATAAACACTGATATCTCAATAACAAAATGAGAAAATTTTAAATGTGATTTTATTAAATTAATTTTAACTTCATTTTAGTTAGTATACAAAACAATGTTCTTCATTATGTCATTCCAGACATTTCTCACTGTACCTTTTTGTATTTATTTTATTATCCTATTACTATCTCTACTCTCACCTCACTGTCTCTCAGTCTCCCCATAAATAGTCCCCCTTCTGTTGTCATATCATAAATGTATATATGTCTATCTATAATATTTTTATACATATATAATAAATATAATATAATTAATATAGTATATAGTGTGTAGCTACACACCAATAGTGGTGGCTCAGCAAGGGAAATGGGGAGGCATTTTTCATAGGTCTAAACCCTGCCAGACCTCAGAAGAGAGAACCGCTATCATGGCCAGCACCATACTGGACAATAGAACCCTGAGCATCTGAGCTCAGGTGTATTTATTGATCCAGAACTCCTCAGGTGTTCTATTGATAGCACATGAAGATCATTTGCAATCAACATTCCCCACATAAATCCAACACCCACAGACAATAGAAAACCCCCAAACCTAGGCAGCCCCTTACCCAACAGTATATAAAATAGTATTTTAAACATAACTGAAAATAAACATCTACAACAATTCCCATTTTCTGTATAAGCCAATCCAAAAAAATATGTGCTTTATCTCTACGACACAATTTAACCCTACAACAGCAAAACATTTACAAGAGAAATAATTATGAGGCTTCTGATGCACAGGAGAAAATGACAGCAAACATCTATCAAACTTTTTATAGTGTCTTTGTACATCAGAAAAATATCAATGTCCAATTATCTGGAATTCACTCATGATCTTCTGGGCTCCTCCATAGGGATTGAGTCACTTCTCTGGCTCTGCCCTGTGCAACACACACAGCTTGTCCTCCAGGCTCCAGCTGACTTCACTCCACTGCTGCTGCTCTTGGTGATTATCCCATGGTATTGGCATTTTAAAAATGCTAGGGTCTTCAGCTGCAACAGGGTTGCACTTTCACCAATAGCCTCTCCTGGGTGCTCTTCATGGTGCCAAGCCTCAACTTCTCTGTGTGACCCCTTTAATCTGGGCCTTGAACTGCTACAGAGCCTACACTTTTATGAATGGCCTCTCCTGGCCTCTCATAGTGCAAAGCCTCAGTTGCTCTCCATGATCACTTCATGCCTTCAAAACCAGCAACACCTGGGTGAATTTCACAGTATCAAATTTGGCTGCCAGCAGGAGATACAACCTCAGCCACTTCTGGAAGACAGTTTCTGTGTGCTGTCCCTGAGGAAACATTTTCCATATTTTAAGATAGAGCCTGGTTTGCTGGAAAAACAACTGGTAATCTTGTCTGCAGGAAGAGTTCCCTTGTGGAGTGGAGCTCTTATCAGTATAGTCAGTAGCTAGACCACTTTTAGTCAGGTTTTCAGAAAAAAACAAAAAACAAAACAAAAAAAAACTGTTCAGTTTAACTAAGCTGCTTTTTGGCTCTAAGCCTCAACTTTCACAAAAGCAGGGGGTTGTGGGCCAGTGGGAAGAATCTCTGGCTGAAACATTCTGGTGGTTTGGTGTTCTTTCTCACCATCACTAAGGGGAAACTCAAACCCTTCTTCATAGACCTCAAGCACATGACCTACTTGGGCTTCACACACACAAAAAGTCATCAACAAACTCAGTTTATTGAACAGTACACTCCGGTTTGGTTTCCATTTCCAGTGCCCTGGCTGTCACCAGCAGCAGGAGGGAGCATTAGCTCCATGATCAGGAAAACTGGTTGAAACTTTGCTTCTTCCCTGCTCCCAGCTGAACTGTTTTCACCATGAAAATTCATTCAAAACATTTATCTGAAACATGTCTTTCACCAAGGATCTTCTTCCTCATTTATAACCCTCTCTTACAGAGCTTTCCTGTTATTAATACCTTAATCTCTGTCTTCTGGGAACTGCTCTGAGCATACTTTACTGGACTCTGCAAGGTTTGGAATTTCTCTTCTTCCTTGTCTCCATGATTGATGCAGCTGGTGTGATGTTCTGTGCTTCTTTACTTTCTGCCTACCACATTAGGTGCCACCTATAGTCATGTGCTGCTTTGCCACCCAGAAAGGATGTGACACAGGAGGCATATTCATAGGTGCAAACCCTGCCAGACCTCAGCAGAGGGAACCACCATCATGGCAAGTGCCATATTGGAGAGTAGAACTCCGAGCGTCTGAGCTCAGGTGTTTTTACTAAACCAGAACCTTCAGGTGTTCTACTGATAGCATACGCAGATCATTAGCAATGAAAGATCCCTCACATAAATCCAACATCTGCAGACAATATAAAACCTCAAGGCCTAGGCATCTCCTCAGCCAACAGTGCACAAAACAATATTTTAAACACAACTAAAAATAAACTTCTACAGCATAATGTAGTGTATAATACATAATAGTACACATATAACGTAATAGTACATATACTATATTATTATATGTGATATATATCCTGCATGTGAAAAATGTGGATTTTCTCATTCTCACACTCCATTATTGTTGGGGCCCAGGTTTCCCAGGCTATGAAATGCTTTAGCTTGACAAGGTTCCTGAAGCGAATTCACTGCCGGGAACTGGAACTCCCTAACTGCCTTGCTCCTTTTTTGTCTTCACTGTACGGTGGCATATGTTCTCTCATCAATAATAAGATCTGTATAAGCCAATAGTAATAACGAAATCAATCCCTGAGCTGGCTACTGTGGGTTGGAATGGAACACAGCCATGCTATCCAGAAGTAAATTGCAATAAAGCAACCCAGGTTTATTGCAAAGATTTAAGAAATATAAAACCCAGAAAATTCCCCTAAGTTAGTAGTTATTAGCAGCTTCTCCCCACCACTCAGCAGGGATTCTTTCTTCCCCAGAATACCCAGGCACCATTGCGTCTCAGGTGCAGGCGGCTACCCCCATACCTGACCGACGAGGTTGAGGAACCAATCAAAATAGCCCAAGACCAGGGCTCCGGGGGACCCCAATAAAAGCTCTGGCGGGGGGTCGCTCTCTCTCTTGCCCTCTTGCCCTCTCGCCTCTTGCCCACATCTCCCGCCCGTGCGTGGCGGCTGTCCCAAGCCGCCGCGCCTGTCCCAAGCCGCCGCGTGCGCCAAGTTCATTTATTAAAAAGGCCTCGTGCGGTTTTAACAGCCACCAAGACTGTCTTGTGTTTCTTTGGGGTTTACCCATCCTTCGTGGAAGAAAGAACCCCCATTTTCGCGGGGGCCAGAGCTGGACTGCCAGGACCCCCGCACATTATATCGTTTATACTTTATAACTTCTCTAAACTTCTACTGGTGTGAGAGGTGAAGAGTGATGTGACAGTGGCAGGTAACCATACAGGCACAGAACTTTCAGGAAATTATCATTGTCAATGATATGTGGCTTCTAAGATCAAGTTAGCCATTTTCATATGGACAACTGACAGGAGAATTATGGAGATGATTTTTATTTACCAACCACTTTCCACGGCCAGATCCTTGTCTCCTATGATGCCTGAATGGGCTGAACAATCTGTCAAGGTCCCTCCCTCTCCCTCTCCCTCTCTCTCTTCTTTCTCTCTTCTCTCTCTTCTCTCGCTCATAATCAACATTCACTATCTCACAAAATTCATGGGTTCTTAGATAATAAAATCTTTCCTTAGTTACTCTAGCATCTTCTTGACACCATGATTTAGGCTACAATTAAGTAAAATTTCCATAAAGTAGATTTTCATAATGGCATGTCTACATAAGTTTAATATATACATTTTCTCAAACACAAATTCCTAATATGACATGAATCCTAAAGCCACACATACATGAATGGATGCCACAACTTTAAATAAATTCACAGTAGAAAAACAAAAAGGAAGCTCTCTCTCTTTTATTCACCAAACACACATTCATCCTATACGTATGAGTAACCTGAACACACTGGTTCAGATAGAGTAAAAGGATGGAGACGACTCATTTATTTGGTCATCCAAAATGAAAGTGGTCTTGGATCTGACTGGGATAGTTGGGAATTAATACTTTGACCTTGAGGAACAGGACACTTCTGGGAGATACCCCATGTCACATGACTGATATCTAAGAATAGAAGCAATACTTGGAAGAATGCCTATGTTCAACCATCATGGTTTCTAGGTTTGGTTACACACACACTGTTGTTGAAGTCTCCCCTTTCTCCATCAACACAGGAACCATGAGAGTTTATGGAGTATTATCTGACTCTCAAGACAGCACAAAAGGAAACTCCAGGTGGGGAGGAGGAGGATAGACAAACAGTGAGCTCACTAGAAAATTCTTCGCTGGACTTGAACAAGACAGAACTTATGTATCAGATGGGAGAGGCAGTAACTGGGCGTTTATGTCTCTGCATGCGTAGAAGTTAAGGCTTTGGTTCTCCACATGAAGAAAGAAGAACTGAGATTCTGCACAAAGATAGGAAGTAGAATGGCTGCATCTCCAGAAAAACGGGTTTCAAAACTGAGTCTGCTTTTCCAAGTAAGTGGCCTTTTTTTCCAAGTCTCTGAGGCTTTAAAATGAATCTTCCATGAGAACCCTGGGTCACATACAGTAAAGATCCCAAACTGAAACCTTTTCAAAAGCATTGGGTCTAAACTAGATTTCCACCGGATGCCTTGTATGTATGTGATTGGGAGAAGAATACTTGTTAAATATGAGTGGCCAAGCATAAGTTGAGTTACCAGGTTTTATACACACACACATAGACACACACAGATACATATTTACAATAAAAAGTTAGGATATTACTCCTTATATATTCAGATAGGAGAACAGATTGAAATATATGATAATATATAATTAAACATTGATTATTATATTAATTATATAAATTAATTGATTATATTAATAAAATGTCTATGATTGAAATGAACATTTATAAAAGTGAGTAAAGAAAAGAGATAAAGGATTGAAAGCAACTATGAGAAGGAGTCACAAGAGAGATCTAAACAAAAGTTTCATACACACACACACACACACACACACACGTACATGATCAAGAGACAAAGAGTGGTAAGAAGTTAAAATCAGCTCCAAAAAGGAGCAGCCAAGGCAAGGGAAATAAAAATCAAAGGACAAAGGCTTCAGAGCACTCAGTAAAATCTAAACCTGACAGTGGTCAGAAGCCTGCCGTCTAAGCTAGCTAAGTGCACTGCCCATACCATCCTGGGAAACCGTGGTGAAACATGAAGATCATGGAGATAGAGAAGATCTTTGAAGCCATTAGAGAAAAGTCAGCCCGATCAGCACTCTCTCACAGGGCTGTGAATGAGTCTGCTGAGAAGAGAGAGCATTTGCGTAAGCTAGGCATTGCAGAGCGGAAAAGCAGCTAGAACCTAAGCTACAGACTGACCACCTCAACACCAAGGCGGGATGCTGTCAAAAACATTATTATAGCAATTGCCAAGCAATTTTGGAGGAGCATGGAGCTAATTCTTTTAGCACATGTTTGACTTAGGTTTTTCAAAACTCAGAAAATTATTACCCCAGGATAACCCTAGAAATGTTTCCATGCAAGTATTTTCTATTGTGATACATGTTTGACTGTGAATCGTACATCACTTTTGAATGCACAGGGTAAATATCCCAGAACTGATGCTTTCTTAAATTTGTGCAACTCTGATTAGATTAAAAAGGCTGTTTGTTATTTTATTTTATAGTCACTAAGGCTGTAACAGGAAACTATATTTTAATTACTCTTTCCATATATTCTCTGTGGTGGCTTAGCCTTTTACAAAAATAGAAGAAAAAAATGCTAAAATTCATATAGAAACAGAAGGGATAATGAATTGCCAAATAAAACATGAGCAAAAGGAACAAAGCTAGGAATACCGTAAAGGTATATTTCAAAATTAAGAAAAATATTGATTAAAGCATTAACTCAATTCTTTCTCTCACAGAGTTAATCTATTCATATCGAGGAAAGTAGGCAAAATATTAGACACAAATATTTCCGGGATCAGACAAGAGAGAGTACAGGGCCGAGAAACACAAACACAGTGGATGCCCTCACTGCCTGGGTTATTTTTCCTGTAGTACTGTCTAGACTGTTTTAAGAAGAGTTCAGAAGCTCTTTAGTGATCTCCCAAACTGAAGAGACGGAGTAGCATTTGGGGAGACTGAGTCGACTAGATTTTTGGGTCAGTGGATCATGGAGCTACATAGAAAAGAACTTAAAAGGTGCTTACCTGCATGTCAGGAAAAATACCAGAGTCTATATTTATTTTACTTTTTACTTGTTTTTTCTTCTGGTTTTTCAAGACAGCATTTCTTTGTGTAGCCCTGGCTGTTCTGGAACTCTCTGTAGACCAGGCTAGCCTCAGACTCAGAGATTTGCCTGCCCCTGCCTCCCAAGTGCTGGGATTACAGTTGTGTGCCACTACCACCTGACTATTTTTCTATTTTGTAAAGACTTGTTTATCTTTATTTTGTATGTGTGAGCATTTTGCCTGCATGTATGTATATGTAGCACATGTATACAGTGCTCATGGAGGCCAGAAAGGGGCATCAGAACCCCGGAACTGGAGCTCAGATACTACAGCTACTGGTTGTGAGCTGCTGAGTGAGTGTTGTACACTGAACCTGGATTCTTTACAAGAACAGCAACTTCTCCTAACTATTGAGCCTCTCTCCAGGCTCTAGAATCCTTAAATGAGTAAATCAAAATTCTGTCTTAAAATATGCAATGTGCATAATATTGGATATCCAATAAAATTTACTAGATATTACAAATAAACAAAATAGACAACCACATTCAGAATGACAGAATTGAGTTACGAAGAACATGTAAATGTATTGCCCTATGTCTGATTTGCTATGGCATGTCACCACGATTATGATGGACAGTTCCCTGATTAGTAATGCTGAGCATATTTTCATGTGCTTGCTGGGAATTTGTGTGTCTTCTCTAAGAAAATGTGTTGTAGAAGTTTATTTTTAGTTGTGTTTAAAATAATTGTTTTTGTGCACTATTGGAAAAAGGGATGCATAGGCCTTGTCTTTTTGTATTGTCTTCAGGTGTTGGATTTCTGTGGGGGATGTTTGATTGCTTATGATCTGCACCTGAGGAATTCTGAATGAATGAAAACACCTGAGCTCAGGGTTCCACTGTCAAGTATGGCATTGGCCATGACAGTAGTTCCCTCTGTTGGGGTCTGGCAAAGTTTGCACGCATGAGAACTCCTCCTTGTCTCCTTGCTGAGCAGTCACAGCAGGTAACAGCTACAGAAATGTCTAATGGTCTTGTTCATTTAAAAAATCATATTGATTATATATTCACTTTAGCTACTGAATTATTAGTGGTCTTTACATTTCCTAGACATTCATCCTTTGTCAAATGCATAGCTTGCGAATATTTCCTGCCACTCTGTAAGTCTACTTCTTACTTATTATTTTCTGTATGATACGATGTAGAATCATTTTAGCTTAATGTAATTACAGCTGCTTAGTTTTGCTTTTGTTGCTTCTACTTTTGAGGATTTACAGTTTTCCTGCCAGACACAGTGTCTTAGAAACACTTCTTCGCTTCTTCTCTAGAAGCTGCATAAGTTGGAGTCTTGCACTTTAATCTTTAGGTCATTTGAGGTGACTTTGTCTGGGGTAAGATGGGGATCTAGTTTTTTATTATTTTTCATGCGGATATGGAGCATTGCCAGCTATTAAGTGAGATGTTATTATGTATTCTTAGGAACTTGGTAAAAATCAACTTGATTAAATGCATGAAAGATTTTTCTCTGTGTTCTGAGTTCTGTCCCATTGGTTGATTTCATGAGAGTAACATGCTGTCCTGTTCTTATAGCCCTGAACCATATTTTGGTATAGTTTGATTTCTCCAACTTTTTTTATTTTGTTCTAGTGTTTGGGCAACTTGGGTTCTTTTATAATTACCTGTGGATTTTAGAATGCTTCCCTTCCTCTCTCTTTTCTAAGTCGTGTGTGTGTGTGTGTGTGTGTGTGTGTGTGTGTGTGTGTGTGTGTGTGTGTGTGTGAAGCACTGTCTCTCCTGGAACTAGCTCCATAGACCTGGTACCAGGCTGGCCTCAAACTCACAGAAATGTGCCTGCCTCTTCTTCTAGAGTGCTGGGATTAAAGGTATGTTCCACTACGGGCCAGCTACAATGGTTTTCTACTTCTGTGAAGAATATTACTGGTATTTTGATAGTGATTGCATTGAGTCTATAGATCTCTTTGGGAAGGATAAACATATTAACAAAACCAATTTTTCCAATTTTATTAGAATTCACTATCTTCCATTTACTTCTGTCTTTTTTAATTTCACTCCTTCTTTCTGGAACATAGTACTTCTCCTGCCCTATAGAGGAACTTTCCACCTACTAAACAACAGCTCTCTCATCTGCCTGTCATGCTATTAAGCACTTAGGGCTGTAGTAAAACAAGGAAAAAAGGATAGATAATAACTGAGAACACAGTTCAGTATTTATCATCCTGACAAAGACCCAGAGGGAAGAGACAAACTCAGAATGAGAACTGATTTCACAGAAAGTGATGGCCCACCAACACAAGTAAGGAAGAAATGTCTGACGGCTCGATCATATTCATAAGGAGAAAGTAAGATGCCAGAGAATGCGCATGCTAGCTGTGTGAAAACAGATTTTCCAGCAAATCATCCTTCCCACATGAGGCTCAGGGGGCATCCTATTCATAAGACCAACAGGGGTACATGGATGAGAGAGAGGCTCCAACATCACCACTAAATCCCCTTAAAGACAGGAAGGCAGCCGCAGATCTAGACTTGTTACATCTACCCACAGAGGCATTGGTATCATGCGGTAATGAAATCTAGGAAGTGGTCCTTAATTATCGAAAATTAGGAGGGTGCAATTACTTTAATTACTAGAGAGATCAGAGGGCAGCCAGAGGGAGTTGTCCCACAGGAAATTACAACGATGTTTATGGAGCATGGTATCTTTGGGGAAATACAGTTTGGGAACTAGCAAGCATGCTACTTAACGTCTATAACCCAACTCTGTGAATGAAGGGGCGGTAGGCTAAGGAGGTTCAAACCAAGAAAACATTACTACGCCTTCCTCCCTTTCTGAATGGAAATCAGTTTTACAGATTCAGAACTCACTGACTACAACGGATGCTGATTCCATAGGAAGAGCTATCCTGTAATTCAAGGTGCGGCGGAAAATTCTCTCAATCCTCCCACAAAGCCACCTACAGCCATTTATTGGAGGGTCTTTTGTAGAATTTAGTTCACTATGATTTCTGTAGTGACGTTCTGATTCCTTGAGGACTGCCAGGCAGGAGACCCCTTAGCTCTTTCAGGCCATGTTTATTTATTGCTTCAGTTATCAAAATTTCTTCACATTTCATGAAGTTAGGGAATTTGGGGATCGGATGGTAGAATGATTTTTTATTTTTTATTTTTCTTTAATATTTGAAAAGCAATTCACATGAAGATCTCCTGGGTTCACACAGGTGTTTTTTTCTTTTATTGAAAATAGATTTCTTTACATACAATATATCCTGGTTACAGTTTTCCCCTCCTCTGACTCCTCCAAGATCCTCCCCACCTCCTGTCCTATCTGAATACATACCCTGTCTCTTGTTAGAATGCAAACAGTCATTGAGATCAGGGATTGATGGAGATATCCCATTTAGAACTGAATGTTCCAAGGCCTCTCACTCTGCACGTTGTCTGGCTGTGGGTCTTTGTATTTGTCCCCATCTGCTGCAGGAGGAAGATTCTCTCATGCTGACTGAGCAAGGCACTGGTCTATGAGTATAGCAGAATGTGATTAGGAGTCATTTTATAGCTACGCTCCTTTAGCAGAATAGTAGTATTTGGTTTTTCCCTAGGTCTCTGGGCAATCTTGTCTTAGGTTCTTGGCAACCTAAAGAGTGTTGGAGATGCATTCCATCTCACAGAGTGAGCCTCAAATCCTGTCAGATATTGGTTGGTTAGCTTTGTGCTAGGCACAAGCTTTGTGCCTCTGTTTCACTACTGCATCCTCCAGGCAGGACATCATTATAGATTTAAGAGTTTGTAGCTGGTTTGATGTTTTTGTTTCTCCTTTAGTCCCATGAAGAGTACCTTCTTGTACCATGAACACTAATCCTAGGGGTGAAGGCTTTAGTTAGGTACCAGTTTGACTTCTCCGTGTTCAGTGAGTTGTATATGTGTTGTCTTCAGCAATAGGGCCTTACTGTCCATTCATGGAGAGTAACCAATAGTCTTGGCAATAGCCTGGGTTCTTTTGGGATTCCTATGGGACTCTTTAGTTGACAACTTGATTAAAATGCAATCCATTCCCAGCACTGGAAGCTTCATTTGATGACAAGAGATGTCTAGTTGGGGCTCTGTCTCACCAGTTACTTGGCAATTTCATTTAGATCATCTCCCTCTCTGTATACATTTAGGAAGCCTCTGTGTATTAGGTTTCCATATGATCTCTCAAATGGCCCGTAGTTTGAATTATACTTCCCTGTATTCCTTCCCTTTCTCCCCTGTTCCATCTCCCTTCCTGTTTGATCCTCCCATTCCCATCTCCCCACTTGCACATTCATAACTATGTATTCTATTTCCTTTTCCTAGGGAGATCTAACCCTTTCTCCCATTGCCTTACTCTATACCTAACCTCTGTGGTTATACAGAATGTAGCTTACCATCTAACATCCACATATAAGTAAAAACATATCATATTTGTCTTTATGGGTCCAGATTACCTCATTCAGAATTTTTTCTAGCTCCATAGACCTGTGAATTTCATGTTTTATTTTTTAATGGCTGAATAATATTCCATTGTGTAAATGTAGCACATTTTTTATCTGTTCATCCATTCATGGACATCTAGATTGTTTTCTGGCTACTATGAATAGAACAGCAATGAACATGTTTGAGCAAGTGTCTGTGTGTAGGATGTAGTGTCCTTTGAGTGTATATCCAAGACTTGTATAGTTGGATCTTGGGATAGATTGATTCACATCTTTCTAAGGGACTGCCATACTGATTTCCACAGTGGCTGTATGAGTTTGCACTCCCACATACAATGTGTGAGTGCTCCTCTTACTCTATCCACATTCTCACCAGAATGAGCTGTCATTTGTTTCATTGATCTTAGCCATCCTGAAGGGTGTAGGATGAAAATCTCAAAGTAGTTTCATTTTGCATTTCCATGATGATGACTAAGGATGTTGAAAATATCTTTGCATGCTGCTTAGCCATTTGTGTTTTTATTTTTTGGAATTCTCTTTAGATCTGTACCCCATTTTTAATTGAGTTATTTGCCTCCTTGATGCCCAGTTTTTGAGTTTGTTATGTATTTTCAATATTAGTCCTCTAGCCGATCGTTCTAGCTATTTTCAAAGACTTTTTTTTTGTCTATGAGCTGCATAAATAAACTATGTTTGTTTACCTAGAATGTTTTATTTTCTCTTCCTCTACTAAGCAGTTGGAGAAAAGAAATGTACTTGTGTCTTCCAGACCTGTTTTCCATTTAGTGACTTTCCTTTGTGTACTGGGGATCTCTGCTGTCTACACTCACGATTGCATTCTGCTAGATGGGCAAGTTCTCCCACATTCTCAAGACTCCTCGCTCATGTCATGTAGGTTTAAGTTGGGGTCCGTCTTTCAGGTTGTTGGCAGCTGGGTAACAGACATAGTACTGATACCTACACAATCTGAGTGAGGTCTTTGCAACCCCCATGTATCAAACTCTTGCAGGAGAGTTGTAACTGTGGGTGTCATATAGTCTCTGGAGCTTCAGAGTTCTTAGACCCTGCAGCAGTGAGCATTAGATAGGTGGTTCCATAGGTTGATCCTCCAGCAAATTCTATCTCTAGGACTATTCTCAGTCAATGAGGTCTGCTTTTAACTATGGAGAACAGCATCATCTTTCCCTGTGAGTTGCACTGGTATGCCTCCTGCAACTTTCAATTTTCAACTTATCAGGGGCTAGAACTCCTGCTATCCACTATACTGAAACTAACATTTTATCTTTTGATATTTTGATCTGGCAGCATGACTGCTTTAGCAAGGATCACCTCCATTGGCCTGTGTGATCCAGATTTCTGGATGCAGTTTTTTGGAATATAGAAAGAATATTAGTCCGAGGAACCAGTTATTGTTAAGCAATTGATGTTCAACCTAGCCTGTCCTCTGTTGTCTTCATCTGTTTGTCTTAATGCTAATGAAAGATATTTCTGTAATTCCTTCTCAGTAACTAATAAAGAGATTTGGGAACACTCAGGTGTCTTGGTCTTGACTTTCACCTAGTGGTAACAGGTTACTTGTCTGGTATTTGGAGTAGATTGTAGGGTTCTGTTCATTAATGCAAAAGAAGACTTTGTATCTGGGGTGGAGCTTTTGATCAATAAATCCTGTGGGAAATCAGGCTGGGGAGCTTAGTTGGCAGTTCAGTTGAGTCTAGGGCTCAGTTCAGGGATACTGTAGCCCCACTGCCTAGGTCGTTTTGGCTTGCATCTTGGAGAATTGTCTCTTGTTATTTACCAACCCAAGTGAGACAGACTAACAACTATAACTGACACCTGAAGTTCTGTCCAGAGGCTCATCCCAGAGGTTCAAAGCTGTTCCTTCTGCCATGGAGAAATTAGGCTTGAATAATGGAGAGTCTCTTCCTTGTCCTTATTGGACTCTCATATTGTCTGTCTACCCGCTGGCCAATTACCATTCAACCCATTTAAACTATACCCTAGCACTGCCTCCAAAGTGCCCCTCATTTTAGGGCAAGTAAAATTCAGATTTCCTGACTTGTGATTGTTCTTTATTCTCAGGCACCCTAGGGTTGCTCAGTTTTAAGCAATGGGTTCTGTCACAAGATCTGATGACTGCTGTCTGAGTCCTATAGAGTGATGAAATGGCATTCCTCTCCAGTGCTGACCCTGAGGACAGAGAAACCACCACTTCAACAAGTGCAACTAGATTTGAAGCTTGTGGGCTTTGGGATTTCCATGAGTGTAGGCCACCAACCTATCTGGGACTCCAGGGATGAGACTTCTGTTCCTCATCCCTTGCCAGGGAGCCACAATGCTAAGCCGGGCTGGGCTTACCTGTTCTTAGTGCTTCACATGGCTTTTTCTCCACTCTACCTCTGTTCTATCTCTCCTTTACATATAAGTTCTTCCTCTCTTTGGTACAGAGTTTATTATATTATGTTACCACAACTACCACCACCACCACCACCACCATTTACTTGACTTCTTCACCAGATCACATGGAGAAAGTTTCCAGTATGTCATCTTACCCACAAGGCCCTACACTTTTTTTCTCTCTCCTTTTTTGCTTCTCTTTGTCAAATGTCCCCCCACCAATCATCTTTTTTCTCCTTCTTTTCTGTTCATGTTCTATAATAGAGATCATCAGTCTTCTTGATTCTTTAATACTTTTTCCCCTCAACTTCCCTTTGCTGCTCTTGAGAGTCTCTGGCTTCACCCATGTGATCTGGTTTCCCAGGAAACAACCTTGCTTACTCCTTGGAAGCTTCAGTTACTAATGTTTACCCAGTCTACATTCTTTTCTCTCATAGACAGGTTATACATATTCATTGGCTCTAAATAAGCAAATAATTGATAAGTCAAAGTGATTTCTTCTTAATACATTCAACTCACTAATAATGTAGTTAATGATGTGTGGAGTTAGCTGTAAATTTGTCTTAATATCATTTTCTTTCTACTAATCCCACAAGGAGGTTAGAAATACAGGGCTAGTCATCACTTTTTTCTCCATTGCTTTGTAATGACACTGATTCTCCTTCTATATGACACTGTACTTTTAGTAAATTTGATTTTTCTCAGGTTTCTTATTGTCTTAATCCATTTGTCTGGTTATAACAAAATGTTCATGACTGAGTGATAGATAAAGAACTAGACTTAATTGCTTACAGGGTTTGAGGTTGTGGAGGATGAGAACAAAGTACAGGTATGTTTAATGTCTGCTATTGGCTGCTTTCTGCTTTGAGGGGTTTCCTTGTTGCTGATCGCTCACGTGATTGGTAGTAAAAGAGACAGTTTCTGGTTTAAGTGCTTCTATTTAAATTGATATTGTTTTTTTATTACTATTAGTGTATGTATGCGTGCATGTGTGTGTATATACGTACCATAGCATACATGTGGGGGTAAGATGACATCTTTGTAGAACTGGTTCACTCTTTCTACCTTTCCATGAGTTTTAGAGATTCAAATTTGGTAATGCTTGTGCACCAATCCCATTTACCCACAGAGCTATCTCACTAGTCGGGATGACCTCAGTATTAAGATATTAATTGCATCCAGAATGACCTAATCACCTCTCAGAGTCCACACCCTCTAGTATGTTTATCTTGGTGATTAATTTTAACATATGAATTTTAGAAGGGTACAAGTGTACCACAGCATCTATCAAAACAGGAAGCTGAATTTCTGGCTTTTATTAGAATTTATCTTCGTTGATACTAATTCTAATTTTACTAACACAGGAGACCTGAAGACTTTCCAAGGGAACCACATCCTTTAAGAGATCAGCAGAGTTCTTAGTTGACATTTAATTATTTTGTTTGTCTTGGTTCACATTATAGCCTATCAGTGAAGCTCATTCCATCTAGACCAATTCATTAGTCAGTGAAAGTGGAATAAGAAGAAATGAGCTTAAATTCTGGCAGGAAAGTTTAAGTGACATATAATTTTAAAAAAAAAACCATGAGAAATATTTAACAAAAGTCTTAATTATCAATGGAAATCATGAATTTACCTTTACTAATCACATTCAAAGTAGCAGTTGACCTCATCCATTAGGGACAAGAGAAGAATATTAAAAACCAACTTTGCCTACAGTCTTAGAATAGGTTAAATGGTCTAAGGAGAATACGTCTCAGAATTCCTACCATGAGCTAAAAAAATAGGCTCAATTAAAATCAGTAGCTTTAAAAATACATAAAACACAGAATTTCAAATCTATAAATAGACGCTGTTCTTCTAGTATGTAAAACTCAAATTTTCTTTCTGTGATGAAAATATAGGTAAATCCTAAAACCTCGATTACTTATTAATTATGAATTAGTACCTCTGTTAGTTTTTATTTGAGAAATTCATACAGAAACACTGCATTTATATTACTTCTGTTCTTTCCTCCTCCAACTCCTCCTGTGTGCCCCCAAGTTCATGATATTTATTATTGTTACATATTCACATACATATGTGTGTGTACAAGTGCATATGCACACACACAGACATACACACATACGTATATATGCAAGCATACATACAACTTATTGAGTTCATTTAATGTTGCTTTTATGTACATGTATTCAGAGTTGACCACTTCGGATGGTACAAACTATGCTGGTGTTTGTCTTTGGAGGAAATGATTTCTCCTTCTCAGTAGCCATTGGCTACCTGTAGCTATTCACCTAAAGTGGGACCTCATGATTTTCCCTGTCCAGGTTGGCATGCCAACTGCTGTTGTCTTTATTTTAATCATTTTTAGGTAACTATTATTAGGACTTCATGGGTATATTTTTGTGAGGAGCCATGTCAGAGAATGTAGCCAGCATCAGGGTAATGCCACTCAGCTAAATTGGTTCAACTGAAACTCTAGAAAGAAGAACTTAAGAAACATGTATAGTTAAAAAGACTATCAGTATGTTTTGCCAGCTGTTATGGAGAAAGTTACTTGGGGAAAGCAAAACATATTCTTGGTTGCTTAGGACTTGCTACATCAGGAAGCATAAACAAAGGAAGTGCAGTTGTGAGAAGACAGGTCTATGATTAACAGATGGCAGGTGAATTTCAGAGCTTATTGTTAAGTTTGATCAAATTTGATTTTCCTTGTTTTACAATTATTATTATGAATTTGCTGATGCACCTTGAGAGCATAAAGACAATGGAGTAGATAGATTTTCTTCTCTATATGATAAAGAAAAAGTTAAAATTCTCTTACTTGTGATCCTTTGATTAAGTTTAATAGAAAAATAA
Organism: Cricetomys ansorgei; assembly: GCA_026225945.1. Taxonomy (NCBI): domain Eukaryota; kingdom Metazoa; phylum Chordata; class Mammalia; order Rodentia; family Nesomyidae; genus Cricetomys; species Cricetomys ansorgei. The sequence goes on along the minus strand of JAMJFZ010001038.1, from coordinate 1,273,155 downwards.
GAGAATGATTGATTATTGTTTGTTTACCATAAACTACAGCTAACAAGGAAATTGGCTAAGAGAAAATAATTGGTTTCTACAAATTCTATTGATTTGTAATAGAAAATTCATTGTTTTGTTGTACAGTGTGACTATGGGAAAAGAATCTATGAGAGATATTTTGTTATGTGGGAGTATTTTTCATGGCAACCTGCTTAAGGGCATGTAAAATGGTATGTAAAATGTATGAGTGTTGAAGCTTTATTGAATCCACAAGGTTGAATCAACAAAGTTAAATCCACAGGTTGAATCCACAAGGTTGAATTCACAGGTTGAATCCACAAGGCAAGGTCCACAAGGCTTCACCCACAAGAGAGTAAGAAGTTTGCAAGATGTTTGGGTAAGGTCTACGTGTGTTAAAGTTTACAGTATGTAGGTGTGTGAGGTGTGTTGAAGCTTTGCTTCAACTACAAGATGTATGAGTGTGTAAATGAGTGTGTGATTATGATAAATAAAAAGAATAAGGTTGTTGAAGCTTGCATTCTCCTAGAAGAGGTGTATATATGTGTGTAAGAGGTGTGTGTGTGTGTGTGTGTGTGTGTGTGTGTGTGTGTGTGTGATCTTATAGAAAAAATACAGGACAAAGAAAAAGCCTAAATAAAGAGAAAAGTCTGTTTCCATCTATATGATGTACGAATAAAGAGCAAAGTCTGTTCCCATCCATAAGAGGTGTGGATGAATGAGTAATTTCCCTGCCAAATCCATACCCACCCCTTCAGTACCCTGACCTGCTGGGGCTGGACACCAGTAGCATTTCATTTTCCCTGGAACACTATGTAGTAGCAGGTGTCTGGACCTCTGGATCTTATAATCTGTCCACTACCTGTTCCATGATTTTCCCTGAGCATTGGAGGGTTGCATGGCAAGTGTGTCAGTATCAGTTGAGGCTGGGCATACCAGTCACTTATTCTCCACATTGGGACAAACTGTGGATCTTTGTGACAGTCTCCATCTCTATTGCAAAGAGAAACTTCTTTGATGAGGGGTAAGAGCCTCATTTATGTCCCTATTAAGAAAACTATTTTGAGTGCTCAACTCTAATAAATGATATTACAGAATGCATAGTTTTAAGTGTGTTATAAAATGATACAATATAATTTGTAAAGAGTGAAATAAAATTAAGTAAATGTTATTTTAAAAATGCTTTGCTAATTTTGGCATCTTCATCTACCGTCAGCTTATTAGATAAAGCCACTGCTGTTCTTTAGAAACAGCAACATTTTAAATAATTGCTACTCTTGCCAGCAAACTATCTTTTAAAATATTTTTTCTTTATTCTTGGGAAGTTAATACATGGACACAGTGAAATACGATCATATTTGCCTCCCTTCTCCCCTCCACACATGCCCCTCCAAACTTCATGTTTCTTGAAATTTTTATATATAGCCCATTAAGTCCAGTTAGTGCTTCCCATATGTGTCTGAGTGTGGTGCCACTCAGTACAATGTGAGAATGCTACTCATTGGCAACATCCTCAGAAAATGAATAATTTTCCTCTCTCCAGCAACTATCAATCACTAGTAGTTCCTGAGTAAGGGATGGGGCCTGGAGATCATCTATGCCAGAATTTGATCTGGCTTAATCTTGTGTGGGTTAAGTTCAGGTAACCCAAGCTGTTCTGAGTTTATGAGTGTGGTTGTGACCTTGAGTGTGATACCCACATCATGCCCAGAAGACATTTCGCAGCACATCTTCCCGTCCTCTCCTTCTTTGATTCTTTCTACATCCTATCCATCCATGTTTCCTGTGCCCTGGTTGGGATGAGGTGTGATTTACATGTTCCGTCTAGGGCTGAGTACTCATTCTATTCTTCTTAACACTTTGGCCAGTTATGTATCTCTCCTTTGACTTCTGCAAAAGCCTCACTGACCAACCTTGAGAGCAGCTGAGGTATACTATAAACATAATATTTAGAAGGCACATTAATGCTCTGACCATTTAGCAAAGTAACAATAATAGCAGGCTCTATGCTAGCGTCTGTGACCTCCGCAGCCATGGGTCTTTGGCCAGTATTACTGTAGATATACCTTGCCTAGAAGGTTGGTAATGGAGAATGCAGGGTCTAAGGCTCTGTGATAACATTGATTTGTTTCATCCTAAGTAGCCTGCATGGTACCTTTTAGTCCTCTGAAAACTGACCACTGGAAAGAAAATTTTCTGGGAAAGTTATTTTCTTAATAGTTTAAGATTTTGGCTAAGGTCTAGAAAGATCTGACTAAACTAATCATTTTTACCTTGTAGCAGTCAAAATAGCCTTCACACAGGAATGGAACTGCTGGTCCTGCCACTTTGATTGTCTTCTGTGTCTATCTCTCTGTGTTACTCTCAACCTGAGACTCTTCTAAAGGGGTATTTTTTAAAAATATAGTTTGAAATTATAGTATAATTACAAAATTTTCCACCTTCTTCCTCCCCCTGACCCCTCTCTTGGCTCTCATTCAAGTTTGTGGCATCTAAAGGAATTTCTTTTGAGGCTCCGATCCCTTTTGTGAAGTTTATTTCATTGGAACTTTATAATATAATCCAAATGGGTATTTAATTAACACACATGAGTGTGGATCACATGTTAAACAACAAATGTATGCTTCCAGGCCCCCTTCCCAAATCTTATGAATGGGGCAGATCTCTTCCTTTGTTTAGGATCACTTGTTACAGAAATAACTTGTGACTTCAGAATGCATAGTATTATGATGATATATTTATCAATAAATTTATTAGATGTTGATGAGACTATGTAAGCACAAAGTAAAGTAATAGTCTTCTGTTTGCAAACTTATAACAGACTAAATTAATCTTCATCTTTTTTTGCAAGTATGTTGATACTATGAATTAAAATGTTTTTTAAATGTATTGAGGCTAACAGGAAAATAATGAAATCTTCAAGAAGTCACTCAACAAAGTTAAATATCCAACTATAGTTGTTTTCCAAAGACTTAGCTAAAACATACAGGTAAGCAAATGTTGGATATGTTAGATGAGAAATAATATACTGGGCACATTCTAACCTCACAAAGTGGTATAAGCTAAAGTTGAATGTGGTGATCTATAACAGAAATCCAAGCGCTTAGGAGTCAAAGGCAGAAAGAACTTTAGTTTAAGACTTACCTAATCTACATAATGAGACTATGCTTGAAAGAACACTATGTGCAAGGGAGATTATGTGTAGTAATAATAATTTTAGGCTTGTAAGTCAGAAGAAACATGGAATACTTACTGGCAGGGGACATACCATAATAATGGTGGTACTGTTTAGTCTAAACAGCTGAACAATACTTTTGAGTAAACTAATAAAGAACTCAATGCTCAGTGATTATAGTATACCTTTTATTTCAAGTACTATAAAATATATAGACTTCAAAGGACAAATTTTATGCGCAATAGAATTGAAATTAATTTTGAAGCCAAAAGTTCTCTCAAAAATTTTGGAAAATGGAAACTTTACCTACAATAGCATGTATTGAAACGGAATCTTAGAAATTTAGAAACACTTAGAACTGGAATAGGAACAAAAACACTTTTATCAGTTGGTAAAGTGGAGTCCTCTGAGAAGATGATGGCTACAGGATTGGATCTAAAAGAGAGAGAGGCTGGGGAAGTCACTTTGAGAGCACAGAAGGAGGAAGCTGGACCAATCCATGGGAGCCACAGAGCTGACACCTGTAGACAGATGAAGAAAGAGAAGGAACACTGGGGAGGAAGAACACCAAAGTGTTGGGTAGCTCTGGAAAGACTGAGCTAAGCCCCTGTGAATTCCAAAATTAACAGTGTCCTAGTAAATTCTCACAATGTGGCCTTTCTAAGTCTCTCCACTGTGTTCAGTCTGCCAGGAGCAGCTGGGAGTATGACCCTGGTGAATTCTACAGGAAGTGAGAAGGGGGCATGCTAGAGATTGTTAGATAGGTGTGTCATCACAGAAAACACTCTTTTAGGAGATATGAGCATTCACACCTTTGTGGTCTTGACTGAGCATGTATACTCCAGCATTGTAGACTAGAATTCAATACTGCATGGAGAAAATATTTGGTAGTAAGTATTTAAAAGCTATGTTAGTGAATATTATGTTCATTTTCTTTTTCTTCTTATGTTGATTCTTCCTATCTTCTTCTTTCATCATCATTTCCTTGTCATTAAATATATTCCTTGTTGTGATGCTTTGAATGAAAATCACCCCCATAGGTTCATAGGGAATGGCAGTATATGAGAGGATTAGGAAATATGGCTTGGTTGGAGTAGGTGTGGCTTTGTGGAGGGAGTGTGTCACTGGGGGTGGGCTTTGCGGTTTTATATGCTCAAGACAAGCTCAGTGTCTCTTCCTGCTGCCTGCAGATCTGGAAGAACTATTGGCTCCTTCTTCAGCACCATGTCTGCCTGCACTTTGCCATGGTTCCTGCCTCAATGATACTGGACTAAATCTATGAAACAGTAAGCCAGCCCCAGTTAGAGTCTTCTTTATAAGAGTTGCCATGGTCATGTCTGTTCACAGCAAAAGAGCACCGAGTAAGACACATGTACATCCAAGAGACCATCATATAATGAAACAAAAGACCTGAACTCCAAATATCCCTTGTGGGAAAGACATTTGAAGATTTTCTTTAAAAAAATTTCAATAAAATATCATAAGATAGAATGAACATAATAAAAATGGAAATATATCTAGCCAATGTCTAATTTCTCTCTTTTCCTGTTTAAGCAGCCACTAGAATCAACTTTATGTCATGTACTAAATGAAAAAAAAGGTCAACTCTAGCTAATGGAAATCACAGCCCAAAGGAGAAAATGCCATGGCAGCAAAGCACAGCTGAGTTTCATACTGTCTGCCAGGAGGAAGACAGTCCACCTGAAGATTATCGCACCGCCTATAGCGCTGTTTCTACACATGCAGGAATCAAATGTTCATCAGCTGTGTTCCCATAATATCACGATTTTCTTCCAAATTCATCTAATACTGTTTTCAACTAACAGAACAAGTAAAGGACAAATGGAAAGTTATTAATGCTTTGGTTATCTTCTCACTGTTTCCTGATTCTTTTCTGTTCATTCCATCTAACTTTCGATTTAACTCACTGAATATCATGTTATTTGTTTACTACATAGAAAACAATATTCCTGTGAAGAATGAAACTACACATGGATTAATTCTTGCCTTGAGGGTCTCTGAATCCACTGGGAGGGGATTTTTGTTCATTTGTTTAACAAAGATTAATTGGGAACAGTAACATAAAAGGCAAAGAGTCAATGATGCATAAGAGATTGTTTTACTTTTTCTTCTCTTTATGTTTTTCTTCTTTCTTTCTTTCTTTCTTTCTTTCTTTCTTTCTTTCTTTCTTTCTTTCTTTCTTTCTTTCTTTCTTTCTTTCTTTCTTTCTTTCTTTTCTTTCTATCGACAGAGTCTGGCTATATTTCCCTGGCTGACTTTGAATTTGCAATTCTCCTGCCTGAGACTTCCAGGAGCTGGAATTACAGGTGTGCACCAACATGCCCAGAAAATCACTGATTAATTTTATAGACATAATGAACCTTCGTGGTAAAGCTGATGTGAGAGACTGTCTTTGAAAAAAATGAAGGCTTTCAATCAGAGGTTAGGGGACAGAGGAGAAGAAAAAGAACAAATGAAATGAAGCAGAGCTTTGAAAGATAAATATGTGAAACAGCTAGCTAGCAGTCAGCTGACTTGAGTAGGCTGAGAGGGTTGACTGAGGGCTGAGACAGAAAAGGCCTCTGTCTGCTGCAATAGAGAACAGCCACATTGTCCTGTCCTTGCTAAACACTGTCCAGAGTTGTAACAATACTTTGTCATCCTTCTTCCTAGTCACTTGAAGAAGGGAAGTGAGACTGATGGGCCTTGTAGATAAGCATTTTTTGGTTGTTTTTACTCTTCCCCTAAAGAGTGTTGGTGTTTTGTAAGACTGAAATTATGTAAGGGGAATTCCAATGGAGTAAAGATCCGTGGGGTATGAGCAAACACACTGTCACCCCATTCTGTACTTAGAAGTATTATTAAGGACTGAGATGAGCAATGTAAATAATAACGAACATGAAAAGAATGTAGATATAATGGATAAAGATACCAGAAAACCTCAAGATTGACTCAAGAAGAGCTTTAACGAAATTAAGCCAGTATTTTAAAATCTTCTCACCAAGCAAATACCAAGTCCAAATGACTTTTACATGAGTTCTTCCAAATGTTCAAGATTCAAGTACATGATCATTCAAATACATAAAAAAAAATCCTTAAAAGAAGCAGAAAATGGCAAGGAACCGCTTCATTTTGGGAGCACATGTGCATATAAAAATATGAGCGTGCTATATGAAACATATGTATCATTTAATACTTTTATTACGTATATGCATGCTTTATGGAGCCGAAACCAGAGAAAGAATGGTATAGAAACACAGAGCACCTCTTTCATGAATATAGATGTTAAAATCTATCATTATCACACATCTAAATGTATAATCTCATAAACATAAGTATAAAACAAACTCAAAAGTTTCTCTTTTTCTGAGATGGCGTCTAACTACGGAGCCCTAGTTGGCCTAAGATTCTGGTATGTAGATCAAGCTGCCCAGAAACACACAGGGATCCTTTTATCTTTGCATTCTGAATGCTGAGATTAGAGACACTAGACATCACAGCCAGCTAACCCTGCTTGGAAGGCAAGGAGATGCAACCTGAGGGTACTTGGAAGAGGTGGTAGCTTTCCAAAGTTATTCTTGTGGCATTGAATACATTTAAAGTTGCAAAATAACCTTGGAAATGGGCAATTCTTGTTTCTCGTTTTACTTACGAACAAACCAGGTTGAGTTTCCAATGCTTTCAATGAAGAAAGCGACACTATCGATTTACAGTTAGCCAGGGTTGGTGGGAGATTGGAGGCCTAAGGAGCAATAGTTCCATCCAGGGAGCTGCTCCCAGTTGACTATGTACTGAAACTACTTGGAGAGCTGTCACGAATCTCCAGCTGTTCCTCAGGCAAAGTACTTATAATCTCTAAGGGTAGAACACATACGTAAAGTACTTTTGAGAATTCCTCACACGATTTTTATGCACCATTAAGGCTGAGAAACTTTCTGTAAACTCTGACTAACCATGAAAATAATCTGGGAGAGCTTTCAAAGTTGCCTGACTCCTACCAGAAAGGGATCTGACTTTATTGGCCTTGGATGAGAATCAGTTATCAGGACTTTAGAAAATTTTCAAGATTGAATGGGCAGCCAGGACCGAGGACTTGTGGGTATAAGTGGTAGTCTGGACCGCAGGACTCAGCAGAGGCTGGAAACTGTAGTAGTTAGCCATTGTGTGGGCTCAGCAAGAGAGACACTGAGGCACTTTCGTACCTGGAAGTCCTATCAGAGCTCAACAGAGGGAACCACCAGCATAGCCAACGTTATACTCAATTGACAATGAAACCCTGAGCATTATTGACACAGAACTCCTCAGATGCAGATCATAAGCAATCAAGCATCTCCCACAGAAATCCAACACCTGAAGACAATACAAAATGCCAAGGCCTATGCATCCCCTTTTCCAACAGTGCACAAAACAATTATTTTATATACAACTAAAAGTAAACGTCCACAACGGGAAACCACAGATTTGCATTAATGACAGCTTTCACAAAGGTACGGTGCACGAGTAGCACTCTGAAGTCCTGCCATAGATCTGGAAAAGATGGATGGATGAATACATCCTTGCTGCTCTCTCTGAAGGAAGATAGAAAGAAATTTGCTTCTATAGGCAGTTGAGGATTTAAAGGGTGGGTGATGACTGTTAAGCTGAGAAGGAATGTGATAGAGATGAGGGGTTCAATAAAGAAGCAAGAATGGGGGTCCCACAGGAGGATCAAGGAACTTCAAGAAAGAACTCGTAATCATTTTGGAGCATAATTAAAAGATTGATTACTTTAAAATGCTTTTGCTGTTTACTGGCACTGACAAAGGCTGATATTAATGTCATTAGAAAAATGACAATGGATGAGTAGATATTAGAGATGTTTATTCTAAATAATGTGGTGTTTTAGGATAAAAGAGAAGACCTTAAATACTGTATTTCTGGTTCTGGTATGTGTTGGAAGTGCCTTCAAGGTTTGGACACACACTGGTTCTCATGTTATTTTAAGATGTTGGCTTTTGTAGTGGCAATTCACAGAAATATCCCATGTTTTGGGTCTCTCTGGAGAGTTCTCAGTGTGAGACCTTTTCTGGTCCATACGTTGTCACTGTTTATTCTGAAGTTGAACTTCCTTTGGGGTACATCACCTTGATGGGCTACTTCCACCATGTCTGGCTCTTGGGGGATACAGTGCTGTCTTGTGTCCACTTCAGCTTGTAATTAAGCAGTAGTCAAAAGATTTTAAATGCCCTAGTGCAATACAGGAAGGAAAAGAGTAGAATATGAGAAGAAACATGACTAGAGTCAGGGAAAATAATAGATATATAACTATCTCAATAAGTGATACTTTTTGCTTCATGAGTTTTGTCTAATTTATTGCTACATCTTCAACAACTAGAGCAATTTTTTAACACAACTGCCCATTAGATAAATAGTTTTGAATAAGACAATAAAGTGATCTATGACAGTCTGGCTTCCTACTAGAAAATATGTGTTTTGACCTCAGTTGGGTTAAGGTACTTTCTCCTGATCCTACAGCTGTGTTTTTCCTCCTTTAGTACCATGTCTAATGTCACGGAAAAGTCTCAGAAGGCATGCTGCTTAGTTTTATATTTATTAATTTTTGGCAACCTCACACAAGCTAGAGTCATCTGGTAAGAGGGAAATTCAATTAAGAAAATTTCTCCTTCAGATTGGCCTGACAGCAAGTCTGTGGGGCATTTTCTAGACTGATGACTGTTGCAGAGGGGCCCAGCCTACTGTGGTCAGTGCCATTCCTGGGCAGATGGTCTTGGACTGTACAAGAAAGGAAACTGTACAAGCCAGTAGGTGGCACTCTCCTGGTCTCTGCTTCAGTTACTGCCTCCACATCTCTGCCTGCCTTGAGCTCCTGCCTTGACTTACCTTCATGATGCATGCTAAACTGGAAAGTGTAGTAAACCCGTTCTTCCCCAAGTCGCTTTTAGTCATGGTATTTTAATCACAGCGATAGAAAGCAAACTAAGACAAGGCAATTGTTGGTATAATGTCTTTGTTTTAACCCTTGCTCTGCCAACGTATGTATTTTGTCAAGTTGAATATTGAGATGTTCTCACATTTTTCATACGGAAAAGAAAAAAATAATGACACTTGCTTCCAAGCATAGTCATAAAGCTTAAGTGTAGTTAAATACTCATACACACACGTGTGTGCGTACACACACACACATACACATGCATGTACACACGCACACATGTACACACACCCTACTGCTTGATATGATTTGTATTCCAGGCATATAAAAGTACTTTACGAGTGGTAGCTATTGTCGAGATTTATATTTTATTAAACGACTTTGCTAGTGAGTGTATCACAGCACAGAGAGCAGGGAAATGTGAGGTCACACCTGAACTTCTTTCCCAAACGGTGTGTATGTCAACCTGTGGGTGCATTTTGACACAAAAACTCTTGATGAAGATAGACACACACACACACACACACACACACACACACACACACACACACACACACAAATCAACCAGAGGCAATAAGCCTGTAGGTTTAAGGCCATTTGTGATTTTAAACTTATTCATGAATGTTTAAATGAAAGAGCCAGGTCTATATAAGGAACTGTTTCCTATAGTCATTTCCTCTCTGCATAGCCCAGCTTTCCCATCAAGAGAATCTCCCCTTTCCCATCAGAAGAGCCTGACACAAGAGACCTCCTGTTTGAGGGCTGATATCATAGGTGGAGAGAGGGCAGATTTCTTGTATTTTCAAGCTGTGCATGCAGTAGTATTTAGTGGGCATCCTTACACTCTACTCTGAACACCTTCTGACCAACACAGTATGACTTCCCAAATGCCCATTTTTACAGTACTACACAGCAATTGGCTACTGCCATTACAGTCATGCCACTATTACAACAAGGGTTGTTGTATGTGTGTGTGCTGGAGGTGGGGGTGCTCCCTGTCTGAACACTTTCTTTCTTTCTTTCTTTCTTTCTTTCTTTCTTTCTTTCTTTCTTTCTTTCTTTCTTTCTTTCTTTCTTTCTTTCTTTCTTTCTTTCTTTCCTCTCTGTCTTTATTTCTTTCATGCTTCTGAACTTTCATGCATGTTTTTATAGTTTCATCCATGTATTTATAATGCTCTGTGAATATATTCACCCCCATTTACCTTAGCTTGCCCCCACTCCTGTTCCTACTAATCCTTTTCTACCTGTCCTATATCCCAACTTTAATATTTTCACATGATGTTTGTGTATGTGTGTATTGCATCTACCTGTGCATGTGAGCACTGTCTTATGCAACTCACATCACTGGGGTGTGTTCACAATTGCAATGGCTGTGTAATATTGCAAAGATGATGTTTTACAGTACTCCTCCCATCTTTTGGACTTTACAATATTTATGTCCATTATTTCGGTCATGTGGAATGTTACAGATATCTCATTTAGTGCTGAAGACTTGGAAGTCACTTATTTTCAATACATTGACCAATCTACATTAATCATTTCTATCTTTACAAAGAAAAATCTCTGACCTAGTTAAAAAGCAGTACTAATCTGTAAGTATAAACACATATATTAGAATGCAGTTTCACCATGTATCCATTTAGTAAAGTATTAGTGATAAACACCTATCAGAGTCTGGGTCCTCCCCATTTATATACATTTGTCCTGGCACTGAGATTTTCATTTAAAAATCTATAGCTTCTGGAAGTATCTTTTCCACCAATATAGGGTACTTCTGTTCAAACTCTTTTAAATTATATTTTTAATTAGTTTATAAAGTAGTAAGTTTCTGTTTCATATATCCTAAGTTCTGTTAATCCTTCCAACCCCCTTTCCCCCATCTCCCCACCCAATCCCCTTAAACCTTCCTTCCCTAGTACTCCTCTCTACTTTCATATCACTTGTGTCTTTCTGTCCCCCTCTTTCTAAGACTACACCCCATCCCATGGCTCCTCTCTTTCCTGGCTTTTATAGACACTCATTCCAACTTTAACACGGAAAACAGAAATTTCAGTGTCTAGATTCATATATGTCTGGCCTTGTATGTGTGTCTAGTATTTCCCCCAACTGTCTAAGCCTGTGGAGTCAGAAAAGCCATAGAGCACAGAGCAAATGAAATGCAGAATAATGTAGATGAGGTGTCAGAATTCTTTCTGTTGTAGTTACTGCAATAAGAATTAGTATAATTGCTAGTGCAAGGGAAACGTCTAGGATAAATCTAACACATTCTCCTTGATAGTGATTCAGAAATAGAGTACTCCATTGCAGATGCCTCTAGAAGTGTTCCCACAGTCCTTTTCTGCCACAAAGACATAGTGTATCAGAGCAGAAACCATCTTTACCATTTCACTTTACCATTGTCTCAGTGGCCTATGTGACTGATATCAATATTTAAGATAATCCACTAATGAACCAGGTCAACATGATTGTTCTTCTGCTAGCTGGGTTAGCCAAGGTCCTGTGAATCCTTGGGCATTAGGAGAAGAAATGTGTTGATACAACAGGCAGAAGAAGTGGAATTTTAGCCATACAGTGGATCACTGAATAGTTTACTCAAATTTATGACATGGTACTTGGGATACTAATCAAATCAGAATAGGCAGATTTTATAGCATATTTCCCCATGTCCCATGACTTTGGTGCTATTCTTCAACTAGGCATTAGTAGGCAACCAAAATCTGATTTTCAGGATATAAACTTTCATCTGGCTCAAGCCTCTCAACCTACCACAAATATATCCTCATCCACAGTCATTGGATGCTATAGCCCATGGCCCTTATGTAAGGGAATAACAAAATTAGAAACCATTGTAATTTCTTTCTTGCTTTGAGACCAACTCTAAACGTCTAATCACTGTGTCACTGGATAAATGTGTTAGAGGAGGATTCCCAAATAGAGGGCCTACTGAAATATTTACAGGCTCTTATATGACATGTTTCTGTTTCAATAGGAATGAGATTGTTTACAACTCTCTCTTCACCCCTCTCACCCCAGTTTTTTAAGACAGGGTTTCTCTGTTGTAACTCTGGCTATCCTGGAACTTACTCTGTAGACCAGGCTGGCCTTGAACTCACAGAGATCCAACTGCATCTGCCTCCTGAGTGCTGGGATTAAAGGCATGTGCCACCATCGCCCAGCCTACAATTATCTCGTAACTTAGATGATAGGTTTAAGATAAGGGAATGTCCTGGCTTGCTCTAAACATTTAAATTCTAGATTTTATGGAGATGAGAAGATCACAGGTAGTGTATGCATTTAGTCTCAAAAAAATTTCCTCATAGAATTTCTTCTTTCTGAGGCTTTGCCTCCACCAATACCTCTACACTACCATTATCATTATCATTATTAATTATTATTGTGTGCATGATATGTGCATGGAGAGTGCATGAGGGGAGGTCAGAAGACAACCCTGTGCATTCAGCTCCTCCATCTATTTGTAAATAGGTTCTAGGGATTGAACTCAGGTTCCTAGACCCACGTGGCAGGTGCTTTTACCTGCTGAGCCATCTCACTGGCCCCATCTCTCATATTTTGTTTTAAATGAAGCATCAAGCTGCCATCATAGAAGCATATTAATATCAGTTTCAGGTTTCTCTCCCACAATATTTATGTCTGAAAGATTTAATGCTCTTGTATTCATTGTTTTCTCTGATGCAGCTCAATGGTCTAAAATTGTGGTACAAAATACCCACTCCATTCTTAGAATGCCATTGATTTTTCTATCAGGACTTTGACACTAGCATATAAAAGTAATTTAATGCATACATTATACTTCTTATGTAAGTCTGCTCTTTCAGTTAAACCCAGGGCCTAATGCTTAGCAAAACATGCCCTGCCGATGTAAGCAAAAGGCTTCTCTAAAAGCCTTCCTTGGAGTCCTGAGACCTTCACTGCTAAATGCCAATGACATCCTCAGGAATTTTGATGGTATGGCATGCTAGAGTTTATCGGTTTCTCACACACTTCCACGACAGTGGAATTTTAGTTTACGTATATGTGGTGAATGATCTAAGTCCAAAATTTCATCTCTGTGTTCTGTTTTTATGATCCAGCAATAAAATGCACAAGCATTGTGTTTTGATAGTTTATCTTGAGAACTGACCCCAAGGAAACATGGTGGTAAAATGCATGGAATAAAAAGAAGAAAAACCTATAGGAAATTCAGCCTCGAGTTGGTCACCACTGTGAATTACTGGATCAGGGGTCTCTAAGAAGTCCTGTATGATGGCTTCAGATCTGTCAACTTGAGAGTAAAAGAGAAAAGGTTTGTCCTCAAGTGATGAAAGTCTGATAGGCTTTAACTATCTCATACTTTTAGACTGGGTTGTTTGAGGAGGCCACCTCATGGAGTTAGGCTACAGCTGAGGGAAACTTCTTGCCATAATAAAAACATCAGTTACCACTGAGCCAAAGGCTGTAAATTGTACATTGGAAGTGTACTCCTTTATTTTTAATTACATTTCCCACAAACTGGTCTTCTTAGTCTCTTGTATTGCTGCTTTGACAAAATACTCTGACAAAACCAACTTACGGGAGAAGTTAAATTTGTCTCAGAGTTCTAGAATACAGTCTACCATAGTAGCAGAGTCACAGCAGAAGAGCTTGAGCCAGCTGGTCACATTGCATTTACATTCAAGAGAGAGAGTAGTGAAATGTGTGAGTGCTAGGATGTAACTTGCTGTTTCCATATTACACCCAGGGAAGAGTCCTGCCTAATACACAAACCAGTTAAATCACGTGATGCAGCAATCCCAAGTCTGGATACCTAATCCATACTGGCTAGAGATACCTGCACTTCTGTAGTCATGTGACATTCTTCACAGCAGCCAAAATGTGGAATCAACCTATGTGTCATCAATAGATGAACTAGTAGGTAAACAGGACTACAAGTACACAACAGGGAAAAAACTTTCCAATCTTAAAGGTAAAAAAAATTCTTATAGTGTTGAGTAAAATAAGACAAGCATAGAATCAAAGGAAATTGCAATAGCACATTGCCCTACATGTCAACATGGAAGAAGAGGAGGAGCGGGGATGGGGAGAAAAAGAAGAAGGAAGAGGAGGAGGAAGAGGAAGAGAAAGAGGAGGAGGAAGAGGAGGAGAAGGAAGAAGGAGGAAGAGAGAAGGGAAAAGGCCAAACTTAGAAGTAGAGCACAGAATGATGGTAACCAAGGACCTTGAATGGTGGGTGGGTAAAGAAAGGCTAGGGAGATTTTGGCAAAATATCCCTAATTCAATTACATATGTGGAATAAATTATGCAGATCAATTGTACACAATGGTTTCTGTCATCAATAACATACTTGACATAAGTTATGAATATATTAAGAAGCTTGATTTAATGATTCTACAGTGTATATCTACACACTATATTGACTTCAGAATTTGTACAAGTAAAACTGTTTAAGATGAAAAAGTTATGTTTTTCATAGAAATTATTCAAACATTTAGTGTTTATATTTACTGTTCCTATATGGTTGATGGATTCTTTTGGAAACACACATAAATAAAGGTGGTGCTTGTTTACTAAACACACACCACACATACATTCCCACACTCTCCCAGACTCAAGCCCAGAGGCTTGTTTCCCAAATGATTCTAGACTCTGTCAAGTAGGCAGCACCAACCAACACACTGTTCTTGAATGATTAGATTCTGCTCAAGGTGCCTTGTTCATCATTTTCTGTTATAAATCAATAAAAGGTTAAAAGACAGGAACTCCATGGAGCTTAAAATGGCTTCATTCTGACTTCTGAATTCATGCACTGATGACACTGAGCATCAAGAAAGCTTGGGAATATTGGAGAGTCTCACTGCAGATCAGTGCTAATGCTCGACTTAGAAACAGGACCCATGAATTACCTGTATTTGATGCTTTGAAACTTCTGACTTTGAAGTTAGAAGGTCATGTAACTGTTAATACATGAGCCATCTATACATTCACCTCTGCTTTTTGTTCTCCAAGAATAACTTCCAACAGCCAGTTATGTTTATCTAGCACTGAATATTCTGTAAAGCAACTTTGTCTATATCAGTTCATTTTAACATAGCTGGAAGCCAACAAGACCTTTATTTTTTTTAAATCATTTTATAGACTAAAGAAAGGAGATTTAGAGATTCAGTTGGTTATCTACGCATACTCTCCCAAGTTAAAAAGCAGAATTCTGTCTCTAAAACAGAATTCTGACTTCTGAATTCATGGACTATTAAGCCATGGAAAGATGATTTATCAATGTTCAGGGAATACAAACATATGACATCATGTCACTATTGAGAAATTTTCAATCTTTCATGGAAATAGACAGTGTCCAGTTGTATTCATATTCACACAGAGAAGTTTTTGAAACACATAAGGCAGCAACGAACACTTGCAATATGGTTACTGTTCACCACAGATTCATTCGCTTGAGGTTCTTGTGTGTTTATTGATGAAATGGCATTGTTCTTAGCAGTGTGGGCTATCATCAGAACACAGAAAAACTTGCTTTCAAGTAGCTTAATATTTATATTAAAATTCAAGTTTTTACTATTTGTATTCTTGCTAGTAGACAAGCCGATTCCCTGTGTGCTGTGACATTCTCTTGGAAGCAAGCCATGATGAAGAGACGACTTGGCTCCCCCAGAACAGGTAGGGGAGGTAGGGGACAGACATTTACTGCTTAGGTTATTTTCACAGTTGTCCCTCTGTTTGAGAGAGAGGCCAACAGGAAGGATGAAGGTGAGACAAAGAACTTCTGCTTTGAGCACAGTCGCCTTCCTTACTGATACTACTTTCACTGAAGTAAATTTATCCCACTCTCATCAACATTCCTCTCAGACCAACTTCCCACTTTGTTCAGCCACCAGTAAAAGCATCGTCCTCATTTCTAACTTTCGACACTTGCCTGCTATTTCTGCCAGCCTGTGGTTACCTATGGAAGACATTTTATGGCCTGAAAATGCCTGGCTTAAGAAGCTTCCCCCCTCCCCAAATATGCAAAACCAATGGTAACATATGGCCCTATATTTTTTCCTTTCTTGCCAGTTCACTAAAATAAATTTACTTTCAATTTACATATTCTTGTCTACACTTCAGAGATTTAAATATATTTGTAAGGTCTGTCCTGTCTATCTTTTTCTAAGATTATGCAACAGCTTTGCATGCTGTTTAGGAAATAATAGGAACTTTTGTGATTTTTAGAATCTTTCATTTCCTAGGAAATTTAGCAAAGCTTACAGGATCAGAATGAGAAAGGCTGGGATGTCCTAAGAAACACAAAATGCAAAATTATTGTTTCAATAAGCTAGATCTGAAAATAAATCTACTCTACTCAGTATAAAGCTTGAAATAAAGAATTATTAGGTAGATACATTCAATATGTATATAATTCTGTTTGGGTTCTAAACAAAGTCCAACCTTAAGGAACTTGCAGCAGTGCAAAGACACTCATCATGGACCACTGAATTTACTAGACTGGAAATCATGTGCTTGTTCAGAGGCAAGACTACTCTACTCTTCTGTGAGAGAACCTGGAAGGTTCTTTTCTAAGAGACCTTCAGAACACAGGTTTCCTTCTAAAGTTTAGCCTCAACCGTTCTTGAGGTTATATGTCTATAGGCTGTGAAATGTGAAAAGCAATAGTTCTGTACACACGTAGTACCTCGTACTTTTGAGAAAATATCTCAGACATATGAGGATGGATGCCAGGCCCATGGTGCTTGCTCAGTTTCTCATTCTACTATGGAGAACAGAGCTGTGGCTAGCTCATTATAGACATGACCCTGCTAGATCATCAATTTCCTCACTAATCACATGACTAAATACTTTGTAACTATTTCTATATGGGATACTTCAAATCTAAGGACCCTTGCCTTTGTCTTAAGGGTCACGTGGCAGGTGGAAATAGGGGTTTTCATAATGTCAAACATATGGTTCAAGAAGACTTTAAGAACAACAGCTTCAACAGGAAGTACTTTTATCATCCAGCAATCTTTGGGAAGAGAAGAAGAAATTTTTGGTTGCTGCAACGGACTGAATGGCCTTTCATAATAAAAATCCTTTAACCTAGCTAGAGATTGGGGATTTTTTAGATACTATTTTCATGTCAAAAACATTAATCTTACAATATAACAGACAGTTGTTATACAAGCTGTGAGCAATAGCACTTGTTACTGGATACCACACTGGGGTGTAGCCCATCCCTCCCTGCAAAACCCCACTCTGTCCTTTACATTATCCCTACGTGTCTCTCTACTTCACCCCATTACATCTCATTCCTGACCAGATCTCTGAACATTATTATGTAGTTTAGCTTCCTCCGATGGACTAAATTCAAATGTATTATAATGAAAAAAACGCTGAAAGCAGGTTGGTTGTTTAGGCTGCAAAATGCTGTCAAATAACGCCATATGCCCAAGTTATGGATGTGTCCAAGCGGAAGATTCATTGATATATTTTCCTTACAGTGTGCGGGCGGTTTTTGACTTCCTTATTCACAGGACTTCACAGTGTAGGCTGGAAATCCTCCTTCAAAGGGATACATAATGGGGCTCCAAAATTGGATACAAACATATCAGCATAATCCACACAAAGGAATTGCTAAATATGATTAGTTAATGAAAATGAGTGATCATTTAAGAAGCAAATGAATACGATACAGTATCAGTTAACTTACTTTTGACATAATAGAACAGATAATGTGTAAAAGATAATGTGTCTCAATGAAAAATAGGCCAGGGTTTCTTCACTAAATTTTTTGAGAGGTGGATATTTCTTTAATCAGTAAGAGCTACCAGAGAAATATAGCCAGAAAAGTAGAATTAATGCACAGTATAAGAGTTACAGGGCTGGATTGTGACTTAAAATCATAAAAGCTTTGCATTTAAATTATGTTCAGAGAAATGGAAAGACAAGATTAAAGCCAAAGTGAGGAAGATGTTTGTGCATGTGTGTTCAATCATGAAGACTTTAAAACAGTATAATTAAGCTTGGATCTCAAAGACAGCAATGTCTGATTGTCGGGAAGAATCTTATTGTGAAAGATGGCACAGATGTTCATGCTTCTGAGACGTGGCAATGGCAATGTCTGATTTTGAGAGATCAATACTTTATGATTATGGAGTTTGACGTTTTTAATTTGATATGGAAAAACTCTCTTACATGGTTTGGTGCTCTCTGTTTCTCTTGGAAAGCAAACTGAACTTAGAATATTATTTCTTTTATACAGGGAGGCATTAAAAGGACTATGGTATAACCAAACTTTCTAGATAATTTATTTAGAATATGTAATAAAAATTCCAAGAGAAAGAAATACAATAATGTAAGACAAGGGTCGATCTTGCACTGAAAATTCCAATGGAAGGATAGTCTTTTCTCCTCAGCAGCAAATCACACATCCCTCCTCTCCCCTACCCACCCACCCCAGCCCCAATTCCAAGTTAGGATGTGCCACCTATGTTAAAGCCTTTTAATTACATCCATCTCCATCCAAAACACACTCCCTCAAGAACGGAAGACAGCACATGCATAGTAACCAGTGAAATGATTTTGCTTTTAATTTTACTTTAAAATTTCCATAAACTGCTCTTTGTAATTGCTTACTTAAAACAAATGAGCCCAGCCAATTTGCCAGAGGAGACAAGAAATGCTTCATGTCCTGAGGACTTTCTGTCTTCCACAGAGAGTTGAAATTTGGCATCACACAGCCCCATCATGGCCAAGAAATTAAAGGATTTTCTATTTGAATAGCTAGCTGCTTTTGGAGATGTTAGCCTAATAGGAATGTGTGTACAGTCAATATTACCTAAGACTGATAGCAAATTGGTGCCAGAGAAGTCTCTCAGAAATTGCTGCAGCTGCTGTGTTTCTCCTAGAAAATAAATAACAAATAATCAACATGCCTTTCCTCCAGAAGATCAGCTGTCCTGATCAATGATGTAGAAGAGTTGCCTGGCCAAGCCAGAAGTTGGATGTGACAGTCTACACTGATGTCACATACACTGATATCCTTGCTAGTCTAATTTGTGGTAGGAGGGCTTAATTCTCCCAACCTGAACTTGCTAGATGTTATTTTAATCTGACACTAAAAATTGTGTGCCATTTGGGGAGTGGTGGCATGTATCTTTTATGTATTTTCTCATCGTTGGCATTTCCTGAGTCGAACCAAAAGGCAGTCTGCTGAGGGAGGCACATGACTCCCCTGCCCTCCTTCTCCCTCCCCTTTTTCTCTAAACTGGCAATGAAAACATTTTGCATAAACAAATTCCCAATCATAGCTAATCATATGAAAGCTGACAAAAGTATGTTATTCCTGCTCTATGAAAATACTAATCAAAGTAGCTTGTCAATTGTTAAAGTTAATGATTCAGATATGCAACACTCTGACTAAATTTTAGTAGGTAATTACATAATTATGTACAGGTTAACACAATCAAAAATAGCAGTTGCCTCCTCCTCAGTCTCTAAATCATTCGAGGGCACTGCAGTCTCATTCTGGAAGCGACTGCATTTGAGATGCAGGTATGGCTCAACTCTTTCTTTTAGGAAGGTTTTCACTGCATCTGAACAATACTCCCTAGAGGTTCCACATAGCAGAAACAGCGGGAGGAGGTTTGTCTGCTAAAGTTCAACCACATTAGCCATTGCAAACAGCATTTACAAGTTTTCTTCCTTTCTTTGGGATTGGTGGGTTTATTATTAGGAGCAAGATGATTAGTTCTAATTCGTGGTGCCATTTTTCTCCATCTCAAAATCTGGAAGATGTGGTATGTAATATAGATTTAAGGTATTTCAGAACAATTTCTTGCAAAGCAAATTTTGGGAAAGCTAATCTTTCAAAGTATGGAGATGAATGGAGGGTAACATGATCATGCTAATCTCCTTTTTTTCTTTTTTGGTAACTTCTTCATAGCCCCTCCCCCATGCATTGTATCTTTTTATGTCTCAGAAGGAATAAGATATTTGGGGGGGGGGTGATAAAAAGGGAAAAATTACAAGTAGAGTTCACAGTACAATTATAATAAACAAATAGACAGTTAAGAGGGAGATACTGATATACAGATATGAATACATGAATAGAAAATTATGATGTCAAGGCAAGAGCACTTAATTTTGCAATTAGAGAGAAGAGAAGAACAATCAGGTGAATCACAAAAGAAAACCCTGAATCTGAATATAGATTTTGTAGAAAGTTTTCTTCCTCTGTGGTGTGTGTGTATATGTGTGTGTGTGTGTGTGTGTGTGTGTGTACATGTGTGAAGAGAGAGAGGGACACTCAATAATGAGGAGCCTATGCAAAGATAAAGAAGTCTGAGAGCCTTCTGGTATGTTCGGAGAGCTTTGGCATATACAGAATTTTTATGTAGGAGTACGAAAAGTCCTTTGGGAAAATCTATTCTGGGTTCTAATACTTCTGAAACTGCAATGTAATAATTTTTTCCCATCTCATGTGAACATATGGAATTAATAAGCAGTGACTATTTTTTATAATTCAAGATGTGTCAAAATTTTGTTCCCTCCAAAAGATAAAGTCAGTGTAACATCTGTTACATCTGTGAATTCTCCACTTAAGCCATTTTGTTCATGCTTCTTTTTCTTCCCAGAAAAGAATAGAAATAAACATCTCTCATTTTGACTTAAGTGACTTGAAGCCTTTTGGTTGGGTTTGTCCTTAGACCTATAGGTGCCGTTCTATCAAAGAAAAGAAAGTTATCAGGTAGCTTGTCCTAGTGTTTAAAAGCAAGATCTGAGACAGAGTTTATGCATTTTTTATTGTTGCATACATGCAGGAGTGACAAAGGATGAAGGGAAAGGAGAGGTGAGGAAGGGAAGGAGAAGAAGGGATTGCAGTGTGATGCATTATTGAAACGACGCCAGCTTCAAGGGCAGTCCAGCATTGGTGTATTGAATCTTTGGAATCATGTCTGCAAAGGAGAGGGAAGAAGAAGGATTTATTGTCAGGATCCTTGTGTTTTCTGTTCAAAGTATGACCTGCGGGCCACTAACTCCCTGCTCTTCTGGCTTGTGTTACTAGCATAAGGATTACACAACCATGCCCTAGACTGTGTTTCTCTGAGAACACTGAGCACCATAAAGGCATTGAATATAGGATATTCATTCATTCATGCATGCATTCATTCATTCAAGATAAAAGATAAAGAGTATTATGCAGTGTTTTATTCCTTTAACCAAAAAAATATTGTGTTAAACCTTTCATGATGACGAAATAAGTAGAATGACATATTAGTGTACTTACTGTACGTGTTCTAACATTTCTAGATCAGATTTAGACCTCACAGTGCACTTGTTGATTAGGACAGACAGGAGAGAAGGCAAGCCTCCCAAGCAGACCTAGTGATCACTGGGATGGTCAGGATGAAGGT
The DNA here is from genome assembly GCA_026225945.1 of Cricetomys ansorgei. Classification (NCBI taxonomy): domain Eukaryota; kingdom Metazoa; phylum Chordata; class Mammalia; order Rodentia; family Nesomyidae; genus Cricetomys; species Cricetomys ansorgei. The sequence continues at coordinate 1,251,653 of JAMJFZ010001038.1, read as the reverse complement.
TCATGTGCCTCTGCGTGCTGTGTCAGGAACTCATTGCCAGCATGACCACTGACATGAAGAACACTTATCAGGAGCACATTTTTCTCTGGCTACAGAGACTCTCCATACCACAACATCATAATACTGTCTCACCTTTAAAATTGATGTGTATGCATGCAACAACTTACATGATAATGCTTTCATAGATATTAGAAAAAAAAGGGGGTATTTCAACCCTATTTGATGAGTTATTTCCAGGCACATATGCCTTGTAGGGAGTCACTCCTGAGTAGACCAGATTGGCAGCAGATCAGCTAAAATGAATTTGAGGTTAAGGGAAACAAAGTTTCTATACTGGAATATGACATTTTAAAATTAATACGCATACAAAATATGTATTTGCATGTCACTTTTTACTAATATTTAATTTGGACTAACAATGCAAAAACATAATTTTGACTTTTAAAATGACATGTAAGTTCGTTTTTTTTCCCCCCCTTAGTTTTGGAAGGCAGGATTGAAAGGAGCACCAATACCTATGCACAAGTGTGTTTTACATCTATTTTTAATTTCTGCTTCAGTCAAACCCGAGTGTTGATCTATCATCCTCCTTTGTGTCACACTGAACCCGTTTGCTGCTCTGCCCATAAATGCTAATATTTCTGTGGCACGCAGAGTCCGGCTCCTGCAGCTCTTGCTTCAGGCATCACCTGGCTATTCTTTTCAGCGCCTTATTAGAGAACAGACACCAGCCTCTTACTTGAGTCTCTTATCCATTTAGAACCCGTGAAAGGGCAGCTCATCTCGAGGCTTCGGTGTGCCTGCTGTGTTTCTAAATCATCACATTCTTACCTTTCCCATCTCTAGCTCACAATAGAAATACAGAGACAAAGTACCCACCCCTCTCTGCTCCTGTTCTGGAGTTATCAGGCCACGAAAGCTTAACTCCATTTAAAAGATGTCAGCCTTTCCACCATTCCTGCTAAGAGAAATCCTGCTATAAGTTTTCGCTTTCCTACCGTGGCTCTTCTTTAGCTTCCCATGCTAATAGCCATTCATTAGTCCTGCATAGAAAACCCAGGCCCACTGCTATATTGGCCACATACTATTCGGAGCCCTGATTTCATTCGTCCCCACTCCCAGTTTTAAATCTTACAACTTTGGGTGGTCACGTTTTTCCTTCTTACATCCAGACAGAATTTGAACATGAGATGCCTGAATTCCTTTGAAATGTGGTGTTTTTGGTCACAGCAACAGATTCTGACTTTTTTTTTTTAATTGTTAATGAAAACCTTTTCCTCACCTTCAGATGCCTTAAATATCATTCTTGAACCTGAGTTTAAAGCATTTCCAAACAAATTCAAACCAAGCATACAATTTTCACAGATGGCACCAAATTCTAGTCTCTTTCTTTTCTTTTCTTTTCTTTTTTTTTTTTCTCATGTGGGCTTGATTTATAAAAGAATTCTACTTTGATGAATGACCCTGAATGAGAATCCTTCTACCGGTCAACATCCATGATTCAGAGAAGGCTTGAAGACAGGGTCAAAGGGCTGTGCACCGTGTGTGAAATGAGAGCGCCAGTCTGCGCAGGGTGAGTTTTACAGTGTGTGCGATCTATTGGAAGCCAAGCTGCATACTACAAAGAAAAACACTAGGAAAGGAGGTAGAAGCAGTTTCATAAAAACGTCTTTGAACAGCAGGAAGGTGAAAGGTTTATTGTGAAGAACCCCAAAGGCATCCTTGGGGATGCTGTATTATTTCTAAAATCAACATAATACCTAATGGATGAATGGACAGTAAAGTAAAGGCAAGTACAGAAACTGGACCAGAGAAAGCTTCATATTTCCATGCAGGGAAAAGTGCAGTCCTGGAGATAGCTGTTCTGAGTTGCTAATTGTTTGCATTACATGTTCATCCGTGTATAGATTTCTTTCTCATTCTTCAAAGGGGTGGGCTTGATGGAGAAGAAGCTGAATCCTCAGTCTCTGCTTGAAGTTTTAAAAGACATACACTCCATTTTAAAGAGATTGTTTTTATAAAAATATAAAACTTCAAATTTTAGCAATGTTCGTTTTTGTGTGGAAAAAAAATAAAAGATCCAGGACATGAAAATAAAACATTAAAATGGTGCACAAAATTATCCCCGCCAGTGTTATTTATATAATCATTGTGTTTGTATTTATGGCAAGTACTACCATTTGGTCACCAGCTTTCTCCAGCTCATAAACAGAAGCAAGGGCTGAAGATAAGGCTCAGAGGTTACAAGGATTTGTTGTTTTTGCAGAGGACCAGGCTCAGTCCCAGCACCTGTATGATGACTGACAGCTGCCTATAACATCAATTCTAGGGGAAACAATACCTTCTTCAGACTTCTATGGATAGCAGGCATATATGAACTATACATGTAAGCAAAACAAACACACATAAAATAAAATAAATAAATCTAAAATTATTTTTAAAAGCACCGGAGACTGAATACAGATATCTTTCTTTGGCATAAATGAAAACTAAGAAACGAAGTTATGCTTAGAAGATATGTACTTAAATGAATAATTTAGACTCTTGACAGCCAGCATGACCATCTTTTACTAGGGGTTTCTGGTAATCATTGAATTAAAGTCTGTGGTTATTTTCCTAGGGTAACAAGTGCCAGAATAACCTCTTACCAGCTGTATTATTACCAGTTCTGGAAATGCTAGGGAAGCGGAGAGGATACACCGGGCTCCTTTCCTTTCCAGTAACCACTTGTTCCCTGTATTCTGTCATCCAGGTCTTCGAACATCCATGAACATTAACATGAAATGTATTTTCCTGACTGGACTATGTGCTCTTTCATCGTTCAACCCTTGGAGAAATTAATTCTCATTTTTCTCCAGGGACTCCTTCAGCCACACCACACTTTACAATAATGTTTGCATGTTTTGTTTCCTCACCTTGGATACCTGGCTTACTTAGGATTTTTATTGCTGGGATAAAACACCATGGCCAAAAGCAACTTGAATAGGACAGGGTTTATTTCTTCCTACACTTCTAGGAAGTAGTCCTTCACTGAAGAAAATCAAGGCAGAAACTCAAAGCAGGAACCTGGAAACAGAAACTCCACCAGAAACCATGGAGCAACTTTATCGACTTGCTCCTCCTGGCTTGCTTAATTGATTTTAATGTGTGTTCTGGGCTCACCTGCCAGCAGGGATTACTGCCCATCATGGTCTGGACCCTCCTACTTCAATGAAGACTATGCCCACAGGCTTACCTACAGGCTAATCTCATGGAGGCATTTTCTCAACTGAGGTTACCTTCTCTCAGGTGACTCTAACACAATACTCTATACCCACTGTTTATTTATACCTTTAAATCCTTTTGGAAATCAACTCAGAACCATATATATACCTGGAGCTTTATGTATATAATACTATATGTGTAACAGCCTTTGACTGCCTGTGTTTTCCTAGTTGTGCCTTGTATTCTCATATTGCTCATTTCTCACTGTAAACACTTGGGGATAAATTCTGGGCCTTGCTCATTTGCATGTCAGCATTTAGCATGGTATCCATATACAAGAATTATGAGAAGAAAATCTAGGAAGAATGAATGGACAGCCTGGAATATGCAATTGGCATGATTTCTATAAAGTCCCTCACATTTAATTTGGAAAATAGATCTCAATCCAAAAAAGGACCGGGTATGGATTGTGAGACATTTCTAAAGTGAGGTTAGAAGAGCTTTCTTCAAAGTATAAAACCTTTATTCAAATATAGCATTGCTTTTGGTGTTACTGACAGGTGCTGTAAGCTGGCATGGAGCAGTCAAAGTCATTTATTGCAAAGCATTGGTGTTACTTCACGTTAAACAAAAAACAATCACCAAATAAATGTTTCAGTTGAGTTCTTAATTTTGACTATGTTGGGTGCTTTAAGGGTGCAATCATTAATCTATAAAAGATTGGTACCCAAAAGTAGAACCTTCCGAGTACTGAAGCAATTTCCAAAGCTTCTGTCCTGTGTCAGGGAGATGGACGCAGGAGAATGGGTGAATGCTCCATATCTGAATGTAGACATGGCCAAGAGTCGGAAGAGAGAAGCATCAGCACACAGCTTCTTCCTCTTCGGCACCAAGAACAGGGTTTGATACTTGGTAGACTCTCAATATAGTTTTGTTGAATAATTGAATGACAGAGTGAATGAGCCAGCCAGGCAGACAGGAGGGAGATATAAAGAGATGCTATATTTGGGTAAGTTTCAGAAGAAGATCACAGGATGGAAAGTGTTTGTGTCTGATCATAAGTAAAAGACAGAGAAGTATATGAAGTTGCAGCGGAAGAACAGAACAACCCTAGAGTTTGTTTTTTAAAGTGTTGTATGCATGTAATTTGCCATAAAATTACCAATTTGATGTGCGCATTTTAATGGCATTTTATTAAATTTCGAACATTGCAATCAAAAACATCACCTAGTGTTAATATATTTTCACCAGTTTGACAAACTTCATCATATCCGTTTCTGCCCGTCCTTCCTCTTACAACCGTCTCCAGGCAAACAGTGACATGTCCTCTGCCTTGTCCAGAAATCCATGCAAATTTAACTATGCATTTAACTTTAGTCTTTTGTTCATAGCTTTTTGTTTGGCTCAGTGTAATGTTTCAAAGGGTTTGTGTTACACATATCCATGATTTATTCTACTACTGCTGTTGACAGACCTTTGAACCATGCTATTGCTTCTACATAATTTTAATCACATAGTATTGTGGTTGGAAAGTGAAATGTCCCCCACACTGCAGGGGACAGTGTATCTGAACCTATGGGTCACTATCCCTTTGAGGGTCCAATGACTCTTACAGGACTCGCATAAGATCATCTGCATATCAGACATTTACATTATGATTCATAACAGTAGCAAAATTACAGTTAAGAAGTATCAACAAAAAATAATTTTATGGTTGGGGTCACTACAACATGAGGAACTGTATTAAAGGGTTGCAGCTTTAGGAGGGTTGGGAACCACTGCCTTACAGGCTCATGTATTTGAATACATGATCACCAGCAGTGGGCTCTGTGTTGGGAAGGTATGGGATCTTCTGGACATGGACCCTAGCTAGCAGAACTGGGTGTCAGGATCCCCTTCTTAATATCTTGAAGTTGCTATTTACTCAGGGGTTAGCCTAAGCTTTGGCTTCCTCATGTGCCAGTGTGTGAATAATGCCGTATGATTACTTCCTGTCACCACAGACAGAGTTGCTGTGCCTATGATGTCTTCCCTACCACAGGCCCATGATGTCATGAACTGAAATAAACTTTTCTTCCCATAAGTTATTAAACATTTGTTCCCAGCAAGAACAATATATACTGTAGTGTAGTCTAAGTTATCTTAAATTTTAATTACTTTTACAGAGAAACCATATTATTACTCTTCTATAAAACTAAATGTTCAACTATAACACTTTTATCAACTACAAGTGATAATTTATATGTGGGGCTGGAAATATGTTACCGTGTTTTATTACTAGAAAAAGTTTGCTTTGAAGTTTTATGCTAATGCCTTTATTCCCGCCTAAAAAGTCTTTCTTTCAACTTAAATAACCATCCAATGAGGTTGTTTTTGAACATTCAGTGTACAGCCTAGGCCAGATTTAAACCACGGTGAAAATGGATCAACTTTTAAACTACTGAGAGATGTGATTTGGCAGCTTATAGCTCGCTATGAAGCCTGAACACATCTGTGCAAGAACAGAGCATGTGTCCAGGCTGGGGAGTATCCTAGCGATAAAAAAAACAAAAACATTGTCAGACCAGAGCATCTTAAGGGCTTCTGGGTGAAACATCTGCATTTGCATTGAGGACTGGATCCTGAATTCCGTGTCCTCGGTGAGCAAGAGTAGCCGGAGGGCAGAAAATTATAGACTAAGCCCAAGAAACAAGAGAAAAGTACTTGATAGCTTTGTTCCCTATTTATTTTAGAATTCCCTATTTATTTCAAAAGACTTTGAAAACAAAGTGCATGAGTGTTTTGTTTATATGTATGTATGTATGTACACCAAATGTTTGCCTGATGCCCACAGAGCCCAGAAGAAGATATCAGATACCCTGGAACTGGAGTTACAGTTGCCTTCCGCCTTGTGGGAGCTAGGAACCAAACTTGGGTCTTCTGGTCTTCTGTAAGACCTGCAAGTGCTTTCAACTAACTCTCTAGCCCCTCTAGGACCTTTTAAAATATACTACTTTAATTTATTCTTTGGGAATTTCTTACATATACACAATGTATTTAGTTCAGACTCATCCCCCACCCTCATTCCAATTCCTCTCTGTCCCCCTCCACAATCTTTAAAAAAAAATAAAACTAAAACACGCTGTGTCTAATTAGTGCTGCTCATATGTACATGGGTATGGGCCATCCACTGGAAGATGCAACACCCTAAAGGGGCCACACCCTAAAGAAAACTGACTTTCCCCCACTAGCAACTAGCAACTGCCAATAGCCACTCCCATCTGCGCTGAAATGCTGATTGGTTTGTTCTCCTTGGGCCTTGTGCAGACTGCCTGGGCTGCTGGGAATTCATGAATACAAAAGCCGTGTTATGTCTGAAGGATGCTGTTTTGTTTCAGTTCTCTCTGATCACTGGCCTTTCTTCCCCTTCCTTTGTGACATTCCCTGAGCCTTGATGAGGAAAGAGGTGTGGTATAGATGTCTCATTTGTAGCTGAGAATTTTATAGACACTCTTTCTTTACCCTCTGGCCAGTTGTGAGCGTTTTGCTGCCGACTGGACCTTTCTTTGAGAGAACTCCTCTACAGCAGTTAAGGGAGAGCTGGCTGAGAGTGGAGGTGTGAGCTTGTCAGTTCACACCCCATGATGAGCACCCAAACTGAGGGTCACATCTGTGGTCTCCATAGCAGCTTCCACCCAATGATATTCATAGGTCACGCACTGGTTTTCATAGAAGGCGTGTTGGATTTTGTTGTTGTTGTGTTTACCTTCCATTCCTTCTCTGAGAAATGTAAGTTTCCTCAGTGATAAAGCTTCTGGAGTATACATCTTTTTCATAGACACACAGATTCTCCTGAACACGTTGGGAACAACGCCCTTCATCTTCAAAATATATTAAGGTGAGTCGGTCAGTGGGAAGAAGGAAATCTCCATTGTCCAAAGTGGAACTGTTTTATGTAAAAACAAAATGGACTATAATATAGATTATGCAAAACAAAGCCTTTGCTATTTATTAAGTTATGGATCTAGAGTCAAAATGAACATGATGCAATGATTGTGTCCGTAGCTATAGAAAAGTGTGAATAACCGCTTAAAGACGTGGTTGTTTACCCCTAACTATAAACACCCCCAAGATTTCCTTGACAGCCAAGTATTATGTTAATTGCTTCTCCAAGCATTCTGCCTCTTTGTCTACACCTAAGCTTTATTTAGAATACTGACATCTAATGTTTTCAATGATCTAAACTCCCTACGGCCACAGGAAAGACAGATCTATTGTTTCTTAAAGCGACACCATGAAACATAGTTTTAGCATCTCTTTCTCAGGAAAAACTGTGGCTGCCAAACCACATACAACTGACAATCTGTGTGAGGAATGAGGGTGGTGTTTGTTAAATATAAAATACAAGAACAGATTTGGCCAATTCATAAAGGAAGCAGATCTATAATTCACAATTCAAGAATGACATTCATTATATGAGATAAGGTACTTTCAGGGTGGTATGATCATAGACAAGTTTGCTAGGATAAAAGGGCCTCAAGGTCATGAACGGCTGTCCTTGAGGTGGGAGATAGAGTATTAGACAGGAACAACAGAAGTGGGGATCTGAACAAGAGGGGCAGGCTTCTCTTTAAAGCCTGGAAAGGAGTTTTATTAAGAGTGAGATAAGAGAGAGAGAGAGACAGAGACAGAGACAGAGAGACAGAGAGAGAGAGAGCCTTCTTCTCCTGAGATAGCTCTCAACCAATTCATAGCACAAAGGGAAGATCTGACTTTTTATAACCTTTTAGGTGTGGCGGGACATTTCACATCACCTGATTTAGTTCAACAAGAACACATGTGAGAAAAGGCATGAAGGAGCTAGGAACTGGTGCAGACATGAATCAGGGGCATTGCAAGGCCATAGGAGAGAGTGTTTTTACTCCCTGTTCCAGAGAGAGAGAGAGAAAGAGAGAGAGACAGAGACAGAGAGAAGCAGGTGTGACCTATCCTCCTTAGGCTCTGGGATTTGGCATTTTAAAAGTAACCACTGTCTTTTAGGGGCAGGTTCATCCCCTAACAGGGTTCAGCTGCCATTCACCATCTCTTTTCTTGCTATTTGAAGCAGGCAGAAAGGATGGCTCATAGAACTCACTATTCCTGCTCCTTTAAGTGATGCTGTTATACTTTATAGTCAATTATTGACATTCCTCAGAAATATTCATCAGATCATAAACATGATTTCTGTGGCAGTGGGAAAACAATTTAGCTTTCTTGGAACACATTTTGTATCCAAAAGAAGTCTCCTTATTACACAGCTTATCACAGGTTCTGCTCTTGCTCTAATTTACCTGGTCCCCATTCAGCTGTTTCTTGATGAACCCCTACCTCACAGCCTCTAGCAGCCTGGGCATGCTTCCTCGGTAGCCTTTTGAGAACTGGGACCAATATGCCCATTGAAGTCTATCTAGTTAAGACTGTTTGGGGTCAGTTGTTCTTCATTTCCTGTCTTGGAGACTGTAGGGCATTAATAACTACCTTTACAACTTGTTTTTCTCATCAGTAAAATGAAGAGCTGAGTGTTATTTGCCACATAGGTCTAATAAGTAAAGTCAAGTTTTAAGTTAATTTACCAACAGGTAATAGATAGTGGATTCTGGAGACTTTTCAAGATAGATGTTCTTTGAGACATGGAAGCTTCAAAAACACTTATAATGTAAACATCAAATATATATTTCAAAATAGAAATATGTATTTACTGCTTTTCTCATCACTGTGACAATTTACCAGACAGAACACTTTAAATGAAGATGGGATTTCTTTTGGTGCATGGTTTCAGAGGGTTCCATCACCACAGCAGGAGGGGCATGGCGAGGAGAATAGTTCACATCATGGGGAACAGGAAGTAGAGGAAAGGGAATTACCCCTACCCCTGCTTGCTTTCTCCCTTTGCCCATTTTGTTCTGTCCAGGTTCCCAGACCACGGAAGGATGTGTTCACATTCAGGTTAGGTCTTCTTCCTTCCTCACTGTATCTTCTCTGGAAAGCCCCCACAGATGACATCCAGAGCTGTGCCTTACCAGTCTCCTAGGTGATCCCAACTCCAGTTAAGATGACAGTGAAGATGAACCATCACAAAAATCAAGTCTGAAGAATGCTTGACTGACAGATTTAAGCCTCCAAATATGATCCTAGAAAGCACTCTAGAGCCCTTCACCTGTCTTTGTAGGATACTTCCTGGGGTCTCTCCTCACTTAATTTCCTACTGGGAAAAGCCTAGGCAGGTGCAAGCACTTTTCAGTTGAAAACAGACTGTGAATTTTATAAAACTGAAAAGTGTCCAGAAAGGAGATTACTGTCCCCATTTTACAGATAAGGAAAAAGAACCTCAAAGAGGTTAAATGAAGGACTCAAGGTCACATTATATTTAACAACAATATTCGGATGAGAACCCCACTCTGCTGGGTTTTCAACCCCATATTCTATGCGGTGTGTGTTGTTGGAGAACCTGAAAGGTTATCACAATGCAGAGAACAAAAATCCAGCTGCGGATTGATTAACCCAAGGGGGAATCCAATCAACACTAGTGGATAGCTGGGAGAAGCACTTTTCTTTCTACATTGATGTTTTTACCAGGACAGCACAATATCTCCCATCTGGATCAGAATCAGCATTCCAAATACCAGAACAAGCTAAATTACTCTTTCCTTTCTGTAGTCGCATCTGTCTTTTGGGGTGGTTATATATGCTGCTAACATTTTTAGCTGGCAGCTTGGAGTAAATCTCTTTATTGTTCTGCTTTTTGTGGGCAGTCCCAGCATCTCTCTGGATGTGCAATGGTGGATGATAAATCTAATAAAAGAGTAAATATTCACACGACTCCAAAGGAAAGTGCTAATACAAACTCAAAGGCAGCCTAGAATTTCCGTAGGTCATTTACCATTCAGGAGGGTAAATCTGCTGGCAAAAATTCCTCCTTTGAGTGGACTGCTGGCTCACATTCAGGAAATAGCATTTTAAGCGTGGCCTTGCTGACTTGAACTGAAACTTGTTTTACTTAATCCTCAGGGAGTCGAGATGTAGGTAAAAACCAGGGAGGTCAGATTTGACCCTAAAGGAATATGAAATACATGTGTTCCTTTCATTTTTGTAACGGTCCCGATTTAAAGCTGTCCATTAATTACAAGTTAATTTTAGTTTGCCATGATCGCCTTTAAATTTGTTCCCATGTTCACCTTTTCTTTGCAAAGACGTAAAGCTGAGAATTAATTTTATATTAATTGGAATGCACACAGTGCACTTAGAAGCATCTGTATTTTCCATGTGTTATAACGTCCACTTTTCTTCACTAACTGTAAAGAGCACCCGCTACCTCCTTTTATTTTTGAAAGCACTTTATAGTCTACCTTCGTGAATCTGCTATTGCATCTGATTCCTACAATATGTTATGAAGCAGAGCTTAGGAGACATCATTTTCCATTATGAACTCAAAAAAAAAAATGAGAATGTGACGTCTTGCTTTCATTTTAGAGAGAAATTTTATTTTGATTTATTGCGCAGACTGCTAGTGTGAAACTATCTGGAGTGATTTTTTTTTCTTTTTTTTTACTCCATCCAACATCCTAACTGCAAGTGGCTTTCCAGACATTTTAATAATATCAAACTCTATACAATGTCTCTCAATTTTTAAAAAGTAGGTTCAACATGAGAAATAAAAAAATATTATTTATGATTAAATTGGGAAAACTCCATATTTTTATCAGTTTTCTGCATTGTTACCATTTGCTTTCTAATTTTTAGATCATGCAAAGTAGATTCAAGTTTACATAGAAATGATCTATTAAACAGCTGCTTTTTGGGGGAGGGACATTGCAATGATTTTCAGCGGATATCATCAGAAAAGATGGAATATTCCTACAGTCTTTGACCTGTCTCTTTAAGACGTGCAACAAAGATGAGGAGCAAAGAATCTGCAATATTCTTTATAATTTCATGGGGTCTTCTGAGGAAATGTGCCAATTTTATGGAGACTCGTAGGGAAAAATTTTGATTTCATGTGGCTTCGAGTGAAAAGGTAAATTTCATGGGATTTCTAAAAATGGCTGGATTTCTCAGGATCCATGAAATCTATGACAGCCATGGAGAAAATGGGCTGCTCCTGTCATGGAGTAAATTTCAGTGCAGTTTGGCCAAAAAGTTTATTTCTTATATACCTGCTATGATGTGCATTGCACATTTTGAATCTTTTTGGCCCATTAACTCTGTTATTGATGTTTGTGAATGCCAGAGTTGGTACTTGGTATAGGTAACAGCAAACAGGAACACGGTGGGAGGGGGGCTTATGAGTTGCTATGAACATCTAAAATGTGATCACTAGGAAGTGGTGACTCACCTGGATGTTATGTTGGAGCCAAGGTCAGTGTGATGAAGCCTGGAATTGTGATGGCGGCAATCAGGCAATCGGAAGCTGCCATGCCCATGGTCATGGTCATCACAGGACACCATTTACTAGGGTGTGAGGAGACCTTAGACACTTGTGATTGTCTAAGCATGTTCCAAGGTTTACATGTCTGTAACTGCGTCCCTGTGAGAAGTTGGAGAACCACTATTGGTTCAAATACACTTTTCTTCCCAAACTGTCTACTATAATATCTCATATGTCCTCTGAATCGTCCATACTTATAACCTCTTTTTATAGAAAGCAGATAAATCATTACTAGCTGGTCCTGTGATTGGAACTGAGTTGTGTTGTAGGAAAGAAAAATAGCTAAATAAGTGTGTATGTTTATCTCTGTAGAACCACTGAATTCAGCAGCTACAGTAGCTAATGTAAGTGTGCTCTTGGTGATCACCAGTGTTTCTGTTACATACTTTCCCACCTGAAGTCATGAGTAACACTCAACGAAGTTCTAAATTAAACAATATAATTTTAAGCCATTTTATGTGATACCTTGTCTTAGGAATCATCCAGCACACAATAAAGGTAAAACTTTGTTAGTCTTAACATGTAAACAAGTGTTAGATTTCAGTATGCACGAAGCTTCCCCACATATCCCAACGTCCATGGACATAAGAAGTAGTGTGGATGCAGGAACAATTTTCCTCACCCTGGGTCACTATTATAAGATTTCTAGCATTGCTAGACCCCTGACTACTAAATGACCACAGTGACCCCCATCTCTCCAATGACAAAAATTTTCAAAATGTCTTCACGGTTAGAACTTACTGATCCCCTGATAACCGTTTATATTGGCTTACTGGGCCACATCATATGCAGACATTTCAAAACTGGAAATATTCACAGATAAGTCTTCTGCTTCCAGGCCTTCTGTGTTTCCCCATTCCTTCCAAGGTGACATCAGATCACTCACACGTGGAACCGATCTAGTCTTGGTCCCTAGATCACCTCCTTTGGTTTTGTTACCTATAGTTAAGAGCACACTGGTTTGTTTAAGTACTGAGATGCTTCATGAAGTCTTGTCACTAGACTTACACTTTTCTTACCCTAAAGTATGATTTTGCTTTGCTCATTCTAAACTTAAGAATTACATTTTCACTGAGGCCTCTGGCCAGTATAATTACAGTCTCTCCTTTGTGCTCTCATAGACATACTTAGACATACTTCTGTAAAGGCTGCTTAATCTATGAAAGGACTTTAATATTTCTCTAAAATGTTTATATTTCTCACTGTTGGCCTACAAAATCTCTAAGGTATACTCCTATATGTCTCCCTGGCTTCACAGAACATGATTTTTCTGCTGACACCCAGCACTTCAGCCACACCTATAACTTGCTTTGCAATTCCAGAAACTTCCCCTTCCCTTATGCATCAGCTTCTACTCTAGGGCATGTCCCCACAGCTGTTTCCTGTTCTCATCACCCACATGACTCCTGCTCCTCTTGTAGAACCCAGCGCTATTACATCATCGAGAACTTATAAGGGATCACATTTAATGCTGCCTACTGAGGCTGGGGAACTGATGGAGGTGTGGACTTTGTTTGGCACTAGTAATCCACTTCTAAACTAAACTTTCCCCTGAGCCTGGATTAAGAGCCCCACTTCTCCACCAAATCTCTATTATAACACTTAACTGACAATATTTTATTATGGGCTATGAGCTTCTCAAAAAAAGGTGATGAATTATCTCTCTCTTTACGTGTATTCGGCACCTGGCCTATTACTGGCTCATAGTAGGCACTTAACTGTTGAGTGTAAACCAAAGTCCATCAATTGTCAAGGCAGCCAACATAATATTTACTAGAAAGGTCTTGACTATTGGTCCTGAGAATAATCCCTCTACATTCCAGTTTTGACTATCACCATGAGCATTTTGTTTTTGAAACAGGTCCTTACGTGTTGTTCTTTTTCTTCTTCCTTCCTCATAGAAAGTTGGTTTTTTTTTTTATCAGTCTCAAAGCACTGACCTGGCATCCCTGACTTCATCTGCTCCCTAGAGAGGAGCTGAAGGAAGAGGAGAGACTGATAGGCGTGCAGATCACCTATGTGTGTTCTGGCCTTGGAGACATCGAACAGTATAAACCAAATGCTATATGTTCAAATTCCCTACTGTCTATTCAAATGAAAGTTAGAAGAAAGATGGAAAACAATCTGGGCTTATATATTTCATTTCTTAATTTCTCATGGAGTATTTGGTTTCTTGTTAGGACAATAACTACCTTTATTTTTCTACCTAACTTGACTTTTGATAAATTATATAAAATTTTAAATTCTGTAAAGAATTTTCTTCGAGCACATATTCTGGGTATTGAGAGCACTAGACTACTTCTCCAAATGAGACAAACCGGCAGTGGCATGGTCTGTGTTTTCATCGGTGTGTCTAATGGGACCACGTATAAACCATATGTGTAGCTTTGAGCGTGGTGACTTGTGGGGAATAAGTTCATAATTTCAAAATCCTGCACAGAGATAACTTTCAAAAATCAGAAACTACCCCCTTTTGTACAAAATTTACCAAACATAACTTCTAAAATATTGCCTTAAAATATAGAAGCCCCACAAAACTAAAAACAAATTGCAGACCGTAGTTGTTTGCATGATGATTTAAAACAATCCTGTCAAAATCCTTCTCAATGAATAGTTTCGCTTTGGTCCCTGAGTGGATGGTATAGAAAATACGAGTAGTATGTCCCTTTTACGGTATACAGCAGGGATGGAATATACTCACCTAGGTATTAAATATGTCAAATAAGTATGTTAAATATGTACTCAGGTATATATTAAATATGTTCAAGGGAATGGGTCAAAATGGCTTCAAATATTTATAATTTAGCTTGGATGTTGAACCTGCCTACTCTCACCACCCACTGGCATACATGACAACTTAGAGTCAAGACATTGGCTTCTTGCTCTTGCGCACTGTCCCTGAGTAATGTTTCTTGAGAGTTTCAATTCTCTGATCCTCTATTCCTTTTCTGTTAAATAACAAAGTTTCCTTCAGAGGTTTATTGTAATAGTAGGTACAAAAAGTAGACTGTGAGAAAAATGATTGAATGAGCTGCAGGATACTATGCAATATCAATAGGATTATTATTATTATTATTTATTATTATTATTAATTTCTCATTCACTTTCCATACAGTGTCTTATCATGTCCTGCGTGAAGACAGAAACTGTATGGATGCCCTTGGTCTGGGGAAGCCCTTTAAGCTCTCCCAAAATCTTTCAGATTTCATCAGCATGCATCCCGCCTGAGTCAGTCTCAGGCCGCTCCTTGATGTCATTCAGCCTTTGGGTGGTTGTACAGCAAGTATTTTTCTTCCTCCCCCACCACCCCCAAACTGAACCCTTGCATTTCAATATGGAAGCCGTATGGGGAAATAACTATACAAAGTAGAGAATTTTAAGTGGATATTTTTTTCAAGATTAGAGCTTAAAATTCATGTTGGTGTCTTCAGACATATTTTAAATGAATCAAGCCCTAAAAAAAGTTAAAGCATGCCATTAGAACTTCACTCTGCTTCCTTCCCTTGTTTGGCTTTAAGAAAGCGTCTACTTCAGACAGCTTCAAGATTATTGTGATTGGTGTTTTCTCCGTCCTTGGATAATTGCATTCCTTTTTTTTTTTTTTTTCCTCGTAGAATTGAATTGTAGTTTCTATTTTGGGCTAGGTCCTGGTACAGGCTTCACCAGTGGATGTCAGGAATAGCAAACTGAGCAATCAAAGTGGCTCATTAGAGGGTTCCCACTGCCACAAGACATAAAGAGGACAAAGGGATAAATCTGGGGTTCCAATCCCTACCCTACTCAAATGGTGGCCAGCAGAAGCCACACCTAGTTTTCATATGAGATGCATGACAATCCGGGACTGGCTTGGCTCTGACACTGTATTAAATATGTGAAGATCCAAGCTGCTCTCTACATAACTCAGGGCAGAATAGGGATTGCTTTGTAGGCTCCCTGGCTGTTTTAAAGTTTGCTTTTAACCCAGTGACTTTGAAATTTCTCAGTATATTTTTTTGTGTGTGTGAGCGGAAAAAAGAGTCAGACAGAGGAGAACTGATGTTCCCTAGGGGCGAATCGTGTTTTCCGCTCTTCTTTATAGCAAAGGTTTTCTTGCATTTTATCTTATATCTCCTCCTACAAGTTAAAGATTTGAGTGGTCCCTTTCTTGCCAAATTTAAGGGATAGATGCTGTAAGGACACTCCCTGTCCACTCAATCTTAAGTACTTTCTCATGAAGAGAAGGTAAAGGCAGGCTTATAATGCTGTGTGGCATGTGGGCCTTTTCATTAGAGTTCTGAACCACAAAGTCCCTGGATATTTGTGAAAAACATTTGAAATTTTCATTACAAAAATAAATAAAATAAAATAACAATGATTTTATCATTGCGATGTTCAGCAAGAGTTAGCTGGATGTTTTTTGCTTTTGTTTTTTCCTTTTAGTAAAGTAGAATGTGATAGAACACGGAATGTGTCCATATTCTGAGCTCATTTGAACATTTCATCTTGTAATTTAATTGTGTTACCATAACAATCCTAAGGGCTGTGACTTTGGAATGTAATCTGAGAAGAGCAGGAAAGGTTCAGAGAGGCTAAAAGATGAATTGAAACACACAGCTGATCCACAATAGATCCGTAATTTAAAATCATTTTGTCTAATTCCAAAGCTTGCACATTTATCCTGTGCTTCCAACGCCTCACAGAAAAGGAGAAAATATTTGAGGTACTGACCTAACCAGCAAACAATGAAGATTTATGCTCTAGTACCCTGTTTCTGAGAGATTCTTCCATGAAATGGTAAATGTGCCCCATATTACACCTCGGCGCTGTCAAATACCCTGGGTACTGGTAAATTTTTAACTAGGGTTAGTGCAAAATTTAGCATCTGTATTTTTTTTCCCTACTGACAATGCTTCTGGAATCCCCCACAGACAGTCCTTGAGAGGATTCCCCCTTTGCTCTAAGTTTGCATTTCTTTGTTGGGACATTTCTCCACCTCATTTCTTTACACAATGTATTGAAATAGAAATAAAGATAAATGTTTTCAGAGAAAGGGGAGAGAGCCATGGTAGGCCAGTTAGAGTTTCCCTTCTGCTGGACAGAAGGCAGTTTGGTAATATGTATATTACAACATACAACAAAACAAAAGTCCCACATGAAATAGATCAGAATAAAACCCTCATGTCTTACCCACTCCTCAAGTTCCATTCCTAGTTCTCTTGCTTTGAATCATGTGCATTTTAATCCTTTTGCTGTTGTTTGTGACAAAGCTAGCTCTCAGCTGGGAGGAGGCAAAGGTATTTTGTGGAATCATACTATACATGTTGATATTAATGCATCCATTCCATCATTGTTCCTTAGTTTATCTTTTTAATTAGCAGACAAGTAACAGTCTCATTATGGAATTTTTATAGTTTGTTGGGGTTGAACCTCCCTGCTTCTTCATCTCCCTCCCCTTGAGATTGTGTCCTTCCACCCCAAGTAGTGTTCTTCCTACTGGCATACTTTCTATCTGTATATCCTATGACCCTTTGCAACTCCTTGTCTTAAAACATCTTTTTCCTACACTATCCCACTCTTGGTCTCATGACCTATATCCATACTCACACATGTATCTAAGCGTTCATATACATAAGTATTAGTAGCAAGAATCTTTTTGTGAGAGAGAACACGTATTTGTTTTCCTGAGTTCAGAATACCACACAGTAATATAATGATTTCTAGATTTGTTTATTTTACTGAAACTTTCATAATTTCATTTTTTATTTATGGCTATGTATAATCCCATTGTGCATAGATATGTGCCACATTTCTTAAGTACTCTGAACAGAGCTGTCATGAACATGTATGTGCAAACATTGGTATGGGAGGGCAGAGAGTCCTTTTGGGGATATGCTCAGGAGTGGTATAGCTAGGTAATTCTAGTTTTAGTCTTTCATGTTTGTATGTGTATATGTGCATGTATACATGGGGACAATGGGCAACCTTGGGTGTTATCCCTCAGGCACTGTGTACCCTTTTCTTTCTCTCTCTCCTCCTTCCTTTCTTCCTTTCTCTCTTTCTCTCTCTCTCTCTCTCTCTCCCCCTTATACATGTTCTTTTACCTGCCCAGACCTTATAAATTAGGCCATATTGGCTCACCAACAAGCCCTAGAGATTCATCTTTCTCTAGCACTGAGATTATAACAACACACCACCATGTTTGACATTATTTTTTATACTATTATTAATAATTTGAGTTTCAGTGTATCTTGATAACACCCTTTTCCCATTCCTCTCTGTCCCACCCTCCTACTCCTGTACCTGCAAAAAAAAAAAAAAAAAAAAGAAAGGAAGGAAGGAAGGAAGGAAGAAAGAAAGAAAGAAAGAAAGAAAGAAAGAAAGAAAGAGAAAGAAAGGAAGGAAAAAAGAAAGTAAGAAAATTAAGTTGAGCTTCTGTGCCAAGGACCTGGATCATTGGCATCACCATGGTCTTTGGAGGCAAAAGGTTGCTCTGATTATGGATATTCACTGGGCCCAAACTAGCCTGAGATGAAGCATGACAAAGTTTGACCGACCCAAAGTTGGGCCTCACAGCCCAAACCTGGACACAGAGCAAGCTTTCTGGTATCCTGCAAGTACTTGGGCAACCTGCACACCCCCCCCCCCATTTCACAGGGATCAGGGCCTCCCACAGGCCCCAGACATTCTACAGGGACCCAGTTATCCCACAAGCACACAGACATCCCCCAGGCACCATCCCCCTCCTGCCCAGTGCAAGCACCAGGACCTCTGACTGGCACCAGAAAATACTGCAGGCATCCAGATAAACTGTAGACACCCAGACACCATGTAGGTACCCACTCTTCCAACAGGATGTCTGATGGACATCTGGTCATTCTGCAGGCACCCAGACATCCTACAGGTACCAGGGCCACCCACTGACACCAGAGCATCCCACAGGTGCCTGGACATCCTGCAGGCACCTAGATATCTTCCAGGTACCTAGACATCACACAGGTACTCAGTCTTGGCATTTTTTTAAAATGTGCTATCTGGATATCGAATTCTGTTTTTGTGCTTGCAAGGTGAGTGTTTTCTGACTGAGCTACTTTCCCAATCCCTATTTTAGTCTCTTGAGAAACTTGCACACTGATTTCCATAGTGGCTGCACCAGGTCCCACTCCAAGCAGCAGTGAATGTGGATTCCTTCTTGTCTGCACTCTCACCAACATTTGTAGAATTCACTTTCGTCTATAATAGAGGACCATATTTAGGAATCATGAAATGTCTACAAGAAATAGAGTCACTAGCGTGCCTTCTAAATTCTTCCACCATCAGCTGTTTTAAAGGAATTTTAATAGGCTTCCTTCCTTTCTTACCTGTTTTAAACTGTTCAAGGGCACAGAATAATTTATTACTAGAACTAGCCAATCTTGAGGCTTTTGCTTTCATGTTAGGCACTGTTTTAGGAACTACTGGCCAGTAGACTAAACAAAGCAGAGATTTTGGTTTGTGCAGAGGAAAACCTGGTCTGGCATTTTTCAGAAATAACAAAGAGGCCAGAGTGGCTTGTAACAAAGAATATGGTGACCAGTAGGACAAGCAACAGAGGGATAGATTGTGTAGGACCTTGGATGTGTTTGTATTTCCAGTGTTATCTAAACCCCCCTTACGTAGAGCCTTAGTCACAATACTGTTGGAAAATGGTAGAACCTAGTAGAAGGGAGTAGAAGGAAGTTCTGTGCTACACGTATCAATAGTTTCTCACCTCCTACATATACACACAGTCACAGTGGAGTACCAACATAACCAAAACCTTTGTTTTGTTTGTTCTATTATCTACCATACCAAAAACAGGGGCATGAACTTTCAGTTGTATAGAAGGGGTCTTTCTTTCTCTTTGGTTCCCAGCTATTATGAGATCAACTACTGTGGTCTCCTTGGCATGCACTCCCCACCTGATTTGACACAGTTCCAAAGACTGAAGAGCCACTCATTGGTGTGAAACTTTTGAAACTCTGAGCCAACATAAAATTTTCCTTTAATTTATTTAGATTTATTTTATTATTTTATTTTATTTTATTTTATATGTTTATGAATATTTTGCCTGAATGCATATATATGTATCACATGTATTCCTGATGCCCATGGGGGACAGGAGAGAAATTACATACAATGGAATTGGAGTTACAGTTGGTTGTGTGTCATCATGTGTATTCTGGGAACTAAATCGGAGTCCTCTGAAAGAGCAGGAAGTATTCCAGTCCCCTAAATCTTTCCTTTTTTATCAAGCATATTTGTCACAACAATGTAATAATGTAAAGCTAATTTACTCTTCTTTGCCATGACTAATATACTATAGTTTTCATTCAAATAAAATGGTAGCATTAGAGAAAAGATGGCATACTCCAGCTACTGTGTTCAAAGAAAAGTAAGCATCAAATGGTTGCTTTCAGTAACTTCCTGTGGACAAACTTAGATGGTTTTGTATAATACTGAGTGAGATGATGCGCATAGAATTACTATATTGGTCACACTTGTTTAGGTATCATCAAAGTAGCTGAGAACAATTTAGAGAAAAGGATTGCTTTGGTTTCTAGTCTCACTGAGTTCAGTCTATGGCTGTGTGGATAGGTGCACACGGGCAAAGCATCACAGTGGCACAAGCACATGGTAAGCAAGGCTCTTTCTAGTATGAGGGGCAGGTTAGAGAGAGGAAGAGACTAGGGACCACATATAAACTTCAAGTCATGCTCTTTGGGACCTATATCTTCCAGCTAGATTCCACCTCCTAAAGTTTCCATAGTCTCCCCAAAGCATGTCACCATCTGCAGACCACAACTCTACTACATGATCCTGTGGAGGAAGATTTCTTATTTAAGTCATAACATTTCAACACACCCTAAGATCCTTAGCATGCTACCCTAGAAGTCAGTATCACTATGTGGCTCAGAAGTCAGCTTAGGCATTGTAGCTCCATTTCTTACTTGTGTGATTCATTCCTTGAACTACTCATCTTTAAAGTATGAATAACAAGAGCCTCTACACTACATAATTACTATGACCATTATAATGATACTGTAAAATGCCCAAGACACCACCAACTTGGCAGTGACCACTAACTTATTGCATTTTTCTATATGACATTATGTCATTTATCCTTAACAAAATAGTTCCAGAGGTTTCCTTTCACAAGACCTGTGGAAAGTCAATTATGTATTGATATTTCCAGTTTGTAAAAGTTCAGAGAAGTAAAGTAACTGGTTCAAGATCATTTATCCAGGCAACAGGGTGCTGTTATAGACCCCAGATGGCCCCATGCCAGCTGCTCTTTTTATTAAGATTAGCTACAGGTATATTTAGATATTTACACAGGTCTAAGAAGAGATTAAGATCAGCTTCCTAAGTCAAAATTATTCTTTCTATTTTATAGAAGCTCATAATAAAGCCTTTGTATATTTAATCAGCACACACACTAATAAATAAAAGAAATGACACGAGAAAGGGGAACCATTTAGAAAGAAGACAAATTTGGGCTGCTAGCACATAGCACATACATTTAGGAGACGACACCAATCAGCTGTTGACACGTTGTATAATTCTGAGAAAACGGCCTAACATCTTGAATCTTTAGTTTCTTCATCTGCTAAATGAAATCTCAGTATATTCTCATATCTGCTGGCTAGGTTTTTTAAACTATATGCCAAGATAAAGATGGAAACACTTAAGAAAAAATGCTACATATACCACATGTGTTGCTACTATTAAACGTCTCTAAGAAAATTCAGATCTAGACACCTCTAAAATACCTTCTGGGGTCGGTTACGAAGCATTTGATCAAAAACTTAAATTCTTATTACTTTCTAGGGGAAGGGAGAGTGTGGACTAAAAACTTTTTTTCTCAGTGGCTTAGATTTATAGAAGTTGTCTTACATTGCTTAGAAAAAAGGTTGTCCAAACCTTCTTTTCCTCTTGGCTTTTAACAGTTGAAGAAACAACCTGGTGTCTTATCCTAGCCCAGCTTCTATAACAAAACACTACATACGTACAAACATGCAATATACATACATACTTACATGCAACCTATTTCCCTAGTTTGGAAGCTGTGAACTCAAAGATCAATGTGGCAGCAGATCTAGTGTCTTGTGAGATCCACCACCCTGATTCTATGGAAGCTGATGGTTTCTTCTTGGTGTCTTCATGTAGTGGAGAGAGAGCAAAGAGCCTCCTTTACGCATTTTTTAATAAATTCACTAATCCCGTTCAAAGAGCTCTCATGGCTAAACATCTTCTCAATGGCCAAATCTTCACGTACCTGCATACTGGAATTTAATGGGGTTACAAAATTTGACATCAGAATCTGGCTTTCTCTACTACCAGTAATCATTGCTAAGGTAATATTTTAAACCCATGTTTGTTTCAATAAGCATTATTATATACCAGTCTTTATGCTTAGGAAGGATAAGGAGATATCAATCTAAACCTCATGGTACCCAGAAAAACCAATGGGAGAAGACAGTTTTGCAACCTATGGAAACTATATTTGAAACTATTTGAAACCATATTGAAACTACACTGTTAGAAGCATTAATAAAGACTTTTTCAGAGCATGTTGAAAGTGTGTTCAAAGTGTGCCTAACTCTGGCTGATATATGAAGAGAATTGAACCAAAGGGGTATAAATGATGTTTAAACTGAACTGTGAGCTAAGGAAAATGTTGTCAAGGTAAAAAACTGGAATGGAGGAAAGAATATTTCACAGAGGAGGATTATTTGTAGTGTGGTTAAGATGCTGACAAATGAGGATGCTGTGTGGGATAAAAATGAATATGAAAATGAATTCAGAAAACTTGTATGGTGGCTGCTACAATAGATGGTTTGATGATGGCAGTAATGGGATTCATCTGAGTTATTAACACCTTTGCTAAGGGGGTTGGAGAAAAACAGCCAGGATTCAACTCCAAGAGGTCTGAGGAAAAATGATAGAGCCAAGAAAGTTAAGAAATAAAGATGTGGAGGTTGAATATTAAAAATAAATCAAATAGACTGATTGGGATCTGTCAGTCAATCAAAAGAGGATTTTGAAGAATAGAACAATTTAAGACTAGCTCCACATTAGGAGTCTTTGTGAAAAGAAGCAAAGACAAAGAAGGCATTGGTAGTAGACAGGAAGATTGAGACTCAGGGTACCATAGTCATGGACACAGTAAGTTTCAGGTGTATGAAGGGGAGTAAGATATAATACATTGTGGAGTTGCAGGGAAGTTGTGAAGCATCAACCAAGGTTTGTGATGAGGTAACAGATTCTGGTAGTTTTGAAATAGGGTGATAAATAATAGAGAAGGAATAGAAAAAGAAGTTAGGGGACATATGCAAAAGCAAAGGCAGAAAAGCAAAGAACAATGAGATAACCATCGAAAACCAAGTTAAAGCAGCAATAGAGCAAAACAAATGCATTCATAAAACAAACCAAAGCACAGAGAGGTGGGGCGACAGGGAGCGGCTTTGGTATCTTTGATGCAAAAGAAAGCAGTAGTCTGAAGGTAGTGTTTAAATGATACAAGAATGCCCCTCATTGAAAATGAACAGGCATTCTGAGGAGAAGGTATCTTTCTGCAGTCAGCATCCATTTCCAGAGCATTGATAGTACCCAAATCCAAAGACTAAATGGCTATAAGGATGACTTGCGGGGGTACCATTTGAGTATATTCATAGGTTTAAGAAGAACATGATCTATAAATGTCCTTATTATGGCTTCTAAAAGTGTAGTTTGCAAAACTTGGGAACTGATACTTTAGAGAAAGGAAGATGTTTAATGAAACAATATATCATGGGTTCAGGAGGCTTGATTGGAAGATGATTAGCCTTTCCTGTGAAGATGGACACCCTGCAGATAGACAAGGTGGCTTGTACACACTTGGGGCATGTTAGTCATTTCTGAGTTACAGTCACAAAAACACCTGCCAGAAATAATTTATAGAAGATTTGTTTGTGGCTCACAGTTTTGGAGGCTTCCAGTGTGAGCTCATGGGGAAAGTGTAGCCATGCAGCTCAGTTCATGGTGGCAGGAGTCTGGTGGAACTGTTCATATTATGGAAGACCAGGGAGCAGAGAGAGCAGGAAGAAATAGGGACTGGAGCCATCCTTCAGACTTCTGCCCCTAAAGATTCACTTCCACAAGCTAGACGTCACCTCCTCAGGATTTCACAGCATCCCCAAACAGTACCTCAGCTGAGCAACAAATATTCAATACATGAGCTGAGGAGCCAGCTTTGAACCATAACATGTGGTATGGTCATTACCATCAACATGTGGTATGATCATAGTTCTCTGATCAGGAGGAGTATAGCCCAGGGCATTTACCTCACAGAGTAGAAACAAGTGTTGGCACCCCCGAACACACACAGACACACACACACAACTCTGAGATATTTGAGTGTCAAAATAACCTGTAACAGTATCAGCTCAAAATATGGTAAAATGTGAATTGTGGGAATTGTCTTTTGATTTTGTACCCCTCCTTAAGAGGATGAGATTTTGCCAGGTAGGTGAGAAAGGTCCTAGACTCAGTGGGACTGAGCAGTTAAGAAAGCAGTCGATATGTCTGATATTTCAAGAACAAGTCTGGACTCCAAACCTGAAACATTGCCCAGTGCAATATCCTCTCTGGCTTACGTTTTCTCCAATAGGGAAGTAAGGATCAGATGGGTGGCAGATACCCGGCCATATGCATATTTATACTGTGGCGAATGTGCCATCAGGCTGACTAATTCAAGCATATAGGAACTGAAAAGTTTAGATGGAAGCTGATGTTTTCAGGATTCCAGGATGCAGCTCTGCCAGATCAGTGTGTTAACTTAATGAGAGAGAGCATTTCCTGAATCAGGAAGGAAAGCAGCCCCCTGGTCCTGATGAATGCATGGATCCCTCTGTACTTCAAAGCTTGCCCTTCTTCTCTCCGCTCCCTGCAAAAAGCACTCATCTGACTCATTGTAAAAATACCCCCAGGGCTTGGATATTGCCCATCTGATATCGGTAGGTTTGCTGCAAGCTGTGGTAATTGCTCTCTGTAAATGTGTTGCTTCTGAAGCCCCTCTAATGTAATCCTTTGTTCCTTTCTGCTCATGCCCTCCTTTGCTTTTGAGCCACTTCCTGCCTCTCCCTTCTCAATAGTCATCAGAGTGTTAGACACCTCAATAATTATGCCTTCTCACACGTTCCTTTATAACGAACAAAAACGTAATTTTTCTCCATGTTCTTCACAGTAGTAAACATTGATGACATTTACCATTTATAGCCATTTCTGCATCTTTCCCCGCCTTTGATTATTTTTCCTGTAATAAGGTGTTCTAACCCGTACATGTATTTACTTCTTTAGCTATGGCTATGCTGATGTCGTCTCATGCTGAATGCATACTGAACATCTTTCATAGTTTTATTTTTTGAATGCTCAGTCATCGTACCATACTGCTAATGTTTGGGACTCACGAGTTAAATGCCCAGTCTTCATCCTGGTGCTAGTGGGTGACACTAGAAGCCTTGAAGAATGCAGCCTATTAGACATTTTCAGGTCATTCCAGGCATAGTCTCAAGGGAAATTGAAAGCTCTGGTCTTTGTTTCCGATGAGGTAAGCAGGTTGTTCGATCGTACATTCCCACCATGCTATGGGGCCTCACTGTAGTCCCCAAAGCAATATGTTCAACCAACCGTGGACTGAAACTTCCAAATCCATTGTTGTTGTTTTTTTAAGTCTCAGGTACCTTGTCACAGCGATGGGAAACTGACAAACACATGCTCAGTGGAAAACCTACACCCTATGCACTCTATTTGCTTCTTTCTGAAATAACTGTATCTCTATCTTAGGTTCCAGCCTGAAAATAAAAGAGGAATTCAATTAACAAAGTGTGAAGAAAAAGGAAAAATATCAAAGCTTTTCGAAGCAGAATATATTGTTGGAATCTATTGTATCAAGATTTTTCTAAAGTGAAATCTTGTCTATTTTAATCTTTTCTCCTTCACCCACTGAATTTAAAGTTCCTGTCTGACCTTGTCCCCCCTACCCTTGACATGCTGTCACCAAAGCCAACACCCAGCTTCCGTTTGGCATCCTTGGGGATCTGAGTTCTATTCCCATATATTAAAACAATTAGATTCAGGGGAGGCTCAAATGTTTCAGTCTGATTTTCGTTGCTAATAATATAAGACCACAGAATGAGTAAGTAATTAGGAAAGGCAGGATTTTATTTGCTCATGACGATGATCTGCAGCTTACTGACTAGAATAGTTGACATCTGGCCACCTGGTGAGTGCCTTCTTGATGGCAAAGTCCTGAGATGATTCAGGGCATCGATTGGCAAGAGACACAGAACAGACAAGCTGACTTTCATGGCAGCCCCACTTGAGATGGGTTCCCATCTGGTCACATCCCTTACTGTCTTATAATGGGGATTACAATTCAGCAAGAGTCTTGGAGGCAATGAATCACATGCAAATCAGAGCTGAGGAACAGCTCTGCCCTGCTATAGGACCTCTGTATTTTCATTGCCTGAACACAATAACTAAGTCCAAAAAAACACCTTACTTCCCAGTGAAAGTAGTGCATATTCTATTCCTCTTTCTGTCTGGGAAGAAAGGTTTATGTGTGGCTTTCCATTTGTATGATTGGTGATACCAAATTTCTTGGGAGACAGTAGCATTTTGACTTTGTCTCATTTCAGTGAGACAGACAAGGAAAGAGCCCCAACAAAAGAATATTCTGGGAAAGAAGTCTATTCCCTAATAGTTCCAGTTTATATATAGAATCCCAGGAAACTCATGAATTTTAAACAGGATTTAATTTGGAAGTACGTACATATTTTATCTTCCAGAGATATGGTGGAGTCTTTATGCAAAACCCAAATAAAAGGATACTTTTAGGGCAGTAGCTGTAGCTATGTACTGAAATGTTATCTTTTGTACTACAGAGAAACTCCGCACAGAAGGTGGGTCACAATGGAAAGAAGACTCCTAGTGATAATGTCAGCAGTTTGCCTGTAGAGCCTAGAGATTGTGAAGGATCCACAGCTTCAACTTGGAAGGTAAAGAAATACTGCAGGATTAAAGGAATTCTGGGAATTCCAATGCTGTGGGAAGAAGAGAGGTTGCTCTCTCTGTGTCAGACCCTTAAAACAAGTAGGAAGAATGGGAAGAGAAGGCGATGCATCTGCATCATACAACTTGTCATGAATATCAAGACACGGCATCTGGAGATAGGTTCTCTTGTAGCAATGCCCAGACCACAGTCAGCCCATGCCCATGTCTGGTGGCAGAGAAGATTGGGTGTGGCTAAGGTAGAAGTCACAGTAACACAGATGAAATTGAATGTTTCAAGTCTCTACTCATTTGCTTTCCTTTCATTAATTCCTAGGGACATAATGTTGCTTACACTGTTTTGCCCTGATGTTGACTCTCCTTCAAATCAGCATAACAGATACCACACACTTGGTTGGATGCTTGAAATACAGAGAAGAAGTTACGGGTCCTGCTTTTAACCTGTGTCTGGAATGTTTTGCTGATGTGAGGAGGTGACTTATTCTTTCATGAGATGGTGTGTAAGTATTCTTATATATGACCTCTGACTCACGAAACTTACACATTTATGCTAGTTACTAGTGGGGTATCATGTATGCTATTTCCTGTCTAAATGTCAGACACAGTGACTGTGTGTAATAGAATATATTTAGCATGGTTAGACCCTTTGAGAAACTTGGCACTATAGGGCATGTGAATGAATGTTGCTGGCTCCTGAACCAGCCATCTCTTTGAAGAATACATAATTGAGTACCATTGTAGAAAAACGAGTGAAATGTAAGTTTGACTTAGGGTTTTCAAATGATGTGTTTGTGTCTAGGAAGCATTCAAGTTCAAAGGCTTTAGAGACAAAACAACTGGAATTATAGAAACATGAACACAGTGTTATTTATGACAGAAATGGATAGAAATAAGAGTCATGGCTAAGGTGAAAATATTGCTTTGTATTACACTGGAATGTTTGTGATTCTTCTAAACACCTTCACTTCTCTCACAAAGAGTGTTTTTTCCTGAATTCTTTTCTATAGAGAGAAAGGAACACACCCAAGGACAGAGAGCCATGTATGGGAACAAGGTTGAAACTTGGATATTTTTGGCTTCCCATTCTCTGCTGAGGTCATTAGATTTTGTCCCCTTTTATTTCTGTTATTTGATTTTCTGTTCTCTGTGTGTTGACATATTTGAGTGATAAAAGACATTTTTTTCTTACATTACTAATGCAATAGAGATATTTTTCAATTTTACCAAACTACAACACGCTAAACATGGCAAATAACTGCTTTCAGTGCTTTTTTTTCCCAAGGCATGCCTTCAAATGGGAGTTAAAAATAGGAATGCAGATGCTAATAACAGTATTGATAAAAGAATCTCCAGCTTCAAAAGTGAGAAATCCAATTATAAAAAAAAATGATGAAAGTATTTGAGGGAAATACTCTGCACCAGATGAAAGTACTAATGGAAATTTTAGTTCCATTATTGTACTAATATATATCATAAATTAAATACATAGTATAAATTAAATATGGTTTTCCTCAACACAGTAACCTGAGATTAGCAAAAACTTCATGTTCTCATAGCTAATGACTCTGGAGGTAAGATCTTATATTTAGATTCCATTGAATTTATAGACAATGAAAAGCAGGGGTACAAGAAAGAAAGAGATAGAAAGAAAGAAAGAAAGAAAGAAAGAAAGAAAGAAAGAAAGAAAGAAAGAAAGAAAGAAAGAAAGAAAGAAAGAAAGAAAGAAAGAAAGAAAGAAAGAAAGAAAGAAAGAAAGAAAGAAAGAAAGAAAGAAAGGAAGAAAGAAGGAAGAAAGAAAAAGAAAGAAAGGAAGGAAGGAAGGAAGGAAGAAAGGAAGGAAGAAAGAAAGGAAGAAAGAAAGGAAGAAGGAAGGGAAGAAAGAGTAAAAGAGCAAAAGAAAGAAAGAGAGAAAGAGAAGAGAGGAAGGACACTAAATCAAGAATTTGTGTATTAGCTGTGGTCCAAGTAGTCACTTGATGTTTATATGTACTCTCTGTGTTTGTATCTAAAGGAATTTAGTGCTTGAGCACCATAAATTCTAAGATCACCTAATATGTAAATAGCATGTACTTAGACCAAGGTAATATTAGTTAAAAGTACTTTAGTTTTTATTTATTCTTACCCAAATGAGCTTAAAATCCTTATTAGACCACATGCCATTAATTTTCATAACATTTCTTTAAGGAAGGGGACTACAATCATCCCATTACCATTAGCTTTCTTAGATATTTCCTTTGAAGGAGCTCTGTAAATCTTCAGAAAGCTGCTATGTCAACCTGCAGGGTATTTATACCTTAAGAATGCCTAATAGGGTCAAATTTAAAGATTTACAGTCTGTATGCCATGTATATCAATAAGAATCAAATTCTCTCCGGACCCTAAGATTCTGTCCTCAGGGACAGAGAGTGAGAGATGAAAAAGAAGAGATTAGGAATTATCATCCACAATATGAGGATGATAAAAATAATATTTGACTAATTCCTTAGCCATGACAGGTTGAGGACTACAGAAAATATTCCTGAATCATTAGGCCCACCTGTGCTAACTGATGACCTCATAGATACTGAAGAATCTACCAACACCATAGTTGCTGAGTACTGAAAAGGTAGCTTCACTCTGTACTCAGTTCTTAACATATTCCTAACCTTCTGCCTAGGACCACATACCCACTTTGTAGGGCTGGAGCAGCCTACACAACCTATATGTAAATGAATAAAACATTAAATTATTAAATGTGTGACATCCTCCTCCATCAGCAAATATCCCTCTGTGTGGCCAGATTCAACTTTAGAATTCTTGTAATAGGCAGAGCTCTAATTGTAGGCAATGTTATGGACTGAATTGTGTATCCTTCAAATTCGTAGGCTAAAATCCTATTCCCCTTATATTCCTCAAAATGTAATTTAGTCAGGGACAGAGTGTGCTAGTTAGCTTTCTGCTACTCTAACAAGATATCCGAGATAAGCAACTTATAAAGAAAACAGGTTTATTTTAGGCACATAGTTATGGACATTTCAGTCTGTGATCATTATAGGTCTTGTACTTTGAACCAGTGGGAAGGTGGTAAATTGTTGTGGGTGCAACAGCAGAGCCAAACCACTTATCTCATGAACCCGGGATCAAAAATATCAATAAAGGGACAAGTCCCATTATCTCCGCCAATGGCACACGTACAGTGACCTAAATTTTGGCACACATACAGTGACCTAAATTTTTCCAATAGTCTCCATTTCTGAGGTTCTTTTTCTTCCCAGTAATGCTATCCTTGGGATGGAGCCTTTAAAACATGAACCTGTGTGCATGGGGTCTCACAGGACAGATTAAGAAGAGGTCCTTTAAAGAAGGGATCAACACGTGACCACACTATAGAGGTAACACAATATAGTTGTGTTATTAAAAGGAAAGGAAGTGTGGTTTGAGGCTGATACGGCAGGAAGACAACATGAAGCCACTTAGAAAAACCAGCCCTCTTAAAGTACAGAGCTAGTGGATTCAAAGAAAATGAGTCTTGCTAATGACTTGACCTCACTTTCCAGTCTTCAGAAATGTATGAAAATGAATATTTGAGGTTTAACCCACCTGTGTGGTATTTCATTATTGATCTCTAAGAAACTAATGCCCTTTGAAGTGTCTGACCTGATCTCAAGTACCTGTAAACATGACAAACACCTGTGGTGTTATGGGCTTATGCAGTTCAGCCCAGCCGACCTTAAAGTTAGGGATATTATTTTGGATTTTGTTAGTGAACCTGAAGTAATCACGTTGTCCATTCAACACCAGATGGACTGTTGCTGTGTTTAAGACAGAAGGCCAGGTAGGAAGGAGCATATGTGGCCATAAGCCGTGACAGAGTACCTGGATGGAAGTCAAAAGGAATCGACTCTTGAGCTTTACATCCACAGGGAACTGAATTCAGCCAGCAGCTTTAGTGAGCTGGGAAATAGAGTTTTCTTATATTCTTATATATAAGAGACTAGTCCAAGCAACACCTTGTTTTTAGACTTGCGAGAGTTCATCTAAACTCTTTGGACTTGGACTTCTGACCTCTGATACTATAAAATAATAAGAAGTTGGTGCTCTCGTAAGTTGTTAAATTTGTGGTCCTTCCTTGTGCCTCATTAGAGATTGTTTGATTATGGTTGGAGGTTTAGTTTGGAAAAGGGTTGTCATGTTTCTTTTTGGCTTGGTCTCGTAGTTGGCTGAAGCATAGTTAGTAATTTTATAACTTCAAAATCCACTAGAACGCCTACATAAAATAAATTCAGAAACAATTGTAATGAAAAACTCAGATATTTTCCTTTCAAATCAGAGGAATAGTATAATAAAAAAGGAAGCTTTGGTTCTCTTTAAGCAAAAGTTGGATTTGAGGTACAACAGATTTGATGGACCATTACCAGATGGGAGTGCATTAAAATAGCCAAAACACAAGGTGAAGAGGAATCAAGTGTGTGTAATAATAATGGTACTTTGTAAAAAAAAAAAAAATGCCTGGGGAAAATCTGTGGAATCTGGAATTGCAATAGTCTTATCAAAGTGGAAATGCTCTGTATACAGTTAATGATATGGAACAAGGAATCATGAATTAATATCGGTAGAAAAAGCCCTTTCTCATAATTATTATGATGATGATAATTGAAAGCATAAAAATAGAATTTTCAGGGGGTGGGATACAGAGGGATGAGACCACAACCACGGAGGAATATGACCGATCAAGGTGCAGAATAAAGAAAATGAGACAAAGTGAAAAAAGAAGCGGGGGAACGGGGGAGTCTCAGAATAAAGAGTTCAGAAGTTCAGGAAGGACCTGCTGAGCTGGACTGGGTGCAGGGGGAGGAGAAGAACCGGTAACCCACTTTCCTTCCATGGTCTGCCTCTGTACTGCCTTTCCTGTCTGTGTATTAGCTCCTGAACTCTCTCAATGGTTCACATGGGTTAATGACATTGTCTGGAATGTCTGTATCTTTGAGAATATTCCCATTTTCTGACTTGGCTCTTTTACAAGCGTATTCTAAACTCACTGTTTCTGGTCTTTACCTTCACTTACATCTCATCAGAGTTGATGGAGCTTCAAAATTTGCAGATTTCACTTGCATTGTCCAGTGGTCTTCAGCAACCAGAATAAAAATGAGAAAAAAAGAGATGTAGAGTTGATAGTCATCATTATTCTTCCAAAATTCTTTAAAATGTGTGTGTGTGTGTGTGTGTGTGTGTGTGTGTGATGTATTGTGATGCATGTGTAAGTAAATGCAGTGCACATGTAGTCACAAGACCATTTTCAAGAGTGGGTTTTCTCTTTCCATTGTGTTGAGGCAAAGTCTCTTGGCTTCTGAGCTGTGTACTCCAGACAATCTGGCCATTGAGCTTCTGGGTGGGTCTCCTGTCTCTACCAGCTTTTGAACCACAGAAGTGCTAGGGTTATAGATGTGTGCCCCCACATCTATCTTATTGTTTTCTTTTTTCTTTTATTGAAAATAGATTCTTTTTCTCATACCATATATCCTCATTAGAATTGCACTCTTTCTGCCTCCTCTTTCATGGAATTCCCTGTGTTCCAACGGGCTTTGATGGAGACCTCCAGTGGGGAGTCTCTCTCTCTCTGCTTAATGTCTGGCTGTGGGTCTCTGAATCTGCTCCAGTCTGCCTTGGGAGAAGGTCTGTCTGATGAGGGGTGGACTGGATAAGGTACTGATCTATGATGTACTGAGCTATGAGTGTAGCAGAATATCAGTAAGAATCATTTTCCTGATTTTTTTAAAGATCAGTCAGGTTTTGTTTTACTCTAGGTCTATTTTACTCTGGGCTATACTCTGGTTTTTGGTTACCCAAACAGTGTTAGGTTTGGGTGCCTTCTTTTGGAGTGGGCCTTAAGGCAAATTAGACATTGGTTGGCCACACAAAATTTCCTGAGTGATCAAACTCAGGCCATCGGTACTTTTACCTAGAAATGGGCCACCTTTCAGGCCCATCGTCATTGTTCTTGAGGCAATCCTCTCTTGTCACAAAAATTAAAAGAATGTTTTGATATGTTAATAATACAATCAGAGTCTTACCATTTTTTTATGATTAATTTAGTGGAGATTTGAAGAATATTAAATGTGAAGATGAATTTTGTACACATTATTTGGAAAACATAGAGCAAGAGTTTGGGGAGATTTGTCATTACCGTCTTATTTACATCTGCTCAGAATGTGATAAAGAATTCCAACGTCATTCATGTGACATGGAAGAAAAGTACCACATGCGCACGTGGCTGAAGATCATATAAACTACTACAAATTATGAAGGTTCCTGTGACCACGATTTGAGTCATACATAGTGGACAGTCATCCAGACCATAACTATTTACTGAGTTCTTAGTCTGTGCTTCATTTTGAGTGCTGACAAGAATACAAGAAATGAAGGTCCATACCTTCAAGTTTTCATTTCCAGGATTGAGAAGACAAGATTAAATACAAAAATGAATTCATCTACATGCAGAATTCATTACATCTGCCATTTTCAGTACATGTTGCTTTTTCACATGTCTTCCTATTTTTTCTAATCTAAATTTTTTTTGTATGGTGCATTTTCTCATCTTTACCATGCTGAAAGTTTTTCACGGATTTTTAAGTTTGCTTCATAATTGGATCTTTGTTAGATTTACTATTTGCTCCCTGGTAAACATATAGTTAAGCTCTATTATTTCTTGATTTTGGCAGCAACCAAGTCAGAGACCTGAAAATTATTCTACTAATGAGTTTCTTCTCTGCCTCCTAATTTGAAAGAGCCTCTTCAATCTACCCTTTACCTAGAATGACTTTAAAGGTTAAAAGCCACGCCCTCATTTATCATCTCTCAAAAGCTTCTTATCAACCAAGAATATGGTGTTAATACTTTAGTGAGGGTGCTCTTGTCCTCATCACCAGGCCTGTTCAACTCATCCTTTATACTTATTTTGACCCTACTATGGTGGCAATACTGAAAATTTAGTCAGGGCATAGATTTTAGCAATCCTTTAGATTTGGTTTAGGCTAGTCCCTGATATGTCTTAATTTCAGTAGGTAACCCAGATTTTGCTTGGGCTACATTTTGACTTCTCTAAGGAGAATTCAGTATTACCTAATTTATTTGGTCAAGTAAAAGATGTTTGACTTGACAGCCTAGTAGTTAAGAACCTTGAACAGTTAGTTAACCTTTAACACAGCAAGCTAGATGTTAGATGTTATTATAATTACTGCCTGGTATATTCTATTTCTAACTTTTACCTCAGTGTATATAAATTGACTTCAATTCTTTCTTTAAAACTGAGCAAAAGGGACTAGAGAGATGGCTTAGTGGTTAAGAACACTAGTTGTACTAACAGAGGATCATGTTTCAATTTTCAGCACCCGCACAGTGACTCACAACTGTGTGTAACTCCAGTCCTAGGGGAGCTGATAGACACTACTGGACTCCATGGACAGAAGAAATCCATGAAGGGCGTAGACATACATGTAGAGAAAACATCTATACACATAAAAATTTTTAATGTTTTAAATTTAGCACATGTATAACCTTCTCCAGGACATTTCCCTTTGACTTATAAGAATTAAGTTCTGAATTTCTTAGAATGGAATTTAATCTTAGTCACACTGTATTCTACTTATATAATTTGTGAAAAAATACAATTTTCTCAAATGCCCAGTTGTCTTGTTTGTATAAGAGTAAAGATACCTATCTTGTAAGTGTTCCATTAACTTAAAATTTAAATTGTTAATAAATAAACTATTTTCTCCTGGTACACAAAGGTGCTGTCATTTCCATTTTTCCTCCCTACTTCACTATTTTTGTACTTCAATATTAATTATCAGTCATAGTCTATATTCCATATAATATAACAAATATAACTATAACAAAACAACTGGGTTCAGTTAAATTTACAAAAGGGAGCAGTTTATTTAGCTCATAGGCTTTGGAGGCTGCAAGTCCAAACAGCATTATGCAGGCTCATTGGTATCTTCTGTCCCAGCATTATCAGCTGCTCATGTCTACTGTAATGAGCGATGACTTGAGAAGAGAAATCATACCCATATTTCCACACAAGAAAGAGCAGAGACACTAGTATCTCATACTACTTTCTAAAGACTTACCCCAGTACACAATACAGCTCTGTTTCTTCAAGTTTTAGCACCTCTCAGCATCGTTTCATTGAAGAGCATACCCCAACATATGGTCCTTGCAGCAAGGTAGGAGAATTCCCATCCAGATCTTAGAAGACACTGTTCCTTCCCAATTATACATTTATTATTGGCCTCCTTAAGCCTTTTCCTGAATATCCCTATCATAAACACGAATCATTAATTATCCCCTGTACAATGAATTAGAAGCAGGAATGCCTTTGTCTGTGACTGAGAATCTAGGCACAAAGCACATTTGTTTTTATTCATTAAATAAATAAGGTGTGTCAAATGGAGTCCCAATGGTAGGCAGAGAAAGACATATATGACTTTCTCTTGAAAAACAAGTTTAAATTCTTTCATGTGATAGGAGAGTTTCTTTGTAAGGGAAGCTGGTAAATGCTAGAAAACATACATAGTAATGAGCAGAAAAAAAATTTAAATAAGTGGCTTAAAATCTTTATGTTTAGTTCTGTAAAAATGTACAAAATGTACTTTGACATTTACCTTTCAATAGTAATTGACAAAATTAAATAATATAGAATTCTCCATTAATACTTCTATATATCATTTTTGGTTCTATCAGCATTCTACAATATTGTAAATGCAGCCTCAGTAAAATCACCCTCATAAATCCTCAAATCTGTGCACAACCATATGACTTGAATAATATTATTTGAATGAGTGCACCAGAAGATGAAAAGAATTAGTGTCTTGTTAGATTTTTAATAGTGACCAGAGTGCTTACATGCTAGTCTCAGGCTTTCCTAATAGCAGTTAATGATTGGTCACTAAAGTCTCATTTCCATCTACTTTTCTCTTTCTAAGCACAATTGTCCTAAAAAAAGCTTTTGTTCTATGTGTTTCAAAAATGACATCGAAGCATTTCTTTGATTGATATGACATAAGATATTTCAGCTCAATCCCCAGATATTAAGGTGTATCCTTAATAGTCAACACTACACTAGTGACTGAATGTTTCAAAATTGCTCTTTAATCTACAGCCCTATAAAGTTTTTAACTTTCCCTCAAAATCTTTGCAAATAATTTGGACCAAACTGAGTGATTTCTTGAAT
Source organism: Cricetomys ansorgei (assembly GCA_026225945.1). NCBI lineage: Eukaryota > Metazoa > Chordata > Mammalia > Rodentia > Nesomyidae > Cricetomys > Cricetomys ansorgei. The sequence continues at coordinate 1,215,747 of JAMJFZ010001038.1, read as the reverse complement.
GAGGAGACTTGTCACACACACACACCACCACCACCACCACCACACACACACACACACACACACACACACACACACACACACACACATACCATCACCACCACCACCACCACACACACACACACAGCACACACACAACACACACACACACTCTAGAAAGAGAAGAATCACCAAGAAGGGTGAACCTTCAGCCCAGACTGAGGAAGCTCAGCCAAATAAACAGCAAACTAAGTAACTCTGCTTCCTTATGCAGGCTTGCCTGTGGGCTATCTAAGAGTGGGCTATATATGGTCAGAAGAGGAAGCCCCAAGGAGAGGGAGATCCCGACAGCCAATCACATCATTGTGAACTGGAATAGCTCTGAGAAACTAGGAGAGAGAAAATGCCATAAAAATGCATCAAGTTAATTTCACGCTTTTCCACCTTCAACTTTTGCACAAATTAAATTTAATGCTCTTCAGCCTGAGTGGTCTGCATGCAAAATGGTATCACATGGTTGGGACTGATGGAGATAAAGGGGGCTCAGCATTACTTACAAAACGGTAAGAAAATATTTGTTCTGTGGTTATGAGTAATTTTATAGTGATTAAAAACATGCCTCCTCCTTTCCTTAAATGTACTGAAAGCTTGCAGTAAGTATTAAAATTAGAAGTTACTTTTGTTTGCTACTAAATACCGAGTTAAGATGACCAACTAATTCAGCATCATGGTTTTAATTTCCACATAAAAATGAAGAGTTTTATTATGTAGCCTCTAGTTCAGCGGTTCTCAACCTGTGGGTTGGCACCGTATGGGAATCGAAAGACCCATTCACAGGGGTTGATTGAGACCATCTGCATATCAGATATTTAATTATGATTCATAGCAGTGGCAAAATTACAGTTACGAAGTAGCAATAAAAATAATTTTGTAGCTGGGGGGTCACCACAACATGAGGAACCATAATAAAGGGTCGTGGGGTTAGGAAGGTTGAGAACCTGTGTTCTAGGTCACTCTGCTGTTTTAATGGTCTTCTTGGTGACTGTATTAATAGAAACATTAGGATAAAACTACATGGGATGGTGCAGTTGTGATATGGCAAGAGCATGGTCTACATAACATCCAAAGAACAGAACAGACATGCTTCTGATATTCAGGAGAAATCCTGTATCCAGGCTCCTAACCAAGATGAGAAAAAATGATGTTGACTCCACCAAGGTAATATAGCCCTGAGTAATGAGTAAGAACCTGACCTGTAAATATTTGTGAAAAAATAATATCAAATGCCTTGCCTTTGTTTTCTTTTCCTGCTCTGGAGTGTACCTTTGAAAGAATTCCTCAAAACCAGAAGTGTAGATATGGGGTGGGGCAGAGAATCAGTGTTTGACACTGTAAGCCACCGTTAACAATTCCTTCTGCTCACAGTACTCTGGCAGTACTAACTACCATTTTGTAATGTGGTTATATTTCAGGGTCTGTAGAAGTTCCTGCCGGTGACTCCAGGAGGAGGAGTGTTTTCATCTGATGCCTTCTGTTAACATACTGGTCCTGTGATGGTGAGGGTTGCTGTAAGAGAAGAGGTTACATATTTGTGCTGTCTGCTTTTATCAGGCCATACTTCATTTGCTATAACATTTCAGAAGATGTAACAAAGATGGAAAAACCTTTTCCTGCTCTGTTTCAATGGTAGGCAGGATACAAGAACATTGGAGAGGCTCTGAATTCTCATAGTCACCATCAGCTACCCTCCAACCCCACCAGTGAAAATGACTCTTGTAAAAGAGGAGAGTACAGACAAGTCCACTTACTACACCATGAGAAGGCAGAAAGAGTATGCCTAACTCAAGTTAAGCTGAGCCTTATTCCCTGGACAATGCCTGAAGACACCTTAATCATTCTTGTTCACCCCGGCATCCCTGTAAAGTATGACATGAGGGACAAGGACTTCATCTCCTCAGTAGGAATTGTAGTGAGCATACCTTTGCCTTGGGTTATCCAGGCATTTGTAGAAATTTTTACTCCAGTTTCATGTAAAATATATTTGAGAAATATTAATTTTTTTCTTCTAAACTTCCCTTTTAAACCCTGAAATTAAAGCAGTGTCTATGCTTTTCTTTGCTAGGATACATCTATATTCTCCCCGACCACTCCACCGTCTCCAGGAGCCCTCCTTCCTACCTCCATTCCCTCTCAATTCTCACCTCCACCTCATGGATGTGTGACCCCTTTATCATTCTTATAAGAGTTGCTTAGGTGCCTCAACAAACCATTCCATGTCTACCCCAGAAATGTGTGTTTCTCTTAAAGTATCTGGGGCCCTTCCATCTGCATTTATCTAACTGCACTGAGGCTATCAGCTCCCATTTGTCTTTCACCCTGGGCTGTGATGTCCCTAATGCCATGACTGTGTCTTTGTCAACTCTGTATTTCTAATGTCCAAACTACTACCTTGGCATCCACTAAATGTTTGATGAATGAATGAATCAAGATCAGGATAAAAGTGCAAGAGTGGAGTACAACATAGAAGAGTTCCAGCAAGCACATAAAAGGCTATCCGTTGTCCTGCTGTTCCTGCTCACTTTCCCTGGGGGAGACAGTGGCAGTATCAATATAGACAACAGGAGGTAACTTTGAACCAAAGCTGGAACTGGTCAACAGGATTCACTAAGCAAGCAGACTTATTGATCTGGTGGACTGTAACTAAGCAGTTGTGGTAAATGACAAGTGATTTTTAAAAACTGTAGGTATGCTTGTGACAGAAAACAGTTATGATAATCACGAGTTACCACTTGTGACCTATTCACTAAGCCAGATTTCTACTATGGTAAGCAATTTGTTTATATTGTTGCCAAACAAATTGAAAGCCCTGTATCATTTTTTTATAATTTTATATATGAAGGGATAGAAAAAAATTGTATCTCAAAACAGTGCATACAATTGCAAAATATAGGAACAATGTAAGCTTCCCACACCCTCACCTTTTCTCAGAAAGCTTTTTTTCAACCTTCTTATTTATTAGATGCCCGAATATCCCTAAGGACATGAACCTTTCCCTGTAGCCATCAATGGAAGCTGTTGATTGTTTCTTCATTTCATAAGAGCTAAGGTAGGGCCAGCAAATTCTCTTAAGTCCCACCACTATAACCTGTGCGTTGTATAGTCTTGGAAGACAAAGGAAACATTTAAAAAATATTTTTTTACTTCTCTTTAGCATCTTGCGATTAATTCAACAATCTTCATATTTTAAAAATAAAAATAATAGTAAATTCTTCTTTCATCTTGTTTTCTTTTGTTTGCCTTGATTTTTTGAGACAAGTTCTCACTCTCTAGCCCACACTGTGCTGGAACTCATGATGTATTTCAGATTGCTGTCCAGGTTGTGGCAGTCCACCTGGCCCAGGTTCCCAACTGCTGGGATTAGAGGAACGCTCTACCATACCTGGTTTAAAAGTGTTCTTTTCCAGGACTCACTTTCTGTCTCCCACTACTTGTATCTGCTCACAACTGGCCAGGAGGCTGGTCATCCTGATATTATTTGACATTCATTTCCAGTTTCATGGTCATAGAGCATTTAGGAAAAATCTTCTCCTCAAAATTCTGTGTCACTGTGCCTCATAGTTCCAATAAGAAACCTCTAATATTGCTTAGGTAGGAATTATTTATTTCACCCAAGAAGTATCCCTCACACTGGGATCTGGGATCCTCTTCTGTCACTTTCCTTGGGTACCACAAACCCCATCTGCCTCCTCCAATGCTCTGTGTCACTTGCTACCAGTAATATAGCATCTTTTTTCCTCTCCCAGGCATCCTAGTACCATCTGCCTTCCAAGGGCCCCAGGTTCACTTCAAAGGACTCACACTACTCAGTATACACATAGGGCCGTCACTGTTTTCTCTCTTGAATGCCCTAAATCTACCAACCCAGTACTCTTGATATATATCTTTCAGGCTCCACTTGTCCTTTATAGATTCATCTTTCCTTTTCTCCTCCCTCAAGGATTCCAATCCCATCTTCTGAGGACCTACATTGACTGTCTGTTCCCTCTGCATGTAGAACAGTTCCTACTCCTTGCTCTGGCACTTGAAACCCATCATCCACAAACTTCATGGAGGGCCTGCAGGTAAAACCCACATCTCTCTTGCCTTGGGCATCTCATTCTTGCCATCACATGACCTGCACTGAATATCTGTTCACTCCACAGATAGAGCCCTCATCCCCTCCATCTCTCTGGTCTTCTATCTCCAACCCCAAGGCCCTGCATAGAGCATCTGCCTGCTCCATAGTATGTAGATTTACCTATCTCCTTCCTGGCACCCTAACCCTGAACATTAAGACTAGCCAAAATCACCTGTTTGCCTTCAGTGTCAGAAGAAAACTCCCTGCCAAATGGCACTCAAATACCTGCATATCAGGAATCCTGTGGGGTTTCTAAAGTTCTTCTAATCAGAATCAACATCTCCATTACCCAACCACCATCTCCCTTATGACTTAGCACTTGTTTGAGTTCTCCCACTCTTCAGGTCAGAGACTGACTAATACCATGTACCACCAATACCAATACCAAGAGGGTATTCAACACCAAAACTATCACCTCAAAACTCACTTCAGAGCTCTTTTCCATTCCACAGATCAGAGGTCACAATCCATCAACCCTGTATATACACTCCTGTCTGGTAACCCATACAAAACATCCACTAGTGAAGTCAGAGACCTTGCATTTCCTTAGTTGAACTGGAATCACTTCAGCTACTTCCTTCATGAATCTGCACCAAGTGGCTAAGCTTCAAGAATTCTCAACTGATCCAAACTCAGCCAAGTCAGGGTAACAATGAATGCAGATCCACATGCCCATTCAACAGGGATAGGGGTGGGCAGAAACACAACGTCTGATCCTGTTTCAAAACTTTATCAATTTTGATGGAATCCACAGTTTTTCATCTCCTGTGGAAATAAAATCAAATCCTCTTCCCTGACTTCCATTCTGATATTAATGTGCCCTTATAGTATACAGGTTGATTTTAATTAAGCAATTTTTTCTACAGTCCAGTGTCTTTCAGCAGCTGTTGTTCTTGTCTCATTGGCATTTAAAAATAAAAGTTAAAGTCAATAAAGCATAAAGCATTATTCAGGCTGTTTCTTGTTCCCTCTTTCTGGCTTTTTGTTTTCAAAGTCTAGGGCAGTTCTTCCTGCTGTAGCATGCATTAAATCTCTAATACTAAGTTTAGGTTTCTCTAGTAGCTCTGTGGTTGAGCTATGCTATTGTTTGACAGGGAATGCCAGGCTTGTGTTTTCTGTTGCTGGGATCCCAGAAATACTCCTTAGGGAGTTTCCCACTGGTAAGGGATTACCTTGTAAATCTCTTGTTGATTTGCATTCATTATTCCAATGCCAACCTTACCACACCTCTACAAATCCCAGGAGGCCAAAACCTTCTTTCTGGATTGGATTACCTTTAGCACTAGGAATGCCTTGCCTACAATCCCTTTTCAAATGGCCTTGTCTCCCACAGTTAAAACAATGGACATTTTGAAATCCACAAACTTTAGCCATTGCTTGTCCAACTACATAAGCCTTTGGGTCAATATCAACAGTAATTCTGACCCATTCATCTATAGGCACTGATCGTGCTTTTAAAGGTCTACTAACTGTCTTACACTCTGCATTTGCATTTTCAAATGCCAAAGATTGAGTTAATACATGTCTTGCATCTGAATCTGAGATTGCCTTGTTTACAGCTGTGGTTAATCTTTGTTTAAAAAAAAATCAGTGAAAGCTTCTCCTGAGCCTTGCATAATCTTTGTAAATGTTGTAGACCTCTTTCTTGGCTTCTCAATTTTACTCCAGGAACTTAAAGTAAAACACCACATTGTAGGATAATAGAATCATCAAATTGAATCTGCATTCATGCATCAGCATATTGACCTTCACCTAACAATTGATCTTTCATGATATTAACACCTTTAGACCTGTTGCAGTTTTCCACAATTGTTGTTTCTTCTCTCCACCATGTCAGCCATTGCAGCTGAGAACCATGTTCTAGTACAGCTGTAACCAAATCTGTCCATTCTTTTGGGATAATTCTGTTTTAGATAGCCCAGGTATTTAACATCTGTCTCACATAGAGTTTATGCATTCCATATGTTACTACTGCCTCTTCAAATCATTTTAGGACTAGCACTTCTATTGGTTTCCAGCCTAACCCATAATTTTGTGGATTTTCATCATTTTCAGTCATTCATTCGACAGTAACTGGGAAAGCTAGTGTATATGTTGTCATCTTTCCTTAATTATGTATAAAAGTACTTTGATCATGTTTGTCTACTGTGTTACTCGTTTTTATCTTCTCTCTCCAACTTGTCCATCTCTTATTTGCTAATAGTTCCTTTTCTATGTCAAAGTCTGTTTTCTTTATAGTCTCACATGTGAAAAAAACATGTGATATCTGCCTGTCTGAGTCTGTCTTATTTCATTTAATGGGATGATCTCTAGTGTCATTCATTTTCTTGACATTCTTGACATTATTATCATCTTGACATTTCATGACATTATTATATTCCTAAGTTTATTAGTACTCCATTGTGTATTCTCTCTTTGCATCCATCATTGGTGGGCATCTTGGTCGATCTCACAGGTTAGCTGTTGTGAATAGCTCCACGGTAAGCATGAATATGAAGCTATCTCTATTGCCTTATTTCCTTGGAGAATATTCCCAACAGTGGTAGCTGTATCATATTTTTAGTTTTATTTTTAGCATTTTCAGGTACTTCCATAAAATTCCATTTCTTCCAGAGGTTTCCCCAAAATTTTCTGGGTTTGATTTGGTCATAGTAGCCATTCTACTCAGGATGACATAGAATGTCAATTTCATTTTTCTTACATTTCCCTGGCAGCAAAATTGTTTTGATTCTTATTATTGATACATTGATTTTAATTCCTGTGTTATATTTGAAATCATGGTTATTTATTTTGTCCCTCAAATAATTATTTTGGAAGCCATGTTTGGGATATTGTTATCTCTTTCTTTGCCTAACTCAAAATATTCAGCAAGAATTGTAAGAAATGTGTAAGTTAAATATTGACTATTGTTATGTTTTCTTTCTCTTTCTTCTCATTGAGAAGATTCTTGTGTAGTTACTACCTCTATTCTTGAATGAGGAGAGTAAATTGAATAATATATTTTCATCTACCAGATATGACATATTTCATCACAAGCATTAAGTTAATTTTGTCTTCAAAAATTCTTCTATGCCATCTCATGGTTTTCTCCCAATTTCAGATGCTCATTCACAGAATAAGACAATATTCTGCATGGGGTAATAAAAGTGAAATAGAAAGAAGATAAAAAATCGGATCTGGCATTTAGGAGACAGTTTTAATATGCCACAAATCCTCATATCCTTGGGCTGCTGCAGAGTTAATAGACTTATCCGTATACCCAGAGAAACCACAGAACAGAAATAACTGATAAGGAAACAAATTAGTTAAAACATAGTCAAGTCATCCCCTCTCTAGTGGTTGATTAATATTTGTTTCATGGAGTAGCATTTGAGACTGATACAAAGCAAGGTATCCAAGAAATTAAGGTTCTTGAAGAGTTCAGAGAACTTTGCTCCAAAGTCATGTTGGCCATTGTTTTGTACTTAAAATAATTGTTTTCTGATCACCTGAATTTTCAACTTCATTTGCCAAATTTCATGAGCAGAATTCTTTGAGGAACCCTCTTATATTATTAACCAGTCTTGTTTCCCGATCTGTTCTCTTTACCTCTACTCCAGCCTTAGCTGATTATTTTTTAGTGTCATCTTTATTTATCGATTTAGCATCTTCTTTTACAATTATCATTTTTGAAGACAACCGTGCTCTCCTCTGGTCTGCTTATATAACTAAATTATTTCTACAGATACTCTGCCACAATAGGCAGGTGATAGTCTTGATCCTGACCCTTCACACTGTGTCTTCCAACCTTTCTTCACTTAGTGTGAAATTTGAGTGAATTAGGCTGCCTTAAAAGAAATATGAGGAGGAAGAATTCCCTATAAGAAATAGCCTCACTCACTCTATAGTTGCAGGGACTACCAGTAGTGTTCCATTCACATCTGTGGACCATTTTTAATAGAGACATGGTCAAGAGATGGCAACCGCTGGACAGTAACCAGGATATTCAGAACTTTCAGAAAACATTAGAAGAAGGCTGGAGGGAATATAACTTGTGCCTTTTTCTGAATACGTGAAAGTAATTAAATCTATTTTGCAATTCCTTAGAGAGAAGCAGACAGGTCAGTGGGTATAAATTACACAGAAACCTTTTTTTAAGGCAGGATAAAGAAGCAAATTTTTTTGACCCTACTTCTACAATGCATTTTGGTTTTCAATTCCCTCCACATATACTTTAGAACCAAATACAATCATCACTTGTGGCAACTACTCTGATCACCAGCCTCTCTTCTTCCATTCTTTTTCTCCTCCAGCTCATCCTTAAAAGAGCAGTCAGGGACACATTTTTCCAAACCTAAAACAGACCATGCAGTGTCAGCCTAAATGCATCCTAGTATTCTCTTTGACAAAAAATATCAAATGCAAATTCATTTTCTTGCCTACAACCTTCTAAGTTGTAGGCCACTGTTTCTGTTCTGGCTTCATTTGTTAGGGTCCTTCTCCAGAAACAGGTTAAATATTGACCCATGCATCTGTTTCTGTCCTCCTTAAACACTTGGATCTGACAGGCTCCTACCACTGACACCTTGTCATTTAGCAAAGACCCAAGTGCTGCCTTTGTAGAGGGGCCTGGCCTCTCTAGCTACTTACACTAAGCAGTTCTTCCCTTGGTGCTGTAATATTTCTTTTTTTTTTTTTTCTCCTCATAGCTCTTAGTACATTCAGAATATATTCATTGTACTTATTTGTTCCTTTTAAAATTGTAATTTTAGACTCATAGGCACAAGCCTTCCTTTTAGTCATTACTGGATCTGTAAGACCGGAGGATAATGTTGGAGCGTTGTTGGAGACAGGAGAGATTTGTTAGGTAGAGATACCTCCTTAGCCTGTTATATTGGAAGATTCTATGAACCTAGATGTCACCATGTCTGGAAGCAAGTGTGACATGGCTTTCTCCTTAAGTGAATGCTTTAAATTTAAATACTGTATCTACAGTGTATTTTATTTATACATGATGTCATCAAGGTTAAAAGCATGAAGCTTCAGTCCCCTAGTTTGCATAAATCTCTAACCACATTCTGCAGAGTAACTTGCTAGTTATGAGTGGACTCTTTGCACTTTAATAGTTTAAAATGTTTCATATGCAAGCTACAGATTTGACTTCTCCTCACTGTTTGGATACATGAAGTGTGCTTAAAATAGTGCCTAGCATAAGCTAAATTCTTAAGTGTTAGTTACTAGTCATGATAATAATATTATAGTAATGGTATTTGTTATATAGAAATACTTAATAATTAATTATAAGTATATAGTAATAGTTAATGTTTTTATATGATTATATAGCTATCAGGCTATTTCTTTTATATGAGAATAGGCCAATAACAACATGAATTAACTAATGGTACAAACTTGACCTGTGCCTTCAAAATTTGCTCTACAAAAATAAGCATATACCATTGTTTTTCAATGCTATTTTGCCTGATTTCATGTTTGTTGTAACAAACAATGATCTTTTTTTTTATTATTTCAAGGGAAAGGAAGGGGAAGAAAGATTTGAATAAAAAAAATTTCCATCTTTGAACCCTTATGTAATTTAGAAAATTTTATTCTAAGAAAATGTCCTACAGAATATCAAATTTACAGTGCTACTACCTATATAGGTGTATGAATGTAAATATATGAGAAAAAACCACATTTGATGTTTAACATCCAAATGAAATAGACATTTGAAAATTACCAGTAATAATGTAATCAACATTATTTATCAGAAGAAACGAACTCCTCAGGTTCTTATTTACATTCATGAGGGAATCAAGTCAATACAACAGTCATAATGTTGCATATCTGCCAAACATTAACATTTACCTTAAGTTTTAACTCTTCTCCACTCATATAAATAATTATAAATGACTTTGCTTACATTTTTTGAAGTCTTTTTGATAACTAGTCCATTTCTAAGGACCAAATACCCTTGATATGTTTTTTTATCTTGATTACATGACACCACTTCTTGTTTGTTGTTGTTATTGTTTTATACAGCATACTAAAATATCGTACTGATAGCTTTTATCTCAAGATTATCCCTAACTATTGTTGAAGAAACGCAAACTTGAAGTTTTGTCAAAATATATTAGTACCAGGAAAATCTTTGTAGCTTTTGTACAATAAATAAAATACTTTATTGGTAAGCTCATTGGCTTGATTCTTAGGTAGGAAAACTCCTTACTGTCAAGAACAGGTGACTCTTCAAAATAGTCTAGCCTACATGCTATATATCTTTAGCATGGACATTTGATTTCTTAGCTTGATAAATTTTCTCTGACTTGGGAGAAAAACATTAGGAAGATCAACCCAATTATTTTCAGTGAGAATGTAGAGAAATGTGTTCATAAAAATTTTTAACTAGTGTCCTGTTGGTCAAACGAAATGATTTTCAGAGTGAGTGTCTTCTTAATATCCTAATTTCTATGCCTATCTTCATTGATTAATCCATAGATGTATGTAGGTACCCTTTGGGTATATTTAGTGACTAGTGTACAAAAACTGGGCATTTCACCAAACATATTCTATTAATACAAATCAAATACAGGATACCAGATTCTTATACTGAACTTTTGACAACTGATGCTTAAGTTAAGTATGTACTTTCCAAAATCAAATCACATCATCATAAAAGTAGTGTCAAGAAGTCCAAGTCAGCTTCTTCTGTTTGCATTTCTAGAGCTTATGTCCCTTGAAGGCCACTGCTAAGTTCTCTAAAGCCTTGGCCAAAGACCATTCAATTTTCTGGCTGTTACATTTTTAGTAATTAGACTCCAGTGCTGTCTGTAGGATGGCCTGCCTGCCCCTGCTCCAGGTTATGACCCTCCTCTCCTGCTGCCACTTCACCCCTGCTTTCTGAGAACCAAAGTCCTGTGTACCTCTCTCTGGTTCACGGCCCATACCTTTTATGATGCCAACCTCTGCCACCCAAAGATTATTTATAGAACCCCAAAAACCTCCCACAACCTTTTGAGGATGGACAGTGAGAATCTTCTATTTCTACATGAAATCTGCTCCTGAGCTCAGAACCTGCACCTAGACTTAGATGAGCTGGGACCATTTCTGATACCCTATTCAAATGCCATTCAGTTTGCTCATAACCTGATGAGTTTAGGATAACAGAAAACAGAGATCCAAACATCCACTCAGCAGTAATGAGACTAGATGTCATAAAAGCAAAACAAAGCAAACAAACAACCACTATCAATGACCTAATTCCAATTGCCTAGGTCCTGTTGCAAAAACATGCTTAACCAATACTTCTTGGCTATGTCTTCTCCAAATATGAGTACTCACCTAGTAATGCTCATGAGGAAAGCAACTTAGATAACACGCAAAACAGTGATTTCAAAATAGCAATTATAATTATGGCCAAGTAATTCTAATAGGGTATGAGTATATGCAAGATCAAAGATAGTCAAAACACAGTTGAATGAAATAATTAAAACAATTCAAGATATGAAAATGTAACTTTTTAAAGAGTCATAATTTCTGAATAAAAGCTAAAATGGAATTTTTAACATATAAGCAATTATTTGAATGTAATTCACTAAAAATCCAATGTTCTAATATGAGCCATAATAAATTATCAGATACATTGCCCTCCCAGAATATAAAAGAAAATAAGTTTTCATGTCTTGAGAACTGAAAACAATATTTGGAAAATACTGTGGAGAGAGCAGAATATGACTGTAATTATTGTGCAACCTGAGGTTTCACCGAGTAGGAATTTTATGTCAGTGACATCCGTTGTTGTGGTCTGGATAAGAAATATTGCTCAAGAGACTCATGTGTCAAATTTTTGATACTCAGATGGTAGATTCCATAATTAAGACTGAATTGAGTCATGAAGGCTATGGATCAATCCATGGATCAATCCTTTGGCTGATCTATAATCTGATGGCCTTATCTGGGTGTCAAATAAAGCAAGTGAGGTGGTGGAGGTTGTAAGTCACTAGGTTCATGCTCTGAAAGGGCTTACTTGCACCTAGTCCCTCTACTCTTCTCTCTTTGCTTCTTGGTTGCTACTATATAATCAGTATGTGCTTTTAATCTGTGCAGTCATATCTCTGCCTATTTATCTATCTATCTATCCATCTATCATCTATCTATCTGTCTGTCTATCTATTTATATATCTATCATCTCCATAATCTCATTAATTTATTGCCAATAAAATTCCATTGTGTGTGTGCATTACATTTTCTTGATCCATTAATCTGCTGATGGATTTCTAGACTCTTTCCATAACTTGTCTATGATAAATAGTTCAGCAACAGGTTAATAATATGCACTATTGCTGTGGAATAATGACTTAGATTCTTTTTGATATATACCAAAGATATACTTTAATCACTTGAAAATTCGATTTTCAAGTTTTTTTTTAAATGTCCTTACCTATTTGTATAGTAACTGAACCAGTTACATAAGCAATGGGAGTATATGAATGTCCCTCTTTCTTCATATCCTTACCAATAAATGGTATTTGTAAGTGTGAATGTGGTTGTATTATTATTTCTTACAATTTAATCTTTAAGATGTTAGCTTGGACCTAGAAAGCTTCAGACTTAGTACAATCTAATCTTCAAACCTAAACCTAGAACTTTTTAGCCTCTGAGACTTACTGCTGACTGATCTCACTCAGACTAGATGTCTTCTGAACTCTGAACTGTAAATTGTAAAGGGTCTGCTCTGACTCTCTCCTTTCTCTTGAAGTTTATTCTGCACTAGCTCTGCTCTTCTTGGCTTCTTCTGAACTGAAGTGTCTGTGAGTTGATTGCACTCAAACTACCTGACTGAACTAATTCTCCACTCTGCTTCTTGTCTGCGTTCACCTCTGCTTCTATCTTGCTTATCTCTCTGAGCTCTGCTGTCTGTTTCTACCTCTTTCTGAATTCTGCTTCCTGTCTCTGCTTCCATACACTGCTTCTGTTCTCTGCTTCTCAGTAAGGAGTTGGGATTAAAGGAATGTGCCACCACTGCCTTCTGAACTGGGATTAAAAGTGTGTACTAACATTCTTTGTATCCTAGAGCAACCATGCTGTGGAGCAGAGATCAAATGTCTATCACACAGGCTTTTCAATGTAATCCTTTGCTACAGCAGTCATGCTGCTGAAATAAAAGATTAAATGTTCCTCTAGAGATACTCTCTATTTTTTGATGATAGCCATCTTGATTCAGATGAAATAGAACCCCAGTAAAGTTTGTTGCATTTTTCTAAAGCCTAAAGATGATGAACCTTTTTTCTTTTTTTTGTCTTTTTTCTTCTTTCTTTTTTTTCTTTGTTTTTTTTTTTTTAACAATATTTATTGGTCATTTGTACTTCTTTTGTAGAATATCTATTCAACTTACTTCCGCATTTACCAATTCAATTTTTTTTTCTTTTTTAATGGTAAGTTTTGAGTTTTTTTTTTTAAGGTTCAAAATATTAATCCAGATATAGATATATATTTGACAGAGATAGTTTTCTTTCTATAGGCTGTTTCTTCACTCTGATTGTTTCCTTTCTTGAGCAAAAGCTTTCCAATTCCATACAATTCCATTGCTAAGTTTACAATGAAGGTTATTTATCCTCATTACTCCACTTACCTCCACTTCATTTTGGCTGATTTAACTCTGCATGCTCTGTGAGTTAGTGTGTTTTCAGGGTATCAAACTTTATGCAGATACATCTACTTAGCCAATTTAGTTAGTTGAATGTACTCTGTGTATCAGACACTTGGGGCAAAAAATGTCTATTGATAATTATAATCTCCATTTGCATAATCTATTTTTATGATTAAGAAAATCATTCTTACTTCTGGGTAAGATATAGATTAGAAGCTGCTTCCATATGATACAAAGAAGAGTCAGGATAACAAAAATAGATACTTACCAAGAGAAAGAAGAAGGACATTGGAAATCATAGTAGAGATATAAGAGAACCAGGCAAAAAAGAAGTAAGCAGCTAGGGCTCCAGCTATACAGTTTCCCAGGAGCAGGAAAAAAAAAAAACTCATCTGAAAGATAAGATGGGTGGTCCTTGGGAATATTGGTTAGGAAGGTAGGAGATAAGGGAATGACATCCATGATATTAATGAGTATCTTGGGATGAGTTGGAAGTAAAATAATTACTAAGAGTACATATAAGGAAATTGAATTTTTATGCATTGAATGCATATTGTCCTATTAGCTTCAGCTGTTAACTTAGCACAGCTTGGAAGGGAGTCTCAATTGAGAGATTGCCAGATCAGATTGGTCCACGGCCATATAGGTGAAAAATTGTTCTCTGACTGATGATTAATGTGGAAGGGCTCAGCCCATGATGGGCTACACCATGCCTAGGCAGATGGCCCTGGCTGTATAAGAAAACTGGCTGAGTGAGCCAAACATTAAGCCAGCAAGGAGCATTCCTCCATGGTTCCTGCCTCTAGGTTGCTGCCACAAGTTCGAATTCCTGCCCTGACTATCCTCAATGATTGTAACCGGTAAGCTGAAATAAATGTATTCCTCCCTTCCTCAAAGTTGCTTTCAGTCATGGTACGTATCACAGCAACAGAATGAAGTTAGACTTGTTTTTTGTTAGACAGTTTATCTCATTAAGAATAAAATCCTTCCAGCCCTTTATCCTTACACAACTTTTACATCTGCTCTGAAGTCTAACATAATGTTTTCTCTGGCCTTTTACACTGTGCTAAAAGTTCTAAAAACTTTTATCCACCATTTCCAGCATATCCTCAACAAAAGTCATCTAAATGACTATCATCTTCATTAATTAACACTTGTTAAATATTCATAGAAAGAATACAACTCCAAACATCCTGTTAAATTGGTTAGATTGCTTTAACACTGCATTATAGGTACTCTAAAAATAAATTCTAAAAATGTGTTTATGTTGGAAACCACTTTTTGTAACATAAAAATGTGGAAAATATTGAAAAGCATAAAGAAAGTTAATTTTTCAGAAGCTTTTTCATGCAAAATTGACCATAGATATAGCTAGAACTTGACCAAATTGGAACAACATTTATATACCAAGTTTCTTCACATCTTTATATATTTATGTAGCAGTACATTACTGCTGGGGAGGTTCAGCAAGGAAAACAAGGAGGCATATTCATAGATGAAAACCCTGCCAGACTTCAGCAGAGGGATCACCAACCTCTACAGCGGAATCCCGAGAATCTGAACTCAGGTGTTTTTCACTGATGCAGAACTCCTCAGGTGCAGATCATTAGCAATCAAACATCCCCCACATAAATCCAACACCTGCAGACAATACAAAATGCAAGGGCCTATACATCCCTTTGTCCAATAGTGCACAAAAACAATTATTTTAAACACAACTAAAATAAACTCCAGCAACATATTTATGTATATTTTAGCATCCTATATAGCTTATGATATAATGAGGTGTGGAGTAATGTATCCTAATTTTCACTGTTCTTTACTACTAGACAGTTCTTTGTACCATCAAAAGTATCAAAACACATCATTTTAATGTTTGTTTACTATATCTAATTATGTAGTCCAGTGGACTATAGCTAAATTATTCATCAAGTCTTTTTAAATTCTTATTTTAAATAATACTTTGATAAATATCTTCCTGTGTTCCTCTGTGTGTTCAACAAAAAGTTAGCAAAGGCTTTAAAAAAAATCTTGCCATATGTGTGTATGTATTCTTATGTGTGAGTGTGAGTACATACGTGTCGCAGTACACTTGTGGAGCTCAGAGAACAACCTTGCATACTGTACTGGTCCTCAATTTCTACCTTGCTTGAATCTGGTCATTTTGATGTTTGCTGCTATGTGCCAGGCTAGCTAGGTCCTTCCTGTCTATCCTTTCAATTTCTCTATAGAGGGGCTAGAGTTACAGAGATTCATTACAGCACCCAGTTTTTGTTTTTGTTTTTCATTTTTCTTTTCTCATACAACTTATACAATACATCCTGATGCCCTTTCTTTCTTCCCTCCATCCCCAGATTCCCCATGTTCCCTCTCCCCTATATCTATCCCCATCACCACCCACAAATATGCCCTCCCCCACTTTTCCCAAGAAAAGAACTGACTCCCTAGAGTTACTGCACAATCCTGGCATGGCATAGCAAGATGGAACAAGGCCAGGCACCAATCCCTAAATCAAGAGTGGGCCAGTCCCACTCTTCAGGAGCAGAAGAGTCTCAAGGGCAGGTAAAACATTTAGAGACGCTTCCACTCCAGCCTGTAGGAGTTCTTCAAGAACACCAATACAGATAGCTTAAGGTGTATTTAAGGGATCCTGCAGGTTCCGTGTCCAATAGCCTCCAGTTTTTATGTAAGTTCTAGCCATTCAAACTGAAGTCCTCACACTTGTCTGACAAATGCTTTATCCACAGACCCTCCTCAACCCTTCTCAAAAGCCTATTGATTTGCCAGGCTCCTAGGTTAAAAACTATGTTCAGCCTGGAGACATCAAAGTGAGTAAGCATGATAGATAGCACGTAAAAAAATTATGATGATGTCCAATACATATTGATGTAAATCTGCATATTTATTTCTGTTCATTGAGGTTGTATTAGAAATGATTTCTTGGCTAATATTCATAAGCGTTCTGAAGTCCATAGATGTTCTTGCCATTTGCTTCCAGAGTGAGTCTATCTATTGACAAACACATTGGCAGTATATCGATGTTAAATTTCTAACTACTATCAGCATGCTATGAATGATGTATAAATGTTTGTGTATTTGATAGGTAAAATTATATCTCATAATTCACCTCTCATGTCCTTGATTACTGGTGAGTAAACATTTTTACATATGCTAATCAGTTTTTCCTTTTCCTTTCTTCTGTGAACTCTTTCGTGAAATATCTATTTCCTTTGCATAGTCTCCCACTGAAGGTTTGACGTTTTTCTCATCAATATGTATATTCTCTGTATAGAGTAAGGTTGTTTACCTTTTTGTGGTATAATTTAGTAAATATTCACTTTCAATTTGTAAGTCCTTCAATTTTGTTTGTATTTTTATATCCTTTATAAAATTTTAATAGTTAGTTTAATATTTAATTTTGTGATGTATCCCCACACAGAATTTTACATTATTTCACTAGCATTAAGCTGAAGGATCTATTTAAGTAATTAGCTTTCCTATGCACTTATTTAGGTTATGAAAACATTGTGCTCAGATAAGCTCCTATGAGATAAAGGGCACATCTTTTAAGTTAGTGAGCTACAGAGTCTATCAAATGACTCCGTTTTGGAGTGGGTCGAGATAGAAATTAGGATCTCAGGAAACCGGTAATGTGCTTCTTCAGCATCTCCCTTTGGTGGAATCTTACTTACTTTTAGGTACCAGAGCTCTTCATCTATCACTTTGGCTTCTCTGTTTCCTTGACAACCCTGACTGCAATCTTTCTCATTCTTTGCATGTGTTTAACTTCAGAGAATTTTACTAATTGGCTGCAGTACTCCACATTTCATTGTTCAGGTTTCAGAGCATGGGTTGTCATCTGCACAAAACAAGTCTCAGTCTAGATTGCAACCAATGTGTAGATTTTCAATACTCGATCTGGGGTCTACTTTGTCCAGTAAGCTAGATAAAATAGGGAAAAGGGTTAGTAATGACAGTTGATACCAGTAGTAGGTTGAACATTGCCTTTGAGAACGGCTTATAGGTAGGTAGTAGAAGTCCTGTGATGGACATTGTAGTAAAAAACTGTTGCTTATACAAATGTAGTGGATAATCAACATATCATGGTGATGGCCTATGTTCTTCTGCTAGCCAGATCTGTATCCTTATCCAAATGTCTTAACCTCTGTTATATCAAGGTTGTATCATCTGAAATGTGCATTTTATTATTTAAAAAAAAAAACTATAAGATGGCTCAGTGGGTTAAGATGTGCATCATACAAGACTGACCCAAGTTCATCATACAAGATGACTCAAGTTCAGTGCCCGGAATCTGGAGCTGAAAGAGGGAGATAGTCTTGTAATTGTACTCTGACCTCCATATACATGCCATGCCATTCTCATGCACGAGCATGTGTGTGTGTGCGCATGCGCACGCACACACACCCCCCCCACACACACACACACCACAGAGCACTCTAATAATAAGGAGGATACATTCAAATCCCACAGTAGCTCTACTTCTTTGTGCACATTGTTTGGATGTCTGATGAACTCAAAAGTCTCCTCTGCTCTGTAAGTCTGCTTTTTGATGAACACACTGGGATGTTATTACACTTATCTGTGAATCAAGGGAAGAAACACGTTTCTAATGCAAGTTCTGATGGAGTTTAAAGAACTGATATCAAGAAGAACAAACACGTGTCACACACAGGCCTTGGTTGATTAGAAGGTAGTTCAGTTAATAACAGTGTGAAAAATAATTTTATAATTTTAGTAATTTCTTTTGAATTCAATGCTAGAGCTTGCTACACTTCCAAAAGGTACAATCAACATAAAATGCCCCTCAAACTACCAAACCCAACAGTTAAAAATCAGGAATATCACCAGAAAACTGTTCAATGACTTATCTGTTGTTTTGGGTGGGGTTGCTAATTACTGCTAGGTACATGAAAAGCAGCCCCCAAATCTTAGTAACTTTGAATCAAAATATCTACTTCTGGATTGTATCACAGTGCAGATACCTAATGTGTGACGCTGTGTGATTATTATCAATGAATCCTGGTTCGTAACATCTTCAGATCCTACCATTGTCTAAGCCTTTTTCAAGTTCCCACACAAGCACCATTGCGTTTTGCTGGCAAGAAGCAAAGTAGCTGGAAAGGGTACAGGATTGTTCCTTTCTCATTCTTTGACAGAGCCAGGAACATGGTCCTACCCGGATCCCAGGGGAGACTGTGAGATGTGGTCTTGCTGGAGGCCAGGATGAAGAAGCCAAATTAGTACAGTTAACGTGTCTTGGACATAACGTATGAGATACATACTCAGTAGGGAAAAAAGTTTCTGTCTTATCACTGTACCAGTAGTAATGACCTTGTCCACAACAGTTTTGTCTCCTAAATGATAAAACCATATTTTCATATAAAAAAATGAAAAGAATTTATCAAGGTAGTTTTGAAAATTTCTTATTACTGTAGAAAAGGTATTGATAGAGTTTACAACAAAGATGACTGCGTTTAGCAGCAGGTTTTGCTGATTTCTTCTGCTCAAAGCCAATTTGTCATGAATTCTTTACAGTTGAATTTTCAATTTCAGGAAAAATAAGTGTTCACAAATAGCTCAAGAGGTCACTCATGATTTCTGCATAATATTATTTCTTGTGTGTGTGTGTGTTTTTTTTTAATTGTTGTTTTTCAGTTGGTCATAGAACATTTGAGACAACGTCTATTTAGCAGGTCTATATAACTCCATCCTTCTGCCTCAGCCTCCCAGGTTACAGGTATGCATCACCACGCTTAGCTTTATATCGTATGCAGATGCCAGTCACCCTTAAATGGATTTTTTTTCTTAATTTCACAAAAGAAAACTAAAAGAAATGGTATATATTCTACCTTCCTGTTTCATTGAAGTCACCGTTTAAAACATCTTGACTTACTCAAAAGACTGACTTTCCTCTTCGTTCACCCCTATCCGTGATGGAGTGCCCTTCCTCTTCCTTTTGTCCTACTCCACCTTTTCCAAAAGCCACTATGGCATCATAGAATAGCTTGCTGTTTCGGTATGCCTCGTCTTTTGAGACAGTGTCTGTCAGTGAGCCTGGAGCTCAATGATTTGATAGGATTAGTGGCTAGTGAGGTCTGGAGGAACCTTCTGTATCTACTTCGTCAGTACTTGGATACCATCACATACCACCACATCCAGCTTCACACACGAGTACTGTGTATCTGAACTCAGGTACCCATGCTTGCATAAGCAAACACTTTACTGACTGAGCCACCTCCCCAGATCCTTGAATGTATGGACATGGTATTTCTCATTCTCTTACACTTTTGAAGACTTCAAAATCTCCAGTGGTGTTTCCCTTTTAGTTTCTTATTATTATAATTGATGGTCTCTCTCTTCTTTGTCGGTTTAGTTAGAAGTTTATCTATGCTGATTTTTCAAAACATTGGGATTTGTTTTCATTTCTAATTTCTTTGATTTACTGTTTCTTTCCGTCTAATAAATTTATGTTTTTTTTTACCCTCATCTGAAATAACTTCATGTGTAATTGATTACTTTCCCTTCGGTGAACATGTTTTTAATTCCTTTACATTCAATATTATAATTGCTTGCTATTTTTATTTTCCTTATGATGGTGAATAATTTCCGAATAGGGAACATAATCTCACCAGTTGACTCTAGCTGGGTCTGTTTTTGGTACTATTTTTGACTTGATGACCAGTTAACCAATAACTTGGAATATTCATTAGTCTTGATTTAGAAGATCCAGCTTCATCCATGCATATTAAACAGTATTGCTGCATTCAATACAAAAGTGATTCTGAATGCTTTTAGTTATATCATGGTGTGTCGTGTTAACAAAAGAAAGAAAATATTACTAAAATTCTACTGATTGGAAATTTTTTTGATTTTGATAGTCTTTGTTTCTAGCTGACTGATACATTCAAATTCCTTGGTTTTTGTAAAGACAGCAGTTTTGATTGTGAAGGTAATGTTCTTTTACTTTCAATGCTTGACAAATACTTTTCTTCCATTGGATAGCATAGAAATAGCATTGTGTACCTCTTTCTCAACTTATACAAACCACAACCACGTTAGTGAAGAAGAGCATATAGCCAATTTTCTTGTCAACTTGGTTAAAAATACATTTGTCAATAGTCTTCCTGTAAGTTGTCATCATTTTGTCATAATAAACCACCAACAACTCCAAAGAATGCTGCAATTAAAATATATTTAAGGAATCATGGTTGTTATGGATACTGGTAAGTAGCCTACATTGTGGAGTGTTGCATCCCTGTGGGATCATACATCCATATTTATCAACTCTTAACCTGATTAAGAGCTTATTAGGAGGAAATATTTTGAAATTTGCATTAACATGAGCTGTACAATCCTAGATATTATCATTAGATATCACTTCCTAAAGGAATAATTTTGGAGTGAACTTTCAATGACAGAAAACTTCAATGTTAAATTAGTAAAGTTATAGAACATCTGTCAGCAAGTTACTAGTTTATCTCCTTTGGTTATAAATAGTTAATATGTTCATTTTTATAACTGTCCTATACTATCTGAACACCAACTAAGTATAAAGCATTGCTTATCTTGTATGTAAGAAAATCAAATAAGACACAATTATTTGTATATAATGTATACATTATTTGTATATAATGTATACAAATAATTAAGGGTGGGCATATGATGAAATTCTAATTAACCATTAAGTGATTTTACAGATTGATACTTGTTAATGTGGGAAGTATATACCATATGTTCCTAAGTGAAAACCAGCCAGATTCAAATTAATGTGTAAAGTGTATAATTTTTATAAAAATATGATTCAAAAATTGGTAGGATTATATATAATGTTTATAATAATTAGTTCTGTGTAGTGGTAGCATATGCAATTATTTTTTGTGATTTGTTTTCTATATTCCCATGGTTTCTGTTTTAGGTATATAAAATGTTTATAGATAAGCAGAAATGATACATATAGCAAGAAAGTACTATGTACTCTCAAAAATGACATGGGCACAAATAGTAGGCATTATGAAGCTACAGAGCTATTAGTCTGTCCAAGAAGATAATTTACTAAATATTTGCTGTTTCAGACTCTGGGATCACTAGGGATAAATTCTCTATTTTCATGAAATCTTTTAATTGCTCTTAAATCTTTGAGAAATTTTTAGAAGTGGTAGATTGTTTTGCTTATCTCAGGTGCCAGTTTCTTATAATAGCATAAAACTTTGAAAGGTGCAATTCAAATGGAATATCTCATCTTCCTTTAAATGACATCATGAAAAATATGAAATATATGAGAGCTAGAGGAAAAGACTCAATTTTGAAATTAGAAAAAATGACTAATGGAAAAAAAATTAAACTGTGGGGAAAAAGTTGAAAAAGAAAAAGAAGCTCAGCAATGTCACTATTTTTAAAATTTGTTAATAATTAAAAAATGTTTATATATTCAGTTATCTTCTTGGAAATTGACAACTCCAGAGCTGGTTCACATTTTCAATATGACAAGACACTAAGAAGACTTGCTTTGTTCTGGAATATATGCAGAGCTGAGAAGGAGCAGAAGATTGAGCAGGGGTGTCTATTATCCACTTTTGTGGTACTCTAGCCAATAAAAATCATTGATTCTTCAGTGGCCACAGCCAGGCAGGAGATGTAAATGAAGATCTTGTGATTATGTTAGTTAGCAGTTTCCTCTGAGACCAAACATTCCGTCTTGAAAGGCAGCTTATTAAGACAAGGATTTCTAAAAGGAGGTAAAACAGTCTATCCTGCAGGTAGCCCACTGAATCTCAGAAAGTAAACAACTCAATAGCTTTCGGGAAGTTCCTGAAACTGACCAGGCACACTAGACTTCTTCCCCAAGCATATATAAGCAGTAAGAACTGAGTTTCAAGAGTGTGGTTATGTATCAGAGCCAAAATGAGAAAGTGACATAGATCTCAATTCTGTGAAACCTTGGGTTTTTCCCAGGGGTGTTCATTCAGATCTGCTATTTCAAAGCTGCTCAACATATTTATACCCTCTTTGTGGCTTTTATCCAACTTTCAAACATCTTGCTAGGAACCAAGGTAGACAAAGAGTCTAAGATGTTTTTTCTCAGGGAGACAGCACTGAAATGTTGTAGGCAAACATTTTTCTGCATTAAGAATGACATATGCCATATAGTTCATTTTAGGTGACATTTGTGATATGAGTAAGTGTGTGTATATGTAAGATAAATAGGTGATAGCTAGCTAGAGAGATTCAGGGTATAAATCTTGGCATGGAAACAGGTCAAGAGTCTATATTTGAGTAAAAGCTGAAAAATATTACATAGGGTTTATACCTATTCTCCCTACAAAGTCAAACACTATTTATCTGGTCCTAAATATTCCTTGGATTTAAACATATTTCTCTTGTCATAAAAGTTTCACACCTCGCTATGATTAAATTTATTTCTTGCTTTTGAACACTCAGTTTATTCTCATATATGTGCTTCCCTGTGATCCCATCTCCCATACCTAACAGTTCAAGACCTGGTTCAAATGCTGTTTCTAATTCAAACTTTCCCTGAACTAAGTGAAGTAATATCGGTCCTCTCCGATGGAGATTGTGCAGTTTCTGGCTCCCGGTTTTGTATTCATCATATTGAATTGCATTTATTTTGTATCTTTCTCCCCATTCGATACTGAGCTATAAGAGCACGCCTTCTGAATTATGAGTCTTGATAACTCTAGCATTTGGCAGTTCGGTCTTACAAATTATTTATTGATTGGCTACCCTGTTTAAATGAATTTGTGTTGACAGAGGAGAAAGCTTCAAGAATTGAAAGTCCGAGAGAGAGTGCAAGGAAGATGGGTGAGGTAAATAGGCCTTACTTTGCTAAGATGAACAGCATTCACTTAACAATTTCCTTTCTGACTGACCTTGTGTGGAGGCCATCACCTGAACTGAGCTCCGCATATCTACAGGTGAGCCTTTAGTTTGCCGCAGGACTGGGGGTGGGACGCGCTATTTGCAAAGGCCATGGGAGATCACGATGTATCTTTTGTGAAAATCCCTCAGAAGTCTTCACCAAATTATTCATTTAATCCTTGATGAATTTCTTCGTTCAATGACCAAATAGTAGATTTGAAGGTATTGAAGAGCTAGAAGAAACATTGCCACAAGGATAAGGAAAAAGGAACTCATTTTAAACTGGTAGGCATCTGAGTAATGTATGTGAGATAATTTACAACAGTTCTTGGTGTTACTAATGACTGTTGGCATCGCACACAATCATGCCATCACTCTGGGGTTCCAAAGGTAAAGGTTTCAGGGGTAATTTTAAACAGGTATTAGTACATGTAGTTAATTAGTAAAAACGCCTGGTCAAAGGACTTGTCCTTGTATATGATGCTTCATTTGTAGTCAGAAGAAAAGTACTTGTGGTCAAAGCAGTTTTAAACTACTGAAGTACACATCATAAATGCACTCTGGACAAGTAGATACAGTTGATGGAGACTCCAGGGGTTGTCCTTTACTGGCAATGAATCTGTAGATCCAAGAACAAATGTACTGGTCCTGTGTGAATGCCTACCTTCTGCATGTGGTTATCCTATTTGGAATGCTTTGGTTGAGACTTAGCATATGTTTTTGCTACTTCCTGCTGTATGATCAATACTGGAGGATTTTACCTTTAGAATTTAGGACTATTTTTTATTTGTAACTTTGATAACTTTGGTGTTCTTTGGAGATCTTAAATAATTAGCCTTCTCAGTAAAGAGAATATCTTCTTAAAAGCCGGGGACCCTGGAATACACATCTGCATGGCACTGGGGAAATATTTATAGTCTGGTGTAACTCAATCAGCTTGTGGAAGGAGCAGCAACAATGTGATTAGCAGAAAGGTAAGATGAGATGAATGAAAAACTGTTCTCTGTTTCTGACAAATTAATGGGCATGTCTGGCTTCTTTCAATGGATATAATTCCTTAGGTTTGAAATAAGTGTTGGTATCATTGATTCCAAGAAATGGATGTTAAATGCGGACAGCTTTTCGGAAGTTATAAGCTAGCTGGTACTCATGAATGAGAAGAAGTGGAGGTAAAGGTTGAGAAAGATTCTTCAAGTTGAAATTCTTGATTTTCTCCACATTATTTCACATAGACTTTTGTTTATGGCAGGGAAATAAAAAATGCAGAGCCAGCCCAGTATCAGTGACAAATGGTGGAAAAAAGCAGATCATCACACCTAACAGCATAGTTAGGTTCTAAGATGTACAGCAACACTTTCCTCACCTTTTGTCTGGCACCCCAGAACCCCCCATGTCACCTTCATCATCCCCAGGACTAAAAAGAAGAAAAAGAGAGTCCCAAAGGCCAAAGATAGAGTTGCCTATTGTGGAAAGGTATGCACAGAAAAGAGGTTAGTTCTCACTGTAAAGCCAGAAAATCTAAACCTTGAAGGGTGTTCATCTACCTTCATCAGATAATGTAAATTTATTTAACATAATTATAACCAAAAACTTAGATGAGAGCTGGAAGTGTTGATATTCTTTAAGGAGATGATGTAGAAAGAATGTGAAGCACAGTAGTAAAGCATGTTCAAACATGTTCAAGGCCCTGGGTTTATCTTCAGTACGGCCAAAAAGATGTTAGAAGACATAAGCAGGATGGCAAAGTTTGAAAGAAAAACTAAAATAAGCAGTTCAATGGATGAATTAAAGTAGGAATGTAAGCACAAATAGGTAACAAAGAATTGGAGAACTAGTAACGGAATTCAGAAAAACAAACGTTGACTGATGTGGAAGAACATGTAAGAGTCATTCTTTACAGTGAAGCTTTTCCAGAAAGCCATAGGGAAACATCCTGGAAAAAGAAGATATTTGAAAACACAATTACCTAGAACTCTCAGAATTAAAGATATTTATGAAAACATTTGAGGGCACAAAATGGAAATGCAGGCAGAAGAGGGAATGAGATACAGGTGTAATAAAAATTAAAGAGCAATTTTAACTGAAAACTATCAGTTTGATACTATCACATTTTTGTGGAATGGTGCATTTCCTATGGAGATCTTTGGTCCACTTATGCAGAAATCTAAAACCCCTTGGGAATCTACTCCCTGTTGGAATAGCCCTTGAACCGATGCTAATAGATGCAAGAGTATACTTGTTCTGTTTCCCTGCCCTGCAAAACTCCAACTGTTAGCTTATTCTGACGTTCTCTGCAGGATCTGTCTGCAGCTACATTCCATGGTTCTTTGAATTATTGCCACAAGGCCTATTCACAAACAGCCACTTCCTCCACCTAGGTAGGGCCCTCCACTTACCACAGTTTGTAAAACTCAACCAACAAAAACAACTGAGACTAAGTGTTAAGACAAGTAAGCCTATGAGCTACATTTCACACTCAAGTCCTAACAGCTTCTAAGGGTCATTTTTGTTAATAACTGTGACCTACTTTGAGGAATAAAACTACTGTATTTCTCAAATTGCACTTAAGAAGTAACTGCTAATTTACTCTTAAATAGTTGAAGGCCAAGGAAATGTGAAATGAAATCAGCAAGAAAACCAGACTATAAGACAGACGTTAGTGTTGACCAAAACTAATATTCTGATTTTAACTCATTATTTATTTGCTCTTTCATTCTCTTTTGCAGTGATTTTCCATGGTCCCTGATTCATTCATTATTGAATTGTTTTCATGTTTATAAAGTTGGATTTACCTATAAATACAGAGTTTATCTTAATTTACTGATGTATTGAAAATAATTCAAGGACTCTATTAAAACCTTTGTGAATTACAGTTTTGGTGAGTCTACATTTTTGTTATTTGAGACAGTCTTGCTAGATAGTTCATGCTGATCTAGAACTTTCTGTGTGGTTCTGCTAGCTTCCAAATTGCTGACCTTCTGCTTCAATCTTTCAAGTGTTGTAATTGCAAGTATGCCTATTATGCTCTGCTTGGGTGTCTGAATTATTACAGAGAAAGATTTCAACCTGGAGATTTGGTGATTTACTTCAGTTCATACAAATAATTCATGATTGTCTTAGCACTTGAAGGAAAGATTTATTAATTTTACTCAAACAACATAAAAATTACTATATCATATAAGCATGTGATTATTGTAAACATGACAGATCATATTTATTTTGAGAATATGTTGAAAACAAAAAAATTATTATTTAAAAAATTGCTTATTAATAATATTTCATGTGTATATTCCTGAGTGTGTGTATGTACCTGATACATGAAGGGGACCTCAGTGTCCAGTAGAACTTAGATACTCTTGGAGTCAGAGTGATAGGCAGTTACAGGATGTTCCACAGGAGTGATAGTGAAAAGCCCAGTGCCTCTAGTGGTAAAAGTACTAACCTCTCCTCAGTTTAATGTCAAGTACTCACTTTCCCATAAACCTCTGTTTAATGCCAAGTACTTGCTTTCCCAGAAGTCCTTGTTGCCACATAACATTTAACAAGCCAATACAATGCTGAGTTCTGACCAATCAGAGAGAGTCCCCTGCTCCCTTTAAAAACCCATGTAGGATGCTCTCTTGGTGTCGGCCATCTTGTGTGGTGGTGCCAGACCCCCTTTCTTGCTCTGTAGAATAAAGGGTCCTTGCTTTTTCATCAGAACTGGTGGTCTCCTGGTGGCACTTGGGGAGGAAGGACTGGGCACAACATTAGGAACCTAGCCTAGGTCCTCTGCAAGTGCCCCTAACCACTGAGACACGTCTCCACCACCAAGTGCTATATTACTATTGCATTATAATGCAGAAATTGTTTCTTTTTGTGTGTTGCATACAAAATAAAATATAAACATACTAATAATATGTTTTAAACAATTAAAGATGATTTGTTTTGAAGTCTCCTATCGTAGGATCCGCCATTACATTTGATTACGGAATGCCACAGAATTATGTGTGCTGCAGCTTTCATCTGTATCAATCAGCTACAAATTTTCTCCTAATAATTCCTAATCAAGGAAACAGATATTCCTGCATCTCAGTCAACTGTGGTTACTTATAATATGCTCTTTGACTGATTAGTTCAATTTAAAACTGTGGTCAGGAAAGTTTGTCATCAATTATGTCAACATCTCCCAAAATAGTTGGGGGAAAATGCCAGAGAATAGAGCATTTAATCTGGTCGGTAATCAAGACAATTACTACATAGCCAGCTCTGAACAAAGGGGTAAGAGTGGTATTTTCATGGGATCAATTGTTCAAAAATCATCTTGGAGCAAATCAAGGTTTTAACATTAGAGGAAACCAGGGCATCTCATCTGTGTAGATGAAAAGCATAAGACTCTATACTTTTAGTAAAGAGTGTATTAGTATTTAATATATTATTTAGTATAGAATTGATTCATTCCAAAATACACTTACAAATTTGAAATATTATTCTGTGGGTTTGTTTAATTTTAAAGCTACCGCTAGTCTTAAAAATTTAACAAACCACTAAACAGGTGGCAAAGAGAATAGAACTCTTAAAGTAAAGGATGTCAGTGGGAAATAGCCTCCCTAAGTTACACAGGAAAACTAAAGGCTATGTGCATTTTTACCAAGTGTATTTGAGTAAAGGATGTTTCAAGTTTTCAAAATACTAAAGTTGTCTTAATGATTGAAATGAGTTTGTTAAGAACTTCCCAAACCAGGAAATGTATTTGATTTTCCTTTGCAAAAATGATCAGCTCGCTTTGGTTTTCAAATTGTAGTAATATACTAACCATGCCTCAAAAAAAATAATTCATAAAGAGCATGTTTTCTAATCAAATATATGATCATATTATAATTTTTTTTTATTTTTTCAAAAGAAGCATCATTTTTGAGCTGTGATGGTTGTCAGCTTGATGAGATTTAGAACTGCAATGGAAAGAAATCTCTGGACATGTCTGTGAGAGGCACTGGGCTTTGACACGGGAAGACACACCCTAAATTTGCTTAATACCAAAACAAACTGAGTGGAAAGGAGAAAGTGAGCTGACCATCACCATTCTCTGCTCTCTGTCTCCTGACCATACAATGTGAGCAGCCACCTCAAGCTCCTGCCCTCATAATGTCCCTGCCATAGTAGACTATACCAATCCAAAGTCACGTCTTTCTTCCTAAGCTGCTTTGTCTGGTATTTTGTCTAGCAACAACGCAAGTAATATAGAAAACTGGTACAAAGATCTAGGGTCGATACTGTGATGCTCCTGAGCACGTGACTGGCCCTTGGAATTAGATTGTGGGAAGGATGCTGATAACTTTGGAACTTTCAGCTAGATGAGCCTTGGTATTCTTCAAGCATAGTTTCCCAAGCTGTTCTGGAGGATGAGAAGACAAGAATGTTGAGAGAAATGTGGGCAGTAAAAGCTTGACACATGAGGTTTCTGAGAGGTACAAGGGTTGTCAGGAACAGGGATGGGAACTGTATCAGTTACTTTTCTATTGCTGTGATAAAGCACCATGAACAAAGGCAACTTATGAACCAGAATTAAGAAATGATCGGCTACTCTGGCAGAGGCTGTCTTAGGGCAAGATGGCATTCAGGTGACTTTGCTACCACTTACTGTTATCATGCAAGTCTACAGTAAGATAGTCTAAAGCATGAGCAGAAAGCAATGAAAACAATGTGCAATGTGGTAAAACCAAAGGAGAGTGAGTTTTAACTTGCAAGACAAGACAGTTTTGAAAGCAATTGTAATCATGAAAGAGACTAAGTCCATTACAGAGCAACTCAGTGTTCTGCTCTGGGACAACAGGAAAGAAACTGATACATGAGAGTTCCTAAAACTGAACATTTCAGATTATTTTTACTCGGGAAAGTCACAAAGAAATTGTTTCCTTATATTAAGGTTTGACCACCTGGAAAATTTGTTCTCTGGCATTAGTGAAAGAATCTTTGGGTTAAAAAAGAAAAAAAAGAACTGGAAAAATGCTAAATTTAGGAAAAGATCCTTACACGTTTAAACCACTCAATGATTATTAATATTAATTAATCAACTATGTGGTGTCAACCACCATGAATGTCTCTTCGGAGAACCATAAGAAAACATCTCTACCCTCCAGCTACTGACAGCCAAGTGTGACAGCCAAGGCATGCAGAATGTTAACCAGGCAGACACAATGCAGCACTAAATTCCCCCTCAAGGCAGTCAGGAGGAGTAAGATCAAAACTTAGAGAACTAATGAAAGTTTCTCAGAGAGACTATCTCTAAGGTCTGATAGATAGATAAACATTAAATATAAAAAATCTGAAAGTGTTCCCACTGTCTAGGAAGGTACAAAGGTAAGGAATGACGATTACCAGCGCACTGGATAAATATCAGTGCAATGGATCAGCCCACCGCTCAGCAAAGAGAATGGGAAGCTAACAGATAGAGGAAGAGTCTCAGTTACTTTTCTCATTGCTATGACAACATACCTGACAAAAGTTGCTGGAGGAAAGAGGTTTATTTGGCTCACGGCTTGAGGCTGCAGTCCATCATGGGGAGGAAGGCCTGGCGGCGTAACAGGAGACAGCAGCTCCTGTTGCGCTCACAGTCATGAAGCAGAGAGCAATGGTTGCTGAAGCTGAGCTAGTCTTTGCTCTTTTATTCAGTATAGTACCACAGCCCATTTCAGGTGGGTCTTCCTACTTCAACAAGCCTAGGCTAGACAACCCTTCAGAGAAATACGCAAAGGTTGGTCTCCTAGAGAACTGTAGATCTTGTTAAGTTGATGATGTATATTAACCACCCCAGGCAGCAAGAAGAATCAGTCTACTTCTATTTCACTTCTGTCCTTGCCACTATGGTAAAGTTATCATCAAAACAGAACGAAGAGAAAAACATGATCAGATGTGAAGTCCCAGAAAAAAAAAGAAAAAGAACACATCAGATACCACCTATGCATCTTAAATGAATTCCTGTTTACAGCCACAGATGACTTGCATTCCAAGGTGTCCAATGGACTTACAGATGTAATCATGAGTGATTGGCAGTGACTGCAGAATCACAGAGGAACGGAGTTTTGTCAGGAGACGTGATCTGAGTGAATAAGGCCTGGTTCTCTCAAAGGGTAAAATGGTAAGTTCTGGAAACTATTAGATCAGCAATGTTGATCTTTAATACATTCTAGAATGGATTACTCTAACAAGAAATTGAGAGTGCTTGGGAAATAATGAGAGTCGCTCCCAGATCCAGTCTAAGTGCACTAAAAGCATTGCTACGAAATTAGCCTTATTTAATTTTGTGTAGGTTGAGTAGTCTGGGAAATTTCAGAAGGTTGAGAGGTAATATTTGTGTCTAGGTAAGGATTTTTATGAAAGCACTCACGTGTCCTAGTGGAAAAGGATAGAAATTTGACTGACTGATGGAGGCAGGCGGAGCACAGCGGGGCTCACAGTTACTAATTTGATATTAGCTGACAGGGATGCTTCCTTGTGCATCTCATGGCTTCGTCCTCAGCTTACATTTTAGAATCTAATCTGGTCGAGGAGACTTCAGTCTGGAAAGAGTGAGCGGATACATGGATAGAAACAGAATTCAGAAGAATTTTAGTAGCCAAGCCAAAGCACGAAAAACAGGTCATTGAGATTCACCAGCAGATATAACGTATGGTTTTGACTTTTACAATCTGCTATATAATGATAAGTTTGGGCTTCAAAAGTTCATATCAAAGAAATCAAAGCAAAATTGAAAACAGTGCTAGGTACTGTTGTTAACCACAAGCTGAAAGCTCCTCCTGCAAGAAATATGACAGACTGTGTAAATGCATCAACAAAGGAGCAGGCCCGATACGAGGGAAATAGGAATAGGAATAATTCCTAATAGTCACTGAGCTTGACCATGCTAGGAGCCTCTCCTCACTACTGTTCCACACAATCCAAATTCATGGTACACAAAAGGATCTCTTTTCCCGACATCCACCCACTTGCCTTAATATGAGCAATAAATGCTTTGTATGTGGACCTGATTTGACCTTAACTTCAAGTAGAAATGGTGAGCAAAAAAGAAAAAAATATTCCGTCTTCCTTTGCACTGTAATTGGTTTAATTAGTCCAGGCCTAAGCTTATCAGTGCATGACATGCTCCTGGTTTTAGGGATTGGTTCAGAAGTAGCCAATTGATGCAAGTCTCACTATTTTTTTTTTGCTTCCCTGCTCCCCAGCAGTTAATGGGAAGCAGCCTGCCTCCCTTGCTGAATGAGGCATCAGGCCACACTAATTGCTGCTGGCAAGCATCCAAGGACTAGGCTGGACGTCAGTCTGGAGGGAAGGTTACCACAAAGACAGAGGCAGAGAAGAGCACACCACTGGAAGTGGACCCAGACCCCTGACTGAACTGTCTAAATAGCTGAGGCTGGAGTTTTCAGTCCAACGTTAAAGCCAACTCGAGGCTGCTTTTCTCTTACCTTTGGCTAAAAGCCTTTCAAGAAACTCGAGAGCAAACCTCTAATACAAAGAGTCCTGTCAAAGTCGAGGGGCACGATGCCACAGAGGGAAATTTTGAAGGACTTGGGGGAAGAGTTGTTCCGAATGCCTGTCCAAGGGAAGAGGGTATTGCTCAGTGGTTATTACTTAATAATTCAAGGCTAAGACTGTTGCTGTGGCGCTTTGAGGGGGAAAATTATGATATGATGCAAAACACCAAGAAACAGTCTAACTTTTAAGGCATTGTGTTACAGTCACCTGCTTAGCAATTAGTGGAAGTGTTGAGACAGAGGATCGCGAGCCGTACCTAGACGTTCTGTGCAGCCCCAGGTTTGAGGGTAGTTGCTTTGTAAAAGGGAGAGTATCCCCTGCCTTGTTTTCTCTGTAGGTCCTGAGTGCTGTTTTCTGCAAATCTCTGTCTCCCACCTGAAAGGTGAATAGGACAGAATTAATGATTTCTCAAACTGTTTTTAGCTCTGAAAATCTTTTTTGCCACCCAAAAGAAATCACCAGACCTGCATTCACCAGGCCCATGGCCTGCAGCTTCTCATAATAATACAATTAAAAATGTGTGATTCTGAAACCAGTTTCCTGTCAGCGTTTCCCCGTCAGGGCTCCTGGGAGGTGTCTCCTTGGGACATACTCAGCTCTAATTCTAGAGAATTCTTTGAATATTTCAGACATGGAATCTTCTGTTGAGTGAATTATCAAAACCCCAATGACTGAACAAGGATTTATTGAGCACTTACGTTCCGGGGCCTGTGCTCAGCATGATGACGGCAGAAACCTTACCTGTCTGGCTTTGTCTAATGCACAAAGTAAATCAAGAGATTCGCTGCAGTGCATTCTCTGCTCTTCAGGCTCCATAACCCTTTTCCTAGCTTTGCTCTTAGTACTGAATCCCGGATATGACCAAGATTCTCAATATAGGAAAAATATGATGGGGAGGGATAAACTATCATTCTGAGTACTTATTGGATTATTTTGAGAAATCCAGGAAAGATTCTTTAAATTAAAGCTGTAAAGCTATTTTGTTCTATGCACTTATGTAATGCTATATGGTATCATTTTTTAAAATAGGTAATTTTTAAAAATTTTTTAACTTATCTAAATATGCTCCACTCTGAAGATAGTTAAGCAATACAAACTGAACTCCATGGGGTCAGGGATAAGAAGCAAACACAAAGCTGAAGGGAGCAAGGGTGGGAAGGAAAGGTGGGTATGGAGGGAGTTGAGAGTATGTTAGGAATATATTGCATAAAAATTTCAAAGAATTTAAAGTAGTTTAAAAAGAAAATACAAATTAGCAAAATACAACTCACAAACTTCCAGGTATGTGATAAATTCCTGTTGCTATTCATCACTGTGCGCATACCATAGACTATAAAAAAACACTCTTTGTACCCTAGGGCTTAGTAACTGGAGGAGCCAAAGCCAACAGGTGAGGCCTTGAGCTGTTTCTATAAGGGTCATGCCTGTGTGCCACAGGAGTGAGAGGAGGGAAAACAAGGGGCCGAGACTGGGAAGTTAAGACAGACAGAGTGGCTCTTATTCTTGAAGATTGACATTGAGTGCATTCTGAAGAATGCTACTTCGGCGAGGCAAAGACTACCTTTGGGAGGTAGAGAATCTACAGGAATCCAGATGTGAGGAAGGCCAGGGATGCTTTTAGGAGTTGGATAAAGAAGTTGGAGTTTCATGGGAAGCAAAGGCAGGTTTTCGTGGTGTGCCTAGGATCCGATCTATCTTAAAGTCAAGCAAGTAATTTATTATTGTACGAGGTTTGAAGTGACGAGATTTGTACTGTTTTTGAGCAGGGAGTAACAGAAGTAATGCCCGAGGAGGCAGATTTTTATCAGTGACCTATATCATGAATTAGACAATCGGAGTCTTGCCAAGAAGGCATTATAGAAATCCCCATGAGAATGATGGTGTCAAGACATGGGTTAAAAGATTAATGGGAGATTTGAAATTGTGCACAAGACATTTCGGAGAAAAGAAGGCTGCTAGCTCATCAGACACAGGTAATTCTTACAGGTTTGTTTGTTTGTTTGGGATGGGCACATTCAGTACCTAATACCAACTGTATCACATCATCATCTGAGATTTATTTTTTGTAAGTGCCTATGTATGTTATGTGAATGTCCTATCTTTCCTTGTAGATTATGATGTTCATGCATACTTCCTTTGAACACTGTACTCTGAGTCTCTAGGGTCCCATTTTGTTGAGACTAGAAGTAGAAAGGGGAAAAGGGTCAACGTTAACATCAAATTTCCAGCTGAGTTAGCTGAAGTCCTATCACCCCCTTGGACACGTTCTCAAGGTGAGCTGATAGACTTCTGGCAAGACCTAGACTTACGTGGTAAACTGTGAAGCTGACGTGAAAATTAAACAACTACAAACACTCTTACTAGAACCCAGCTAATGACTTCTTTTGTAAGAATGGAATGAGAGATAGAAAGAGATTATTATAGGTCATGTTAAATGGTCGATGAGGTAAA
The DNA here is from genome assembly GCA_026225945.1 of Cricetomys ansorgei. Classification (NCBI taxonomy): domain Eukaryota; kingdom Metazoa; phylum Chordata; class Mammalia; order Rodentia; family Nesomyidae; genus Cricetomys; species Cricetomys ansorgei. The sequence continues at coordinate 1,181,107 of JAMJFZ010001038.1, read as the reverse complement.
ATAATAGAATTTCGTTTAAGATCCATTTACATCTTTCTGTGTTGCTTTTTCTCTGTTTGTCTTGGGTGGTTTGTATAAATAGCTAGTCTTTCCTCTTCCTATTTAAATGTCATTATAAACATCAGACATTGGGATATAGTTTGCTCTCTGTGTTATAAGTGGCCTACTATGGCTGTGTTTTTGGACTATGAATGTGATTAATAATTTAAATGTTCAATATGCTGAGAAATGTTGAATTCATTTTGGGAGTCCAATAAGAAGGTAAAGATGCTACATCTATTACTTATTTCTGCAATCAATTATGTTGATGGGTGAACAATTACCTTGGGAGAAAGTGAAAGAAAAAATACTGAAATAGATCCTTACATGGTCTATTTAGCAGAGACGAAGCTGACAGTGAGATACTTGAAAACACTGAATGTAGATCTATTGGTTTTATTGTTTATTTTTGTCATATATAGTTTGATCTCTAAATGGTACTCAGGATTAATTACATTGTCTAATAGAAACATGTTGACAGTGAGCTCAGCTGATCTTTGCTGCAAAGAGAGAATGCAGAATTCATGAGCATGGATGCAGGCAGTTTTGAGGTTTAAAAGTGGGAAATGGAGATGGCTCCTTTTCACGGAGCCTGTTTACTTAGCCAATAACTGGCAGGGTTATTACCTATGCAGAATTAAATAGGTGATGCAAAATAGGTGATTCTTCATGTTTGTGGAGAGAGAAGTTATTAAAATGGTCATTTTCGAGATGAAGAGGGGGAACTGAGCACTGAAATATAGAATTGCTAGGTGGCACAGAAAGTAGCTCTCATAAATTCAAGTGAGTACAGCTGCATATTTTCTGCAGGATGGTTGCACAGGTTTGGAAGTGTAGGTAAAGAGCTAGACTCACCTGGATTTAGAGTTCTAGGAGGAAAAAAAATAGGGAATGAAGGGCAAGGAGATGGAACATGTGTGAGTGTACAGTAACAGAGACAATGTCCACAGGTTAGGAGAATGAGAGTCCAGGCTGTGGTAGAGCAATCGATTACACAAGTGGAAGTGTTCTTAAAAAAGGGTGAGTGATTTTGACCAAATCTGGGGAGTGATATTTGAAAGCAAGAATGGGATGACGAAGCCATTACTGGAAACAACAAACTCTGCTGTGTGCTCAGGAAAGCGGGTAGTAGGGAGACCTGTCATCAAGGAATGGCAAGGACTTGATATTTGATGCACTTTTTCAATATCTTGTGATGTTACTGAGTCTGAAAAAAGAACCAGGAATGAGGAAAAGACAGTAATCCAATGAGTGAACTCTTCAATAAATGATGGATGGCAATATAACATAGTCATGAAGAGAAGGGACCGGTTAAAAACTGAGCTCTAACAATTGTTAGACTGTGAACAGTTATTGTCCCAGAACCAGAAATACACCAGAAAAATAGGCACAGGGCATATGTACCTCATAGTTATGTGAGAATTAAACTTGCACAATGCATAATACCAAGTAATTATATATAAATGTAGATACTAGGAGCCTTTAGTATCACCTGATAGAACACCTCCCCTCCTAGATTATGAAATGTGGAAGATAAAAGAGCAGCCCATCATTTGAGAAGGCTTCAGGCAAATATGTGACCTACAAGAAGATAAAATTCTGTGAGAGTTAGTCAGGAGGCTTTGAGAAAAGGCTGATGTGAGGATTAGTTATTAGCAGAGTAGAAGTCCCAGTAACATCAAGAGGACAGGGCAGAGAGTCAGCCTGAGTCAGATTCAGGACTTGCACACTATCTAGAGCTAAGTGTTTGCATCACAATGGACAAACAGGGATTCAGCGTTGGTCCATCAGTCAGATAAGTAAAGTTAAGAGGGACAAAAGCTTCTCTGATAGTTTTTCAAAAGATGAATGTAGAAACCTTACATCAGATACCAGATCTTTGCTGTGGCCATTTGGGAGTCCGAGGGACCATGGCCCTAGAAGATGATAGAAACTAAACAAGGAATTGCTAAGAAGCAACTGTTTAGTGCTCAAACTAAATCCTAACAGCCAGTTCACAGCTGCAAGCCTGTTTTAAAATATAGTAAATTATCAAAGCACCTTTATTTCTCCTTCAAGAAATATGTCCTAATAGTTCATAATATTAATTATGTAATTAATTCTATATTAATTTACTTGACAAGGGTGTATAGTTTCTTACTAATGCACTGATGACTGTATCTCTAGGTCCATCTATGGATCCACATGAATAGTTCTATTTATATTTAAATATATCATCTGCCTTTGGAGGTTATATTAGGAGTTAAGTTGCCAGAATAGATTTATTGACAATGATCATATCTGACTTCAAAGCTTTTCTCTCTGTGATGGCCACCCATAGGCCTGCATCCATGATGAATCAAGGTTGCTTTTGGAAGAGCAGTTCAGGGAGTAGTGAAGTTAAAGTTTACAGCTGTCGTGGGATTCTACTAACAGCATCTTTACTCCTTTATCCAGGGGGTGGGGGGAGTTGGTACTTGGCCTACAGGATTCATCGGTTTTGGAATATTGAAGGTTTTAGTATAATATGCTCAGGCTCAGAGAATTCATGCAGGACCTTTTTTTCATCATAGTTTAGTTCAATGAACAAAGAGATTTTTTTTTTTATGTTGTGGGAATTTATCAGTGATTATTTCATGTGGGTATATTTTTTCACAACTATATCACAACTCCCTGTCAACAGAGGGAAGAGATATTTAGTCTGTAGGCAGCTGGGTCACAGTTGACCAAAGCCACTGGCTTCCTTGTCATACTCTGAGCTGTGCTTAGGAAAGGCAGAGTGGAATCATGTAATTGTACATGAAAAAGGCCATGTTGTCATCAAGGAACTGTGGTTAATGGTGGGAAAATAAGGCAGCCAAGCAGGCGCTGCCCTTTTAATAGGACCTCCTGGAATTAATGAGGCTGCGTTGTTAGGGACAGCAGCAGGCACCATTTACCAGCACCTTTCCCATGGTACAAGACTAAGGCTACAATGGTAGTGTTGCACAAGCTAATGTTTTCCTCAGCAACTTCACAATTGTACCTTTCTCTACTGTAGCCTGTTCAGGTAGCTTCTGCAGTTCTATACGTTTATACACACAGCACCACACTGGGTTGGAGATGACAACTTTGGGGGACTAAAAAGCTCTGAGGAGATTGCAGAAATGGAAGGTGTGTCTCGTCCCCCCATCACTCCCTTTTGACTGCACACTCGGTTTAACAAATGTTGTCTTTAAAGGTGAAGAACAGACTGGCAGTGAAACGGTGAGATGGGTGTACCTAGTGATTTTAACCAAGACTGTGAGGAAAGGGTTCCCAGCATCTCACCCTCGACTCCACAAGAAATTATTGCCTTTTTATGCAGGTTTCACCCAAATAAACTAACAGGCAGGAATCAGAAGAATGGAACACCCACTGAAATGTGTATGTTGTTTTAGGAATTGCTAGTTTTGACTCCCAAATCCCTTACTCTCCCTCGGACTGTCGGAACCCATATTGTCTGCTTTTACCCATCACCCTACCGTTTGCTCTGTGACTCTGTTTCTGGCCTCTTCCTGCCCTGTTCACTAGCTCAGCTTCACTTTCCTAAGAAGTCTCAGCTTGGGACTTTCAGCTTGCTCTTTGCTGTCAGGAAGGGGAGGGGCCTCATGAGCTCCTCGCCCATACATGATAGGTCCACTCTTGCACAGGTCTTATGCAGGTAACCAGAGGTTCAGTGAGCTCATGAGTCAACAGTTGTATTATATCAAAAATATATTGTTTCACAGAATTTCCCCTCTCCAAACTCAGGTTGTTATCTTCATTCAGCGTTCTTTCCCACAATGTAGTCTTGAAGGGTATGATATAAATGTTGCATTTAGGGTCAAGCTTCTGAAGTCATTTATTCTCTGTGTTTTGAGCCTCTGCATTAACCATTGCCCTTTGCAAAAACAAGAAACTCCTTGATGAAGAGATGGACACAAACACATGCATTTAGAAGGCAATTTGACAACATGTCTATTTAGCAAAACAGCAGTAGTAAATTCTCCCCTGGACACTCTGGCCTCCCAAGCCAAGGAATTTTGACCAAGTTTACAGTAACAGGCATGAGTTTCCTTCTATGGAATTAGCCTGAAATCCAATCAAAATACAGTCTGCTGTTTCCATAATACCACTACTGTACTAGTGGGCATATTTTATCAGTACTCGTGGGGTCCTCAGCTAGGTAGGACCTTTGATGACCTCTCTTCTCCATCTGCTTACATAGTTCCTTCCATTGCCACGAAAGCTAGCCAGCAGGGAAGGATCTGACAGCTCAGACTCAGCTCGGTTTCTTGATGTACTGGAGCCCAAGTGTGTCGTGTCTTCAGCAATAGTTTCACAATCTAGATTTGTGAGGCAGCCAAAAGCATTGGCAGTAACCTGTAATGTTTGGGGTCCACTTGGACCCCCTGGCCAGCAGCTCATAGGACAGTATCTCAGATGTTCCACTGGAATTTTCATTGAATTTAGGCTTCTGGTGAGAAAAACTTCCACTCATGCACACTGCCTCAGTACAAAGCTGTTTTTTTGTTTTCAATTCTAAACTACAGTTTTAGTAGACATAAAGTTTTGCTTGGGGATTTTTCACACATCCTAGGTTTTTACTAACCTTGCCCTTGTCCCCCCTCCCCCAGCGACATCCTCCCTGAAGCCTTCTGCCCCAACCATTCCACCCTTTACTTCCGTATCGCTCATATTGTACCATCCCCACTTCTTAAGGCCCTTCTTTTGCCCTGCCACTCACCCCTCGTGGCTCCTCTCTAGCTGTCTGGCCTTTATAAGTACTCCAATTAAACGGAACTAAGAACTAAGACCTCAAAGCTAGGATCTGTATACTAGGGAGAACGTGCAGTTATTTGTTTATCTGTGCCTGGGTTAGCTCACTCAGTGAGATGGCTTCTCCCAGTCACGTCCATTTTCCTACACATTTTATAATTTCATTTTTTACAACGGAATAAAATCCCATTCTGTACACATACCACAGTTTTATTATGTACACATTGGTTGATGGACATCTATAGCCGTGTCGTAGAAACTTTCTCTGACTCACTAATTTTTTTCTTTGGTTTAGAATTTTTATAAGAGATTTATTTGTTGTTCAGCTCAACATTTCTGCTTCTATGTGGACTATCTGTTGTTATTCTTAGTTAGTGGGAATAATGGTATCTCACTCTGGCTCTCTGTTGTTAGAGCATCTGTTCTTAAATCAAGAGTCAGAAACCAAGGGAAAAAGTCACATAGCATCTACATACTAGATATTTGGCCACATTCCACAATGCCTAGGGCTTTGGGAATCAAACTCCCAAGCTTATTTTCAGGTTAGTATTTATCTTTCTGCACTATCTGGCCTAACGTACACTCCGTTACTTGATCAGAGGTTTTTACCACAAATGTAGACAGAGCTTCAGAAAAATATCTGCCTGTTTGCAGGGGTCTGGTAAGGAAGAGAAGCCTACCTGTCAATTACTAATTCCATAATCATTTAAGCAAAATTGGCCCAAAATACAGATGCCTTCAGTTCAGGCAACTCTTGTTATTTCTTTTAGGGGAAAAATTATAATAAAACATTTTTCCCTTAATAATTAGATCTTAAGAATTAAAGGAGTCCTAGTGTGAAAATCGGGATGACTATGAAGATAATTTATTGGTTTGGTAAGAAAATAGAGATGTTTCTGAATATCCTAAGTGTAGTTTTTAACCATGTTCATAAATGAATTCTGACAGATATTTCCTAGTTTTCCATGGGTATTTTCGTAAAACTAAAGACTGATTTTAAAGATGCTTTATGCTAAAGTTCCAGAAGTTCTGCCCAGTATACTGATTGTCTCCAAAACTATAAATAGCAATATCTGTGACTTGAAAGCAAAATACGGCCATGTTCTCATCTTAGTATTTTGTATTCAGTGTAGAGAATATATCTATGGATTAAATTTTATGGAACATCCAGTGCTATCTGTTTGAAGAGACAAGAGAGCAGCTTTGCATCCTTACTTAAAAAGATTATCCACTTCCTTGATGTACATGGAAGTTGTCTGTGTTGTATGACTCCATTCCTCTATTTCTGGAGAGACATGAACAAATATCAACTCACCTGAGGTTCCTGATGATAGACTGAAATAAGAATACTATCAAACTCCTACTACTGAGTGAATCAATGAATTTTATTGAAGTTACTTATGAAAATATGAGTGAGTTGCTATCTTCAGAAGCAGAAATTGCTCAAAGGCAGCAACATCACCAAAAGCCCAGCTCAGTGTGAGTGATGATGGCTCACTAAAGCTACAAACCAGGAGACCATTGTACAACTTACAGACAAGCTCAACATGCTGGGTACTATCTCTTTCAGGCAGATCAAGTGGTCTAATCTTCTTCCTTGTAGCCTAGCCAATTTACCCCTTTGAAACAGCTTGGATCATCTGAAGGATTCTCTTAGTAGTCCTGACTGCATATAAGCTTGGAAAGGGAAGGATCTAGTGAATCTTGTCAGTTTTAGGGAGTTCCTGACGCTATTGAGTTGTTTACTTTCTGAATTTTAATGAACTTCCTTGAAGGATGGAATATTTTACCTTAATGAGGTTCCCTCCAAAATAGAATATTTTATTTTGTAGGAAATTATTAAACGCGTATAAAATGTGTATCTCCCCAAAGTAGAATTAGAGAAAAATAGGATAAATAGAAGTAAGTTATTTGGACATTTGCATTTTTCAGAGAACTTTAATCTTAAACAATTACTATTTAGGATTTAGTTATACAGTTAACAGTTAAAACTGTATATATTTTAAATTATCTAACTAGACACAATTGTCTTCGACTTTTCATAAGTTCATAGAAGTCTTTTAAGCATAGTGCAATGAAGTATCCATAAAAGCTTGACTGAAGTAGGTAAAGATAAGATCACGAATGTAAAAGCAAGTACGAAAACTCAAAGGGCTAAACAGAAATACAGTTGGGTCTACTGATAAGGGTAATAAAAGTGAATAATTATCTCTGGAAAGGCAGAAGGGATTGGAAGTGTTAAACAACTTCATTTCCTTTCTTTTCATAAAACAAAATAAGCATGTTCCTTTCTCCGTCCAGAAACTCATAAAAATACCATTGTTTCTCCATGACATTAGGAGGTACATGAGCCATCAGGAAAGAGTTTTGGGAGTTCAGTGGAAGATCTATGCAAGGATAATATGAGTCACAGATTTTGCTGATATTTTTAACATCTTGAACGCATATTTCAGGATAGTGGAGTTGACTCATAACTAACCTGCTTTGTTTCGTCTAACTTGAGCCTCTCTATGTAGTATAAATCATTTTGGGCTTTATTTGTTTCCTAGTGACATATGGTATTTGGCTGTTTTGTCATTAACCAGTAATAGGAGCTCCTATGTGTATATGGAATGTAATTATAGCAAGCATAAAAGTTTAATCATTATAATATAATGTTTATCATATGTTAGAGTTTATACTGAAAAAAAATTATCATGAATTGATTTTGCTGTTGTTTTGTTTTTGACAAAATTACACGAAAAACATCATAGGTATACAGCCTTTTTTTAATAAGAGAAAAATGTTTCATGTGCTGTTTTGTTGCCATAGCATCTTCACACTGACAAAACTCCCGGTGCTTATATGAACACATCCATATCACCAGAGTAGGTAAGACAATGGACGTGGGATGTCGTCCAAGCAAGCACACACTGTGAGGGGCACACTGAAGAAAGCACTGCTTAAAGTTCAGGATCACATGACTTTTTACATAACACAATAGAACTGCATAAACATTATTCATGGAATCTGAAGTTTGGGTGCTGTCTACCACAGAAAGTGAAATCAAGTATCAAAAATAATTGTCCTGGAGCATACACAAAAATTCAGTTTGGCCATTTAGGCAAAGCTAGTTTTGAGATAAAGTCCCAAAATGGGGGCATAGGCATTAATACTAGAATGACATTGAACATTGAATATTAATTGTTAATTTTGAAATTCTAGCCAGATTTTACATATATATATATATGTGTGTGTGTGTGTGTGTGTGTTCATGTTTGTGTGTATATGTGTATTTTCTGAAAACTGTAAATAGTTTTATTTCACATTATTGAGTTACTATTTCTTATATAATTTTAAGTTTAAAAAAATAAATTGCTGAAGAAAAGCATTGAGAAATCAAGCATTTATAAAGATAATTATTTAAATTGGCTGAAATCACTAGAACAGCAATGAGGTTCAAGAGCTCAGATTTGTAAAGCAGGTAATAATTACTCCAGCTGAATAGCATTTAAATAGAATGATGGTTATTATTGGGGTGTAGGAGTCACATAATTCTGAAATTATATGATAAAATAAGCTAGAGTATGTTGCTTAGCCCTGAAGTCATGAAAACTTCCGCTGTGCAAATGACTTTTTCATTCTGGATGAAAGCATATTAAACACAGTTGCATTACAAGATAATGTCAGGCCTAAGCTGCCCCCTGGTCTTGAGCCTTGAATTCCATTTCAACCAAGTCATTTTTCTGTAGGGCAGAATTAAAAGTTGCATATGATATTGATTTGTGGCACCAGGACTGAGAGCTAATTGCTGCATTTCCTAAGTGCAGAGTAAGCACCTCAGTTGATTGCTAGTGTGGCTACCAGGCAAAACCCAAAAGTTAATCTTGAGGACATGCAACTTCCTGCTCACAGTGGAATTTATTTTGTCTGACAAGCCACACACATGCTATCTATTCTCTCTTTATTGATAATAGGTCCATAAGAGCATATGTAGTTTTAAGTCTACAAACACACAGGGTTCTTTAGGTATAAAATATCAGAGTTAAGAAATCTAAGTGTTAATCATTTGAAATCCAAGGAAGCTGCCCTTGTTGATTTGCCCATACTCATATTTTTATGTATCTCTATGTAATAATGTATGCACATATATTTATTGATCTATCTTTGTCTATCTATATGTATGTATTGTTTTTTTCAGATATTCATTGCTGTTATAGGAAAGCAAATGACTTTTATACATTGGATGTGTATTTTGTGAACTAATTTTCTCCTTATTAGTAATTAGAAAAATAACATATTAACTATCAAAAAGTATATACTTTGAGTTGTCTATATAGTTAATTATGTCATGAATAAATAAAGATAGGTTGATTTTTTTTATTCCCAATGTGTATATCTTCTAATCATTGTCTTGTTTTTGAACACCAACAATGCTAGTTTTTCTGTAGTTATTCTTTATCACACTGAAGAATTTCCCTTCCTGTTCAGGTTTTGGAGGGTTTGGAGGTCAGGATCAGAGTCCTGACTCCAGGGCTGCACAGGCTTGAAGAGGAAAGACGTGAATTCATTATAGATCAGCAAGAGCAGGCGGTTAACGTGTGAAATGGGAAGGAAATTTCTTCATATGCTTTAAGGATATGGAAGGAAAGGAACAGTTCGTCTGAAACACAAAGTTGAAAGACATGGCAGAAGCCTTATGCCTGATTCTGACCTTCCAGGTAATATTCCTTTTGGATGCAAAAGCATCTGGAACAGTGGTTGTCACCCTTCATAATGCTGTTACTGTTTATACAGGTCCTCAAGTGCTGGCTCCCACACATAAAATTATTTTTGTTGTTACTTCATAACTGTAATGTTATAATCATATAATCTTATGAATTATGGTGTAAATGTCTGACATGCAGATGGTCTTAGGTGACCCCGTGAAGGGTCATTCAACTCCCCAACCTACAGTTTGAGAAGTTCTAGAAGGAGGAACATTGGCTGCTGGCCTCAGATTATAAACATGCTGCCGACTAACACAGAGATGTTTATTACAAAAGTTCATGCAGCGTCAGGGAGGGGGGTGTGATCAATATTTAACCCAGTTTCACTGTGATCTGTATGTCTGCCTGGGAATACAGAAAGGAAAATGCACAGACCAGAAAAGGTGAAATGTAAGGGAATTTTTCATAAGCTAGCTGTCATATCATGGACACTGATATTTATGACAATAAAACAAGTCAGGAATTACTTGCATTTTAAATTTTGCTATGCGTCCTTACATTAAATATATATATATATATATATATATATATATATATATATATATATATATATATATATATGTGAAATGCATTGTTTTCATTTGTCTCAAATTCCAGAACTTGAGACAACTGTATTCATTTACCTGATTTGGGGGATTAAACCCTAAGGAAGAAAGTTCTATGTCCCTTTCCTTACATTGCTAAGTCAAGCAGAAGTGTGGTCTGGAAAGTTCAGCGACTCCCCGGTGTAGATCAGGAGGGGCCTGAAGCTAGAAAGAAGCCTGTAGCTTGTGAACCTGGCTTTGTGAGCACATACTAACCTGGTAGGCATACTCACTATTAAGAAGTGTTTAGCCTTCTGTGGTGGAAAATACTCTGCAAGCTTGGTCAACTCATGCTAACGCTGTAGAGAAAGCAAAGCGCACCTCCATCACGTAGAAATAAAACTATACATGTGCTTCCAGATCCAGAGGTGAGTCCAAACAGCTTTTCCTGGCTCACTTTTCATTTGCCAAGTTGGGTAGTTCTACTTGGGTTATTGAAATCTTTTCTGACAATAGTCATTAAAGACAAAATTTAGTCTCTATTTAAGAAAGTATCATTGGAAGAAGACACTGAAAATAATTCTTTCCTATTGTATTATCCTTCAGTAAAAGAAGCAGCAAAAAAAATTAAATGCTGTGTATTTCCTGGCAACAAGGAAGTTTGTTAAAGGGCGCAGGGAGAGAAAGCGAAGCATGGATGACTGGGTAGTAGCAACAGGATCACCTTGCAAAGGCTCCTGCAACTGTGTGGGGCCTGCGGAGCTGGCTCCTGTCAGAGGCATGATTAGTGTAAACCCCCTAGTGCAACTGTCCATTGAGAGTGACCAATTTAAAAACAAGGAGTGAGCCAGTTAATTACACTGTCAGCAATAAATCTAGCAGTGGGCTGTTGGGGCAGCCAGGCCTGTGATGCATTCAGGCAGCCATCTGTCTATCTCCCCCATCCAGTGGATACTTGTTCCTAAAGAACTGGTTTGGACAAGTAGCCCAGTGTACAGGGAATGTCCCACCTTATCTCGTGGCTGTCTTCATTGAGTCTTAGGCATTTCAGGGAACTTGGCAGTAGGAATTGAGAGCTAAGCAACAGCCTTGACCCTGAAGATGTGAAGTAGTAACTCTGTTTTCTTCACAATTGTTTTTGCTCCCCCTTCTTTAAACTTTGAATATGTTTTAAAAGTAACTTTAAGATTTAAAATTTAATTCAAGAAATTCTCATTTTTGTGCACATGTGTTAAGTGCACGTGAGTGTGCTAGAATGAACACTCATGCACACACCTTCAGAGGCCAACAGCATTATGTTGGATGTCTTCCTATAGAGCTCTAGGTCCCGCAGCCTTCAGATAGATTCTCTCACTGAGCCAGAAGCTTGCTGATTTGGCTAGACATGCAGGCCAGTGATCTCTCAATTGTCTCCACCCCCAAATTTTTGGGGTTACAGGTACACACAGTCTTGGCTAGCTTTTTAATGTAGATGCAGAGGGATTTGAACTAAGGTCTTCACACATAGAGCAAACACCATGAATAATCTCCCCAACCCTTAAAGCATGTGCCTTAAGTAATACGACACAAAGGCAAGAAACAAAAAATGGGGGTATATATAAGACTTGTCTGCTTAAATAAAGACCAGTGGTGTTTTTACATTGTCCATTAGTACCTGATCTATTATTCCTTTAGCCAGATGGCGAATGGCTGGTTTGGTAAGGATGCTATACTTTCATTTAGTGCTCATGAATTACCAGGAGGGTCCTCTACACGTTCTCAGCACAGGACAGTACATAGAATCAGATGGACCTTTCTCTCTCCTCAGGCCTACAGGCAGCACGTAGGTTCAGGATCCAAACAGCCTCTTCGATTTCTTCTTTCCTTTGTTTTGTCTCACCTCTAAATCTACAGCTTGCTTTTTTCCCCCCATTGTTTTAAACCTAGATTTGGATTTACCATCTCCAATTTCAATGCAAACATGTGGAGCACAAGCAAAGTACTTCAAATGACCAATTAATTTTTCTTACTTTCAAAAGCAAATGGGAGTCCTACCCGGAACTGGAGCCATTTTCTTAAATGAACAAGGAAAAAAAAAAAAGGCAAGGGGAAGAATGGGAATTTGGGTAAATCACCTTCCTAGAGTTGTTTCACTATTTTCCCCTCAAATACATTTTATGATGACTTGGCTTTTTAAAGTAGATTATTGCTCCAGTGAGTGGGAAAAAAACAAAACAAAACAACTCATTGATAAGATTTCAAATACAATGTATACTTGGGATGGAAACAGAGTATTGATGATATCATAGAACTATTATACTCTGTCAACATTCTCTTTGGGAAAGAAAGATAATCTTTTCCCTTGCCTTTTTTTCCCTTTCCTCCTCCCACCCCCCATTCCTTCATCTTTTGTTTTATCCCACATCTTTCAGTACTTAGCATGAACCAGACTGTGTAGGCACTGCTGAAAAGTGGCCGACAGCCTATGTTCTTGAGAAACCTATATGTGAGGAGCCATTTTGATCCGTTGTTTGCAGGGCCTTTATTGTGGATTTAGGAAATCTTTCTGAGGGAGATGCATGCTGAGACATTGGGAGTCCAGGAGCTGCTCCACAGGCAATGTTTCTCAGTCTGAAGGTTGGTTAGTCATCAGCTGGGTAAAAATATGAGGACTGTTTAGGGGCATGAGAAACAAGGAAACAGAATGAAGAGGGAATGCAATTTCCAGATCTAAGTTTCTGTTATACCCAGCTCACTATACCTATAGACACTATGTTACAGTATATAGATGTGGGTGATATGTATGTGCCTCTTTATGAAGAATTAGACTTCTTTAGATAAAGACACAGAATGATCTGAGAATTTTGAAATTTCTGGAGAAAATAAAATATTTGCAATATAGTAAAAGCTACTGCTTAGTGAGTTATGACTATGCTTAATTTATTGGAAGATAAAATGTATTGTCACTTTAGCCTTTGATGACTGGGTAGGAACAGGGAGTATGTTCCACTGAATCAGACTCTTGTGTAGAGTTTCTGAAAATCGGATAATATGCATGAAGTATTCAAATGGGATAAGGAGATATTTTAGCTGGGGTTTGGAGGCTACAAGTCAGTAAGTATTAGGAGAAGCCTATTGGGGAGAAAGCTTTAGGCCAGCATATGAATTATTTACCTGTTACTGAAGAAAATGGGGCTTATTTGTAATCAATAGGGGACACTGACATTTTTAAAGGAGTAGGAAGGCTACAGTATCCTAGAATGTGACCTACAAACATGAATGTAGGACAAATGAAATGAGTTAAAGTTGGGGCAACAGATCAGTTACTAAATAAATCTAGTAGTCATCACATTTATATAACTAAAGAGAATGAACATGAGGGTAGTTATGAAATATGTCACAAGGCATGGGCTCTAAATTCTGAAATGAAATTGTATAGAAAGCAACTCAATATTTAGGACTGCAAGTCAGGCAGAGGCCTCTTTAGGTATAAATTTCAAAGTTCAGCCTTGATATTCACTATGTGACATTATACAAGTAGTTTAACCATTTTGAATATGGTAGTATTATTTGTTTTACTAATAGAATAAAGAGCAATGTCTCACACATGAAAGATTCACACGTAAAAGATTAAAAGTGTTTAATATCAAGTAACACACACACACACACATAAAACAAGAACAAAATAGCACTGACTTCCATGCAGCAGGAACACTTACCCCTCCAAAAAAAAGACATTTGTTGAATTTTTCTCCACTAGTGGCACTGGAGTATTTTCCCTGAGATATTGAATGTTAATTAGACAAAGGGCTGCCCTTAGGAACTTAGTATGTCATAGGGGAGATACACTTAATTAGTCAAAATGTTCAATGCACAGAGGCACCTCGAAGCGCAATTGAATTCTGTAGTGGGAACTGTTTCTAGTTGTGGGAAAAGCTAATAAAGGAGAAAGCAAATGAGCTAGGTCCTGCCAAGTTACTGGTATTGTGTATATTAAGATGATTGGAAAGGGCTGGAGAAATGGCTTAGTGGGTAGTGCTTTCCATGTAAGAATGGGGACCTGAATTTTGATACCCATAGTCTATAGAAAGCTAGGTGTGATCATATGTGCTCCTCCAGGAAGATAGGAGGCAGGCACAGCAAACCATCAGAATCTCCCAGTACAGGCATCCTAGTATACACAGTGGCAAACAACAAAAGACTACTGTCTCAAACAAGGACCAATATTCAAAATTGTCCTTTGACCTCCACCTGTGCACCAGATACATGCATACTTGCATTCACATACATGAGCACACACACACATAGATGCATCATACACAGAGATTAAAGTGAAGATGGAGATGAATGCATTTAGCAGTTGAGTTTAGTTTAATTGTAGTTCAGAAGGCATAAATGTGAAAGGAGACTAGAGGTAAAATTATAAGGGCCTTGTCTGCTTTAAATATTAGATTGAGAAATATAAAAGAACCTGACACATTTGAAGGAAATATTGATGATATCAAAGCAGTGCACTCTTCAGAAATATTTGAGCCATATTTTAAAGGAGTAGATTTAAAGGAAAGGCTGCTTTTTTAGGATGTTTTCAAAACTCAAGAGAGAAGAAAGAAAGTTTTAAACTTGAATAGACAATGGGATTAAAAAAGAAGAAAGCTGAAAGTAGAAATACTTTAAAATGTAGATTAGAAAGCACTAAGTGGTTGTGTTAGAATCAGGACACATGGAGGAATCCCAGAAACCTCAAACCAACACAGGCCATGGCCACTGCTCTTGGTTACTCACTGGAACTTTGACATAAGACCCTGTTGCTTAAGATACCACACACTTCGGTTCCAGGATATGGAAACAGCAAGCTGGTCCTGAGAATAAACCATCCTCCTTGTTGCAGTGTTTTCATAATGCTGGAGGGTGCTATGCAGGTTACTGGAAAGAAAGTCATCCATAATCTCACCCAGTTCTCAAGCCTGCAAGTTACGATGACAACCCTAGCATATGCTCATGGTGTAGTAGTAGCATGAATGTTACCAGAATAGCTGACTGATTTCTGATTGAAAATAAGACCCACTCCACAGGAGGACATTCATGCCTGGTAATTTTGGACCCACTTTTGTGTCATTGTGTCTCTTGTTTCATTCCATCAGCATTGTCTCCTTGGTTTATTTGTCCCACATAAATTCCCAAATAGGAGTCTTTTAGGTCCATCACTTTGTCTCTTTGTTTATGTAGATTTTCATAACTGGGACACTTTTTTCCTCCAAGCACAGCTGAATACCAATAACGTGTCTATCAAGGACCAACCCGGACAGCAAGATATTTATGAAGACATCTCTAATGTGCCATTGCCTCACTATCTCCTGGACAGATGTACTGTCCTCCTCAGTTCCCCAGAACTCTGAACATATTTCTGTTATGTCATTTACCAGATGGTTCGAAACCTATACAATTAATTGTTTATTTATACCTATCTCCTCAGACTTGTGTTCTTTGACAGAAGACATTCTGATTTTTTAAGTTTTCTATTCCCAGATCATAATGTAAGACCTGGAAGTTATCTGGGGTTCAATAAACTGAAAATGACTATATGAGAGTCTAGCGATGAAAGAGAAAGAGAGACAGGTCACCTAAGATTAGTATTCATACTACATTGAAAATTCTCCTTCTATTTTAATCTTACATTTTTCCTTTGAAAGTTGTAGCTAAAAAAGAAAAATTTTTCTAGGTCATAGGATTAGCAGCTTGGATATGACTGCTCCTCTGTTTTCTGGAAAAGAGAAGGAATTTGTCTATTTTTTTTTAAAAAAATAATTGATGAAACTCAGGGGAAGATAATTTTCAACTAACTGAATGATAGTCTGTCGGGAAGATATTTGTCCATGAATAGCTGTACATATAAGCACAAAATATTGATCTCCTTGCTTCAGCATGTAAACTGCCAGTTAATATTCCCTAAGTCAACTGCCATCTAGAATGTGTGTTCTCTAGGTCTGTGGCTGTTTCTCTTTTTCCTATTGCTCTTATTTATTTATTTATTTATTTATTTATTTATTTATTTATTTATATTATTATTCTCTATGCGTTTGTAGAGAACCGATGATATAAAAAAATTAGGAAAGTTGAAGTTAATCAGTGACTTTCATTTTAAAAATTCGGTCTGGAAAATCTTTGGAGTTTTAACTGTGTTAGTTTTGATATTCATAGCTTCATAATCTGTCTGATAATAGCGATACGTTAAATTATGTTAATGTGTCATTTACTTCTGACACTTTTTATGTTGGGCTTTTTAATATTCATAGTAATGTAACCCAGATATACTATAAAAAATACTGCATTCTTAAGCAATTTCAAGGATATTGTAAATCCTAATCCCGCTGTTCTGTAGAACACTCAATCCCATTTGATGATAATTGTGAAGCTTCATTATGGCTATTCCAAACTTCCAAGATCATACCTGGGTTTTGAATCATAAGGTATTGGGTGTGTGGAGACAAAGCTTCATCATCTGGCCAGTAAAAACTGGCATCAGTTTTTGCATGTTACCAAGCAGACTTTCACTTTCCCATGTTGGATCTCTCTATTCAGCTCTCACTCCTGCTGTTTCTGAATGACAACTGGGGAAGAGGAATCTCAGTAGAGCGAAACAAAGACCCTGGCCACTTGCAAGTGTTCTCCTCCTGGCTTTGCTGCCTATGAGGCTGCAGCCATGAAGGATTTCCCCCAGCCCTAGACATTCTAGGGCAGTCGCCTCTCTTGTCACCCCCCTCCTTTCATGGAATCTCTTTTTAGTTTGAAAGAATCCTTTCCCTTTGAAGTTCTAAAAGACATTTGCCTCTGCCCATGACCCTGCTGCCACCCCTCCCCTGCCCTCGCAGTCCTAGGTTTGGGAAATAAAAGCCAAGAAATATTTTTCAGGAATCTGCTTTCTCTGCTTTCCTCTCTGCCATGTACATTCCCCACAGCAATAAGCAGTGTCTCAGCTGTTTGAATGGAGAGAAAGAAAAAGTGAACACAATAGGAAAAATGTATCTCAAAAGAGCAGATAGTTACAAGAAATGGAAGAAATTCTAAGTGGAAGGATGAATGTATTCTCTATTTAGAATCAATAATCATCAACTGCTCTACCGCAGCCTGGTTTTCCTGGAAAGTGCAATTGTTGTTTTTGGTGAGGAAAATAAGGAAACAACAAACTAAGATTATGTCAACTTCATTTCCTTACATTTATCTAAAAGTAACCCAACCATGTGTGAAATTACATAGTTATCATGTGATTTCTTAATTAATGTATTTTTGTTTTTGTTTGTTTTGTTTTGTTTTGTTTTTTGAGGCAGAGTTTCTCTGCTGTAACTCTGGCTGTCCTGGAACCCTCTCTGTAGACCAGGCTGGCCTTGAACTCACAGCGATCTGCCTGCCTCTGCCTCCTGAGTGCTTGAATAATTAATGTTTTAACTGAGAGGTATTATAAAATATATGCTTTATAAATTTTTATAACTCTTTTACTCTCTTATTCTACACACAGTACAAAGGCACACACATGCATATAAATATATACACATATTTACATGTATATAAAACAGGCATAAACACACAGATAGATATACGAAATTTTACTCCCTTAGGTTATAGGAGACAATGACAGTGACGGATGAAAAAAAAATATATATATATGGTAGATAGGTAGGTAGGTAGGTAGATAATAGATAAGTAAGTAGGTAGGTAGATAGATAGGTCGGTAGATAAATGATAGATAGATAATGACTATAGGTGGATCTATCACTTCAGAACATGTTTTTGGTTAAAACTATGATGTTTGAATTGGCAAAAAGAATTAAAATCCTCATGATCAACTTTCATCATTAATACTCATCTTGATTTGAAACATCAGGATTTGTATAAAGTTAATTTTTAAAAAATTCAAATCATAATTCTGATACCCAGAAGATTGTAATGAAAGCATTCAGATGTACATGAAGTCCGTGATGGAAGTGACCTCATAAAAGACAAGGAAACTACATGTGTGAACACGTGTGAGTTCATTAACTTGTGGCTGATCATTCCAACTTGACTGAGCTAAGCAATACCCAGAGACTATGTAGAACATTACGTTTTGGCCTGCCTGTGAAAATGTTTTCCAAGAGATTAGCATTTGGAAGCTAGACTGAGTGAAGATCTTCAGTCACCAAGGCAGGCAGACATTATCTCATTCATTCAGGACCCATGTTAGGACACAGAGCCTGGGCTTCTGTGTTCTCAGCCCTAGACTTTGAGATTCCTTCTTCTCAAATTTTGTCACTCAGGATAGTCTTATGTGATTGGCTTCCTTGATTCTCAGCCTGTAGGTTTGGCCTTGAATCTGCTTTACTCATTTCCTGAACCACTGGCTTGCACTGGATATCATGGTAATTCTCCTCTATTACTGTGGAAGTCAGACCCTTACAGTTTCTCATTTCCTGTTCTCCTGTCCTTGTTTCTGTATGTCCTATTGATCCTGCTTCTCTAGAATACACCGAGTGATAGCAACTGAATAATTTGATGGGGAAAAAAGGAAGATAATCTTTCTTATTTACTAATGTTAATATTGTATAATAATGAGTCACTTTCATTTATTTTCTATTGAGATTTAATAATTCTTTGAATCGTGCTTCATTACACTTTTATCTGTATATTTTTAAAAAAGTGAGAATAAGAGACTGAATAAGATGGTAAAATTCATTTAACTAGGAATAGTTATGGTTCCTTTCAATACTGTGTTCATTAGAAAACCATTAGGATTTTTCCAGGTTGTAGATTTTTGCCAGAATATGTGGCTGTCTACATCAAATACTATCATATAAAACTAATGTGTTGGTCAATACCCAACTTGGTTCCTTCACCTACCGCATCTGCCTCCAAAAATCTTTTCTTCAGCAGGACACATAGGACGACTGGCATGCTGAAACATGACTCAGGCTTATTTTGGCACACCACCAGCCTTACCCTTTCTATTCCAAACAAGAAAGGACCCGCAGTTTGCCAACCTGTAAAAATGAAATTATAGTCTTCCAGTCTGTCCCATCTACCCAAGCTCCTGACTTCAAAGTCAAGGAATTACAGTTGAGTACAAAGCTAGAGGAAAGATTCCATACGACACATCCCCCACCTTTGACAAAAACTGGAAGTTTAGGAACCCTCCTCCTCAATCACCCTCAAGTTGAAAACTTCTTCCAGAATGCTTGGAACTCACAGAGAACTACCACATTCCAATGAGACTTACTACAAGAAGCAAACAGAATGGCTCAAAAGAAGAAATGCCTGGGAGGGGATCTGAAAGGAACCAAAAAAATCACCTTTTTTGTTTCTCTTGGTATGCTTTGGTCTCCCTGCTTATACCTGTGAAAGTATTCAGAGAACATTATTGACTTCAAAACTTCACCTGAGATTTCATGCCCAGAATTTTATTAGTGCTTCATAACATAGACACAAGGTTGTCACATTATTGAAAGTGTGCTCATTTCTTGGAGGCTGGGTGAATATGGGATCTGAGAGCTATACCCTGAGTCATCTCATAGCATAATCCAAAAGGCATGATCAGAGCCTTTAGTCATCTTGTTCGCATCAGTTTTCAAGTGTGTCAAAAAGGCCTATCATTAATAATACATTCTCAAGACCCAGAGAACCCTAGACATTCAGAGGATGCTCTGCCAAAGACAGACCTCTTTGGACAATTCCAAAGTCTTTATAACACAAAAAGCATCATTAAAGAAGAAAGCTTTGATTCCTTCCCTCTAGAATTTACTTCAGTGGGTGAATCATCTCTGAACCATCTGATGCTAATAGTATTAGTAAAAATTTCCATGATACCTCACAAATGCCACCTAACATGTCATGGTGACTGAAAAGTAAAGCGTAAGCAGCTGCTCTACTGGTTGTGGTAACTCCATGCACCCCTTTCCCACCATGCCACTCCCATGGGGCGACTTCTTCATGAACAGGCATCTGCACACTGTACCTAACAAGGACTCTTCTGAATTTTATTTATTATTTTATTATTATTTAAAACCAAATTCAGTTGCTCTCTTTGATTCTGTTCCCAGTCTCCTCCAACAGAATTATGCTTCACGAGCCAAGGGATACAAATATTTTCAAAGCATGCTCCAATGCTGGTTCAGTCGGTATACTTGTTCCCTACACCGACTTTAAGGATCTGAGGGTAAAGTAGCCTTTCTTATTCATCTCTGTATCTTTGATCTTTGGCATAGTGACTACAGTCAATGAAAATATTTGTTAAACAGACCTTTACTCATAGTAACCAGTCTTAATATGGTAAGCATTAAAATTTTTATTAGTTTTTCAAGGTTGCTATAATAGAATACCGCACACTTGGATGTAGTACCACACACTTGGATGTTGAAACAACCAAATTTAGAGGCTGGGTGTCCAATATCCCGGTGTAAAGGGGTTTGGTTCATCTGACAATTTTCTCCTTGTCTTGCCGATGGCTGCCTTCCTCAAATGGCTTTTCCTCATAGGTGCAATCTATGCCCTCATAGGGCCTTTCCAGAGAGCCTCTGTTTCTCGCTTTTTTTTTTTTTCCTTCTTCTTCTAATAAGAATGCCAGTCTCATGTAGTAGGCATGACTTAACTTTAGGCAGTTAGTGGTCTTGTTTTTAAATGAAATAACATAAAGTTCTCAGTGTGTGGGTGTGGTCATTTAAATTTGAGCAAAGAACAATTCAACCTATAGCAATAACCACATGGATTCTTAAAGGAAATGGTGACATGGTGAAAAGGGGCATTTAGAGAGACATACCTAGCATGGGACATGGGATGAAATTGTTCAGAATGGTATGAAAGGAATTTTAACAAACTAAGGTTTATGCAGGTATTTAGAACAACAGTTTCAGCTAGTGGTTCTCCATGAGCAACCGCAGCCTGTGTTTACAGGCCTACAAATGTAATTCAAGAAATAGCGTTGTCAGCCATTTACTGGCTAAGCTCTGCCCTCCTCAGTGGGGAATGTGGATATAGGATGTGACAGCTTCTGTTTGACTAAATGTTATTTCCTAAATCAAGGAACATCTGTGGGCTGTTAATGTACAACTTTCACAGCATCTGTGGAATGGAAGTGGTGGCTAGTAAATGATGGGTCACCAGATTTTACCATCATCCATCATCTGAATCACTCAGGCGGCTTCTCAGTTAAGGTTATGCAAGCAAGGTACAAATTATCTAGGTCCCATGGTTAGTAATGATTTCTGGGAAAACACACATAAAATGTTACAAGGAAAGTTATGTCTCTCATTTCAAGGTTTACCCTGTGTCTACAATAGATACTCATTATCTTTGTCCTGCTGGTCTACCTGCTGGCCTGGTGGTATGATGCAGCCCCTTATATTTGAGGAGTCTGAATTCTGGTTACCTTCTCAGATCAGAATGGGACACGGACATTTTTACATAAAGCCGCAATCAGTGGCCCTAATGTCAGACGTGTACTCTCCCATTCATGGCATCTAGCATCAGTCACCATATTCTTTTATTGATCACAATCATTAGTTAGGGTTAGTTCATTGTTTCCGCTTCTTCGATGGGTATTTATCATGAAGAACCACTTTAACGTTTAATACTTAGCGCTCTTAACCTGCCTAGCTATTTACTTCATTCCTTGAAAACCATTTCCTGATCTTAGACTCAGGTTCATTTTGTCCTGACCAGCAAGCTAAACCACTCATTGAACTGTGATTTCAGTCCAAAGTCAATGAAGAGGCATATAGCAGGGAAGCTGCCCTTTGGGGGGATATTTACTCATGACCATCACAAAAGGATACCCTTGACAAGGAGACGTGGTAAATTGCATCCATTTTCTACTCACACCCATGAGCCATTCCGAAATTCATGGACCAAGTTCAGCACTTCTGTTGTATGTGGAAATTTGATTCAATGGCCATAGACCTTTGTAGAAAAAAGAAAGACACTTTCTGAATATGTGCAGCGTCTCAGAGTTCTTCCTCATGAAGGCCGCGCCTTCCTTTTGGTTGTTAGTACTAGTGTAAGACTGCAAACTCCTGGAGTGCTTGTGACTTCCACTGGCACAGCTGATCCTAAACATTTGCACATTTATTAATATGTAAATGAGCCACGTTAAGTAATACTCTGAGTGTCTTCTCTTTTTTTTCTAAAAACATGTTCTAGAAAAATCTTATTAGATGCCAAAGGTCATCACCATCCCCACCACCCCTACCCCATTTTCTTTTCTGCCCTTTGCCCTTACTGAATTTAATGCAATTTCACCAACTTTGCTTCTGAAATTAATTGCTGCTACCTACTCTATGAGGCTCCATGAGTTAAGATCTTCTGTTTTTAAATAATTCAGTTTTTTACCTAAAAAAGGCTATAGACTGAACAAAAGTTTCCCATCTTGGCAGAGAATATTTTTATTCGTTAAAAGGAAAAATCCACAAAGTATTTTTTTTTTCTGTTTTCTTGGCGACTAGCTCAGGGGTACTACATTAATAATACTCTTACTACCCACTGTTGTGAGATACACTTGGGAACATTTTGGCCCCATTTAAAAATACTTCTATTTTAAGGAGTTTTGCCAAGGAGATTGAGCATGGAAGGGCATTGAAGAAAAGTTCAAATCCTTGTAAAACCATTCACTGTGAGTCTGGACTTGCTGATCTCTAACTCTCTGATCATCATTTTCGTGTGTGTGTGTGTGTGTGTGTGTGCGTGTGTGTGTGTGTGTGTTGTAGAGCTCCTACTGTCGGTCCTGGCCACCAAGCAGCCTCTGTCAAGTGTTCAACATACTGATGTCCCCTTTCACCATCACATCCTGTCTCACCATGGCAAACCACTGATGGATATAAAAATGGTTTTTGTAACCGCGTTAAAATTATCTAGCATTTCTGTAGAGGGGGGACGTCTTTGTATATTATAGTTATAAGAAAGGCTCTCTGTAATTGGATAGGGATAATTCATGGGGCTTCTTCCATGACTTGAGGGCAAATTTCCCTAATAATATGTAATTGTATTTTCTGTTATTCCAAATTTAGAACACACCTTCCTGATTATTCATTTAGCTTCTAGTTACCTTGATAAAGAAAGCAGTGCTCAGAATAGCTGGCACATGGTTTCACTTCCCGAAGCTCCCCAGTGAGTGAACAAACACATATTTCTAGGCATGAAAACATTAGCACCATCAGCAGCAGGAAGCTCTTCAGTCAGTGTAAGATAGAATGGAGCTCTCCTCTTGAAGCATTTGTGAGGTGATGAACCACTTGCCATGGGTTCAACAGGGCCTTTTTCACATGGGATAGAAGCGAGGATGTCTTGGAAGCACGGTCTGCTTCACAGTTGGTCTGTGACATTTAACGTGATTCATTTTAAAACAAAAACAATTGTTACTTGTCTTTGCAAAAATGATGTGCTAAGACATTGTGATGCTGGTATGGACTCCTGAGGCTCTTCCACAGCCTTCTGAGATGTAGCATCTGCATGATCTGATGATGATTCTGAACACAAGGGATCTCCAGCCATGAGGATCTGGAGCCCAGATGCTCCTTTGGCACTAAAGGGAAGCTTGCTGCACTGTTCTCTGTGGGAAAATTATACAAAAGGTAAATGATAGCTGTAAAACTGAATATTTACTGACTATTGCATGCAAGCAGGTGGACAACATAAATGCCTTGAGCGCATAGTAAAATTGCACTTTAAAATATAGAGCAATGGGTGGGTTGTGAGCAATAGCATAAAAGCCAAGACAAAGTCATCAAAGGTAGTGCAAAATTACTAGAAATGAGAATGCTAGAATCAGATTGGTCTTTATTATATTCCTTAGGCTTCCTCCACATACCTTCTCAAAGTTAGACCTCACTCACAACAGCTTCAAGCTACAGCACAAGAATTAGTCTTAGTCTTTCTTCTATGATTAAATTACATTTCACAGTCAAGGCATTGTGACATACTTCTGTAGTCCCACAAATTGCAAGGCTGCAAGTAACAGGATCAAGAGTTTTAAGTTGGGACAGGAAAGCTGGCTCAGCAGTTAAGAACACTCCCAGCTCTTGCAGATGAACTGGGTTTAAAACCCAGGACCCATATGGTGGCTCACAACCAGCTACAATTCCATTTCCAGGGGGATCCAGTGCTCTCCTCCTGAACCATGCATGCATGGGTACACAGACACACATACAAACAAAATGCTCATACATATAAAATAATAAAAATTTAAACCCAAATAATAAAAAATAAGTAAACAATTAAGGCAATAGCAAAGCAGCACGATGGTATAATAGTATCATTGTTATTAATGAAATTCAGAAGCATAAGTAATTATAAATGTTCACAAATACCAGTTTGTGATGGTTATGCTGTGGCAGTGGCTCACCAAGGACAACAAGGAGGCATATTTATAGATGTAAAACCTGCCAGACCTCAGCAGAGGGACCACCATACTGGAGAATGGAACCCCAAGTGTCTGAGCTCAGATGTTTCTATTGATTCAGAACTCCCCAGGTGTTCTACTGGTAGCACATGCAGATCCTGAGCAATCAAACACCCCTTCCACATAAATCCAACCACCTGCAGACAATACAAATGCCACGGCCTAGATAGCCGTCCCCCGAACAGTGCACAAAACAATAATTTTAAATGCAACTAAAAATAAACTTCTACAACATCTGTTTTATCTAAATGTCTGGAGTACACTCTATTTTAAGATAAGTATTATTATTTCTAATCAGTACTGCCCACTTTAAGATTTGTCACACTAGCACTTTTACTTTTCAACAGGATGTACATGTGCCATGTATGTGAGTGCACACACATGCATATATGCATATGTATCACGTGTCATGTAAATCTCTTGTTGTGTTATATATTTAGGTCTATTTTATATGCAAGCATATATATAGAACAGAACTATATGTGCTTCCATATTTTAAAATTGAGTTCTTTGCATCAGCTTCTCAATCACTTCTATTCATGGCAGACATACAATCATGGTGTTTGTTCAGCTCTGTCTTCAGATGGGATGTACTCAGCCGACAAGTGTGCTTAGGAACGCGATGCACTCTGGCTCTCCTGAAACCCTGAAAGAATTTGCCACTTTACCACAGCCTAAAATGTAGTAGAAACATAGAAAACACAGTTAAGG
Source organism: Cricetomys ansorgei (assembly GCA_026225945.1). Taxonomy (NCBI): domain Eukaryota; kingdom Metazoa; phylum Chordata; class Mammalia; order Rodentia; family Nesomyidae; genus Cricetomys; species Cricetomys ansorgei. The sequence goes on along the minus strand of JAMJFZ010001038.1, from coordinate 1,155,932 downwards.
CGGAATCTCCAGTCCAACTGAACATAATTATAAAGGAATTAAACTGAGGATTATTCTACGGCACTCTTTTCTAATGTCCACATGGTATTCGCTTACGTTCCAGTAGGGGCAGAGAATCTCCAGTTTCTAAAGCAACAGTTTTCATTCCATGCTAATTTTATTTTGAGAAAAGTTTCTTGCCATGCTCAGATCTGTCACCTCCATGTGTTTTGTTTCCTAGCATTTTGCTTTCTGTTGTAGCAACTCAGAGAAGCTCTGCTCTCTCCCTCACTTATATTCTGTGTATTTCTTTGGCTGTCCAACATTTGAACTTTTCTTGTGTTTAGAAAATCCACTGATTTGTGAATCTCATACAAGAGGGAAGAAAAGAACGAGAGAGACATGTTTATTCCCTGTCTGCTTCACCTCAATCGATCTCATGTAGGAACCCTGAACCTGTAACCTGGTGCTGGTGACCCAAGGAGAGCTGACCACAGATGGTATCGTAGAAGCAGAGCAGCAAGCAGTGACCATCTGGAGGCCAGCACATGTTTCTAGGGACAGCAGTATAATGGAGTAATAATAACGCCAAGATTCAGTGCAGAGATGAAGGCAGCACACGCTAGGAAATCAGATAGCAGTGGTGTGGCAACTGTGCGCTCACTCAGCTGGCTTTGTGAGATGATTTCAAATGGAATCTTGAATACTAATGAGCTTTCCCTTCCCCAGCCTGTTTTTACAAGCTTAGTTCCACCGCCCTAGCAGTGAATTGTGTGAGTTAAATAATAACTCCTCTATGATTTGCCTTTCTGTTTAAGTTAGCCAAAGTCCATTTCTATTGTTTGCAAGTAGCCACTCCATCTGCCACAACACATCAGCTTTTGTGGGAGCTTTGTGATTTAGGAAGGTTATAAAACCTTGGCAGAGGTTAAGAACAAGAGGGTCATTTGGATAAAGGACACCACAACTGACTGGCAGCAGCCAGGTAACCTGACTTTAACCCCAGTCAACTTAAAACACAGAGACGATCATATCAGTCCTAGATGTCAACGAGAAAATTTTTTACCTTTTGAAACTGTTCTGTAAAGAATGAGAGAGGTATTAGTTACTTTAATATATGCACCTCAGCCAGGCGAAAAGAATCACCAATAAAAGGTAAGTAATCCCAAAGAAATGGAGATCTATTATTATCTAAAAATTTTAAATGATCATCTTAAAGAAGCAAGAAATGGTGTGAGATACAAAAACACAGACAAAAACAAAATCCAATTAGGAAAACAATGAGAACAAAATGTAAAGCTAATAAAAATACAGAAACCACGTAAACAACGAAACAGAAAACCTAGACTTAAAATAGTATGACAGAAGTAGAAAATTCACTAGAGAATTTCAGCTTAAAAGACATTGTCAACGAACTTGAATACAAGTAATTTGAAAGTAGGCAATTCAATAAGCAAAGAGAAAACCATCATGTTCCATGTACCCATGTATGTGATAGGCTGCACATGTCATGAGGTAGTCCCTAAACATTTTAATGGAGCTGGAACATGCATCACTAGAGAGGTAGAATAAACAGAAATTTGAAGGAAGACGAGAAATTAGTCCATTGCTCCTCATTTAACCTCAGGCATGTTCTTAGGACACAGGCAGAAAGCAGAACATTTCTTCTAGTCTCCTATCTCTCTTCTCTTAAGTAACCCACGACATGCCCTCTTTCTGGCTCCTTCAGGTACTCAATGTTAAACACACAGAATTAGAGAATTTAAAGCCAGTATCCACAGATGAAGGACAACATGCAGCATGTGTCTTTCGGTGCTTGAGTTACTTGATTCATGTGGTAAATATACGCAACAGAATTTTATTCAGCTGTGAAGGAAAATCAGATCACGCATCTGCAGGTCACTAGGTGGAAGTGAGAAAAAGTAGAGCTTTAAAGAGATAAACTAAGCATGGCAATTCTTTTCTGAAAGAAGACAACTGTGATGGTTAGTTTTTGTTGTCAACATGACACAAAACCTAAAGTCACATGAGAAGAGAGAGAGAAACTAAGCTAAGAAATTGCCTACAACAGATTGGCTTGTGGTGGTCTCTGTAAGACTTTGTCTTGACTGACAATTGACGTGGGAGGGCCCATCTCTCTCTGTGTGTTCCCATTACAGGCAGGTTGGCTCTAGGCAATGTAAGAAAATTCGCTGAGTATAAGCCTGGGAGTAAGACTGTAAGCAACATTCCTCCTGGGTATTAACTTCCAATGAACCTGAAAGTTTAAGCCAAATAAATATATTCCTCCCAAATTCATGGAATCTGTTACAGCTACAGGAGCAAACTGAAACGGCAACTTTCAAATATTATGAGCTAAAGAAGTAAATTCTGTCTAGATCTTTCTACGTTGACATAATTAGGCTTGACGGTGGAAAACTTGGTCATAATACTGACCGTCATGAAGTAAATGAATGACCTTATAAAATTACTTTGTCTCTTTGAACATTATGGTTATTATTTATAAAACTTTATATTATTTATAAAACTTATAAAATAAGATCCGGCAAGACCTTATTTCAAGAGAATAAGGGGGAACTTGATGGAACAGGACACGTGTTATCTTCAGTCAGCCTCTACTTGCAACACACACACGCACACACACACTAAACGAGTGAATAATTTAATCCTCACAATGGAATATTTTCTTTCAGAAATATATCAATAATATTATCAATACCTCAAATATTTCCATTCTAGTAGTTTCTCTTTCAGCTTTTATTTCCAGGAGAGATTAATTTTAAGATTTTATTGAAATATTTTTGAAATATTTCCTGTAAATCCTCATTTGTTTTACAGTTATTTATAGGGCCCTGCTTTAATTCTATTTATTCATACTTACCTTAAAATTATTTTGAAGTTTTATCTTTTATATTTCATCGATTGCTAGCAAGTGAGGATTTTATTGCCATTTCTATAGTGAAAGTGAGTAGAACTAAATTTTTATCGATTTGACAAATAATAGGAGGTAATTCAATACCATTTCTTGGCCCGGAGCTCTGATGTGCTGACATCAGTTACATACATCTACATGTACATGCACATGTACCTACATAGACACTTTGCTTCATTACTTTTTTGAGGGTTAAAATGATTTGTAGATTCTATCTTTATTTGCAAATGATCAGTTTATAATGAATAAATATTTTAATAAAATTTAGTAATTTGTATATAATCCACTCTGGCTTAAAATTATTCAGATAAATAGCAGCAACAGTTGGTAGTATGCAAAAATACATTTTCATTTCAGTAGAAGGCCTGCTTTCGGAATTTGGTAGATGGAATGATCGTTTCTCTATGTGCTGATTTACAAACGTAGACATCTTGTGAACCAAAAGCTCAAGTGTAAAGACTGTCTATTGTACCCCAAGCCCTGATCTACTGCTATGACAAGTGAAATATAAGATACTCATTAATATTACTATTTTACAGAGCCCCTGATGGCCCCATACCATCCACTTCAATGTCCCTATTCATTGTAGGCAAACTTCTTCCTCTTGGAGAGTTTCTAAAAACTCCTTTCTTTTTAGAAATAAAAGACTTTTCTCCTGTAATTGGTGATGGCACAACAGGAGATAACCCAGGTACAGCTGATATACCACATCCTATGGATAAGTAATTACTAGAGGAATTTCCTCCAAACAGAGATTCAGCAGTGTTTGATGCATCACAGAAAGATGAGAAACTGAGAAAAATGTTAATGAAAATGTAGAGAAGAGGGTAAGAGAATAGATTTTGGGGTGTTTGAAAAGCTTCCCTTTGTGGGGATAGTCCTTGTAAGTAAAGAAGCAACATAAAGCTGATCTACACAGGGCAGCTTCCAGGGCAGGGATCCGCAGCAGGCCGAGGAACAGAACACGGCTGTGTTTCTCCAGCACTGGATGTCTATTCGAGCTATACTGTATCTCCTGTGGCTTTAGAATTGGAATTGAGGGTTTTTCAGATCATTTGCAAAATGTACGATGACTTCTATGGTGGCTTGGTTTTAAATCACTATTTTCTGCATGACCTCTATGTGATGACTCCTCTGGTGGCATTCTGGTCTGTATTTTTCGTTGTACTTGTTTCATTCCATAGGTTACAAGGTGCACTCATTACAAGACTCTGCACTTTCTTGCCTGAACTGCAAGTGTTCCTTCTGCATCCATAGAGCTCAATGAGATAAATCAGGCCATGGCTGCCCACTCTCTTCATCTATTTCATTGTGTTTTCTCTCCTTTTCACAGGCAACAGCATTTCCAGTTTTGAGTTCCATGACTCCCGGTAATTGTTCAAAAGCTAGACAAATGTATAACACTCTAATTAATCCCTTTTTCTACATTGCCATCTCTTCACTCACTTCGTTCTCTTTCCTGCTTTGCTCTTTCCTTCTTAACAAAGTCTGATAACTTACTATCAATAAATGCAGTAACTGTGCTGGGGTTTGGTAGATGAAAATGATCTGGTCATGTTGTTTTGCAGTTCACTGCATGGCCTTACCTCTCTGATGTTGGAGGTACGGTTTTTATGTCTCAATAGCTTTCCTCATTTCACCCTCACTTGGGAAACTTCACTGTTTTTTCTGTAGTTCACCTTCTCATTGAATTGCCTATGGCTGGGATGGTTCCTCCATGAGTGTTCCTGTATCCTTTGGACTTCCTGGTATGTTAGCTTCTGTCACACTATCCATGGGTACCAAGTGACTGGAGATTTCTTGGAGCAAGTCATAATGTGTTTGCACATTTTAACATTAAATCTTCCAGTCTGTCCAAGGAAATTCAGTACACATTTGTAGGAGACAGGAAGGGGCAGGGCAAAGAAAATGCAATGCAGCTCATGCATGATTAGTAAACATTAAATAATGCAATGTATTCTTCAAGTTTTAACTCCACAGTTTTGTGAATGTTTACATTTTATTTATTTCAGAGAAACACAGCTTGAGCTTAGAGAGCGAAACAGTTGCTCATTTCCAAGTACATCCTATATCAACGAGTCATTTTAATTATTGTTATTATATATAATATTATTATTTATTAAAATAATCTATATGATTGTTTATGTAATGATAATAATAATAACAATAAAGCTAGTGAGCCAGCTCACTGGGTGAAGGTGCTTCAGCCAAGCCTCATGGCTTGATCTCTGGAACTCACAAGGTAGAAGAACTGACTCCCGCAAGTAATACTTTGATCTTCACATGCATCCCAGGGCATGTGCACACATGTAGACATCCGCAACAAAAATCAATCAGTGTAAAAGTAATGATAGGGCTTCAGGATACTTTGTCTGAAAACAACAAAAAGCGGTAAGATGAGCGAATCAGCCGGAGAGAGACAGCAGCTCTTCTCCTCCCCCTCCCTTCCTACATTTTCTTCACTGTTGAATAAGTGAAGTCTGCTGCTTTTGGTGGTGATGGTGTTGTTGTTATTGTAGTAGTAGTAGCAGTTGTTGTTGTTGGTGGTGGTGGTGTGGTATGAAAATGGGACTAGGATCTGTGAGGATGTTCCTTTTCATTTCACATGCTTATATTTTTAGGTCTAGGGGTAGTTCAGGTTTACTCTTGTTTACTCTCCTTCCTCATTTAATGCCGAGTTTCAGAGGAAGGGTCTATAATAAATAAGAGTTTTAGAAACACTAACCGATTTCCATGTTCACCTCTGTAGAACTGGCCGTACACGCTCAACTATCTTTAATTCTAAGGCTACCCTTAACTCTTACCAGATTGTTTGTCTCTAGGCGGCAAAACAAGTACTACCTGCTTCCCAGCAAGTGATTCAGATTCTTGCTAAGTAGATTTTGAAAGATCCTTGGGTCCTTTTCAACACCCCGTGCTAGAGCCACCCCCTACACTGATTCTTCAGCCTCCTTCCTGAGCCGGCTATGAAGCAGAGCTGCAGAAGGCTTTCCTGTTTCCTCCCCACTTCTCTCTGATTTCTGTGACATACTTAACCTGGGTCTTGTGCCATGTCAATGTCTAATAGTTCTAATTGCCCAACTGTCTGCTCTTACCCAATCATAGAATCCTTTTAACATTTCACTTTTCCCCTCAAGAAAATGTATCCCAGTTTCCAGGATGTGACCTTCAGTTGCTTCTGTAAATACAGAGGCAGAGGCTTCACTCAGGCTCTGAGCAAAGCAGCCTCATCAGTCACTGACTTCCCCCTAGGCCCCTTAATGGCCCCATGTCTACCTTGCTGGATTGTAAGCTTTTAATGTCATAAACAAGTTCGCCCTCAGATCTGCGTGCCTCTATGCCCCCCCCCTCCCTTTCTACACTCCATTCTTTTTAGACTTCCTTTCCAAGTAAAGATTTTATTTTCTCTTCCTTTAAATTTTTTGAATGATGGAAAGGGAAGGAGAGCCTTTTCTTTGCTGAGTCATTCTCGAAGCCTTCCTTCCCCACTTTGATGTAGTAAAAGGCTAAATGCACTTACCACTTATTAGGAAGACTGGCATTTGGGGTGAGGCTGGGTTTTACAAAACCACCTCCCTGCTATTTACCCTGACCTTAATTCCCTGGTTTCTCTTTTTTTTTTTTTTTTCTGAATTAATGATTATATGCCGCATTTTACTTTCTGTCTTCTTAAATTTGTTGTCTCTAGCTTCTATTGGAGACTAAATCATATGCTTAATGTGATTTAATCACTGCTTCTTATAGCCTCTCTTTCCTCTGAGTTCCAAGTACTATTTAATCTTAAAGTTAGTATCCTTTCCTTCCTTTTTGGGTGATGTACACATTAAATTGGAAATCAGCTTGGCATCAGACCCAGCCTTATTTCCTCCACTTGATGTAATCCTGTTCTATACTGAGGTAATTAAAATCTTCCACTATTACCACTGTGCCCTTTTCTTACATGATCCTTCTCTCTCTCTCTGTCTTTCTCCTCTCTCCTCTCTCCTCTTTCCCCCTCCCTCCCTTTGTGAGATAGTGTGTGTATATTGCTTGTGTGTTACACATACTTACACACACATAATATGCTGTAGTTCATTTCTTCCCAAGCTACCTATAACATTGTTGGTATTATGTATTTTACTAATTTATAGTACCAGATCTTGTCGTCCATCACAGCTTATTTGAGAAACATATTATTCAGGAACCATCAAAACCGCACCATGAACAAATAAGGAATATTTAAAATTTTTCTGCCCACTCTTACTTTAAAATTTTTCTGTCAATTCTTACAAATAGGAGTGCCTCCTATTGACTATCCATTATAAGATTTATAAAAGAAAGGAAGAAAGGAAGAGAGAGAGAGAGAAAGAGAGAGAGAGAGAGGGAGAGAAAGCCTGAGGATTAATGTCCTAACATTAACAAGGTTTTGTTAAACAATAGTTGACCACTTTATGTAAGCAATTCCATGCGGTGGCGGGAAGTCACTGTGATATATGCACACGTTGCATGTGTGATGATGACCTTGTAAAATGGCCGCATATTTTAAGAAAGCAGCAGAGCTTTACATAGAAAGGAAATTTTGAAAATCTAGGCGCAGTCTTTAGATTGTTTGCAGCCACCGCTTCTAGGCAACAGGCAAGAGATGTTTACAATCTGGGCTCTCCCCTGCCCCCACCTCTGGAAGCTTTTCATCTGCTGCTGCGGCGGCAGTGTTGATAGAAAGACCAGACTCAGGACCTGCAGAGGGCCCCTCCTCCACCCCACTCCAGTCTCCTGGAGCCCAGCTGTTAGAGCCTATCTAGCTAATCACCCCCTTTGCCACCAGGCTCTTTTGTGGAAGTTAATGCCATGTTCAGAAAGGACAGTGATGCAGAGACAGGAAAGGATTTGATTTTTCATTTTACCTGCACGGAGAAAGCAGCCTCAGGAAATGAGGAACTCCTGTCCTTGATGCTTGACTTCTCTGACAATCAGCTGCTGCTGCTTGCCGCTGAGGAGGTAGCCCAGTGAAGAGGGACCATGATTCTCCAGCTGAGTGTAGAGGTGAGAATAGGCGCTCTTGACCCTGACTTCTCAAAAACCGTTTTTCTCAAAGGGAAGCTCACGTTTTCCAGAGTGACAAGTAAACAGTGGAGAACACGATTTTAATTTACTTTCTCAAAGCATGCACCCTCCATCTGCTTAAGAACTGGAGGGGTAGGAATTTAAGGACGCAATCATAGGACATCAGCGTGTAAAGGTAGCTTATTTCTGGCCTTGGGAAACGGGCTTTAATTCTTCTTTTAATTTTGTGGAGCAAGAAGATGTTTGAAAAGGGCAGGAAGGACTTGTAAGAGGAAAGCAAGGGAAAGACCAAGATGAGCACTGAGGCTGTTAGGTCAAGGTTACTGATGGAGTTGCCTGGAAACCCCTTGAACCTTCCTTTGATCCCACTCTGACATGATGCTGGCTCAACCTGACTGCCGAGAACAGCAGCTCAATTTTAAGCATGACAGCTCAGCAAAGCTGAGTGAGAATCTTCCAGAGATGTTGTTGAGGAGCACCATAGGTACATCAAGTCCATTATAATTCTTCTGGAAGTTATCTTGTTCCTAGGTGGATCTAATGTCCTTGCCATGAGGATTGAGATACATTTTACATTCCCATCCCAAGAAGTTGGGCTACATCACATCCCCTAAAATGGTTGTATATCAGGGGGTTAATTGCTTATGAGTCGGAACCAGAGAAGCACAGAGCTGAAGGTGGAGAATGTTGTGCTATAAATAGTGAGACTGGGAGAAAACCCGCACTGTGCATAGTGAGACTCTCAGACTCCTTTCCACTTTAATCTGAGAATTATAGTATCTAGGCCCACGTTTCCTAGATCAGAAAGTAGTAGATTCCTTTGAATAGAATGTGTCCCAGAGGCACTAAACCCTTCAGATCCTCTCCTAACATGATCTGGTGATTTTATAAAGAACCATCAAGTAAGTCCATTCACAAAGCAATCAATCAAGAAATATCCTGCTCCTCCAAGTTACATATGATTGAACAACCAAAGAAAAGGACTTTGAAGAAACACCTAGGAATTCAGAAAGAAAAAGAAAACCTTCAAAAACTTTATGAGTTATAAGTTATATCTTCATATAAATGGTAAAACTGCTCCAACTTTTACATGAGAATTGAGGCTGAAAAAGAAAATTGAGCACAGTACTGGTGGGGAAATAATGGCAGGGACAGAGCATTTCTCTAAGAGACTAAGTTATAAGACGTAGGAAGTGTCCCCAAAACAAGAAAAGATACAAACAGGGGAACATTAACAAAATTAGGAGAGCTTTGTGAGAGGTTAATACTTTAAAAGGTGGATTTAAGGGAGATGATAGAAAAAAAGCAAAAGACAGAAAATGATAGGACAGGTCATTTGTAACACTTCTCTACTTACAGTTTGAGGCTGAATGGGACGACTAAGGACAGTGCAGCCCATCATTGGTCCCCAAAAGACCATACCACGGCTTTATGAAAAATGTAAAATAAAGCCAGGGAACTAGAACACTCAAGGTTTTCCAAAATTGACCCCTGAAAAGTAAGAACATGGTGGCTGCTGTAGCTGAGACCTGTAATCTCAGCACTTGAGCTGAGGCAGGAGGATTGTTGTGAATTCTCATGTCAGCCTAGATGACTAAGGTCTTAGAAAACCCAAACCACACCAAACTAAAACAAAGCAAAACAAACAAAACCATGAGTTAAATGAAGTTCTGATGTGAATGATTCCGAGAGATACACCAATCCTGATGAGCCAATTACATGCTAATCAAATATGCGTGTAATAAAGATGGTATTGGGCAAGCGAGATCTTTAGAAACTTGCATTTTACTTATTCTTTCTCAGGACACTACTAAAAATTGTGTTTACCCAGGAATGATGTCAAGCCAATAGGGAGGCAAGTCTGGAGTGGAGAAAGCTAGGAATCCTTAATAAAGGGGCAGGAGAGGAGGTAAAACAAACATGGACATTAGTTACAACTAGACTGTGATTCAGGCATAGAGTCCATGTGAAAACAATGTTAAGTTCCTAAAGTTATTTCATGTCTAATGGGAGGGTAGGATGACAGAAGATGTGGGCAAATGGGTTTGAGTGTGTGCATGTAAGTGTGAGCATGTGATTGTGTACATGTGTGTACATGTGTGTCGATCCTCGTGTTCACGTATACACATAAGGGGACCATCTAGAGCTCACCTAATGATATGTACTTTCCTCCTCTGGAGTGGAAGCTTGATCGGTAATACCAAAAAATGAAAACTCAAGAAGCAATGTGTATTTAGGTGGATGAAAGAAAATACAAAAAATGGGGCTTAAATAATTGAAAGTAGTTGTTTCCATTACAGGATTGAGAGACTGGTTTTGTTTGTGACTGCTCTTGACATTGTAAGATTATTTGCCTTTTTATTTATAAATTTGTGTGTATAAGTTTGATGGGAAATTTGGCATCAGTTTTACATACTATCAGAATGAATACTGAAAAATAATGACTGGAGAGCACTGTTATAGGACTTTCTGACCCTTAACGTAGATCTAGGAGAGTTCTCAGAAAGCATTCTGACAAGGAAGGACACGTTAAACATCCGTACCGTGTGTGGTTCAAGTACTTGGCTTGATGCTTACATGCACATTGACAGATGAACAAACAAAAGAGTGAAAAATGACATAAAAACATCTTTAGAAGTCTTGATGGCTACACACAACCTGTCTACAGCAGTTAGAAACACAAAACATAAGTGATTATTAATAGCTGATTGCAAATCAAAGTGTTTATAATACAGAGAAAATAAGTCTCTGAATTGTTCCTATATTTTTGAACATATCCTTTGTGATAATATAAAATACTTATCTATTCTTTCCTAGTTGGTGCCCAACTGTCCACTCACATGAGACCCATATCTGCGGCAAACATAACAAAGGATCTGCAAATTTATGTTTATGAAGTTTATGAAGACTACATGTAGAAATTTACATATCAGTTACAAAGAAAAGGAAGTATTGAATATTAAATTACAACTCTTCTCCCCAATAGATGTGCCTAGTATGATAATTTTATTAATGTAATCAATAATGGCATTTAAGATCTCTTTCTAAAAACTAAGCAGTCAATAAAACATACGTATATGCATATGTATATGTACATGTATCCCCATTCTGTTCAACTAGGGTTGTTTGTACCGAGAAGGTGCAACTTACAAATGCTGCACCACTGAAGAAAATGATCCCTCTCCCATAATTTTACTCTTAATTGATGTGTAGTGTGTGATTTCCATATGAACTATGCCTCAGAGATTCATGCTTTAAACACTTGCTTTGTTTGTTTCTCAGCTGTGGTGCTGTTTGTGTAGGTTGTAGAAATTTTAAAAAATAAAGCCCAGCTGGCAGAAGTTGGTCAGAAGGGACAGTCCTGTGCAGGTTACCTGGCTCCTGGCTCTGCTTCCTCATCCATTATGAAGGGAATAACTCTACTATGCCCCTTCCTCAAGTTAGTCTGTAAGGAACTTTAGTTACAGTGACATGACAGAATCAAACACAACTCTTACTTGTCTGTAGCCTGGAAACGTAAGTGACATATCTATAACTTTTCCTTCCATTGATAACCTTCAAAGTTCCCTCTACTAACTATTTTGAAATGTTCAATTGATAATTACAAAACAGTAATTCTAGTGTGACATAAAACAGTAGAAGTTATTCCCCAATATCAAACTGCCCACTGGAAACCAACTAACCACATTCTCAACGTCTTCCTCTACCATGCTTCCCAGGCTTTGGTAACTATTATTCTGTTTCCGTGAAATCAACTTTTGGCACATACCTATAGGAGAGAACATGTGACATTTATGTTTCTGTGCCCAAGATATTATTCTTAAGTCAATGTCCTCAATAAAGCTGCGAATCACAGACCTCCATTCTTTTTACTGTTTTCATTCCATCGTGTATTTATACCACAGTTTATTTATCCATTCATCTTACACATAGCTTGGTTCTCCATATTGGCAGTTTTGAATATGCTGCAGCCAACATGTACGTGTCGAGTGTCTGACAATGATGCCATTCCCTTCGACTGTATACCCAAGAGTAGGACTGCTGGAACATATGACTTTTATTACAGCTGTGTAAGAAGATTCCACACTGTACACCATAACATTTCCACACTGTTTTCCCTTACAGCTGTGTTCATTTATACTCCCAGCAACAGTATATGAGCATTCTCTTTTTTTCTCATCCTCGTCAGCCTTTATTTTGTTTCTTTGATAATACCCATTCTAATGGGTGAGAGGATAACTTGATAGCTTTTGATTTGCATTTTTTTGATGATAAACTTCTTTACTTATTCTATTTGAGAACTCAATCCAGGCCATTTACTCATGTGGTTTCTGTCACTCTTTACTTCCTTTAGGAATGCTAAGCATGTTGGATGTCAGTCATTGTACTATCTCCAGTGTTGTTCATTGTGCTCAGGTATCACTTTGCTATTTTGGGGTCTTTTGTAATTTCATAGGATTTTTTTTTTTGGATTGTGGTTTCTGTTTGAAAATTTTCAATGATGTTTTGATAGAAAGAGTTAATATATTGACTTGTAGAACATTTTGTATGAATATAGTAATAGTATTAATTTTTCAAGTCCAAAATATGAGATTTCTATCCATTTTTGGTATGTCTTCACCAATTTCTGTCATCAGTGCTTTGTTATTTTCTTTGCAGAGATCATGGACTTGCTTGGTTAAATTTTTCTTCATGTATTTTTTTATAGCTGTGGTTGAGATTGCTTTAATAATTTTTCTTAGCAATTTTGTTAATGAAGCACAAAAACGCAACTTATTTTTTATGGCTTTACAGCCTGTAACTTTATTAAATTTGTCACATTAAACATTTTTGCAGACGATGGAGATAGATTTTTTTATGTAAAATCATAATATTTTAAACAGAAATAATCTGACCGGTTCATTTTCTATCTGGATATTTTTTATTTCTTTTTTATTGTTTCATTTCTGGGCCTAAGCTTCCAATGCTATGTTAAATATGAGTTGTGAGGCTGGAACCCTGTCTTGGTCCTCATTTTAGAGCAACGATTTCAGCTTCTCTTCCATTTACAATGGCGAAGCTGTGAGGTTGTCACACATATTCATGACTGTGTTGGAGTAAGTTGGAGTTGCTTCTGCCATTCCTAGGAGACACAGTTTCACAGCAAACTTCCCTATCCTCTGGCTTTTAACAATTCCATGCTCCTTTCCACAACGATCTGTGAGCCTTAGGCTCCGTAGCTGTGTTACAAATGTCACCACTGGGGCTGGACTGCATGGCTGCATTTTTATTGGTTGTAGTTTTCTGTAATGGTCTCCAAGTGTTGCAAAGAGAAGTTTCATTGATGAGGGGTGAAGACAACACTTATCTTCATAAGAATAGATATTGAGAATGTAGGTATAAATATCCTATCAATTTCTTTTTCTGCACTTACTGAAATGACCCAAATTGCTATTATTCCTTATTCTCCTGATACAAGGTTTCATACTAACTGATTTGTGGGTGTTGACCTGTCTGCATATCAGATAAGACATACTGGACCTTGGTGTGTAATCTTTTTATTTATTATTATACTCAGTTTCCTAATATTTTTCCTGGTATTTTGTTAAGGACTTTTGTATCTTGTTTATCACAGATATCGACTTTTAGTTGTTTCCTTCTTTTTGTGTCTTCCTCTGGTTTAGGTGGGAGAGTGAAGTTGGCCTCTGAGTGTGGCAAACCTTCAATATTTTACAGTAAGAATTCATATTGGCTCTTTAAAAGTTTCATAAAATTTGTCAGCGTAACCACCTACTTCTTGGCTTTTGTTTCTAAATAAATGTTTCATTAGTGATTCTCTCTCATAAATTGTTACTAGGCCATTTAAATTTGACGTCCCTCATGGTTCAATTTGGGTAGCTTGTATGTGTCCAGAAATATGTACTTCTCTTCTATGCTACCCAAGTTTATTGTATATAATCTTTCATAATGATCCCTAATAATCTTCAGTCGTTCTTTACTATCCGTTTTAATTTCGTCTTTCATGCTCTGATTTTGTTATTTTGGTTCTTCTCGCTCCTTTTTTTTTGTTAATGTATCTTGTAGTTTGTCAATTTTATTTACATTTCTTCATAAAGAAACAATAACCCATTATTTCCCTAGTAATACACACGTATATTAATTTCTTCATTTATTTCTGCTGTGATGTATATTATGAATTTTTTATATTAATTTTGGATTTTACTTCTTGCTTTTCTAGGTTCTTGAATTGCATTTTTTATTTTTATGAGATATTTCAGATTTTTTATGTAAGAGCGTATTGCTATAAACTTTACCATTTGTACTGATTGTATTGTATGCCTAAAGTTAACCAGTTGTGATTTCATTTCCTTTGGCTTTAGAATTTTTGTTTCACCTTTTCTTTTGATTGATTCATTGACCCCTAAGTCATTCAAAATGACTAATGTTTGATTTCTATATGTTTGTATAATTTTTAAGGTTTCTTTTTGTCATTTTTAGTTTTATTACATTGTGTTCAAACAAAACTCTGCTTGATTTCCATTTATTTTTAATTTGATGAGACTCATTTTGTAGGTTAACATGTGGTCCTTCCTAGGTAATGTTCCATGTGATGGTAGGAAGATTTATTCTTTAGATGCTGAATGAACTGTTCCGAAAATTTATCATAAATATTCTTGCTCTATATCGAGGCTTGAATTGGTATTACTTTTTGATATTTTGGAATTCTGTTCATTGGTAAAAGTGGGATGCAGAAATTCCTAAATGTTTTGTATGAGGATCTATCATCTGAGAGCTAATTATATTTTCTTCATATAATTAGGAACTCTAGTATTCAGGGCAAAACTATTTATAATTATTATTTCCTGTTGTTAATTTGATCTCTCTCTCATGTCACAGCAATTCTTTGTATCCTTTTACATATTTTGCTTTAAAGTTTATTTCTATCATATAAGCATAAGCAGTTATTCTTTGAAGTTCCATCTATTTCAAAAAAGCTATATTTTTTCCCCTGTTTGCTTTCAGGTCAGGTATTCCTTATAGAGACTATCCTATTGGACTTAGGTTTCTGTTCTACTCAAACAGTCTGTCTTTTTAAACTGGGGAATTTGATCCATTTACATCTGAGGCCATTGTTGATATGTGGACTTCTATCATTCTTTTAACGTGTGTGTTTTCCTGGTTCTTTCATATATTCTTTGCTCTTGCATTCTTTGCTCATCCTTATGGCATGTCCCCCTGGTGTTTAGGGACCACAGCAGAAGAGGGCATGAGGAGACTGTTAAGAGCCAGAGGTCAAGGAAGGACTGGGCTGAAAGTGTGGGGCCAGTGCACTCACCAACTCACAGCTGTGTTGGTTGCCTGCACAAGATGGCACAGTCAGCATTCTAGTGCGGAGTGAGGAGGAATTCATGAAGTTCCACCCAGAGTCGAGGAGCTGTTCCAGATAGGTGGTTGCTTGGGCAAAGAGAAAATTTTTCTTTAAGAGTGTGGCCCCCAGCAGGCTGATCATCTTCCAGTGAATGGCCTCGTGTTCATGAATATATGGGCAGACACACTGGACACGTGGATTGGTTATTAATAAAAAGAAGTTGGAATGGGGTTAGAAGTATAGGAGTGGATCTTACAGAGGTGAGAGTTAGAGGGGGAAATGGGGTAAATATGAGCAAGATACATTGTATACAAAGCATGTGTGGCATTCTCAAAGAATCATTGAAAATATTTTACTAAAAATCACAACAAATAAGCTATGCTTACTTAGGACCACCAAAGTAATTTAATTTTCTTCTCTTTTTTTTCATCCTTTATTGCGATTTATGCTTTCATTGTTTTCCGGTCTCTTGATATAGGAATCCCTTATGTGATCCTCCTGCAGAGCCAATCTGACAGCAGTGAATTGCCTGTTTTTGTTTGTCTTGGAAAATATTTAACCTTAATTCCTGGAGAATAGCCACACTGGATACTTTACTTGTGTTCTTTCTTATGACTTTGAATATAACATCTCATTCTCCTTTGAGCCATGAGGTTTCTTTAGAGAAGTCTGTTGATAAGCCAATAAGGAGAGTTTTATACTTGCTCCTTGCTGTTTTTAGAATTCTCTTTGTCTGACGCTCTTGACAGTTTGACTAGGATATGATTCAGACAGGAAACTTGTTAGTTGAATTTATTAATGCCATTGAGATTCATGCACCTTGTTGTCTTCAAATCTGTTTCGATATGTGGGAAGAGTTTAGAAATTATTCTCTTGAATATCTATTTCTTTTCCCTTCTTTTCTCCTTCTAGACTGTATAATGCAGACATTTGTTTACTTGATATTCCCTATAAGTCTTGAAGACATTTCTTCCTTTTCAAATTTAGTCTTCTCTCTTCCCTCTTCCTCCTCCTATCCATATTCCCCTCTCCTTTTTCTTCTCCTCCTCTTATCTTCTTTCTTCATTTGAATCTCATTTGATTCTCTGAAAACATTTATATTCAAACTTAGAAATTGTTTCTTTTACTTAATCATTCCTGTTCCTAGGGGGTCTAGACTATGTGATACATTATATATGTTATATATTATATAGACATATCTATATATACATATATATATATTATTGCTGAATTCCTAAGCTCTATAATTTATGATTAGCCTCTTGTAAGATTTTTATCTCCTTACTGAATTTCTATTTCACATTTCAAATTGTCTTTCTATTTTCCTTGAATTGTCTTGTATTCTTAAAATAACTCTTGAATTCTTTGTCAGTCAATTCATTGATTTAATTTTCTTTGGGTCTACTGCTAGAGAGGTATTGTATTTTCTATTTTTTTTTTCTTGTGTCCTTCTGTCAATACAATTCTTATGTTAGTACTTTTGTACCTGGTAAGTAGGTTTTCTGTCTAAGTTTTGTCAAAAGATTTTTTTGTGTATATGTTGTTTTTGTTTGTTTGTTTTGTTGTTTTTGCTTGTTTTTCAGTAAAGACTTTCCTAGAGATATTTCCTGGAATGCTGAGAGGATGTGTGACTTTGGCTTTGGAGCCAAGTAAGCATTTTAGAATAGCATCTGTATAGCTTCTTCATTTATAATCATCAACATTGGTTATGTCGACAGGTGTTTTGATGACTTGGGTGCTGGAGTTCTGGAATTACATCACTATCTGGGATATAGCTCCCAGTTGGAGGCAAATTCATTAGCAGTTCAAGATGTGTGTTCAGCTATGAGTTTACCTGCAAGTTTTCCTAGATTGTGTGATAGCAGCACCGTGGACTGGGTCAGTGTAACAAAGGAGTAGCATACTTATCCACAAAGAAGCTGGGACATATAAGAATACTCCAGTAGGGTATCTGTCATTCCTGCAGGGCTACATAGATGGTTTTATGGAGGCTCCAGGAGCCAAACTTCTCAACGAGGCCCAACTGGCTGCTTTGTGGGGCCCTAATGTGAGGTAGTGGTCTGAGATTCTGCTTCTAAGGGCCTCAGTAAGCTAATCTTCTAAAAGCAGGATGCTTAACTGCTTCTTTAGATCACAGAGGAGTAGGCTGGGCTGCCAAGTTGCTCCCTGAGGAGTATAACAACTGAGACTCATAGCAAAGGCTATTCAACTACTCCCTGAATTTGCTGATGAGTAAGCAATACCACTTATCTGCTTCCTCTGAACTCCATGGCCCAAGTGGCTCTATACAGGCTGCTTGGTTCTTATCTGTGACAGATGCTATGTGTATATGGCTGCCCAGCTGCTTCCTGAAACAGTGGGAAATTTGGGATCATCTCCTGGCTAGTTCAAAAGGCTAGAGGAATTTGCTCACCTGCTCTGCAGATAGGGGGAATTTCATGATGACTCTATACAAGAGGAGTTTAAGTGAGGTAAGATGGCTTCCTATTCTGACCCAACACATCAGTGTACTAACTCTGCATACTAAACTAACAGCTTCTAGACAGCACAGGGGTGGTGAGGTTTGCTAGTTCCCCAATAGTAAGTGCCTCAGGTATCTTAGGTATGAGTAAGACTTCCAAGGGTTTTCCATTTTTGTCTTTCCTCATTGAGTTAAGTCACACTTGCTCTTTGACTCATCTTAAGTCCTTCCTTCCAACCAAGTATCTGGTAAATCCAAGGCACTCAGTATAAAAGCTTCTAAACAGATGTTCAATCAAAAAATAAAAAACTATAAGGTAATATGAGAAATCTAGAATCATGATTAAAACAAGCCAGGGAGAAAAAGCTGTTTCATTTTAATACTTAGAAGTCATGTAGATTCTATAATACTCATCCTGGTCTCTTAAATTGCCAACCATAAGGTATCTTTTTGATATAAAAGTCTAGCTTTCAGTTTCAGTGTTTAAGATAATTTTTGTCTTGTTATTCACTCACTTTTGGAAATGGACATTTATAAACTATATCATGGGTGATATATATATATATATATATATATATATATATAGAGAGGAGAGAGAGAGAGAGAAGACATTTTTTCATGTACTGTGATGGTTCAGCACTTACATGCATACTGTCATGATATAACCAACAACTAGTAAGATAGTTGCTGTTTCAACTCAGAATTTATGATGTATAAAACTCTACTATTGATACCCACTTTATAAAAATCAGGCACATTTAATTTTAAATTCAGATATAAAATTATACAAGAGACATCAAATTTTATAGGTAACTAATATTTTCAGTTGTGATACCATATATTGATTTTTTTACCTTAGGGACAAATTTCATTTTAATCATAGATGTATATCTTACATAGAAACTTAGCAGTGTCATCTTAGAAATATTTGTAGGTTTAGAAAGCACTGGATATTAAACCATTAACAATATTCATCCATTTGGGATTGTATATTTAAGTTATTCATTATTAATAATTCAGTCAGATCCCTTAGAGACTCATTCCCAGCCAGTGCTGGAAGATCTCAGATGTGTGTTATCATAGAAGCCCATTCCTGAAAGGAAGCTGTGGCAATCACGTCAGAGCATGAGGCTAGAGACACACCTCTGAACGGGTCCCCTCTAACTTTTCAAGGGAAGAAGTTTTAGGATGAAGCCTTAGGATGTTTCCTGAAATGGAAATTTACAGAGATCTCAGCATAAAATCCATATTTTGCTTGATAGTGCTTAACCCTTTTCTTTCATACAGAAAGGATAGAGTGGGGTAAAACCAAACAGTTTGCTTTAGAAAGCAGGAAGTGTTTATAGAAAACGCACCGTCATCTTGAGGTCAGATAGTGACTGCTGTCCTTGGGAGTAAGTAGAATTCCTTATGCTTTTATTTGTGAAAAAGAAGCCAAAAAATTCATGTTGAATGAACTACGGGCACACACACACACACACACACACACACACACACACACACACACACACACACGTGGTGTGTCTACAAGGATGGTAATTATATTCTTTTAAGTCATAAATTCTTGTTTTCTTCTCTTTGACATCAGAAAAACAATAAACAATAACAATAAACAATAGTTCTATTTCTGTAGCTATGTACAGTGTATTTGTAGGAAAGTAAAACATGGACTTCAGCAGGCTAAGATACAGTGTGTTACCACTGAAAAAACTGAGTATGGCAGATGAGGTATATTTATTCCCTTTCCTAAAAACTCTATGCAGAGTCTGACTCACAGAGGTCATTATTCCAACCACACCTAGGGAATAGGAGAAAACCTTCATATTTCAGGACTCTGCCAGGTCCCCATTCTAATGAACAGGATAGGGTGCAGATTGTTGGACGCAAGGTGTTTTCTGCAGTATGAGTGCTTCAAATTCTCAGGTAAACATTAAAATCACTAAAAGAGTATTTTAAGTTTTATATTCCAAAGTAAACCTAGCATTTTAGCTTAGATGTGGGGTGAAAAATCAGAGGAATTCAATCTTCCTGAAGACATAGGCTCCAAAACAAAATTACCTCTGAACCTTTTCCTTTTGCTTCCATTAATAAACAATCAGTTATCAATAACTAATGTTATCTCAGAGGATAAAGGGCTTTCCACTCAGACATATACATCTGAGTTTATATCCCCCAGAACTTACTTAAAAAGCCAGGCATGGTGGTATGTACCTGTAATCCCAGTGCTGGGGCAGTAGATGGAGACAAGAATATCCCTGAAAGTCATTGGCCAGCCAGTGTAGCCTCATCAATTACCTTCAAGCTCAACAAAACAACCTGTCTCAAAAATGAAAAGAGGGTAGGGGAATAAAGAGATGGTTCAGTGGTTAAGAGCGCTTACTGATTAGGACTTACTGTCTTAGGACTTGAGTGGTTCCCAGCACCTACGGGGGCAGCTCACAAGCATCTGTAATACCAGTTCCAGATGATCCAACACTCTATTCTGGCCTTCAAGAGTGTATACATGGCATACACTCAGACAGACAGGCAGACACACACACACACACACACACACACACACACCTATCAATTTTAGTATCCAGAATGCCCTATTAAATTACCTTTTCCGTTCCATTTCTATGACTGCTACTTAGCCTTTCAAGCCAATTATCTTATATTGTGTAATAAGATCCTAAATTAGGGGTTGGGGAGATGGCCCAGCAGGTAGGAGCATTGGCTGTTCTTTCAGAAGACCCAGGCAAAATTCCCAGCACCAATATAGTAGCTCACAACTGTCTATAACTCCACTTCCAAGGTGCCTGATACCTTCACACAAACATACATACATGCAAAATACCAGCACAAACAAAGCAAGCAATTAAATGAACAAGTAAATTTGTAAAGGAGCCTAAATTAATCTTCTATTTAGTAACAACTATATTAGTTATTACGGAAATCCAACTTTAACTGGTCAGAAATTTGCTTTAAATCTTGAAGGATGTTATAAGTTAAAACCCAAACTTTTAATTAGACACTTAAATAATACAACTTACATTTTAAACTTTGTGGACCATGAATGGAATATTATAACCACTAAAATATAGGCCTGTGTGACTGTTTACATATGATATTTATGCAATAGCCTTAATTCACCCTTTAAACCACTTTGTGGAAAGGTGATATTTAATACGAATATTATTATTGTATCTAGGGACCTCAAGGAGTATTTCTCATGTTTCTTGGGATGAGGAGAGGGACAGAAAAAGAGGATGGCGAAGAAAAACAAGCCAGAGACTGAAGTCTGGGGAAGAGCCCATTTTGGAATTTCTCACAGCGGTTTGGCCATTTGGTGTAGAAGTTGCCATTATTACCTAAAATTAATTCTTTACTAATTGTAAAAAGATGGCATGAAAAGGTTTCAATGTTCATGGCGTGGTGATTGCACATTATGAGACCTGTCTATGCACACGAAGTACATTTCAATAGTTCTTTTTCTCCCAGGAAAAACAAAGAATTTTGCTATTCCTCAAAGATGGTAGGCATTGTCTTTAGCCAAATTGACAGGACACTGTCTACAAACAGTCCCCCTTTTATACTGGATGATTTGGTTCTATGTAATCTCTTGTGATTAGGAAGAAGAAGAGGGGTTATGGAAATGATTTATCTGCCCAATAACTTTCTTCTGGTCTTGTAGAACTTCTTTCTTACTACCCAGCTTTTAGTTTTGTGAAAAAAATAAAACAAACAAAAACCCTCTGAACATTTGGATTGGACCCTACAGCTTTTCCTTTTAACATCCACTCTTCCAAGCCTCCTTGCCTTTGTCTTGAGGCTACCCGAAAGGTTGTGGTCAGCTTTACAGTCTTAGATTATAACCTTACTCTGGTTGCCTAGAGGAGGAATTTCAGAATTCTTGTAAATACACTAAGGAGGGACAGGCAGGAGGATCAAATGTTTAAGATAATCCCCGGTAGTTTAAATGAGAATGGCTCCCTAGGCTCATATACTTGAACCTTGGTCCCCAGTTGGTGAAACTACTTGGGAAGGATTAGAAAGTGTAGCCTTGTTCGAGGATGTGTGTCACTGGAGGTGGGTTTAGATTTCAAAAGTCCAGGACATTCCCTGTTAAATCTCTCTGTTTTTTGCTTGTACATCAAAGATATAATCTCTCAGTTACTGCTCTAGCACCTTGCCTGCCTGCCTGCTGCCATGATATCCACCATGATGGTCATGGATTCTAACCCTCTGGAACTGTGAGCTCCAAATATACACTTTCTGTCTTGCCTTAGTCATGGTGTCTTATCACAACAATAGAAAAAGTACTAAGACATTTGGGTATGTAGCGTGTCAAAGGCCACCTTGGGCTACATAAGATCCTTTTTCAAATAAAAGGAATCTTCACAAATCTTGTAAATAGAAACAACTGACAGAATGCATAAAGGATGAAAACAGAAGCTGGGTAAAAGGCCTGGAGATGAGTTTGTGCTTTTGTTTTTCTATGTGTCCGTTCTGTTTTCTTCTTGCTCTTATGGTTCCCCTGTCATAGTCCATAGTCCATAGTCCAAGCCCAAATAATCATCATAGTTAATTGGTGATAGGAACGGTTGGCAGAGCACTTCATACAAGCCTTTTCACTGATGGCTGACTTGTTGCAGATGGTCCATCTTTTTTATCAACTGTAGATTCACAGAACTAAAACTGAGTCTTACTAAGAGTTTTGGGGTGGAATGATCATAAACATAATGGGAAGGTGAATGTGGAAGCCGCTGTTAGCGACATACTCAGTAAGGGGCTCCACGTAATGCCTCCACTGTCCTTTCTACTTCTCCACATTCCACTAATCCTTCAAGGAACAGCTTTTGACTTTAATTCCTTTCTAGGGCATTCCCAAGTAGCCCCAGGCCTCAGCATAATTCAATGGCAAGAACAAGAGATATGACATCACACAGACCCTACAAGCATTACAAAACTCATGCCGTAATTAGGTGCCGCTTGTATTTAAGTGTGTATGAGAGTCATCTAGGAAGCTGGCTGCTATAAAAATTTCCCAGAGATCCAACTCACTGGGATTGGATTGGGCTCGGGGTCTGCATTAATGTACAGTTTCATCCTGATGCTAATGCTTCTGATAATGCTGACTGTCAGTGTATGCAGCCTGAGGTCGGCCCTTCGGCTACATGGACCTGGCATGGTGTGCAGTGTCACAAGATGTGGGTGTTAACAGAATCCATCTCAGTGAGCTGTCACGCAATTTATAGTCCTCAAAATAGGTTCTGTGCTGGATATGCACTGAGCCTCCTAACAGTTGATCTACCTTTCCAGTTCTAGAGTTCTAGACAACAGTAAGTCGATGTTTGAGAGATGACACATCCTTAAAATTAAATAAGTGCTAATACTTACAAACAGAAATGGCGTGCTGTGGCCTTCCAGTTAACGTCCACAGCACCCCTGAAAGGTGTGGCGTGTCCCTGTAGTACTTTGTACGTGGCAAGCTCTTTGGGGTGTCTACAGAGAGACAGTGAGGCATAAAGGTTCAGAATTGAGACTTCATGCCTGTGTTCACATTGTGTGTACGGCTCTTCTTTAATATTGCAGACTGAATTCAGAGCTTCGCAAATGCTATGTAAGCACCCTATCACATCTACAGTCCTAGATTCTATTTCTTTTTAAATAAGATCTCTCTCTATCTCGATGCCCTCAAAACTATCATTCTCCTCCAGCCTTGGCTCCAAAGTCATTTGGATTATAGGCAAAGACCACCAACTATGAGAGCTACTACCTCAGTTCAAACCACAGCTCTGTCACTTATGGTGTGGGTGATGTTAGTTAGTTATTTGGTCTTTTCTTTCCTCAGATTCCTCCTCTCAAAATAAGAGGTGAGATTTCTATTTCTCAGGGCTTATCTTAGTTGATGTTCTACTGCTGTGAGGAGACAACATGACTATGGCAAGTTTATAGAGGAAAATATTTAGCTGGGGCTTGCTTAAAGTTTCAGATGTTTAGTCCATTGTCATCACAGGAGGACAAACGGTGGGATGCAGGCAGACGTGTTGCTGGAGAAGTAGCTGAGAGTTCTTCACCCAGATCCACAGACAGTAAGAAAGTTGAGAGCCACTGGACCTGGACTGGGCTTCGAAAAACTGCAAACCTGACCTCCAGTGGCACACTTCCTCCAACCAGGCCACACCTACTCCAACAAGGCTATACCTCCTAATCTTTCTCAAGTAGTACCACTCCCTAACTGCAAAGCATTCAAATACACGAGCCTGTGGGGACCATTCTTATTCAACAGGGGCATTCATTACATTAAGCAAAGCATTATGTACAGAATATTTGGAAGTGCGCTTCACACACAGAAATACATAGAAATTGGTGCTACTAAATTTACTGTGTGATTTCTTCTAATAGAAATACTTTTTTAAAGGATAATAAAAATTGAATGCTAAGAGGTTATAAAATGTTTTGCTAAAATAGGTTTTCATTTGCAAGAATTATATAGTTGCCTTTTTTTCTGGGGCTTTGGTTCATAGACAACAGCTTACATGTCAATTATTGTCACACATTCTAAAAAAGTTACGAACGTTTTGTCTACTTCAAGTTTGCTAACTGCCAAGTATCAAATACGATTCTTATCAGTCTTCCTTCACTGTGGTACACAGCCATTTTGTTAAAATGTCCAGCTTTCCGGAGCACGTGTGTTGGACAGACAACAACAACAAGTGGCCTTGTAGTAAGACCAAGAAAGAAAACTAGCTGATCAGCTACATATAACTGTAGACAGTGGAAAGTCAAAATAAGCTCACCACCCTAACATCCTCTTCATTGCTTTATAACTCTGTTCTGTTCTTGCTAACATATAACTTATTTGATCATTAGCATTTTATAGATTCCCTATGCCAGGAAGATTTGTGAGTGCTATTGATTTTATTGAAATTTCCTCCAATCTGTGTGACCTTGAGAACGTTCACCAGTGTCTAATCCTCAGCTTTCAGAATAAAAATAAGATGAAACTTGATAGGATGATGTCACTATGAAGTGTCACAGTAAAGATGACGTTTTGTAATGTTTGCACTTGACTCAAAGTCAACATTAAATTAATTAGATGCTATTCTTTTAACTGTGGTTACTTTGGTGAGAAACGCCATGGCTACTCTTTGAAAATATTTCTTAAAATATTATATATATAAATTCAGGAGCTTGGTAACAGTTCCTTTTCAATATTGCTTAATTATTGATTACAGATCAGAATATTTGGTAGCTGCAAACCACTTAGCCTTAGGTTTCTTATAGTCTTCCTAGAAGATTATGTAAAATGCTGATTATTTCTTGATTAGAACTTGCTAAAAATAAGTCCATCAACTGGAAATCAGGCACTGGACATATGAGCTGTCAGAGAAATTTCATATTCAAATCATAAAAGTGTTTGGGGAGCCTCGAGCTATGGTGTTAGAACCAGTAAAAGATCTAGCTAATCCTGAAAAAGCTGTTAAGCAGAGAGAGAAGAGGGGTAAGGACTCTGGGAATAATCCAGTTTCTCTCCTTGCCCTGCCAGTTCGCTACTCATCTCTTGCCCTGGCTCTCCTGCTAGGGTCTGCCATTAGTTTCATCCTAATGTGAACACCTGATGTAAAGGCCTAAGGATGCTCCTGAATGAGTAGATCTTTCTGTGGTGGGCATCAAAGCCAAAGCTGGAAGAAGAAGTACAGTATCTAAAAGCAAACATGCTTAGAACTGATTGTATATATGCCTCGATTATTTATATTTAATATACTATTGATTTGTATGTTAGTTTGACCTATTATAGCTAAAAAGGTATATTTTTCAGTTTTGTTAAAAAAGAAATCACTGTCTCACTTTTTCTTTAAGTGCACTAAAAGTGATGAAAATACTTAATTTTCCTCTTAATTTAACCTGTGAATTTTACATGTCATCCCAACAAATCATCTCAGGAGATACGTCAGGTGAGAAATCAGTCGTGTGTGTGGTATACTAGGCTCTACATTGAGTGGCAAATTACAATGGCAACATTTCAAAACCAGTATAATGATCTTTAGTTTAAGGGGAAGCCTGTATCACAGATAGATTAGGGAAGTTTCCAAGGTCGAATAGCTGACAAGCATGGTGAGAATTCCATCCCTGATAAGCTTCAGACATTGTGTGCTTATGTTCATTCTGTTTCGCATAGTGTTGTTCTAATTTATTCTAGACTATTCCGTGTTTTCTGGTTACCTTGGCCATATCCGTCATCTACTCCTTTCCAACACCCAATGATGTTCTTTCTTGAGCATGCTTGTGGATATCCTCTATACTCAATCTCCCTCCTTCTCTTGAGAGGCAGTAGCAGCTATGGTGAAGGCCATTGATTGGAGGTAACTCGCCACACTTCTGTGACATTGGGTTGGTTACAAATGTGCCCTTAATACATTTCTGTGATTTTTAGTGTGCACATTAGGATAGAAAGTGGACACACGCTTGAATGGTAAAAGTGTTCACCACACAAGCCTGAGAACCCATGTTTGAGTAGTTCTGTCTCATGACCCCAAGGTAGAAGGAAAAAGCCAACTCTCAGAATTTGCTACTGACCTCTACACGATGCTCACACACACTCATACAAATAACAAAAATAAAGAAATAAATAATTAAAATTTTTAAGTTGAAAAGTTTAGTTTTAAGTTGAAATAATGACAGAACCTAAACAAACTTATTCCTTCTTAAGTATAGAGAGAGTGTGTCCAGTAACTACTGAGGAGCGCTTTGGTTTTCTGTACCATGGTTGGGATTACAGAGAAAGAAAGGACACTTGTATATATGCAAATGAGCCAGCCTAAAGATAAGCTTCAGAATACAGACCTTTAACTCTGGCATCTCCAGGAGGACTCAGTGGCAATTCTTCCAGTCTGCTCAGCTCCCTGTGTGTAGGCTTCTAGCTTGGTTCCTTTTCCCATGACAGGTTTTCTACCACTGAAAACTAGGTTTTATATTTACTCAGATATCAAGTGCTGTGGTGTGATTAATTAGCCTAATCCATTTGTACAGGGAAAATGGGACGTGCGAAAATCACTGCCATGCCAAACTGCCCCGTTTGTAATGGGAAATAAGAGGTTTGAACTAAATAAAATACATTTGCAACGTAAGGCTTACTTAAAGATCGTGTGACTCAAGTACTGTGATGGTCGCAATGGAAAAGGCATTTCCATTTAAGCAACCATTCAGTGGTTCTCAACACTCCTGCTGCTGCGATCCTCATATAGTGGTGAAACTCCGAACATAAGTTTATTTTGTTGCTACTTCTTTACTGTAATTTTGCTACTGTTATGAATTGCAATGTAAATATCTGCTATGCAGATGGTCTTAAGTGATCCCCATGGAAAGGTCATGTGATCTGCAAAGGGGTCTTGACCACAGGTGGAGAATGGCTGATTTAGATGTTATTAGCGATTAGATTATTTTAATCTGTACATTGCAGGAGAACATCTTGGTTTTGTTTTCGTTTTTTCTCTCTCTCTCTCTTTTTTTTTTTGTCCACTCGATATGAGCCTAGACACTCTAGGAAGATAGGAAGAACGTCAGTTGAATAAACATCCTGATCAGATTGTCTGTAGGCAAATCTGTGAGGGCATTTTTATTATTAATGATTGATATCAAAGACCCCAGCCCACTGTGGGTGGTACCACTCTTGAGGTATAAGAGAGCAGGTTGGACAAGCCATGGGGAGCAAGTCAGTAAGCATCACCTCTCCAAGGTTTCTGCTTTAGTTCCTGACTCGAGGAAGGTTCCTGCCTAGAGTTCCTGCTCTAATTTCCTTAGTGATAGATTGTGACCTGAGAGTTGTAAGATGAAGTAAGCCCTTTACTCTTGGAGTTGCTTTCAATCTCAAAGTTTTATCTGTCCCTAACTAAGAAAGGGGATAGGAAAAATTATTTACTATTTGCACATTGCTTAAAACAAAACAAATATAAGTAACAAATACCTATTTCTTTTCCAATACACAAACCAGAAAAAAAAATCACACATCAAGCAACTAGTAAAATTAAAGAGGAAAACAAGTTGAATTCCATGGAGGTATTATAAAAAAAAATCACCATCATATTTAGTTGCTTTGCAAATGAATAACAAATCATGATTGTTCTTGATTGTCTTTAAGAAGGCCAGCAATAATATAAAGCCTAGAAAAAACTCTGTTGACCATTAAACCTCTCCAGAATGGTTGTGTCATGTTTTAAAGATAACTTGGATTTATCAATTATTATACAAATAATATATTTGTATCACTGGCATTAAACAAAATTAACAAAAAAAATGAATAAATGTGAAAAATGCAGTAGGCAGAACATATCTGATTTTAATAATCTGAGATAGATACTTAAAAGTTAAAATTAGCTTGCATGAAACTTTCTCATGCCACTGGCAAGGAAAATTGATAGAAATACAAATTGAAAGTAATGATCAAAATGTTACTTTATTCTGAAGAAATATCCAGCCAAGTCATACAGGGATTGATGTTAGCTATAGCCATGTTTAATGCCCTCATTAATCACCTAGAAATGAGAGTAAACAATATGTTAATGAAATTTGCAGATGATGCTAACTTAGCATGCATAGCAGCAAGGCAGATAAATTATTTCGATGATATATATCTAAGCAAAAGAATGACCTTTACTTAAAAATCCAGGCTACTGCAATGTGTTTAACTGATGTTCTTAAAACTTTTTTCAGTACAAGAGGAAAGTAAGGCACAAATAATGGCAGGAACAATAGCTACTCATAGCAGATTTAACTTCTGTAATGTGTGAAGGGGTGAGAACTGATACAGCATTTAAACATTGGAGATGTTACACGTTCATTTTACAATAAGAAGAGGAAACTATTTCTCTATATAATTCTGTCAAAACAAATATTTAAATGTTGGGAAATATTTGGTGTTTACCATTACACCAAAATATAAGACTGTAGTGCAAATATGTTTGAAATGAAATAGCTAATAAGAATAATTAAAGACTGAGTCTGAAAAACTACTAAGAAAAACAATTAAATAATCTTACAGCTTGCTAACCGTGGCAAAGGATCATGAGAGACATATGGAGTAATAGTCTTCACCACAAAGTAATACTAATACTCCTTCGCTCAAAGCAGTGCCTTGAGTAGTCAGATTAAGATGATCTTATAATTTGCATTTAAGTCACAACTACAGTATTTCTGATAGAATGCTAGAGAAACAATTATTTGTATGTAATAACTTAGTATGTCTTAAGCCATGTGAATAAACAGAAGTGGCTAACCGAAATCAGTTCAACATCAATAAACACCAAATAGTCAAACCATGGTTCCAAAGAAATCATGACAATACATTTGTCAGGGCGGGTAGGTGGGGTTTCCTTGTCCAGTTTTGCAGCAAGAGTACAGAGTCACTGAGAATAGAGTTTAGAGTTGTCTTTCTGGTCAAAGACCACAGTAAATGATGGGCTTTAGGTTTTTGTTTCTTGATCCTTCAGAAATGTTGCAAGCTGAGTACCACTCCCAGGAAGAAATGTATTTGGCAAAGCATTTATTTACTTACTGCTGTACTTTTAACTATGGGAAGTAGAGGCACCATATAATTTCAAACTCATATGTGCCATAGTTCATTTCTGTGTCATCACATTCATAAGTGTGTAATCACATGTGTGTTATTAATTATTCTCCACAGGAAGAATTGATTTTAACAAATTAAAAGCATGTTTTTACCCAAATTTATGGCAAGACCTTTTTTTTTGATATTATAATCTGTGCCCAAAACGGGGGCATTGGTAAAGGCAAAGGTTCCCACGAGTCATTCAGAGGTGTTTGAGACACATCCATTCTTCACCCTCCACCTGCTTTGCTCCTTTGCTGCGGACGGAGGGGACCTCGTGCACACTACAGGGCAAACTGTACTTGTAAAGTATGCTTGGCCAACTGCAGAACACTGTGTGCTGTCTTACAGTGCAGTGTCTTGTGCTTTAATATATTAGAAAGGAAGCAAAGGCAATATGTTCCTAAAAATAAACAATAACAGAAACAGGGGGATGTGGAGAACTGCTTTAGTGTTTAATGTTCAATAAGGATTTTGTAATCTTTTTCTATATTTATTATGCCATCTCTGGCAATTCTCCTCTAATACAAGCACACACACACACACACACACAAGCACACACACACACACACACACACACATACACACACAACAGGGATCAACTCTACAAAGAAAACATAGTGTTTTACTTTTAAAACGTGCTATTGCACATTGTTTCTCCTTCTATCTAGAAAGTATTTGATGGCCATTTCAAATGTCACTTCCTCTGTCAAACCTCGCAATATTGTTTTTATTATTCCCTATCGTCCTTACTTTGTCTTTTAAAAATACATATGATTTATATAAAAACACCAAGGAGATTTATATTGATATTCCCATCTGTGCATTTGCCGTGTGCTCTACCTATCTTCTACCCAGGCCCTTGTCTTCTTCCCTCAACATCATGTCTAATTCTTAAAAGTTCCTCTTTCCTTTATTTTCTGTTTAATTTCTCCTTCCCTAACCTGTAGTAAACTCTCTTCCATTCCATATTTTTACTAGGCTGACTTCTTGGTATCACCAGCTGAGTGAGAATAGGTGCTACTTGTTGTTTTGTGTATGACTTTTCCCTTAAAGTAATAGTTGCTCTACAGTCTCACCCAGGTTGCTGCAAATGGCAGGGTTCCATTTTTTTGGCGACTATTATTCCACTGTGTAAATATACCACACTCTATCCATTTTCTGTTGATAAGAAAAGAAAATGGTTTCATATTTGACTGTTTGCACAGTACAAACAAGGGAGTGACAGTATTGTCTTTGCTATAAAGATTTCATTTCCTACATCATAGGATTCATGTATGCCTATAATTCTAGCACTAGGGAGGCTGGAGCAGCAGGATTATTAGTTCTGGTCAATCTTGAGCTACATAGTGCTTTCTGGAGGGAGGGAGGGAAGGAGGGAAGGAGGGCTTTTGTTTCCTTAGGATTGGATCATATGGGAGTTCTATTTTGCTTTTCAAAGATTATTCAAACTTTCTTCCCTATGGTTGTAACAATCCACATTGATATCAAGAGTGTCTAAGTAGACTTATTTTCTTACTTTCTTGCCAGAATTTATTCCCATGTATTTTTTTCCTCAGAGTGACCATTTAATCTGGGTGACATGATATCTCATTATAATTTTATTTGCATTCCTCTGATGATTATGGAATTTGGAGGTTTTCCCCATGTGTTTGTTGGCCACTTTCATGTATCCTTTTGAGACATATCTGTTTAGTTCTTTAGACAACTTCTTAATTTTAATGTCATTGATCATTTTTTTAATTTACTAATATATTCTGGATGTGATCCCTGGATGTGCCATTTGCAAACTTTTTCTCTTAGTCTAGAAGTTGTCTATCAGTCCTGGTGATTGTTGCTTTCGCTGTACAGAAGCTTATAGTTTTCTAGGTTCCCATTTTCTATGTTAACTTGTGTTGCCTGTGTTCTGTCGTCCTAAATAGAAACTCATTGTTTACACCAATTTTAAACTGCTTCTTCTACATCTTGTAGCAATTCCAGGGTCTCACACTCAAGATTTACTGCCATCATTTCCTAAATGTTTTCTATGTTCACTCTGGATAATAAACTGTGAAAGTGCAGCCTCTATGTACAGTCCTTTTCTTTACAACAATGCCTAGAAGTACCCCGTTCTCTCTGTGAGTAACTTTAGACCCAGATGAACAGAGAAGTGTAGCCAGAGTCCTATGACAGTTAACTGAGACTTACTCTTTTACTCTTCCACAGGATTGACCTACCTCATCTGTGTGTCTTGAACGTTGCCCTTTTAATTGTGATCAGTAACTTTTGGGCTCATTACAAGCCAGAACTATCTTTGGGATATGTTCAGTGTAAGCCAGCACTATCTTTAGGATAGGCAATGGAGTCATGGTGATTTCTTTTGAATTCCAGGATTTTCTTATTATCTGAATACCTTTGAGTGATTTATTCAGCTCCCATTTATGCCAGTTTCTCTTCTTTAAATCATGGTTGAGGATTAAATGAGTTAATAAATATAACAATCCCCCATTTTAAGTATTCCATATGTGCTGGTCATGATTACTACGCCATGTAGAGTGTGAACTCTTCAATGGCAGGATCATGTCCTACTCATCTCTCCATTTCCTCTAGCCAGTACAGTGTCTTGCATAGCAATCTCACATTTCAAAAGTAGATTCGTGCCAATAGTGAGGTGGTACATAGGATGAGGGGGAGAAGGGCTCAGAGAAGAACCCTGCTATGACATCAATATATGGTCATTACATGTCACATTTTCTGATGGGGAAAGAAGAAAGAACCTGTCATCCAGAGTGGACTCCAGCCATTCATAATTGCACCCTTCTATCTGGGAAGCTATGATACATGCTGTAGAACCAATTTCCTCTGAGAAAGAGGACAAGAGAGATGGTGGAGACTCTGAGAGCTCAGAAGACATGCTAAGGTGTCAGCAGCTGCACTCCAGCAGCCAGTAGCATTCTGCTGCCCCTTGGCTCAGAGCTGCCAATTCAGCTTCTTCATGCTGTGCCCAGGCCTGCAATGCAGTGTTGTTCTTGGTACATACAGTGGTGAAAAAAATCCCGTGAGGAGGGATCTGCTTCAGTGATTAAGGTTGACGGACATTATAATGTGCTCTGCTCTCCTGCTTTCTATTGTTCTGACCCTTTCTGTTTCTATATATTTCCTGAGTGCTGGCCACTGTCCAAGAATTTCACATTTCTCTCATTCGCCGAGCCTGAAAATAGCCTTACACTCTTTGTTCCTTCTGCTCTGTTATCCTAGATCTTGCCTATGGCTGACTTTTGAACACACTGACACGCTATTTATCTTTGTCTTGTTTCGTGCTTTGTGGCATTACTTACTCTGACCCTGTGTCCAGTCCTACAGTACTAGTGACCAGCACAGCTCTAAGGAGGTAAATTAGTGCTTCTTATCAAGTTAAGGATTTTCCTGGGGATGTTTTCTTAGGGGATAAGCATTCTACAATAACAGATGACCGCCTCAGAAATAGAGGTTGGAGCACAGCTCTGTTGTGCCCATCCATGCTACTTATCTATGTAGAGTTCAGTTTTCTTGTATGTATAATGATGTGTGCAAGGAAGCTCATGGGAATACTGTTTTGGATATTTAATTAATGCATGAGATAAACTAGTGCCAACATAATCCTTATTTAAAAAAATCCCCACTGGGTCAGAGATGAACTGTTAATTAAAAGGAGTCTCAAAAAATTAAGTCAGAGCAGAGAGATGGCTCAGTGGTTAAGACCGGGTATCACTCTTGTAGTGGATCCCAGTTTGGTTCCCTGCACTCATGTTAGGGGACTCACAGCTGTCAATAACTAGTATTCTGGGAAATCTGACACTGTCCTTTATTAGTAGTGCACCTACACACATGTACACATAGCCACACATAGACATACACAAATATATATACATAATTCAAAACAAAATAAATCTTTCAAGAATTTCAAAAACCGTAATTATTGAAGGATCTTATTTTAGATGTATAAACTATCTCCAGTGTCTTGTCATCATTAAGAGATGCCAAAAAACTTTTGAGCAGAGAGGAATATTTATAGTTTGTCACCATGTAATTGAAGGGAAAGTCTTTATTTCCATGGCTCAAAATGAATATTTGAGTTTTGGCCAGTTTTTATGGTTGTAGTTCTGAATGCCTTAAGTTAACTTATTCATTCCTCCAAAAATCCATCCTTCCAGAAAATATTTACTGGACAGGAAATACTTCCTGCATGGTACCTGCCATATGCCAGCTTCCCTCCAGAGTTCAGGGCATTTTTAGGATGGGCATGGCCCCATCTTCATGATCTTTAGTTGTTTCTTTCTTGCTACTTTGCACATCATTTAAGTTTCTGTTTCTATTCTTAGAAATGCATTTGTGTGGTGCTGGAAAGATGGCTCAGTGATTAAGAGCTTGCATTGTCTCCCAGAGTACCCACACCAGAGAGCTCATGACTACCTGTAAATTCTGCATCAAGTAGATCCAATGCTTCCGGTGTCTGTATGCACGGGCACTCACCTGTGTGCACCCCCCCGACACACACACATACACATTTTAGAACAATAAAAGTTTAAATTTTTAAAATGTATAAATGTGTATCCTACATGCCAGGAGTCACCTCTTTAGACAGTTGTGAGTAGCAACAAATTTTTAGAAATGAATGTTCTTATTGGGAGGACTGAGTCACATAAACTAACCACTTTTTTTTAAAAACGTAAAAATCCCACAGGGAAGTCTTTAGATCAGTGGTTTTCTCCCTTCCTAATGCTGTGACCCTTTAATACTGTTCCTCATGTTGTGGTGACCCCCACCTGTAGAGGATTAGCCCTGTGTGAGAGCTAGGGTCTACATTGCAGGGGCTACATTCAGAGGCCTGTGTGGTCTGGATGGAATAGATACTGAATAGAAACACTTTCAGTCCAGTATTCAGAAATTGGTAGTAATCCATGTCCAATCCCTAGAGAAAACAGCAGAAGCAGACAAAGGAAGCAGAACTCAGAAGGAGTCGGTGTCACACAGGAATTCTGAGAGGAGTCAGAGTGCATGGCAGACAAAGTAACTAATCAGAAGAAGAGTTAGCAGAGTAAGGACATGCCCAACTCTCATGAGAAAAAGTAAGCTCTCAGCTCAGTAAAAGATTTACATAGGAGTTAGAGTCATTCAGTTAACAGTCAGTTAAGAAGAATCAGTATACAGAGTGAGTCAGTTGAAGGATCAGTAAGAAGAGGCAGTTGAACAGTCAGTGGAGAAGCAGACTGAAGAGTCAGTTGAAAGAGAAGAGTCAGAGTTCTGAGGGAAATAGCGTGGCTCAGTCAGTAGGGTTAAATGTTCTAGATAATATGGAGACCAAAAAACTCCAGGGCTCCAGTACTAAGGACCAGTGATTTAATTAGATAAAAGAATAAACTGTCTTTTGCCCAGAACCAATGTCTATACCTGGTGAATCTACATCTACAGTTACAACTACAACTACACTCAACCATAATATTTTTGTTGCTACTTCATAACTTCAATTTTGCTACTGTTATGAATTATGCTGTAAATATCTGATATGCAGATGGTCTTAGGTGATCCCTGTGAAAGGGTCATTCAACCCCTGTGAAAGGGTCATTCAACGGCCAAGGGAGTCCTGACCCCCAGGTTGAGAACCACTACTCCAAATAAATACGCTCTTTAGGGATACATTGGGCACTTTCCTTGATCTTTTTCTTTGTCTGTCCCATCTAGTCTTTGGATTTCTCTGTCACTTATTCATGTTTCTTGAAACATGTAAGAACTTCGAGCTACATTGTATGAAACTCAAATTATTAATAAAAGTATTACAGAAAGAAGAACTTTGAGTTAATGTAAGAACCTGAAAAATATATGTGTAAGTCTGTACAAGAGCAGTGGCTGCCTTTGAAATGCTGGTTGGAACACAACAATTGGTAGGTGCTCAATAATTATATAATCACAATAAAAGCCAAGTGATATTTGGAAGTTCTACTGCAAACCTGTTAATTATTGAAAAATGTTGCCAGCAGAAAAGTTCACCTCCACCCCTGCTCTTGCCTCAGATGTGTGTGCTTGAGTTTCATTAGCAGGTAGACTGAGCACCTCCTGACTGGCTGATAACAGTCATCACTACAATTAAAAAGGAGTAGCCCCTGTCCTTTTCTTCATTTCAACCTTAGAGTGGTTTTTTGTTTGGGTTTTTTTGTTCGTTTTTTTTTTTTTTTAACATCTTAAGAACTCTAGCTATTTGGAAGCTTAAAAATATTCAAGGTAAAAAGATTGAGACAAGGATGGAAATTTTACCTATGTGGAAGCTGATGAGAACTGTTGGCATGAGGGAAGAGGTCCTCAGATGGCTCCTGAGCTGTCCGGTTAGCTGTGATTCAGGGTGAACAGTATTGGGTGAGTGATGGAGACGAGGAGCCAGCACATGGAACAACTAAATCCTCATTTCAGTCTTCGCTGGAGGGACTAGATACTATTTCATGGAGGGGAGAGTTTGAGAAACAGTTTAGGGCAGCCATGTACAGGGCAGAGGGAAAGTCATTCATACTAAAGGCTGAGCTAGAGCAAGTGCATGGATGCCTGGACCCAGCGTTCACAGAACTCACGGGTTGCCCAACAGGCTGATGAAAACATTCCAAGGAAAGACAATTTTAAAAGGGGAAACCACTTTAAGAAACCAAGGTTCTTAAATATTTACAGGGCTAGCCTTGGACTCAATGATTTCAGCACAAGGGCAATTGTTTTATTAGGAAAAAAAAAATCTCAGGAGTTTTAAAATGCTTTTTCTGTGTTTCCCATTTCTCACAGGGTAAAATTCATGTATCATTGACCACAGGTGTTCTTTACCTTAACTGGAGTTGGGTCTTTGCTTAGATCTTCTAAGTGAGCCCTCCCTAGTGAAGCTATCCAGACCTGCAACCCACCAAAATTTCCTCCCTTCCTAATTCTGCTTTCTTTCCCCTCCATGCTTACCACCGCCTGATGTACTTACTGTCCTCTGGGTAGTTTCTGTCTATCTCTCTGATGAGGATGTATACTATGATGAAGGTAGAACTTTTATGTGGTCTGTCCACCACTTTACATCTAGTTCCTTGAACTGGACCTGGAAAATAGAAAATCCTCTATAAATAGTCTTGACCAAGAAGCAGGTGAATAACTTTGTCAAGAGGCATGGAGGGTTATTTACGTTGACACCCTAAATAGCGAAGGGCCCTTGGCGCCACTCCGATGGCAGGCTGTTTTCTGAAGTGAGTCGCTGCAGTTCCCCCTAAGAAACAGAGGGGGCTTATTAACTGTTTCAATTAATAGCATACAGATAAAACCAAGGCATTTTTGGTAACCCTTGTTAAGACTTTATCCTTCTCAGTAGTCTATGTCCCCAGACTAGCCTCACACTCGTAATCGTCCCATCTCAGTCTCCAAAGCAACTGAGATTAGCTACATACGCACTACTATGTTCAGCCTGTTAAGATGTCAGAGCAATGACCACCAATACTCCATAGACCCTTTAAAACAGATGAAGACCTTTCTAAGAAAATTAATCATACCTCCAAAAAAGCCTCTTTTGTCAAAAATCAGTATTGCCAAAACTTTTGAAGACATCATTCCCATAGCAGCCTGACAAGGAAGCTCTCTAGCTCAACGTTCTGTTTTCAAGCAAAAGAAGCTACTTTCTTCCTGAATCTAGATGGACTTGTGTTTGTCTTAATTAAGTACGGAGAGATGGATGCTTTATGGTTCCAAGGCTGTCATGAAACAGTGCAGCTTTGTCTTGGAGGTACGAACTTATGGCTACTGCCTGACGACTCTGACTACCCTGTGGTTACCGTATATTGTGGAAATCAAGCCATGTAGGAAGTCATAAATAGTCTCCTCCATTCTACTCCAGCAGTATTTCAAACCCCTTAGCCCTTGGTCCCCTATGTGAACAAATGAATCTTCTTTATTAGTAAACTTTCTCATTGCCATGACAATGCATTTCACATCTCAAGGAAGGGAGGCCATGGTTTGAGAAGTTTTTGTCCAGCATGGCAGGGAAGTCATGGTGCGATTGTGCATCAGGGGCATGCTGGGGCTCTAGTGGCAGCAGGAACATGGAGCAGTCCACGTGGCAGCAGGCAAGAAGTGAGTAGAGCAGGCTGGAGACAGGGCAGGTACAGCCTTCAAAGTCTTGCTTCTGGTTACCTTCTCCTACCAGCCAAGCTCAACTTCACAAAGACTCCACAGCCTTAGAAAGGGACAGAGAGTTTAAAACATGAATACTTTCTCATGGTCTGATGCCCATCTGCCAAGACATTCCTGGCTTCAAATTTTCTCAAAAACAATCTGAAGACTTATAGAATAGCCTGTACATCTGTCTAAATTTCTGGCCAATCAAGTCTGCTGTAAACATAAAATAGTTGCTTGAAAATACTATGTTTTAGAAAACCTTGCCTCTCATAATAATAACCACAATGAACCTCCTTATAATGGGTCTTTGCAGTTTGTTCTAACAACATGGGGAGTCTATCTTTCATACTTTGTTTGTCCTAATCCACTTTCTGTTGTTGCAACAAAATCCCTGAGACTGTATAATTTGTAGGTAAAAAGTCCATTTAGTCCATGATTCAAGAAGTTCAAGATTGGGCAGCCACATCTGGCAACAACCTTGTACTATAGTAAGAGGCAAGGAATATAAAAAGTAAAAATGTGCTCATAAGGAAGAGAAATAAGACTAGGGAGAGACTTCACATTATGACAAACCACACCTGTTAGAGCTAAGACCAGCTGATAGACAGAAATAATAAAGTTTCACTGTTAATCCACTGAGACTTTTTGTGGTGATGGAGAAGGCTTATGGGTGGGGTTATTATGCAGCAAAAAGTGAAATTATACAAAGTGAGAAATGCAAGTAATAGAACTCAGGTGTATATTTGAATGCAAAAACCGATGATTGAAACCCTAGAAATAGTGATCGCTGGTTATCTACAATGGGTAAATTAAGTCATCTCTAGTCATCTTCTATCTGTACTTTTGAGGTCATGCTACAAAATGATATGCAAGAGAACTGTTGTCTCTGCAAGATTCATAAATGGAACAAAACAAACACACTCTATTTACAGTACTAGCATGTACTATATCTATTGCATGTGCCTTGACTGACTTTATAACTGTCCACTGCTTGTACAGGGTCGGAATCAACATGTATCCTGACATAAAGGGTTTTGTGAGCAGTATTTCCACACTCAGAAACCTCAGTAGAGGAATATGAAAATTTTCGAAAGGGCAGCTCAGAATTAAGATTTTATCAAAGCCAAGTTGAAATATGAAAACCAGTTGTTTTTTTTAAATTCTAAATTTAGATGCAGTGGTGTTCATGCATGCTTGGAATGCAGAACACCAAGTTTGAAATGTGGCGTGAACAAGAAGGGGCAGGACCGTTTTGCATAGCTGTAGATGAACCCTGTTGGTCTCCCCAAATAACTAAACAACAATACATATATTGCTTACATTATCCAAGTGTCAGGAAGAATTAAGTATGACATTTTATATTGTTTTAAATTAATATCCATTGGTTTCCTTGAACGGCTAAACCTGTCATTTTACACAAGAAATAATCAGTAGCTTTTTACTATAGAAAAGCATCCTGGATGGACACACATTTTGTCTCCTTAGAACAAGAATGGTACAGTGGTAAATAGTAAGTCTATAAACCTTTTGGTGTGTTAAGAGTAAGAATGATACAGAAAACTGAAATAATTCAATAAGAAAATGAAAATTCAGAACTTGCAATAGATTTTTAATGTGCCTTTGAAATGATACTATAATGAAAACTTTATAAAGGCACAGGATTTCTTTTTCCTCTGTATACTAGAGTTGCTTGACTGTAGTTGTCTAAATCCCCACATAACCCTCAACATAGAGTGAGAAGTTCAAAAGGAATTTGTAGTTGTACACCTACTGACATGGAGGCATATTCATAGGTACAAACCCTGCCAGACCTTAGCAGAAGGAACTGCTATCCTGGCCAGCACATACTGGACAGCGGAACCCTGAGCATCTGAGCTAAGGTGTCTTTATTGATCCAGAACTCCTCAGATGTTCTACTGATAGCACGTGCAGGTCATTAGCAATCAAACATCCTCCACATAAATCCAACACCTGCAGACAATGCAAAACACCAAGATCTAGGCAGCCCCTTACCCAACAGTGCACAAAACAATTTTTTTATACGTAACTAAAAACAAACTTCCACAACAGGAATCTGTAGTCTATTGTGGCTGACTGTGTTTGCTAAGTGCACTTTTGAGCCCACAGTTTCTGGAAGACAATGGGTTAGTTAGAAAGACATCATAGCTTTGTTAGTTTTTTTAATGTTATCTAGAACATTCAGGAGGAAATATCTGATAAGGGACTCAGAGACATCAGACTGCTGGAGAAGTATAAATTGTGAGATTGCCCTGATCGAGCAGAGAATCTGAACACAAGTAGAAGACAGTTGACTCCATGTTTTAAAGGGATCAGAGGAGAACCCAAAATGGTGACTGAGAATACACCAAGGGTGCATTTGTCATAAGATATAGGCACAAAAGGGACCAATGAAATAAGTCCATCCAATTTCACAACTTGCTCACAATTTTAAAGATTATCAAATATAGTTCAGGTGGATGGTGAAGGTAGCAGCCATTTTGAGAGTTCTGAGGTGTGACTATTGTTGAAGAAAAATTCATGTTATAAAAATTTACTAAAAATATTTGTTTGAGAAGAGAAAGAAAGCACCATTTAGGTGGTTAGTTTTTTGTCAACTTGACACAAGCTGGAGTTCATCTGAGAAGAGGGAATCCTAACTGAGAATATAATACCATCAAATTGGTCTGTAGGTCTATGGAGCATTTTCTTGGCTGGTGATCAATGTGGAGGAGTCCAGCCCACTCTAGGCAGTGCCATCCCTAGGCAGGTGTCCCTGAAGTGTATAAGAAAGCAAACTGAGAAAGCCAAGAAGAACAAGCCAGTAAGCAATGTTCCTCCATGGCCTGTTCCAGCTCCCGTTACAGGTTATTGACTTGAGTTTCTGCCCTGACTTCCTTTATATTGCACTGTGATCGAGACACAAGACACATAAGCTGAAATAAACTTTCTTCCCCAAATCGCTTTTGGTAATGGTTTTTTAATCACACCAATAGAAAGCAAACTAGGAAAACTGGTATACCCATGCTCAACATCAGTAGTGAGGAGTAAAGTCACTAGATCAGTTAACGTAATGCAAATTGATAAACTAGCTAGTAGTAACTTTGTCCATTTTTCTTACTGCAGATACATTATGTCACTAATGTTTTCATCCAAAATACTGGCAAAATGTCTATCAGTACAAAGGCAACGGAAGGAATCCTAAAAGATGCCCTTGAAGTCCTTTTCCCAGAGGGCTCCCAATCACCATTAAAATATCTTTACATGTGTTCCAGCTGTTTTTTTTTTTCTCTCATTTTGGAATTTCCTGGGTGATGTACAATCTATTTATATCTATGTCTCTTTTGCCCTTGGTTTAGATTCCTATACCCTGTCTTCCTGGGCTTTTCCACAGCCATGCAGAGGCAGAGCGTCCTATGTTCTGTGCTTTTTTCCTTCCTATGCTTGTCTTTTAAACCAAGGCTCCTTCTACTTCTACTTTTTATATATGGCATTGTGAAAATTCACCTCCTTAGCTGAAATCTCAAGTTAGCTAAGTTTACTCCATAGATCAGACGTGTGTAAATCAGGATGTACTACCGTATCAGTGATATATTTCCCCTGAATTATAAATCTCCTAGCCTCTTATAGCCCTCACCCCATGTTTAGGGGACAACAGATTATGTTTGAAAGTTTTCTCCTTCTCAATTCTCAAATTTGAACTTCTCTTCTTACTGTTTTGTGATTAAAAATATATATGCTATCCAAGTTCTCAGAATGTTTGGTGTATGAATTTCTTAATTATGCCTCATTGCTTACTGGTTCAAATTACTTATATTGCAGGCAGACAATGGATCCTGGAATGGGGAAAAGCAGGCAGGAACGTGACAGTAGGGCAACAGAACAGGAAAAAGGGAAGAGCTGGTGTTTAAATTTTTCTCCATCACCACGTGGCTGAGTTGGTGTTCTTTTGTTCTCTGTACGTGATCTGCAAAAATATTTCTGGAACCTTCTTATCAAAGGTAAACCAATGAGAGCCTAGCCTCCTCTAATCAACTCAAAGTCGGCCTATGATAAAAACCTTTACCCTTTACCCTCAGGATTTCAATAAACTGTATCGTCATTACATCACTAATCTCATTCAGAATGTAGGATACTTCAGAGCTTTGTGCTGACAGGATTCCTCCCCCTCTCTGGTTTGTTTTTTGAGTTACTTTGTTTGCTATGATAGGGTTCTGAATTGCATCCAGGAGTCTTAAAATTAGTTGTGCCACTGCCTCTGTCCACCACATCCTGGGAGTATAGGACTTCACTCTGTTGAAATATTCTAGTTTAACATACAAGCAAAAATCGCGTTGACATCTGTCTTGTTTTCTTCTTTGTTGTTGCTGTTTAATCAGCAAAACCAACAGACATTTTTGTCATCTGCTTCCATTGGTCCCTTCTCTAGGCAACTGGAATGGCAACCATGCTTCTGGGTTTGTCTTATTGATAAACACTACAGTGACATTCTTTCGACAGAAGCCTGGGTCGGAGACATGTCATTGAGTCGGAGTTAAACTGGGAAAATGGTCTGTATTGACTGAAAGAAGCAGCTCGAAAAAGGCTAAAGTTTGGAAAGACTTGTGAATAATTAAGAGGAGCGAGTGCTCAGCCAAGTAACCATATTCTTGGTTGTGTAGTCTATAGAAATCAAGAGTAGGAAACAGATGGAACTTGAGGTATAGACTCAATATCTCTGGGAATGTCAGATCAGAGATTATTTTTGGAAATGTAAAAGGAGGTTTGTGTGTAGGAGGAGCCCAAGAGCTGGGACACAGATTCTGGGGGTGCGGGGCAAAGAATGAAAAATCCTGCCTGGGGGAAAAATCCTGGTGAGGGCACCAAATTTGTAGAGTAGCTACTTAACCCTGCTCTAATACCGATTACATACATCTTCAAACAGGCTACCCTGAATTTTCATATTGGAGCCCTCACCAGGTGATTTATAACTATTTTCCAGCAAGAGCAGGGTGGTTTCGAAAGATTTATTTTCAGTCGTGTTTTTTCTCCCTCCACTCCCGTGTTCTAGGGGCGTCACGTGTGGATAACTCTCGCGTGGATTTTTAGCTTGTAGAGATCACAAAGTAGATGGAGCAGCTAGATGGGTGAGGCAAAATAATGAAAGGATTTAGCGGACTTAAGGACTAGTGCAGGAGACAGGGTGCAGGGAAAGCCGTTGTGTGCTTGCTTGACAGGACTTGTAGCGCTCTTTGAATCTTGGGGAGGAACAAAGGGCTGGCAGGTGAAAGAGGGAGGCAGATACTGTCAGGCCAGGTGTTCAGCATTAGAGCTCGCAGTGCTGGGGATCCCAGATGGCTTGAAAGAGAGGTGCGAATGAAATGACCCAGAGAAGTCCGGGGGAGGGGGGCGGGGAGACGCGAGGGAAAGGCAATAAGCTACATTTAGGTACTCGCAATTAGGGGGATTTCAATTGCTTGGCAGTTACTTGAGCGATAATGAATGTTTGAGTCATTCTCAAACAGGGGACGGATGCATTTATTTTTGAAGAAGTATTGTCCAGCCTTTTTAGTGTCTACCTGTCCCCAGCCCCCTCTCCGTTGTTGGTTGTTTTCAGTTTAAAGGAGCAGGACTATATTAAAACCAGATCGAAAAACGAGAGTTTTTAATTAAGTCTATGCTAGATAATCATATGTATCGCCCAAAGGGGAGATACTATGAAAATACTAAAAATTTCACATTCACATATTATATATAGTCTGTATACCATTTGTATGCCCTGTATATATTATATGTGTACTATATATTGTGTGCACAAAATGTTCCTGTACAGGGTAAGTTCTAATGGAGAATTTCTATTTTCTTTTTCTGAGAACGTAAGAGCAATGATTATATTTTCATGTGTGTGCTTTATCAGTATGAAGCATTTCATTATGTGTGAATTTTAATTTTGTCTAGCAAACAAAATTAGCCAAGAGGTTTTATG
The DNA here is from genome assembly GCA_026225945.1 of Cricetomys ansorgei. Classification (NCBI taxonomy): domain Eukaryota; kingdom Metazoa; phylum Chordata; class Mammalia; order Rodentia; family Nesomyidae; genus Cricetomys; species Cricetomys ansorgei. The sequence continues at coordinate 1,112,475 of JAMJFZ010001038.1, read as the reverse complement.
AGTAGCATAAAATAATTTGTGTTAGTTTTTTATATACTAACAGGTATGTGTGAATCCCAAATTCGTTTCATGTTTTGATTGAGAAAGGTGATTGATAAATATATCTGTTGATTATTCGTCAGAAACATGGATGGTTACAATATGAACACAAAGCAAAGGTTAGTGCTAAGAATTCCCTAAACTTATCACTGTGTGACATACCTACTTACATTGTGTTTTGAAAATCAGAACAGGTTTACAATGATGAAACACACAAAAAGAGTTACCAGTTGTAAAATATTGTAGGGAAAAAAAGTTAACGTGTCTCAATAAAATTAATATGAAAATATACTATTGATTTTAAAAGTTTGCCTCACCTTAGTAGCTACTCTTATTTAAATAAAAATTTTTATTGATTCCTTGAGGATATCCACTCTGTATTTTGATCATATCCATCCCCAACTCCTCTCCTTAACTCCTCGTAGATCCACTTTCCCACCCTCAACTAGAAGTGCCTTGTATTTCTTTGGTTATTTGTTTAATTTAACAATCCATCCATTCCAATCTTTGTTCTATTTTTAGTTCTGTGCAGGGGGCTATCCACTGCAGTGTGATCAGCCTACCAGGAGCCCCACCCTTAAAGAAAACTCATTCTCTCATCCTCAGAAGACATTGAGGTAGGGCTCATGAACACCTACCACTCGGGGCTGGAATGTTGACTGGCTTTTGCAAGTCTTAAGCAGGCATCCACAGCTGATATTGATTTTATACAGTCAGAAATTGTCTCTTAGTACAGTGGTAAACTTATTTCAGAGGACTGAAGGGAGACAATTCCATATCCCTGTTTTACATGGTAGAAGTGCTATCAGACTTGTTTTGAGACAAATATTTCAATGATTTTTGTATAGCAAACGCTCTTGGAGCATAGTGCTTTCCACTAGAGAAAGGGGAGACACGATAGTATGCAGAATTCGCCACCTCAAGTCTAAGGGATACCCTTGAGTGATGCAACCCCTAAGGTATGAAGTTGTCACCTGTCCTTTTGAGCATCCTTTCAATAGAAAATAGGGATTAAGGAACCACCAAATGAAAATGCAAACTCTACATACAGGTAGAAAACATTTTACTGCGGGCATACTTAATGGTGATGGGCACTACACAGCAATCAAACAGCAGACATGTCAACTCCCATGTGCCACAAATCCTAACAAACTTGTACTGCGGTGTGGAATGCTATTTTAGTAATTTGAAGGTTAAAAAAATTTGTGTGCTATGTATAGAGAAATATTATATTTTTTACATGGCTATAAAATATTGAACATAAGAATCTGATGGGATTTATATTTTAGATACTTATAGGGGTTATCAGATTTAAAATATATTTAAATGAGAGCAGGCCTACTCAATTTTAGGTGACGATTCAACAGATATGAATGATTACACGTTAACCAGGTGTCTATGCCTTCAAGCAGAGGTGGTTCTGGATACATAATGAAATAAAGCTCATTGTTTTCCAGTGAACACTGCTTCCCCTTTTTTTCTTAGCTAGTGTACATTTCTCACACTGGTTCTTGTTATTTTCTTCCACATTCATTAATCAGTGCTCAAGTCTCCACCCCCACAATGAAAAACAAGTTTGCCAGAAAGTTTATAGTTTAGATGGAATTGTATAGAATCAAGGTGAGGAATGTCTATCTAACAAACTCTGGACACTGGGAATAAGGTGGGCAGAATTTTTCTCTGTACCCATTGGGCTCAAACCCTACCTTACCTTGGCTCACAGGTGTTGCTTGTCTGCTCTCAGACTCTTAATTATATAAATTACATAAAAACTCATCATAATGGACACAGCAAATTATATCTGGCATCAAAAGCTCAATTAGTGATTAAATTTGGGAGAGTCACTGAGTTGCTATGGGGCTCTTGCTCCTTATATATAAAATGTACAATAACATAGCATCCACACACACTTATACGTATGAGGTTTAAATTAAATGGTGTGGGAGAGTATGCTTATAAATCATTGTTATATACAAATATATCATAACTTGGAATCATAAAGTGGGTACGTTTATAACTCTTAAAACAGAATTGAATAATGTATCTTAGTACTTTTGCCAAAGTCTTTCTAAATTTATGTTGCTTCATGAGTCTGAAGGCTGCTTACCAGCATCTACACATTTACTATTTTGTGGGAGTCAGCCAGTTTCACACCAAGAAAATCCACTTTTATGAGTTTAGAAGATGCCAATGCCTGTGTTCTCTATACTGCTGGCCCTTGATGAATTTGTTCTGATAAAGTTAATTTTGGACAACCAGTCCTAAACATAGGCCAATAAAGTTGTTAGCTCATAAATAAAGAAAAGGGAAATACCTATAAAAACTAAAACATAATTTTATACTTTTGCTTCATAATAGTAAATTCTAAAACATAAGCTAAAATATGAAGTTCTCATAAGACAAAGATGTGACCTAAGAATTCAAGGCCAAGCCATTTATTTGTGAGAAAAATGGGAATAGATTCACTAACATGTGTGGTCTTAGGAAGCCAACTATTCTTTTCTTTACTAGTCTCAACCTTTACTTTAAAAGGTCAGAGGTGGAAGGTGAGGTGGTGGAACACTAGCCTAAAATGTAAAAAGTCCTGGGAAATGATGGTGATAGTTAAAAGATGCATATACATGTATTAAAATTGAAATTCTTATTTTGAGTTTAAAATAAAAACTTAAACATGAAAACAAGGTGATATTAAGTAACAGGAAAGGTAGATCACTTTATATAAACTAGCACAAATTCAGATAATAGGATTCAACCGTATAAAAAGAAAAGCATGTTCACTAATAACATTAGTCAATATAAATTATATTTATAATACATATGCAGACAATCATTGGGCATATCAAGGCTGAATGAGGATATCATTTTATTTCTAGTTGATATATTGAGCTTTCAACCGCAGAAGTATCAGTCTGAGAGTGAGGTATCAGCTAGGTGGAATGTTCATGTATGATTTTTAATTTGGAGTTGCTTTCACAACAATGTCTGATTTCTAGTTTTATATCATGGCTATGTTTTGCTTTTATAATCAGGACATAAAGAAAGGAGTATAAGAGACTCATTAACAAATTCTGCAGGAAGTGAGCAGGTGAAAATCAGACCTACAGGAAGGAGAAGGAACACTCAGGCGGGGAGAGCAGGCAGAATGGAGGTGGGCTGAAAAAGGAAGCAGCCTCGACACTAGGATTCTTGAGTTCAGTAAATAAAGGAATCTGTCTATTTCTTTTGAGAAATTTGGCTTTGAAAGGAAGCCAAACTAATGGATATGCTAAGATATAAGAATTTTTTTTTTGCTGCTATTTTCCTTTGTTTTAAATTTTAAAATTCACAGTGTCAAAGAAAGGACTCAGTGTGATAAATCAGCCTCTGAACTTATATTTTCAGAGAGTCTAGTGTAGATGACAGCATGCATTCCATTCAACTCTGTTCCCTGTTGCTAGAACTGACTGGTCAGTTTGCCTGATTTTAGATTGAAGTCTTTCCTTAGCACTTTTCTTATCCAGTTCATTACACTCATAGTTAGTCCTTTAGTATTTCCAGTTGTGAATTCGTTAAGGCAGAGTCAAATTTTAAAGTCCTCAGAGAGCAAAACTCTGTGTCAAACCTTGGCAGATCCTTTATTTTACTACACAGAACTCAACCACAATTTATGATTCGACTTTATCAAGACTTTTCAAAGCATTCAATTTGATTTTCACAGAACTATATTCTTTTTTTTTTTTTGCTTTGTTTCTCCACACATAAATAGTTTAAAGTAGAATTATTTAAATTTAAAATGACAACCATTGAAACGGAGTAAATGACTTTAACGAACGCAGCTGATGTCTAGTAAATTTACACTCAGAGGGTCCTGATATTGGAGTGTGGCAAAGGCTATGGAGCTTTTTGAGTTCTACAGAGAAATGAAATGCTGAGTCTGGGCAAGTGGAGATTCTACCCCAAGATTCACATCTTTGCTGAAGAGAATAACGAATAGACCAAAGCCCTATATCTAAAAACAGAACCAAAACTAAACACACACGAAAACGAAAACTGAAATAAACCTATACACCAAATTCTACACACAGGATCGTGATGTACTTCTTAGGAAGGGTCTAACAGCACAAGAACAGAATATCTTCGTATACCTTGATATGAGGATGACACTTCTTGATGCCTGAAAAGACGACGAAACAAGGGAAAATTACAAAGTCTTGGAATGTCACTGATCAGAGATTGAACTATTATTTGCAATAAAGAACTATTTCACAATAACTAGAATTTTGAGTGTTTTCTTTGGCTAACAGCTGAGTAGACACAATTCTAGTAAAAGTCTTCAAATATATTGATTGAGAATTAGGTTCCTTGGTGGGCTGCTCTCCACTCTCAGATTTCATTCATTTCTCCTTTGAAAATTCCCCAGGAAGTTAAACTACGCAGTAGAAATCAAGTTGAATATTTTACACAGTAACTGAAGTCAAGATCAGTTTCTCAAAATTGGCCCATTAGTGTGAGGATGACAGCCATAGTCCCATGATTCCTGGGTATGTCCTAACAGCTGGCTACTGACACATACACACAAAGTAGGTCTTCTAGCCAAGACAACAAGGTCAGTTCCTATAATCATTTCTGGAACCATAGAGGAGGAAATGAAGCCATCGTCTGTGGTGTGGAGAGAAAGAAGACACAGCCAGAGAAGCTGAGTGGTTCCTTTGCCAAAGTGGGAAATCTAGAGCAGGCAGCAGATTGCAGAGATGTAAGGAGCTCAGGGCCAGACATATGGAGGTGGGGAGCAAGGGCCAGTTTCCAGTTTCATGAGCTTTTAGCACTGTCAATGTGTCTGCCTTTGTACTTCTTTTCTTGGGGTCATCCCACTGGGTATGAAGATAGCATTTTGGTCCATTGCTGTTTGGAGACTTACCTTCCTTCCTCTTTCCTGATTGGGGGGGGGGGGCTGCTGTGATCCTGTCAATCATCTCTTGCTCTCTTTTTGTGCTGGTCTCAGCTGTTTCCTGAGACATCCTTTTTCCTAGTTGAAGTTTACTTTCTGGTTTGTTTTAATTCTAGTCAGCCACATTGCTTTCCTTGTAGATCATTTCAGTGTTCATGCACTTGACTGACTCTCAACCTCAGGGCTAGAACTGGGGAACCATAGCAATGAACAATTTCCAGGGGTGTTCACCCTCAGCAGTGCCTGAATCTTTTGACTGCCAATAGCTGCAGTCCCATGGAAACCTCAAAGTTCCATTTCCTCAGCTCGCTGTTGTAAGTCCTTCCACTCTAGTTAGTTTTCAAACACCCCTCCCTTTTCCTTTGATCATGCTGCATACTTTGCTCTGTTTACTTCTTCTCAGAAGCACCATAATTACCCCCCTGTGAACACATGTGACATCACTCCCTGACAGTCTCTGGCTTCATTGAATTCACTTGAAAACAATACAAACATGAGTAAATCCAAGTTTACTTTACAACTACATCCTTGTTGCAGAGTGTGACTCAAGAAAACATACAATTATTAGAGCATGTAAATTCAAGTAAATACTTATTAAATTGTAGATATATGTGTTGATTTATTAATTATTCTTCTGGTTCATGATAGAGGACAGTTTATTTGCTAATTCTATCCCTGGTCCTAGAGGGTTTCAGCCTCTGTACAATCTAATCTTAAAGACGCTAGCTCAGACCTCAGAAGCATTTGTACAATCTAAGCTTCAAACCTAAACCTAGAATGTTTCAGCCTCCAAGACTGAACTCACTCTGACTAATTGGCTTCTGAACTCCATACTGTAAATGATAAACCATCTGCTTCTGACTCTCTGCTTTCTCTCTTAGTTTATTCAGGGCGAGCTCTGTTCTTCTCAGCTTCTCCTTATGAACTGTCTGTGAGCTGACTGCACTCACACTACCTGACTGAACTAACTCTCCATTTCTCTCTGAACTCTGCCTCCTGTCTGCTTCCTGTTTGTTTCCATCTCACTTCCGTTTGAGCTCTGCTTCCACACTCTGCTTCTAGCTTCCTTCCTTCTCTGAACTGAGAACCATGAACTGAAAGCTGTGAACTGAGAGCCATGACCTACTTCTGAACTGACTGCTTCCTTTACCATCCCTAGAGCTGTGGTTGAAGATTGTGTGCCACTATTGCCTTCTGAGTTGGGGTACTTAAAGGTGTGTGCTTTGTACCAGTTGAGATCACACAGGTTTTGAATATGATCCTTTCCCAGAGCATCCATGTTGCTGGATTAAAAGATTAAATATTTCTCTACGTTAGATAAATTAAGGGGTGGGAGTACAAGAGGTACCGTAGTTATATACTTCACACTATTGTAAGTTTTAAGTTAAATAATTGTTATAATCAAATTTTGAAAACTATAAGAAACTAGAACAGGATGGAGGCTGGGGGATAGCTCAGTTGAAGTGCTTGTCATGGAAGGCTGGGAACTAGCATTCTCATCCCCAGATCTAGCATAAATGTCACAGGGCATGACTGCTCTCAGTAATCCCAGTGTTTGGGAAATGGAAAGAGGAATCCTCTCCAGCAGGCATATCATAGAAAACAGTTCTGGGTTCAGTTGAGCGACTCTCCCTTACTGAGTACTGGAGAGTGACCCAGGAAAATTCTTGACTGATGTCAGCCTCAGGGCTCAATACACATTTTCACACATGTACTCACTCATGTGCATCCACACATATGTGAACACATACGAACACATACACATATCATATGTATACATGAGAAAACAGGAAGTAAGCTTTTTTAAAAAAAGAAAAAGAAAATTGAAAGTAAGATGTTTGACTCTGGGTCTATGTGTTTTTTCTAAGTTAAAATTTTTAATTGAAAAGTAAATGGGAAATAATCACAAGAAACCCCAGAGAGAGCAAATAACTTCTAAATGGCCTGACTTTATACATGCAATTTAAAAATAAAAACGCAGAAAAGGTGATATTTATCATAAGTAGAGCTTCAAGGAATTCTCATGACATAATAGAAAGATTACTGAACAGAAAGAACACAGATAAATGAAAAGCTTATATGCTTAGAAAAAAAACATATAAATTATATTAAGAAATAGAAATTTATACATTTTAATCACTTTTAATTTACACATTTTAATCATTTTTAGTAGAGTAAACCAATAAAAATGATCTTACTGTTAAATGTAATTAAATCTAATAATTACATAAGCCAGAAGGTAAGCAATAGTATAGACTAATGAATTTAACTTAATTTTAAAATAAGAATAATTTTAAAACCGTAGGCTGTAATAAATTAGAAACATGTTTCCTTCAAAACAATTTTCTTCGTGGCTACTTTTTATTTATTCTAATTCTCTGACAATTTCACAGATGTACCTTGATATGCCCCCCTCCTTGACACCATCCCCTCCCTATTCCCCAGCATTGTTTCCTTCCAGCTTCAAGTCCTCTATTTCCTTTTTATACTACTCAAAGTCCAGTCAGCGCTGTCCAATGTGCATCGCTGTGGAGTTATTCACTGAGCATGGACATTTTGCCAATGGTGACTCCCCGTCAAAGAAAAGTACCTCGTGCTCTTGTAACTGTTGTCAACTGTCAATAGTGCCCACAACAAGGACTAGCCCTTGGGAGCTGCCTCCCCTGTACCCAGGAAGTTTTAACTGGGTTGGTCTTGTGCAGGTCTTGTTTAGATGACCATACTTGCTATGAGTTCATGTAACAATTATACAAAAAAATTAAAGTATTGTCATTTGACTCAATAATTTAACTTTGGCAGATCATTTGGATCACAGAGGATAGCAACAATTGAAAAATACATAGACACCTTTATGTATGTGATGATTTTAAAATAGTAATTTTTCTCTAAGCAAAAATTAGTGAAAGTTCCACTTTACAAAAGAATTTTTTAAAAAGGAAATGTTGTGTATCCACAGCATAATAAATCATGCATTCAATAGAAATATTACTTTAAATTTTTTAACCTTTATTTTTTTAAAGTTGCAACTAATAAAATAATAATAATAAATAACCAGACCCAAAGGCTATACTTCTCTGTGAACTTCTGCACTTAGAGTAGCCATTCAGAGCAGAAGCTGCGGTTCTTCCCACTGGATTTTATTCTTTCAGTATTGAATACGTTTTATGCACTTATCAACCACCAAAATCAAAAAGTCCATGATAGACTTAGAAGTATAAAAGCTGTTACCTTATATCCTCTTTCATAACCTGTGCCCATTGCCTGCTTTAGTTCTTCCTCATCCCCTACTCCTTTCCTGTCCTCTTTTCTACCCAGTATGTGGGTCATACTGTACCCACATTGTTTTTACACTGTTAAAATAACAGGATAACATAGGCATAAAATTTTCATAGGAAAGTTAATTCTATAAACAGGAAATTTTCAATTCATTAAAAAAAAAATGTGTAAAAACCTTGAGGAAATACACAGTCCTTACTTCTGAATGTGGCAGTACTCACTGTGGTCAGATTTCCCTAATGACATTCATGTGTTTTTCAATTTCTTTACCAAATGTATATTACCCTTACAATAAAAAAGACACTTTCCTTTTGACTCAAGAAAATACTATAAAAGCATAATTAATTGACTGCTGGAAGCAAATCACTGTATGTTATTCATGGAGGGAGTTCACACACAGAGTTGAATATGTGTGTGTGTGTGTGTGTGTGTGTGTGTGTGTGTGTGTGTGTTTGTGTGTGTGTGTTCCCCTTCGACTCAGGTTAACTAATTCTGGTGACCCACATTTATTAAACATATTACAGACCCTTTTCCACATATCATTGTTCTTTCCTCCTGATTACTTCTATTTCTAGACTTAGTCTGACAGTTTGCTAGCTTTCTCTGGCTACCTTCGCATTGAGCGATACAGAAACGTTGTTTGACGAAGGCTCCTGGCAGCTTCTTCTTTGCCTCTTCAAATCTGCTTTCTTCCTGAGTTAGCACTGTTGCCCGTGGCTTATCAACTTCCTGTGGTGCACGTTCCAGGTTTCTGTCTCTTTATGCTTCCACATCATGGAAGCCTAAGATCCTCTTTCGGGGAGCGACTGGCAAGTCAGGGCAGACTGTCCCTGCTTCTCCTCTGCCTGGTGCTCAGCGCTCTCCCTTACTGCCACTTCAGGCCTGTAATGACGCTTGTTTCTAGGCACTTTATAGCTGTGCCGCTGCAATTTTAGGGCTTTCTGAGCTGAATGGCAGGGTAGCTTCCTCAATCCTGGTGAGTAGAATTCCCTCCCCACTCAACATCTCCCTGGATACTTGCCTCTTCCCTTCCCTTCTGTCTTCCTCCTGCTGCTGCTTCTCTCTTATCTTCAGGGGATCTATTTGCCATTTGTTATCACCAGCCTGCCTGGACAATTGACTGCCTACATTCCTCATCAGGCATCTCTCTTCTTAGGTACTCTCTCATCTCTGGGAATTGTTCCTTCACAGTAACATTTACATGGATCACAAAAACATTAGCATTTAATTACTGCTCAATTCCCCTGCTTTTCCTCAAACCAGAGGGTAGCAGAAGGATTTGAGGAAGGGAAGATTTAGCTAGGCAGCATTTCTACATTAACCCTGCATTTGTATATGAGTATGAAATCAGACATAATTGAGTGTTTTAAGATCATTAGGAAAAAGTGATGTTAATGTCTCTGTTCCTGTTACATTTTAATCTCAGGCATGTATTCATCTCTATGTGGTCTTTAATAAGTTGTGCTAACCAACTGAGTGAGCGCTATCTATCTTTCAGAATAATGTCACATTTGGATGACTATAAATATGAATTTCTGAAACTGAATTCATGGACAGTAAAATTGAACTCTAGTTTAATGTGGAAGTTGACCCTCAGCGGTGACTTTACTTCCTTCAAAACTTTGCATTTTTCTATTCCTCCCGCAATTCTTCAAAGTTGTGTGATAAATGCATGTTCTTATGATATTTCTGATTAATGAGAAGTTATCAATAAGTTCTACCACTTACACCTATTTCTCAAATCTAAGTTTGCATTTAAGCCAAGTTTACACATATTTTTATGCCAACTCTAACATATAATCTCCAAAACATTAAGAAAGTTCACTAGTGGGTTTTTGTAAAACAAAAGCAACTGTAGTCTTTTTAGCCCAACTATATATAGCTGATACATATTTTACTGAATTCCACTGAGTGCATTATCAATATTCTTAGACAAAGAACATATTTTGAGTTGCCAGAGTCTCTCTACAAAAAGGGCTCTTATATCCTCCACAATATGGTAACGAGATAGGTGGACATTGGGGACATGTCTAAGGGCCCACTAGGCTTGGGGCAAAGAAGCCAAAACAAGCCAAATTCATGTAGCAAGAAAGAGACACAGCATAGGTAAGAAGTAGTGACCGCCAGTATCCTGTCAAGTATTTTAGTCATTTAATACAAAAAAAAAAAAATCAAGATGAGTGGGTATAGAAGAAAGTAATTATCAGGTGTCAAATTCAATGTGTTCTTATCACAGTGCATTTTGTACTGGATAGATGCATATGTGCCTGCGTGTGTTTCTGTATTTCATAATTATCAGCCCAAGAGGCAAGGCTTTCTTAGCACATTACGGTATCGAGTTCTTTTTCTCTTTAGAGTACTACCTTGTGTGATTATTTGGGTTAGTTCTTTCCCTCATGTCCTTCTGGTTCTACTATATACCCACTTCTCACACAGCTTGCTGTTTTGTATTTCATCTCATTTTCCCGTTCTTCACTATGCTCAGGTTTTCCCTCTTGGTAGGATTTTTTAAGGCATTAGTCTGCCTCTAAGACTAGGGTTTCCTGATTTCCTGGTCACTGGGAGCCAGAGCTAGAAGTAACTTTGAATCAAGAATGTTGCTAGCACCGCACCAGGTCTTAAGTTTATTTATTTATTTAATATCTATTTATTTATTTATTTATTATTTATAAATAGATATATATTAATATTTATTTAAGATATTTATTCGCTGAATAAATATCTGCTAGTTCATTAGTCTGGAGGAATTAAACCCAGCGGTTGACTGCCGTAAGTCATTGTACTGTAGTGCATGAAACCCTGTCAAATCTTTTTTGGAACAAGATGGAAATGTTTTTATTTAGGATATGGTATCCACGGTAATTTGATACAGGTGTTGGGTGAGAAACTCTGTGACATGTAGGATCCTGCCTAGTCCCTCTTACAGCATGGAACAAATCTTTCCAGATGGTGCAACAGCACTAATTTCCCATCACCACAGTTTCTAATAAGACTGAGTAAGCTAGATGAGGTACAGGAAAAATTCCTACTAATAAGAACTCTCTAGAGCATCAACTCCTGTTGAAATAGCCCTGAGTATTATGGCTTTAAAATAGCCTTTAGGGTTGATCTGAGCCATGCTGCTACAGGTAACTTTTATAGTAAAACTGCAGATGTGAGGGGTTTAATTTCCATGGCCCCCAAATCATAGAAATAATAGGAAGGGGGCACTTCGAGTTAGGTATAGTCTATGTTGATAAAATAAGCCACTGTGGTTGACAAAGTAGCCTAACCTACTGTCACTTGAAGCGTGGTTCCATGTGAACCATTCTCGCATGTTATTTATACAGTGAACCTGGCCTTTAGATGGAGATTGCTATTCAAACAGCAGGAGTACCTTTATATGAGAGTAGCTGAAAAATAGAGACCATTAGAGGTCCAAAGTCCAAGATGCTTAGTCTATCAGCAGATGTGAAGGGAGACCATATTTTTAAAGTGATATTTTTTTCCATAGCATGCAGTTCCTTCAAACAACCCTCCCCTTATTCCGTTGTATCCAGACTGGAGACTGCTCTCCACTATTCCCTGCCTTCCCCTGCCTGGTGCTGGCAATTGTCCTTGGAAAGCTCCCTCCATCAACTTTTTCTTTCTGTTAAATCTCTGCCTCATCTTTCAAATTCACTGCACACCATTGCTCTCCATATTTTATGAGTTTTGTTTCCAGGGTACATACTCACTTGTTTACCTAACGAAAGAACTAGGATCCTTAGTGCTCACAGAAGGACTAGTGACAGGAGGGAGGGGTTGCTTCGCTGTTGTAATGCATTCATGGTAAGGGAATATATTGTAAATGAATGGAAAATGGATGTCATGAAATCAAGTAGGAGCATGGAATTCTGAGAGAGATGGAATTAGCAGGAGGATGGAGAGGGGGAGAGGGAAAGAGAGACTATTCTTGGCTATGTGCTGCACAAAGGAGCTAGAATTACAAAAAGTTGCCCTATATGGCTTTTTCATTTTTAAAGTCACATCTACATATTTGTTTATAGATCAATCATTTGGATTTCCCAATGTGATGAATTTTGAAATACCACAAAGAATGTCAACTTGAAAATATCTGAGGGAAACTGTATGAAAAAAAAAAGTTTGTTTTTTTGGTTTTGGTTTTGAGATAACTTTCACTTACCTGAGGATTTTGAATTTTTTTTCTCAGCTCACATTCAGATTAATTTTGGCAAGCTAATTTAATTGTTTTGGACTCAGAAGTTATTCATGTTGATCTACAATTGAATAGCCTTAGAATCATAATTACTTGTAACGGAAAGCTAATTAGACAGGACAACCTAAGAGATTAAAACAGAAGGGCTGAATCTGAAGTCAGATGGTCCCAGTGAGCTGCAAATACATAGCTCTGGGCAGAGGAGCAGGGTGGCATGTCACTCACTCCAAAACATGTCCAATCAGCATGAGGCTATGTCACAGCGTGTCCACAGTGATAAGAAGCCTGTTCTGCATTCATCGCTACAGTGGAAGCCTGCAGAGTCCTGGGCACAGGTCTCAATGAGTACCACAGGAACTTTTCTGGAAACAAGCTTTCTTAAACAGATCTGCAGAGTTCAGCACAGAATTCTTACTCCACTAGAGAGCACTAATGACCAAACTCTTATTGCTGAGATTTTAGCAGAGACAATTTTACTATTTATAAATGTCCGTAACACATCCTAACCATCTCCAAAGGCTTGCCTGGAGAGGCAAAAGTCCTCTTGATGCACATGATAACGAGTATAGCATCTATAACTGAGAAGGGCTTCTATTCTTTACGTCATAACCCTACCTGAACAACAATAACAACCTACAAAAGTAGATTGAAAAAACTGATAGGACCTCCCTTTCTTTTATTTTAAATTTCAGTATAGCTCCAAACGACTTTCAGATTGCAAATGATGTCATCGGCACTAGGTAAGGGGGCCAAGAATTGATAAGTAAGTATGATGTAGGGTGGGACATTATTTTTCCACTCTAGTGCGGGTCAGTGTCTCTCAGAATTATGGCATGCTTTCTTCTTAACCAAATAGCAATAGTGTATACCCAAGGCCCACAGTCAATCCTAAAGACTCAAGCTAGTTGTTAGGTGCAAATAAAACCCAGAAATCAATACCAGTTTGTTATGTCACTACAATCATGGAACCACGAAACCACAGTAGTAGAACCATATTGATGGGTATTGAATGTGTAACATTTCTACAATAAACAAATCAGCCACCGAAAAGTTTCTTCTTCAACTAAAATGAAAGAATTTTGAAGACTTTGTCTTGCCCAGGGAGGCACGTCTTTCTGAGAAGTGTTGTATATAAATTTAATTGATTTCCAGCTCCATCTGAGTCAAAACCAACGAATAGAGAGGAGCTGAAACTCCCTGCAGATCAAATGTGTTGGATCTCAGATGTTTGGGACTTGGTTGTACCATACACTGACGCAGCATCTCCTTGGCTGTGTCTTCTCCCTCCTCCATATCTCACACATATATCATAGTTGGCTCTACACTTCCTCCTCAAATCTGTCTCTCTCCCATGTTTTCATTGAGATACATCAATCCATTGAACATAATGAGTACATCCAACTGGAAAACTGTGCATATCATTTTCCTTTCAACCAATCAGCCAAGTCCAGTGATTCTGCATTGTTCCCCTCCCACAATTCTTCCCTTTGATTTCTAGGGTGCCTATGACATTTTATTTCAGCCCTGATTTCTTTCACTTGGGTTGGAAGTTATCAATCATCTCTATTTCCGAACTCCTTCTTAGTTCACCTTTCCTATTCACACAAGTATTTTCTCTTTGAAATGTCTAAGTAATGTGTCATTCTCTATTTAAACGTCTCTATTACTTCTTGTTGTCTATTAAAGTACTTTATATTCTTTTAATATATGATGTTTTAGAAAGTGCTAGCATGGACATGTGCAAGGTATCTGCTTTGCAAAGGTGGATTAGATCAAGCCTAATCTGCTAGGCTGCAAAAGTACTTCCACCTGCCCTGCTGACTTTGGGAAAGATAGCACTCTAAGGATAAGGCAAATTATATAAACCAGTAAATGTTCAATTAACTGAAACTGGAACACAGGTTTGGAAAACAAAAAGTCATGAATCAAATTCCTGCTCTACCATGAACAAGATATGAGTGTCTGGCTAAGTCATTATGCCTTTTGAAGACCAAGGTTTATCTATAAAAGAGACAAATAACAGTTTCTGTGGCATTAAGACAATTGATATGATGCTCCTAACACACAGGACCTACTGCAAAACAGATACCATACATGTTAGTAATCATCATCAAAAGTTAGCTATACAAGAGAATCCATTTAAAGTAGGCTAAAGCATCGTCTCTCTAGAGACAGGCGGAAGGCAGTCCTGCTCGTAGACTGTCATTTGTATCCTTTGCCTGATGCTTTCCGCATGTCTTTAAGCCTTTAAGCTTCTCATCATTTTCATGTCTGTCAGTAAGTATATGAGCCCAGTAGGCCCTTTTCACTGTTTCTAACTTCATAGCACACTTCAGTTAGTGTCAAGCGCCACCATTCCACTGCCATTAGCACCACGAACATCACTAACAACTTACAAATGGCCAGGTTATGTGGCTGTGTGTTAGCTATCTGCAAGATGTGAGTTTCTCACTTGCCATGTGTAAGTCATGTGTCTGTGGTTTTCAGTTATTCATTTTCTTCTCCTGGCCGACTTTTTAATCTATCTGGTTCTTCTTTAGTTGACCCCTGGCTTTCCCATAGACACATGACTGCCTCAGGTCTGTCAGTTGCCATTGCTATTCTCTCTTGTTTAAATCTTACTTAAAGTGTCCACTAACTCCTAATAATTCATATATGTGATTGTATGGATGCATATATGTATATGTAAACTCATATATGTAAATTCTTTACTACTCTATTTATAAATTTACTTTCTCCACAAGACTGATTTCCACAGTGATTGACACCATTCTCTTGTCTGCCCCATTGAACCATGTAGCTGTGGGAACTGCATTTTGTCCTCAGTATTTTTTTTTAACCCATAACTTGTATTCACTAACAATTATTTTGTAGATATTTATAAATGCGATTTTTATATGTATATGTATTCTCTTTTTTAGAGGGATGCTAAATTTGGTCACGTGACTTGCTTTGGTCAAGGCAATTTGACAGAGGTAGCAGTATGTCAGCTCTGGACTTTGTCATAGTATGACGATTCCTCCACCTCTACACTGGAAGCTTCTTCATCAGAAATTTTCACTGAGAAACTAATACTCTTCAAACTAGAAACCAGAACAATCTAACAGAGCACATGCAGCTCCATAATCCTGTGCCAGAAGCAGAAGACTTCCAGCCAGCCTACCCTCATATAAATGAAATAACAAGTGGTTGTTATTTTGAGCTGTTGCGTTTCAGGTCTGTTGTGCAGTATCTTTGTAGCCATGACAGACTGGAATGGCGACAAAAATAAGTTCATTTGGATTGTTCATGTTTGGTTTTTCATGAAATAGAAAACTGATATTGATTGACAGGCAGATATATGAATTCACAGATCTGGAATTTGATGAAATTTAAAGCCATGCAAGTCTTGTAGGCCAGTTAGTCAAGAAAACCCCAAAAGAAAGACTATAGCCAAACTCTAGGTTGATGGGGAGGAGGCAAGATAGGAAACCAGAGTGGATTCCAAGTGACTAGGGCATCTACGAGCCAACAGATGGAAGTGTCAGAAGTATACAAAGACTGGACGGAGAGTGGTTATTGGAACAGTAGACTCCATGTAGCCAAAAGAGCTGACAGTAGCATAATCTGTGGGCTGTGATTTTGCAACTAGAGTGCAGCAAGATGAAGAGGAAACAAACGGAGAAGAATGGAAACCGCTAGGTCATGCTTGCAAGATGCCTGAGGAAATAAAGTAAGTTTGACAGATTTTTTTTTTTGTTCAGTTTTAAAGTGTGTTAATCTTCAAATGACTCTTATATTTTTTGTTCATAATTTCTGGTGTAGAGAATATTTCTTTTTTTAAGGTCATGAAATCTTCCATTCTCTTCCTTTGTATTATTATATGCTTCCATTGTACTTCCAAAGAAAGTCCAGAAGAATACAAGATTTGAATTCTGAAGCTCATTTGCATCTCATTAATTTCTTTGAGACCTTGAGACAATATCTAATAATCCAAAGCTATGGAACTGTGAATTCCATTTATTATATGTACTAATTTTTGCATAGATAAGAAGCAAACAAAAACTCATTTGCCCTACACATTATCTACAGAATCAGACTATTTGGAACAATACCCAATGCTACCAGACAATAAACTGTCCACAGAATCAGCCCCTTGTGACCTTTTCTGTTTCTATGATTCTGTATTTTTGAAGTTGTACCCCAAATTGGACTAAAGATATTAATAGACATTTAGTTAGATATGAGAGAAAAATCAAACATCACTAAAAGTTGAAATCATAGCAGTGAGAGTGAGATAATCTGCTATGAATCTTATTTTAATATTTAACTAATGAATGAAATTTTTGCAGTCAATATTATTGCATTGAATCTTTCCTACATGATAGGAATTTTCTTTATTCACTGGCGAAAAGGGGAAAATAAGAAAAGTAATTTCAAGGAAAATTTTTGCATGTAGAAGTTAACACAAAAAAGCTGGACATGGTGATCGACAACTCTATTTCTAGATGTCAGAAGACTATGGAAGGAGGGTGGCGAGTTCGAGGTCCATATGGTCTACATAATTAGTTCAAGGCCAGCATGAGCAGTGGCAGATCCTGCTTTGGAATTAAAAAGAAAAAAAAAAGAGAGGAAAGAATAAAAAAGGGAGCTGGCATACACAGTGTACTTAATATAGTCATAGAAACAAAAAAAAGCCCTTTCTGCTTCTACGAAGTTTAAAATGACTTGAGAAATGTTCAGATATTAAGTGGATATTTTAATTAAATAGTCACTTAGAAAGAAAATATTTAGATGACTGTAAAATTGTAAAATAGCATGCATTCCAAGACTCACATTACAAAAGAAGAGATAACTCTGACATCTTTGAACCCCTGTCCCAGAAGTCCATGAAATGCCTCTCAGAAGTGTTCCATTGCTGCCACTTACCCTCTCAGATGCAGTTTTCAAATTATGATGTAAGTGTCTAAATCTCCTTCCCACTCACAAAAGTATAAGAATACTTTTACAAACAGCCAAAAACATTTTCAGATGGAAAAAGAAGTTTCTGCCAGTGTGGCCAACACTGGCTGTTCCTGGTCCTCACCCTGAAGTGATGATCTCGCACCTCTCAGCCACCTGAGTCTGAATCTGAGAATGCCCAGTGACACTGCAGGAAATCATCATTTATGTATTTTTAAAAATTCCTGGAGAGAACTTTCCCTTTGATCAACACAGTCTGCTTGGTTTAGTAATTTGCACAACAACCTACGTATGCACATCTGTCTATGTTTATATGCAGAGATATATATCTGTGTCTTCTTATAAACCTTTGGTCTATGGGGCTTTGTGTCTCTGAATTGGGTAAGTTTATTGTGTGTGTGTTTCTGAAACCAAGAACCTCCAGCTGATGAGGAATTAGCTGAATCAGCTGGGGATATTTTGTTTATGACTTTGTATAAAAAAGAGCTATTTTGACCTTCTTCCATGTCAATGAATAGACAGCTTTGAAATGTACAGAATTTATTTACACACTTCCTTGCGCTAAGGAACTGCTATGATTGCTAACTGTAGCTCTTTATCAGTAATATGTAAAATAGGGGGTCACAGCTGGCTGGCAGTCTGTCTCTACCTTGTTGTTGCTGCTGCATTCTTCACAGTTGGAGTCTCAGTGGCCATCTGTATAAACTGATTCTTTGATGGGCTGATTTTCCAGGAATATCCATAGTTTACATCTTTGATCACTGCCACTATTATTCAAGAAATATCTGTCCATTGCTGTAATGACACAAATGTTCCAACCCATTTTAAATGCCCCAAAGTGGGATGATATCATCCTATGTTGTGAACCATCAAATGAAAGTTAGTAAGGATGTTTTGAATGGTATGCTTTATGTAAAACCACCAAGTGAATAACTATCTTACTGTTAGATCTTCTAACAGATCTTTAAACATTACCTGTTACACTGCCTAGTATGTGGTATATCTTTTGTGCTAGACTGTTCTAGAAAGCGTTAAAACACTGGACCAGTGCTGGCTCCCTCCTGGATTCACTTTCTGCTGCCTGTAAGATAGAGTGAAGATTTGGAGAGACCTCTCTGAGAATTCGTTACCCCTTTGTATTTTCTTTTGGAGACTTTCTGTTATTTCCATTCCATCCACTGTTCTGCAACTTATGGTTCAATCTTCCAGAGGTAAGATATTCTAGATTGAATAGTATCTATTTTTACTTAAAGAGGAGATGAAATATGAGGGGAAGGAGCTTTCCATAACCCTGGGTCAGCAGGGTTCCTAGACAGGGTGGGAGAAGTAATCCAAGAAGAAGCTCCAAGGTCAAGGTGATAAAACCAAAGGTCAAATGCTATCAAAATGAGTACAAGTAAAATAGAGGAGAAAAATAAAATTGAAATATTGAATCTGTGTAACATATCTGAATGTCACCTATAAGGCAAACCAGGATCACCTAAAAACAATCACCCTCCAAAAAACAAAAACAAAAACAAAAACAAACAAACCAAAACCTTTCTTACGTTTCTGTTACAGCATGAAGGAGAGTCATGAGTTCGAACAGCTGAGGAACTCGGTATCTGGACAAGGGAAAAAGAGGAGAAATACCACTAAATAATTCTACATCAAGCCAAGAGCCCTCATTTAGATGTGAACTGATTCTTAGAAACTATATGATTTTTTTTGCGTGCATATTTCTGTTTTATTTCTCTGTAGCATGAAGTTTGATTTAAGTCAGAGGTTTTATCCATGTCTACTGCTTTATTTTGGCATAGAAGTATATTCTGGTGATGGCCAATACAATGGAAATTTTATAAAAGGGTAAATATCTTCAGTTATCATGAAGTCCATATTTGACACAGGTCTTTTGTTTCATAAAGCAAGGCTAAAGGCGTATTTCTCTCAAAATTAACATATTTGGGAGCAGTGAGTATAACTACACACACACACACACACACACACACACACACACACACACACACACACCACCTGAAAGGAAATCCAAAATAACTAGAGTGGTTTATAGGCCGTCGTCTCTGTGAAAATCCTTTGCCAAAACAATAGACTTACAAAATCTTTACTTCTCATTCAATCCTAGCAGGAATAATTATTTTACAAATTAGGCAACTTGAAACAATTTGAGTTTCTTATATATTGGTTATGTGATATTTTGATAGTCTGGATTATAGTCTATTTTTTACTATTTCGAATTTTAAAATTTAAAATGTTTTTCAGTGCATGTGGACTAAACTTATAGAAGACTAAACTGACATTTACCCCAGATAACAAAGAATACCGATAACACAATTTCTTATATTTCACAAAATCAGAGAAAGAAAAACGACAGAAAAAAAATATAGGGATTTAATTCTATATGAGCAAGTCACAAATTTCTTAAATTATTGACCTGTATTGATAGTAGTGGAAAAGAAAGTGTAAGAAGAAATAATTGAACTTCTGGGGATTTCATCGAAAAATGAAGAACTCATTAATGAAAACAGTAATAGGATCTTTGGAAGTAATTTTGTGTTTAAATTGGTTTGTGATGGGGGTGTTTATTTATTTCTAATCTTTTTTTCTGAAGCTTTGGGGAGCTTAGAAGATGGATGTTAGGAAACCTTGTCATGCAAACATGGGGACCTGAGTTCAAGGTCAGAATTCATATAAAAAATGATGGCTGTGCTGAAGCCTACTTGTGATCCCAGGGCTGAAGAGGTAGAGTCAGGCAGATCCTGGGGGTCCACGGACATCTAGCCTTGCCTCATAAGCAATCAGTCCTGAGGCTAACAAAAACCCCTGTCTCAAAGAACAAGATGGATGGTGTCTGAGGAAGAATGATTCCAGAGGTTGTTCTCCAGCCTCCACATGTTCAATCACATGTTCAAATGCGCTGACACACAAATATGGACACCCATGTACAAAAACTGATTTAAAAAAAAAAAGAACAAATCAGTTTAAGCAAACAATCATGTAGTCATTGAAAAGAAAGTATTAGATCTACGTCCATTGGGTGGCACAGAGTCTGTTACTATAGGAAGATGAAGCGATTAAAAATCAAAACATGAGTTGTTACACATCTTAGGGTCTCCTGGAAGCAGAATGTGAGATGGAGTTTAGGTTCTGTGTACTTATATGGGAGCATATTGGAACCTACCTTAGAAAGTGAGAGTGGGAAGAATGTAAAATTCAATACTAAAGCAAGACTGATGAGAATCTTAGCTGACCTAGGTCCGGAGCTAAAATGGTCATCAGAGTGGGAAAAGAACACTAAGTGACTTTATGTGGGTGCTCAAGTAAATGGTATGACCAGTAGGGAAAGAGCTCTTGGCAGGCAACAACCTCCAAAGAGACCCAGAGCCTAAGGCAGCTGCACTCCCAGCCTCTGTGTTCTCTGTTGAGACACAGTGGTGGTACTTCTGCCCATCACAAATTATGTCCAGAGCCAAAAGGTGTAAGCATTTTTATAAGTAACAATAGATATCTAGAGAAAGAGAAATGTAGAATTCCTGTGTCATGAGGTAATAATCAGGCTGGATGAGGTATAGGGCAATTAATAGAAACAAAAGGTTAAAACTAGCAAACACAAAAAGAGCCCATGTCTTGTTGAGGTAATCTTTAAAATGTGCTGCTTCAGTGTTAGGCAGCATTAAAGAATGATCGTGGGTAGTATTCATCTCTGGGCTGTGACATTGCTTTTCCATTGTTATTCTTTCTTGAAGTATAAAAACTGGATGTATGTGCTATGTAATTCAGAAAAATTACAAAACTTAAAAAATGAACAGCAATTCTCGAGATGACTGGATATATTTTAAGTGAGACCTATAGTTTTCAAAAGTAGAATTAATAAGTTTTAAGTCACACAAAAGATGTTGTAGGAGAAAGATGGCTTAGAGGTTTTGTAGTGTTGGGAACCTAGATAAAATTTCCAAAGCATAAAGTTAATAATTAAGCCTAATATGCAATATGAATTGATTTAAATATTTCTTTGGTGCTTTTGATAGGCTAGAATCTGCCCTGGTATTTGGGATGGAGGGACACTGAGAAAGAAGAAAGTAAAATTCCCACTTTCAAGGTTCTCATGTTATACAAGTAAGAAAGACCAATGAAGCACAAAAAGACAAATGAATAAATACTGTGTTAAGTTAAACATTGTTGAAAGCTTGTTCCCTGGGAGCATTGTGTCAGACTGGGATTTTCATTCAGGAATATTTTGAAGGATTCTCCTAAGAAGAACAACAAAGGAAGTGCATATAGGTATTAGCATGAGCACAAACTACTGACACCTAGTTTAAATACTAGGAGGTGCTCACTGCCCCCCAAAGAAAGTGCTCTCTTTCTCTGGGAACATGACCCTCTTGCCTTCAGAATCTGTAGCTTAAATGCCTTCAACCTTAATTCAGGACAGAACAGTTGAGTACTAATACAAGACTGTCAGAATATACTGTAGTCCATCAAAGGGAATATAAAAGGTTCCTTGCAGTACTTTTTGAAGAAGTGAGAAATAACACCTAGCCAAATAAGTTACTACATCCCTGGGAAATTAACTCTTGCTAACTGATACTCTCAAAACAAGTATGTGTTGGTTTTTTGTTTTTTTTTTGTTCTTTGTTGTGTTTTCAGTAAACTGTAAACTTGGGGTCCACCAAAATTCTATGGAGAGCTGACTGACAAATTAAATGATCCTGAATCTACTATATCTTTCAGAATGGCAATAATCTTTGTCTATTCTTCCTTGGTTTCCACGTAAGTACTTCCACCACCATAATAAATGGCCAGTGAAGAAACTTGGCTTTTGCTTTTGACAAGATGGGAGCTTTTAGCCTAAAGCCCAGAGATCCATGATGGGCATTTCCCAAGGTTAATCATGTTTACTCCAGTTGTGCATGCTTTGATCAAACACATCCATAAACCCAGTGGTCTTTGTGAATCCACTGTGGACCACTGCTGGAATTTGACCATCAAGTATACTCCACTCGAAACAGAATGGCCATAATTATGTCTAGGAATCTAAGTATCTATGTCAACTTGATCCTGTGTCTAACAAATCTTTGGAGACTGTTTTCTTTCTCTTTTCACTTCTGTTTATAACTACACTAGCAAATAGCAATTGGAAGAGACTATGGGACCCTTGCTTTGCCTTTTTGTGACCCTTCAGCTTTCTTCCTTCATAGGGAAAAGTTTTGCCTTCTGTCAGCAATCTCCTTTGCTAAAATCAGAAAACTTAGGTAAGGAACAGAAACATCTTTATCTGAGTTGCTGCCCTCAGCTTCCATCTCCTTTCATCTTTGGTTCATGAACTATAACTAGTTTAGATGCACACACATCTTGCTCTTATGAATGCTCTATTCTGTTCTATACTTCTATAGCTCTCTGCAGGCCTTCTCCTGGCTGCCATTCTGATGCTACTACTCATTATAATAATTGTACCAACTGGAGTCTGACAGTTCAGCCTTGCCACATTGTCTCCATTAATTAGGATCCCTATGAGTCCCACTGATGTCAAAGAAGCTGGTTATTATCAGCGCCGCTAACACGTTCATTTTCCCTTTGGTACATGGAATTTTTATCTCAGAGATCACAGTGATCTGGTAGGTTCCCTGACTCAATCAATACCCACTTGTGTGAGTCTTTGATGTCTTACAACTGCAGTTTGAAACAGAGTTCTTACACTTTCATCTCATGGAGTAGAGCCCATCAAGTTTTCTAAGCTTCTAGGAGAGATCTTCATTCTAGTACCTTGTTTATCTTACCTTCCAGAAACTTTGCACCAATTTCAAATCATGTAGCCTTGGAAGGCACTCTCATGTTCATAAACACTTGTTATCCAACATTCTAACATTTGAATCCCATGTGTGTTGTCCTGGACCCTCATGACATGACATTTATTGTCTAGTTTTTCTTACGTTACAACGCGTTTGCTACCTTAGCAAATTATCTATATGAAGTAAATTGTGACTTAGTCTTAGTTATTGGCATAGTGTCAGGCAGGGTTGGGGACATGACTGGAGCTGGAACAGCATGGGAATGGTTACATATCCTGCATGAAGCACATTTAATCCTGCAAAGTGGAGAACATGAGCAAAGGTAGTCTAGTCTGCTAATTAAGAAGGAGAGTCTCTAAGGATTCAGGAGAATCTGAGGATTTAAATTTTGGAGTGCTCCAACTCAGGTATCTAGGTTATAGGTCTCAGAATCCTCGTCCCTCTTATTCTTGAGCTAGGGAGTCCTCCTAGCATCTGGGGACTTGCATGTCCCCAGAACTTAGTTCCTCTTTAACAAAATGTAATTCAGTCTTTGCACTTCACTGGCCAGAGATGGCCCTCTATATTAGTGATTGGTCATTCTCAGTTTCTTCCACAATTCTCCAATATATCAGTGGCCCCCAGAAACAGCTACCCTATTCAAAATTCCTTAAAATTACCATTGCCACAATTTCACAAGCTCATGAGATGGTGGACCTGCCACTGAATTAATTTTTATGTTTACTCTCAATTTTATAGCATTGAAAATTTAATAATTTAACTGCAACTTAATGTCAGGGCCTGCCAGTGTTCCTTTTGTGCTCTCTGAAGAGGTTTTATTTATTAATTTATTATTATCTGGGTAACTGGTGACCTAACTCCATACATTTTACTTTATACTCTGCTTTCTATAACTCCAGTACAAAGATCATAGGTCAAATTTCATGAGACCTTAAGGTAATCAGTGGTTAGTTACTCCCCTCATGAGCAACTAGGGTAGTATGAGAAGAGAATTGGATGCTTTGGCAAAGGAAATGAATTGAAATGCAGTCATAAGCGATGACTCAGAGGCTTCTGTAGGGTATTCTACAGTCTGTTGGCACTTCATAGAAGTTCCAAGTTGAAAAATGGGGAGGCAAGCCATTCATCCTCTTTAACTTACCACACACTGTATGTGGGAAGCCCAGCGTAAGAAGAAATAATATTGAAAACTGCCTCTTAGTTGAGCACAAAGTCTAAGAAGAGATCATCCTGGTTCAAAATCACCATCTGCACTAGAAGAGTGTGTATTTTTTCATGGGAATGTGAAAAAAAATTGAATTAATGTAGCACATTTTACTAGAAAAGTTAGTAATTTTCCTTAATTCTATTGAAAAAAATAGACCAACTATATGTGAATGATTACCGTGCCACGGATTGGCTGGGATGAGGACTCACTTCAGTGTTGGGAGGCTATTAAAGCAGAAGATAAACGGCTCTCTTAATATATTTTAGAAAGGACAAGAGTCAGATTCGCAGATTAATTTGATATAGAGAGCAAGAGATTGTATAAGTCAGGATTTGATGTGGAAAAAAAAAAAAGAACGGAAAGGAGAAACATATTATGGGGCATTGGCTGACACGATTTTGGAGGCTGAGGAGTCCTATAACATACTGCGTTCAAGCTGAAGGCTTGCAAAACCCAGGGAGCCAAAGTGTAAGTCACAGTCCAAAGTGCCAAGAGCACAATGATACATGGAAGCACGTGCTAATGCATGCTCCAGACCACGGCGAGAAGTACTTTTCCTTCTCCCACATTTTCCTTCCTTTCAGGACCTCCAATTGTTGGATGACGCCCATCAACATTGATAGGAGTGATCTTCGCAGATTCAGATGTTGGGCTTTCTCAAGAACACCCCTGAAGTTCTATGATGAGATAATGCTTTGCCAGAGAGCAGGATATCACTTTGTTCAGTTGAGTTGACATAGGAAATTAACCATCAGGGACATAAAAAGGAATAGAGAATGACACCAGATTTCTGATCCAAAAAGATGGAATTGTCTTTATCTAAGAACCAGTTTAGGGTTTACTGAGGGAGAAAAGTGCCCAGTTTTAGATAATTAAGGCAGAATCTTAAGAAGTAAGATATGGAAGTCCAAAATGGAGAATTGCCTTCTGAAGTCTGTAGCATATCGGTGAAGTTTAAAGTCACCTGATTGGATGAATGAGGAGGGGTGAATAGAGACAGGTAAGAAGAAAATTATCTGAAGTCCAACCCTGAACCAGTTCACCATTCAGAGATGAGTCATGAGAGTGGTTTTCTAAAAGCCACAAGGAGAAAATGTCAGATGCCACTTGTGGGTAATAGAAGAGGCAGACTGAAGTTATATTTGAATCTAGCAAAGGGAAGGCATTGGAAATCTTTACCTGAGTCTAGCTGAAACTGGTACAATGCACAAAGCTGAAAAGAAAACATTACTTTTCATATATTCTTTGGAGAAATCTTATTGCCAAATGAGTGAATGGAGCCGTGGTTGGAGGGAGCAAATGGGGTTAACTAGATAAGCAGAGCAAATGTGTTTGTGTGGAGATGGTAATGAAATATCGATGGGAATAATTTGTGATGGGAAGTGGGGTTTTCTATAGTGATGTTCTTAGGCAAAGCTAGAGCAGATTGGACATAGTGAAAATGTAGTGGGTTTGAACATTAAATGGGAATACCCAGTGTTCTTTCCAATAAAAAGAAAGAAAGAATGTTGAGTCCAGATCATGCATGGTGAGTAGAATGTGATAGATGGGTTTGTGGAATTTTCTTCCTGTGGCTTTTATGAATTAACTCCATGAAGTAGAAGCTGGAATAAAGAGAAGGAAGGTAGTGTTAAAGGTTTGAAGATAGAAAATATAAAACAGAAACAGGGGAGAAAAGTGTTGTAAATGTTGTATCATTAAAAATCCTACCTGAAAACTCTTAACAAAATTAAAATGAGATGTAGATTCATATGCTATCTTTCCAGTCATAGATACAGGAGTGAAGGAGGCTATTGGGCTCGGTGTTGTCAGAGTGAAGGAATTTTTTTTTTTTAAACTTAGGTTAGCCATGAGAAAGTCAAGTAATTGAGCTCTATAAAAATAGGTTGTTCAAACTGATTGATAATAGGAACTTGAAAATTCTTACAAGAGATTTCTTATAATGAGGATATAGGGAGCAAGGGTGTGGAGAAAGGACAGGAAGAGCAAGGCCGTCTGTTGTCAAGTGGATTGTATGTTCTGGGGTGGGGGTCAAGGACTAGCTCAGAGCCAGAGGTATAAGGGAATGATCTAGAAAGTTAGACAGTTTGTCTAGAGTGTGACCCCAGAATTTTGAATGAATGGAAGATGATTATTGTGTGGGATAATTTATACACCAAAAAAACCTGAAAACCTTCAAAATCTAAAACCGGAATCATGGTAGAGTAAGCCAAGAGCTGAAGGTGAATGTTACAAAGATTGAAGAGGAGCCTGGAGTTCTTTAAATGACTTAAGAAAAGTGCAGGGGGTGGTGATGTGGCACAATGATCCCAGTATTAAAGCAAGGTCGGGGGGGGGCGGTTAACAGAGAATAGGATATTCTGAACTGGTGATGAGGAGCAGAGATGGAGCTTTCCTGTTGACTCTGTAAGACAGTGATGAGATACGTAATGTCCCTAAATGAAATGCACTGCAGCCAGTCCAAGAACAGGGCGGGACTTCGGCAGGCCAGGAGGAAGAAAGAGCTAGTTTTGATAATAATGGATATCCACTTTCACCATCTAGGGGCTCATGGGATATGGAGACTAAATAGCATGTATATAAACCTATATGAAAACTAGAATGTAGAAAACAAACAAGGTCCTGGAAATCCAAAGTTTCTGGATGTCACTTACAAAAAACAGTGAAAATTGCATTAAATGATACATTGAGGATCCCTGTGTCAACGGTGCGGGAGGCGAGAGTGGTGATGTATATGCCAAGGATGAGAATTTTGCTCCTGTTCTTGACATCTTGATTACTGGAGACCAGAAGAGGGCAGTTATTGACTATGAAGCTATCCATAGAACAACAATGCCTTTGAAACCCTTCTTATGGGGCCGACAGTCTTTGTTACTGGTACAATCATTGGTTTCTAAATGAGCAATTTGAAGTATGCAGCAAGACCTTCTAGTTTATAATTTTCAAATGGAATAGATAATAATTTCCCATAAAATAAATGATGAAACAATCATAGTCTTGGGTGTTTAATAACAAGACACGGACTGTGGAGTCATACCAGAGTAGAAAGAATAATGGGAATTTCCCAAAGTAGATCTGCTGAGTACAAGAGCTGAACCTTAGAGGCTTCTTTCAGGACCACGTAGCCTCAGTGTCTCCATAGCTGTGGACGACTTATCAATGCAGGAGTACCTGTCTTTGGGGAATTTTCTGTTACTACCTCCCTTTCTAAATGATTTTTCTGAATCACCTCCTGTGATTTAGGAAGCTCCTGTGTACCTTAAATCAACTGTGGACATTCGCTGCATTGTCTGTAGATCCTCATTCCTCTTTCAGCCAAATCTAAACTGTCCCTAGGGACAGAGTGTCCCTTCTCTCCAAGTCATCTTCTCCACAGTCAATCGTCAGAATCCTTTCAGTGCAAACAAAGGGATCAAAAAGCACAGCGGACTGCAGAGATCCTGAATATTTTAAACATTCCCTTCTTGTGTAACTTTTAAGGTTGTACCTAATGTAATTCTGTCCTTCCGGGGTCTCATGCACTATCACTGTTCTTGCTTCTTGAAGGTTCTGAGCACTGCAGCCAAATTCAGCAGCACAACCTTTGTGTGCTTGTGTTCACTATGCTCACTCAACTTTTGATTATGGTTTCCTTTACATCACACTTCCTTGCCATGCCTCTCCTGTTAGCCCTTCTACTTAATGAAGACTTTTATGAGAAATAATGAAAAGTTATAGTATACAAGTTTCAAGGATGCTTGTCATATTTGACTCATTCATACAAATACCTCCTTTTTATAAAAGAAGAGAGATGTCATTAGCTGTGTGAGTGTGTGTGTGTGAGACTGTGTGTGTGTGTTAATGTCTGAGCATTCTCTATTAAGCTAAGAGCAATTTGCTGGACTTGACATTATATCATGTACATAGTAAATGTTCACTAAATATTTATTTGATGAAAATGTGCTAAAGAGTAACCCTGGCTGGAGAGGAAAAGCAAATGGCAATTAGCCCAGTGAAGAGACAGCAGTAAATTAAAAATTCCACTAGGGTAGGGTTTTTAATTCATTACATCTTTTCAGAATATGATAAAATTTTATTGAATGAAAAATATTAAAGTAGAATAATTATACTGATATTTCAATACTCAATTTCAAGAGACATAAAGGTGCTCTAAGTGTCGTGAGAGTCCTTAAATTCCAATTCAAATGTACTTTTGGAAAAACAACAACATCAAAAAAAGTGGCTTTTTTTCTCACAGTTAATCTTTTTAAAAAACTGAATAGACAGACAAACGTTTTCCAAAGTACAATATTACCCAAAAGTAATTTTTCCTTTCCTCTTACTAAACTACTTAATTTTTAAAATACCCATGTTACTGAACTCTATTCAGTTTTGAAAAATCAATCACTCTCATGCTGACTATTTTTAAGTGAGTGTGACACTTTGCAGGATCCCATAAATAAACAAAACGTGCACAGCTTTGTTTATGTTGGGAACCTTCTGCTAAGTGTTGCTTCTATTTATTTACTTTTAAATTATGCCAGATTTTTTTGCGAATTTGAGTCAGCCTGGGGATCAAATTTAAAGACTGGTTTTTTAGTTTGCTTATGATACTTTGCAAATATGTTAGGGTGCGAGTTTTGAGGGCCAGCAGAAGGCATTATGGGGAAATATATAAAATGGACAAAGCATGGAACTAAATATGTTGCGCTGCTAAAATTTCATGATCTCTTGCAATCCAATTTCCTTCAACTTTTCCATTCTCTCTGCTTTCTTTTCACACCCAGAGAATTTAATCTCATATCCCTTATTCTTCAGATACACAGATGCTCAGTCCACGGTTTGTACAGCACAGTACAAAAAGCCTTGTGATCATGGACATAAGATAGGTCTCAATAAAGTTTAGTGGATAATCAAAACTTCCCAGAAAACTGTGCTACTCAAAATAAATCCCATTTATAGGCATTTATAAGGGATATTATAATTCACTAATTTGCTCCCAATAAAGACCTGACTCCTCTATTAATGTAAACTAAGTTCCCCTTATACATAATTTGAATGATTACTGAGCCTTAAATTTGAGTAGCCTTTTTAAGGTAGTAAAATCAAGTGATAGTCAAGTTACACAAGGCAATAAACAATGATATCTCCAATGAAAAACAATGCATCTCCTAGCATCTCCTTGGACCTTAGCAGAAACATGGTGCCTCTCCTCAACACTGTCATGTTATTCAGGGGATCCCATCTTTAGCTTTATGAATGACACATCTTTAGAAGATAATGCTAGTATCGTTATCTTTGAGTGTGGTTGGTTTATATCATTACATGTGGTCTAATTTTAAGTCAGAGGAGTCATAAGTAATGCTTCTGGGCAAGTTTTTTTTTTCATGATAAATATTTAGACACATAATAAAACTTTTCCCCTTCCTGGAATATATTTTGCAACTGGATATGATGCCTGAATTTGGTACCATGATGACTGGGAGAAAAACATCTGCCGGGGAAGCCAAGATGCTGGGTGGCTCAGTAAGACACAGGAGGAATCATGTCATCCATGACACTGGCAAGCCATGACTATTCCTTGCCTGGAGCCAGCTCTCCTCTCAACTTAAGGTTGCAACCAGTTAGAGTAAGTGTCTCTGCAATGGATTCAGCAGCATTCGGACAAGCTTCTGTCTGTGGTTGAAAAATAAAGTTACTAAAGGACATTCACATCTGGACTTCTTCAAGAAGGATAGTGGACAGTGAAATATATAGATACAGTTCTTGTTGGGCACTGTTTACATTTTAGACTCATGAAAGTTGGTAAAGAGAGGTATGTAAATCAATCAGTGCAACGACTGGAGAGCAGAGTGACTTGTTTCTCATTAACATAATGTGGCCCCAAAATTGCATGTATAGGAGTTCTTTAAAAATAGAAACACCACAAAGGAAAAGCTATCTTGACATCATGCCACTCAAATGAGCAAGTTTACAATTTCAAGCAACTGTACTTCAAGCAAAACACCATTACAAAATGTTAACAATTCATATAATATAGCATATTCCAATAATAGTATAATTATTATTGTAATATGATATAATATATAATAGTATAATATTATGTTATAATAGTAATTCCAATGAAAAATTAAGTTACTATGACCATTAAATCTGTGTTCTTGTTTCAGTTATTATTTTTCATATGTCAATTACATATAGCCCCTACCTTAGTAGCAATAAATTAATACAACTGAGAATTTTATACCATTTACATTCTATTTGAAATTGGGATTCATGAGGAAATGTGTTTTAGGTGAAATGTGTAAAGACACACTAGCATATGTTTTTAATCTTGTCCTAGATGTATTCCTAAAGGACATTATTTCAAAGATGGGATGCTATTTTTAATTAGTAAGTGTGCACATGGTGGTCACTGCTAATCAACTTAAGTTAGTAGCCAGGTTATTTCTGGTCTCCACTAATGCCTTTGTGGAAATTAGACCCACAAGAACATGGCATGGCTAGCAGAGCAACGAGCTGGATATCAGCGTCCACTGGTCCATCTGACCAGGCACTGCTGTGCAGTGAGAAGACAGAGCAAATGTACACAGACCCTGAGTTGAAAATCCTAGTGCTTAGATGGCTACGTGTCAGATAGTAAAGTATACCAAAAATGGTGGGAAACTTGATGCTCTATCACTAGAAGTGGCTTCACGTACCATTTCCAGAATGGAGTAAACAGATCTTCCAACTTAAAAGAAAATTCAACTCTCCCTCAATTTATTTAACTCCTTCGACCCAAGCAAAAGATGTTTTGAGAAATAAATTCAAATGGTTGGCTAAAAAAATTCTGATTCTGACTGAAGAGAGGAATGTGATGCTTCCTTGGCAGATAGTGCTCTAATTTCCTAGCCTGCTTGATTCAGGAATGTTTTCATCCAAGGTAAATTCCGAGAAGAAAAGGCCACAATATGGAAGCGAAAGTTTCAAAAAGCAGTAAGTGTATTGTTCGTGCCGAAGAAGCCAAGAAAAGGAGTGTAAAATTAAGAACTATGCGAGGGGCAGGCTGTATTTTCAGGTGGTTTGCTTCTATAGTGCTGTTCTACTAAATAGCTTTAACACGTTGCTAACATTAATTAAACCTCACAAACCCTGTGAGATAGGTAATTACTATAATTAAAGTGGTATTTCAGACTGGTAAAATGAGACTTAAAATACCCAAGGTCAGAGTAAGACGGTAAGACCTGGTTTAGCAGCTTAGTTATACCTTCTTACATCAGATGACAAACTTAAAAGAGGCCTGCTTGGTTTATGTCTTTTCCTCTCTGTATGCTTAGATTAAGATATAATGATAGGATAAGTAAACTTGATTATTGAGACATTAAACTGAAAGTTGATTAAGGAAGCTTGAAGACAATATGAAACAATATCTAACAGAACGATCCATATTTCATACATGATATGTATACCGTGGCAACTCCATTTCAATTAATTGCATTTATTTAAAAAACTCTGCATGCAAACTGCTGGTTTAGCTAAATGCAACAGTAAATCAAGAAATCAATGCACGTAAACCATTCTCCATACTACACAACAGCATACAAAAGGCTGTCATTACTTTGGAAAAAGAAAACAGCAGACAGACAGAAGGAAGTCTTCTGGTTGCTATAACTACAGAATAGCAAAGGTCAGTACTGGGGTGGGGGTGGGCACCCTGCCTGGACTGAATTTTAAGGATTCAGTGATATTATCTAGAACTCTTCCTCTCAGAGAAGGAAGATGGAAATGTGCTTTTAATTATTTTTTTTTATTTTTAAGGGTTAATTGAAAATAAACAATAAAAACATTTATTTTTAAAAACCATAGAGAATTTTTTTTTATTAGAAATGAAGTGTTAAGACTAAAATATCAACAAACTTGGATTTTTGCAAATGAGGCTATCTGGATTATAATGGAAGCCTAAAACTTCAAATCAGGAGAAAAAGATTAAATGCTATTGCAAAATTTTTTAAAGAAAAAAAATTCTCTTTTGTATTTTAAAATGGCAAGATTGGGAGTGGAAGCCAGTCATAATTGTATATGCCTTTAATCCCAGTCCTAAGGAGGTAGAGGCAGGCAGATCTCTGAGTTCAAGGGCAGCCTGGAATACAGAAAGAGTTCCAGGACACACACAAAAAACTTATCTCAAAAAACAAAACAAACAAACAAACAAACAAAGACAAGATGGATATGCATAATTTAATTTCAGATTTATAGATTTTAAAACATAGGACTTTTATACTTCTAATTTCATATCTTTAAAAAGTCAATTTTTTTTTTGTATTGTTTCATTATTAGGATTTCTTGAGATTCTTTGTTGCTGGTCTTAGTAGTTGAGCAATTTGAAGACTCAGAGACTTGCTTCTAGAACATTTAATGTTTATAAAGAGGTTCCATTTTATGCAAAAACTCATCTCTTCTCATTCAGTCACAGAGAACATTAGGGGACACGGACTGCATTTGGGGTTTTGACTGAGAATCTGGAGGACTCTCAGAGGGGCTTTGTTTGACTTTCAGTGTTCTGTAAACCCGGTCCGATAACACTGTGTATAGAAGAAAGAACCTGAGTACAGGAACTTACTCTACTGCAGGGACTCAGGCTGCTGTCACACTGTGTGCCTGTGGACAGAACAGTAGAGGAATATTTAATCTCTTAATCCATCAGCATGGCTACTTTAGAGTAGAAACAATGTTAAGAATGTTACACACCATTTAATCTCAATATTCAGAAGGCACTGGCCTTTAATCCCAGCACTTGGGAGACAAGAAACAGAACTCAGAAGGAGTCAGTGTCAGACAGGAAGTGATGTCTGAGATGAGTCAAAGTGAAGGACAGGCAAAGTGATGAATCAGATAAAGTGTTGTCAGAGTGAGTCACAATTAGGACAGGACCAGTTCTCAGTAGAGGAATATTTAATCTCTTAATCCATCAGCATGGCTACTTTAGAGTAGAAACAATGTTAAGAATGTTACACACCATTTAATCTCAATATTCAGAAGGCACTGGCCTTTAATCCCAGCACTTGGGAGACAAGAAACAGAACTCAGAAGGAGTCAGTGTCAGACAGGAAGTGATGTCTGAGATGAGTCAAAGTGAAGGACAAGCAAAGTGATGAATCAGATAAAGTGTTGTCAGAGTGAGTCACAATTAGGACAGGACCAGTTCTCATGCTATAGAAGGAGGCTCTCAGCTCACAGAGAGTTCAGAGAAGCAGAGACAGGACAAGTCACAGAGACAATGAAGCTCACGGACTGAGGGTAAGGCAGGGAATCTGAGAGGCTGACTGAGGCAGTATAGAGCAGTGAGAGCTCAGAGAGGGACAAGACACAGAAGCAAAGAGAAGAGCCTGAGGCAGAGACAAGGCAGTTCAACAGAAGAAGTCAGTATTAGACAGGAAGAGTGAGTCAATTTGAAGCCAAGTGGAGCAATTCAGTCAGAGAAGATGTGGGAGTCAGCTAGAGTCTGCCAAAGTCAGAAGAGCTCAGTCAGAAACAGTCAGCTGGCTCAGAAGTTCAATATGAACCACTAGGCACAGAGCCAGAAAAGAGAGTGAGTTGAGTTGAACCAGAAGAGTCAGTTGAGTTCAGTACAGCTCTGAGTTAAGAAAGAGCTATTCAGAGTGACTCAGTCAGCAGTTGAAGCTTAAATGTTCTAGACTGCACCGCGGTTGAGGCTGAAGCCTTCCAGTTCTAGGCTGAAGACTAGATTGTACAGAGCTGGAAACACTCCAGGGCTCCAGGACTAGGACTGGTGATTGAATGAGACAAAAGAATAAACAGCTTTTAATGTGAATCAACGGCTACAATGAACAGTGCCAGGTGACAGACAGGTCAGCTTATCGTTGCAAATGTCCCCACCATATTTATGCCCAAAAGAATAGCTCTTGCTGTGCAATTTGTCTGGGGTACAAACTATATGTAAAACATGTAAGTACACCTAGCTTGATAACATCGATGATGTAACTCCAATGCTAATGAGGCCAGGGTAATAGGTTTAACCCTGTGAACCCATTATTTTCATTAGCCCCAATTGTCACAGTTTTCATCCTTGACTGTGGCCAGCCAAACCATAGATGAGTCTACCTAGTCATTAGAAAAGCATGGTAAGACAATGAAGACAACTGGAAAGGCAGCTTAACACTCATGACCACATAAAAGAACCAGCTTGGAATATGAAGGTCAACGTTGTGATACTTTTGTGCCCACATTTAATTAGAAGAGAAGACAAAGACAAGTGTGCAGACTTTTGATTTTTAAAATCCAGTATAGTCAAATCGTAGCTGTGGATTCATATCACCAAGTAAGCTCCGAAAAGTTTCCTTAACATGAGCTATGAAGGCACGTGAATGTTATTTTCCTCTTACATGATCACCGTAGGCCTAAGTCTCTAGGATAAGTAGCAGTACTTAGAGTGTAGTGGCTAATGTTTCCATCTGATAAGATGAGGTGAACTATGCTATCTGAGGAAAGTGGGGTTCCCTAAATAGAGTTCTTAGGGAGAAATGGAAGCTGACATCACCTAAAATTTATCTCTAAGCTGTTTAAATCCAGATTTATGACATTTTCTTTGACTGTATTTTTTCTGCTTTCTTTGTCGGTAGGTGAATTTTTATTTGAGTAATCCGGCTCTGTCTTGCCTGTCCTCTAGGTATTTAAGGAAGCATAATTTGTTCCTAGTTGCAAAACTTTCCAGAAACTCACTAAGCAACTGCCTCTTACAGTGGTAATCTCAAAGGGTGGTAATTAGCAAAATAGTCCCCAGGAGGGAACGGAGTTTCCAGGTGAGAGCCAGAGCTGTGTAGTCTGCAGTCTCTCTGGCAGTTTATTCTCCTAGTGTCACTGTGGGTGGGAAGGTAGTGGTTGTCCATCAGGATGTGCCCTCCCACCCCCCATCCACCCCCACCCCTCTGTCTCAGTAACAGTTACATTCAGGTGGTGGCCATCCAGGAATCTTTGCAAGTTCCCAGTTCATGGCAGGTACATGGTAGCTTGGGTACTGTGTTCCACTTAGAGACCAATCCATTTTGTCTCTTCTGTGCCCTTCTGCCAGCTCAACGCTAGAGAAGCAGTTGATGCTGAAGTCTCAGGATAGAAGGAAAAAGGATCTATGAATCGCTCAGAGCTGAGCAGCCCTTTGACCTGGCATGACCATCAGAAGGGCGACTCTTTCTCTGTTTTCCCACTGGTATATTTGCTGACATATATTTACTGATATATTTGCTGGTTCGTTTGTTATAACAGCTGTAGTCACCTTTTTAGGGATTCTGGGGTAATGACAGTGATATTGACCACAGAAGCAGGCTCAAGACACAAACCACTTGCAGCTAGTTGGAAGTTGTGGCAATGGAGCAATCCTTAAGTCTTAGTATTTCACAGAACTGTGGATCCTGATGAGAATTAAGGGGAAATTAATGGTGGCAAGCAGTTATCAAAACTCTGGCATGTTATCTTGGAAGACAGTCATAAGACTAATGTAAGAGATGGTGGGCACACACAAGTATCTAAGATCATATCAAAATAACGAGGCTGAAAACGGACCTAAAAAACAATTTTTCCTTTATTGCATTTGCTGGAGCCTATATTTAGTCCTTTAGTGGGAAGAAAATGGACACCATATTTGAGAAGTGAGGAGTGCTGTTTATAATTTGCCCTTTATGTACAGTTGATGTCTTAATAGCCACAGGGCTACGATCATAATTAAATCCAAGATTCTAATATCTGGAGAGAGTCTACTGATCAATTAGTTATTGATCATAAAACTCAAGCAGATGTGATAATCATAAGGCTTTTGGATAGAAACAGGATTTGGTAGAAAATTTAGCTTCATGAGCTAATGAAGATCCTTGACTTTCTCTGGAATTCCATTTTCTTATCTTTAAAATGGAAGTGTGAGAATAAAATAAGATCCTGCAAATTACTTAACACAGTGTCTGGCACCTATAGGTCATTGATAGGAGTTATCAATAGTAACTTTAAACATTAAACCAATGCTTTAAATATTTGAAAACTTGGAAGCCAGGTGTGAGGGCACATACCTACAATCTTAGTATTCATTAGGCAAAGATAAGTTCAAGGCTACTCTGAAGTACACGGCTAGACCCTGTCTCAACAAAACAAAACAAAATAAAACAAAAAAAAAAGCATTCCCACATATTTGAAAAGATGTTTAAGAGTCTTTGTAGAATGTTACTTATTAAAAATGACTGTAGTTTGCTGATAGATTTCATATGAGTGCAAAAACAAAAGAGAGATAGGAAGGAAGAAAACAAACATAAGAATGGGAAATTTTCTTCCTTGAATCTGAAAAGCAGTTGCACAGATGTAGAAATCTTAGCCTATGTCTAAAACAAATACAAACATGCATACAGAGTCACAAACATAGCTAACCCCTACTTCAGTCACTGCCACCTCTTGAAAGAACACCTTGACTGTGCACATCAGCGCTCTTACCGTCTTATCCACTATCTATGACCCACACGTGAGCAAATCTTGACAAGGTCAAGGTCAATCTTTTAAAAATCCAAATACAAAGTGACTTAAGCTGTCTTTTAGCAATTTGTTCTCACAAAAGAAATAACTCGTATTTTTCTTCCTTCTCTGAAACCACTGTACAATATAGTTTTTGTTTCAATATTTAACTTCATTCCCCCTTACAAACTTAATCTGATTTTGTTTCCTTTTAGAAAACTCACTTAGAGTCAGATGTTGTGGTGCACAACTCTAACCCCAGCACTCTGGAGACTGTGCCAGGATGACTGCAGAGGGGAAGGGGACTTAGGCTAGCCTGGGCTATACAGTAAATTCCAGAAAAGCCTGGGCTACAGTGTGAGACCCTTTTTCAGTTTCCCATCCAAATGGGTAGGAGAGAAAGAGAAAGAAACATAATTAAAAGGACTCAAATTTTTACATCCAATTTCATTCCTCTTTCCGCCAGTGTGTTGTGTCCTTCAATAGGCGGAGAGCATGTAACCATGTCATCATCTCATTTCCTTTGAGGCAGTAGTGAAGAGGTTAATTCACAGTTGCATTTCTGTAATGAGTTTTACTTATACTGATGTGTGCTAAATATTTCGTTCATTTTGAAGAATTTTTCCCCAGGTGATGGTAAGTAAAATGTTCATCATGTTAATATTAGTTAATACAGACCATTTAACTACAAAAGAAAAGTTTGTAATTAAAATCAGGAAAGTGGGATACGTATTTGACTCCTTGGAACTACCATATAAAATAGTAAAGGGGGGAGGGACGAGCCTGGTGGGTCAGGGTGACCAGGACCCAGGGAGAATGGAAGACAGAGGAGAGAGAAAGGCGGCCACAGACTGAGATAGGTCAAGCATTTTATATATATATATATATATATATATATATATATATATATATATATATATATATATATACAATTTTTTTTTTAAAACATTCTGGCAGAATAACATTTCAAGGATTCGAACCACCAGAACCCCCGTCCCTTACTTTAAAATCCCCCCAAAACGGTAATGCCTCCCTTTAGGAAGATCATTTAGAAGCACGCGGCGGGGCCGCGAAAGCGAGAGCCTGCCTGCGCAGGACCTCCCCTCCGTGTCTGGCACGGCTCTCCCCGGCTCAGCCAGGGAACCCAGACAAGTTTATTTACACACACCCCCGCCCGGCGTGCACAAACACACCCGCGGAGAGAGAGGGCGCGAGGGGCGGGAACGCCCTCTCTTCCATCCCTTCCAAACAATTATCCGCCAGAGCAAAAAAAAAAAAAAAGCAAATCCTTCTCCTCCGCCGCGCCTGGCGCTGGCGGGGCGGCGGGCGGGCCGGGGAAACGTGGCTGCGCCGGCGAGCAGGGGATTTGTGAAAAGGAGCGCTGGCCCGCGTGCGCCTCTTGTTCCCCGTGTAATTTGCAGCCAATCATCGAGAGGTGTCCGCGGCCTGCGTCCTGCTCACCTCGGCGCCGCGGCCCGCCCCCGCCCCCGCCCCCGGCTCCGCACCGCCTCCCTCGCCTTTCTCTGCGCTCCCCTCCCCCAGCCACCGCACACACGCGCGCGCACACACACACACACACACACACACACACGCGCGCGCGCGCACACACACACACACACACACACACACACACACACACAACAGAGCGAGGGGGGGGTGAGAAAGAGAGAGGGGAAGAGAGAGAGAGAGAGAGACTCCCCGGCTCCCTCCCTCCCTCGCACACAGCGACTGGAGACGGACCGGGAGCAACGCGCTGGGAAGAGCAGAGACCACCGACAACAACCCCGCGCTCTCCCACACACGCTCACACTCGGCGCTTTCCTCTCCACCCCCACCTCCTCCTCCTTCCACCCCCTCCACTAACACCATCTCCTCCTCCTCCTCTCTGCAACAAGAAAAAAAAAAGCCATTTACAGGTATTTTTTTTTCATCCGCATATTTATTTCCCCCCAACCCCCCCATCCCCAACAGTTTGTTTACAAGTATTAAAGTTGTAATTGGGAGCTGCCAAGACACATCTGGATTTGTGTTTCTTTGTGTTAGGGGGTGATGTGCAACTAATTAAAGGCAGA
This sequence comes from Cricetomys ansorgei, assembly GCA_026225945.1. Taxonomy (NCBI): domain Eukaryota; kingdom Metazoa; phylum Chordata; class Mammalia; order Rodentia; family Nesomyidae; genus Cricetomys; species Cricetomys ansorgei. The sequence continues at coordinate 1,073,561 of JAMJFZ010001038.1, read as the reverse complement.
CTGGCAGCGTCTGCAAATTCTAAGGCTCCCCAAATAAAAAGAGACTGGTAAGTGATTGTTCTTTCTCTTCCTCTGGCTTTTTCCCCCCTCTCTCTTTCTCTCTTAAATGTTTGCTGTCCGGTGGGATTGTAAAAGTAGATTAATGCTGGACTCCAGGAAAAAAAAAACGTGGCTGTATTAATTAATTAATTAATCTGCACCGGCCCCTCCTCCTGAATGTTAAATATGACCTTTGATCTCAGTGTCTCTGGTAGACCAGACATACAGTATTAGGCATGTACAGTCACATTGTTTAGAGGCAAGGCAGGATCATGAAGTATGGATGTCTAATTTAGCTTTGGTATTAGAACTATAGTTATTGGTGTGTGTTTTATTTTGTTGCTAAATAAAAGCCAAACAATAGCTGTGGCTTAGGTACCTTTTTTCATGCTCCAGGGATGCATTGATTAAACAATAATGACCTGGATACCGAGCACAATCATTTTCTACAGTTTCTGGTGGCGTTGAACCTTGGGGTGGGAAGGGGGGAGGTGGTGGCAATCAGAGAAGGAAGGACAGCTTGTTTGGAAACACCATTCTAAGACTGAGAAGGGGACATTAAATTCCTTCTTTATTTGGAACAAGGTCAAAAGACTGAAACGTTATTTCCCTCCACTCAGTGTAATGATACCTATTGCATGGTTAGCATAACTAGTTTTTAGTGAGAAGCAGTTAGGGTCTTGCATCTTCAATGTGATTCAGAAACTGAAGCGGTATGCATATGCTTGCTGGGTCTTCCCCCAAATCCTTGCAAGTGTGAAAAATATTTAGCCAGGAGTTTTGGGGGGCACCTTTGTATTGTCATCAGACCTCAGAAGGGAGCAGTTTTTCCCTAATGGGAAACCACAGAGGTGATTCCTGAGTGATTAGGGACTTGCTGTGATTGAAGGGTGCCTGCTAGCTTCTAATCCAGCCTGGGGGGAGGTTCCTTATCTTCATTTACTTTGCCTAATAGGGATTTGTTTACATGAACCCATTTTTTTTAGGGTGTCTCATCAGTAGATCTTGAAGTTTTGGCATTTAGAGTTTGGACATACATGGTTCATTAATCTAATTATAAGCATAATTACTATAATTGATATGCATTTGAAACTCTGAAAATTTGAGAGAGACTACTAGGCCCTCAGTTAAATTACCCTGAACTCCACCTTCTAGACCAATCTATAGGCTTCAGAAGATGCCAGAGAAAGATACTCTGGCAGAAAAGAAAAAAAAAAAATAGGGAAACAAAGAAACTGGTTTTTTAAGGTAGATATACATTTTATATCTTTGCTTTAATTTTAAATTTTTAAAGTGGAATACCTCTTCCCTGTTAATAAACAACTAAAATACCTCTTCCTAGAGCATAATGATGATGGCCTGTAAGCAGGAAGAGAAATGCAAATATCCAGTTAACATTAAACTTTCCTCTTAAAAAATAGCAAAAGGAAAATAAATATATATCTTAATGGTTCTGTGGGCAAACATCACCTGAAAGGATCCTTTCCCTTTCACTCTATGCAAAAATCAGTGTTGGTGAAAGGTTTTTTAAGAAGTCCCTTGCTTTCCTCTTTTCTTGGGAAGAGACAGCAATCCCCATTAGAAATGATTGGGGACATTCTTACAGGGACAGCAGACACTTAGTTCTAAGCCTGTGACATTGCTTGTATTTGAGATCTTTCTCTGTATGTATATTCCATCTTTCTTTCTCTCCTTTCTTTTAAACAAGTAATGCACCACCCTCCTGCCCCTGCCAAGCCCCACCACCAAATGGCTTGTACAATTGAGACCTGTCCTTGGTCCATTGAATTAAGACCCTAACAGAGCCAGCTGTGCTGGGATTCAAACTAATGACCGCAGACACAGAAGGACACTGTGGCAGCTGGTAGTTACCCCCCCACCCCCAGCCTCTTTAGTTCAGATTGTATGTGGGCAGTCTCTTAGCTCTCAGTTGTATTGTGTTTGCTTACAGTTTATGCTCGGATGTATTGTAGACTTTCTCAGTACTTCATTTGCTAATTTCCTGTTCGTTTTCCTCATAGGGCCATTGCTGTTTTCTACTTTACAGCATTTGCATGCCCAGGCAGCGCTTGTTCACACATTTCATAATGTTTAAATGCCCTCTGCTTATAGGTAGTATCGCCCTCCCACCCCTGATTTGCATGTCTTTAGCACTCCAATTGCCCTTTTCCCTCGGCATTTGTCACCCCCGTCTTTCCTCTTTCCCCGGGTACTCTAGCTATTAATACATTTTTCTCAGGAGGGTTACGAGAATAGGGGGAGGGAGGAGCTGTGTAGTGTGCTGCGGGGAGGGAGGAAGCTGGGGTTGGGAGTGTTGAGGGGTGGGGGGGTCACGTCTTGATGATTGTTATGCAAACGACCCGACTGGAGAACCTGGGAGCTTTCTGTGGTGTCTGCGGTGGGGGTAGCGAGGGCGGCTGTTTATTTATTTTTAATTTTTCTCCTCGTGCAGCTCGTTGGAATGACTTTCTTTATTTTAGTTGTAACAGTTGGAGGATAATGCAAAGGAAGACGCTGCCTGGGAATTCACCGTCTGTGGACATGCGCCCCAGAGAGGACTAGAGCAGCCCTCACCTTGCTCTCCCCACCCGGATCCCCTTTTCCTTCCCTGCCCGACCCGTACCCCGACCCCACCATCACCCGCTTCCCTCCCCCCCACATCTCCCCCTTTCCCACCCAGGTGTCGGACCAGGAGGTCCCCACTTCCACCCTGCACCCCTTCTTCCCCCCCTGCACCATGAACACCAATGTCTGCGTGGAGCCCGGGCCGAGCCCGGAGGCCCCGGGCTTGCCCAAGGAAAGCCACCTGCCCGAGGGGGCCTTGAACAGCCTTGTGGATTACAACTCGGAGATGGAGCGCTACCGCTCCTTCGCCACCTCCTTCTACAAGACCAACGGGGGCGCCTTCCCTCAGGCAGCCAAGATCGCGCGCATCACCACCCCCATCTTCCCCAGCAGCGCCGCCGCCGCCGCGGCCGCCGCGCGCATCGGCATGTCCCCGTGGAACTGCGACAACGCGGCCACCGCCGCCGCCACCGCGATGCTCTGGGGCAGCGGGGGCGGCGGCGGGGGCGGCGGGGGCGGAGGCGGGGGCGGCGGGGCCGGCAGGAAATCCTCCTCGGCCGCCGCCTCCTCCTCCGCCTCCTCCTCGGCGATCCTCCCCGCCGCCGGCGGTGGCGGTGGAGGAGGCGGCGGCGGCAGCGGCGGCGGCGGTGGCGGCGGCAGGACCAGCATGCACCACCGGAACGACTCCCAGCGGCTGGGGAAGGCTGGCTGTCCGCCAGAGCCGTCGTTGCAAATGGCAAATACTAATTTCCTCTCCACCTTATCCCCCGAACACTGCAGACCTTTGGCGGGGGAATGCATGAACAAGCTCAAATGCGGCGCTGCTGAAGCAGAGATAATGAATCTCCCCGAGCGGGTGGGGACTTTTTCCGCTATCCCGGCTTTAGGGGGCATCTCATTACCTCCAGGGGTCATCGTCATGACAGCCCTTCACTCCCCCGCAGCAGCCTCAGCAGCCGTCACAGACAGTGCGTTTCAAATTGCCAATCTGGCAGACTGCCCGCAGAATCATTCCTCCTCCTCTTCGTCCTCCTCGGGGGGAGCTGGCGGAGCCAACCCGGCCAAGAAGAAGAGGAAAAGGTGTGGGGTCTGCGTGCCCTGCAAGAGGCTCATCAACTGTGGCGTCTGCAGCAGTTGCAGGAACCGCAAAACGGGACACCAGATCTGCAAATTTAGAAAATGTGAAGAGCTAAAGAAAAAACCTGGCACTTCGCTAGAGGTCAGAGGAGATGATTTCTTGTTTCCCAGTCTTGCCCCCTCCCTCCTCACTCCCCTCTCCTCTCCCCCACAGGGTTTCTTGTCTGGCTTCCAGACGCAGCACCCCCTCTTCTGAAGCTTCTTGCAGATTGTAACATACTGTCATAGGTGGTTTGCGGAGGGCATGGCCTCTACACCACCCTCCCAGTTTTCTTCACCTGGAACCGCCCTTCTGCTAGAGGGTGCCCCTCCTTTTTCTTATCTCTGGGGGGAAAAAAATGCAATTGGTCTAAGTAAGAATCAGAAGTTTTACATTTCAGTGTGGTTAATATTTTTCCCTTGCCGGTTTAAACTGTTCCCTCACGAGAACCCCAAACAAAAAGATCTGCCCCAAATATTGAACACATCCATCATATATATATTTAACTGGCTAAAAAGGACTTACTATAGGCCCAGATATAACACTATACAGTATGTGGTACACAACCTACAGTATACGCATACATATGTGTATATACCACCTATCATATATATCAGTTACGTGTGTGTGTGCTGAATATTCTCTTCTAGAATAGTTGTCTCCTTAGCCTGACAATGTTTTTGTTTCCTGTTTTATTTTTTGCCTGCTTGATATTTTTTTGAGCAAGAAGAAATAGTATAGAGAGTTGATAGCCACCAGCCATTTTTGAGATGTGACTTTGAGTAAAGTGATAGTTATTTACTTTTGTGGCTAACGGGAGCTTTATTTTTTAAAATATTTTATGTAGTTCCAAAACACTGTGTTGTTGGTTTTTTTTGTTATTGTTGTTGTCGTTTTACTTATTTATTTGGTTACATTGCCTCTGGGTTCTGATTCTGACAAAGTAACCATTTTGTGGTTGCAAAATTCCTTTACATATAGACAGATTTTGGTTCGATACTCTATATGGTAAATGATAATTAACTTTTCTCAGAGGTCTTTAAAACAGACAACAGTCACTAAAGCATTGCTAAAATTAGGCTTTTAATTACGTTTCAAATTAAGATTGATGTATGTGATGAACAATTTATATGATATCCTCATCAAAACCCATGGGGATAAAATACAGAATTACAGGTATATGGTTTTGGTCACATGTTAAGAGAGGAAATACGGACAGGCAGTCACAGTCTATGATGAAATTTAGGGAGGAAGTTTAGCCGCCTGTGCATATGTGAGACTGGATGAAGGTTTAGTGTCTGGGAAGGTTCTGAGAACCCGACTATAGGTTGAGAGTGACTGTCACAATCCATCCTGAGGAATACTTACACATTCTTTTAAAAATTAGGAACATGGTCTACTGACATTTTCTTTGAATCACTGAGAACTGGAGTTTCAAAGAATAAAGGTAAGAGTTAAAGATTTTGCTTCTGGTTTGAAGAAGATGGATCGTTTTCTTTGATGAGTACAAACCAAGGCCAAGGGACTGAGGTTTCCAGAGTCAGAAGCATATGGACTGCAGTTTCTTCTCGACATCAAATTCCTGTATTTCTCTATAAGGAAACCATGTCGTCTTGGGAACTTTAATTTTACCACAGGGTGTTTCATTGTTCTTCCTTTGGGCAACTCTGGTCAAGCAAAGATAACAGCAGAGGCAGTGCAGGCTCATGTATTCTCTTAGATGGGAAAAATTAACTTTTGAGATCTCTTTCAGTGGATAATTTATTATGACTTCTCTAGGTCTGGAATATCATGGGAAATTAAAACTTCCATTGTGGTTTCCTACAAATGTCCAATGCATAGAGCTCTATAAACAGAATATGTCGTCATAGTTTGGGCATTGTTAGGCCTCAGCTTTAGCTACAGTTACTGTACCACCTGCACACCATTGTAGGGAATGTAGTGAAGAGAACCAGTGAGTAACTTGTATTTATTTAGTCAGTAACCACTCCAGAGGAGTTTGCTATGAGTTCCAATAGGCTTTCAGCACGTTTCTGTGTTTGCTCACGTGTTCATCTAAACAGGGTTCATCTACTTCTTCTCTCTCTCTTTTAATGGTTTCCCACAAACTTTAAATCGTAGAAAAAATTTTTTTTTGAGAATTAGCACACACAGAAAATTTTGTGGACCCTCGCAGAAGTTGGGCAGTGAATGAGAGAGAACCTAAATTTGCCTTTGCAGATGTTTCCTGATTGAAGGTTCCTTCCTACCAGAGCTTGGGCTGTATGTGGTTCAAGGCCCGGATCATTAATGAAATGCTGCTGGGCAGAATGAAAGAAAAAAAGTTTTCAGAATTGTCTGAGTGTCTGTCCAGGTCATGAATAAGGTAATTGCAGTCTGATTACCTCAAACCGACTTGTAACCTCAAGCTACAGTTGGAGGAAACCTCCAGGGCTTGTGAGTAGAATAGCAGAGCTTGAATGACTGAACCAAAGCTGGAAAGTTCCCTTGCGTGAGCTGGTTCCCTGTGTCTAATATGATCCATTATCATGGCAGGAGATGCTTTTGAGAGTGGATATACATTTGTCTGAGGTTCAGGACTTGGGTTTCAGTCATAAAGTTAGTAGCTAATATGTGTGGCTGTAACTTAAGGACACTTACGGAGTTAATATCTGCATGCTAACCACAGCTCACATTCTCTCTTTGCACTGCAAACCTGTGTGTTCTCTTTCCCTTTGACCTGTTCCTATCTCAGAGACTGAAGGCACAGTCAGATTGCTTTCAGACATTGTAAACCAAGAAGAAAGATTCACATCAATGTGCTGGGATTTTTGCCCATATTTTCTTTAGCCCCCTTTCCTAGCCTTCCTTTAAAAATGACATTTCCCTGCTTAGTTCCATTTTAAGAGCAACTTACGTTTATAAAACCACACCTTGTTGATATTCAGAGTGGCAATACCCATGAAATATCGAGTGCTCTATGTTCTGTATACTTCATATCTGCATATGTCACTGTTCATTCATCAATCACTATATTAACAAATAGCCACTAATTGTTAAAAGCAGTCGATACAAATGCGTTGTATTCCTGTGGGACAAAATTTATTTCAAAAATGTATGTCCTTAATTAATACTAAGTTTCTATTTGTATTTAAAATGTGACCATGTGGGAGATTATTGTGCTCTTAAGTTAATACTCTGTCTCTTGCAGAGGTAATTCTTTAGATTGTATATACAAACAGTTATTTTTCTGATACAAAGATTTAACTTTTTAAAATACCCCAATCTAATGTAACTCAAGGGATAAAGTTGTCCCTTGGGCAACTCTTAGTCCCCGAACATTGTTCAGGTGACATGATTGATCTCTGTGGGACAGCATTAGAGACCACACAGATCTGGTTTCTCTCCCATTAGTTGATTTATGGAATTGCATTAGTGAAGCTGGGCCTCTGGGAGGTTTCCCAACCCCCACGCCTGCTCTCTTTCCTGCCACTACTTTATAGAGAAGAAGTGGAAAAACTGGAAAACTGGGGAAAATAATGGTTAATTTTTTTTCTTTCTCTTTTCTCTCATTAAAAAGTATTGGTGTACAGGTCCACAATAATATTCCTAGAAGCTAGCCTGAGATTCTAAGGAATTTGATGAAAAACATTCCAGTATTACCAAGTAAAACTAGACAACTTGATTTAAAAGAATGTTTTAGAAGGGAAGAAACATACTAGATATAATTTTTAAGTTCTAAGAGCCCCAACCAATAGCAGCTATGAAAATCTGAGCAAAGCATTGTCTGTAATCTGTATAGAATTATGACACCTGCCTACTAAGGAAATTCATTTGCAGCCATATATAAAGTGGATGTTTCATTCCAGTTCAGAGCTGTAGAGTAGGAAAACTCAGCAAATAACTGAGCGCTTCATAAGGTTGTAAAGTTTAGTGACTTTTAAAAAATGTATAGATATGCATAGATAGAATATAAATCTTTCATATTTTAAATCGAAACATTTTTCAATTTGTCACTTTGTATCATAATTTCAAAAAGAGTTTTCAGTTTAAGAATTAAACCGAAGTAGGAAATATTGTTTTTAATACAAGGATGCAATATATAATTGGCTATAGTAGGGGAAAGGGAAATTTTCAATACAATCCAAATAAAGTGATTTTTTTTGTTATGTTGGAATATAACAATTAGAGAATCTAGGGAGAGGATCCTGAATCTATAAATGAGAAAGAAAAGAGCTTGGACTAGTTCAGTTTTGATCAAAGCCACAGACAGCTGCATCATAAGGACACCGGACTGCCCAGTGAACTTCTCTGTCCATCCCTAGATTTGCTCCGAAGGAGTTAAGGTTGTCTTTATGTATTTATGCACATCAGAACTCATGCTGTTTGTAGTAAATCCGCACAACTTTATCTGTCAGTTAAAAATATAGTTGCTTCTAAAGTAGGGTATAGTTTTTTGCTTTCTAACGAAACCAGTACTCTGACCCGTCTAACAAGCATGGTAAAATTCTAACCAGTACTTTATGTGTGAATTGGAAGTAATGAAATAAAATTTAAAAAATTCATATATAGACTATACCGTATATAGAATATTTCTTTGAAACTTAGACGTCATCAAGCAAAATACAAGCAAACATTCAGAAAACCAATGAGTAAAAAAAATTAAATAGCATTGAACTGTAGGCTTCAGTTTTATCAGATAAAGATATTTGGGTAAGAAAGGGGTACTTGTTTGTCAGTGAAGGTCATAAAATTTACTTGACTTGAAAAGTTTTAATGACATGATTATTGAATTACTCTTTCGTGAACCATTTATTTTTCCTTTGGACAGAATTTTGGCGTTTCATGCAGTCAGACTTATAGATTGGTGTAGAATAGTTTGGTGAAGTAATCTGTAAGACTGGACGTTTAAGAAGTCTACAGAAAGAGTAGAGATGTCTTCCATATTTTCTCTAAGTAGAATATCATCTACCATGTTGGAAACTGAACACAGTTGCTATGATCTCTGAAACCTTGGCGGGATGTTCAGTTTGGGTACAGAGTTAAACATGTACGCTTTTAATGTTTCCCAAGAATAGACTCAAATGTGTTTTGTTTTGTTTTGTTTCGTTCTTGTTGGCTTTTTTTGTTGTTTTGGTTTTTGGGTTTTTGTTTTGGTTTTGGTTTTTTTTAAGACAGAGTTTCTCTGTTGTAACTCTGGCTGTCCTGGAACTCACTCTGTAGACCAGGCTGACCTTGGACTCAGAGAGATCCACCTGCCTCTGTCTCTCAAGTGCTGGGATTAAAGGTGTGCACCAACACCACCAGGCTTCAAATGTTCTTAAGAAGTTGTGAGTCCTCTTAAAATCTAATACTCAATCTGAGTAGATGATTTTCTGAATATACAGTTCACCTTTACCAGAAAACAATTCATTTTAATTTTTCACTGAAAAACTTTAATATGATGGTGTACTCTTCAGTACACTTCACACAAGAGGGATCGTATGTTTCACTTTCTTATGTTATACAAAAAAAAAAAAATACTAAAAAATAAATTTTTGATTTAGTCATCCAGTGATAGCTAGATAAAGTAATAGGTTGAACTCACTAAGTATTTAAATAGTATTTTTTCTCCTTTTAATAAGTTACTTTATGAAAGCAGAAGGGAACTCAAAATACTTTGTTCAGGGTGTTGATTGGTGGTATGATTTTCAGCCTTGGTGAGGCTGTTAGAGGATTTGGAGAGAACAGAGCATTCTGGAAAGGAGTTTTTTGTAAAAACTTGTTCTCAAGCATACATTTCAAATAGCCTGTAAGTACTCTGGGTATGTGTGTATATAATTTTCTTCCTCCAGTCCACTTGTTATGTCTATCTTCCACTTACTACTTGGGTTTGTTCTGGTATCCTTAGGAGGTTCAAGATACCTGTGGGAGGGGTGTGGGAGGGATTTTATCCAAGTCATGTCTTGTTCTATCACACACACAGACACACAGAAACTGAATTATTCTGTGGAGTAACCAGAAACCCCTCTCTCTTTTGGCATCTGGTTCCTGTTTTCTACGGAGTGATGTTGCCTCTTCAGATTCAACAGTCATTTGAGGATCTTGAGGACTCAGCTCTGTAAGGGTTGACAGGATCCTAGCAGGCTTGTTAACTTCTACTTTAAAGCATTATAAGGAACATTTTTTTCCCCTCTGTGGAACTAACGGACTGTGTCTTCGTTTCTTTTAAGAGCTTGAGAATCCATAAATAGGTTTGCACGCCTCTCTCCATTTTTCTCAGTATTTATCTCAACTGTTTCAATGCTATTTCTTGCTAATGGTAAAACAGTTACCTTTTCAAATAAGTCATATTTAATGTATATTTATGTATGTAAAATCAGATTTTAATTATCTTCAGGAAATATACTACTACTTTCTTGGTTTAAAAAAAAATTTGGTTAAAAAATGTATTGGGGCCATGTTGCCATGTAGAGAAGCTGTGGTAAGAGCCTCTGTTCTCAGGTAACTCACCAGATGAACAGTGTTTAAGCACATTAACTAACTTCACTGAGAGAGTTATTCTAGATGTGAATTAGTTCAAGAGAATCAGTGTAAGGGAAGGGTTAAATGCTTTTCTATAAATATCATTAGAGAACACACTTAGTGTTGGGAAACTGAAGTGTATATATTAGCCAACACTATAGGCGGAAGATACAGGCATGCATTTAGTGTAGATGTGAAACAGGGAAATATAATTTTGAGATTAAAAAGTCAAATGACCACAACTATTTGTGTTTTTCTTTTCTTTTTTCAGAGAGAGTTTTGTGACATGGTGAAATGGTGACTGTTTTTAAGCAGTGACCAGGAAAGCTAATGTTCCTTACAGGAAAAATTAGTGAGAGACCCTAAAAGAAGTAGAATTGTATCCACAGATGCTAAACACAGTATGTAGAAGGACATTTGTCAGGATGGAATGTGGACCCCTTCATCCTTCTAGAAGTTAGAACCTTTACAGAGAGTGGAAAATGGGAAAAAGGGAAGGACATGTGTTCAAGATCTGACTTAATACATTTGGTTTGAGAGGGAAAGTTTTAGGTTGAGTGGAATGGGGAATGAATTCAAGATGGGGAGCGGGAGGCTGTGCCACAGCTGATGCTGTTATTTTGACTTAACATCTTGGAAACATTTGGTAGCATAATTCGAGAGTAGAGCTAAAATCCTTCCAAGACTTGTAGAAAACGGGATCCCGTTTGAGTCTCATCCGCATTTAATTTATATTTTAGAGGGCAGTCTGAGAAAGTGTTGAACAAGGAGAAAACTCTGCTGAAAGTGCTGCTCCTTGCTTAGCATACGAGACCATAACGGATGATTGATAGCAGCATCCGAGGGACAGAGATCAAGCAGGCTGAGGAGAGAACGGGAAAGCATGCCTCCAGCGCAGGAAGGGTGATGGGCATTTCTGTGCCCATCAGCAAATCTGGCAGATTCTGAAAAAGACCTATTTTCTCTAAAAGTTCACAAAGTGGAAAGTGATGAAATTTTTTTTTCTAAAGAAAGAGCCACACTAATTGTGCGGAAATGCTGGTAATTAGTGATAGCGGATCAGTGGTTCCGAAAACTATTGTGCTGGGAAATGATTGTTTTGTGGAAATGCGTCTGCAGGCTAAACATTGTACGCTAATGATTTTGATGGAGTCACGAGTAAGGAAAAGTGGTGAAAGGTGAGATACAGATGGATGAGAAGTCAGTGGCAAAATCTTTGATTAAATCTTAAATATATTGCCTTCCACTTCTAGTCCATAGAAAACAAAGTAGAGAATGCCAGCTTATTTCCATACCCAAACAATATGTTTTATATTTGCTGCAAGGCTGCTTTGTGTAGAATTAAGGATCATTTTGAAGTGTGGCACATCTGGGGTTTCCTCCTGGGAGGCTCTTCACTTGAATATGGATTTGTGCAATGTGGGGGTGAGTTGAGCTTGTGCTGAGTTTTTCAGGCTGCAGGTGACAGGACATTAGACTAGTACAGACCTATACTGGTATACAGTCTATACAGTATATCAGAGATCCATGAAGCCAGTGTTTCAGCTTATGAGTTGGACATCAGAAAGTGGAATAAAGTAGAACGGGGCAGAAAAATCTATGGGTGTTTCACAGGCAATGAGTATTGTTAAGCTATGCTTTCAACTGCTTTGCTCTGCATGAGCTTGTGTTAGTTTCAAATTTAAAAAAAAACAAAACATTAGCAATGGCAGTAATTGGCCAAGTCTATAGTGAGGATGGAATCATATTTGAACATTTGTTGGCAAGATAAGGAATAAAATTCAAATGCTTGTTTAACGGCATGCTTTTATTCCTTGAAGTAGGCCTCTGCCTGTGTTGTGCACTCATGGTGCTGGTCAGAGCATGGTAAAACACTTGATAAACTAAATTCAGCCAAGCACGTCTTTAGGTGGAGCCGATACTCTCTAGTGCTTGCATGTAAGTTCTGTAGACACACGCATATGTATACACAGCTGCGGTGTGTGTCCAAGCTTAAAGAACCATTTTCTTTTTCCCAGTTGCCCTTTGTCAGTCAGTGCCTTCCTGACTCTAGGTCTTAGTCCTTCACCCAAGGTCCTTAGATACTTACTATGTTCAATTCCCATCTGAGAAAATGAACCAATTATAAATGGAACAGTTGAAATTTTAGACAATTCTAGAAGTAATCGCACACTTGTGGACATGGTTCGTCTTGGTTTTGTCTTCCAGGCCTGGATAAGCGACACAACGGGTGACCGCAGTGCTACTGTGGCTGGCCCTTGATGACATGTTAGGATATTTTTGCTGTGTTTAGAGATACATGTTATAGGCTCTGAATGAGAGAAATGGAAATATTGGAAGAAAGAAAAGGTAGGCAGAAGAGAGAGAGGAGGGAGGAGCACACGCAGACTGCAGGATTGCTGAGGACTGGGGAAGTATTGAGCTGCTCTAGGTCACTCTGGAGTCTGTTTTAAATCAGAAATGAATAGTGATTGTTAATGTCTTAAAATCTGTGAAAAGATGTCACAGACTGATCTGAGATTAGGCCCACTGATCTGAGATTAGAACCAATGAAGGTTCTCGTAACTCACCACAATGGAGACATTAGTTCTGGGAAACCAGGTTAGCTTTTCCTTGCCTTTGCTGAATTCTCTCCAGCAACCTCCCCCTCTCCCTTTCTCCTTTCCTTACTTTTCCTGTTTCAATTTTCTTGTTAAGGGATAAAACTTAGCTGTTAAGTCAGAAATGTAGGCAGGCCAAGGTGAGAAAAGGAATTCTCAAAATTAATTAATGATCGAGTTTATGGAGCTAAAAACATTTATTTGTAAACGACCAATATTCAAAGACGTTAACAGAATTTTACAGTAGATATAAGAAAAGCTTCTGGAAAAATACCAAATTGAACATACAGAAAAGAGTCCTGAATGGTGGCGAAAGATCATTGCTTACTACGTATTGTAAACAAATCCCATGACTACCAAAATAGGCTTATTAATTTTCTTTAGGAGTTACTAGGTTTATGCGGAGATGTAGAAGAATTCATGAACATTTCCTGAGAGTAAATACGAACCTATGGACTAGAGTATTCTAGGATGTGGTGATACTCTGACGTCAAGGTAGTGGAATCCTTCATGACTGTATCCCCTTTAGTGTAAGTGAACCCAAACATACTTCCAGTGATCAAGGACACATCTAACAAGCTTAAACAAGTTTAATTAAATTAACTGTTGGCTTTAGTTTTGTTTTTTTTTGTTGTTGTTTATTTTTTTTACTTAAAATATCGAGAAGAGAGACAAGTCAAAGAATGATTGTGAACATTCCTTGTGTTGGTGATTCTAAGAGAGAAGGAGAGGAGAGAAGAGACAACAGAGAGGAGGAGAAAATATTGGGAGAGATAGACTGCAAAGGCCTCATGGTGATCTTGGGAGCATGGTTCTAACCAAGTGAAATGTTTGGGTGATGATATCTAATTGGTGGAACCACTTTAGAATTAGTGTTATCCGAATTCTTCTGAGTAATTCTTCTGAGTAATAGAACCCCCAGGGGTTTCTGGGTTGGGTCTCTGTCAGTGACTGTGTGTTACCAGAAGTGATGTTGAATAGCATGCAAGTCAATGACCTCAATCAAAACATTGCTCAGCTTATACCTATATGTAATACCAAAAACTAAATATTTCTCCAGTCACCTGCTCTGTAGGAATGAGAAATACCACAAGTAAGAAGGTCTGTGGATCATAATTGTGTGTGTTTTGTTTTAGTAAAATTTAGAGGCTATTAAAATCTTGCTATGATAGCTTAAACATCTTAATTATTGTCAGTGATCTACAATTTCCTCATGGCCACACAAATATCTTTTCTTGATTTCAGTAAAAGAGTGGTGAGCTTGATAAAAATCCCTGATTGTAACAAAAATTTATCCTAAATTTCAAAATCCTTAAATAGCTTCATCATTTTTTTGATAGCTAATTTTACCTAGAGGCAATATGACATTGACAGGTAGAGTAACTTCAGGGAGAGATTGAATCATTAAACTGTGTGTGTGTGTGTGCGCGCGCGCGTGCGCATACCAACAAATATATCCTATAGCTAGATATATTTATATGTACCTATACTCCAATACAAGCCTACACATCCTTAAATAATATTATGCACATTTGAATTATTAAAAGTGTAGCTTGAATTTCATTAATCTGACTTTTGCACATCTATTTTTGTGAGATAGAGTTGTATACAGCTCAGATTGTCCTCTAACTGTATCCCGAGATCTCTTTGAATTTCTGTTCCTCCTGCCCCTATTTCCAAAGTTCTGAGATCACAGGTGTACCCCACCATGGCCAGCTAAATTTTGTAGTTTTAATCTCAATTTTACCTTTATACCCCAGCTTACACATATGATTAAAATTATTATATACAATCATTTTTGAAAAATACTTTTAAAAACTATTGGTCAATGAAAAAAAAATTGCCTCTTTCTAAAGAGCATGTTGCTACTGAATTTTTTCTGTGCAAGAACATTTTAATCACTAAAATACTCATTTATGTCACAATAGGTTCACTAATTTGTTGGGCTAGTGGTTAGAGTCATGTCTAAAGGAGTTGGTTGTTTTAGATTCTGGGGACAGAAAGTGCATGTCCCTTGGGTTCATGGTGTCTATGTGTTATTTTTCTTACCTCCTCCTCTTCCTCTCCCCAAATACAATTCTCTGAACCTTGTTTCCCTAACTGGCAATATGGCCATATGAACTTATTTCCCTTGCAGCGTGGTTTATAAGTGTGTCCTGCTACTTACAGTTAGTTAGGTTTGCCCTCTCAAATCCTCTCCTCTTGGTGGTGGTAATGAGGGTGGTGGTAGAGGTGTAGGTAGGAAGGCAGAGGAAAGACACATCCCCAAGGTTTAGAGAGTAACAGGAGCAACTCCCAACAGAGAATGGAGGCTGGACATGCCAGCTAGCTCTTCACCATTCATCAGAGGGATTCGAGTGACAGTTTATAATGTCAGGTGTCAATTTGGAAAGGGAGAATGCACCTTATAATCACCAGTTCTTTATTTAGTGCCTGTCCTCCTTTAGATATTACCAGTTAGTGGTAAAATTGTACTTGCTCTTACTCACATCTAAATATTGACCAGAATAAGGCTTCATTATGTGAAGAAGAAATGTGCCTAACTGAAGCAATTGTGAAAGAAATTAATCTGATGAATCTGATATGCTATGTATTATATACATACTACGGGTATATTGACAGGCCTGAAGAAGAAAGGAGGTGAGATGCAATTTAAAACTAGAGAGCTGGGAGAGGTGACACAGGTCTATAGTCCCAGCACTGTGCAGGCTGAGGAAGGAGTCTTGAGTGTTCCCCCAGATTAGGACGGAGTGAGATCTTACCTAAAAATACCAAACAAAAAAAGAGAAGAAAGAAAAATGGTACAGAGTAAAATCATAATCTTATTCATATATTTCCTAAGAGTTATTTTACTATAAAGTTATTTTTATTTATTAACAGTGCATTCCAAGGCAACACAGTGACCATCAGTCATAAATTCATAGTTTCCTCATACACTGTGCTCTTATTCTCCTTTCTTATGACTAGAGTAGTTGTCTGTGACTTTTACAACATAATATCTAAAAAGAAAGTGTAAAAAGCATTTTTTTTTTGCTAAAATCTGGGGAGATGCTCACCTTTTTGCTAGGTATCCCTTTACACCTAATTAGCTATTCAAAGGTTTTTATTCACGTGTAAACATATTTTAAGGTATATGTTCATATCCATGGTATTATACATGCAAAACAATGTCTCCCATCTCCAAGCAGATTTTGAAATTTGCTAGGAGGAAATTTAGTGTATGCAATGGTATTTTAATTTCATTTTACAAATCAAAGCAGAAAAGGAATATTTCATGATTAGGAATCTTTTTGCTTTTGTTTTTCCAAAAAGAAAATCTCAAAGTTGAGTTTTTTTCAAACTCGTAAAAAACCATGGTCAACTGAGAAAAGACAGCAGTAGGAGGTCTGTTGACTTTCGTTTTGCTCTTTTATATAATTTTTATTGCAAGATTTCAGGGATTCATTAACTTCTTTAAATTGTAGTATATATGTAAATATGTAGGTTTAAAATACAGCAATAATTTTAAAATTGAAGGACTCAGGTGCCTGAGTCCTAGAAGCTAGCTGAGTGGCTTTCACAGGAAAGCAATGTACCAGAAGGTCTCAAAAGAGGTGACATTGGGTACGTGCAGTCCAAAATTGCTTTGACTTTGGCTGGAAAATATTTTCCTATCATTATAGGAGAATTCAAAAGTGCTTTGATGATGTTTGTTCCCTCAAAAGTCAATGAGAGCATGGAACATTATTTTTCAATCAATATAAGAGTAATGTTATTCTCAAATTCTGACTCTTACTTTGAAATCGTTGTGTTAGACCCATCCTGTTTCACAGTAGAATTTTGAAGGCCCCGTTCAATCATGAAAATCTTCGTATTAAAAAAGAATGCAAAGAAATATTGGCAAGTTATTTTAACATTCTCAGTCGAAAATCCTAACACATCTTTGCCATGTCAGTTTAGGATATCCTGCATTCTGAGGTAAATTTCAATGCCACAATTTATCTGCAATTTGGTCTTTGAAGCCTCAGGCCTAACTTCATTATAAAGTTTTAAATGTTTTGTGGTGAACACTGCTACGTTCACATTCATCGATTATATCTAGACCTAAATCACCAACCTCCACAGCCTCACAGGTACAGTTTTAGGTGCTCCATTCCCAGCTTTCAGGAGGTGAATTTTCCTTAGGCTGCACATACTTCAAACAGGAATGCGCGGATGAATGCTTGGCCTGACAACACCGAGGTAGCAGCGGTCACTTGACGGGTGCCAAAACAGAGAAACATTCTTAGAGTCTCAAAGCAGAGCTTGTGGCTTCTGCATTATCCGAGGCCGTTTTGTTTGTTCTTCATTACTTAGGAAAAATTCAGACCGAAATGCATTTCAGCAGAGACAATATTTATTGTAGTGCTTTAGGTAAATGCAAAATGCATTTGGGCTTGCATTCATTCTGTATTCGTTCACTGAAGGACGTCCCTTTGCTTTGTAGTGTCACTTAGGGGATAAACACATGCCCTTCTTTTGAGCTTGAAGGTCATTTTCTATTTGGCCTCTGTCAGAAGAATTTTTTTTTTCTTTCTTGCTACATCCTTTAGAGCAATGGCAGAAAGAGGGACAGTGGGGTGGGGTGGGGACCTGCAGATTTCTCCACAGGCCTCCTGGGAGCCAGGCTGCTCACACGTGCATGAACAGTGAAGGCTGCCTTAAACAATGTGATCAACTCAGTTCTGTTCATTACCTCCAGCCCCATTTTCTTCCAGGGGAATCTGGCCTTCCTGTCACTCAGGATAACTATGCCCTGAAAGCATCACTGAGATCCAGAAAGTCACAGTAATCTTTTCAAGAGTGTGATTCCCCAGCTGAGACTTTGAGTTTATCTAACTTGGAGGTAGCTAGAAAGAGCACCTAATCCCCTGTGTTGATGTGCTGAGCCTCCAAACAATTTACAGTTGTCTTCTTATGAAGATGCCCTCCTTAGTTGACAAAATCAGGGAGATGTGTGTCCAGATCTGTACGGACTGATCAGAAACCTGTAATTTAACCCAGTTCTATGGAAGCACAGTTGTTTCTAACTGAGTGGTTGCAATTAACTCAGCCTCTCGCTCAAGTCAGTTTCTGGTGAGCCTAATGAAATTTGGGCAGAAAGTTAGAGATGGCAGTTTTGTGTAATCTCTAGGACTCTAAAGGGTTTTGTTCACTTTTTAATACTAAAATAAAACTAGCATGGAAACTGTATGTTTCAGGTACATATTTGATAGTCTGTTCCAGTTATGACACTGGTGGTTTTCCTAATTTTTCTTACATGTTTTAGGTAGTTTCCTTAACTAACTTCTTTTTTTTAAGTTTTGTAACTTCAAATGATCTTAATGTACAGAAAAATATTTAAAAAATTGCTTCTCTGCTAACCTTCTCTCTTCCTCTGACTGGAGATGCCTACTGACCTCATCAGCACGCAGTGATCACAGAGGAGCATCACTGGGATGCTATTTTATGACAGAGCACTTAATTATAGAAATCTCAGTCTTGCTTCTCTCACATGTCCCATTTGATGAATTCTTAGTGCTAGCATGTGCTGGGAAAGGACCATCTTTTCCTTAAGACAATGACTTTTGATCCTAGGTAGCATTTTAAAAGCCTACTTTCGCTAAATATTGCAAACAGACTTGAATAGCAGAAAGGGGTACAGGAAGAACAAAGTTAGAAAATAGATTCAAAAGTATTTCTTAAGGTATAAGGACCTCATCTCATCTAAAAAAACATGCTTGATGCATTTTTCTGTTTATCTTCATAAACATATCTGTTTATCAAGATACACGACTGCATAAGTATATATTTATAAACTTGTTTCCAGTTGGCATCTGAGAGTAAGTTGGCATCTCTGCCATACATACACACATAAATGTGCATATATATGAATATATATATGAATATATATGCACATGTTTATTTTTCATATGTGAATCTGAGTCTAGATGTATAATTACATGGATATATTTGGATCTAATGTATTTTGTTAAAAATGACTACATTTATATAAATAAACTTACTTACATAGCATTTATTCTTAGCTGGCATCAGAAAGCAAGGTGGCACCTGGTAGAACTTTTCAGTTTTCATTTCCTGCTTGTGTGCGTGTACATGTGTGCTTGTGTGTGCATATGCGTGTGTGGGTTTGTGTGCATGTGTACATCATGTGTGTATGCTACATGAGTATATGTGTGTAAAATCTGACTGATAACATAGTAAGTTAATACAGATTTTTTTATTTTTGATAACATTATTATGAAAAGGAAATGACAGCCAAATTATTTCTGTTATTAGAGCATTTTGTAGTATAGTTTTTCATGTGTATTCTGTTAGGGAACTTAAGTGTTATGAACATTATATAAATGACATATATGTGTATATATATGCACACGTATATATGATATATACATACATATAGATATATATACGTATGCATACATATGTATATATGTGCGTGCGTGTGTGTGTGTGTGTGTGTGTGTGTGTGTACTTGTATGTATATTATGTGCCTGAACAGCTCTGGCATTAGCCTTATATAGATTGCATATGTATATGTACTGCGACTTTGAACATAAAACTTCAGGTTACTGTCTGGTGACATACTTATTCGTGTAATTGGCAGAATTAATGCATTTATAGTCACTTAGGATGCATAAGAGACTTCTATGTATCACATTGAAGATGGTGTGCGTAGCTGATTATGATTCTTTGGAATAGGAAAGATATATAAATGAAGACCATGGAAGATCTGGTTCCTATTCCATGATGTAACTGTGCCATCTATGTGTAGACAAAAATATGAACAACTTAAAATGACATGGGTTTCCCATGAGGCAGCTACAGAATTTAAATACAAGCACCAGATGCTGTTCCTGTTGGTTAATACACTGGACCGTCCCTTTGCTCTGATTGCTGCACATATCCCAGGAAGTATTTCCTGTATTTTAAATACATAGTGTTTCAGTCATTATAATCAATTAGTATTAAATTGACTAGTCTAAATTTCATGTTTTAAGTTGAGCATTCCCTCTTTTATTAGATGTTGCTGTGTGTTGTGAGGTTGTGTCTGATTGACTAAAACTATTGATGAAGTGTAAAGGAGAAAATATCTAATTTTATACTGACATAGAAAGAAGCTTAACTTGTTTTCTTGCTCTTTTTTTATAGAGAACACCTGTTCCCAGCGCTGAAGCATTCCGATGGTTCTTTTAAAGCAGTAGTGTATCTTATTTTCAAGGCATTTGGAAATGAAGGGCAAACTAATGTCTTGTTTTAAGGAACTGCTTAGTCCACCGTTGAAGAAAATATCCAGAAATTATTTTCATTTTATGTATAGGGATTTCTTCAAAAAACAAGAGGAAAAGAAAAGAAAAAAAAAGACATATAAAAATAACGGGGAAGCTTGGGGAATTGGCCAGTCTATTTACTTTCAATACACTGATTCTTCCTTTGATGTAATTTAGCTATACTAGTGAAGTTGTTGTCTATTTTGAAAGTGGCTGTAAAAAAATAAGTTTGGGTAACCCCCGACTGTAAAATCATGTATCTTTGCAAAGTACATATCTATACTTCATTTTCAAATATATGTGTTTCAGTACTGTAAACTGTACAGATAACAGCTTGTATTTTGTGTGTTTAGACACAAGGAGACAATCATGTCTGAGCATCTATGGAGATTAACAGTTTGTACACAACAATATGGTTCTGCAAGTTAAATCTGGAGCAATAAATTTTAGCTTTAAATATTTTTGCCAGTTGTTTGTAGAAGCAGCAACAGCACTGGTGGTTATTCATGCATCTTTCTATAGAGACTCGACGGCTGGTTTTACAAGACTAAAAGATAATGCTGCATCCGGCGATTACCTTCAAGTGTGTCAATATAAGAGGGAAGCTACTATGAAGGTTTCAATTAATCTTTTGAGCACTATATTAGAGTAGTGGTTATGCACTTGCTTTGCTTACAAACGAGCTGTACAGAGGGTATACCCCCAAATACTTAGTGTAGTTGACTTGTTTGGGTTGCACTGTAAGGGGAGTACTCAGAATAGTTGGGAAATGCAGGATCAGTTGTATAATTTTTGTTTTTTTTAACTAAAAAAGTGTTTTCTAGGCTAAAGTTATCAGATCATAGAGAAAGAAAATTACACCTGATATTTTTTTCCCCTAGCCAGGCACAGGCTGTCTAAGCTTTTTGATTCTCTGTTCATCCTTTGCTTTGGGGAGGGGTTAGAGAAATAAAAACAGAAGGGTATCCAAATGTTTTAATTCCACGTATGTCATTGAATGGGTAGGTTTAAAACAATCCTTGAATGCATTGAAGCCTACTTTAAGGCATGGCTGGGCATATTTTCAAGTTAAAAATAATTAAACACATTCATTAAAAGTGGGGGCTTTTTTGTTTTGTTTCTTTATCTTCCTTTCCATAGCCTCTCTGTTGGACCAGTGTTCTTCCCCCAGTCTCTCAGTGGAAGACCCACCCACTGCCTCCATTCCCATTCTTACCACTGGAAGCTTTCTTTCCATGAAGCAAGGCTACCGCGTGAGGAATTTCATAAACACAAGAGAGCCCAGCCCCCACCCAGGCTGCTTCCTAGAGCCCGGGCTGCCTGACCCTGCAAGATGGGGCTTCCTCAGACAGCCACGCTTCTTCAAAGATGCCTATCCCATTAAGACAAATACTTCAATTTTTTTTTTTTTTTTTACTAGAATGTAAGGATCAGCTTCAAGAATAAAACCTAGTTTAGCAAAAACACATGTAGAAAAGCAAAGTTGTCATGTTACTTCTTTGTTCTCTATGCTGTCAAACAGGTTAGCAAGATGAGTCAGAAGAAAAACAATAGGAGACAGATGAGAGTGAGGGCAGAGAGAACTCTAGAATGGAAAGTGCTTCAAAGGTTGGCAGATGAATTTTTTTTTTCTTTAAATCTCATTTTGGTTTTGAATGGGATGACAATTTTATTTTTTCTAAAGACAGGTCAAGTAAGCCATCATTGGAGCACTTGCAGGAGAAAGTAGTAGGTCTGTATGGTGCCAGTGTGGGATACCAGTGGGACTGAATGTGCCTAGCTAGTATACCAATGCTTAGTCTGCAGTATGGTCCAGCAGTTTGTGTGAGGAAATGCATTATGTATTACACCCTGTGTTTAGAGAAACGAGGGAAATCATCAAAAGCTAAAATATGCTGTATATTACTTTTGAGATAGCTTTCTGCTGTGTGTGTGTTTCTTAGAGGGTTTCTAGTTATAATTTCTGTTTCCGCTGTAGGACCAACGAAAGCTGTCTGAGTTCTTCATTGTCCCATGGCTTCTTTTCCTTTTTTAAAATAATGTTTACTTTACTTTATTCCTGGTTTTGCCAGTTTGCTAGTTAACCATGAGTACATGGGAACGTATTTTCACACTTGAATAGGAAGCTTCCCTTGTATTTGTAAGAAAGATTATAAATGAAACAAACTTCTTTTCAGATTGTATTAGGCAGACAAGAAGGACCTCATAGCAATGTATGGACAGTCAAAAACTCAAGGTGGTATTGCATGTCTTGATGTATTTTGGTTTTTGTTCTGGGGAGTTTTTTTTTTTTTTTTTAGGACAATGAGTCTGAGCATTGTAAATGTGTTGTTTCACATGGCAGTTCATTTCTTTTTAATGAAAGGAATCTGTTTGTTACCATAATGAACAGTGTGGCCTTTTTCTTTAATTCTTTTACATTTTTATTACTGACACTGATTTCGTTAATGGCACACATCTTTTATGTTTTCTCTTAAACTCAATTTACAAAATGTAGGGTGCCTATAGGGTTCTCACTGGCAATGGTGAAGAAACTATACTTCTAGAGCCCCTCTAGTTTTTTTCTTAAGTGGCTACATACCAACAACTTGTAGCCTTAGGGCAGTGACTTGAAGGTGTGCATATTCTCTATTGCAAAATATCAATATGAAACATAACTTTTAACAGTTGCTTACTGTATGTTTCATTTTCCATATCACTGAAATTTAGAATTTAGCAATCAGATTGTAGGTTGTGTATATATCCAATTTAAGGATTACGTATTAGAGGTTACTATGGCTGTTAGAGAAGGCCACATTCACAAGAGTCCTGTCTTCAGCAGATGTCAGGCCTATACAGCATTTGAGGGGAGCACAGGAGAAAATATGCACATAGAATGCTAAGCAAAAATCTCCTTTTAGCTATCTGTCAGCACTGCAGAAGAATGTCATAATGCAGACCTCTGTCTTCTCTGACCACCAGACTAAGGTGAGTTTCTGATGAACTCCTCCTGCCCACATATAAGCAAGGCACACTCAGAATGTAGTACTGTATCTGTCCTTGGGACATAAACAGTAATCATCTTCCCATAATATATGCATATGTAAAAATGGCTCCTGTTTGCTTAACCCCCAACCCTCCATCTCCTTCTAAGAAATCACAGGGAGTGAAAGACGATGGGCTTACTATGAATTAATATTAAGTAATCACGAAAGGAAAGGAATGTTCCATTCCTTGTCTGAACCCCTGGCATGTAAGTTGTTCAATTAGTGCTAAAGCATATAAAGCCTTTAAGCTGATAGTATCAGTAATCAAAGAATGAAAAGAGAGACATGGTTAAATGAATGCATGATTCAGGGTCAAATATGTCTAGCGGAACGCTGTAGTGGGCCCTTTGATCATGGTGAGATTCACAGCAATATCAAACAGTTGGTTCTCATGTAACAGCTAAATGTTTCAGATTTTGTTTTTATTAAATTTGGCATTTCACACTGAGATCTGTATTCCTAGTGAGTAAAACAGAGCTACTGTGTTCAGAGGGATTCCGTTTCACAATTGCCAAATAGATATTTCAGGACATGGGCCACAAAGTGTACTCCTTTCCCAGTGTCCTCCTGTTCTGAACTGTGCAGTTATCGGTTACATTTTCTAATAGATATTTGTGTAAAGGTGTATGTAAGCTTGTGCAGTTATTTAAAAAAGCAGTTTTGGAAAACAGTGTATTTATTAAAGAAAATCACTTATGGGGCATGTACAAAACTGTAAAAAAAAAAAAAATTTAAAAATCACTTCAATTTGCCCAGTAAAGTTGTTTTTGTGAAATTTCTGTGTTGTTAAATAAAGGACTTTAGTATTCAAAATATCTCCATTTTTCCATGACAAAAATTTTATTTGTGGGGTAATTAATGAACTCACAGTTCTGAAAAATCTAATGTTGTTTATGATGTAACAGTCTGTATTTCTACATGTGTCCTTTATCAGTGGTATGATGCTGTACACAGATCTTTCATAAGCTTGATGCTAATATTGTTTTATTTGTTAATCTCTACTTATCATCTATCGATCGTCTCCCATCGATCTTTCTATAAAATTTATATAAAAAAAATATGATGCTTAGCATATATTTTTCCTGAAAAATTTAGAAGACTTCTTAAGTTGAAAAAGAACCAAGAAGCCCTGCCTTCCCTGCTCCTCCTTTTCCACTGTAGACACACCCATAGAAAACACCCCAGCCTCCTTGAGAAGTGAGCAAAAATCTTTAGTGACGACCCTTGAAGACATTGTGCAGGAAGAAATATGGCACTTGGATTGTGTCTCCAACCACTCCCTTTCATTTTGATTTGATAGCTGCATTGGGTTAGGGTTTTTTGTTTTGTTTTGTTTCTTTGGTAGTAAAATGCCACCATGCTGCTCATTACCTGTGTGCTGAGCTCCTGTCCACCACTTCTCAGTACCGAGGACTCATTTTATTTGATGCCTTTGGAACTTCACACACACAAAACTCCAACTAGAACATGGTTTCAAAACTTGAAAATCCTTGAGAGAGGCACACACAGAACGTCGTACTTTGAAAGAGTTCGTGTTCGTAAACTATATTACCACATGAGAAGATGGTTTATAGGTGTATTGGACATTGATGTGTGCACTGTTAGGGTTTAATATTGTACATAGAAAATGTTTGGGGCAGGACAACAGGGTGGGATTATATAAGGCAGGAAAGACCACTTCAATAATTCTAATTACAAGAAACTCCCATGTACTACGCAACAATTTCTCAGGTAAGTCACAATGCTTTTTTTAAAAAAATTATATTGAGTACAAGTAATAAAAATGCTAAATATATTCAATTGGAACTTGGTAAGTAGTACTTTTCTCTACTTCAACTTGGCAAGAATACGAATGCCTGGAGGTTCATATGAATGATGAGGGGATGATTCTTCAAGAGTTTGAATGACCCAAAAATTTGGAGAGACAGAAGATGCCTTCTTAATTTTTCTAATATTGAGCTGGATGTGTTTTATGGTTTTTACACATACAAGAGTTTTTCCAGTGTGTTTGTTAAAGTTTTGGTTTATGTGTTTCATGCAAAACTTGTTCTTTCATTCTTTTTATGTTTTGTGTGAAGAAAAATATTAAAACCAAGCACAGTGGATACAATTTAAGGTTCTATTTGCATGCGCTGTGCAAGTAGTGTTGTTACATAGGAAACCTGTTTATTTGAGAATTGTGCTTCTCCAGTCTTTTATCTTGGCTTGAGTTTTACTTTTGTGTCCTTTTAGTTTATTTTGCCAGGTCTCAAGTCAATGTTTGTTCATTTCTGTGTATTGTGAGCTATTAACCAAATTACATTTTTCAGTCAAGTCTTCCTTTCTGGGGTTGTGGTGAAAATGATTGTGTCTTCCAGGTGTTACAGTTTGCAAGTTGGAAGCATTCTGAGAATGCTGCTGTTTAAAACTACTCTTATGTCGAACCTAAGTTTAAAGTACTTTTAATACATGACTCAGTTGCATGTCTGCTTTAAAGATGTGTGGCAGGAGAAACTCGTTCCTGGTCACAGACACCAGCTTCTGATTACAGCTTTTCTGAAAAGGGATCCTGTGGCTGAGGACAGCTGCTGATTGGAGGGCACTGGTTAGAACAAGAAACAAAATTAAACTGTACTAGTTAACCCTTGATTTATGATCTTATAATGCATGCTCAGCTGGAAAATTTTATAGTATATTTTGAGAACTTTTCTTACTTTTCTAAGATTTGCCTTAACGTTTCATTTAAATATTTCATTCACATATTGAGTGTATATGTGCATATGTGTGTATATATGTATATGTGTGCCTGTGTGCATATGTAATTAGGTCTTTCTCTGTACATATGTGCATTTTTATTCACCAGTTTAGGCTGTGCCCAGAATAGCTGCAGATTAGTGTGGGCCATTAGGAATCTGCAATGGAAAGGATATCTTTGTTACTGTATGGTTGAATCGGCAGCAGAGATTTAGCATCTTACAGAACTTCATGTATCCTCTGGGAATCAGAGAATTTGGGAAACCTCTGTAGAATCTTTTGGGCTTTGTTCTTTATGAGGTCCTCTTTCAATTTTTTTTTCCTACTTTCAATCACTTAGGGAGCTGTGTGTACAGTTGGCTGATCCTGTTTCATTTCATCTTACTGTCAATCATTTAAGTACCTGTACTGAAATTGTGTATACAGTTTGCTCCCCGGGTGCATTATTTATCCTCACATCATTTGCTGTTAAGATATTTATATATTTGAAGTTTAAATGTGCATCTAAGTACTAATAGATGGCTTTATTTGTAGCTTATTTGAACTCTACAGGAAAAAGCCTTCCTCCCAAGGATACCTACTGTACACACAAGCAATGAGAACACTGGCAGTATTTTTGTTATATTGCAGACCAGCAACTGAGTGACTTTTTCACGCATTGTACAAATACTGCTGTGTGTCTTTAATGTGTCAGTTACTGGGATGTCAGGATGAACAAAACATGGTTCCTGACACACTTGTTACCACTTTTGGAACTTAACCAAATGGCTGAAATAAATACTGCGAATCGATTAAAAAAAAAAAAACTATGGGGAATGTCTTTTGGAATGGAAAAAGCACTTTGTGGAGTGGCTGGGATAGTCAGGTGAAGGTCTCCTATGTCAGCTGAAGGAAGAGAAAAGCACAAAACCACAGCTGGGATGTGAAAGCTGAATGTTAAATGGTGAGGATGAAGGAAATTGCTTTACATCTGCCTTAGCAGCAAAGGAAGAAAGGATGAGTTCCAAGATGGGCGTGAGACCACCGCACTAGTCTGAGATCCCAGCTGCCACGGTGCTCTCCCTCCATTCTTCTCTTCTATATTCAGTACTTGCTATGTGCCACCACGTGAGCAGTCCTAAAACTCCTGTTTAGTTTCCGGGGTTCCCTGCTTATCATCCGTGGCTTTCCATTTGTCTTTTCAGCAACTCCCCGGATGTGATCTACAGGGTCCTGTGACTTGACCCTGCAATCTCATCACCTGTTTCTTTATTCCCTTCTCTCTAAGCTCCAGCCACTTAGACTTGCTTGTGGTCCTTATGTTTACAAGTTGGGTTTTTCCTCTCAGCACAAAACAATATGTTCACACAGTTTTTAATGCCTAGCGTCTTCTCTTTCCACCTGGTATTACATTTTCATTTATTAAAACTTAGGAAAAAATTTATAATTTCTAAGGTATTCCTAATATTATCTAATATTAGTTAAAATATATTTGTCACTGTGTCAAATTTATTATAGGCGATTACAAACTGTCACAGAAATCATTTATAAGTTATTTCATTCCATAAGTAATTACTACATGTTCTCCACTCATTTGGGGGTATACTATTACTGATTTTATAGTACTAATGTTCTACAAAAGGTATATTAGTGATACGTGTGTGTGTGTGGTGCATCACATGATAATATTGTATGTGGTATATATACAACCTAGGAGATGAAGTTAAGAATGCCTTTGAGGTGAGACAGTAAGGAAAAGAATTGGAATAGTAAATGGGCAGGAGGACAGACCAAACTGAGAAGGTAATGTTGAAGTAAGAACTGAAGGACGATGCTTGGCTTGATTGTACCTGTTATTCCAGAACTTAGCAACTGGAGGCAGGAGAACCTGAAATGCAGGGATATCCTTGTATGCATAGTGAATTGAAGGCTAGACAGAGCTAGGTGAAACTGAAAGAAAACTGAAGAAGACAAGGAAGTCAGATTCGAATGGCTGATCCAGAAAAACTAGCAGCTCATATAAAGATCTTAAGACAAAAATGAGTATTCAGGATAAAGACCAGCAAGAAGTCCATGTTTGGAGTACAGTAGTATAGATTGATAAAAATATGTTTAGATAAAAAAGAAAAGATACCAGGATCTTAAGAAGTTTGACTTTTACTCAGAACAAAATGGGAAACCTTGGCCTTTGATGGTGTAAGACATGGTCTAGTGTTATACATTACAAAATAGCTGCTTTGGCTACTGTGTTAAGAATGCACTATAGATGGTCAAAATGACAGGAAGGGACATCACTTCAAACCATTGTAATTCATGTAGAATCAGTACAGGGACAGTGAAGTTTGTAAAATCAGGCTAAATTCAGTTTATAACATAACACTTTATAATGCCTTATAAAAGACGACAGGATCTGTAGATACCTAAGCAGTTAAATATGTAAAGAAGAGAAGAATTAGTAAAGGCTTTCTGGATTTCAATATAAATAGTTGGAAAGGTGAAGTCAACATTTGCTGAGATGAGGGAAAATTACACTCTGGTTTTAGACAGACTAAATTTGACATGTGGGTTGACAGGTCAAGATACATTCATAGGATGGAGACAGAAATAATATTTAATTGTAGTATGGGAAAGAAATCTTATGGACAGGTCTGGGACTCTTCTATAATAATTGTATCTTTACTTTCATTCTAATCAGTTTTTTTATTGGTGGGGGGCATAGCCCAGATTGATAAAGTTAGAAAACAAATGGGAATCCAAGGGAAAAAACAAGCAGTGAATGGCTCCAGTTACCCCTCCCTTCTCTGGGGCTTATGTTCCTTTGATCTTTTGTTACCCCAGTCAACTCTCCATCACATGAAAATTCGTATAGTTCTTAATATTTATCCACACGTGATTCTAGATAATTACACATGCTAATCTTTTTCTCTAATGCGTAGGTACATTGAGTTAAAAGTTTAATGTGATAACTTCTGTTTTAAAAACATTAAAAACAACTGTACTGAATTTGGTCTTTACAGTTCATCTTTCTGTGCTTGTATGCCTTGTTGGCAGTCCCTTAAAGAGGGATGATATCCTTATTATTTATTTAATATCTCTGGGGACTGAACTACTAGAACAGAAAGTGGATAGATATTGAAAGTTGAGATTAATCTTTGTTGACTTCCTGTCATAAAAAAGGGATAAGATGTTCAGATTCGCTCAAATGATACTTCACAAGGGAGAAAGTTGGCTCATGATGATAAACACAGTGCAGCATAAATTGATCATTAATTTTCATTCCTGTTTCTAACCTGCCGTTCTTTACAGAGTTAATTATAAGCATTTCACTAGGAGCTGAAATTCATTCCAGGGAGCATGATGAAAAGACAAGTGCTTGTATTTTGTATTTGAAGAGAAAGTGTGTGACACCGTCACTTGCTTAGTCTTCTTTTGGTTTTGAATCTACCATCTAACAGAAGCTCATACCGAATTCATGCAGATTGGAATAGGGGTGTGTGTGTCCCTGAATCTCTTGTCTGCCCTTGAGTACCTTGGCCCCCTATTGGGTTGCCTAGTAGAGAATTGTGCCTGACACTGTTCCATCTTGTACCGTGGTTGAGCAATAACCCTGGGAAGACTGCTCTTTCTTGAGGAGAGGGAGGGTGGGGTTGGGAGGATGGGGGGTAGATCTAGGGGATAGGGAACATGGGAGGAATGAAGAGAAGGGTGGAAGTATGTTGGAATGCAATAAGAGAGAAGAAAATTCTAATAAATAGTTTGTTTTTTTTTAAGTTTCTGTGGGATTCAGGTAAATTCTTGCCACGATAGTTCTGAGAACTAACTTGCAAAATGCTCCAAATCTGAAGAAACACTCATTGGTTTAGTCCATTGTAATCCCAAGGATCTCTGTATCCAGAACCAAGATAACAACTATGGCAAACACCAAAATACTCGATTCCGTGATTGTTCAACGAAAAGTTGAGAATTGTATGAAACTGTTAAAGATTTTAAGGAAAATGTAAAGTTGGGTAGGGCTGTAGAACAGCTCAAGCTTACCTGCATGTCCCATCATCAAGAAAAACGTCATGTAAATAAATGTCCACAGACACATGTAAGGATTAGTTTGTAGTCTGCTGCTGTTGCTGGAACAGACCTGCTGTGCCGATTCTGACTGCTCTGTGTGTGGAAGGAGTGGTGCTGAATTCCTGTCGGTAATTACCATACACATTGCCAACATTGTACATTTATACCCTCCAAACCATAGTCTATGTATACCTTCCTTGTGTTCTTAGTGGAAATAACACATAATGGGCAAATAAACCTGCTTCTGATTGAGATTTTAAAAACACTTTGATTCCCTGATGTCTTTAAAAGACAGAAATTGCATTAAGTTGTGGAATCTTCCATGGTCATCATCCACATCAAGTAGCTATAAGTTAGAATCTGGTAGTTGTCTCTACAGCGGCCACCCAAAGCAAACTCTAAGATGTCAACTGTGATTGGAAGATAGACTTGTATTTTGTTTGTGGCATGAGCCCCTTCTGTCTCACTTTACAAACTTTAAGGCAGCGACTCTTCAGGAATATTACCCTGGTGATGGTACCACTGTTCCTTGAATTGTCGCTCTTCATGGTTTCCATATTTACATGGCTGGTGACCATATCATCTGTTTACTTTTAAAAAGATAACTATCAAATGACTTTCAGGCAGGTCTAATCTCATAGATTAATTACTAGTTTCTTCATAGATTCCTGAGGAAAGTAGGACAAGCTGGATTTTGAAAAGACATTTCACTAGACGTACCCTGAATACACATTCTCTATGTGAATGTTTATGGACAGGTGGTAATTTACAACAGAGTTGTACACTGAAATGAAAAAATAATAACATACTCTAAAAATTAACAGATGTGTATCTCCACCACCTTGAGTCCTACTTTGCCAATATCTACTTGAGCCACCGAATCCACACATATAATTAGATTCCATATAACCATTTTTCTTAATTCCTTAAAGATTAAGTGGTTCTTATAAGAACAGAACAGTTCAGAATATTCTATTCTGTAGTTACTGCGCACAGAACGTAGAAAGTGTTTCACAGACAAGATGCTAAACAGTCACAGCGTGAGGGTGTGGGGGGCGCATAAACCATTTCTGAGGTGGAAAGCATATAGCAAGGGCCACATACTTCAACTCGCCCTCGTTGTCCCTCCAGTCTTCTCAGCTTTATTTTGAGCCATCATCTGTTCCACCCTGTGAGCTCTAGCATCCCTGGGATTAATTTTCTGTTTTCACGAATTCCTGAATACTGATAATTTCCATCCCACACAATTTCAGCAGCAACCCGCCAATTAGTTCTTTTCTGGTGGATCCAATAGGTCTGGGTGGGAGCATGTCCCCAGCATTTAAACAGCTGTGAAGGAGGCTAAAGAAGATTGCGCTTGCTCAGCGCGTGTGATCAAGGCGGTGTGCCCGTTTCCCGTATTTTCATCGCTTTGAGAATGAATGAAGAGTTATTCAGAGAAAATTAGGATAGGATGATAAGAGAAGTAGGCGAGGATGATGATCAGAAGCAACGGAAATTAGCAGAAAATATGAATGAAAAGGAAAAAACAGTGAAGGACTAACTGGAGAACAAAAAAATGAAATACGGGGGAAAAGTAAGGGAGAAGGAAGGAGAATTGATAGCAAACATCCCAATGAGAGTGTTTTATTGAAGGGTTAATGGAGGAAGCAGCAGCAGGAGGAGGCAGAGAAACTGAGATCTTAGTTGGAATCCTAATAAGGTCATTAATTTCTGTATAATTGATAACTCAATTTGGTTAACTCGGAAGATTCATTTTTATTAATTAGTCATGTATATGCATAAACACACACAACTGACAGACATGTACGATGCCTTTACCTATGACTAGGGCCTCTTGAACACACAGTTTCTGGAATGAAGGCAATTATTGCAGTCGATTTGATTAGTTTTCCAGCAATATTCTATCTGTGATAGTCAACCCCTTTCCTTACAGAAACCTGCACTAATGATGATTATAATAGAACACAAACAAGGGATTTATACAGGAAATGAGTTATTTTCAGAACACTAAAAGAAGACCACCAAAGTCACAAAATACAAGTTAGGACTTAGCCACCGACTTTAACGATTTTTATATAGATTCTTTCATTGTATCCGCCGCTTTGTCATTGAGCCATTGAGTGTGACAAAGCCAAAGGTTTCTTGGTTTCAGCATACCTACATCTTGAACTCAATTACCTCATGCTTAAGAGAAAAATTCTTATTTCAGAAACAAAAAAGATTCTTTTTGTCATTTTATGCTATTATTTGATCAAGTATTAAGATAATAGGCCACAATATTGAACGTGTCATACTAAGCTTGCTCTAAGACAAAGTTGACAAAGTTGACAAAGCTGAAGCATGACTGTTAGCACCACCTATCTCAGTGTGATGTCCTTCATAAAGGTGAGCATCTAAAACCTACCTAGAGGCTTCTGCTTTTCGTTTGGGAGCACAAAGCATCAGAATGACAGCACTGCCAAATTTACAATAAAAGGAACCCAGACAAATGACCTCATTCTTGAACCTTTCAGGAGACATCGCATGAAACCTAACAAGCCACAAACTCAGAAAGATGAGATGTGAATCCCAACTTATCAAGATGAAATGGAGGTCAGCATGAGCAATCATTGGATAGGTGGGCAGCACCCAATAGCCAAAAGTCAGCCGAGAGAAGTACGGCGTGAGAGAATCAGGTAGAACCTCTAGAAATGAGGCAGATGGTGCGTGCCTGCTGGAAACCTTGGCCAGTTTGGCACAGGTGAGGAACGAAGGACTCATGACTTCATGAAGACAGATCTGTAGAAATCACAGGCTGACACCAGCAGGGATAAATGCAAATGCAGTATATGAGAGGTACTTTGGGATGTCAGTACATACTTGATATGCATGAGTGGGTGAGGCAGACTCACATATAGAATCAATCTCTGTCCTCTCTCTCTCTCTCTTTTCTCTCTCTCTTTCTGTCTTTCTTTCTCTCTCTCTGTTTTCTGAGACAGGGTTTCTCTGTTGTAACTCTGGCTGTCCTGGAACTCACTTTGTAAACTAGGCTGCGCTCTAACTCACAGAGATCAGCCTGCCTCTCTGCCTTCTGAGTGTTGGGATTAAAGGTGTGCACCACCACCGCCTGTGTCAGTGGTTAAAAGCACTGACTGCTCTTCCAGAGGTCCTGAGTTCAATTCTCAGAAACCACATGGTGGCTCACAACCATCTATCCTGGGATCTGATTCTCTCTTCTGACATGCAGGTGTACATGCAGATAGAATACTCGTTTACATAAATAAATCTGGGGAAAAAATAGCAGAATCTCTTTAGAAAATAAAGACACCAGTTTCTTTGGCAATTCAGTTTCTTTTACTTAATGTTTAGCCATCGTGGCATGTTGAATGACAGCTGTCAATTAAGCTATAAAGATACAAAGATAGTGTTTGATTTCTCGGTACTTCACAATATAAGCAAACTCTTGTCTGATGAGGCTTTGCAGACATGACTGTCGTTCTCTAAAGTCTATGTCAAGATCATTTCACTGTTTTCTTCTGTTTTCCATAGATTAGCCTAAATAGATGTGCTCATTAAGTGACAAGTTACAGACCTCAACCAAATGAGGCTATCGCTCCTGTTGGTAAAATGATCAGTTCCTCTAATAACATACTCTATTTTGACTACTCAGCACCAAGAAAGACTTTCATTTCCCAGGATTTCTTAGGGAAAGTGGGCGAAGAGTATTCTAGTTTGGCTTAGCATGACACTTGCACTTGTCCCTGAATCACTGACTCAATGGTAATGGACCACCCTTGTTAATCAGACAGGTGAAAGAAGAGAGTCAGTGGCCAGAAGCAAATGGAGATTAATGAATACAATAAGGCGTGTAGGCACAGAAAAAAAAAAGGTACCTGCCTCCTACATGGGGAAATTGAAACTCATAAGATCTCAGCACATAGTGGTGGTAGGTAAAGGAAGAAGTAAGAATGTAGTAAGTGAAGCCTGTGGTAGTCTTAGATAAACAAAGCAGCATCCTCACGTGTTGGAACTCATGTTCCGTCTGTAGTCCCACATACAAGTATTCAACTGGAAAAATCCAAATAAGCGTATTTGCTTTATAATTCTACCTGGCACTTCTGGACTTAGAGAAACAGTTCCATTCTTTAATCTAGGAGTTAGAGCATAAAAGTATATATAATCTTTTTAACTAAAAGACAAGTAGAGGGATTAAAATGTATGTTTAAAATAAAATTTCTAAACAAACTGCTGAAAAGTAATTATTTGTAAAATTTTGAGTTAGGTTTCTCTTTAAATTTGAATAATAAAAACAATTTGAGATATTAAAATAAGCAGAGCTTTATTAAGGGTATTGATGTAAAAAAAAAATACCAGCAGAGACACTTTCTGTGAAATCTACATGTGATATTTCTTTTCTTCACTTTTCATTTATTTTTAATTTATTTTTCCATCTGACCTACAAATAAACTTACTTGTAGAAAACGCTGTCATTTGTATATTATAATGGCCATATATCTTAAGTGTTGCATCTTAAGATAAATCCATAGACTTAATACTGTGTCTGTATCCGTATTTATGAATTTTTAAAGTAGTTGTCATTTTGAGATATTGGTAAATTATAAGTATGCAGATATATGAATGCTGATTGTTTCCAAAGGGACTGTGATTTAATCTAAAACCAACCAAGGCTTTCACATTTCCATCATTGATAACACTGATAAAACCACATAGTGAAAAGCTGAACTGATTAGTTGAGTAAAACCATTATTTTTGCAATCTTTAAAATTATTCACAATATTTAAAGTTAGGGTTCAAATAGCTATTGTTGGTGTTTCGTCGTTTGTTTATTTGTGTGTTTGTCTTATTTTTGTTTGGGAAATGGGGTTTCACTGCATAGCTTAGAACTTGCTGTCTTCTCATTTCAGCCTCCAGGTGCCCCCACACTGGAACACAAAAGAGTTTATTGATCCATAACGTTTACTATAATCTCTTGTTGAAGGAATATTTAAACACTGTTGGTTTTGTTTTTTTGTTTTTTGAGACAGGGTTTCTCTGCTGTAACTCTGGCTGTCCTGAGACTCACTCTGTAGACCAGGCTGGCCTCGAACTCACAAGATCCTCCTGCCTCTGCCTCCCCAGTGCTGAGATTAAAGGCGTGCACCACCACCGCCTGGCCCAAACACTGGTTCTTTAAGGCAAGAAGCCAACTTCATGAATTATTTCATGTTCTATTCATTTCTAAAAGGCTAACTCCTAAGAGACAACTAACTTATGTCCCATAAACACTGAAATAATCTCACAAACTGTCAGATTTCTCATATTTCATTGGAAAAAGTAGACTCTAAGTATTCCTAAGAATAAGCCTCATGTGTTTTATATGTTCTTCGTATAAGCATGACTTTAGTTCATTTTGCTTTTATAATGGCATGATTGATAACATATGTAGTTTTCATTTTGTAAGCAATTTTTTATTTGTAGAAATAGAAAATCCCTTAAAAAAAATCTAAACCCAACAAGCTTGGTTTATCAATTTTGAAAGAAGCCTCCCCCTGAGATCTCCTTCTTACCTGGAATCCAGCATTAGAAATGCCTTTTCCTCCATTAGCAAATGAGACTCTTATTCTTAGTGATATTTTATGTGGCACCAATAGATCCATGGTTGAAGAATATTCATTTGCAAATACATTAACCACTTAAAACAGGTTACACTTGACTTAAATGTACTCCAGTCTCACCTCATATTTCACTAAAGCATTGCTGGTAGAGCTGAATGGCAGAGCCTCTAGCTAAGCTTCAAGACAACATGAAGAAAGATTTATTGGCCTTAGTTACATCTCATGGTTAATGAAGTCCTTCAGTGAGCCATCTTGTATATTAACACAAGGTATACATGCACCAATACCCCAGATTCTGAAGTTTTATACAACTTGCAAAAATCTTTGATTCCTAATAAGTTTTACCCCAACCTTCAACCCAAAACTACTCTAACAACAACGGTTTTGTTTATGTTAAACATTAAATTTATATTTCACCAAGTTTCTCTCTGGGTTAAGACATGCTTTCTCTTTCTGGCCTTCAAGGTATACTATCATTTCCAGGCCTTAGTTTCCTGTGTTATTTCCTGAATTTGTTCCTATACAATCTGTGGTTGTGCTTACTTTTGGGTTAATGTAGGTCCACTTAGAGGCAAACATTATTATGGAATTAAAAATGCAAAAGGAATCTTGTCATCAGGAAAGGGGGAAGAGGGAACATCTTCATAATGGCTGACTCCTGTAAACAGAGCATGTAAGATGGAAGATTTGGTTGGAAGAGTATTGTGCCACAGCATGGTTCCACAAGAGAGCTGCCAAAGCTGATTTTTAAAAGCAGCAAACGTGCCTTCTTCTTGGGGACTCTTTTCAGGGTGTTAAATTGGAAGAAAATTAGGTCTGGAGAAAATGCTCTCAAGTAGATAATATTTTCCTTATCTATTCTTACTTCTCAGCCCTTTTGCGTAAGCACTTTGTTAAATAACCCCAGGGCTACTTCCTGGACTCTTTTTGGTACACCGCAGCTAAATTTTGAAAGACCATTGGAAAATAACCTCTTCCCTCTTTTACCAAGCCCAACAGCTGGCTGCTCAACAATGCTGGAATTGAATTTAATATTGGCCCCTGAGGTCAAGAAGATGTGTATATAGGTAATGTTGCCTTGAAGACCTGGGTCCTCGGCAGCATTCTCTAGTGGTAGATTGTGGCAAACCTCCTTTCCAAATTCTAAAGGATTAGGGGATTTTACAGAGCCACAATGTTCTGGGGCATTTGTCTGCATTTTACCATCTAGTAATTAAGGATCCCAGGTTTTCCAAATCTGGCCTTTGAGTTTAACACACAAATCTGCCTTTGGTGGACATTTTAAAATCTCTGGAGTTTGGGTCTAGCCGATCCTTTGTCTACTGTTAAATTAAGCCGCTTTTGCATTCAGACACAGTTTGGGGTAAACTACCCAGGGTCCTTCTAGCTCCCACACTTATGAACTGCTTATTAATAGGTCTCAGCTTTTCAGCATTTGCAGACTGGTAGTGCCAACACATTTAACATCAACCAGCCAGTGCCACTGTCTTTCAAATACCTGAATCATAGCACCTGCAAAACAGATCCTCACCTGTCATCACATTGAGAACTTTAGAGCCTGGGATTGGTGCCATGGACTCTGTCTCTCTGTTCCGAATGAGTGGTTTGTGAGCCAACCGAACCCACATCTAAGAGGTTTTTTTTCCCTTTAAATTTACTCTCATATCAGTTCTTTGGGTCCCCAAAAGAAGCAGATGCCAAAGATGAGTTAGAGGTGTAAGAGATTCATTGGAGAAAAAAACGCAGGAGGTGAGAGAAACTTCTATTATAAATGCAACAGTTGTGGTACGAAAGAAAGGAGACATAAGAATTGAGTATGGAAGTCTAAGACCATAGTACAATTTGATAGGGATTTGGTTAAGGGCAGTGTGGAATTTGCTAAGTCCAAATTTACACTGGAAGAGTGCTGCATGGCACCATGCTCAGTCACTGGATAGGAATGTCAGTGGGAATGGCTGCAGAGGTGGGTATAGAAGGATAGCAGTTAGGAACTCAGTGAAATATAACAGGATATAACAGGATATAAAACCTACAGATTCAGTAGCCATTTTCTGTACGTATCAATGGCATAATAATTGGAAACATAAATGGCTCAGATATTATGAACATGGGCCTACACATCACATATCACGGTCACATACACTTAGTAAGATCATTTGTTGGCTATGGACTTCTGGACAAACTTTGACTTTATGAACTTTTCACTTTTAAATTGATTATAAGCAGCTGTACTTACTAAACAGTTCTTCAAGTGGATTAAAATAAATCCTTCACATTAGTGCTGCTGTTGCTATAATTATGTCTACAGGTTACCCATTCAAAAACCGTAGTGCACTCTGGTTTCTCTTTCAATGGTATAAATAGTTTTCTGTAATTGATCTTGCTTTTCTGTTGATCTTTGACCCTCCCTCATATCAGAAGCATCATCTTCAGTAACTCTGGGTATCCCTAAGCACGATGCTCATGAACTCTATGATGAGACTGGAATATCAACTACTCTGTCATTTTTCAACAGAATGACTCAGCTCACAAAACTTCTCTGTGACCTACAGTTAATATCTATAAAATGGAGATACTTTCATTATAAGTCTCCCATAATTGGGTAATTAGTCACATAAAATTTGAAAAGAATAATAATGCTTGGTCCTACTAAGTGTTTTTGCAAGACTAACTCTTACCTCGATCTTTCTGTTCTCATCTTCAGGTTGCCTGGGTCTCATCCTGGTTTTGGTATCTCAGTCATAAGTAAGGGTTTAATTATGCCTGCAACGTTAGTGTAGAGCTGAATGAGTGATCTTTCAAGGAACATACTAATCTCTAAACCCGAGCTTCCTCCTATGTCATTTGCCATTTTGCTTTGTCTGAAGAATTTTTATGTAATCTGAGAATGGAGCTCTGGTTCTTTATTTGTTGTTTATAACATTAACTTTGATCTTAGCTAGTGTTGAATGGTTGGGGGCTTAGGTTCTTTCCCTGAAAAGCCCTGGCCTTTTCATTTATAAAATCTTCAGTTTTTCTTTGCACAGTATAAAATCTTATCTTGCAACCTAATGTGAGATGAGAACAGGGGAGGGAACCATAAAGCAAATGCTTTGTAGGAGAAAATTCTTAGTTAATATCCCAAAATATTATCCCTCTACATTGTCTCAGTTTAGGGATCTTTCCTGTTTCTTACATTCTTTCCAACATCAGTCAGATTGCTCTATAGTCAAGCCAAAGTCTGAATGCCTCCTCTTCTGGGAAGTGTTTTGTAATTACTTTAGCCCAAAGTGCATTCTCTTAATGCAATTGCAGTTGTTCATATCACATTCATTTTAAATAGCTTGGTTAATGCTCTATTTTTTTCCTCCAGATTATCTGTTCCTAATGGGCTTGGGAAAGATGTTTTTTACTTTTAGAACCTATATTTCTTTCAATACCTAACATAGTCCTGGACACAGGAAGTACTAAGAGAAGTAGAATTTATTAATGAATCAAATTATAAGAAGTTGAAAAAAAGTTTCTGGTTTTGTTTGAATCTTATTGAACAGGCTTTGTCTATTACTATACATCACTGATATTTCTATAACTAGGTGCAATGTATCACTTTGTTGCAGTTACAAACATACCAGCTACACTGTGCCACCTATTTGTCTAGAATCAAGAGACAGAGCTTTGAGTGAATGACCACCATCAAATCTAGAGATTGTTAAAGCAATGGGATTTAAGGAGCATGTGGTGTCTTTGGTAACATGCTCCTTAAAGAACCCTGGAGCAACCAAATCTGCATTAGCCTGAGAGTGCAGAGCAGAAAATGGAAGACATCAAGGCTTATGAAAGCCTTGATGGGGGTTGCGGGTAAGATAAGTCCTAGGCAGTAGGCAGAAGATGAGCAAAGAAAGAAAAAACAGAATTTCAGTCCTAGGAGCATAAGCAAGAACTTAGTGGTATAAGGTCATAAAATTATATATCCTGTGTTAAAAAAAAACAGATATTTTAGCTGAAGTATATTTTGCTGCAACATATCATGATTTAGAGTCTCCAGCCAGACAGTTTAGATTTACACCATGCTCCTCCCAGTAACTTGATCTGCAATCATAATCATTTAACGAATCCCTTCCCTGCCTGGCACCCAATTTATAAAGCTCTGTTCTCTTAGTATCACTTTGAATTTCAAGAAAGCTGATATATGAAAACGCCAAAATATTGTCTAATATAGTAGGTCACCAACCCATTTTTACTTGCAGAGATTAAATAAAGCCTTTTCTCTTTTCTTTTTCCTTTCTTTGTCATTCCTCATTCCTTCATTTCTTCCGTCCTTTCTTCATTTGCTTTCTCTCACTCTTCATAATCTCATAGTAGGAAGAAAGCGTGAAAATATGTTCTGCTAGAAAAGCAGGCAAAATTATTGTTCTCTCTGTCCCTCCCCCCTCTCTCACTAGTGCTTTCCTTCTCCTAAACTAACGTATGCATTTGATGTCTGTCTTACACGTTTCTCTTAAAAGCCGGTCAGGGCTGTGATAAGACAGTGTTGGAGAAAGGTAAGTGCACTCTGCCTCTTTATGCAGGGATCTGAGATAGCAGGGTAGCTGTGATTTTAATTTTATAGATGTTTTATCTAGACAAACGACAGAGACATTTCACTTCTGGATAAGAAGAGCTCAAATAGGCATCTTTGTTTTCCTAGCTCGTGTTGTACAGAATTGTGTTGGGCATGTGTTCCCTGGACCACTACAGCCTTGCAGACTTTTAGCTTTATCCTCCACAATGCTTTCAGTTGTTTGGTTTCCTGATAACACAGTGATATTTCCCAAATTTTTTTTTCTACAGAAAGTCTAGAGAAAATGGAAATTAAGAATAGAAAAAGAGTACAATGTTTTTATTCAAAAATTGTACATTTTAAAGGTAAGGAAAAAGCATTACCTTATGCATTAATAGATTTTGACATTGCCTTTTCATTTGTTGGACAAGGTAGCTGAAATGAAAAGAATGTGAAAGGCTGTGTGTGTGTGTGTGTGTGTGTGCGTGCAAGGCAGTGTGTGTGTGTGTGTGTGTGTGTGTGTGCGCAAGGCAGTGTTTGTATGTGTGTGTGCATGTGTGTATTTAGCTCCAACTCATCAATAGAATATC
This sequence comes from Cricetomys ansorgei, assembly GCA_026225945.1. Classification (NCBI taxonomy): domain Eukaryota; kingdom Metazoa; phylum Chordata; class Mammalia; order Rodentia; family Nesomyidae; genus Cricetomys; species Cricetomys ansorgei. The sequence continues at coordinate 1,032,962 of JAMJFZ010001038.1, read as the reverse complement.
TAAAAACAATTATTTTTTCAGTACAGCACAATTATATTTACAAAGATTTTTCATCTTGATAAAATGATTAATCACGAAGGTTTTAATTTCTTGTGTTTGATTCTTAAGACACTATTATGGTGACCAAACTAAGGCTCACCTGTTCACTATGACATTTTTAGGACTTATTAAGCACTCAATATATGCTTAAGACTTTAAACAACTTTTAAAAAATGGAATAACTCTTAAAGTACAACATGATTTGGATGTCATTTATATAGCCCTTCATAGATTTTTTCTTAAAACCTGTATGACTCAAGAAAATATAATTTGAAAATATGAGACCTAATCATTTTGGTTCTTAAATGTATTAGTCTCCTGGAATTAGAAGGAGTTGACATTCCTGTTTTCTTTTCTTTTTTCACAAAGACTGATCCCAATAACACTCCTTAGCGAATGAATGGCACACACACTTGCCACTCAGAGCCTGCTTCAGGAAGATCCAACCTCCAGAGGGACTGGAGACTTAGGTATTTTCGAAGTCATTTCCCATGCTTCACCTGACTGTAATACAGGGATTGGTACTTTGGTTTCCCTTTCATTACCCAGACAGATGCTCTGCTGTACAGCAGCACTGAGCCCCACCCACCTCAGAACCAGCCAGGCAGCAGAAGTCCCCACAGCTCTCCTGGGAAAAACATCATCAACACTGGTAACTCAGAGGAGAAGACTGTCAGCAATAGAATGATTCCTGGTTGGTTTATAAAGTATATTCTGATCTTTCAAAAATTAATACCACTGTATATATTTTAAAACTGAAACTGTTGCTCAGTATCTTAATTCCATACTGTTATAGTGGGATACACAGTTACTGTTTATTCTGTTATTTTGGGGAAAGGGAAGGGCTACTCCCCCCCCCTTTGTCAGCATTGGCAGTAGGATTGCCACCCATCGTGTGTACTGTGCAAAGTTGAAGTGAGCTGCTAAAAGAGAGAGTAAGTGTAGAAAGCTTTGTAGTAGATATAATTATTAGTTGCTATACCAAGATAAAAGTAGCTGTACTTAATTTGAATAATTTTAACATTTCTTATGCACTATATATATATATATATATATATATATATAGTGTATACACAATGTAGTATATATATGTATGTGTGTATATATAGTACATATACTGTATAAAATATATGTATACAATATAATATATACTATAATATATGGTACTATAGAATTAGTATACTATACTGTATAATTGCTGGTATATTACTATAATATATATATAGTATATATACCACATTTATGTTTATATGTCTACATGTACTACACACATACTATATATACTATAATATAAATGCTATAAATACTATATTCTCCTGCTGATGCCACTGCTATATGTACTATACTCTATATAGTATATATATTATATATATATATATATATATATATGTAATATCTGGTATATTATATATATTATATATATCTGGTATATTATATATATAATATCTAATGTTACAAATCATTAAAAATATAATGATTATTTTCTTTCCTGTATTTCCTTAACTCTAAATCTGGTGTATATAGTTTTGTTCCAGTTTGGAATTAACTGATACTGTGTAATCAAGCATATAATTTGTCTTAATATTTCTATATTTTTCACTAAAGCAAGCAATAGACCTTCGAGTAAAGAAAATATAATTTAAAATAGCTGAAATAGATGGATTCTTTATGATCCTACAGAATACTTACTCATATATAATTAATTCACAAAATAATACCTGTATTTATATATTGGCATAATTATAAGGCTTTGGATTTACCTGGCAAGTCAGCATACACAGGAATTCTTGGTCTTCTAAAAAAAAGTCATCATCAATTAAAAAATCAATAAACTTATAAAATCAATCCCTATGTGTCATAAATAATTTGATAAAATGATAAGATCTTAAATCTATGGAATAGTTTGCAATCTGTAAGATATTAACATTTCATGTTTTCTTCTCACCTCATGGTAATCAAGTAAACAGTAAGCTCCAGTAGAAATCACAGTTTAGGATGTGGGTGCACGTGTGTGCCAGGCACCATGTTAGCTCTCTTTAACCATCTGTTTTACAGTGACTCCAGTGAAGCCTCTGAAGAGGGGACTGGCGTTATTCTCAAATTAAAACCAACACCAAGTTTACATAACTATTGGGCACTAGAGCAGAAATTGACATAAACATTCATCTGACACTGAAGTCCACATTCCTGGCTCTGTGTCACACGACTTCACATGCTTTTTCTTTGGTTGTATCTACAAAGTCACACATTCCTCCCTTAGACAATACCTGGCTGGAATATTTTGAGCCGTGATTAGGAGCTTAATCAGCTATTGGATTTATCTGAAACTAGTTATGTATGCACAGAATGTGAAAATGATCATCAGTATAGGGAAGACTTAATCTTTCCATGTACGGTTAACGAAAGGCATTTCTAACTAATTGTTTGAGGTGCAGTAGACTTGATTTGTCTGGGATGGGTCTCAAGCTAGTGCTTCTCATCTTTCTGTTGTATTTCCTTGTTTGCCCACAGAGCCTACATTGTCCTTGCGCATTCTGCCAGATGAGCAGGCTGTCATTTTCAGGAGAGTCTTTCCACACTGGCAGACATGCTGTTCCAGGGCTCTCACAGTTGTGCTGAGTTCTGTGAGAGACTTACAGATTCCCTCTGCAGATAGCTCATTCTCCGGCTGATGCCACCGCCTGCCTGCCTCCTGCACAGTAAATCCTTATTATATCACTTGAGTCTCCCTTCTTAGTCATGCCGCCTGCCTTCCACACAGAAGCTCGCTTCCCTCTCTGTGCTCTTGGCATTTCCTACTTTGCATCATTACTCTTGTTGTGTCTACTTGTTTATTAGCATTGATATGCAGGCCCTCCAATTTTCTTTGCATCTGTCCTCGGTCTTCCCCGCCATTTTGTCAGAAAGGACCGCCTTCTGGGTAACAGCACCAGGAACACATTTCTCCCCTGGGAAACATGACAAAACCTTTCTTTCCAGTGTTTCCTGCACTTCCCCTTTAAAGCATTTCTCTGCTGAAGCAGCTAAGTGGCTGCACAACATAATCCTGTATAAAGCTGGCAGAAATGCTATTTCAGAGCATTTGTGCTTAACTCTTTACTGTCCATTTTGTGCAGATTTCAGTGGTCCAAAAACAATCCTCCAGTGAATTTTGTTTCAACACATAGCATGTAAACAATTAGTGTCTGTGAGAGCCTTTGGATTTTGCACTATGTATTTTTCTTTGCTGTTCTGCTGTGCTCTGGGACCCCTAGCCCTCCTCCTCCAGGCCAACTATAATGGGCTATGCCAATGGCCTCCGTGCATTTCCTTTCAGCTACTGGGTTGGGTTGGGAACGTGGAAGCCATTGGCAAGGAGGGAGTTTTTATTGTTCTTTCCATGCCAGATTGGCTTTGGACTCTCGGCATCTCTGTTGACAGGAACGTGCTTCTCATTCTGTGCTACTACTCTCCTTGGGATCTGGAAAGACATCATTTTCTCTGTGTTAATTTCTAAATTCAGACTAATCCTTTATTGACCTCTCGATATTCAGCTTGCATGCCTTGAAGTACCTATTCAATTATGAATTCATTTATTTAGCAACATTGGGGACTGGATTCTAGATTATTGTTTCATCGCCGAGATACATTTATAACCCTTTCATTCATTCTTGTTAAAGTTAAGTCTTCCCAGGCTACCTTTGAATCCCTAAGCAGGCCTCGAACCCGTGATCCTGCTGCCTTAGCCTTTTGAGAAAGTAAGTCTCACTACTAAATACTCCTCAGATCACAAAGTGTTTGTAGCATCAGTGTCCACTGACTCATGTAGACATTAAGAAGAGCATGGGCAATTTGATATATTCATTCCCTTTAAGTGTCTTTAAGTGTCTTTAAGACACTTTAAGACTTAGAGTCAACCATCTAAAGGAACTGGGACTTATAGACCTGCTATAGAAGCAAGTGTAAAGCTCAGAGGAGCTACACTAAAAAGGTGATTGGTTATATGGAGAAGAGGGTAGTAGAGAGGGTATCATGGAGTAAAGCTAAACTGATACCTTGAAAGATGAACTGTTGCCCACTGATTGACCAAAGGAAGGATGGGGCTGTAGTTTGACAGAAGAGCCATTCAGAGGAGCCATTATTTCATATAGATTGTAAATTCTTGATAGCCAGAGTTTACAGTGGGATAAAAATGTCCTGGTTAATTTTTCACCCACTTGATACAAAGTGTCAACTGGCGACCTGTAGGCAAGTTTGCCAGGTATCTTCTTGATTAATGATTGATGTGGGAGTATCCTGCCTACTGTGGGCAGTGCCATCCTTGGATAGGGAGGCCTGGTCTGTATAACAAAAGTAGCCTAACCCGAGCTTGGAAAACAAGGCAGTAAGTGTGTTCCTGCAAGGGTCTTTGCTTCTATTCTCACCTCTAGGTGTCTGCCTTGAGTTTCTACCCTGACTTCCCTTTGTGATGGACTTTAAACTGAAAGCCAAATAAGTCCTTTACTTTAAGTTGCTTTGGTTACTGTTGCTTATCACATTGATAGAAAGCAAACTGTGACAACTAATACACTCTCAGAGAAATCTAAAGATCTTAGTTGAGTTATTCAATATGTTATTGTGACCCCAGAAGATTATACTCTGCGAAGTGGAAAAATTAGTTTTGTCTTTAGACAAATCACTTGGGTGACAGTGATCTCACTTAAAGGAGAAGACAGAATACAGATAACAAAGAGATTAAAAAGAGATAAGGAGCTGATTGAAACAATAGTGATGTGTGAAGGTCAGGCTGATAAAAACTTGCCTGTGTGCTGGAAATGGTAGTAAAGGAAAAGAGAACCTGGAGATCTACATGTTGCTGGCTTGGCAATTGTATCATAAGTAAAGAACAGAGTTTTGAGGTAAAACAGAAAGGGGAGATAGTTAGCTCATTTATTTCGGGGTTGAGTTTTATAACACATGCAAGAAGCAACTCTCAGAAGCAACTCTAGACCAATACCATGGATTGAGCCACCACTACACTACAAAGCAGGTGTCACTGCTGCCATGGAAATAGTTCAGGACGTCTAGTAGTTGTTGATGAGGAAGACAGGGTTGGTAGTGCAAAATCTAAGTAGTTTTAAAATAGTTATTTAGTATAAAGGATATGGTAGGCTTTTCAATAGTCACTGCCATGGGTCTTACCAGGTCTTTGCCATATTGCAAAGTTAGAGACATCTTATATTTTCAAACTCACAAATGGATACACTCTAATTTACACAAGAAACTTACATTGTATACCACCAACCAGTAAAAAATGAGAATAATAACTAAAACCTTTGATTCTTTCCCTATCTCATAGTTTCCTTACTGTCCTTATTTTAGGAAACTTTATGAATATAGGACAAGATTAAAATGTAGGAAAATATAGACAAAGTAATCTTGGGCCCCATAGGAAATACATCAAGTGGTATACATGGCTGTCTACTTTCAATATCGGGTCAGTGTGTTCAGCATATTATTGTGAGGAATGAAACCTTAGTTTACATGTTTGAACACTGGGTTTTAGTCCTTTTTTTTTTGCTTTTATTTTATAGTTTTCCTTAAGATCCAAATATAATTTTTTTTTCTTTTACAATAAGAAATAGTATATATTATACTATTTATACTAGCATACTAGTTATACATAATATATATTATATATAATATATATATAGTATGCACACACACACACACACACACACACACACACATACACAAATATATATGGAAGACAATGGGATGTTTTGAGAAACCTGGTTTATCTTTTCTCTATCTTTCTGACTCCTGTTCTAGTCTTTTCTTATTATTGCTGAATTACCTCTCCTATGTAATCCATTGTCAATGGGTTTAAAGAATCATTATCCTAATGACTTCCACCCCCTACTTGGAGAATGGACTCGGTTTCCACTTTCAGTTCAGTATTACACTGAGGTACAGATGGTGAAGCCAATGAAAATAGAAGATGGCCTTTATAACAGGTTTCTTCTCTCACACTCGTGGTAGTTATCTAAATCATAAGCTAAGATCACAAGCTGGAAATGCCCTGTGAAGAAAAATGCAAAGATAAGGGTCATTAGATTAATGTTACTGCTATGCATTATGCAACGTGACTCATAAACTAGAATATTCTTCTTAAATGTAGGATGCCACCATATAATAATTTATGGCTGACTTTTACAGAAATCACTAGATAGATTCATGGCTTACTAAAAGCAAAATAGTTTATCAGAGAAGCCCTTATATAGGCTCTAATGTCAATTTCTGAGTAACTTGTCAAAACCCTAATCCCCACTTTAAAGAAATGGTTAATGAAACTAGACTTTCCACAGAACTTGTACCATTGATCAGAAGAGAAGAAAGCAACCAAGGAGAACTCTCCCATCATGAAATTAGATGCAGATTTTCCCAATAACTTCCATTTTCTAAATAAGAGATAGCAAAAGTTATGATCTGCACTGGAACAAAGGCAAGAAGATGTTGGTGGTTGTAAAAGAGAAGAGAAAATGCAAGTAAGTCCAAGTTTAGGACAGGAATGTGTTCTTGTGTTTTCTGTACTCCTCTCAGGAAGAGGTGAGGAGTCCCGTGAAGTGTATGTTCCTTATAAAATGTATCTCTGAACAAGGCAGGGAATTTTCTTTCAGCCACGTTCATCACTAATAGTGTAAACTCATGTTAGTAGAAATTTGGAAAGAACTGTGGGAAGGCAGAGAGAATCAAACGGGCTGTTTCCAATACATGGTGATTGTGGTAAAGTACTGGGTTCTCTGCTAGCTAAGAGATACAGGATAGAGAAAAGAAACCGGAAAGACCACTGAATTATACTGATGAATTCAGAAAATGGATGGTCTAGGATTCTCCCGGAGAATGAGATGAATTATAAAAATATTGTAATTTTAAAGCAACAGACTAAGATAAAACACCAGGAAAAGGAACGGATAGTGTCAGTATTAATAGCTTATTTGACAATGTTATGGTGAAAGTATATGAAGGCATATAAAAGAGATATTTCTCTCCTTTTGCTAGATAGCTGGTAAAACTGATTAAAGTATCTATTTGATCAGTATTCCCGCAATTATCTGCTAAATAAATTGACTTTGCTTCATGCATATAAATGCAAGAACATTGTACACTTAGATTCAAATTGATTTGTGTATAGCAAATCTACCATATAAAGAGGTGGCTAGGCATGTGAAGTTTTTTTTTAATTGCACTTGTTTTTCAAAGGATGCTAGCATATTATTTTAGCCATATAACCCTATTAACATAGCTTTCTTAATACTCTTTTTTTTTTTGCAACATTACCATATATTTTATTTCTTTTCTTGGGGAAAATTTCTGAGAAAACCAGTGCTATATGTCTACAAATATTGTAAGTTGGGAATGTTTTTAAAGACTCTCATACATTTTACAAACATTACTTGAAGATGTTTTATACCATGTAAACTAATGGTGCTTCTGGTCAATCAGTTGCCATCAAAATCTTAGGTTTTATTATTTTATTATTAACTGATTTTATGAGATCTTTTCATTGACATATGTCTCTTTTCATTTTGTTTTTCACAATCAGAGCTTCAGTTAGCTACAACTTTGAATGGATTAGAAATGTACCCTCTCTGGGCAGATGCAGCCTTGAGGATACAAGCCGCCATAAGCTCAAGGAAACTAGAAAGAAACAAGCCCTGAGATAGGGAGCCCAACACGAATGCTGACATGCCATCTGTGGAAGAACAGACCCCTTTAAGATGCATGTTCCCTTTCCTGTATGTCTTTGTGTAACACATAATCCACCTAGCTATTTGTGGTTGCCCTGCTCAAGTAATGATGAAGGTTGAAGCTTTTGGTTGTTTATAACTTGGATCCAGAAAAGTTAAGCACTTTACTGAGGTCAAAGAGATAGTAATTGTGAGGGCTGAATGGAAGCAGATTAATTAGAACATCTCTACATGAAAGCTGGAAGTTTTTCCGTAAAGTCTGTCCTCTTCCAGGGTAGTTCATCAGACTGGGTTGAGTCTGTCACAGATATTGTAGGAATTAATGACCTGAGTTCCCACTGCATTCATAACAAGGCAAGACTTCTTCACATTTTAATAATTTCATGGCCTACAATATTTTCACATAATTGCAAATATAAAACTTACCAGAGAAATGGAATATATTTAGCAGCCAGTAAATAGTACTGTCTCTCCCTCTTTCTGTTTCTACCTCTCCCCTCTCATTAAAGTGATGGATAAAACTATGTATATTTCTTGTGTGTGGTATGATGCTTTGAAGTATATATATGTTGTTTAAGGAGAAGATCTCATCTACATGTGTACCACCTTGCATAATTATCATTTTTAATAATGAAACCACTTTATAGCCCTTCTCTTATGTGTTTTGGGCAGGCAAGCTGGCTCAGTAGACAAAGGCTTTTGGTCACGGTTCTGATAAATCGAGTGCAATCATTTGATTGAGAAAATGCTTGAAAAGAACCTACTACCAGGAGTTGTCCTCTGACCTCCAAATACCCACCATGGTGTGTATATCCACTAACATACTCAATGCACACACAATAATAACAATAAATAATAAATACATCTTACAATAATACATAATTAATGAATAATAAAAATTAAAAATATATTTTAGATATTGTGCCTCACTCACCAAGTTGTGTATAAAGCTCCTAAATGAACGCATTTCTCCTAGCTGAAATTTTGAATCCTTTCACCAACACCTGGCCAATCTCATGGTTCCATTCAAAGACCTGAATCCTGTTAATCGCTGATTCTCCATTTACTTTTATGAAGTCAGCATGATTCCACACTTCAGCGATAACATACTGTATTTGCTTTTCTGTGTTTTGTTTTCTTCCCTTAAAATGATTCACTTTAGATTCATTCATCTTATTTATGACAGAAATTCCTTCTGTTGACTGGACAGTACTCTATTATGCATTTGGACCACATTTTCTTTATCAGTTCATTCACAAATGAAGACTTTGGTTGCTGCCATATGTTTGCTAATGTGAACAACACTGTAAGACACAAGGGGTGCATACATCTTCTCCACATACCAATTTTAATTTCCTTTGATTATAGACTCAGGAGAAAGATTAATGAAAGATTGATTAATCATATGATAGTTCCAGCATTTTAAAAATATATCCCTTGATCATTTGTGTGCTTATTTTGAGAAATGTCTAATTTTTCATTTGCTTATTTATAGTAGATTATATACTTCCTTGCTTTAGACTTTTTAGATACAGCATTAATATTTGGGTTTTAAAAATGTTTATCCAATTGAGTATTTTGAATTTGACTACTTGAATATTGAAATATAGTTCTGAAGTATATGTTATTATTCAAAATCAAAACAATTGAGCATGTACATATTATTTTTAGCAAGCTGTATGAGAAAATAGAGGTTCAGAGATGTTGAATAATCTTTTAGGGTTGACAAAGCAGCAATCTTAATGCAAGCCTTTCTGACAATCTGATCCACTTTCCCATGTGACAGGATCATTGGACACACAAAATTGGAGACGATAATATTTTAGCATGTCCATATACAATCACAATCGGAAAGCACAGTGAAGACGGGCCATATTGAGGACGAATGAGAACAGTTATTCTGAGTGCTGGAGACAGTAGATCTAGAACAAACACCAATGATGAGTTGACAATTAATCTCAGATTTCCTCTATGGCTAGTTGCTGGTATTGTGGCATCACCCAGTGTGACAAAGAAACTAGCAAGGAGCTTTGTCACTGCCAAATGATAAGTGAATTGTCTTCTCCACATTTCGTGTTTGTTAGTGACACTATATACAGTTTAGAAAGCCTGGCAAGAAAACTCTAGGTTGAGTGGTGAGGCTAGGTTCAGTTAGACAAGTAGGTTTTGACAGGTTTTCTGTGCACTGACGGAACCATATGACATGATGGGTATTTTGTGTTTAGAAAGAAGAGCAGAGCACCTATTAATATCCAGAAGAAAGTCATGGAAGGAGCGCTCTAAAAGGAAGAGGATGTCCGTGCAGAACAGGATCATCTATGACACCGACCTCTGGTTGATCCTTCATTCCATAAAACCCACAGAATAACAGAGAATATAAATGGGTAGATTTGAGGCAGACCACTTGAAAGTTTTATACTTTCAAGTGACTTTAAGATTATGCAAGCTTATAATCAGTGCATGAGCGAAACCCAACAACAACGTAGAAATACAGAGTTTAAAAGAGGTACATTTCTTATCTGCCAATGACTATAATGATAAATACAGGACATTCACCAATTTAAAAATAAGTAAAGGTAAGCTGGTGGCAGAATTCCAACAATAAGCTTAGATGCTCACTGTGAACCAGTCCCAGCTAAGCTGCAGAGCATACAACTCTGATTAGGTGACAAGAGTACTCAGGCTTGCTAGCTGTGGTGTGGAAATTACAAAGCGTTTTCTCTCTCTCTCTCTCTCTCTCTCTCTCTCTCTCTCTCTCTCTCTCTGTGTGTGTGTGTGTGTGTGTGTGTGTGTGTGTGAGAGAGAGAGAGAGAGAGAGAGAGAGAGAGAGAGAGAGAGGAGGTGGGAAGATCAGGGCTTGGGAAATATTAGGGCAACCATTATGGCTTTCAGAAGAAGTGAGGTTTAGAAGAGCCTGAAACCTGACAGGTAAGTGCATGTGAGAGAAATGAGAGCAGCAGAGGGGAGCAGATTGTACTTGATAGTGAGCAGCACTTGCTGTACCTAGACTGTGGCGGACAGTAACATTTCAGGAAAACTAGGTAACTGGGGTAAAGATCATGAGTGACCTGAGGGCAATGTAGAAGTAGATGAGGGTGTGGATGTAGATTCACCAGCTGACTCTTCAGCCTGCTTCTCAACTGACTCTTTTACTGACTGAGCTGAGAGTCTGCCTTTTCTCCTGAGAGTTGGCATGTCCTTACTCTGCTAATTCTTTATCTGATTAGTCACTTTGTCTGCCATTCACTCTGATTCATCTCAGACATTACTTCCTGTGTGGCACTGAGTTCTGCTTCCTTTGTCTGCTTCGACTGTTTTCACTAGGGATTAAACGTGTTGTTGCTTTCTGAATCCTGGCATTAAAGGTGTTTGCTATCACTGCTTTCTGAATCCCGGAATGGTCCCTGAATGCAGCCTCTGGAATGTAGACCCTAGCTTTCACACAGGGCTACTCCTCTACAGGCAAAGTATTTGCTATTAAAAATAAGGTACAAATTCTAACGCACTGCTAATATTCCTGGTGCAGCTCCATTCCACATGATGCCGAGATCCAGCCTGCCTTTGTCTTCTATCGCTATCCTTATTTTGCCTGTTCTGAGGTTCCAATTTAAGGCCTGGGGGATTAGGAAATGTTTTACTACAAAGCACCATCAATAACCCTACTCATTCTTTTCTTGTTTCTTAAAGTCTTCTCTATGAGGTACGTAAGCAGAAAAAAGACATCAAGGAAAAGATAGACCTCCTTTAACTACTTTGTCACAGAAATGGCTCATACCTCCTGGTCACACTCCCCTGGTGGTATGAATAAGAATGGCTCCCATAGGCTCATATATTTAAATGTTTGGTTCACAGTTAGTGAAACTGTTTGGGAAGGATTAGGAGGTGTGGCCTTTTTATAGGAGGTGTGTCACTAGGGGTGGGCTTTGTGGTTTCAAAAGCTGTGCCAGGCTCAGTCCATGTTCCCCTATGAGCATCATAGACTCACTCTCTGAAACTTTAAGCAAGCCTCTAATTAAACGCTTTCTTTTATAAGTTGCTTTGGTCATAATGTCTCATCACACAATTAAGACAACTGGGCAACATTTTGTTAGATGCACATTTATCTACTAGACTTCGGTGCTGTAGTCTAGTTATATGAGAAGTTGAAAATTAAGAAGGGTTTGATAAACCTAGAGCTTTCTCAGCTACACTTACATAGTTAATGATGGAATTAAGAATGATAGAGTTGAGGAGTCAAAGTGGTACTACTTTAGAAAAGATTGTATTTTAAGTTTAGACTTTACCTAGAGGAATATTTTGAGTTGATTTGTGACCATTGTATTTAGAGTTTCCTGGGCTACTCTGCCTCTCCCTATTAAGAATAGATAGAATAGAGGCTGGCAGGATGGATACACAGGTAAAGGTGTTTGTTGTACGAGCCTGCTGACTTGAACTCATTCCTCAGAACCCACATAAAGGTTGAAGGAAAGAACTGACTCCACACATTTGTCCTCTGATATCCACAGGTGTGTGGTGGCATGTGCATGTTCATAAACATATGAAACCCACAATAAATAAATAAAACATTTTTTTTCTAATAAAGAATGGCCAGAAAAAAAGACTATAGATATGTCTCAGTTGGCAGAGGGGTTGCCTGGAATGCTCAACATTCTGAGTTTAGTAGAACTAGGCATGTTGGTTCTTGCTTGTAATCCCAACTCTGAGGAGGTATAGGCAGGAGGATCAGAAGTTTAAAATCATCTTCAGCTATATAGTTAGTTTGAGGCCACTTTAGACCACGTGACGCCTGTCTCCAAAAGTAAAATCAATCAAAGCAGGAAGAATGGGCAGAACACAAAGGAAGGAAATGGATTTCATCATGCCACAATGCTGAAGGTTATTTGCATTAAACACTTGTTTTTGTTTGAATAAAAGAAACATACTGAATAAAGGCAAGCTTAGAGCTCAGGAATAATTCAGATTCTAGACTACATAGTAGTGGCTAGACATCAAGAGTAGCTACACAACCAAGACCAGAACTGATAAGGAGGCTTTCTAAATAGGACTTTCCCAAGTATGGAGGGGAAAATGCAGGAGAAAGAAGTCATTTATTTTTACTTGAGCTATCTCATTCCATAATGGTTATGGCATTTCTTTAGATATAGAGAAAACAGAGATATATAAGAGGCTGAAATTGAGCTAATAGATTCAAGGAGAATCAGACCTCAGGGTCTTTGTCAGCTTCACATTTATCCATGTGTTAATTGATCCAAATGGAGTCATTCACTTATTCAGGATATCGTTGGTTATTTGGAATTATTTTTTTTCAGGACTGGAAATAAAATAAGTGTATTTGAGAATGTCATGAATAAGTTTGACACAAGATATTAATCTAAGTCCTGCAGGGATTGGGTTGGATCCACACTTTCCTTGGGAAATTTCATCATATTCCGTGTTCTAGCAATGTAGCTTATAACCTTAGAAATGACTCTCATATGCATATTATGTAATGTATATGTAATGTATGTTATGTCTTTTTGGAGGACACTCTTGGATTCTTCCTTCCAGTAAGTTCTCATATTTTTGTGAAACAACTGAAAATATATACATTTGTAGTCAGTTTTTTGTAATACTATTCTCAAAGATCTGTTAATACGTTATTCTTTAAAAACTTTTAAAAATTATGATTATTTTGCCTGTGTGTATGATATGTGTGAAGGGGACTGCACACATGTCATAGAACATAGGCATAGAGGAGAAGTTTGCAGGGTCCTCTCTCTTCTACTTTTACACAGGTTCTGTGGATCTTACTCGAGTCACCAAACTTACATGGCGAGCTCTTTCCTTCTAAGCGCAGACCTTAAGTTGTTTCTTAATATTAAGTTTAACTAAGAAAACAAAAGGACTCTCTCAGGTATAAAGCTTCATAAAAAGTAGAGGTAATCTTATATTTTTTTTTTGTTTGGTACAGAGCTAGTCCACATTTTGTTTTACCTGATTATCTTGATTGTCGGTAATCTGTCCACTAAACATCTTTCTTAGAGAATTAATCACCTGCTGATTGTTTCCAGCCCATTTATATGACGACTCCTGAACAGCAAAGGGACAAAACACAAGCTGAGATCCTTCCTTGCTTGCTCCCTCAGAAGGTGTCAGGTGTGTCTGAGCACCTCACACACCGCCTGCTGCTCGGCGACTGGCTCCCAGGCCTTGCCTTGCGCTGGTGCCCTGCCTTCCTTTAGCTTACACAGCATTTGTGGAGTTAATGAGGCAGTGTGTATAAAGGTCTCTGAGCCAAAATGGAAAAGGGATTATCTAGCTACACCGTGGCATGACAGAGGGACCAAGCATGATGAATGAGAGTTTGTTAGAAGGCTCCTGGCTAGATTCATCTTGCTTCTCTAACCACCATCAAATTCATTATTTTTATGGAAGAAAAGTTGTAGGAGAAGCAGGCTGTTTCACACTGTGTGTGTTGATTGGCTTCCTCCAGGTATTGTAGGCAAAGACTGGAAAGATGATTAGATGAAATATTTTTCCCTTCTATTTTTAAAGGGAATTACACCATTTTCAGTCCCCATGGAAGACAGAATTTTAGTCTCCTTGTTGCTGATCTTCTGTGGCCCTCACAAAAATGGTGACATCCCTCTTGCAAAGCTGCACAGCAACTTTGTGTTTGCTGCTAATGGTGACTGGATCACTCACACCCAGTCCTGCGTTCTATTTCTGTGAGCACAGGCACTAAGCCTTCTATAATTCTAACATCTTGCCTTGCTAATCATAGTATTTAGGCATAGGCTCATTTGATGAAGGCTTATTTTGCTATGACATTAAAAAAAAAAAAGCCTTATCACATCACTTTTCAATCGTGGATAACACACCTGTGATTTGGAGAGAGGCGGACGATGTAATTGTGTCTGCTATATATTAGGCACCTGAAAATAAATCACAAAAGTCTGGATTAACCCAGGAGAAGTGGGAGAGGCAGTAGAAATGATTATAGCTGATCCAAAAGAGCTTCGGGAAAAAAAAAACAAATCTATGATCCTTAGGAGGTTGGTTTAGGAATTTTGACTGAGCATGCTCTGTAGAATTCAAGCATCCAACAAAGAGGATGTGTTTTATGCCAACACATTTTTAGGTTCTTCTGTACACTGATTCCTTAGGCATACTGAAGAAAATGAAACAGGATATCCCAGAACTGTAAATTTCTGCTTCTACACATATTTCATCACACTAGGTAAATGTTTAGCACCCATGGAAAGACGTGTGGAGACTTAGAAGCTACATTCCACTCCTGTCATCACATGAATTATAGTCCAACTGATGGAACAGAATGTTGAGCAAACATTAAATGATAAGCAAAAGCACTAATTACCAGGTTTGAAAGACTCAGTGGATGGTACATGACTGTCTCTGATCCTGTTCTAAGTGCCACTCAGAACTCAGAACTCAGTGCTCAGAACAGGGCAGGGTAACACAGCAAACCTGACATCGGTAAGTAAGTGCTTTGATTGACTTGCCATGCTTGCCTCTGGGTGAGGGAAAGCTAGGTGGGGAGGCCTGTCATTGTGTGCTGTGATATTTCAAACATCTATAACTAATTTTTTCATTTCATTAACTCAATAAATACTGAATACCAAGGTTTACAAGTTTGTTGAGATTACTTCCACAGGCTTGTCACATTTTAACGGTTTTGTTTCTATTGTTTTTAAAGTTGATGTGAAAGTGAATTTTGATGGATGGTTTTCTCAAATTAAGTCCAGCTCTTTCAGTACAAACATGTGTACACACACACACGTGTACGCAGTATGTGCACACACGCACACATAGACTGCAGACTATCATAAAGGCAGCTGAAATATATGGAGGTGTAGGTATTTGAAGAAGCTTCTGTACTAGAATAAGGGGAGTAATTTGATAAACAGGATGACTTGATTAGAGATGAAAAAGCAGAAAAATGTGAATCACATGCAGAGCACAATGAATTGAAGTAAAAGCATCATGGACATAAATCTTGAAGGATGTAATTGGAATGTTAGTTACATTTTAATTAGAAATCATTGAATTCTAGGTTGGCTGGGCATCCCTTGCTTTAGCTTATAGAGAAATATTAAAGTTTTTTGGGCAGAAGACTACTGTGGTAAAGCCAGACTGTTTTGTCCATTTCTATAAAACAGGATGGAAAATCCTCAATGTTGTTGATTAGCACAGTTTGTGGACTACATATAATGGGACTTCGCATTCCGAAACTTTTACTACATATTTTGATAAGCCAAATATTGTCTTGGTATATATGTAAGTGTCTGTTATAGTGAATGGTATTAAAAATAAGTTTTACTTTATCAAGACTGTCATTGCTATGAGCCTTTCAATATGTATCATAATTTGGGAGTAATTCTCAAATGCACCATTTTTATTAGAATGGAAAAGTTTCAATGCTCTCTGAATCCCTATGATGTACAAAGATGCTTCATCCGGAAAAGTGCTTACATTCAACTGGAATTTCATGGAATCTGAATGCAGGAGTCAGCAGAATCCTTAAAGCCAAAAAAGTTGTTGTCAGGATGGCTTTATTTTCAATAATTCCAGAAAAATTTGCAACACGAATTATAATATATTTTCACTCATAATTTAAGTTGCTGCTTTTGTCCCATAACCAACATTAACATTTCTTGTTGAAATTTCATTTGAAAAACAATTGGTTTTGCTGCCAATTAGGAAATGGCTGGAGTTTAGCATGTGGCTCTAGGTGGAACCACAGATCCTTTCTCCGTTAGTTGATGTAGTTCATTCAACACCTGCGTTTTGAAAGCTATTGTGCTGTGGATTTGCCTCTTGCCTCCCGGCTCCATTTCCACCCCTCATTGTTCTCCTGTGTAACCAGCAAACCGAAAGCCTTTAAGACACTTTTCTTGACTTGCTGTCAGCTGGTTTCTAGTGGGATTTTATCAATGGTCTACAACGGTGGAAATCTGTGGGACAAAGGAAGAAAAGAGGCCCGTTCCTGCCTGGTCCAAGCTTCAGGGCCTCCTTCCTTCAGAAGGACACCCTGGCTCCCCGCCAGGTGCACAGATCCAATGGGATCAGTGCTCTGTTGCTCCGTTACCCTCTGTTTCCCAGTGTCTCATCGACACCACCTCCACCAGACTCACACAGGCTCCATGCTTCAGCCCAGAGCAGGGGTAACTTGCCTGTCTCTGGGTCACTTTTTTTTCCATACTAACTACTCTGCTCTTCCCGGCTCTTCTGAGACCTCTGTGATCAGTTTCTCCTGTTAAATCGCTTCTCCTAGAAATACCTTGAGTGGCTTTTTCCCCATTTCGACATTGAACTCAGTAACTATTATGTGTAGGAGTGACAGCACATTTCAGTGATTATCATAGTCAACAGACAGAAAGCCTGGTCTCATAGTGATACAGATACTAGTAAATACTCAGTTATATAGCGGCCACTGCTTAAATGTAAAATCTGTGAACATTAAGCCTTCGTCTTTGATTTGTTATTACACCGAAGGAAACTGTAAGATGATCAATAAAATCTTCCCATGGAGCCATGGAAGCACAAGGGAAGAAGGTAGACTTAATATCTGTAATGAATTCATCATTCACAGGGGAGGCAGACTTTTTACCTTGTACTCTTTTCTTTTTTCCTGTTCTCTCCTTTAATTTTGGTTCATTTGCCAAAAAACAGTATTCTTGTTGGTTGAAATTTTGACTAAAGAATTCAGAGGTACAAACTAAAAGGTAGAAAGAAGACTTTCTCTGACTGAAATTAGTAAGTTCGTTTTAAATCTCCTCGGAGGAAGTTCCTACCTGGATGGAGGAGAGCCACATGAAATGAGAACCATTTCACAGAACCTGTGAAGTGAGGTCTTTTTCTTTTTTTCTAGATTGGTACAAAATGTCGTGACATAAATTTTCCTTTTGAAGTGAGCTGAGACTGTCTTCATATTCGGTGGCTTGACACTCGATTTGAATATCTCTCATCCTAGGTATGCAAAAATAATTGAATATTCAGTTTTTTTAGTCGGTTAGGTGGTGGAATTTATTTTGGCCTTACTGACCATGAAACCAAGATTTGGGTATTTTGGACAAATATGTTGGAAAAAAAAATCTATTAAAAGACAAGTAGCGGTTGTGACTGTGACAGAATACATTTTAAAAACTATAGTTGCACAGCACAACTTCTTAAAAGTCCCATGGCAGATCTAACACAGTCCAATACTTTTTTTAGAAAACAGAAAGAAAAGGAAAAAAAAAGACAGAAAAGTACAAGCTCATTAAGAAACTTTTGAACTGTGGAGGCAAAGACCTTAAACTGTAATGTTATTTTTCTTTTCATAGACATCTTATGCCTTAACCTCATATTTTGTTATTTTTTATTACATATTCTACTTGCTTAGCTGTAGACACCAATAGACTGAAATTAATTATCTTAAAAATTATTCTTGGGGCTAGAGAAATGGATAAGCAGTTAAGAGTATTCACTGCTCTTCCAGAGGACTCAAATTAGGTTCCTAGCACCTAAATGAGGTGACACCCAACAAACTATAATTCCGGATCCTTGGGAATCCAACACTTCTGGTCCCTGAGAATACCTGTACATACTTTCACATATTCACACACACACACATTATATACTTATGGATATATATATATATATATATATATATATATATATACACATATATTTCTTCTTTGGGGATGGCAAGATGGTTCAGTAGATACGATAACTTGCTGCCAAGCCTGATAATCTGAATGTGATCCCTGGGATTCACGGGATAAAGGGAGAGAAACGACTCATTTGTTAACCCACATAATGCACATATCTATGTGTATACCATATATTTTTAATTGAGGATATTATTTTTTACTTTAACTTTGCCATCTATGAAGTTTAATAATATTTACTCTTAGTAGATTAGTAAAAGCAGACACGTGGCAAGACTGGATAGGTGTTTTCTTCCCCTCCATTTCTATGTGTTACATTCATTAAGCATTTATAAAATGTAGTTATTAAACTCCATCATAATTCCCCTTACTGCCACCGAAGCCTATAGTTATAGTTTCACAACATTCCACTTACCCGGAGCCAGGGAAAACAGATAGAACTCTTGCTATCAGAAGTCTCTAATTGAAGTGTTGAGAAAGGGAGCAATCTAGAGAGGAAGCACTGTGAAGAAACTGAACTGCTAGGAATCTCTCGAATTAGATCATGGCTGCTTGTGCCCAGTCAAAACTGAGCCTTCCCTTACCCCCTGCGTGATAGAGAAGAGGGGAAAGAGAGAGGAGGGGGGCACTTATTGGCATATAACTTTTGAACATTTATGGCTTTTATTCATGGTGTCTGTGGACAGTCTGAATAAAGTGAGGAAATGGAATTCCACAAAGGAACCAACCATGGGGCAGTTGGTTTTCTGGTGCTTTTAGCATGCTTTTTTTCTTCAAACAGTTGTGTGGTGCAGTTTCCACGCACATAGAAGTGCATTTGTAAAATAAGACAACTGTACAAACGAAGCTCAGTGAAAAGATTTCTATGTATTGCCCAGCCTTGTGCTGAGCGACATTAGTCACGTCTGTCAAGTTAATTCCAGATACATTTTTGATCCCATAAATAAGTAGAAAAAATTAGTACGTAAAAATACACATTTTTCTTTTAACAACTAACAGTATAGAACCCAAATAGATCGAGGTAGTTTATAAAGACAGTTTATTAATGACTTCCTCTTGGATGTTTCCAACTTTGAGCCCTACCTCAGAGACTAGATGCTAAATCCTCACAGGCAATGCAGAGAAGACCAGACAAGAAGCTGGAGTAGGGAGTGAGTAGTTGAGAGTTGTCTGGTGGATTGTGCTGTGCCAGCTGAAGGGTGCAGAAAAGGAAGGGGGGACAAAAGTTTGTATTCCATTTCTTCATCCTTCGGTGTGGCGACAACTTCAAAAGCAAACAGATCCTAAACCTTTTTGGGCAAGGACTCTGTGTGCCATACCTGGTGCCAAATTGAACCCAGCCTCAGGATATGAGAAGAGGTAGATGTGTGGATTTGTGGATTCATGGATTTCAGACTACTACGCACAGCTTCTCCATTCCCACCAGCATTGATACTTCTACTGCCCGTAATGATGTAGCATGTTTGCCAACTAGTTTTGGGCGCTACACGTCTGGGTATCCTATCCTACATGTCTGTGTAGGCACTGTCCTTAAAACAAAGAAAACAATGGGAAGCAAGAGGTTGCGCAGTACACAGCTCTGACCCATAGCTCTTTGCACAGGGCCCTGATAGTTGACTGCTGGGTTGGGTTGGCTGCTGGGGCTGGGATGAACACTTTCTCATTCACTCTTCTCTCCAAATATCTGTTCATATGTAAGTACAAAAAATGACCTGGAACAATCTCTTAGGTATTAGAAAGCTTAAGTTATCTAATAAAACCACCCCTGCAATAATTTTGGTGTGAACAAATTATATAAAAAAGAGATATACAGATGTATTTTCATTGAAAATATGGTGAAAATGCTTTGCTATCTCTGTATATGGTTTTTTCTTTTTTTTTTTTTTTCTTTTCACATAAGATGACCAAATAAGCATTTTTAGGTGAGTGAACTATGAGCCTTCTAAATTTCATTTCTGATCTGCTACCCCTCCCCCGAACACATCATTAGCCTTAAAATGCAAAAATCTCTCTCTGAACTCTAAATAGAAGTTAAAAATAGCATTTCATTCCCCAAAGCTTTAAATCCCACCTTGTTTTTAATCAGCTTTCCAGAGTGACTAGGCAAGGTTACACAGACCCGACTGATTTATGAATATAATTTTTGTTTTAATTGAAACAGCAACATTTAGGTTCCACCTTAACAGTGCACCTTAAAAGATTATCTCGGTTATTTCACAGGCACCGAGCCGGCACTAATAGTCCAAGGCAGATATTGAAAAGCAGCACAGGGCCAGGCAGATCTATTAGAAATTCCCATCCACGCGCCTCATACATATTGATTTCTGACACCAAGCAGCGGTGAAAGCCCCCGTGGGAATAATATATTTAGCAGGGTTCGCTGCGAGGAGGTCACAGAGTGCATACAGATTAGCTTCAGAGGACCAAGGCGCTAGTATTGGAGCCAAATGCTAGATTTTATATCATTTTAATCTGAACTTTTATAATCCTTTTAGTTCTTCTTTCTCCGCATGGCAGAGAGGAGGCTGCTTCACACGTATCATGCATCTTTTCCTTTATTCTTCCTATAAATGTGCAAATGCTGCCGTAATGGGAGGAATGTTCCTTCCTCTCAAGCAGCCCAGCCCCAGCCGGATTTGCTTTTATAAACGGTGGTCAATTCAGATGAAGACATCTTTATTTAAAGATTCCTTTCAGTGGGGGAGGGGAAAAAAAATCACAAGCCGGGATCTGGAGGGCTGAGGCAGAAGTGTAGAACTTGCTCTCTGGTGAAAAGACCCGTCGTTCCCCTCCCCCTCCCACCGGCACTGGCGCTTAATTGAGCAGAAGTTGCATTTACACTGTTACAGCTATGAAAACAAAAATCTAAACATTTTTTTAATTACCTTTCTGCTGGGGAGGGAATGCCTGCTTATTATGCAAAGAAGTGTTGTGACTGTGTCAGATAAAGGTGTCAGCTGAGAGTCAAACACACGTTTTTTTGGAGACTGGAGAGAAGCCAGCGGTGGCAGGGGAGGGGCGAGAGTGGACACACTTTGACAGAAGGGTGAAATGCATTCAGACAACAAAGGGGAGAGGGAGGTTTCACTCAACACACACAAAGGCCTATTGTCTCCTCTAGGCTGCATTTGAATTTTAGGTGTTCTATAAAAAGTTCCCATGATTACTAATAATCAGAAAAAGAAGTAGCTACATCTGTGAAGTGTCTTTTGAATCGGTCTTATTTTCTCTGGCATCCTAGGCCAGCGTAAAGACTGAGGACAGATATGAAAAGAGAGAGGAAGGACAAGCCATCATGACAGCCCTGGCAACATAGGAATACTTACAGCAAGCGAAAGGGACACGAGCTGTATTTTAGCAGTAAAGATTTATCTTAGCAAAAATAAATAAATAAATAGATAAATAAGTAAAATAATAATATTAATAATTACAACATCCAATTAAAACCACAATTTTTCCTTGTCAAATCATCTACAGAAAATATGCCAGACACATTCCTTCGTTAGGCCTGTTTCCTGTGATATGTTTATTATTTACCTTTATTTTCTAATATGTTCAACTTGTGCACCAGCCAATAAAAGAAAGCCATCACGTTTCTGGGAAGGAGAGCAAGAGCAATAAAACCTCAAAGTCAATTAAAAACAAAAACAAAAAAAACTTGGGGAACTATGAAAGTCTGCTTTTGGCAAATGCCCTTATCAGAAATG
The DNA here is from genome assembly GCA_026225945.1 of Cricetomys ansorgei. Taxonomy (NCBI): domain Eukaryota; kingdom Metazoa; phylum Chordata; class Mammalia; order Rodentia; family Nesomyidae; genus Cricetomys; species Cricetomys ansorgei. The sequence goes on along the minus strand of JAMJFZ010001038.1, from coordinate 1,010,855 downwards.
CTTGACTGTGTGTTTCCTGAAAGTCAGATGACGATGCTCATACTGAGCTCCTAAAGGGAAAGTTACAACTCCTTCTTAGCACCTACAGCGGTTATAGGGTGAAGAAGTATCTGGATGCTGGATTATCTGTAAACTTTTCATATTTAGATGAAAGGAAATAGAGGTAGGGAATCTGAAGAATGCTAGACCAGGAAGGAGGGTTTAATGAGGCAGCTACTTGCAGAAATCTACAGAGGTCCTTTGCAGAAGCTGGGCACCCCTGCCATTAGTAAAAACGTGTGTGTGTGTGTGTGTGTGTGTGTGTGTGTGTGTGTGTGTGTGTGTGTGCCTTCCTCCTAAATTGTGTTATAACAAACTCCAAAATGTTTAGTATAATTAGTCATGTTTGCAAGCCCTGGTGATAGGGTCCATGATGGCAAATTAAAGACAGCCACCAGAAGAGTTTGATCAGTGAAGGTAACAGGCATTAAGTCCTATGTCTCATTTCCTTCCCTCCCCGTTTTCCCAGGCGGAAGTCGCCACTTCTGTAGTTGGTAACTTACTGCAGACTGAACCAACTCTTATCATAGATGAATATGGGATCTTGTATTTCTCTTCATGCTCTTGGGCTCAGTGAATTTTCTTCTGGTTTCCAAAAGAAAGAAATGAACTCACGCTGGGAGCCTGAAATAACAGGGACACACTTAGGGGAAGAGTGTCAGCCCACTGGACAGGACCAATCTCCTCCTCACAGATGTGGTGAAAACTCCCTCTTCAACCCATGAAGGAGAACTTGACTGTGTCATCCACCTTTCCCAATTGTCAACATATGTCTTTATTTCCTTGTACATAGATATTAGTCAGTAGTATCGGTTGGTTTGAATAAATTATATTAGTTAGAAGTCATATCTACAGAATGAAGACCAAGAAATAGTTGGCAAAAAAGGCAAATGAGACAAACAAAATGATAACAAGTCATCCATTCAGCAAGTCTGTCTTAGAGGCAGCCAACACTCTGCTTGATTGCTTCTCTCTGGACTGGCCCCATCAGCGTCACACGAGACAGTCTGAGACTGATGGTGCTGTTCATTTATTGCCTGGAGGGGGAGGGGCATATTTGCTCTCTCAAAAACAAGCCCAGGGAAGTGCAAGGCAGGGAAAGTACAAGTAGTGATAGTTGGTCTCCTGATTTTGATTGGAGTTCCACTGCCCAGGTGTCAGTTAACAATCCACTTTCCTGTTTTTTTTTTTTTTCCACTCTAAGCCTGTCTCTGTCATATGATCCCAGCTTGCATCAGCCCTGCCAGCCATCAGTCCAGCTGAAAGCTTGACAATTGAACAGCACATTCCTTCCACTTGCAACTCTGAGCTTGTGGAAGGAAGCATTGCTTATAGGGACAGGGCAGTTTCTTTTAAATTTCTAACAGCTGCAAAGGAGTCACCTAGTCAAGCTGAAACTATAACTCGCTACCCCCAACACACACACACACACACACACACACACACACACACACACACACACCCCTGCAGGCTTAAAGTCACAATTGGTGCATTCATTTTTATCAGATCTATGCTTCATAGACTTTGCTGGAAACTCTGCCTGCAAGGGAGTGGTCTAGGACCTTTACCAGGAATCTTAGGGTTGGCCTGATTTCCACCAGCATTTGAGCACTGGTCAGAGTAGAGTTTTCATGCTGCTGCCTGACATTTCTAGTGCTGCTTCTCACCTCTGAAACTCCTAGGGCTGAGCAGCAGAAGAATGTGGGGCGTTAGAAATCATTTTCCTGTGGACAGAAAATTTAGAGATTCAGGACTCTGACTAGACTAAGAAATCCTGAGAATCCTTCAGAATAGGCCCTCTTCATGTTAATTACTCACACCAAGTCTTCACGAAGTCCTAAGAAGTGGGAGAGTGGAATTTTTTAAATGTTTTTTTTTCTCTTTTGAAAACAGAATATCTGACTCCTGCAGCTAAGAGACTACAAATCCAAAAGTAGAAATTAAATGATAGTATTATTTCTAAAATTAATTTGTGCTCCCAGCCTTCCCAGCTGAGCTAAATATTTTATCTCCACAAAGAGCACCACAATAATTGGCAATGTGTGTGAGGAAATAGATTGTGAAGGTATTATAAACCAAGTACGTAAACCATGTGTGTGTGGTCTACAACTCCAAATTCTGACGATACCCACAGTGTAGGAGTGAGATTCAGGGAGAATGTACGGATGCCTTTGTGAAGAAAAAAAAAAAAAACCAGGGAAAGAGTCCCTTTTAGTTGGGGGCAAAAGGATGCATTTACTTTCAGTGGAAGTAGACACACTTAAATTCCTGCTGAGAGCTGGGGAGGGCTGGATGAGCTGTCTAGAAAGCATTTTCTCTCGCTTTATAATGTTAGAAATTCTTGGACGGCAGTGTGCATTGCGATGCAACGATTCTGCGGTGTAAGAGCACACTGGGGCAGCGAGAAAGGTTTAATGCGTTCTCATTAGAGGAGCAGGGGCAGAGGGGGAGGGGGAGCTGCCTTGGGGGACAGAGCTGAGCTCGACCACTCTGGGAAGCATTACAGTTTTGTGTCTTCTCACTTCAACTCCCTCAATCCCTGAGCTTTACATAGCTGTTTCCCAGACAGTTCAGGAAAATGCCTCCCAAGCCTCCTGTAAAGAGAGCTGTGTTGTAGCTCGCTGCTGCGTGCAGTTTAACAGTTTGTTTGCTTGGACCTTTTAAATATTTTCTTCCTTCCTGGACAGACTCAAATAAAAAATAAATATAAATTAAACCTCTTTTTTTTTTTCACATTCGCTTCTAATCAACATGAAAAACAAAAATGAAGACGATTTAATTAATGCCAGAAAAATGTAGAAGCTTTTAGAGTTACAAACTCCACAGAGCTGCCAAAGCTAAAGTCTGGCAGAAACAGCAAAGAGGACTCTGTATTTGGGAACGTTTTCATAGCTAGCTTGATAACTGTAACTCACCAGCCATCAGCTTTTTCTCTAGTTTGCTTTTTTTTTTCCTAAAAGAAACACACAAAAACAAACAAAATCCCCCTTAAGAACATTTTCCATGTGAGTTATGAGAATTAATTTGGAGAGGAAGCGATCCATGTACGAAGGCTTTTCCTTAGCTGGGGGTCAGCTTGTGATGAGGGTAGCCACGTACCCTGAAACCAGGGAACAAGCCAAGGACAAGTTTCTTTTTAGGCACAAAATGTTGAAAACAGCTGATAACCCTTCATATGCCGGCACTGCCTCTGAAATTTTGTTCTGCAGAGACACAGCTTGCAAGCTCTAACGTCACGGCTTTCCAAACATAGAATAATAAGCAAAGACATGAAAAATCCATTTTCCCCTTGGGTTTTGATATTTTAATTTCCTCTTAAACCTTCCTGCTTGGGAATGATCATAAAAGTACAGATAATAGGTATTGTATACGGACAGCCACTGCTCGATCACTACTTACAATACAGTGGAGCTGGGTGTGTGGCATCATCCTAGGTGCGTGCCCTTAAGAATTGTGCTTGCTACTGTCACACACAGCACAAAAGCTATTTATTACAAAAGGTTGTGAAGTATTTCAAAGGGGAAACTGGGGTTTCTTCTTTTAACTACCTACTGTCGTTAATGAAAATTCAGAGACAGACTTAGAAAAGAGCTTGAGGACTGATTCAGTTTGAGAGAAAAACACCAGGGCAGGCAGGCTGTCTCAGAGGCCCCCAGGAGGAAGGAGCTAGAGAAGAGAGCAAGAGAAAGCTATGGCTTTTCAACTTGGTCCAAAACAGCAGTCAAGTTCAGCAATGGAGGTCAGCCAACAGCCTCAAGTGTCAGAGAACAAATGAGAAAGCCCAAAGTGTTACAGAGAGCATACCCAGGTTCTGGACAGCAACCAAAAGAGACAGGAGGAGGGGAACTGTAATGCAACCCTATGGGAGATCTGTAAGCAGTTACACAGGGGTGGCGTTCTGGGCAGGATTAGTACACTATCTCATTAAGGGCATAATTATTCCTCCTATCTCTTTCAGCGCATCTTCAGGTGAATCCGATTTTTTACTGCGAGGGGTTTGGGGGTGGGGGGTTGGACTCCTAGCTAGATGATTGACAGGCCTCTCTGGATTAACTCTTGAGGGAAGAAACAAAAGCATTGCTGGAGCAGATTAGAATGCCACAGTCTTCCTCAGGGTCAGAAGTAGATACTATTCTTCTGACCAGGAGGCCTAAGAAGTGGCAAAGCTGATGTCTACCTCTCTAATGTTACCAGGGACATGGGAGATGTGGCCCAAACCTGACCCAGAGGGAGGAGTTCATCCTCAATGACCTGCTACCATAACCTTTTCCTCCAAGAGCTGAGACCCTAGAATTATTTAGAAGTTGAGTAAAAATTGAGGAATCCATGTAACACATTTTTTACCAAGGAGATATAGAGATCCGACCCAAATCTAAAGCTGTTCTCTGTAAGGGCTTAGTGTCTGGACAGGAGTTTCTTTCTTTCTTTCTTTCTTTCTTTCTTTCTTTCTTTCTTTCTTTCCTTCTTTCTCTAGTTTTGTATATACGTGCTTTGTGTGCATGTATGTACATGGTGTCCACAAAGGCCAGAGAGGGACTCAGTTTCACTGGAACTGGAGTTCCACTTGGACAGTTGTGAGCCACGATGTGCATGCTGGGAATGGAATCCTGGTCCTCTGCAAGAGCAGTCAGTGCGCCATGACTCCAGCCCCTGGACAAGAGTTTCACTCACACTCTCAAGTCCCCAGCTTCTGTCAAATGAACAGAAATAACAGGAATACAGACTAGGAACCAGATATTCTGCCATCTCTGACCTATGGCCAGGACAGAACCACGGACATTTCCAGTCTCTGACCAAGGACACTAATTGAAGGCCCTATCCCTAAACAGCCTAACCCATTTCTATCTTCTGCTCTTACCATCCAATTACAATTAATTGACTGTACTAACAGCTGATATCTGTTTCAGGTTCAGCAATAAGAGATTTTCTTTTTTTTAACTTGTAGTCTCTATGCAACTTTACTTTGGAAAGAAACTAAGAGATATTTTATTTTTTATTATGGGAGAGATGACAAATGAGCTCAAACTGATTAAAAGAACAGAAAATTGTAAAACAAAGTTCTCTACTTATTGTACATGAAGTACTTGCCAAAGATGCACTTATGAGCTTGGGAAATAATTCAAGCATTGTTGTCATACTGATTAGAAATGAATCCTCAGACTTACCAGATACTGTTCATGTAAGCATAAATTCTAAGGTTTCTAAAGGATGACCACTTTGGGTATATTATTATTGAAACAGCTAAATGATATGTCACTGACGTAGGGGTAAGCAATTCTTTATAAAAATTTGATACTCCTTTTTACTCCTTTCACATGACCATGATGTCACCAAACTAATGGCATCCATATAGTTGTCTCTGAGCTGACAAGTAGATGTGGTTGCATGACATTATTATGCATTATGTAGCCCTATGAATTTTTATAGTTGAATATTTATATGAGTTGATCGTGCTAAATAGGAATGTTTTAGATGTTTATATAGGATGGATTCATACTTTTGAAAATGTTGGCTAATGTTGATTATGCTTGGGTTTAGCTGAAGAAAACCAATATGATCTACTTTTTGTTTTCATTCTAACACCATCCATAAAGTATATATGACTGGATTCAAATTTTCATCATTTTAAAATGAGCAATTTTTCCTCTACTCTTGCGCTTTCAGAGAAAATGCTAAGCCGTATAAAGGAAAGCCTTTTACTCTCCCCAGATTATCTTAATAAAAATTATCACAAAATATTTTAGGGAAGTAAAATGGTGATTTCAGTCTGAAACTGATAATTCTGCTTATATCTTTATTATCTGTTGAGTCAATGTAAAAGAAGGAAAATTTTACTTGAATTTACTTATGGTGGTAATAATTATAGCTAGCATTTTGAACACCAAGCTCTATGATAAGTTTACTATAAACTACTTTATTTAATATATACATTGTGTACTTTATAATTATCCTAATTTAAAATTTGAAGAATGTGTGACATAAATAGATCAGATAATTTGCCCTCGTTCATAAAGCTTCTAATTAACTATGTTAGGATTCTAAGCAGGTCTGTTTGACTTCAAAGTTCTGTGCATTGCGTTGTATTGATTCTCTAATGGTTAGGGAATTTTATAAATCACTCATTTTTAATGCTAGCTATTGGAGAGAAGTTTTTTTTGGAAGGTAAATAGAATTTTATCATTGACTGAATGGGAACGTTCAGCTAATCTATTTCCTTGGATAATACCTTCATTTTATTTAAAGACAAAGTATTGAACACTGATGTCCTAGAAAATGTCCCTGTGTTCTAGGTTGTATCACATTCACACTTAAATGAGCAGTGGATGAATTTTCTCCATTTATTGTGCCAGGATTCTCCTGTAGGCACAGGGAATGAATAGTTATAAAATGTGAACAAATAACATAGTTTTTAAAGATAAATGTTATGGGGGACATTAAACAAAAGATGTGGGAAGGATCTACTCAGCGGACCTGGAGGAATTCTGATAGACAGCATTAGAAGCTGACCTGCATGATGACCAGGGAATCATCAAAGACGCAGCGTCAGGAAGTAAACACTTGCATTAGAATGCTTTGTGCAATGAAAAGCCCTGGGAGCCTGGAAAGTAGAGGCTGGGCAGGCAGATAATTTCGCATACCACAATAGGAACTGCACATTTAATTATATGAGCCATGAGAAACCTCTGGAAGATTTCATGTAGGCTAATGCAGGTTTTGCATAATTATTAATATTTTAGGCAGTCTTCTCTATTGCTATCTGGATCAGATTGCCAAGAGCGAGCACTGCCGAGGGTGAAAGTCTTAGTAATGAAAGATTCTTGTATCTAAACATGTGTCTCAAGTTACATTAATTATGATGCAGTTATATTCTTTGTCATTTTTGAGCCACAGTATGCAGACATTGGCATTCTATGAGATGATACACAGTTATGGATTCTGGAGCCAAAGATGCAGGTAGGATCTTGACGATGTCACTTAATAGCTGTATAATCTTGTGTAATTACTAACCACTCTGAATCTGCATTTTCATTTCTAAAAATGGAAGAATTATAGATTGTATCAACCCAACATCTTTGGATTGGCATGAGGTGTAAAAATGATGTAATAACGACTTAGAATAGGAATGGGGTAATGGCTCAGTTAGTAAAGTGCTTCCTGGACAAGCCTGAGGACATGAGATTGACCTCCTTGGATTCATACGAAGTGCATGTCTGCAATCCCAGAACTCCTACACCAAGCAGGAGACAGAACCATGAGAAGCCTTGGATGCTCATGAACTGACTTGGCTTACCTAGCTGCAATTTGGTCTCAAACAAGGTTAAAGATGAGGACTTGAACCTGAGGTTGCCCTCTAAGCTCCATTTGCCTGCTGTGATACATGGATGACACAGTCTACCCACAACACACACACACACACACACACACGCAGAAAGATTTCTTTCTCAAGACAGAGTAGTTCTTGAACCATTGTAATGACTACACAAACACTTGTCCACTAACCTCAGTTAAATGCAATACAAATACCATTTCATACAAATGGAGGGTTGGAGAAACTTTGAGAACTGATTGAGAGATGGGTTCTAGCTCACTAGAATTTTCTCCTTTCTTGAGTTCTCAGAATTGGACTCCTTCTCTGGGTGCCCCAGATGATCAGTACTGGAAGCTGTCTTCAGCCACAGGAGACTGTTCACTCTTTTCTCTTTGCAGATACATCAAAATGCTCAGCAGTTGTCCACTTTTTGTGTGTGTGAGAGGCAGTGTTATGGTGGCATCTAGCATGCTCAAACTCTGCTGCAGCCTCACCCACTGCCCAGAAATCTCTGTGCTGAGCAGAGTAAAACCTGTGCCTCCCTTTGTACTCTGCCACCTCTCTGTTCACTCTGGCAAAAGACAGATTAGTCCTGTTTGGGAGAAGAACCACACTGTGAGTCAGCAGGTCACAAGCACCTACTAAAACAAACCTTTGGCAGGTGAACTTAAGACACACCATGGGAAAGACAATATCTCTGATTTGCATGTCCAACATTGCAGGAAATAATTATGTATCCAGGACACAGTGTAAAAAATGAGCACGAAGGTCCACGGTGTGAGCAGCTAACTTGAGTCCTTCTCATCACACAGAGCTACAAGAACCACAGTTGTGACCTCATTCACACACACACACACACACACACACACACACACACACACACACACAGGTGTGTCCAGCACATAGGTAAGCTCTGACCCACAGAGTAAATCTGACCTACAGGTTTCCAAATTTCTGGGAACATGCTCTTTGCCCATACTTCCAGGTTCAGCCATGAGTTGACACTTAGGGTTAGAAGACCTGGCATTTTGACTACCACTGGCTCCTCACTCATTTAATTTCCTAGCATTCCTCCTGGTGCCTTTCTTCTTGTCTCTTATCATTTATTGTGCCTGTGTGTGTGTCTTACCTTTTCTGAGAATTGTCACAGAAAGCTCTTGCTCGGAGGTGGTGCAGCTGCTTCCCGTGCATTTATTTCATACTTTCCATTACCTTAGACATTCATTTGTCATAGCTCAACACACTTTCTTATAACTGATTCCTATTTGGGTAGTACTCAACCCCTGAAAATCAGGACACCAACTAGTACACGGGAAGCACTCAAATTGTACAGGTGAATGGGAATGTGTGTGCCTGGATTCTTTGCTTTTAATTTTTACCAATTATCCTTAATGAAGAGCAATGGATTTTCTGCCTGGCCATAATGGTCCATACAGGATACCATTTGTCTTCTGTATTATTTTACAAAGGTAGAAGTAGAGGGTCTAATGGCGTGCCCTGGACATGTAGAATAGAAAGATTGGAGCTTGTATCCCAGAAATTTTGTATTCATATTCAGCAAAATGAGGAATTTTTAGACAGGTTTTTTGATAGGTTTTTATATCAACACACGTTGTACACATTATAAAACTATACTTTCAAATTTTAATAGAATAAACTTTTACATTGGGTAATTTAAGAAGAAAACAGTCATTTCCATACACTTATCTATTCTTTGCCATTTCTCTTTGAATATACTATTTAATGTAACTTCAATAAAACTGGTGATTATACTTTGAGACAGTCTACCATTGAAATTTAATATTTTGTGTAAAAATTGAGACTTTTATAATATTATTACCAATCATTTGTACTTTCAAAAGTCGCAATTAGAACTATGTTGAGATCTTTATTCTAAGAAGTTGTGGAGTACATTACATTAATTCAAATAATCAGTATTTTTTAGAGACAAATTCTAAATATCCTGGTCACCATAATAATGACCTATCTACAAGACATTGCAACTGCTACAATAGTGGTAGAGATACTATGAGAGTAATTTTTTTTTCTAGGCTTTAGGCATGCTCCATGAGCTGAAACCTATTCCTGATACTGTTAATGAGGCTCTGAACCTGAGACTAGGTAGATCATGAGCTTAGAGAAAAATCTACTAATATTAAGGAACATAGCAATGAAATGACTCTAACAGCATATTAATGTACACATAGACCAGTGCATTGGTAAATTCTCATCAGAAAGGCTCCTTCTTTCAGTAGACAGTCATTAACAAAGAGACCCATGATGTGCAGACGGTGAGAGATTTCAGAGCACTCAGTCCTGAATGGGATATATTTATCACATCTCTCCCCTCAAGATTCAAAGATCTATGTAGATGAGAGGACAGAAAAATTGTACGAGCCACAGGTGGTAGATGAAGTTAAGGAAAATAAGTTTTTCCAGACATAATAGGGTAGATGTCTATATGAACTCACAGAAACTGTGATATCACACACAAGGTCTACATAAGGTCAAGCTAGACAAACTCCAGAATGAGAGAGAGAGGCTAGGCACAAAGTCCTACCCCTAATCAAGAAGCTATTTGCAAATGATAGCTGCTTGGGGATGTGAAAGCAATTTCATCATTGAAACAATGTGGGTATATCTACCACACTCTGGGACAGGCTCCGTATTCAGGAGTAGTTGACCTACACAAAAAGACCAACATTACACTTCATGTTTTTTAATTTTAATTTTTTAAAAGAATGGAACATGCAATGAAATTCGGGTGGGAGCAGGGAGGCAAGAGAATCTGGGTAGAGTTGGGAAACCAGGAAGATTATGATAAAAGATGTATTATTTAAAATTCTTTGAGAATAAATGAAAGCAATTTAAAAGTTTTTAAAAGTACACAAAGTTGAAACAAAAAAAAATTTGTGTGTGTTGGAACAGGAGTGGAAATGAGGGGGTAGAGTGGATAAAAACGTATTATACACATGTATGAAATTCTCAAACAATAAAAATGAAATTTGCCTTAGATGGAAAGGCCAAATTAAATGTTATTAGGGTTTATCATGCAGACAATAAACAAAAATTATTTGTTGTTTACGACCTGCATACTATCAAATGAAAATTTAAAAAGAAATTCTTAAGAAATACCATCCAACTTCAAGAAGAAAATTTAACATAATTGCCTTTATGGAACTTTTAAATTTATATCTCTATCATTAAGGGATTGAAAACAATTTATACAGATAATAAACTATTGGACTTTTATATATGTTGATGAGAGCAAAAGAAGTATAAAATTGTTCTAAATCATTTCAATTTATTAGACAAAGCCAAACAAGGTAACTATAGATATATTTATATTTCTCCATCTATTCTGTACTTACATTTTTAAATTAAAAATAATCACTCCTGGGAATACACACACATACATATAAACCTACCTTTTGGAGACTAATTCTGGCTAGAAGGTAAGACATTAGAAATTCATTGAACAAAGAGATGGCAATATGCTGATATGATATGTATACATGGAGAAGACATGCTCTGAGCTGACATAATAATTCTCTAGCTACCAATATACACTTTCCATATGAAAAACCATGCAGCACATGCCCTTTTACTCATCTTAAGAGTAAAATAAATATATTAAGCAAGTACTGAAGTATTTGCTTTATCTTCTACTTCAATGTCCTTGTGAATAAGTTGGCCTCTCTTTCACACTCTGGTCAATCCCTCAGAGAATATTGTCAGCTTAACTTGAAATAATATCCGGACTCCTAATAGTTTTCACGATTTCCATGGTTACCATCCTTAATTGACCCACTGACACTCTGTCCCAGACATTTACAATAACCCTACACTGTCCCTTGGCCCACCTTTCTGTATTTGTCTATAGCCTTGTGTAGCGCACACAGACTGGTTCACAAAGCAGAAGGCACCTTAGGTCATTGTTAGTATTTCCTTCTCCATCAGAAGCTCCCTTCTTGTACAGAGTAAGCTTCAAAATATCTACAATTTCTACTGGCCCTTCTTTATTTATTCCTACTTAACGACTTCCTGAAAATTCCTTCTTTACTTATACCCGTGTTCATCTTGTTCTTGTCATGTTGATCTCCTCGTTCATTCTAGACCACACCAGGTCCACTTCAGCTTCGAGGTCTCTGCACATCTTGTTCCTTTCCATGTACTAACGGCCACACTTCTCTGACCTCAGAATTCTTCGTTCACATGTTTCATTCTTAGCAAGGCTTTTGCAAGTCCTTCCTTAATGTAAAAAGCGTCAGCACACATCTGCACATGTGGGCGGCCCCAACCAAATTTGAGGGATTATATGAGAATAAGACATGAAGTTGCAAACGTTTTCAGAGTGGGGAGAGGGGCATTAGAAAGGAAAATAGGTAGATATATACGATTATGTTTTATTCTATACATGGATGGGATTCTCAAGAATAATGGAAAATCTAGGGAAATCTAGATAAAATGTTGACGACGAAAAGCACCACTGCCCACGTAGAAGTTTTTATTTACTTCCCTGTTTTATCTCGCTGCGTATTATAAACTACCATGCTATTTTCCTTTTTATCCATTTTGCATATTGTTCGTTTCCTACCCTAGAATGTAAGCACTGTGAAGCCAGGGATTTTGGTCTGTTTTAAATGTGTTTGGAATACATTCACTGCTTCATGCATGTCTGTTAATGCCCGAGTGGTTGGATAACTACGGCAGAAAAGAAGCCATCTGAAAACGAAAATGCCTGAAAAGCAACCCAGAGATATTTGCCGTAGTAATGAGCTTAATGAATGACTGTCTCAAAGCATTTTCTGTAAAGACTTGTGGTTGTCGCAATGTGATTATTAATAGCTATTTTTTTAATTGCTTATTTGCAATGAAAGTTTACTGTTTCCAGCACTTGAATAAAAGTGTTTGGTATAGCATGAATCAGGTTATATCAGAAGGGCTGAAGTATGATTAATGACATCTTTTCTTTTTCAGAGAAAACCGAAGTGTGAGGCTCTGATGGCTGGGTCTGCTGCTGGGGTTTTCTTTCTCTTGGGTCTAGGGAAGGGGGATACAGGTGTAGGGGCCTCCCTGCTGCTGCCATGTTAAGTTTGCTCCATTCACAAGCCCCCACACATGAAAGCGTAATTGTGTGGAAGGTGAGTTGATTGCAATTAACCCCCAGACTTCCCCTCAGGCTGAGATATTCTGCCTCCTTTGCTAGAAATGTGTCACCAATGGCATAATACATAGCTGATGAAAACATATATCATATAGCGAAACACATATATTATAGGATAAAGTACATAAATCATGTAGAAAAACATGCATTATACTGAGATGATCAAATTATAAATGAAGCACATAAATCATAAGATTACGCTATTGAATTGTATCAGGAAACATAAATTATATAGTGAAATCGCAGGGTCACTGGAGAGTTCACTGAATAATGAAATGAGCGTCTATAAACTTAGGGATGAGTGGAGTATCTCAGTGAAAAGCCCGTCGTGCATCACACTGAATATTTCAGCTAATCCAGTTTTAGGTCTTACACCTCTAAATCCAACGACTACAGTGCATAGCACGGGGGAGGGGACATAAAGAAACCACCTACCAATGAAAGATTGAATGCTGATGCACTGTAAGTAAATTTCAGAAAATAGCAGCTTTCAAATACAATGAACATCTGTAGTCGGGTTTTCAAGTTGAAGGGCAGAGTAACAGTTCAATAGTCAGCTGTGAACAACAGGGCAACGCCTCTTTCTGAAATGAAGAGTGCCTTGAATTTCAGGGGGAAGGTCTCGAAGAGAAAAATAAAAGAGGAAAATAAGATCGGTTTCTTCTGCAGATAAACAATTTGGACCGGTATATTGCACTGAATAATGAACGCAAACATTCATTTTCTATTACATGCATAGCAAGGCTCTGTTTACAGTAATGAGTCATTTTACATATTTGATCTTACTTTCCTCTGCTCCTTCTTTGTTTGTTTGTTCAACTCATGTATTAATTGAACCAAAAAGAAGCAAAATAAAGGAGATAATTCCTTAACTCACTTCTGTTTTGAAAATCACAGCTGAAACTGGCAGAGGACATTGCGTATAGCTACCAGAGAAGGCCAGGGTAAGGCGGGTTTTCATATGCAATGCATAGCAATGATACAAATCAGATCAGTCTTGCAAAGGTTTTCAGTCCAATGTGTGTCTATGTGAATTATGGTCTCAATAAAGCAGGAGCCTGGAATTCACATCTATTCCCAGCTTGCTGACTTAGGATTATGGTCCAAAGCTGGATGTACTGAGGGATTCCTTAGTCATAAACAAAGTGTTTGACCCACTGCATTCCTCAGGGTATCAGGGAGTCTGAACTAACTGAATTTAGACGGTGGGAATTGATAGCTTGCTGCTGACCTGCAGGGGCAGGGGCATTGGCTCATGTCTTATTTCTGGCTTTCCTTGGCATTTGTTACTTCAGATAAAGGTAGATGTGTCAAGATACGCTGCTAGTCCCAGAATACAGTTGTGTCAAAGTGCAAGTACTAAATTCTATTTGAAAAGAAGCAATAAATTGGCACCTTCAATGCCTCTCTGCCTTCTCTAAACACCATATTTCATATTTTTCCCTGTTACTCATATTCAATGCTGGTTAACATCGTGGAAAGATCCTAAATGCTGTATCATATTAACTATGCATATGTAATCATAGAAGAAACTGTAAAGCTAAAGATACACAGAATAGCTTTATTTTAAAGCATATGTCAAGTACCAAATAGTATTAGCAAATTAACCCATGCAAATTTCTGTTTCTAAATTCAATTCCGCTCTGCAAGCTAAAACCGTTTTGTCCTCAAAATATCCACAAATGGTTAAATCTGTTCATTCTAAGTATAATCATTTTACTCTATGATCTATGTGTTTCATTAGTTGAGGTACACATTTTACTATAATAAATGTGCTTCAGTAAATGATCTATGCATTTCTTACTGAAATGTATGTGTTTCACGAGAAAAGGTATGTGTTCATCAACTATGAATAATGTCCCTAACAGCACCACATTATAGTCCTTGGCTGGTATCAGCGTGGCATTTCACATCCATTTCCTTATGGCCATGGGCACTGAATTCACTCAGAGACACACATCAGATCCTGTCGTGCACAGGTGTTGATGCTCATGCGTGTGAACCCTGTGGTCTTCAGAAACAGGAAGGGAAGGGGGCAACAGAGTCACATTGTAGGTCAACATGTTTATTAAATGAATAGGAAGCAATGGATGTCTCTGCCTTGTCCTTGCCCTTCAGAACACAGATGGAAAACAGCTATACAGGGAAACATGTTTGGGATCTTGTTGTTTCTCACAAGTAAACTCCCTTCCAGTTACTGTAATTGAACATCAATTTGGATAAAGTATGAAATCATATAATTTCAATTTAAATATTAAGAACATTTTAAAAATTTTATGTGCCTTAACATATTAAAGTTCTGCCAACTTAAGAATTCTAGTGAATTGGTTTCCAAAATGATGAAATTAATTATTTATACCAAGTAAAATCAATGCTTCAAACGTTAAATATTTTCTTCCTTCAATAGAGAGTATTGTTGGTTACTCATTACTAAGAAGTTCATGGTAGTTTGCAATGCAGACACAAGTTCTTTTGTTTTTTTATTTTCCATATATCAATACACACAGTGATTAACATTTCAATTTATTAAATTTAAACAAATTAATTATCTACCTAACCCACAGTCAATTTTATATAGAAGCAATAACTAATAAATCTTTATGCCTAGAAATCTTTTTTTTTCCAGAAAAAAATGTTTAAAATATCATGACTATCTTATGTCCAGCTGTCAGTGTGTGGAAATTTGATTGTTTCTCACCTATTACCACTAATCTCAGAGCTCTACCCTTTACACTATTTTTTTTTCATCTTTATCTAGTGTCTGGAAATTCAATGTGCAGAGTATTTGTTACTATTTTCATGAACAGACAGAATGAATTATGATCTGGTTTCCGTGCAGATATGTTAATTATGGCAGGATAACGTGTTTTCCTCAAATTAAAACAATGATTTGAATATGCGCTTTCCATGTAAAGACTTCTTTTTTGGGTATAACTCTAGCTGTTCTGGAACTCACTCTGTAGACCAGGCTGGCCTCAAACTCACAGAGATTTGCCTGCCTCTGCCTCGTGAGTGTTGAGATTAAAGTGTGACACCACTGCCTGGCTTAAAGACCATTCTTTACCAAACAGCAAATGCTCTTTTACATAGGATATCAGATGATTCATGGCGCATGTCTGCACTTAATAACCTAATTTTCTTTCTACTTAACATCCATCGTTGCATATTTTGCTTCCATTTATTTTTGACTGTTTAGGTTTTTTTATTTACTTATTTTATACTTTTATGTGAATTATAATTTTATACATATGTTATCAGCTGACAACTAATTCCTTGTATTTGAAACATTGTCTGAATAAGAATAGTTTGCCTAGAACTAAAAGAATTTGGTGCTGTTAGAGAAAGTTACACCTGTTATACCTTTCTGGATGAAATGTGGTAATGAGATCTCTGTATTTTTTGAAAATTGTAAACAAGTACACGTGAAATAAAAGATACAGAACACAGCTACATTTCTCATGAAATTATTCAGCATTAAATATGGTTGAATTCAATTTAAGTGTAAAACTGGGTCATCCACTAATATTTTAGAAAACCCAGAATCCTGTAAAGAAATAAATATGTGTCAGTTTGTACATAGCGATTATAAATTAATCCATTCCTTTAATTCACACTATGTTGTTTTGACAATTGGGTAAATTAAATCTATGTTAACCATATCAGAATACCTTAGCCTAGAGTTTGAATATCACTAATAGGCCAGTTCTTACTGGGGTCCTGTAAATTATTGGTGAAGAACAGAAACAAAGCATTTTGCTAATTATAATTTTAGAAATTTTCACAGAAAACAATTAAAATCCAGGTTAGGTTTTGTTTTTAGCAAGTCAGGTTAATATTCCCAATTGCATGTAGCATCTAACCAAGGGAACCCTCATTGGTCATGCATGACTACTTCATGAGCAAGTCCCATGGACCTGAAGTGGTCTCAGGTGCAAGGTATTGTATTATATATTCAAGGAAAGTGTCTTTTCTAAACATTGCTGGGTTTATACTGAGAATCCACTTCAACTGACAGTATTCCACTTTGTGAATAATAACATATATTCACACTTTGTAAACATTTATCCATTTATTCCCACCACTATAACTCTCCTAACAGACAGATCTCTAGGTATTTATAATTGTCTACAGATTAAGAAACAGAAAATAAGAAAATTGAGACCACCTTCGCTTCCACTAGATGGTTTTCCTTGTACTCGTGCAGCATTTACAGAACACCGAATGTGATCTGAATCGAAGCTCTGCACACAATCCACGTCTGGCACTCTCTGTAGCCTATGCGTTCCCAGCTCTGGCTAACGCAGCATTTTTCCTGCAGCTTCTACATTGCCTTTTCCAATTGCTGTGGGGTGAAAAACAGATCTTGCATGTTAGAGAGAATTTGAAAATCCTTTACGAATTTGTGCAGATGCTAATACATTTAAAAAAATAAGGTTAATATCAGGTTATATTAGGCCCCAAACACCTTAAATTGCTAAAGAGTTTCACAGTGACATTTTGGTCATCAGCTTCAGCCATTATCTGGGGATAAATCAATTTGCAGCAGCCGTGGACGGCTAGCTGAGTGTGGAGCAGAACCGTTTAACTGCAGAAGCATGTTAGAGGTAAAAGTCAAGAGTCCTGCTGACCACACATAAAGGATTTTTTTTTAAAAGGCAAAATGGCACAACACTGCCCAGCTAGTCCAGCTTCCATCCATTCTTCCTAATTTACCCCATCCAATAGCAGGTTTGATTTCTTTTCTAACTCCTTCATTAAAAATGGTGTGTATTAGAGAATCATTTTTAATTCCCCTTTCTCCCTTTTGGCAACTAATTCTCTGCAGAGGTTCAGCCAGTGCTGTTGGCAGTCGCAGACCATCCCTTTTATGGTCTTTGAATCCATGAAAAAAAATTGTCCTTGGCTTTTTTTAAAGGTCAGTATCAGGTAGTTTTGTACTGTTAGCAAGATGGTGCTGAACCAGGTAAGGAGTCTTAGATCGCATTGCAGTTAGTTATACGTTAGAGTATTTATAATAGAGAGCTTCTTTTGCTTTCATTTTACATACCTCTGTTCCTGACCCAATAGTTTGACCCCAAGTTTAAGTATCAGATGCAGAAAAGAAAACCAAGTGCTGATTTGGGTTGTTGGATATTATGTATACAAGCTCAAGGGTGTATCAATTGAGGCTTATGGAAAGAATTTATTTTTCACAGTATACTGCAGGCAATATAATCTCAAATACCTAAGACAACATACATTCAAAAGAATCTTATATGTTCTGTAAATTGATGCAATAACATAGGCCCCACTTACTATTGTTGAGGTGAGAATAGTGAATTCTTTCAGGTGCAGAGAATCTTCATTATCAGTGAATTATTGTTTCCAAACATGTGGCATCGTTCTGGTTTAGAGTTTGTATTGAAACAACTTCAACTTGAGTTATCACTCAAGTAAGAAATGAATATAAAATATCTGGTACAATTTCAACATCAGGTCTGAATGTTAAAAATGTGAAATAAGTTAATAGTAAGTAATAAAATACAGTTATCACTTCCTAGAAGAAAGAAACCTTGCTTATATGGGTTAAGCATATTTGTCAAAATTGTGAGTTAATATGTTAAACCAAATGTTGAATATATAGCATAATAAATTCAGTTTTCATAATACATTGGTTACATATTAAAGTTCTACAGTTCAAACGTGGAGTTAAATTAGTATAAAGTCTTGGTATAAGGACAATCATGGTTCTATATAAATATTTTTGTGACAAGAGAATCTGAGAGAAAAGCTAAAAGTAAGATAAATTATTCTTACAGAAGGGGTAAAAAATAACATATAGATTCAATTTATGAATTTTTTATGATTGAACATTTTTATGAACATGTTTGATGAACATTTTTATGAATGACCTTGAGGTTCACAGTTATAGTCATGGAAACTAGTATGAATAGCAATGTTGACTTAATTTAATGGTAAATAGATTTGACTAATGTGAAAATCACTCACATAAATATTCTTGATTGATACAAATAAGTTTTGCTACATTTATATTGCATCAAATAATTAATAATAATAATAATAATACAGAAATAATACCGAGTGTATTTTAAAACAAGAAGCTCCTTCTCTGCCATGCCTTTCTTATATTCAGCGCTGTGCTGGAGGGACTGTCTAATTTCACAAGACAAGAGGAAACAAAGGTATGTACCTTGATAAGGAAGTAATGGAGGTTTTGCCTGCCAATGACATAATTGTTTATATAAAATATTTCAAAGAAATGACAATAAGCTGAAAATCTCCTGGATTGTAAGATTTGAGGGTGGTATACGAAAGGCAATTGCTTTATAATGTATGAGAATTAAGAACTAGAACTTGAAAATGGAAGCAATTTATATCACTTCTCAAAAAAAAAACCTCCTTCTGTGTATCTTACAAAATATGTGTAACATTCATGCAGCAATACTATAAAACTCTGATGAAGAAGCAGAAGTTCTCATAAATGGCCAGACAGTCTGTGTTCAAGGAGAGTAACACCGTTTAAAATGCTAGTTTTCCCTGGCTTTATCCATGTATTTAGTGAAATCCCAAGAAAAGTCCTGGCAAGTTACTTTATAAACATCACCAAATTAGATCTAAAGATTGTATGGTTATGCAGAAAATAAAGAATAATCTAATCAAATATTAAAGAGTAATAGAATTGGAGACCAAAGTCTATTGAACTCTCAAATAAAACCACAGAAATCAGGATAGTTCACTATCCCTTGGCAGATCCAGCCTGGACTGTATAGGATTTCAGGGCAAGCCTGTCACACTGAAACTCTGCTCGAAAAACCAAATGATATCAAACAAAACAACAAACAAACAAACAAATAAAACGACTCTTCTCCACAAAGATAATGTAGTATTGATAAAAAACAAAATCAATGGAATCTGAGAAGAGGACTCCGAACCCGACCTTCATATTAGCTTTTCTTTGATGTAGGAAAGGCAAATTCCATAAAGAGAAGACACACTCATCAATAAAAGTATCAGAATTTGATGTGAGCTTGCAAAAACACAAATGTAAACCCAAATCTCACAGCTTGCACAAAACCCATCTCAAAATGAGCTTCAGAACCATAAGGAAAATGAAAAGCACTGAACATCTAAAGAAAACCCTCGGAGCACATCTTAACAACATTGAGTTGGATGAATTCTTATATTCAACACCCAATGCATCATCCTTTAAGAGCTGCATTATTATTAAAAACTTTAACTCTGTGAAAGTTATTGTTAAGATAATAAAAATAGGAGTCACAAACTAGGAGAAAATATTTGGAATATATATGTCTAATAAGGCATGAGTATAGAAATATACAAAGAATTTTCACAGTTCAGTGCAAACAAACAGCCCAGTGGAAGATTAGGGCAGAGTTGTCAATGAACATCTTGTTATAAAAGATGCACAGAGAGCAGATAGGTACACACAGCATGTTTTATTTAATTCTCATTGCAGAAATATAAACACCCATGTGTGGCAGTTGCACACCTGTAGAGACTGAAATTCAAAACACTGATACCAATAGCTGATCAGGACGTGAAACAGCAGAAACACAATGCAAAGAGGTACAGTGCCTTTGAAAGACAGGCAGATTCTCACAGAGCTAAAAATAACCTTAATACTTGAGGAACTGAAAGCTTACATCTGTGTAAAAGTTAAATGTAAATATTTACAGACTCTTTACTCATAATGGTAAAAACAAATTAAATTAAAAGAAACCCTAAACACGCAAATCATCTTTCCATAGTTAAAAGAATCAACTGTTGTACATCCATGAAATTGACTATTATTCAGTGAATATAGAAACGAGCCATGTTACCTGAAGGAGATGTGAGGGGGTCCGAGGTGGGAAGAGCAATGCCATGTATGGTTCAACTACAAGACGCTCTGTAAAAGGTAAAATCATACACAGTAAAATGATAAGTGGTTTCTGGGAATTGGAAGATTAGGGTAAAGGGGAGGGATGAATTGTTGAAACATAGGGGATTTTTAAGGTAGTGAAGCTCTTATACAGGATATTTGAAGATAGACACAAGACATTGATCATTTGTCAAAGTCCAATGAAATTTATCACACAAAAGGTAAACCCTGATGTGTACAATAACTTTAGTTAACAATGCATGAATCCTGGCTTATCAACCATAGGAAAAACACCCATTTTTTTTATGTTAATAATAAAGTCATGTGAGGCGATCTTCCATACATGCTGGTGTAAATACAACCATTTGTAAAATGGTTGTAAAAACAAACAAACAATCAAACAACCGGGCAAACCAATTACACCATTCATCATATATCTTTGGAAAATATTTTCTCCTAATCTGTGGCTTGTCTTTTTCTCCCAGAAGTTGTTAAATAGGTCCAGTTTATCAATTATTCCTCTAGGATCATTGACTGGGTTGTTGTACTTGAAAAGTCACAGCCAACCTAATACCAAAATTTTATGGCATTATTATCTAGAAATGTAATTTTTCATATTTAGGCTTCTGGACTCCTCTACATTACTATTTATGAAGATTGCAATGTATGTGTCCAGATTTGTGTAAGATTAAATTTGATTCATTATTCTGCCTTTGCTGCTGTGCCAGTTATCAATGAACTCTGTTGGTGTGGGTCCATTTCTTAGCTCTCTGTTCTATCTTATTGAACTATATTGGTCTGTCTTTTAACCAGCACCACACTGTCTTCGTCACTGTGGCTTTATGATAAAGCTTGAGGTCAGGCAGTGTCAGTCATTGAACTTCATTTCTCAGTGTTGTTTTTGGCAGTCTGATTCTTTTTACTGTTCATGAAAAATTCAGAATAGTTTATCAATATCAATAAAGCAACTTATTTGGGCTTGAGTTCATATTGAGTTGAATTGACAAACATCTGAAGAATAGATGCAATTAAAAAATTGAGTCTTTGTATACATAAACAGAAATCTTTCCGTTTCTCATGCTTTGTTTTTTTTTAAATCCATATTTCACAATTTTCTACAAGAAGTGTGTGTTCTACAATGCTAAATTTGAAGTGGCAAGAGAATGAATTTTGGCCTTGCTTTTTATCTTGAGTCAAGTGCTCAATATTTCTACTTTAAAAAAATCACTTCTTTGACTCTGTTATTTATTAGCATGTAGTTTAATTTCTGCATGCTGAAAATTAAATAATACTCATTTAATTCCAGTTTAAAATGAAAACATCTAAGTTTTCTTTATGCTGAAACATAGATACATGTTTTATGATCTAGCATATATGGGTTGCTCACATAATTCATTTAATGAATATTAAAATTCAAACTCTATATTGGTTATAACATTTCATAAATGTCAACTGAGTCAAATTGTTAGTAGTGCTATTAAAATTTCCAACATTGTTAATGATGTTGCTTTTGTGTGCAATTTATTCCAGGTAGTAGTTAACACTTCAAATATGTTTGTGTATTTGATAATTTTCTATTTTGTTTTCAATTTTTATTTGTGTATTTTGAAGTTCTCTTTTGGCTTTGCCATACAATTATTAACATTTCAGAATTGACAGCTGATCGAAATATTTCCTATTCACCTCCAGTAATACTTATGTTCCTTGGATCTATTATATATGACTCTAATATAGTTGACCTAATTTTCTTATATCTATCATCTTCGTGATATATCTGTTTGCACCATTTTACTTCCAACTTAATAAATATGTTGTTATTTACATTACGTACCTTGAGAAAAGTATAAAGTAATTCTTGCTCAGATTTGCTTTCTATTACTGAGATAATGACCATGACCAATGGTAACTTGAGGAGCAAAGGGTTTATTTCACCTTGAAGATTACAGTCTATTACTGAAGGAAGATACATCAGGAACTCAAAACAGGAACAGGAATCAGGAATTGAAGCAGAGGCTATGGAGGAATGCTGCTTACTAGCTTGCTCCCTATGGCTTGCTTAGCCATGTTTTTTATACCACCCAGGACCAGCTGCCCAGGTATGGCACCACCCCAATGAGCTGGGTCCTCCAACATTAGTCATTACTCAAGAAAATGCCCCCTCTGTAGAAGATCCCTACCTCCCCCTATCCCTTACTAGCTATGTAACTTCTGTGGATAATCTTACAAAACATACACATCTAAAAATTGAAAGATAACATTCACATATATGAAAAAAATACATTTTCTTTCTGTGTCTGGATTATCTCACCGAGGGTGATAGTAATGTCCTTTTCACCTGTAGCCAAGAACCTTTGTAATTCATAGCTACTAGAAGAGAAAAAAAAATCAGTTTTCTTCAGTGGAGTAACATTGGGTATATAAAAAACACTCAGAAGCTGGCCTCATTCTCAGGTGTCGCTGGCCAACGCAAATCTTCATGGTGTATGTGTGTGTGTTTGTATGTTGTTTTTTGTTTGTTAAGAGAGAGAAAGAACATAAAGTTGTGTGGGTAGAGAAGGGGAGAGGATCTGAGCGGAGTTGGGGGAGAGGAAAGACTATGATCAAAATATATTGTACAAAATTTTTAAAAAATAAATAAAAACATTAAAAAAGAGAAAATATCCTACAAACTCGCCTACAGGCAATCTAATGAAGATATTTTCTCAATTAAGGTTTATCTTCCCAGATGACCCTAGCTTGTGTCAATTTGAAAATCTAACTAGGTCAGTTTTTTTTTAATTATTCTGGCTATCATTGACCTTTAAATATAAAATACAGTGAATTTGTATCTAATGTAATTACTCATCTGTCTTCACTGAGGTCGAGGTCGATGCAGTAGTTCTTTACTTCTAGCTGTCCATAAGGCCGATTTTAATTGCTCGCTTATTCCTTCTTTTCTACAAATCATGTTTAGTACACTTTTCAAGTCATGTTTTGTCTTAGCATTGTCAATTTACGTTTTCTCTAGAACTTAAAAATACAGACACATCACAATATTCTTAGTGTTGAATGTTCAGTTATATTCCGTATGCTATGTAGTGACGCACTCTGATTTCATTTGTCCTCTGTCTTTTGACTACAGATCTAAATACTAACATCAACTAATATAATATGATAATATAAGATAATAATATAATAAATATAATATGTTGACCATGTTCCACTAATTATATATCACTTCACATATTACATAATACATTATATACTTTATGTCAATTATATCATTTTATAATATTTTTTATATCTTATAACTGAGTCAATTTTATCATATTATATTGATTAAAATATATTAATATCAGAATTGTCTTACTAATTGTACATTAAATAGTCTTTTTTCTTTAAATGGAATTAGTATAGTAAGATGGTTTATTGGGTGATAATCTGTTGCCAATCCTAAGACCTGAGTTTTATCCCCAGGGGCCATAGTTTGGAAGGTAAAAAAACCCACTCTGGCAAGTTTCTCTGACCTGTGTGTGTATGTGTGTTTGTGAGCAAATAATTGAATAAGTAAATCAATAAATGTAATTCTTAGAGGAGAGAGCAGCTAATAATCCATGTGCATTGAATATTTCCAATGCTCTGCGTTTTTCTGTGTAGATGTAAGCTACTTCTAGAGCAGTTGCTAAGGTGAGAGGCTTCCTAAGACTACCTTACACTGCACCACTGTAGGTGACGTCAGCAATCAGCTTTTGTTTTTATGAGAATCTGACCATAGGCCTTGAAAAGCACTCAATTCTTCAGGAACATTCTTTCCTTGTCTCCTTGGTTTTACTGCTGGAATAAAATCGGCTCTTACTGTCATTGTTGCATTTTGTGTAATGCCTCTCTTTCCCATAAGTATAATACCATGCATGATTTTCCTGATTTTCTTCCATTTTCACAGCTTCACTAGAGTTTTTCTGGGTACAGTTGTCTAGGCAGCTGCGCTGCTCAGGGTTGACAGGGATTCTTGGGTCTGCAAGTTGATGTTTTGTTTCACAAACTTAAAAACTTGCAATTATAATTTCTCCAAATAATTTTTCTGTTTTGTTTGCTCTTTTCCCATATGGGATTTGAAACATATGTATGTGTGTGCATGTGCTTGTGCATGTATGTGTGTGTGTGTGTGCATCTATGTCATATGTATGCATACCATATGTGTACCAACATATACACATGTATGTGTTATATTGTTTTATATTGCCTGACTCATCCTTGTGTTCTAAATATTTCTTGATCTGCTTTCTGTTTTCCAGCTTTTTTTCATAACACTAATTATACATTTCACAATGCTAATTATACATATATGTATACATGTTATACATAATTATGCATGTATACACATGTATATGTATATACATATACCTGCTTTTAAAATCAATATTTCCCTGAGCCTTCTACCTTTGGTTAAGCCTACCAAATGGATTGATCATATTAGATATACTTTTTTGGTTTAAGAATTTTAAACACATTTTAATAGTTTCCATTTATCTGTCAAGATTCATGATGAAGGTCTTATCCTGCAAGTCTTTACATATATCTTCAGTAACTGGTGTAAAACTTCGTAACATCTCATTCTATTTCAAGGTCATCTCCAGTTTCTTTTCTGTTGATTGCTCTTCAGGGTGAGTCACATGGAACATTGATGTGCCTGGTGATTTTGTTTTATATGCTAGATATAGTAGCTTGTTTGTAGCTGTGCTTTACAACCATTTTCTTCCTTCTTCTCTCCCTCCCTCCTTCCCTTTTTCCCTCCCTCCCTCCCTCCCTCCCTCCCTCCCTCCCTCCCTCCTTCCTTCCTTCCTTCCTTCCTTCCTTCCTTCCTTCCTTCCTTCCCATCCATCTGCCTTCTGTTCTTAGTCCCATTCTCTGTCCTGCTCTTTCCTGTCCTACCTCCTCTTTCTTTCTGTCTTAATTGGAGTTAGACTTTACCTGGAAGAAAATTTAACATAGAGTTAATCACAGAATTAATGGAGAGTTGCTCAGGGAAAGGCTAAGACACACCTAAGTGTGGACATGGACATTTTAAGAAAGAGTCATGTGCGGCCATTTCTCAATATGAAAGGGGGTATTTTGGGTTGTAGATTAGACCACGTCTTTTATAGCCAGCTCCTTCTACTACTATAGTGACAAGCAGGCAACATAAACTATTTAAAGCAAATGGACACAATTATGTTTCAAAACAAACTTACAAAGCAAGATGGCTAAGCCGTAGAGTGCATTTTACTCAGTTCTCTTTTTGATTATACTTTTTTGTTCTTTTATTGAAAACGAATTTGTTGTCATACAATATATCCTGATTAAAGTTTCCCTCTATGTCTCCTAGTTCCTCCCCACCTCCTCTCTCATGCAGACCCACCCCTTTCTGTTTCTCATTTGAAACAAACAGGCTTCTAAGGGGTAATGATAAAATATAAAATATAGTAAGATAAAACACAATCAAACACACTGGAATAGGACAAACCAAACAAACAGAATGAAAAGAACCCTAGAAAAGGCAAGAGACACAGATATAGACACAGAGACCCAGTCATTCACACACTGAGGAAACGCAACACAAAACACAAAATGGGGAAGCCATGATATATATGCAAAAAGGACCTGTGGGGTAAAAAAGAGAAAAAAATAAAAACAATAAAAAGATAAAGTTTAAAAAAAGGAAAAAACCCTGACACAACTTATGAGACAAGGAACCTCCAAATATGCTGCTGAATTCATCTTCTGTTGGCATCTACTGCTGGGCAGACACCCTAACATTAAGAGTAGACTGTCTTCCCAGTGAGACTCTGCTGGAGGAAAACCAAATTTTCATTTGCAGGTGGTTATCAACTGGAGACAGCTTCTGAGTGAGGGTGGGGGGTGGTCCTCGTCTCCCCTCTGCTCTGGGGCCCCTTCTGATGCAGACCCACACGGGCCATGTGCATGCTCAGTCTCTCTGAATTCAAGTGTATATTGGTCCTGCTGCGTTTTGAAGCTCTCATTTCTTTAATGTCTTCCATCCCTTCTGGATTCTTTTTTAATAGTGCAGTTTATTGTGGAAGGTGGTTTGATTACTGGCATTTCTTATTTTTTGTCCTGTCTTTTGTTTATTGCTAGTCTATTTTGGAGAGAAGTTCTCTTGTAGCTCAGGTTGGCCTTGAACCTTGAACATTCTCTCTCTCTCTCTTTTTCTTTCCATACACACACACACACACACACACACACACACATATCAACATACCCAACTCTTTATTAACAATTTTGATGGCTCCATGTCAGTTTCAAATTTAGCTCTTTTTAGGTGTTGCTTTTTTTTTTTTAATACCAAAAGGTACGGACCTTCAGATGTCAGTTCATTAAGCTGTTCAGCAACCGGTCTCAAGGGTAACTATTACATCTGCCATCACTCTTCAGCATTCATGTGACCACAACTGATTGCTCCTGCCATTGTAGTCTCACCTCGGCTTGCCAAAGCTAGCCCGTGATGACTGCACATGTCCTCAATTCTCATACAGATTATCCTCTGTCTCTGGGCTTCTTCCTCTTAACTCAGGGCTTTAAGAACCAGCTGCTTTATCTGATTTGAACAACAATTCTATAACATTTTACTATTTTTGGGTGTTCCCTAGAGACTAAAATGTCTTGGTTATGGTTTATCATATGCTTCTTTTTTTTTTTTTTTTTTTTTTTTTTTTTAATACAGAGTCTTTCTCTGTAGCCCTGATGGCCTGGAACTCAATACATAGAACAGACTGACCTTGAAGTCACAGCAATCCTCCTGAATTTGTTCAAGTGCTGGCTATCAGTGTGCATGTCTAGGTGTGTTTCTGATCTTAAAATTACTGACATTGAAATTCATAATTAAAATAATGTTCTTATGTAATTTTCATTATCACTTTTATTTTAAGCAAGTAACTGAACATATAAATTACAAATATGTTGTACTCACTCTAATTTATTTATCAGTAATCTGCTCAAGAGTATGATTGCATAGACAGACATTCCATAGGATGTCAGAAGACTGGTCTTGACTTCCAGAAGTCTTGTCTTAGTCCTCATTCTTGTGTTGAACTTTCCTGGCCATTTGGACTAGAGTCCAAATCTTCACAAAAGCTACCTGGAGTGTTTGTCCACAGTGAAGGTTTTTGGTTGGTTCACACAGACCGTATCTAGCATAAAGACAACATCTCTGTATAAAGCACTGTCTTATACCCATATCTAAAGTCTATGTGGAGGCAGCACTGGGCAGAATGAGACCTCTGGCAATAATTTCTATAACTCTTGTAGTTATTAGGGCAAAAATTTCTCTTTGAAAATTAAAATATATAGCAATAAAAGGATTCAGTTCCCTATTAAAACCAAAATATCCAAAACAAAAAGCAAATAAGCATTATTTTGGGGGCCAGTGAGATGGCTCAGCTGGTGAAGGTGCTTGCCACCAAACCTGATAACATGAGTTCGATCCCTGGTTTTCACATGGTAGAAAGGAAGAACCTGCTTTTGCAAGCTGTCCTCTAGTCTATGACTCGTATATAGTACACCGCCACCCAGCCAGCCAGCCACCACTCACTCACAATAAATAAATAAGTAAATAAATAAATAAATAAACAAGTAGCATTATTTGGAGGAGGGTTTTGTTCTACCTTTTTCTGAGGAACTATACTTAGCCTCTCTGTTAACAGTGATAGGCACATAAATAAAGACATTTTGGAAATGAATTGAATGTAGTACATAACTAAATGGTTGCAAAAATTATTTCTGATACTTCTTTCGAGATTTGCTTTTCTCCATATATACACAGTCTAAAATCTGGATATTGACATCATTCTACTTGCAACTTCTATCATATAGGCTATGTTTGAAGTGTTAGATTATAGTTAATAAAATTTAGTTACTTTTATATCAGATCACAGTTTATGAGCATTCTCCCCCAACTGAAGTAAAGATCTCGTTCTTTTGAAGGCCACGTGTCTGTATTCCGATAATGGACCTTCTATTTTGATGAGTAAGCCATATTGCTGCAACAATTCTTCTCCCCCTCCCCCACTCACTTGCTTTCCATGAACTGGAAGAACAGAAACTCAGATCTCATCTTTTTGTCCTTAGATCCGTCTAAACTCCTGGCATGCTATGTCAGAATCTTCTAATCCCAAACTCCTAAGAATATAAGGAACAGGCACACCTGGCTACTTTACTTCTGAAGCATACAGAGGACTATAAATGAATTGCTTTTTAGAATAACCCTTGTCAGGTCACAGTGCCTTATCTGCAGAAGAGGCAGGCTGTGCTGTGCTGGGTGGATTTTTTTAAGGGAAACCCTAATGTAATTGACATGGCTGGCCCTTTAACTTTTAACACGCTGCCCCAGTTAAGCTTTTGAAGCCTTGGATGATTGTATTGGGTCGTAGCTGCTAGAAACTGGCTCATCCCAGAAAATCATTAGAGCTGCTGACATCCCTGTTAGAGAATTTTATTTAGCTTTTTAGATATTTGCTTCTTTTGCCCTCAAGGGAGGTTGTAAAAAGAGTGATGTAAATATTTACACATGCTCTGAGAGAGACTTTTGAGTAGTTCAGTCTCCTCTTAAACTGCTGTAAACTGTCACTATTCTGTGAATGAAGGTCTGCCACCCTCTAATGTTCTTCCCATTTGACAACAAGTGTGATACACAACAAATGTAGAATATTCTTATACATATTCAAACAACTGTAGGTGTTTATAGATTAAGAAATTTTATTCATGATTAAGTCTTCCCATAAATTATCATCATTAACCTTACAGTTCTCATTGCATTTCAAAATCAATGCTTCCACGTGAAGTCACTAAATAACAGGCAGAGGATGACCAACCAATTCAATTTTAGTTTTTTTCTAGATGTGCTAAATCAGAGTGTCACCTTGGGCACAGGGAATAATCCTTTCCAACAGTGTGTTAAGTCTTTAATTGTTCTCCCTCCCTCTTTCCCTTTTTCCTTCCTTCCTTCCTTCCTTCCTTCCTTCCTTCCTTCCTTCCTTCCTTTCTTTCTTTCTTTCTTTCCCTTTCTTTCTTTCTTTCCTTCCTTCCTTCCTTCCTTCTTTCTTTCTTTCTTTCTTTCTTTCTTTCTTTCTTTCTTTCTTTCTTTCTTTCTTTCTTTCTTTCTTTCTTTCTTTCTTTCTTTCTTTCTTTCTTTCTTCTTTCTCTGTTTTAATATAGTTTGCAAGAATTGTATAAGTCAGAGGCATGTCTGCTTTCTTAAAGAATTGAAGTCCAGAATGTCCTGTATTTACTCTGCTGTAGAAACCCTCCCCTCACAGGGCACCTTCTGTTTACACATGAGATTCCTTCCTCATCAAGTTTGGGCACACAGGGTCCCCTGAGACACTGTCCTCCCTAGGGCTGCCTTTGCCAGCCCTACGCTTTTGCTCTGTCATCCCCCTGCCTTGGTCTTAGAGCTTGCAACAAAACCACAGGTGTTACAAACTCTAAATTGGAATTGGCTATTGGATGCAGAAACGTGCGCTAATTACACAGCTGTTTTAAATTGTGGTTAAGTGGTCGAAACCTGCCAAGAAACCCCACCCACATTCATTACTGCCTAAACGGAAAGGACGAGTGCAGTGATTACCAGGCTTCCTCTGAATCCCCCAAGCCATAGAGCAGACTTTCCTAATTGTCAGCTGGACTGTGCAGGCTTGTTTAAAATAATTAGATTGCCGCAGCAGCCTCCGCAGCGAGCCTCGGTGCAGGTTTTTATTGCAGATACTATCAGCTTCCCGTTCATTTTTGACACTATCTTCTGCCAGTCTGGAAAACGGGGTAGAGGAAAGAGAAAGAATTATCCTTAATGTACACAAATAATGCAGCTCAAAAGTCAGGAAGATTCAGCCCAGTGTGTGAGATGGATGGAAACAATCCCGCAAACAAATCTAAACTGGGGGCGAAATACGGTGCTCTCATTTTCTTTTTTTTCAAGAGGGATAGCTGAAATCTTTCTTAATTACCGCTTATTCCGATGACAGAATTGTAATTTATCATTTAGTTGTAATTTGACATATGTTCACACCTTTGCCATTTCCAATTTCCTCCTTCATTCTAATTGTCTGCTTCACTCGCCTGTCATGCGCTCCTCTTGGGATTAATTCGAGCTGTCTGTCTGCACCAGGCTACCAGCACACTTGGGGCTGCTGGGAGCGTGACAGTGTCAGCGTGCACACAGTTTATCTGAGGCATTACCCAGCCGTCACGTTCCCGGATCCCCCTCTTCCCTTGCTGTTTACTGTTTATTCCACTTTGCATTTGTGACTTTTCCGTGTTTTATTAGACTCTAATTATGCTCCTGGCTGTCAGCTGTAAAAGAGAAAATGTTACGTTAATTGCAGCCAAGGGGGAGGTGCTTAGGACCGGTAGGTGGGCCAGTAGATGTCTCTCTCTGTCTCTAAGATCCAGGCTTGATTGAGATACTTGCCTTGTCACACTTCACTCTGAATCCCTGATAAAAGCCTATACTCAAACATAAACATGCGCACATTCAAGTTAATGAGGCCTTCTTATGCACCGGCAGCTGCCTCTCGTTTCATCTAGGTAAGTCGGCACAGTAAGGCATGAACCTGAGTTTTCACCATGTTTTCTCTTTTAAAGGTCAATTGTTTAATTCATAGATGCCTTCAACACACACGTGGTGTGGGGCTGAGATGGCACAGGGTTTACTCAGTGAACACTGAGAGGCCCAGATTTTGAAAAATGTATTTAGTTTATTAGGAACATTCTATATTCCCTCCCTCCCTCTCTCCCTCCCTCTCTCCCTCCTTCTCCTGCCCCCCATTGTTTTTAATACCCAAGGGCTGTCCATGTTAGGTAATGTATCTACTACTAAGCTACACTTCAGCCTTAGAAACTAATAATCATCTTTTTAAAAATTCTTGAATTTTTAAAAATTAAAAAATTTAAAAAAATTAAAAAATTCTAGGGAGATGGTCCAGTGGGTAAAGCACTTACCACGTAAGCAAGAGGCCTTGAGTTTAGGTTTCCAGAACACATGCAAAGCCAAACACAGTAGTGAATGTCTGCAGTCTCAGCTATCCTGTAGCAAGATGGGGCCAGAGACAGCAGACGCCCCTGAACGTTCCGAGCCACAGCCAGGAAAAAGGAGACTCTGCCTCAAAATAAAGTAGAAGTTGAGGGCCAACTACCGAGTTACCTTCATGTATCATGTATACACATACACATATACATAGAGAAATTACAAAACATCTAAAAATCTGTTCCCGAAGCCATGCTCAGCTCAGCAATAGTTTTCGCAGATGTCACATTTTTCCAAAATTTCTTCAGAAATAAAAGACTTCTGATTAAGGCTGACCTAAACTGTGAAATGCATACTTCCTAGATTCCCCCTGCGTAGATCTTCATTGCAAGTACAAGTTCCTGATAATATGTAGCAGAGGACGGATATTCTCTTCCATCACTTCAGGCCAGTAAGAAGGGCAAGGTACTTTGCATCAGTTGCATCATTATCCGGTGCCCAAAAGAGCGAAAGCAGTGCCTTGTACCAGCTCATTACCTACGGCAGTGAGTTTGTATTTTGTTTCTCCTCTCATAATTTTCTCGGGCTTGCATCAGGTAATTGTGGAGCTGGTGATATTCTGTAACTTAGATTTCTTCCTTTTTTTTAATCCTAGCAATTAAAGTTCTGCTAATTATGGTTCTTTGGCTTCAGACTCATAGCTTTAATTCTATATAACAGAAACCACTATCTCACTGTGTGGCCATTATTTCACTAATTCTCAGCTTGTGAGATCCCTGTGTTCCCGTAAACATATACATTAAACTGCATTGCTAAGAGTAGGAATTTTATGGAAACTCATATGGCATGGGTAAAGCAAGTTACAGTTTATAAATTATGATATCTTCTTACAAAGGTTGTAAAATACTGTCTAGACTTTTAAAAACAATCATTCCAATAACAGACTATACATTTATATAGTCTGTTATATAATATATATATAATATAACAGACATTTCTGATATTTATCTGGACTACCTTTGTTATATACCTTACATTGTCTTGCTGGTTAAGGGCAACTTACTGATAAACTTAATTTTTATTTTTTTGTTCTCATTCTAGGATAACTGTTCTGAAGCATTGTTGAAGTCCAAGTGGAGCTTTGCAAACGCACTGCAAATAGCATGGAGTCAGTTACGATAATCAAAACCCCAGCATCCAGAATTTTCTGGTATTTACTCTTTGTTGATAAATACATCCTCTGTACTCTGCTTTCCAGGTCTTTTTCAATTTTCAGAAAATAATGCAAGCCCTTGACTATCAAACACCCTCATTGCCACACTTCCAGCTGGGTTCTTTTCTCAACGATGAGACCTCTGTAGAATGTGCTATGGGGAACTCCTGACAAGAGTTTACCTTAGCTATTACTTTAGTTTTGGGTTCCTGTTCTAACATCTTTGCCCCCTTCTGTAATGGTCAGTAATCTGATTCTGCTCTGCATGCACAGGCCCATCGTATGCTGACGACAAGCCGGGTTCCTGAATGCTTGGTTGGTTGGGTCGTTCACGTCTTCACATGTCCATTCAATGAGTGACAGCAGCAGAGAACAATAAAGAAACTTCTCCATATTCGTGGAGCTTGTTTTCAGGAAATTACTCATTTTATGTATCAGAAATGATACATAGCTATCATTTCTGCCTGTGTGAGCTTATAGTTTTCTTTCTGTCTGTGTTTTCAAAGCAGCTCTGCAAAACCAACCTACTCTTAAAGGTACAGTAAATTTTAGTCTTCATAACAAAACCATTCCAACTCATGCAGAGATGGGAAATTCAATTGTTGTTTACATATTACGTATGTGTTTCTTTTTTTTTTTTTTAAAGAAAATCTTTATTGAATCTTGACTGTTTTATCTTCCTCTAGCATAACGACGTTTCTTAAGAAAGTCTATATCACAATAACTTAAGATCTTCAGTGGCCCACTTGTTCAGAAGTCTGAACATCATGTGTTTGAGATGCATTTGTTTAAAAACCATCACAACAGAATCTGCCACTGCTCCAGTTCACATGGACCACAGCAATCACTGATTGGCAGCTGAACTGGTTGACCTCTGCATTAACCGCATTACATTGCATTACATTGCATGACCTCCATAGCCACAGGGAAGTGAAACCACCCTGCTTTTTCCTCTATGTACATACATAAGCCTGAGAAGGACTTTGGAAAATGCATATGAAGCATGGCATATTTTATTTGCGTTTTATTATCTTTTAGAAAAATCAGATAACCAATGACTTTAAACTTCTGTAAAATGAGGAGAGAATAAACACAAAGAAGTTTGTCATTTATTTTATCTCATACAAATCTTTCTAACAGAGTTTCTAGGTTAAGAGTAACATGAAAGGAATAGTATGGATAGAAAAGAAGAATCTTGGTTATACAGATGTCTTTATTGACTTTCAAATATCAAGATAATTCATAGAAAACATAAGGAGAAAAGAGTTATTTATTTTAACATTTTAAAGTTGAAAGACTGCCTAGCAGAATATGGTCCTAGGGCAAGACTAAATAATACTGGTCAAAAAAAAAATGTACTGATGAAGTGACTCCTAGTGATATTCTGCTATATTTATAGATTAGTGCCTTGCTCAGCCATCATCAGAGAAGATTCCTCCGGCAGCAGATGGGAAGAAATACAAAAATCACAACCACATACTACACAGACAGTGGGAGACCTTGGAACATGCATCCCTAAGTGGAATGTCTCTATTAGATCCTTCCCCTCAGAGTTTGGGGAACCCCATGGAAGAGAAGGCAAAAAGAGTGTAATAGTCAGAGTAGATGGAGGACACCAAGAAAAGAAGGCCCTCTAAACCGAAATGACAAAGCTCATGTGAACCCACAGAGTCTGAAGCAGCAAGCACAAGGCCTGCATGGGTTTGCACGAGGTCCTCTGCGCCTATGTGATGGCTTCCAGTTCAGTGTTTTTGTGGGATTCCTGAGTGTGCAAACACGTGGGTCTCTGACTCTTGCACCTTCTTTTAGGCTCTTTTCCTTCTGTTGGTTTGTCTTGTCCAACTTTGATGTGGTGGTTTTTGCTTTATCCTTTATATTTTATTTTGCTACTTTTTTTAAAAAAATGAATTAATGAATGAAAACCTAGTCACTAGAATAAAAGTTAACAATTGAGCTTTCATTTATACCTGCTGGGACAGGGAAAATCAGTTTTCTCCAATGGAGTGACACTGGGTACATCAAATCACTCCAGGAAAGACCTCATGTTTAGAAGTAGTTGACCAACATATAATGAACGCCACCATTTTTTGTTTGCTTGTTTGTTTTTGTTTTATTTTTTGTTGTTGGTTTGCTTGTTTGTTTTTGTTTTGTTTTTGTGTGTGTGCTTTGCTTAGAGTTTGAGTTTGATGATTTCTGGGTGGGTGGGGTTTATTTTGTTCTCTTGGGTTTTTGTTCTACTAGGTTTTTGTTTCTTAAGAAACAGGAAAGTTGGCTGAGTAGGGGTGGGGAGAGTATCTGCGAGGGCTTGGGGGAAGGAGAGGAATATGATGAAAATATCTTTAAATTTAAAAATCATTTTAAATAATTAAAAAACATACTGAAAAGACAAAGAGCTGAGGAACAGGAGCAAAAAGTGGTGTGAGGACACTTGGAGTCCTGGCAAGGATTTTGTTGCCATAAAGCCAAACACATGAATACATGTTTTTGTTGTTTCTTTTTAATTTTTTATTTTTTTGGGATAAGGTTTTCTATAGTAACTCTGGCTGTCCTGGAACTCACCCTGTAGGCTGGCCTCAAACCCAGAGAGGTCCACCTGCCTCTGCCTCCCGAGTGCTAGGATTAAAGGTGTGCGCCACCACTGCCCTGCACATGAATATATTTTAATTGTAAGGGATAAATTCTCTTTAGAAATTATTTCTCTTAAATTTGGGCTCAGTGATGTAGTAACTTCCCCACACTGCATAAGAACAGTCCCAGGTTCATTCTCTAGGGAAGAGAAGGAAGGAGAGATGAAAGGTAAGGAAATGGAAAGAAAAATACTTAATTTAAAACAATTAAATGTGATACACGTAAGAAAATCACACTAAGTTGGAAGACTGCCTAGCGGATTATGGACTTAGTCTAATAAATCTAACTATGATTGAATTAGTTTTGTCTTCTTTGCAAAGTGGAGTCAAAGGCATTTGCAATTATGGCAAAGTGGGCAAATAAACTACTCAATTACACATTAGGAAGGCAAATCAAAGTACCTGTTGATCACAGTGGGTGTGGCCATGGGCAGGTAGCTTCGGCACATTAATCTAAAAGATTATGATTGATTGGATAAAAATCAAGTGCTGTGGTGTGAAACTACATGACCCAAATATAGATAGGATGCAGAGTCCAGCTGACATGAATATTAAGCTCAAACTCAGACCGTCTGCACTGTCTGCTGCTTCACTGGTTTCAGTGTTTTTAGCAAGCAAAAGAAGTAGTAGTAGAACACACACAAAAAGATAAATTCATTTAGTTATGGCATATTAGCTTCCTGCAAAGCAACCCTACCAAAAAAAAAATTGAGCAATTTTTTTAAGGTATCTGCTTAAAGACATGAAAAGCAAATTGACTGAGATTATTTCCATGATTTTCAATTAAAAGGCCACTGAGAATATTTATCAGTATCGTATATCATTTGTAATGGTTTGAATGAGAACTGGTCTGTCCACCCTAGGCTCTGATTGTGTGGACTGGGAGAATGGAATGTTTATGGAACGTTTAGGAAACAAAGCCTTGCTGAAGGAAGGACTGGGGTAGACTTTGAGGTTTTATTGTACAGATCCACTTCCTGTTCCATCTGTCATCTGTGTGCAGATGAATTGTGATCAGCCATCTTCCTGCTCCAGCCCCCAGGTCTTTACTACCTGTTGCCTCATCTTCACTGCCATGATAGATTCAGTCCCTCTGGAACTATAAGCTAAAACCTTTCCTTTCCCCTAAGTGGCTTCTTGCCAGGTTATTCTATCACAGCAACTTAAAAGTAACTAATATGCTGCCTATCTCTCCTCTTATGTAATTCTTAGCAATAAACATACAAAATAAAAAGTTATGTAAACAAGAAAAAAAGCTTCCGCTATGATGATATGGACCTTTACAAAGGAATGTAAGGAAGAAGGAAGGAATAAAATAACATAATTAAATCTGAATTATCTATATATTTTTATCTTATTATTATTACTATCTATTATCTATAATTCCATAGAAAAATATATGAGAATAAGGTATAGAGTAAATAGCATGAGAGTTACTAGACTAACAAAGAGCATTCAAAGATTGTCCCTAAAATGCCAAAATAAACTATGGAATATTTTTTCTATGGTATGGGAGACTATATATACTTTTCCAGACAATTTTTGTTTACTATGTAGGAAAAGACTGGTTATTTAGGTACATTGGAAGTGGCATGTCTTGATTATCCAATGATACTATTAGACAAGTGGAAGCCAGGACACAGGACCGAAGAACTGATTTTAGTTACATATAACTGACAAATTATTTGTTTGCACAATATATTTAAAAATCTCCTGAGAATTTACAAAGAAAAATAAAACACAAAAGAGTGGCAACAAATAGAGTAAAATTGTTCAACTTCATCATTCTTTGGGGAAATACAAGCTAAAAATCACGACAGGAGAGGTAACACTACATAGGAACTATAATGGGAAGATGAATTGCGCTAATGGTTTCACACATAAAAACGGCATGATCAGCACTGTCACACTACAGAGGTGCCTACAGGTTTGAACACTCACATGGACACATGTTTGAATGCACATGTACAAATACTCACATGTGACTTCTAAACTCTGTCCCATGCATAGCTATCAGAACTGGTATGTCTGTATACCAAAAGCATGTGCACACACCATACAACACACACACACACACACACACACACACACACACACACACACTCCTAATACATATATGAATGTTCATTAGTTATACTGTATATAGTAAAAAAGTTGGTAAATGAATGACCACCAAATGTAAAATAAATGATACATCTTTCACACGATAGTCTGTCATACAAATACGAGAAGACATAAAATATTAGTAAGAAACATGGATACATTTAAAAGTATTTCCTGAGTGAAGAAAATCTGGATACAGCCTAATGTCTGTTATGTATTTTCATCAATAAGATTTCAAAATAACAAATTAATAAAATAAGTAACTAATGGTGTTGGGCTGTTAGAAGATGTGACTTTGGGTGTATAATCTGGTTGTGACTGAACAGGACACACTGGACCTGCTTGTGCTTTGGTAATATTTTATTTATTGACCTAGCTGATTTACTCAAGTTTGATGATTTTATAAAGACTTTTTTCCTGTCTGTGCAGCCATGATTTCTGTCTTGAGTTCCTTCTCTGGACTGATTTGTGCCCTCACCCCAGTTGCCCAGTGTGTAAATTGAAACCCTACATTGTGTAATGTTGGTCTTTGGGAATGGTATCTATGGGACATAATTAGGATTTGATGAGTTCTGGGAGGGTGATGCCCTGACCTGGTGTGTGTAATTCTTTGTTGTAAGAACCAGCAGAGAGCTGGTGCTGTCAGGGAAGTTCACATAAAGACACCATGGCCGCTGCAAGTCTCTGTATGGGAACCCTACCAATCAGCAACCTGATTCTGAGATTTTCCTGACCTTCGTAACAGCGACAAATAAATGTCTGTTATTTTACCTCCTTGTCTACTGTATTTACTTTTAGGAGTCCAGGTTGACTAAGGCAGCCCAGTAACTCCATGCAGGTACAAATAATGTCTTTCATGTTGTAGCTCTGTAGGTTGCACTATGACTGTTGGATAGCGAAGGGACCTGGCTAGACACCTGTCCGATCAAACCACAGTTGAAAACAGCAATGTTTCCTTAATGGATAGGTGAAAAAACAAATCTCATAATTTTCTGAGAAATTATATAATACAAAATCTCTAATAATCAGAGTGCTTATGGTTTGAACTCAATAATATATGTAAAATATTGAAAATCCACCTAATATACACCTTGTATACACTAATTTTTTAAGGGAGGGAGCCCTGGCTCCTTCTACATTGTTGTTGTTTACTCTCAACTGCTTTAAACAATACGACCTAGAAATGTGTACTCAGATATGCACTGGATTGGAATTTTTCATTTTAATTCTTCAAAAATCAACCTGCTGCTACCCCACCCCTCCCACAAAAAAAAACAAAATGGAAACTATTCAGGTAAAGCAAGACATTGGTTCTATATGTGTGAACATGTTCTTTGAAATCAAAACGCTGTGTTTAACAATAGAGCACTTTGCACCCATAATCTGTCTCATTGCGTCTATATGTGTATGTCATTAGAACATTTGTTGATGCAGAATACAGCAACATAACACCATCCTTTAAAAGGCTTTTTTCTTACCCTGTTTTCACATTGTTCATCTTTACATGTAGAGATCTCAATCAGTTATCTGGTATTTTTCCTTCCAACTGTTTCATTTCTAAACCACGGTGTTCAGGATAAATTGTTAATATTGTATGTCTTTCTCCTGAGTCATCTCATACTTAATTTGGGCTCTTGATGGTAAACTTTTCCTCTCTAGCATTTTCTTTGCAATAACACTAACATTGTTTTTAAAATAATCACAGCACTTCTATTCTAAAGCTGTTTTTAATTCTGAAGCCTCAATTGATTACTACCTTATTGATCACAGCTAATTCTTCATCCTCTTTTGCTAACAAGTTTCTGATCTGATTCCTATATTCAACTGTCTTCAATTATAGAATTCCCATGTCTTTTGTCCCTCATCCTCCACATCCCTTCCCTGAGAGTCTCTTTACCTGAGATAAGTTCACTTCTTCCTTTCCTTCCCAGATTTTGACCTGTGGCAAGGTTTTACCCTGAAACATCATATCTCCGTTGAGCAGCATGGACAATCCCTGCTACAAGATTGAATCTCCTCCGCAGTGATTTCAATTGCTGCTTTTCAATTGTTTGGGCTTACTGTTCCATAAAGCAATAAAAAAGGAAAGTCTCCACAAAGATATCCCATTTCCAGTTGGCAGGGAAAGATAATTAGTGGCTAAGAGACAAAGGATTAAAGTTGCCCAATGGAGCTGTGTTTCTAAGAAAACGTGTGTGTGTGTGTGTGTGTGTGTGTGTGTGTGTTGTGTGTGTGTGTGTGTGTGTGTTTGATAAACCATCAACAGACATTTATTGAGCATCCTAAGAATGTTTTTTATTAATAAGAATGATATAACACTTCTTCTTGAGTTTAATTTAGAAAAGAGTCTTATATTTCTATAGAGTCTCATTGTATTTGCATATACACATCACTAGAATGTTTATACATAAAGATATAACTTTTTTTTTTTACTATTTCTATTATGTTTTCTTATCTTACTTACCAGAAAAAGCTAATGTTATTGATTATGAACACCAAAATTTGGGATTTATTTTGTCTTAAAGAATTCATCATTTCTGATATCATCAGAGTCGATTTGTTCTTGCAGCAGTTAAAAATAATAGGCTTGGTGTTAAAATTCATAAAGTAATTTAAAAATTTTAATCTTGCTTCAGTGTTCCTTGGCCATTATTTCCAGTTAAGAAATAATTGTAATAATGATGGTAGAATAATATTATTATATACTCACACACTAGAGAGTTTCATAGACTTTTTTTTTCTCTCTCATTGTGTTATTTTGTTTTAAAATATTTTAAGGTAGGGCTTCTTTTCTAGGCTAGCCTGGAACTCTCTATATTGCTAATGATGACCTTGGACTCCTGATCCTGCAGCCTCTACCTCACAAATGCTAGCAAGACCAGCACTATTTATGGACATTTAAAGATTTATTTTTATCTCACGTGTATGAATGTCTGTGTGTGTGTGTGTGTGTGTGTGTGTGCACGCATGCTGTGTTTGCACCTAATGATTGTAGAGGCCAGAAGAGGGCCCTGGATCCACCAGAACTCTGAGTTGTGGATGTTTTCAAGCTGCCATGTGGATTCTGAGAATGAATTTGGGTCCTTTACAAGAATAGCAATAACTCTTAACAACTTAGTCATCTCTCTAGCCCTGCAATATTTTGGATTTTGGATTTTATTTCATTCATGGACATTTTAATGTCATTTTCCATATTAAATCTTATACAATAGAGCAGAATAGCCTAGTAAGTTAGGACATGAAGTCTGGTTAGGACATGCCCACGTCAACCAAGACAAGGATGATTACACAGACAATGGGACCATGAATCTAGGTTAAAAAAATAAATCCAGAATCTACATATCTAGTGGTCCCATTTCAGTTAGAATAATGATTTAACCAGATGTATTTTAGTTGCAAGAGACAAAATTCTACTCAAAGTAATTACATTTTTGTTTTGTTTTGTTTTGTTTTTTTGAGACAGGGTTTCTCTGTTGTAACTCTGACTGTCCTGGAACTCACTCTGTATACCAGGCTGGCTTCAAACTCACAGAGTTTGCCTCTGTCTCATGAGTGCTGGGATTAAAGACATGCACCACCACTGCCTGGCTCAAAGTAATCACTTTTTTTTTTTTAGTGCCAAGCAAATGTGATGTCCTGGCCTATGAGCTGAGTTGGGTGCAACAGCTCAGCTATTGACCACGTTGTCTCACAACCCAAAATTCAGCAACTATGAAGGACCAGGGTTCAAGTCTTGTCTACTGTTTCCACGTGTTTGTCTGATTAGTTGGAAAGAAGTGGATGAGACTGAACACGGGTTCTCAGTGGCATACTGTGCTCAACTTCAAGGGAAAAACACACATCCTTACTGGGCTTTAAGAGTGTACTGGGTTTTCAGAAAGAACTAAACGAGATTTTGTACTGCAAATATGATTCTGTCTTATGTGACATCAACGAGGCAGTAAAAGCTGGGTTAACAGTAGAGATGGACATTTATTCTTTCCATGAATAGGGAGTTTAGTGTATTATTTTCTATATAGGAAAATGTGTTTCTATGTATACAAAATAAAATTATAAGTAGAGTTGAAACAATGTATATGAAAAAATGAAAACATGAGGTGGCGGCTTAATAAACTAAGGATGATGTAAGAGTCCACAGGTAAAAAAGAGAGACGGACTGGGAGGAAATAATTAGAGAACTGGAAGAATGATGTCAGGAAAAAGCTCTGGTTCTGTTTATCTGAGGAAATAAGCCAGATCTAAGGATAACATAAAGCAAAATAAGGACCAGAGATATTGGATAGCTTCTTTTGGTCACTTAAGTCTGTCTAAACACACAGGCAATTAGATTGGATCTAGAGGACTATTAGAAGCTTTCAAGAACCAGAAAAAATTATTCTAGAAGAAAGACAAATAAATCTTCAGAAATTTAGATTGTGGTATTCAAAACAGAGGGCTTGCAAATCTTACACATTGTGATAAACTCCTTTCTATACGTCATAGTGCTATAGTTGGAATGTGTGTTTCACAGAGCCCCATGTATTAAAAGCATGCTCACCATGGTGATGGTGCTGGGGTTAGTGGACTCATTAAGAGACACTAAATGAGTCTACTAAAGGAAACTAAGTCACTGAGTCTACGGTTTGTAAGTGTTCATTGGGAACTTTGACCCTTCTTTGGCATTCTTTATCTTTCAAGCCACCTGCTTCAACACATCCTCCAGTCATCACGAAGTGCCTTAGCTTTGGCACAAAACTGACAGAGCCATGGAACTGTGAATTTAAATCTCTAAATCTTTGAGCCAAAGGAAACTTCCTTCCTTTGACTTTTTTTTTTTTCTAGAATTGAGCATTAATCATGAGAAAAGTAGTTATAATAAACTCTTCATTTGAGTCACTGACTCTTCACCTAAATGACTCTTTGCCTAGCTTGGCTTTGCACTGACCCCCCAGAAGAGGGTTCTATAGATTTCCATGTCCCTATATTTGGAACCCCTTCAGAGCATCAGTCTGCAGAATTACATTTCAATATCC
Source organism: Cricetomys ansorgei (assembly GCA_026225945.1). Taxonomy (NCBI): domain Eukaryota; kingdom Metazoa; phylum Chordata; class Mammalia; order Rodentia; family Nesomyidae; genus Cricetomys; species Cricetomys ansorgei. The sequence continues at coordinate 968,507 of JAMJFZ010001038.1, read as the reverse complement.
AACCTGTTCTTCCCTCCCCTAGGGTATTTGTGTTTATTGTCCCTTTGTTTGAAACAAACAAACAAAAAATAATAATCCTGATTCTCTACTCCTACCTTTTGACTACAAGACATTCCTAGAGACCTTCAACAGTGTTTAATAACAGAAGTAAATTACATTACTGAATGCAATGGACAGAAATACCATGAAGTTGTTATGTTAGAAGGCTAAGAATTTTCTTTCAGTTCTACCAATGAGAAATTTAGGATTGAGTAGTTACATTTCTTCTTTAAAACAGAGTATCAATGTGAGGTTAAGCAGGCAGCAGATCTGGTGCTTTTGTGAAGTGCTTTTGTCAAGAAGTTCAGTTTGAGGAGGACGATGAAGATATGATAAACAGCCAAAGTGGACAAGAAGAAGCCAACCACATACATTATGGAGCATCAGCAAAACAGAGACTTGCCTGATTTTCTCTATGACTTCACTCATCACTCCAAATTCCCTCAATATAGTCTTCTAAGAATGACTTTACTTCCTAAAGCCACTTTTGTGCAAACAGTTCTTACAGAGGCCCGATTCTGGGCTATCTAGTGTTGAGTCTTCTCTTCTGAAAATGACAAGCAAAGGAAGAAACCTGACTAGCTAGTGAGAAAAATCCTTATGTTTTGGGCTCCTGGGTGTTCATTGTCCTGTGATTTGGGGTATTTACACTGGTTTGCACATTGTGAATCTTGCAAAGCCCTCTTTGTTTTCACACTCATGAAATCTGCCTTTTTATGATGACAGTCCATCCTTCTGCCATGACGCATCAGAGCAGCCAACGATTCATCAACTTCTGGGTACAAATCCCATGTCTCAAAGTTTTCAGCTTTGCTCAGTAGCTTCATCATACAATTCGAAGCTCTTCCTCAAAGTTCTGCAGCTTTTACCTTTTGGAGAATATCACATTTTCAAAGCACCAGCTGAATACAGATTCAGTAATAAATAAAAATCAAGGAAAAAAGTTTCTTAATTTTTTAATCCATGACTAAAAACGTTCACTTCGCCTTTTTTTTTTTTTTTTTAATAAATGTTTACCTGTCTACTGGGAATGCTTTGATTCTCTTTGGTCTCTTTCTTAATCCATGTTGGCTGTCAAAAACACGTCTCTTTTATAAACTGAACTTTGCTGTTTCTCTCATGGTCTCTTCTAATTCATCTGTGAATTGTCTATTCCCTGGTTTTAAGTATTTGCAACCTGCACATGGTTTTGATCAACTGTAGTCATCTTGGTAATGACAACTAGTAGTCTGCTAGATGAAATATGGGAATTTTCAACCTTGCTTTTTATGTGTTGGGTATTGGCATTAACTCATCCCACTATAAACAAAATCTATTGAAGGTACATAACTTTCTCCCAAGTATTCATTCCTGATTTAACTACAATATTAATCTCCTTTTACATTTACCCTAAGTTGCATAGCTCTAAAGCAGATATGGTAAATAAATATTTCTCTCTCTCTCTCTCTCTCTCTCTCTCTCTCTCTCTCTCTCTGTGTGTGTGTGGTGTGTGTGTGTGTGTGTGTGGTGTGGTGTAGTGTGGTATGGTGTGTACATACATGTATCACATCATGGGTATTGGAGCTAAAGGATAACTTTGTGAAGTAATATCTCCCCTTCAGCCATTACTTGAATCTCAGGAATTGAATTCAGATCCTCAGCCTTTGTTGAGAAATCTCAGACTCCCAAGGCAGGCGCCTTTACTTACTGAGCCATCCACTTGGCCCCTACACTGCTCTTTCTTATCCCCTGCCCTCACTTTCTTTCTCTTCCCTGGTCAGTTTCATGTCCTTGTTTCCCCTGTTGTCTGTACGGAAGACAACATGTAATACTCGTCCTTGTTGGACTGGCTTGTTTCACACAAGATGCTCTCTGGATCCATATTGTTTCCTGTAATGCAATTTGTTTTTCTTTTTTGACAGAGTAAATCTCCATTATGTATTTAAACCACATTTGCTCAATCCATTCATCTATTGATGGCACCAAGGTTGATGGATTAATTTGCTATGGTGAATATAATGTCATAAGAATCAAGGGTATACAAGTGTCTCTCTGGTAAACTGGCTTAGATTCATTTTGGTATGTGCTGAGAGGGAACGTACTAAGAAGAACCAGATGAGAGCATGAGAGCGCTAGTTTTAATTTTTGGAAAAGCCTCCACAGGTACAGCAGTGTACCCATTCCCACTAGAGTCCAGAAGCCCCCACCCTCATGCACACATGGTCCTCAAGGATGATTCTCTGCTCCTTTCTTACTCATCTTCATTCAGTAATTACTGAAGACTGCTACAACCCTTGATGCTCTGGGACCTAAAATCTCCAGGCCGTCCTCACGTTAGAATCTCCTGTCCTTAGACAAATACGTGAACTAAAAATCATGATAATTAAATATGATACAAAAATGCACAATTTTCATCAACATTTAAATTAGAGATCCGGCTAATGTTGAGAAGTTGAAAGTGCAGTGGGGAAACTTCTATGTAAAAGAGATGCTTAAATTCAAATACTTACATAGTAGGGATGTTACTTAGGTAGTAGCAAGAGTTCATCACTCAGAATAGGTTAGGCTCTACTGAAATAATGAATTATATGGATAATTAAAATAAAGTTTTTTTTTTTTTCATGGTGAGTCTCCTCTTCAGAACATGAGTTCTTTCACTCACATGGATTGCTGAAGCGAGTTCATTCACTTACAAAATAGTATGCTGGGGAGATGAGACAAAGCTGGGGGTAACCAGGGAGTAGCCAGAGTTAGACAACGCCACGTGATCAATGAACTTCTCTTGGGGCTGGCTGGTGATGGCTCAGGTAGATAGTGCATGGAAAGCAAGACTATAGAGAACATGTAACTTCAGATATGGGAACCAAATTGTCTTAGTTTTGTGAATTGTCACTGTTTAGCCAAAAAGGAAGATTTTTATAAAATGGATTTACTACTGCTAACAAAGAGAACTTGAGTATAATCCCTATATTCCTCAAGGTGGCAGGAGAAAACAGACTCCTGAGACTTGTCCTCTGACCTTCATTTGTGAGCCCTGGTGGCCTTTGCAAGCCTACACACACACACACACACACACACACACACACACTTAATAAAATAAGTTTTAAAATGTCAAGTATGTAGTGGAATAAATGCTCGCTTTAATGTACACCAGGCACATTAAGTGAACCTGCTGTGTTGCTTCTGTGGCCTTGGACCTGGGATTCTTCTCAGGTCATTTCTCTGCCATCCTTTTCCAAGATGGGTGCTAAGGCTGCCATGGCCACACCCAGTTTCAAGTAATGGGGAATGAAACAGTGGAGAAGCAGCCAGCCTTCCTCAGAGACTTCTTGGGAGTTCCGTATCACATACTCACCTTGACCTCAGTCGACAGACTTACCCTGTAATTATACTTGGTTAAAAACGGGTCATTCCATGATGTTTCAAGCAATGCATTTGGATACTATCAAAATTATTTTCATTCATTAGAAAATTAGGAAAGCTGCATTTGACAAGCAGTCTAAAACCTCTACCACCAGCTTTCAAAATTATTTCCAATGCCCCTTTAAGTTTATTTTACTCGTGGACAAAACCACAACATTAGGAAGATTACGATCCTGTTTGTTATTTTGCTAGGACACACTAATTTTAAGAAAGAAATAGTTCTCCTGGCTTCCTGTTTCTCTGTCTAGAGCTCATTCCTGTCTTCTCAAAATTTTCATTCTTTGTTAAGAAACGAATTGCAAATTATGATTGACAAATGTATGTCATTCCTTGTGCACATTTCTACTTTGGATAGAACTAATTTAAAATGGACATTTTGGAGACAGACTTTTTCCATCTCTCTCCACTGGCTGAGTCCTATATGATGCAAGGATTCTCTGGCAATCTAGTCTTTAAAATTTAATCTTTGAAGATGATATAAATGACCGTGGGAACATCTATAAACACATCTGGGCAGATTTAAAACAATATTTAAAATTATTTTTATTAAAAATAAGCTGTACTGAAACTCTTGATTATAAAGTCTTATTACTTTTCAATGGGGTCAATACATCAGAAAAGGAATAAGCAATTTATTAGCGATTCAATTCCCTCATCAACTTGGAGATTCTGTTTGGAGATTCCACAAGCAAAGGTTATAATTAGTCTGTAAAGATGCTGGGGTCCAAGCTGCCCATGAAAGCAGACTTTCATGAAACTCATGTTTACAGAGAAATTGAAGCAACCCTCAGTTCCAACTGATGACTTTCGGGAAGAGGTTGACTTACTGCCCTGAGATTTTAAGCTTGGAGCAAGAAACTCTAAGTGTCCATTTTCATATTAAATAACACTTTTAAGAATCATTTCTTATATTTAACAGATACTATGTAAATAAAATAAAATCAAAGTAGTCCTTAGATATCAGTTTACTCTAAAACCTACCCACTATGCATTTAAAAAAATCCTAGAGCAGTTGATAAAGTTTTGATATCTTTTTTCTCATATTCAATGTACTCAATTCAGATGGAGATTAAAACATGGCTTTAAAAAGAGCTGCCTGACAAGCCTTAGGTACCTATAGCTCAAAATCAGGGCTACTGGGTGCAGAGTGATGCCATACAGTGGCTGGAGAGATTATTTGCCTTGGGAGATTTCTTTTTCTTTCAGTGATTATCCACTCACCCACCATGTTTGAAAGTAGTGATTGTATTATACAGTGATCATTAAGAACTTGTTTATTTTTACAAACACGGTCAGAAGTTTTGCTTCCCACAGACGTTGGGGAAGTAGAGAAGTAATAAGAGTATTCTTACAGAGGGAAGCATCTGGCTGAGTGTCAGAGGCATAGTAGGACTTTAAAAATAGAAACTCGCTAAGGTATTGTCATAGAGAACAATCCTGAGACTCAGCTTTGGCACTGACATCTCATAGAAGAAAAGGGGGAGGGGTGGCTGTCTCTCCCTCTTTCTCTCCCTCTCTTTTCTTCTTCCTAACAGAAAGAGTATGTTTCCCAAGAGCCATTGCATATTATTTAAATATCCCCACATCCGTGCATCAATGTCTTATGTCTCTCAAGTTCGGGATACAGGACTTCATTTTTTCAATAATAGGGGTCAGGAATAAGCCGTAGAGGTTGCAGTCTAACTCTGGGAGGGAAAGCTCATGTTTCACTCCCAGGTGATTTCTGTTAGGAAAGCAGCAACTCCAAGGTTTAACAGAAAACCCACAATAGCAACACTATCGATCTCTCCATTTTTATCATTTGTGTTATAAATGAACAATTCTGCAATAGAGATTTCTTAATAATCTTTTAGAATCAGGGTGTATGGAGTGCACATTTAAAAAGAGCTTAATCATTTCAGTTTGAGCCATGTAAAATGCTTAACATTGTTCAGAATGAAATAAGCATCATTGCTTATTAAATTAAATGCATTCCATCATTGCTGATATTTACTAACCTTTGGATTTTCTAACTTTACAATTGATCTCATGCCCAATGAGGAAGGTGCCATCCACAAATATGCACCATTGTCCTTTGTTCCTTCTTAACTAACTAAGGTTTACCTTTGAATTGTTCCCTTTCTTACATCTTATGAGAGGCATAGGAACAATGATGTTTCCTGTCATTTGAAGACCACTCTGTAGTCGTGTTCTTTGTGACACATGCCAGATGAAGAATGATAAGACTTCAGTACTGAAAAAATATGTTTATGTGGGGAAAAAGTTAAAGATTTTATTCTTATCTTGGGCAGAACATTTCTGTACATGTCCCCTGAAGTGTGTCATATTGAAATTCAGATTCCCTCTGCTCTATTCAGCACAGACAAAGGCCAATTTCAGTGTGATGCCTCATCTCATAACTGCTGTGGTTTGCGGCCCATTTCTTAAGCAGGAAGTTATTCCCAGACCTGGCCAGTGCTGATGCCTAGCAGATGGGACTGCCTTGTTCAGCACTCCAGGAGTGCTGCAGTAGGTGACATTATAGGTATACCTTTAAAGGTGTAATAGGTATACCTCTATAGGTGTAATAGCATACCTTTATAGGTATAATAGCATACCTTTATAGGTATAAGCTTTTCATGCATCACAGGAAGACATCTCCAGGTTCTGTAGTATGCTGTTCTTGAGGAATCACATGCTCTACTATGTGAACACCTTTGTGTAACCAATTAACTGGAGTTCTTTCTCCACGTCTCCAGAGTGGGCAGCTGTCCTCTGGCTCCTGTCTTTGCCCCATGTCTGTCCCTCCTCAGTCCGCCACTCTTTTCTCCGCCCCTCACTCCCAGTTTCCCAGTCTTTCTCGGGTCACCACTGCTCTACTCCCCGCAGTTAGACAGAGTCTGTAACATGTAGGTATGGGTGTGTAGGGCTTAGATGTTACTAAGCAGAGAGTTCTGGAAATGGATTAAGCATGGCTTTCTTTGTGCAGTGTTCTTTCTTATGGCTTCACCCTGCAAGGCTCCATGTGGCTTTCCTGCTTCTGTCTCCTGAGTTCTGTCTTGATCCTGCACCATATCTAACATTAAGCCCATGCAGCCTATGCTCTATCCCAGGCTTCTTTGCCCACATCAGACACAGAACCAATAAAGGAAGTCAAGATGCCCAGGTCTCATTACAAAACTTCAAACATATGAAAGATAAAGACAGTATTTTTTCTGCCCCCAATTCCCAGAAAGACAAACTATCAGTCTTTTATAAATGTTCTCCAATGATACTTACCTGAATGAAACTCAGGACACAGAAAATCATAAAATGTCACCTTAAAAAAAATCATAAATGTCATCAAAGAATTAAAGAAGTTAAAAGAAGGCACCAAAAAAGAAACAGCTTAATGCACTTAAAGAGAATAAAAATCTAAGTGACACCTAAGAAAACACAAACATAAGGCTTGTGTTAGTCACTGCTCTATTGCTGTGAAGAGAAAGCATTATCAAAGCAATTTTTATAAAAAGGAAGCATTTAATTTGGCTTGCTTACAGTTTCAGAGTCTTGGTTCATTATCATCATTGTCTGGAACATGGTGACAGGCAGGCATAGTGGTGGAGAAGCAGCTGAGAGCTACAGTCTGGTCTACAGGCAGGGGTGGTGGGCGACTAGACCTGGCTTAGGTTTTTGAAACCTTGTAGCCCATCTCCAGTGATACACTTTCTCCAACAAGGCCTCACCTAATCCTTCTCAAATAGTGACACTCCTTGATGACTAAGCATCCAAATATATGAGCCTACAGGGACCCTCCTTTTTTTGCCCTCAAGAATCTTTTTTCTTTTTCTTTTTCCTGATTTATTTTATTTATGAATGCTGTATCTGTAAGTACATCTCCATGCTAGAAAAGGGCATTTGATCTCATTATCGATGATTGTGAGCCATTTTGTGGTTGTTGGGAATTGAACTCAGGACCTCTGGAAGAGCAGTCAGTCAGTGTTCTTAACTGCTGAGCCATCTCTCGAGCCCTCATGGGGACCATTTTTATTCAAACCACCACAAGACTTAATGATATGATGAAGACAATCCAGGATTTGAAAAATGAATTTAATAAAGGGCTAGAACTATTGATGGGAACTCAAACTGAAATGAAGATAGATTACCAAATTAGAGAACACAGATGAAAACCTTACAAGTTGAATGGACCAACTAGAAGATAGAATGCAGGACTTGAAAATAAATGAGAGGAATTAGACAACACAAGCAAAGAATATGAAAAAAGTTAAAAATCACAGAAGAGTAACATGTAGAAAATGTAGAACTCTAAGAAAAACCAAATATTTGAATTATAGGCATAAAGGAGAAAAATCCCAGGTCAATAGCATATACCAGATCTTGAACAAGATTATAGGGAAAAAAAACCTCTCCCAAACTAAGGACAGACATCCCATTCAGATAGGAAGCACACAGAACACCAAATAAACAAGACTCAAAAAGGATCTACCTACAGCATATCATAATTAAAACCCAAATTCACAGAATAAAGAAAGAGTATGAAAATCTCCAAGAGAAAAAGAACATAAGTCACATATAAAGGAAATCCATCAGAATAATAGCTGATTTCTCAGTGGACCCTTTGAAAGCCAGAAGATCCTAGAACAATGCACTCCAATTTCTCAGAGACCACAGATGCCAGCTTAGCCTACTGTATCCATCAAAACTATCTGCCATAACTGAAGGGAAAAGAAAAACTTTCCATCATTCAAACAGACTAAAAGAATTCATATCCAACATATCTGACCTAAAAATATCATGAAAGAAATACTTTGGGTTGAATAAAGAAATGAACATAGTTGTGAGATTCTTAAAAAAAATGAAGCTATAATTACTGAAATACAGAGCATTACTAGAAACAAACAGCAAAATGAGGATCATAATCAACACATACCTTTCAATAATAACTTTAAATATCAATAACCTCAACTCTCCAATCAAAAGACACAGGCTGGCTCAATAGATTAAGAAACAAAGTCCTCTGCTCCCAACAGCTGCTGTAGGATCCCTCTCTGGTGATGATTGTCCTAGGCACGAATCTATGAACATAGCAGAAAGGAATCACCGAGGTGCTATCTGGTCTTCAGTTCCTTGCTAGCCCTACAGTGTCAGACATGGGCTCCCTCCCTTTGGGTGGGGTTGAAGGAGCTTCAAAGAACTCCAGGTAAGGGGGGAGTGATTGGTGGGACTAGGGGAGTTGAGAACACCAGGAGAACGTGCCACAAAGTCAACTGACCAGGACTCTTAGAGGCTCACAGAGACTGAAGCAGAAGACATGGAGCCTGGAGGGCCCCCTTCATATATCTTAAGGTTGTCTGGCTTGGTGTTCTTGTAGAGCTCCTAAAAGTTGGAGTGTGTGTGTGTGTGTGTGTGTGTTGGGGGGGTGGAGTGTCTCTGACCATTTTACCTGTCCCTGGGACCCTTTTCCTTTTCTTGGGTTGCCTCATCCAGCCTTGATGTAGAGGCACATGTGTAGCAGTACATTGTAGTCTTTTACTCTCAATTTAGAGGAGAAAGGAAAGATAGAAATCTTTACCTGCTTTTACAAGCAGCCTTAATACAGAGAGAGAAAGGTAAAAATCTTCACAGCCTCTTTTTAGACTGTCCTAAGCTCAAATCTCTACAGCCTTTGTTCTCTTAGAAATTATCTCACGTACAACAGCAACCCAACCAACCAACCACCAACCAATGCCCAACCCTGACTCTTGGGGCTTCAGAACTTTTATACCCTAAGCCAAAAGTTCCCATAAACCCATGCAGCACTCAAAACCATAGACAAGCTACAGCTGCCAGAAAGACTACACCCAAGCAAATTATAGCCACCTGCATCAAGAATTCCAATTCCAACTCGTAAACAACTCATATACCACAGCTGGGGTGGGAACATGAACCTCTAGTGACTAGTCAGTTAAACCAAAAAGCTTTTCTTAACATAAAAATTCCAAGTGTTCCTCTACACTCATGTCTGGCCTTGATCCATCTTGTTATGCCCAATTCAATGTGTAACCTTGCAAGGCCTGCTCCTTTCTGAGAGGAATTAGGGGTGATGGTGGATCAAGGGAAAAGGGAAGATGGGGGTAGTGGGAGACGGGAGAGAGAGGAGGCTGGGGTCTGGACTTATTGTATGAGAGAAGAAAAAATAGATTAAAATTATAAAAAAAAAAAGAAGCATTGTCTTTCAATAAGACAAATCTTCAGCTTCAGAAAAAAAAAAGAAACAAAAAGTCTATCTTTCTGTTGTCTACAAGAAGCTTTAAAGATAGTCACCATCTTAAAGCGGAGGGTACCATTTTAAAGTGAAGGGATGGTAAAATGGATTCCAGGGAAATGGAACCAGAAAACAAGCAGGTATTGCTATTCTGGTAGCTGAAGGGAAAAAAGACTTCACTCTAAAGTTAGCCAAAAGAGATAAAGAAAGATACTTTATTCCAAGCAAAAGGAACAGTTAACCAAAACACAAGATCATAGAAGAAAACATCTCCATAATCATTTGGATACAAGAAGCACACAGAATACCAAATAGACAACACCAGGGTAGAAACTCCACACAGTGTATCATAGTTATATGTATATATACAGAACAAAGAAATAATATTTAATAAATAGTCTATACATTTATGTATAACAAATAATAAATATATAGGATCAGACTCTGGAACAGTAAATTTCATAAAAAGACTACTACCAGTATTGAAGGCACAGCTTGGTATTCACCAATAAATAGATGATTTCAGTACCCCATTTTCTCCAATACATAGGTCTTCTGAACAAATCATAAACAGATTCTTTAGTGTCAGAATTAAATGGAATTATACATGAAATGGACTTAACAGATATATAGATTATTCCACACAAACTCCAAAGAAGATACATTATATTCAGCAGAAGTTTCTCTAAAATTGACCACATCCTGGGAGATGAAACAAATCTTAAACTCAAAGATTGAAACAACTCTTTATATCCCATCTAACCATAATGTAATAAAACTTAAAGTCAACATCAAATGTATCTCTAGTAAGTACACACTCAGAGAGATCAAACAACTCATTACTTAATGATGTAAGGGTCAAAGGAAAAATCAAGAAAGAAATAAAATTCCTAGAATTAAATGAAAATGAAAACACAGCAATACAAACCCTTTGGGGCACACTGAGAGAATGAGATGAGGGGATATACCTCAAAATAATAAAGACTATATGACAAACCCACAGTCAAAATCATCAAAAATGGAGCAAAAGTTTAAGTAATCCCATAAAATCAGGAATAAGACAGCTGTCCATCATCCCTACTCCTTTGCAATATAGTGCTCAAAGCCTTAGCTGGAGCCATAAGTCAAAAGAAGTAAATCAAAGTGGTACAAATATGAAAATAAGTCAAAATATATCTATTTGCAAATTACATGATATTATACATAAGAGATCCCAAAATTCTACCAGAAACTTCTAGAAATTATCAACAGTCTCAGCAAAGCAGCAGAATACTCTCAAAAAAATCAATAGCTTTTCCATACACCACAAACGCATTGAGAAAGATTATGAACACACTCCCATTCGCTATAGCCACAAAATAAACATATTATCTAGGAATAAACCTAAACAAATAGATAAAAGACTTCTACAATGGAAACTAAATTTCTAAAGAAAGATACTAGAAAAATGGAAAGTTTCCCCATGCTCATGGATCGATAGAATTAATATGGTGAAAATGACCATTACACCAAAAGCAGCTTACAGATTCAATCCAATCCCAACCAAATTCTCCATAACATTCTTCACAAAAACAGAAAAAAGTTCAAAAATGTATATGAAACCAAAAATGATCCCAAATACCCAAAGTGAGTCTAGCAAAATAAAGATAATGTTGGAGGAATTCTATTCCATATCTCAAGATATATTACAAAACTGTAATAAGAAAGCCAACACGCTACTGGCACAAAACCAGACACATAGACCAATGGATCAAAAAAGAAGATCCAAACTTGAGTACATGTAACTACAGACAAGAAGGCAAAATATACATAAGAGAAAAAACATCATCTTCAACTAATGGTGCTAGGAAAAATAGATGTCCACAAGTAAAAGAAAGATGTTAGACCCATGCACCTTGCACAAAAGCAAGCTCCAAATGGGTCAAAGACCCAACTGTGAAATCTGAGATGTTGAGATGCTAAAAGAAAACATAGGCAGTACCCTATAGGATATAAGGTGTAGGAAAGGACTTTCTGAATAGGACTCCATTTGCCCAGGAATTAAAGCGAACAATTGACTATTGAGATGTTATACACTAAAAAGGTTCTGAACAGCCAAGAAGATAGTCAGTTGAGTGAAGAGGAAGTCCACAAGGTACAAAAGAATCTTTGCTAGCTGTGTGTCTGGCAGAGGATTAATATCCAAAGAGCTCAAATAACAGTCAAGAAAACAAATGGCTCCTTTGAAAATGACTGTGGATTTGAATATTGAATTCTCAAAAAAAAAATTGACTAAGAAATATATCAAAAAACTCTCATCATCCTTTGCAATTAGGAAAATATAAATGAACATAACTCTGAAATTCCATATTACCCTGGTCAAAATGTTCAACATCATCAAAACCATAGGCGATAAATGCTAGAGAGAAAAAGGAGAACCTGCCTTCACTAGTAGTGAGACTGTACACTAGTCCGAAGTCCAGGTTCTCTAGAAATCAGTCAGTGTGGAGGATTCTCAGAAAACTAGAGAATGAATATACTTTATTACCCAGCAATATAACCCCTCAGACTATGCCTGAAGGACTTTCCATCTTACTTCACAGAAAGGTTAGCAACATTCATTGCTGCTTTATTCACAAGAGCTAAGACATACAAACAACCTAAATATCCTTCCATTGATGAATGGATTATGAAAAATGGTACATACAAACAATGAATACTATCAGCTATAATGAATACCAAATACAAATGAATGAATAAACCAAAAATAAGAATACCAATCATAAAATTTATGAGCAAATGGATACAACTAGAAAAACAAATGGTTCATATTTCCTCACCTGTAATTCCCAGATCCAAATCTTCAGATACGTGTATACAACGTGGAGTAACTGTGGAACCAGTAAATTAAAAATGGATCATGGGGATTAAGCACTAGAGAGGGGAATATCAGGATACGGGTTGTAAAAGAAAAATTGAAAAACAGGGAGGACTTAATTTGGGAGTAGGGAGGGACAACAAACGGGTGGGATCCAGGGAATAGAGATAGATAACACTGAGAATGTTTGAAAAAGCAGTAAGGAATCATAATTACACATAATGCACACACACACACACACACACACACACACACACACACACACTTCAGGTAAAGTGAAAGGATAATGAGAATATTCTAAGATCCAGAGCCAGGCATGGGAAATCTTTTGAGTTGTTGGTCAGGGAAATCTAAGTGACTCCCAAAATAATGTAGCCTATCATTTTTGCCCCTTGTTGTCCTCTAGAAATAGAAATCCCTGTTGCTGAAGACAATGTGCACTTTGGACACATGTCATAGAGGGATTGAATTGGATTGACCTTTCCTGACAGTCAGGTTTCCTATTACCAGAAGGTGCTATACAAGTTACCAATGAAAGGAAGCAATCAATAGTCCTACCCAGCTGTGACAGCGATGAGCCAGAGCAAGAACAGCGTGGAAAGATACCCATAATGAGCAATAGTGGGATTCATTCCATAACAAACAGGTATCTGATTGGATGTAGAGCTCGCTCAGCGGGACAGAAGTCATGGCTGGTACTGGAAACCTAGCCAACTCCTTGAGGCTAGTGAGGTCATAGGTCTCAGGTGACATTTTACTGCTGTCACTTTCCTAAACCAGTATAACTTCTAACTGCATTTGAAATACTCACCCTTATACACACAGGCAAGTGTATCTCTTATCACTCAACAAAGAAGCTTCTCCTTGCATCAAACAGAGACCATTACATAAAACCACAGCTGGTCAAAATGCAGCAAGCAACTGATCAAAGGGTACTAAGACCTAACTGATGTGTCTACAACACAGCTCCACGACTAAGTCTCTGGTAAAGTAGAAGAAGAGGTGATGAGAACCAGAGGACTATACAGACTCAGCAAGTTGTATTTACAGATTATGGGTGTGTGCATGTGTATACACATATGTATTTATATATGTAAAACAATGATATGTGTATAACAATATATGTATATGATTATGTGTGTTATATAACAATATATACACAGTAATGAAATATATATACTATATATAACAATCATAATTAAAGAAAAAGACGACTCAAATTTGAGGAGATGGAAAGGGGATGCAAGGAGTTAGAGGAAAGAGAAGAAGGGGAAATAATGTGATTATACTTTAATTAAACAAATGGCAAAAGCATGGTAAAATAAAATTAGAAATAAAACCAATCTGAATACTTACATATGTCATTCTATAGACGGGTGTTTTCAGTGATTAATAGCAGATTGCATGATAGATTGCTGCTTATTTTTAAAAAAAAAAAAAAAACACTGGAAAAATCCAGTTGAATCATTTTGCATTTCTACCAAAGTGTTTGAACATTCAGTCTGTGTCACTGTGGTAAATACTTCTTATGTTAAGTTTTAATTTAAATTCTTAATTTTAACCACTCTAATAAGTCAAATTCCACCCCCTCTTTTTTTTTAGTTCCAAGCCTTCATGCCTACCAGGCCAGCACTCTATTGCGCTCTAGACCCAGCAGTGCTTTGCCTTTGTTGGAGACCACTACAGACGGTGACGTTTTCTTTGCTTATTTGTTCACCTCAGCATTTTCCAAATACCTGCCTGTATGTCATATATTTTTTGTAGTGTTACTGTTCAGACATTATGTCCATTTTTTAATTAAATTTTTGTTTCATCTTTTATGAAATTTTTAGTAATTCATTGTATACTCTGTACAAAATAATTTATCAGATTTATTATACGTATGTGATATATTTTGTATTTTATTTACTTATTTCAGTGCTGTCTTGCAAAGAGCAGAAGTTTTACATTTACATTTACATTTCATGGAGAACAATTTGCTAACATCTTTTATAAATATTCCTTGGATATCATGTCTCAGATATATTTGTCTAATTTAAGATCATAATGATTTGCTTCTATGGGTTCTACGTTTTAGATTTTACACTTAAGCTTCTGATCAATCTTTAGTTAGCATATTTACAAATAGATGTTCGCATATAGATTTTGCATTGAAATAGGTTTTGTTGAAAATCACTAAGCCATATATATATAGATATGGCCACATTTCCATATTCCTCTATTGATTTGTTGGCTCATTTCTCTGCTGATATCATACCATTTTGATTATGGAATCATATAATAAAGACTTTTGACATCTCAACTTTAAAGTTCATTTTCCTGCCTATTCAGAGTTCTTTGCATGTTTACATAAACTTCCAATGTTGCTCATTGATATATACAGAAATCTTCACTGAGATTGTGATCGTTGTTATACTGAACCTATAATGCAGAAAAGTTTTAACAAAAAATTGAATCCTCTAATATATGAACACATTATCTTTTCTTCATTTCACGTGCTTCTTAACTTACCTCACTACTTTGGTGTTAGTACACTAGACTTGAACATGCTTCACAGCAGTTTTATCTCTAATAATATTTTATGTGGTTTATCTCTCCTCCCACCCCCACCAATCCTGCCATGTTCTTAAAGAATAAAGCTCCTTGTAAAGAAAAAGGTCAATGTGGCAAGGATTTCTGTCTGTGGCCAAAAGGCTCTGAGTATGTAAGTGAACTCAGAAAGTGCAGCTTGTCCCCCAGTCAAGAATACAGATGAGGACAACCCCAGTGAACACTTTGATGGCAGC
This sequence comes from Cricetomys ansorgei, assembly GCA_026225945.1. NCBI lineage: Eukaryota > Metazoa > Chordata > Mammalia > Rodentia > Nesomyidae > Cricetomys > Cricetomys ansorgei. The sequence continues at coordinate 953,200 of JAMJFZ010001038.1, read as the reverse complement.
CTCCTGAGTGTGGTAGTCACAGGTACCCAGCAAAGTCACATAGACCATAGTCCACATAAACTGTGAGACAAGGAATAGTTGTCTGAATTCTCTGAGTTTTGGAGGGACTTAAAGCAGAGCAAACTTTACACCATCTGCATAACATATTCAAATTATGCTTTTGCACGAACGTGTACAAATAATCACTTAAATCAAGCCCATCAACTGATATTAACTATCTAGGTATACTCTATGAAAGTATGATTAGAGAAAGGATCTGGTTATGTGTGAGAGTAGAAATACCATGAACCCAGCATACACAAAATATAGCGGTAATATTTTATTTGATGTAGTGTTATAAATATATATATAATTTAATCCAAAATTAGAGTTAGGTTTAGTAACAAAATACCTTACTCTGACTCTGTCTTTTAATTTAAAAATAAAATGATGAAAAATATAGAAAAATAATAATTCAGTTGAAGAAGTAATAATTCAATCTCAAGTTATACATTTGAACTTGCCAGACACCATGTAGCTATCTGGAACCAGGGCACTAACCGAGTAAACCATCAGACTCTCAGGTAAATAGATACGTGGATATGGTTTTTCAAAACATCTCATGGGAAGACGAAGATTCAGAGGCTAGTTCATATCACATCTGCTCCTCAATCCGTATTATTATATATTAATTCAGCCACCTACCACTCTGTTGTATACATTTGCATGATCATAAACCCAAACCTCGGCTTCAAATAGCAAAAGAGAATTTGAATTTTTTTGTCACCTACAGCAAGACAAAATGGCCAAGTTTAAGAAAACTCAAAGACAATGATGGACAGATGCAGTTTTCAAGAGCTCTCCGCTTTGGAAAGAACACAGGAAGATGCTATAGGGCTCACAAAGGCTAATGTGGCAAGAAGACAATTTGTCTTATTTCGCGTGTTCTATACAGCCCTTCCCCAGCAAAGATTTTTTTGCACAGGTTACGCGTCTCTCTTGTTCAGATCAGACTTTAGAGTGCTGGTTGAATTAATGTAATAGTGAGAGGACACGCTGAAATTCCCTATGCTGTCCACCTCGAGGACAAAGGCAGTATACCACGGGTTTGCGCCATCATTGCACTGTCCTATGTGATCAGCTAGGCATTGTTTAAAGACTACACTGACACTTTCTGGTGTGAACCTCTCAAGGTAGTCTATTTGGGTCATATGCGCACAGAAAGCACAAAATTTGAAGTGATAAAATTCTTCACAAATCTGAGATTACTTTTTCATTCTTCCACTATCAAAATTGTAATCAAAGAACTGTCTTCATTTTTTTTTTTTTTTAAAATTTTAGGCACATAGACACGGGTATGATTCTTTGGGAACAAATCATTGAGGGATTGCATACATTGCGTGATGTGAAGGCCTAGAAACACACGTTTATTTTATTATGGTGAAATTATCTTGTGCTTGAAAGCCCAAGATGGGGATGGGTGGGAAACATTGTCTGACATAGTTATCATTGCCTCTCACCATCAATAGTCTGTGTGCTCTCCAAAAGCAGAAGGGAAAATGCAGTGAGGTGAAGACCTTCTAGGCAGAGCAAATTCTTTATAGGTACATCAAGATTTCTCAGAAAAGGGGGTAACAATGTGTTCCAGAACAGCCCAAAACTGACCTTTGAAGCATCAGAAGGCAGAAGATTGGTGTGGCTGAGCTCAAGATTTTCACCTGCCAGATTTTTCTTTTTCAGAAAAGCGAACCTTTTTCTTCATTCTGGAATCAGCATCCCTCTTCTAGCTATGACAAAGTGAAAAGAAGCTGATTGCCAGCTCCATTCCTTGGAGCCCATGGAGAAACCAAGACAGCCAAAAGGAGGGACAGAGAAGGCCACTAATTCCTGAACACATATGGACTGCACAGGTCTGCACCGAGGACGATGCAGAACAGGCTCCGTCAACCCTCAGACACGGCGAGGCAGCCAGGACTTCTGGACTTAGTTAAGTGACAGAAGAATACCATCGAGTAGGAATAATTTTTACAGCAAATTATAAATTGAATATGTTTAAATCTGCTACTTCTTTCAGCAAATTAGTTTTAACTTACTTGCATATTTTTCTAATAGAGAAAGATAGTAATAATATAAGCTAGAATTTTACCCGCTTACTTTACTTCACTTTTCTTAATGTCAAACTCTAAGAGAAATATATAAAATCATGTCTTATTTTTAATTTATTCTACTCAAACTCAGTAAATATTACTAAGTGTTACCAAGACATAAGTGAGAGGAGACAAGATCAGGTCTGTTTATTACAAAATGACCTTCTTTCCTTCTGTGTGTTTTTCTATGGATAATCATCCTTATATTAATCCTACATGCGTGCTCACACTCACACAGATACACACACAGATACAGTTCAGCGTGTAAGATGATAATATGTCAGATGCTGTTCATTACCATGCTAAGTATTCTAAATTCAACTACGTATTGAATTTAATCTTTTGGCAGGTATTTGGGAGGGGAAAGGAGGAGAATATTACGGATTTCAGTTTTAATTTCTGAAAAAAATATTCTCCTCCTTGTAAGCCACAGTGGGGATGGGAAAGGCTCTTTAGAAAAACTGGGTTTTATGTGACTGACACATACTGCATATTTTATAACAGAACGAAATGCATTATTCAGAACATAGTGTTGTCCAGCCAACTCAGCTCAGTCACGGATCTCCCTCCTTCCTATGCATCTGTTATCTGAAGAAGTTCACATTCTTCTTGTGATCAATGCTACTGGCTGGGGCCACGATACTATTTGTTTGCCTAGGTATTTGTATGCTAGCAATATGGCATATAGTATTATAATATTTTAGCATAGTCTTAATGAAGGAGACAATTTGAGCTATCTCAATAAATATAGAAGCATATCTTCTGGTTTTCATTTTGACTTTTTTTAAGTTGGTGAGAATAACATCCCATTCACTTATTTACAAATAAAGCACTCTATATTATGAAATAGTGCAAAGGTATAGATTTACCTTTTAACAGCATGCACATCCCTTATATGGTGTCAGGAATCCTTGATGCTCAGGGATGATACACCTAAAGATAATGTTCTATTAGTATTCTTCTAAAATTGATGTTCTCAGCTTTTAGAATCAGGCATGTATTATGGCCTAAACTACCAGAGTGGACTTTTAAAAGCTCAATGGCTAGATCCAATTACATAGTCCTGATCTTTCCTAGAGATATTTTTAAAACACAGAGACAGTTTTAAAAATCAGGTATAAACAGGATGCTGGAAAAATTCTATTCCAGGGACCAGTGATATGGCTCAGGTGGTAATGGCACTTGATATCAGTTATAGAAACCTGATTTTGACCCCCAGGAGGACTTCATGGTTGAAGGAGAGAACTGGATCTGTTAAATTTCCCTCTGACTGCTACACTATGTGTAGAAATGAGTGCTGGATAATGAATGTACCCCAATAGAATGAGTAAATAAAATGTAATTTTCACAATGGGACATTCTATTCCAGATCCAGCTTAGCTACTTGCTTCTATCTGAATCATGAGCAGGTATCTCTATAGTAGGCTACACAGTCCTTTAGCCCTTTAGGAATATTCCCAGGTGTAGTATAGCTGGGCCACATGTCAGATTTAGTTCTAGCTTTGTGAGAAACCTCCATACTGATTTCCATAGTGGCCATTCTAGTTTATATTCTCCCACTTGTGGATGTCTGCTTTGAATCTTTACATATGTGTGCTTCACTTGGAATATCCACAGAGGTTAGGAAATTAATAAGAGGCTGTAGAGACGTTCCAAGGTGACAGAATGGGGTGGCCTAAGGATCCAAGTGAATAATGGGACACGGTGGGTTGGTGGGTTCCTCCCTCCATCCCTCCTTCATCCCTTCCTTTCTTTCTCCTTTCTCTTTTGAAGTGCTGTGAGTAAACCCAGAGTGTGTGCATGCTGGGTAAGCACTCCACCACTGAGCCCCACGCCCAGTCTCACCACAGATAACCTTTAGTGTGGTGTTTAGTATCCAACTAATGTCCTCTTGGTCCTAAGACTATGTAATAGAAAATGTACTCTTTTTGTGCATGTGTGTGTGTATGTGTGTGTTGCTATTAACTATACCAGTTTTGATAGGTTTCCTGGGATTTATCTATATAATTTAATTTTTGTAGTCTAACAGATCTGTTTCTTTGAGTTTTCCACATTAGGTGTTTAGCTCACACTTCTGGTACTGTGTCTTATGTTCTATGTTCTATATGATCTATGATAGTTTTCCTTTCAGTTTTGAGTGAGTGCATTTATTAAGCACATAACAATCAGAAGTAAAACACGGTGAGTATCAGCTAGAGAGAAGCATCAGATAAATGATGAAACACAGCAAAGTAGGCATTCACAGCAGCCAAGGAAACAAACAGCTGCGGGAACCCCGCAGAGGAAGGCCGCCAGACTTCTAGATCTAGAGTCCTCAATGGAGCAGAGTGTCCTTTCCAGTGAGGCTTCCAAGGAAAAGAACAAGTAGTAGCAGAAGATAGATAACATTATCATTCAGGGTGCTGCATTCATCCCCCAAATGACCAGGAAGAGTCCAAGCAGTGCCAAGTGCTCTCTGCACATGTGAGCTTCTGACTTCAGTCCTCCAGGAAGGGATTTTACATACCAGGGGATGAACTAATGGCAACTCCTCTTGGAAATGATTTACCTTCTAGCTGTTCTCATGGACACAATGTTTCAAACTATTAGCTGTTGCTGCTTTCCTTTTCCTTGCTACAGATTTAGAAGGGAACCCCACCCAAGACAGGGAGTTTTTGAAGACACTTTGAAACAAACACTTGGGTCTGAAACAGGGGAGGCATCCCCACTTCCAGAGCCAGCTTCTCCTTTAGCTGAAACAGCACATGACAATTCACCAATATAAAGCACATTGAGTCTTGTTATATTGCTCTCTGCTTATGTGCACAATAGCTGCTTTGGCGTGCTAAGCTGCTGATGCATTTCAAGGCCAAGATATTCATTCCCCCAGCTTCAGGAATGTTTATTGTTGGCAACTTGCAACTGTGTTCCTGCCTGAGAATTGCTTTCAGCTGCAGGAAACTGCCTTACCCTCTTCCCCAGGGAATCACACATCCAGTAACTGTTTGATGTAGGACTACAAAGGCCTAGCCCATTGGCTTCAATTGGGAGTCATTCTGTAGGGGCATCCACTCTTGAAAACTCCCTGGGGGACTGGCTTCCTTGGTTGCTGGTGCTGCACTTTACTTCACTGTCACCTTCTGCCCAATGCTGCTTCACAGTTGTAGACATAGCACCCTGTAAAATATCAGCTGCGTACAAATGTCAGGCAGCTTAAGAAAAATGATCTTCCCCTATGATTGTTTTTATGATTAGTCTCCGTGTTATCAGACAAAAAAGATAATTCCCATTTTCCCATCTACTAGCTCATATCTAACTAATACTCACTGTGTGTTTCTATTGGCTTAGTCTTCGTGATATATTATTCTTTAGAATAGCTTTTGAGATAGGTAGCACCATTTTTCAGTGACGTTAAGATCTGTTAATTGTATAATGCTTCGTCAATTTTTACCAGCTATTAAGGATGAAAAGGAAATAATTATATAAGCATAGCATACAACATTCTTATTATCATTTTTTTAACTTGTGATTTTTTACATCAATTTTTTTTATACTCTTCAAAATTGACAATGTAAAAAAAATCTGAATTGTTTACCTCTTAGCATTCATAAATATTCACTTTCATTCATAATTCAGTCTCATAACTTTTACTAATTTAGTGTCTTTCTGATAACTACCCAAATTCAAATCGTTGTTTAATCATATTAATTAGTTGTGATGCTGTTTAGGCAAAATGGAGACTGATTATTTCTCTGTCTCTAGTTTTGGTGAAAACTATATGTAAATCACTTATTAGATTTTATGTACAAATCTCAACGATATGTCTAAACTGTAAGAGGTTATTGCATTTTGCTACACTGATACAAAGTGTTCTGGAACTGAAGCCATGCTTTCCTGAACTTTGGGCACTTAGGAAAAGTCAGCAGGAAGTTGAACAAATTGACACTAATGACAGTGATGGTTCTTCACAATATTTAACTCGGCCACACGACCCATCTGACCCTGAAAATGGATGGCACTGGAGCATCAGGCCCATACCCTGCTGTTGCTGGCAGTCTGACCTGCAGTTTTATCTGGTAAAGTAAATGATAGAGATCTTGGGGAAACCACATCTGATATGTGGTAGATTTGAAATTGCTGCTTGGAAAACATGTTTATTTCTTTGTGAGAGTTCTTCTATGGATACTTTTTAAAAAAATTTAGATGAAATAGGTCTCATGATAGATGGCTGGAAAGTGTGAACTGCAGCGAGTTTTTGACACCACTTGGGTGTCACCATTCAACTAGCCTCATTGCTAGCTACATCTTTGTTTCCAACAGTTATAATGTGAAAGCTTCATATTAGGGGAAATGAAATGTGGTATCCTTAGTATGAGACAAAGATGAGAGAGAGAAAACCCACTGTACTAGTCAGCAATACTGCTGTAGTCAGAACTGAGCTGTCCAAGCTCTTATATAATGCTATAGTGCCTGATGCCAATATATTGTATCAGTAAATAAATGAATTCATTAATCAGTTACTATGGACTTGAAATTGTTATATTTATAATCAAGTTCCTGTACTCTTAAATGACAACACAATCTTGAGAACTAGAAATTGGACTTTAGCCTGGTGATAAAGAGGAGAGCAAATGGAAATAAGTTAAATACAGCATTTGAGACATTAAGAAATATAGGCAAGAACAAGAACAATTGAGCAGTCTAAATAGGATTTTGTAGAATAAGGATATTGAAAGCTACTTGCAATTCTGTGCATTTATTTTTATTTGAAGCTATGGAGATTATCATATTCACTCAGAAACTTTGTAGGTCAGTTTACTTTTATGAGTATTTTTTAAGGAAACATTGGTCATATCTGACATAGGAAAAAAATCATTTGAAAAGACTCGTGTGAATTCACCCCTGAGAATTTAAAAGTGAGCTATTGCAGCCAGAGATGCATGGACAGGAGTCCTGAGGCAATGGCTGGTTTCAAGCTGCGGCAGATTATATTACTGGCATTAATCAGGCATGTGTATCATGATGCCTTGTACACTGCTTAAGGCCATGAAGCTTTATTTAGAAAATGTAGATTTGCATTTAGTTGGTAGATTTATTTATTTATTATTCATTTCAAATACTTATAACTACAAGGACATGGTCTCTCAGTAGAATTGATTTTACTATTTCAGTGTGTACATTTTAGTAGTTATTTTATATATACATATATATGCACATATATGTATGTGTGTGAATATATATATATGTGTATATATATATATATATATATATATATATACACATACATTTTAGTAGTGAATATACATATATGCACACAGTTCATAATAGAGCTGACATTTGAACCTGGACTGGTCTGAATCTAAAATCAATGTTATACTATCCTATGTATGTTGATATCAATAAATACATAATTTATTATTCAATTATTAAACACACATATATAAAGTTTTATGATTTCAACATTTTGAGAAAGACAGCTTTATAATCTTTTCCAATTCTGTTCATATCTTTGGATTCAAAATAAATTTAGACATTTTCTTGATATAACATTTTAGTAATATTTATCAGGGAATCTTTGTAACCATTAAGACTATTATGCAAAAATATATCATACAGGATTTGTGTAATTATATGGTTTATTGGATTTATGTGATCCTATAGTAACAAGTGACGCTGAATGTATCATAACATAAAATTTTGTGTTGGAAGAGTTTTATTAGTTACTATTATCTATGCATTCAGATAGACTAAAATATAAATTAATAAACAGAATGATTTTTACATATCTGCATAAATATAAAGTATCTATCCAATAAATTACAATTATTTCCTTCAGCTTGTTGCAGGCTACACTCACTCTGTGTTCTGTATTCTGGATACTGTCTATAATCTGTTGGAATCTAGGGCTTTAATGAACAGTCAGTACAGGCTGGTAGTTAACTTTAAGCAAAGTGATATTCAATTTCAACTGTGCTTAGATAAAGAGAAAAAAATTACTTAACTTTATAATTTCGGAGAATTTAAAATTCATTATTTTAGTCGGGCAGTGGTGGCGCACACCTTTAATCCCAACACTCAGGAGGCAGAGGCAAGAAGATCTCTGTGAGTTCAAGGCCAGCCTGATCTACAGAGTGAGTTCCAGGACAGCCAGAGTTATAATAGAGAAAACCTACCTAGAAAAACCAAAAGAGAAAAAAAATCATTATTTTGCCCCAATTGTCCAAGAATATAATAGTAGCATTTGCAAACAAACTCAAACACAAACTTGAATTAAGTCAATCTCTAATAGTAATGTGATTGTGATTCCCTGAAGGCTGCATAGTGGTCCTGCCTTCTCTGCTCAGGAATCTGCTGAGGGCAATCTTTAGTTATCATGTCCTACAACTAAGGAAAATGTCATCACCAACAGATTACCAATCAAATCACTCTGCAAAGAAACTGCAATGCTCTGCAGTTACGCTCAGTAGCAAAGTAGCAAAATTATCAGATTCAAGAAACATCTTATCTTTCAATTTTATCCTCATAGTAGGCTCATTTATAAACATGGGTAGTCTTCTTCAACATTCACAGCCCACTGCCAAGAAAATAAGGATATAGTGTGACACATATGCAGGACAATGTGTAAGAAAGTTCCACCTTCTTGATAACCGGAAGCAAGATGTCTAGATATTAACTAAAGCACTTCTGTAGAATATATTGCCAAGGAAAACTCGAACTGAACTCAAGAGCCTCTTTACTTAGCTTAGAGGTAGATCTGATTTATTTAAAAAAATGTATAGATTTAAGGTATTTTAACATCCACTTTATTACCTAATAACTTATCTATATTAGTGGGCTCAGTGTGGTATTTTCATACATTCATACAGTGAGTATTGGTCACTTCCACCCAGCCTTTTGTTTTTGCTCACACCTTTTCCTAGTACCTTTTCCATTCCTATGTAATTACTCTACTTTGAATTGACTTTCTTTTTTCATTCTGAAGACATAGATGTCTCCTGGGTTCAAGATAGACACAGTTTATTCTTTGCTAATTCAACCTCAGTCCTACAGGGTTTCAACCACCATACAATCTAATCTTAAGCCTAGATCTAGGTGGCTTAGAAAGTTTCAGCCTTCGAGACTTACTGCTGACTGAGCTCACTCTGACTAGCTGTCTTCTGAACCATTAACTATAAATCATAAACCATCTGCTTCTGACTCTTTGCTTTCTCTCTGCTTATTCTGAACTGGCTCTGTTCTTCTCAGCCTCTCCTACTGAACTGAATTGTCTGTGAGCTGACTGCACTCAAGCTGCTGGCTGAAACTCTCTGCTCTATTTGTCTGCTTCCACCTCTGCTGTCTACCTAGCTTCTCTCTCTGAGCTCTCTGCCTCTCCTACTTCCCTGCTTCGCTCTCTGAACTCTGCTGTCTGCTTCTACCTCACTTCTGCACTCTGCCTCTACTCTTTGAGCCCTCACTGCTTCTTGTCTGCTTCCACCTATATCTGAGCTCTGCTTGCTGTCTCTGCTTCCACACTCTAATTCTACTTGTTTCTGCTTTGGGGATTAAAGGCCTGTGCTACCACAGCCTTCTGGTTTGGGACTAAAGGTGTGTGCTATGTTGCCTTCACCACAGAAATCCCTTTCACCTAGCATTAGCGCAAACAGCAGACAGACAGTATTAGTCTTACTAACATTCTTTCTGCATTCCATCCAGATCACACAGGCCTCTGAATGTGATCCCTTAATACAGGCCCTTGGTCTTCATCATTCATTTTTGTTTTGTTTCTACATATAAAAGAGAACATGTAAAACTTGTTTTTCTTTGATTTATTTTGCATAGCATGTTCCTACTGTTCTATTTATTTTGTAGATAAATGACAGGACTTCACTCTTCTCTCTGGTTAAATAATACTTTGTTGTATCTCTCTCTGTATGCACATATGTGTGTGTGTGTGTATATACATATATATATATATATGCAATATAATATCATGTAGCATGATATTATAATGCAGAAGGGAACAAATACACTGATCTCAAAAACTAAGGGCTCAAAGGGACTGATTTCTAAAACCAGGGATGAGGTTGATTTCAGATGGATTTGTAACATTAAAAGCAAATACTCATGAGGTTCCTATCACCTTATCCTCAGCACAACACTGGACACAGGGGCACCTGTGAGTACCAGAGAGAAAAGAGAATTCTATGGTTTCTTGTTCCCGGGCACATGCTGAGGCGATCTTGAGCAATATAATGGCTCTAGCTACTGTCTCACTCCCATGGCACACAGCTAGACAGGTCATGAGAGAAACTTGGCCCAGGACGAGTCAAGCATTCACATGCTCTATCATCTGAAAGGAATTTTTCCTGGTTTCAATTTTCACTCACTTTTGCCCAATCTCTGATAGACATGGTGCTGATTTTGTGGAGACAGGCTCTAGAGATCCTGCTCTGTCCCTAGGTATAGACATCTAGAGCACAACTCAGGTTCTCCTCCTATGCAGACATGACTACAGTAGAAAAGGGAGGAATCAGACAATCATTAATAATATCAACATCTCTCTACATAGGCCCTGTGATTGAGGACCTTTATATGTCTGATTTAAATTAAATAAATTAAATCAAGTGTCTATTAACATCTATGCACCACTTTAAACTGAGAATGAGCTTTACATCTCCCATGATAACTGCTCCAATGAACCTTTGATCACTTTATGGAAGCTGCTTGCTTAGCAGTTTAGAGAACCTGCAAAAATAATTTTCTATAGTGACTGTAATAATTTACATTCATACCAAAAAATGTACAAGTTGTCCTCCATCATATTTTCACAGGAATTTGTTGGCATCACTTCTTCTTAGTCATTTAGTGGTGAGCAGTGGCTGCCATTTGGCTTTAAATTTGCACGGTTCTATGGCTAAGGTGTTTAGGAACTTTTTGTGTACCCACTGGATATTCCTCTTATTGAATTGTCTCCTGATGTCTTTTACTTGTCACTAATTCTCTTATTTATTCTTTTCCTTTCCAGCTGGTGGGTTATTTAACTATTCTTTTGTTGAGTCATGGTTTGTAAACATTCACACATATACCGCCTCCCCCCGCCCCCAACACACACTCCAATTTTTATTTTATTGTCTTTTAGTATTTCTCAGTACTTCACAGTGAAAGATTTTAATTTGATGAAATTGTCAATCAAATTTTCCTTATATTTTTTGTGCTGGGTGTTACTGACTTTATATTGAAGAAATCTGACAAATCTATTTCACCCACTTGCCAAGGTCAGCATCAATACTGGTAAATCGTATTAGTAATGCGTACCGTTGATATGCGAAATTTATTTAATCTTTATTGTCCTTTCCTCAACAATATGCATCCCTACCCTCTTATCATGAGAAAAATGCCTGACGAAAATCTAATCTGAGGGATGGTATGCAAGATAGCTGTCATCAGCAAAGTCTAAGAAACTCTAACAGACAGGAGAAGCTTTGGGAGCTGTGGCTTGGTATCTCACAGGTAAAATAAGAACTTTGAGAAAAGTCTCTACTTTAATTAATAATAATTTATACACATTGACTCATTAGCTGTGGCAGGTGTATACACGCCAATGCAGAATTCATAATTGAAAATACCAACGGCGAATTATGAAAACCCTCTGTATTGTCTTCACAATATATCTGTATCTGTCTTTTCTAATATGAAGTATATTTGAAAACACATACTTTTCATCTCTGTCCACTGAAAATGCTCCAAAACAATGAGTAAACCAGCAACAAGGACTATCCAAGGGCCAATGACTTATTACAGATTGAAAATATTTTCTGTGGTTTTTGATCAATATTGGAACACCTTCTTGTTTGAAAATTTAAAAATTAAATAAGGTGAGCAAATGTAAAGCAGCAATGCCATTTACTGTGCACTGCCTCTTACAACCTCATCTTAGATATGATTGGCTGTAGTCAGACTAGGATTCTCTGCATATTGAACAGCACAGCCACTAGCCCATTACCAATAGCCAATTTTCCAAAGAAGAAGGAGGAACTAACCAATCTCTCTCAAAGTCAGTGATTGATGAAATCAAACTTAGTGTAGAGTGAAGCTTTGCCAGGGAAAAACCCATCCCCTTTATGGTTGTATGTCCCTTGGACTTCTGAGAACAGCTTGGAGGGAGGTGTACAAGAGGGACACAGACCGCTTAGCGTGGGCAGTTGAAGCAGTTGGAAGTTAAGAGTTAGAGCTAAGAGTTACAGCAGAGTTGCTGCAGGATAGGGAAAGAGAGAGCACAAAAGCTGATGATAAGGCTGATAGGGAAGCAGGAAGGAATAAGGCTCAGATAAAATGAACTAACTGGGGTTTTAGAAAAGTTACAATTTAGATCTTTAGTAACTGCCATGCTGGGAGAAGCTGAACCAGGTTGGGTTAGAGTACCCCACACATAGGCAGATTAAGACAGCCAGAAAAAGGCTGTAAAGGTTTCTCTTTCCTTCCTCTCCTTTCATTTCCTCCCTAACCCTATGAGATAACTAAGGTTTAAAACATTACAAGTTAGAAATCTAGCAGCCAGGAACAGAGAGGCGGAGTCAAGTTGCCAGTGAGAGAAAATAACAGCAGCTTTTGAGAGCCTAGATTCAAAAGGCAAAAACAGCCAAACCTACACCCCCTTTTAGAAGAAAAACTGTTACATTTTAAATATGTTTTAAAAACCACTTACACTTAGTGTAGCGACGATCTATTGTCATAACATGCAAAAATTTTATAACTAGAGAAGCATTGAGGTCTATCCATTCTGTTGGATGTTCAGGCTGGTTAACAACTTTTGGAAAAGTGACTTCAAAGATACTCTTTTCCTTTCTATTCTGCAGGTGGTATTGTTTGTTTGCGTTTGTTTGATTCTACAGATAAAATATCAAACACAATAAACTGACTTGTCAAAGCAAATGGAGATGGTATCCAAACGCAAGGCAGACACACTGTGCTGTGCTTTCCTGTTGTTGTTGCAGCAAAATATTGATGTGTGCATTGTGGCCAGAGCCATGTTTGCTGAATGCCAGAGTCAATAGTTGCTCAGCATCCTGTGTAAATTCCCATCACTACTCCTCATCAACCTCTTCACATAGACAGCAGGAGCTCCTTTCTGTTCACTCCTGCTTGGTATTTTATTTAGGGATTTTTTTAGACATATGCAAAAGCAGAGATGGTATATTGATTCCTAAAATTCACATATCATCAATGGCAGCTAACGATTGCTGCTTAATATTGCGGCTACAACGGGCAGAAAGTACATCTATTCACAAATTTGTCTCTCAGGTTTTTGAGTGATTGGGCTTAGGAGGTATTCTCAGTTTTAAGGAGTCAACCAAATATTTCAACCCACGAGGGTAGAAAAATTACATGAGACGCCTGCCCATGATTTGTGTGTCAAGAAGATTTTGTGGAAAAAGAAGCTCACGTTTCTCATTATCAACGATTATAAGGATGCCTCTTCCCTGTGTTTGCTCTTTTACCCTTCATGCCCCACCCAATCTCTTTAGCTTTCTGTACTGTCTAATTTTTAACCTCACAGTTTTTGTGTTCAAAATACAATAATTTTTTAAAAGCAAGCAAGTGTGGAAACAAATCTGCCTGCGGCACCCAGCTCGAGCTTTCAATTCCAGACATGCCTGTTTCATGTAGTTTTTCATATGTAGAGATGACCTCTGAGGTCGGATCTGTCAGGTTTCCTATTTCTCACATCGCTGAACTAACAAACTACACCTTCTCACTTAGCATGTTCGTGCAAATAGCCTTGCTTTTATGCTCTGTCCGCTCAAAAAGCACATGCTTTCCTTTTGTACTCCATGGGAATGAAAATGGTGTTTCTGTACCAAACCACTACTTATAGCAAGAAGATACACACTTCCACGTCCAGTGTGATTATTACCTTTATATGATAGTGCAACCTTACAGCTGATGACTGAACAAACCAAACTAAAGAACAAACTTGTACACTAGGAGTGGTTTGATAAGTCTGTAAACTTTGGCATAGTTCGTGACTTGAGACTTACATGTATAATGATTTCATAGTCCAAATTCTTTGACTAAGATACATTTTAAATGTTAACTTATTAACATTTAATAGTTCAAATCCCATCCTTAGATTGAAAATCTTCAATTATGCATAGCATTTTTGTTTCCTAAATGTTTAAGGACATACACATTAAATAAGCAAACAACAACCAAAAAAATTTCAACAATAACAAAAACACCCCCACAAACTAGATTAATTCTGGGCATTGGGAGTACCATCAAGCTTTGAGTCAGATATGCTCCTTGGGTATGACCAGCCAGAAAGTTTAATTGCTGCTGTGTCACTGAAACGTAAAATAATCATTCTGGAATCCAGGAGCTTTTCCAGGGAAGCTTTTAGATTTTCAGGATATGCTAACTATTTAATAATTGGTGACCAACAGTATACATTTTGGAATATCCTAATCCTGAAGAATGTCAACGAGCTTGGGCCTTGTTAAAAACAAAGGGAATATGGGATTGACTGTGAGTAAGGAACTTTACATTTATCTATTTATTTTAATGTGATGAGTGATTTGCCTTCATGTATGTAGGTGCACCATGGGTGTGTGCCTGGCACCCTGGAGTTCAGAAGAAGGCTTCAGACCCTCTGATACTTGATTGTTGTGAGCCACCATGTGACTACTGGGAATTGAACCTGGGTCCTTCATAAAGCAACAGATGCTCTTGACAGCTAAGCCAATCTTTGGCCCAAATCAGAGATTTTAAAAGAACAATGTGGTTTCAAAACCAGCTCTAAAAATGACTAGCAATAATCAATATTTTCTTTTTGTTTTATCTTCTATGTATGCCCACTCTATTTTTATTTCACACCCCCCCAGCACCCTGTCCTGCCTTTTGGTGATAAATTTTAAGGTCTAGGTTTCCTATTATATCATGTGACTGATGAGTTATGATTGATCTAAGATAAGTAATAACATCACAGAAACTTGATATTAAACTTTGAGATTAACTATTGAAATTTTTAATTTCAGTGTTTGGTAAGGGACAAAAACCTTCACTTATATGCATATCAATTCCAATCCATCAGATAAATTGAAGGAACTGTTTTTACTCTGTTGAAATCATTGTTATAATTTTATTATAGTTAAGTTCAAATATGAAAGAGCATTTTGCATCTAAGTGGGGTGACACATGTCCAGCCAACACCTTTGTGGTGCTCTGCCTCACAGGTCTAACATGCGGGTCCCACAGGAACCTTATACCTTTCACGACAACAATGATTGTTCCTCATAGGAACTAATCCCAGAAAGAAAACTCAACACCAGTATATGACTTCCCATCACTAAACACCTATGCAATTTATTTTTCTAAATATCAAGTTTGACATACCATGGCTGGTTTCTTGGCTCATCCCTGTGTGTACACCCATGTTAAATATTCTGTCTGAAATGGTTTAGTAAAATTCTCTGCCTTCAACAAAGTAGGCATATTGATAAAATCATGAATTCTGTTTTCCCACAATGCCCCAAGCAAATGTGTTTAAATGAATATCTGCCTTCTCTTAGCTAGTTTTGCTGAAGTTGCTGAGCAGTCTGGGAATATTTTTCTCTGAATCCACCCTAAAATGACTTCTTGAATTATAAAAGATTGCTTCTTTGTATGACATTTGTATTTCAAGCAAAATTTATGTTACCATGGGCTATGGGCACAGCTCAGGTAGAGCACTTGCCTATCATGCTTGTCTTTGCCTCCCTGTGCTCAAAAATAGTAATAGTAATACAATTTATATTACTCATTCAGTGGCCTTCCTTTATTCCCAAACCTAATTCCAAATTGTGTTTGCCATTGTCTCCTTTCCCCAGATATGGATACCTAAATGGCAAAGACAAAATGAAATTTCATAATGTATCTGCATTGAATTGCTATTTAAAACAAAACATAAGGCATATGCACTCCATTTTAAGATTTTCATTTAATTTCAGAATGTAAATTTAAATCATTTCACTGTTTCTGTCATTGGAGATTTCCTCTCATGATCAACCTCTACACACAGAGACCTTCAAAATATGCTACACAACCATGATATTCTTTAGGTAATAGATTATTTATGGTCTTTGTTTTTATTGTTTAGGAATGTCATACTGACATATAATATGCTTTGTAACTTTACGTGCTTGTTTGTTAAGCCACTGAGTCCACATAGCGCTGCCTGCGTGTGCGTGACTGCAGGACTATCTACCAAATGAAGCACGTGTAGCTTCTCAGGGGCTCCGTCCCTGAAGAAGACTAACTCTTCTTCCGCCAGTAGCCACCAACTACCAATAGCTCCTTCCTAAGTGTTATTTTCATTCTTAAATTAGTTTCTCTCTGAGGCTCTGTAGCATCAGGCATCAGGCTGGCCCCAAGTTGCTGGATCCAAGACTCTTATTAATTCTCATCAGGCCCATTCCTGAAGTTGTGGTTAACAGGTGAACACCAATGATTCTGAGCTTTAGACTCAGTCCTGTAGAAACAGATTTCAGACTTACCTACCTGCTTGTTCAGACAAAAGGCAAATCTCCTATGGATGCCAGCAATGAGCCAATCTTTGCACCATGCTCAGTTGCCAGCATAGAATCTGGAAGGGATAATAGACAAAGGGCTTTCCCAGACAAAGCCAGTCTACAAAGACTGGAAAGCTACTACTTCCCCAAAGCTTCAGACATCCACACAAGGAACATGAAGCAAAGGAGACTAACCTCACCAAACAGTGCATGTATTATAAATAAATAAAGGAATGAATGAATGAATGAATAAAAATATTGGATATTACTAAAGCTTTCTAACACAAACTAAAGCATTATACATTCCTATAGTTTTTAATGAAGGTAAAAATTTCCAAGATCATTAATTACTAAATGATGGGTTAAACATCATAGTCAAAAGAGGCCATGAACATAGAATGTCAATTTTACAATAGTTATAAAGAATTAAAATTAAATATTAAAAGTTAAACATGATAAACATAAATTTAATAAATTTGCATCTCATGTAAAAACAAAAAGAAGATTACTTAGATGTATTAATAGGTGAAAAACAGACATTCAGACAAAATAAATATGTATGGATAGGTTTTATAAATAAAAATTTCGAAAATTTACCATTAAATTATAAATTTGAAAACATCTACTAGCACAACTTTAGAAATATTTAAATTCAATATGATAAAACTGAAAGGAGAATATGTAAGTGTGCAAACAAGGCATAGATTTTATGTGTATCTCTCAGTGACCAATAGCATGTAGATGAAAGGTTAGCCTACACGGTAATTAAGACGAACACATATGTGTGATTTACCTTGAGGCACAGGGACAGTTACTACTGCTCACCAATATTAAATGTACAATAAATCTGTGGGAAGTTTTCTAGAGGTAGTTTTTATTCGGTGTTGAGAAGACAGAGCATTGGAACATGATTTTTTAAATCCAGAAAAGTAGTACTGGGCACGTAATGAATGACTCCTAAATTATAACAATGTTCTCAGTCAATGGAGCTGGATAGTCATAAGGAGCAGAGTGGTGCTGGATTCTTATTTTATGCCTTGTAACAATAATTTCATTTGGAGTTTGGCTCTAAACATAAAAGGATCAAACAACAGCGAGCTTAAATGTATGTAGATGAACGCCTCTTGAATTTGTTATAAGTAGTATGTCTTGAACCTTAACTGCAAAATGATGACTACATGCTATTTTGCTGAAAGTGAGGACCTTTACCTAATTAAACGAAAAGCACAAGTCAGAGTTTGAGAAAATAGTTTAAATGCGTAAGTCATAAGAATATAGTATTTGGAATGGGCAAATCATTTTATATTGAATATTAAATAAAAAATCAACATAAATCATTAGCCTGTCAGTATAGAGTATTTCTAAAGCATGGAAAGGTAATTTGCTGGCCACCGGGAAGGCTCAGTAACTTCTCTTCTGGTGATGAGTTCTGAGTTAGAACAGAGGAGAGCACTTTGTCAGCATGGTAGGTTGGAACACACAGAGACAGCTTCTTGATAACACAGTCTGCTTCACTGTTTCTGGAACTTAATTCTATGTCCTCATTTTGGCAACAGTGGCCACACAGTTCCTGACAGCACAACGTCAGAGAGGTCGAGGGCCAGGAACAAAGGACTCTGCCACAGTCTGTGCTAGAGAGTATAAGTAAGTTGCCTTTTAAGAAATTATTTGTTTCAGTTGCAATAAATTTAGATGCTCTGCAGAATCTGAAAGAGGTTATTCTTGAGTTTTACTTGGGTTTCCTATCCAGGGAAAGATAGATCTGTAGACTGACTTTGTCCTATTGGAAATATATCAATTATGTATTTATAGCTATATGACAAAGAACTATAGGCTGCCAAGGAAAACTGAGAGTGGTAGAGATAATCTTCTCTAGGGAGTAGTAAACTAATTTTTTTTAATCTAATACCAAATTGTCAGCCCTGAAAACATATACATATAAGTAACATTATATGGAATTTATATACTAAGGGATATACATGTGCACACACACACACACACACACACACACACACACACACATCACACTCACACACCCTACATAACAATAATTAAAGGAAAGGATGCCATGAATTTAAAGAAGAGCAAGGGGAGGAAATTATATGGGAGGGTATGGAGGGAGGAAAGGGGAGGGAAAATGATATAATTATAATCTTAAAAACAAAAAGGCTATTTTACAAAAAGATGTATGTCATATTTGTAGTGCATCAAAGATGATTATTATATAAGTCCTCCAATGAGGAATTTGACATGTGTTTTCCATTTGCCAAAAGTGATGACCATCCTTCTCTGGAAACTCCTTTGCTGGAAAGGACTAGTTCCTGCAGAATTATACTTCCTTGGATAGTTGTCAGTCATTGGGCAGTAAGGACAACTAGAGGCCTGAAGCTCCTCCCAGGGCACTAGCTATCTAAGACAATTCCAAAAGCATCTCACCTTTACATTCTTGTGAGATTGCTAAATGTTTCCCATCTCTATGTGGTCATTGTTCAATTCCCAAAATAGACCGCCCAGACACATTTTGATAATAAGTTTTCAGCATTCTAATAGTAAAGTAGCAGTAAGCATTAATTAAATATGAGACTTCAGATTTTACAACATCATCTCCCCTTGGGCTAGGCCTACAATGCGTGATGTTCCCATAGGTTGTTGGTTAACTTTCTATCTCCCAGGCAACCACACTGTCACAAAGGAGAGCACACAGCTATGCCATGATGTCTGGCAGGCTGCAGTGTGTGCTAAGAAGATTAATACATTTTTGACTTTTGGTAATTTCAGTTTATAGTGAGTTTATCTTGAGTCTAAGCTCATAAGAAGTGATGATATTTTTGCATTTTTCCAGATAGAATCTGAATCTTATATTCTTTTTTTCTAGGGAATGCAGTACTAGCTAATACTTAAAAGTAAATGCGAAAATTAAAGGGAAAATTTTTGAAGAAGTGAGTTTGGTTTGTGTTAATTTGTACTTCTTATATTAAACTTTTATTCTGTTTGTTACTAATTATTTTTCTAACTTTAAACTGATAGTATTTAAAGTTTAAGTTAATAATTTCCTTGCAATATATGTATGTATATACATATGTATATATCTGTATATACACATATGTGTATATATATGTGTGTGTGTGTGTGTGTATAACATATATTTATGTTATATAGTTGCTCTTACTTAGAATCTCTTCATTTTGAAAGCAGAAAGGATTGCCTTTATATGAATCCCAAGTTCCTTTGGTCACTATTGGTACAGAATGACTGTCATTCGATTTCTGTGGGGTTTTTTTTGTTTTGTTTTGTTTTGTTTTTTTACTTCTGTTGTGTGTTCTCTACATGAGATTTAGAATTCTTAGTTATGGTTTTCAAAAGTAACAACAAAATCCCCCTCTCGGTCTATAACATATTTTCCCCAGTTTTCATTATATGAAATAATAAGACTTGTATTAGCATAATTTTAAGTCCATATTTATATGATTATTTTTTCCTCAAAAAAGTTGCTTTTAAAAGATATTTCGATTAATGTAAACATCTAAAATAAGAGCTTGCAGTTGAAAGTGGTAAACTTGCTTCTCCCTCCGCATCAAATTTATGTCTGTGCTTTATTTCTTTTGTGTAGTATTTAAGTAACCATTATGAACAAGATGTGTAAATGGAATTTAAAAACATCTTTTCTATGTAATGTTTTGTTGAAGTAGAGCTGTAAAGTGTAAGAATCTTATTTACAAAACAACATAATACGTTCATACAGCAGGCTAAGTAAGCTGGTCAAGGTAGGGAGTCTGGACATCCTACATTCAAGTATTGTAGCGTATAGCTGAGCTTCTGAAATGCTGGAGAGAAACTGGAGATGCACTTAAGATTTCTGAATCTAACAGTAGAAACACTTAACATGGTTATGAAAGATGGAGAAGTTTCAATACAGGAATATGACGGATTGAATGTCAGCTGCTTATTTATTGAGGGGACTTACAATTCTGTGCTACACTTTATTGAATCAGAGTCTTTCATCTTATTTCACTAACGTTCCCTTTTTAGTGACTCTAAAATAATTTTTAACATTCAGTATAAAAAGCTAATATTTTTAATATTTACAATTGAAATAGAATTGTATCACTCCTCCAACTTTTCCTCCCAGATCTTCCAAGTGTTCCCCCTTGAACCTCTCCCGTTGCTCCTCTCAAGTTGATAGCCTCTTTTCCTTTGATTGTATTTGTTACACACATATATGTGTACATATGTATATGTGTGTGTATATATATGCATATTTATCTTTTAGTAGACAATAGTTGCCTGTAGGTCTTCACCTAAAGCTAGGACCCAAGAAAATGTTCCCGTTTGCATGCTAACATGTCCATTGATATTGCTTTTATGTTTTAGTCTTGTTTATGCAGCCATTTCCAGGAAAGACTATTTCACAGTAGACATTCTGGTATTCTATCTCTTACAATCTTTTTGTCCCCTTTTCCATGATGTTTCCTGAGCCATGGATTCAGGAGGTATAATGTAAATGTATCCCTTGGGGCTGGGTTGAACAGTCTATTGATCTCTGCCCTGTGCTCAGTTGTGATTTTCTGTGATGGTCTCCCTTTGCTGCAAAGCGAAGCTTCTTTGCTGAAGCGTGATAGCTGCACTTACCTGTGGGTATAAGGTGAATATTTAGAACGTAGGTATCACGCAAGCTTCCAAAGGAGGGAAGCAACCAATAGTCCTATCCAGCTATGATGGCTTCTTCTATGTCAACTTGACACAAGCTAGAAGTCATCTGAAAGGAGGAAACCTCAACTGAAAATTCCTGTATACAATCCAGCTGTAAGGCATTTTCTTAATTAGTGAGTAACTGATAGGGGAGGACCCAGACCATTGTGAGTGGTGCCATTGCTGGGATGGTGGTCCTGGGTTCTATGAGAAAGCAAGCTGAGCAAGCCATGGGAAGCAAACCTGTAAGTGGCAGTCCTTGATGGCCTCTCTATCAGCCCCTGCCTCCAGGTTCCTTCCCTGTTCGAGTACTTGTCCTGATTTCCTTCAGTGATGAGCAGCAATGTGGAAATCTAGACCAAACAAACCTTTCTTCCTCAAGTTGCTTTTGGTCATGGTATTTCATCACAGCAATAGAAAGCACAAGTAGGACAGAAATTGGTACCAGGATCATGTTGTATTGATGTACTGGGTGTCACCATGTTATTCTGGGGAGGATTATGGAAGGACTTTGGAACTTTGGGTTAGAGAAGCTATTGAGTGTTCAAAGCTCAGTGAGCTATTCTAATGGAACTTGGAAAATGAGAGTATTGAGAAAAATTAAGATGATGGAGGATGGCTTGTGAAGTTCCAGAGGGGAAATTGAGACTCACTTAAAGACTCCATCAAGGCATTGCATGTTTGGAGTTAAAAATCCATGGTGCTGGTTAGCTGTAGCTCAAAAAAGAATTGGCTGTGATTAACAAGAGACAAGAACAACTAATGTGAAATCTTTGCTTTGCTGGGATACTCTATGCTGGTCAGCTGGAACTGAGAAATTGGTGGTGATTGAGAAGAGAGGTGAACTATTCTAGGAAGTATTTTCTACTAGTCAGCACACAGAAGCCATTTTTCTTGCAGCCAAACTTGGTCATGCAAGGGTCACCAGGTGGCACTGGTTTTGAAGGAATGATGGGGATATAGAGAACAGCTGAGTATTAACCCCAAGAAGAGAGCCCAGGATAAGCCATTGTTGAAAGTGCATCACAGTTACACCAAGAGACTCCAGCATTTGGAGACACCAGTACCACGCAATGACCACCAAGAGTAACAACCATGGATAGAGATACCCTGAGCTTAGGAGACAATCTGTGTGGGCTGCAGAGGGCAGAGACAGGTAAGTAGGCTCCCTTTGGGGTGCCCAGAAGATAGTGAGAGGAACTTAGGTATTAGACATTGATAATTACAGAGTTAGATTTTGTTTTGCTTTTATTTTTATTTTTTTGTTTTTGTGCCCTGATTCTTCTCCCTTGAAGTAAGAAAATACTTTTCCTATTATTTTTTTTTAATTTTGCAAAAGCCCACAGTTAAGGTTTTGAACTTGTATAGAGATTTTGGAGTTTTACAAAGACTTTGGATTTTTAAAGAAGATTGAATATTTTAATGAGACTGAATATTTTAAAATGACTGAATTTTTAACTGTTTGAATTTTTAAAGACTGTGGGACTTTTAACATTTGGAATGCTCATATTGTGATGTTGATATTCATGTGTGATATTGGGGATGAACAGAAAGGAAAGATTATGGGTTAACAACGATATGTTTGTATGTCCAGTTGAAAAGTGGTCAGTTGTGCTTGCCAGCTTTATGTCAACTTAACACAAACTAGAATCATCTGGCAGAAGGAAACCTCAGTGAAGAAAATGACTCCATAAAATCCAGCTGTAGGATATTTTCTTAATTAGACCTAAGGTAAAACCAAATACTATTGTATTAAGATAAAACAAAAACAAATAAAAAAAAACAAAATAAAATGACTCCTAGTGATATTCTGCTAAACTCATGGATCAGTGCTTGTTCAGCCATCATCAGAGGAACTTCCTCCAGCAGCAGATGGGAACAAATACAGAGACCCCAGCCAGACATTGCACACACACAGAGGGTGGGGTGAACCTTGGAATACTCTGTCCTAAATGGAATATCTCCACCAATCCCTCTCCTCAGAGCTGAGGGAACTGCAAAGAAAAAGAAGAAGAAAGAGTGTAAGGAACAGAGGGAATGGAGGACAACTAGAAAACAAGACTTTCTAAATCAACATATACAAAACTCATATGAACTTCCAGAGACTGAAGCAGCACACACAGGGCCTGCGTGGGTCTGTGCCAGGTCCTCTGTGTACATACTATGGCTGCTAGTTTAGTGTTTTTATGGACTTCCTGAGTGTGCAAAGCAGACAGTCTCTGATTCTTGTGCCTTCCCTTGGGCTCTTTTTCTTCTGTTGATTTGTCCTGAGCAACTTTGATGTGATAATTTTGTTTTATTTTCCTATATTTTATTTTATTATTATCTCTAAGAAGCCTGTCCTTAGCTAGTGAAAGATAGAAAGAGAGTGGATCTGGAATGGAGGGGAGGTGTGGAGGAACTTGGAGAGGTAGAGGGAGGGGAAACTATATTAGAATATATTATATAAGAAAAGAGTCTGTTTTCAATAAAAGAGAATAAAAATAAAATCTGATGTCTTAAAAAATAGCTTGTCTACTACTGTATCCATGTTACTAAGCATAATACAGTACGGATGTTAATAAATAATTGTGGAATAATAAGAAAATTAAGAAATAAAATAAACACACATAAAGATACTAGGAGTTCAAATGTTTGCTCAGAGATGGAAAATTTCCATTTAGTCTAAGTTGTATACTCAAGTATACACGTGCAAAAGAGTAGTCATTGTCAACAGCTTTAATACTACAGTCACATTTTATGAAAACCAAATTGCTTATATCAATATTAATTCACATTAATTATAGCAGTTTATGATTATGAAAATACATTGATATAGCATTTCTTATATCCCTCATTTTGAATGGTTATGTCATGACTCCTCTTTTCATATGACAAGGGCCAGCATCCAATTTCCTGCCAAAAATTACAAATCATGTGAGTACCCCGTTTTAAGATACACATCATTATTTTGTTTTCTCCCTATTTATCTAGCACTGTTCTGCATTTCCTAATTATTTGTCATAATTTTACAGTAGCTGTCCTATCGATCACAATGGGATAATTGAAATCTGTTATGTTCAGAAACCTAAAATAATCTAGTGAGTAAATCTTACTGGAAGTTTAGTTAGTAAGTTTTCACCAGTTAGAAACTGCAAAGAGGCTGGACAGCTGGCTCAGTGACTAGGAGCAAATACTGTGCTTTCAGCTTATCCAACTTCAGTTCCCAGCACCCACTTCCAGTAACAAACAAGCACCTGTAGCTCTAGCTTTGCCCACCACACACACTCCTCTCAAGTGTACAGACTCATATGTAGGTACACATAATTAAAAATAGAAATAAACTCTTTTAGGAAAGCAAAAGAAATCATTATAGGGTTCTGCTGATATGAATCACTAAGGTGCTTAGTACTGGGTTTGGTCCCCGAAACCACATAAGCTGGGCGTGACGGCTCCCACTTGTATTTAGAGTACTCAAGAGATGGGGGCAAGCCCAGAAGTTTAAGGTTGGTCTCAGGTACATAGTGTGTTGGGAGCCAGCCTGTGATACATGAGACCCTGCGTCAGAACTAAATAAACATAAGAAGGGTAATCTGTACACACTCAGAAGCTTCATCGGGAACAGGAGAAATGGCCTGGTGGTTGAGAACACTTGCTGCTCTTGCAGAGGACCTGTTTGATACCTAGTGTCCACGTCAGGAGACTCACAACTGCCTGTAACCCTAGCTCCACGTAGTTTAATGACTCCAAGGGCACCTGCACACACACACACACACACACACACACACACACACACACACACACACACTAAAATAAATATTAAAAACCATTTTCTTAAAATCCTTATCAATTCTGTTATGAGAGCTTAGTCACCAAGAGCAGGACAATTGATAAGGCTATAACAACCCTCATTATGCAAATTTGTATTCTTTATAAACCCGTTTGCTGTATTATTATATTATTATTGTATATCTGCACATTGTTCATGACATTTTTCAAATAGTCATCAAAATAAACATGACAAGTATGTTTGAATCCTACCTCTCTCAGCCTCAGCATTACAACTGATAAATAACCAAATCTTGTGAATTCTACTCAGCAAATGTTTCTGGAATGTGGGCACCCTGCATTTCTACTCTTGTTTTAAAAATTCATGCTCATGTAATATATTTTGATCATTTTTTTTTCCTTCCCCCAAATTCTTCCAAGGCTTCCTTTCCTTCCCTCCCTCTTTCTCTGTCTCAAAACAAAATGAAAATAATAAGAAAAAAGAAACAAGAATACAGAAAATGAAAATTAAACAAACAAAAGACCTTTAAAACAACAACAAAAAATCAAAAACAAAACAAAAGTCCACAAAAAATACCACTGAGTTCATTTTGTGTTGGTCAACTACTCAACAGAGCCTGCCTCAGAGTTTGGTGATCATAGCCTCACTCAACCCATATCAGTGAAGCTTCATTTTGCAGTAGATAGGAATTAACACAGAAACTCCCAACTGGAGAATGTGCAGAAAGTGAGAGACTTTGGAGCTCTCGGTCTTAAATGGGAAGTCTTCATCAAGCCTCTCCTCTCAAGGCTCAGAGATCTGTAGGAAATGTGATAGAAAGATTATAAAAAGCAGAAGTGGTGGATGACTACAAGGAAACTGTATCTTCCAGACACAACAGGACTGATGCATATATGAACTCACAGAGATTACCCCAATGTACATGAGACCTATACAAGGTAAATGGGGTTAAGCACTGAGAGGAAGATACTTACTGAAAACGGAAAAATCAGTGTCACTTGGCATATCAACCATGACAACATTTATTTAAAAGGAAAATGCACAGAAAGAGGATACCTTTGAGAAAGACTCAATCAAACCATGTTCAGACAATACTGGTTAAGAGAATCTTTTCCAGGTTCTGATATAGCTGCTCAGCTTCTCACAGACCAAACCATGGCAGTCATGATCCAAAGGGACAGACTATATCCTGAGCTGGCAGCCGAACTTGGTAGTGTCCACACGGTGCTGATTTGGCAGGGTTATACAATGCAAGATTGCCAGGGCAATGGAAGCTTATGCCAAGATTCCAGAAGAAGAAAAAAAGAAGTCAATGAGACCAGGCAATAAGTAGTAGGAAAAAATGCTCGGAGAAGCTGTGCAATGAAGCCCAAGTTTCCTTGGAGATGCCAGAATGCTGGCAAAGTCAGAAACACTGAATGACTGCCAAAGACTGTAGGTACAGAGTGGAGCTGGCCCATGAGAGAGACCACACATGTTCCAAACGGCAGGGCAGCAGGGGTAAGGTGCCCAAGCCAGTTAGAGATCAGATATGCTCTCAGCACCTGAGATACTGGACTTGGAGCAAGACATAACATTTACCTTGTAGACTTTTGGAGTTGCTTTAGTCATTAATCCTGCCAGTCTCTGCTTTCATTTCTTTAGAATGGGATTGGATATTCTCTGAGGTAGCATATTGGAACAATTCAACTTTCTTTTTGATCTCAGCCAAGTTCATAGTTAAGTTTGTCTAACATCTCAGAAAAGACATTGAACTTTTACACAGTGTTGGAACTGATCAGAGGGTGGGGATTCTGTAAGTTGGACTGAATGCATTTTCTACTAGATAACCACCAGCCTGTGAGTGAGGGGAGTGGTACGTTTGTGTGTGGGAAGCTCATATGTTTAAACCATTGGTCTCAAGGTGGTAATGGTGTTTTTGAGAAGTTCATAAAAGATTAGGATATTGGCCTGGCTCATACAAACACTTCTATAGTGTCAAGCTAAGAGGCTCATAGGCTGGTCCCACTTCCAGTCTAGCTCTCTGCTTTCTCACCTGTGCACATTTAACAAGCTGTGTTGCAAGCTATCATAGATAGAGCTTTACCGTGCCTTTCCTTACATGATGGAACAAATCCCTTTTTTAACCACGATTCTAAATAACCTCTCCTCTGCTAAACAGCAAGGAAGGAAGAAGGAATGAAAGAAGTTGAGCAATGAAGTAGAAGAAGCAGGGTGTTGTCAATAAGTAGAAGCTGAAATGACAGCACATACAGTGGAGAGTCCTGGGGAGGAAACCAAAGTTGCCAACGATAATGGGAGGACTCCAGGCATTGCAGATCACAGTGCAGTTGCAGTCGATTTTATGGAAATTAGTAAATTTCCAGAAGGATAAGTAATTATTTTCCAAAGTGAGGCACTGTGATTTTTGCTTCAAAAGCAGTAATCTATACTCAGTGGCAGGAACTAAATTATAGCCATAATTACAGATGATTGACAGAGTACAGACAGAGGTAAATGAGAACTCATGACATCAAAGAAACGTTTAGGAACTAATGTGTTACAATCTGCACCCATTGCCATCAACACCGCAGTGCTTGCTCTGCCCTGTCCCTTACTCTTACCAATTTTACCAGCCTTACTTTTAAATGTCATCCTTGCACTTGCTTTTGTTGTCGGGGAAGGTGGGTGTTGTGATGAAGAGTTTCCCTATCTTCTGAGGCTATTTTGATACCCGTAATATAAGTACAGGGAGATCAATGTATGCCTCTCTGTGTAAAGTTCCTAAGGGTGAGAGATCAGTCCCCACCCCAGGGAATAGGATTCTCCAGTGTAGGACTTACCCTGGATGGCAGAATTTCTCTACCACAATTTTAGGTTTCGTATATCAAGCCTGAAAACACACCCTGTATTGTTTTCATCCTTTCCTGGACTGATTCATTTCTCTTGTAAAAGTCTTTCCTTAGGGTTCTGAGTTAATCAGAAAGCGATTTTCTGGGTGGCTTCTGAAATGATATTTATTTGTATGAGTGAGTTGAAAAAGAACAACTTGAAAAGCAAATAAGGAACTAGAAAGAGAGGTCTCACAGTAGGACACGTATCCACTGGAGAATAACAAGCAAGGCTCAGAGAACAAGTCTATTGTCATTCAACAGACATTTATTGAAATCTACAATGTGCCCAGAATAGCAAGGTGGGAGAGATACAAAAATAAAGTACCATTCACAACCTTGACCTATTTACAGACTATTATGTAGGTTAAACTTATAACTAGAAAAATTCTAATGAATTATAAAGAGAAGAGCCAAAAACATATAGTGTGTTGGTGTAAAGAGGTAAGAAATGTCAGAAGAGTCATAGACAATGTCATGAAAGACTATTAAAGGAAACCTGAGTGCCAGATAGAAGATAAGGAGATAATCTTTGTAAAACCAAAAAGTGTCATACTTGAGGAGGGTAAATTTTAGTTTATTTTGCTTTATTACATATGACTTTAGTATGAGCAAGTAGGGGTGAGTGGAAGAGAATTCTATCAGGTCAAAGGCTGAGGGGAGTGGGTACCAGCCGTGAGAGATGGTCTCTAAGCTGATTTAAGCAGTGCTCCTTCCAAAGATATGCGATGCATATTTGCCCAAGATAGATGCCAATGCCTTGAGATTTAGAGGAGGTGATCCAAAGAGTCTTCTTCAAAGTTGACCCCTGCAACTGGGTTCACAACTACATACAATGGCTTGGGGAAATGGCGCAGCTATTTCAGAGGCTGCAGTCATAGAAATAAAAAGAATTTAGTTGAATGTTGTATAATCTATACCAGAACAAGCTTTGTGTTTTGAGTTTGCCCACCAATTCTTGCCTGACCTACACTCCATGGATTTATCCCACTGCTCACCTTGACTTGTTGTAAAGGTAGATACAGAGTTTTATTGTGCTCTTCAGCGAATTCTTCCTAGGTGTTTGACGCAGGGAACCAGTTACGAAGGTATATTGAATATGTATTCTGCAGAACTTCATGGAATAAACAGGTGGAAGCAACACAAAATGGAATTTTTCAGCATGCTGGAATTATTGATTTGGTCCATATTCTAGCTGCTCTGTTTACCAGTGACTATACACAAATTTCTCCAAATCTGACTTAATGAAATAAGATCTTGAAAAGTCTCCACAGTATTTGTTATTGATGTGTTATTCAGTCGATGTTACCTGCTTCCCTTTACTATTTAGAAGATACAAGAAATAGAATGAATTCAGATAGACCCATTCAAACCACCCTTTATCCCCTTTCTAATCATATGGTATTGCAGGTACTGAATGCTGAATTTAAACTTTCAGAACACCTATCAAATAAATGAATGTCCCATCAGCACGTTTTATCACCTGCTGATTGTTTTAGGCACTTGTGTAAAAATTAATGAAAGTTAGGGGAGACTAGCTTCTAAATATAGATGACTTAGATTGAAATGATTCTGAGTTTCATTTTGCAGAAAATCGTAAAATATTAGATTTGTCCCAGAGGAGATATAGTACTTCCAGGTTTGAGTTTAAGATATAAATATCCCAGGAACTGTCTTACTCATGGTAATTCAATTTATTCCCAGTTGTACCTCTCACTGAAACAAAGAAGCACATGCTTGTATCTGTATATAACTTTTGTGTAAAAGCTTTCTACACCGATGGAAAGGTTGCATGTAGTTCAATTTCAGATTTGGCGGTTGCCTGAGATAAGCCACTTTTTCAGTAATTATGAAATTGAATAGTGAAATTTACTTTTGCCTGTGTAAGAATTTTATTTTAACTGAAACTAACCATGTAGCTTCCAGACCGTAGAAGAGAAAGATGGAGATGAGGGGATGATATCCCCCCCAAATGTGTGAAAGTGTCACTAAGACAAATGACAAACATTTCTCCATTTTAGCATCTATCAAAAATTGTAAATCACTATCCCTGGCATTTTATCAATAAGATGTTCTTCATATACCACAATATAATGTGGAACCATAAAAATATTGTAATTCAAAAAAATTTGAACCTTTGAGATGTATAATAAATGTTAAAACATGTTGTGCATTATATATTAAAGTAAAAAAAAAATCAAGAATTATAAGAGACTGCCAAAAACAAGCTAAATAATGACAGCTAGAGAAGAAAGTGAGAGAAATTAAATTGAAATCCATATATAATTTCTAGGCATCTTTTGAAAGAAGAGCTAATTCCCTACAAAGAAACATTTCATGGCAAGTAGGCAATATATTTTTAGTATGAATCTCATAAGCATTTTTTTTCATCTTGGTCATCAATAAAATAGAGTTGGTTAAGGAAAATTCATTGGTTTTATGAATAAGTTAGTTCATAGGGTTGATCGGAGATCAGGGGAAAAATGAGACATTGTGGGGTTTCAGACATTGCAAATCCAAACTTGAAATATGCATCATCAACTGTGTCTTTGTGCAACTATGCATTATTTGATTGCTTATGTCTTAGGTGGAAAATCTTTGGTTTCTTTTCAAATCTTCTAAAGGTATAATGTTTCATAAACCATAATTGTATGGTCTAGGACAAAAAAGAGATACTAAACACTTTTTTAAAAGGCCAGTTTGGGAGATGTCAGAACATATTTACTTTGACCCTGTTGGTGATTACGCAGCAATTAGTGTTTGCCTTGGCCCGACTTCACACAAGGACTTATCTGGGAACCTAAGGTTCTATGGAAGAAATTTCATGAGTGGGATCATTTTTAAGACAGAGAAGAAGCTACATGAGTAAAATTAAATATTATGATGCTCATTCAGAGGCTGGCCTCCTAGAGTTTTGGGTACTTCCTATGCATAGTTAGTAGCTACATAAAGGGTAGCAAAGATGGACCTTGAGGACAGTAAGGAAGAGTCAATAGGGTACACATCATGGGAATCCTTTTACATGAACTGCAGAAACATGTGTGTCCACAGAGACAGAAAGATTAGCAGCTGCTGTGTGAGTAGGGAATGATTACTAATGACTTGGAGATTTGTTTGGTGTAGACAAGTAGAGCAGTGTGAAACTAAGGTCTACATTCCAGGGCTACATTCGGAGGCCTGTGTGGTCTGGATAGAATGTAAACATACCTTTATCCCTGTATTCAGAAGGCATTGGTGGTCCAAAGCTCCTCAACTCACAGAGAGTTGCCAATTTGTTGTCAATAAAAGGATTACTTACCTCTGGCCTTTTGTCTTTGGTCAGTTATTTGCTGTGTCACTGCGCTAAGTCAGTTATCACCTACAAGCCCATCACACTTTGATAGAATACCATGGCCTCAAATGACTTATGAATGAAAGAATTTACTTGGGCTCAAGATTCCAGAGGGAGCATCCATAATGATGATGGAGACCTGGAAACTGGAGACCAGAGCAGGAAACTGAGAGATCGTACCTTCAACCAGGTTCACTAAGCAAGCGGATTAGTGGTGGCACAAGGCTATCAACTCACATAGACTGTCCCCTGTGATATACTTCCTCTAGCCAGGATCAACCTCCTAAGATTCCTTACCCTTTCCAAATAGCACCACCAAACATGGACCAAGTGTTCAAATACTTGAGAACTGTGTGGAACTATTTTTACTGATGGAGTTAACATTTTTCGGGGTATATATTATTGACCTTTTAAAATACCAAAATTGTTTCTATTGCAAAAACAGAAAACCAGTTATTAATATATTTTTACATTTTTATTTTTTAGCATGTTATAATTAAAATTGAAATAGAATTGCACCACGTTCTCCTTCCCTTGCCTCTCTTTAGCCCCTCCCAGCTACTTTCCTTTTAACCCAACCTATGTACCCTGCTACTCTCTTGAGAGTTACTAGTCTATTTTATTTAATTATCATTGTTACACGTATAAACGTATGCTTATGTGTGTGTGTGCACACACACACACACTCACACACACATGTAATATGCTGAGTCCATTTTTGTTGTTGTATAAATATGGTTTAAGGGATCACTCTGCATTGATGAGTAAGGGGACTCATCCATCCATTGGAGAGGTTAATTTTTCCTCTCACAGGAGTCATCATTTGCCTATAGTGTCTTGTCTGGGAATGAGAGCCCATGAGATTTCACTTACTTTTTAAAGATGTCTTTAGTTTCATCTTGTGTGCTTTGCCTACATGAATGTATGTGCACTACACATATGCCTAGGGCTCACAGAGGCCATATGAAGGAAGCAGGTCCCCTGGAGTTATGCATGGTAGTAAGATGTCATCTAAGTGCTGAAGCCGGGTCCTCTGAAGAACATCAAGTGTTCATTTCTGGTGAGCCATTTTAGCCTCACACTTTCCTTTTTATTGAATACATTTGGCATTTGAAAAATTAGTACATGTGAATTATACCTTCTGTTTGCCCTCACTCCCTTCTAGCCTTATCATCAGCTCACCCTGTGTAAGCCCAGTGCAGTCAACTGCAGCTACTATGAGATATTTGCAATGTCTGTGCCATGCCTTGCAGAGAGCATTTTGCAGTCCTTCTTGCTATCTTTTGGCTGTTACATTCTTTCAGCTCACTCTGCTGCAAGGTTCCCTGAGCCTTAGAGGAGGTGGTACAAATGTCCTGTTGGTGCTAAGCACTCAACAGTCATTTATTCTGTATATCTGAAGCAGCCATAATTCTCTGCATTCCCAGCCATTCACTGAAAAGAAATTATCTAATTAAGGATTTGGAGAGTTTGCCTATGAGTATAGAGATAAATATTTTTATTGTAGTTTGACGTTATGCCCATTCAGGTAAACAGGTATTGTAAGTTACCTCCAAGGGCCTATCATTTCCCCATATACCGGTTTTGACTTGAGTTTGCAGTAATAAACATGTGGAGCAGGTCTCAAATATAATCAGAGAACAATTAGTTACCTCCCTAATAGTCACGCCACTGTTGCCCTACTTGCGTGGCAGGCAGGTGTGGTAGTTCACAAGATTAACAGCCAGGTAAGGTGGTTGATGCTTCATCTCTCCCAGCAGCCTACTTAGCACCTTCTGTGAACACCAGCCATCAGGGAAGAAGCTTCCAGCTAAATTCCAGCTTGCTTTCTCTATATCTTGCAACCAAGTGGTGGCATGCTGCCCTCCATGATAAGGTCTTAGCAGATAGTTCTGGTGAGAAACTATGAAAAAAATCTACATAAGACATGATCTTCTCTTCAACTCTGATGGTTTTAAGGTAGGCATTGTTAAGGAGATGGTGGATATGAGACTGATAAAGCAAAAGAAATAAAAAAGAAGTAAAGAAAAGAAAAAAAATAGTCCCAAATGCTGTCTAAAATAATTATGATTATAGTTATTAATAAAAGACTGACTAGAAGGAAATAGAAACCTAGGATTGGAAGACAGTAGTGTCAATAAAATACCCTTGAATATTTAGGAATTAAAATAAATCTTATACATTTGATCATTCTCAAGATGGCATTGTGCTTAGGAGTTCTTCTCCCAAGAGAAACTTGCTCACTAATTTCCACTTTTATATGTAATCAAGAAAGACTATGGAGGAAAGAAACTTCCAGAAGGTGGATTCAGGAACTTAAGGAACCACAATTTAAGAATTTCCAGCACAGAGCAGAATTGCAAATCAATAACAAGATAAGCTCCCATTTCCTATATATAAGCCCTCACAGCAGTTACTCTGAATTTTCAATTATTTTGTCTCCTGAATGATAATTTTACAGTATATTTGTCCTTGTTTTATATTTTGAATGCTAGTTTATGTTTAGAATGAGTTTGGAAGCTCAGTGTTTTTACTGAAGAATATAGACACTATTCAATTTTCCATTTCACACTGAAACTTTTATTATCAAAACAGCAAGAATCCATACTCTGCCAATTTATCATGACAAATACTTTCTAATGTCTATATGTTTATATATGTTGTGCTCTACCATTTCTTTATAAAGGTAGTATATAGGCACATATAACAATTTAAAATGGTACATAAAGGCTTATAATTCTTTCTTATACATCCTTAGATTATATAAACTATATAAGTTATCTTAATTTGTTCATTAGCCTTCCTCTCCATCTTTCAGTGCCAAATGTCTTTTCCATGGTCACACATGGGGCATCTCTAGTGTCTTCCATTAACTCATGCGTGGAGGCCTTAGTTTCCAAGGTAGAAGAAGTATTCAGAGATGTGGCCTTTAGAAGGTGACTACATTGGAAGAATCTAACCTCATCCATATTAAATCATTGATGGATTTATAAATTAATGGGGTGTTAGGAGGTGACAGAGACTTAGAATATTGGACCAAGTAAGAGGAAGTAGATTCTTGGAGATATGTCCCTGAAAGCTCTATTTTTGTCCATGGTTCCTTCTCTTTCTTCCATAATGGCTGCTTTAGCATCTGGGGACATTATCTAAACCTTATATTTTACTTAATTTAGCAAGGAAAGCAGAGGTAAACTTAGGTCGGCTGGTGAGATACTGTTACCCTGTCTGGTGGATAAAGTTTGATATAATTATGTTAAGAGATGAGAAAGAAGCAGAATTGTAAAAAAAAGGTGAAGACCAGTTCATTTGAGTTTCTATGAGTTTAGACAATCATGCTTTCCTTCCCTGTTGAGATATATTTATGTGAATGAAAGGCATATTTTTCTTTTCATTTATTTTAGTTTGGCTTGGAGTTTGTGTCACTGTCATTCAAAGTTATTTCTAACTAATTTACTAACACCCACATTCCTAGCTGGCAGTCAGAATACTTCTCATGTATATTACTCTGGAAAACTTCCAACTACTTGCCTACGTACATAGATCACGCAATGCATAGAAAGTGTTGTTCGACAACTTAACTTTTACTCTTATCAATCATCTGTCATTTAAGTACATTTTTTTTGTTTGTATATTCTGTAATTTATTTTCTGTGGTAGTTGGTTTCGTTTACTGTAATAGAAAAATTAGGAGAAGTTACTCCTTCCAATGAGTTTAAAGTATAATAAGACTGAGACAAATACTTGTTTTTAGTGTTCTGGAAATGAAGGACAGCCAGGGGGATAAGATGGGGAAGTATATTGGAAATGTTCAGTTCAAAGACCCAGGTAGAGTGTGCTAGCGCTCTGGAGTAAATCTGTATGTATGTCAGAGTGACAGATTAAAGTCACAGACGTGAGGCCTTTGTGGGACCCCTGGGGAGTTTTGAGCAGAGGACTAAAATGATTGAACATAGGCATCAAAACAAACAGTTGGGAATCTGTTAAGAAAATAAAGCAGTGGAGAATCATATGCAATATGAAAATTAGTTGGTAAGTTACTGGCACAGACAATGTGAGTGATCATGATGGCTATGTCAAGAAGAGTTGGATCCTGGTTACATTTTTAAGAAAGTTGTGAGAAGTTTTCCTGGTGTATTTAATGACTATTGGGAGAAAAAAGAAAGGAATCTGACTTGGAAGCTAAAGGCCAGAATTGCTCTTTGTAAGATGCAACAGGTAGAGAGAGGCAGGGTTGTATAGGCAGCGCGTAGCATTAAGATGTCAATTTGGGGAATACTAACATTGAGATGTTGGGAATCTCTGACCGCACTATAGGGAATTTGGGTAGGGGAAACTGCTTCAGCAGTTGTAAGAGGAGATACTCAAGGTGATGAGTGCAGATAGATAAAGGAACATGACAAATTTCAATCCAGAGAAACACCAATATTAGAGTTTAGTAAAAGGAGATAGAGATGGAGTATCCAGTTAGAAGAGGTAGAAGTCCTACACAAAGTAGACAAGTTCTTCAAAAAGGGACTCATCAATATTGTCAAATGTCACCAATAAAATAAAATCCAGACTGGGTTTTGATCATTGGATTAGAGAAGAGTGAAATTCCTGAATGATCAGGGTAAGCAAACAAGCGAAGTCTATTTTACTCAGTGAGCTCAGGGAGGGGGCAGGGGAGATGATTACAAGGGGCTCATAAAGTACAGATAGCAGTTTTCAGCTATTAAAATAAAGTTCCTACAGAACAATGCAGTCCACAGATGAATTTCAAAGACTGAATGATATAAGCCTTATGTATAAGGGAAATTGTTATATTTAAATGGAAAAGTTGATGAAGTACAATTGTACTATGGTAAGTATTTCATTGTTGTCTTAATATATCTCTTAATGTGTTATTTTAAAAAAAAAAAAAAGAACCCTATGTTTAAGGAGAAAGGAAAATGGGGATAGAGAGTCATAGATTTATAAGTACAAGCTAGAGTAGGATGTAGAATTCTCTGTAAGACTATTTTCTCATTTTCAAGTAGAACAAGAAATCAAGATATTGTCCAAGAGTAAAGAGGGATACTTGTTGGAGGTTTAAAAAAACGAGGAGATGGTAGCTACGGTTGTTGGGACCATGAGAAAGAAAATGTTTAAGAATTGTCTGGAAAGGAAAGGAAACCACGATGCTTGGGACAGTGACCACAGAGCATGCCCAGCTCTTGTGGGCTTGACTCTGCTTCTACCACACCAGGTGAAGATGCAGAATAAAGAGCAAATCAGACACATCTAGATTTGAGTGTCTTTTCAAACTGTGCGTGTCAAAGCAGTGAGAAATAAAAGCAAAGGAGCAGTTCCAAAGATAGAATCTAATGATGCATAGTGACGGGTGAGCTCGGAAATTTCTGGAAGAAGCCTGAGTAATGGGATGGAATGAAAAAAAAGTGTATCGAGATAATGAAAAGAAGACCATAATAATGTGCAGAAACTTTTGAAAATAGAGTTTTCAAGAATTAATCTGAGAATCTGCAGTTGAGAAACACAAATCCGAAACTACGAAAAAAATGTGAAGTGACGGGAAGTTAGACCTAAAGTCAATGAGAAAACATTGAAAATAGTTACAGTTAAGAACGACTGTGGAGAGTGAAGTAATTAAGAATGTCATAGAGAAAGTACTGGAGGCAAAGAGAGGGAGGAGGAGAGAAAGAGAGGGAGGAGGAGGAGAAAGAGAGGGAGGAGGAGGAGAAAGAGAGGGAGGAGGAGGAGAAAGAGAGAGGATAATTTGTGTTAAGACATGCAAAGAATGTATGGTGTCACACAAAATGTGTAATTTACCCCCAATAAATTGAATAATTTGTGTAGATATATGACAAAAATTAGTCTCGAATCTCCATCTCTTCCTCTTGTTAGCGGTTATATAAGACACATTCGGCAAAGGCACAATTTATAATCTCCTACATATTTGAAAATAAACAAAACAATTGCTAAAATGTACTTTTAATTTTCAAATTGATCTTCTGAGTTTGGAATATTGCTTCACATCTCCTGGAACTGGAATTACACCTGGTTCTGAGCCACCATGTGGAGGCAGGGAAGCAAACTCAGGTTTCTGGAAGAGCAGCCAGGGTTCTTAACTGGTTCTTAACCAATTTTTCAGCCCCCTATTTTGCTTTCTGTCAGGGTATTTTATCATAGAAACAGAAATAAAATTGGAATACTACCTTAGTTAGGGTCCCTAATTCTGTGAAGAGATACCATGACCATAGCAACTCTTATAAACTAAAACACTTATTTGGGATTGGCTTACAGTTAAGAGGTTTAATCCATTGTCAGCATGGCAGGAAGCATGGTGGCACACAGGCAGACATGGTGCTGGAGATGTAGCTGAGAATTCTACATCTGGATCAGCAGGCAGCAGGAAGAGAGTGTCACACCAGGCCTGGCTTGAGCATCTGAAACCTCAATGCCCCACCCTACCATCCAACACATTTCCCAACACATGTCCTCCAATAAGGCCACACCTACTTCAACAGGGCCACACCTACTCCGACAAGGACACACCTCCTAGTAGTGCCACTCTCCATGGGCCTATGGGAACCATTTTCATTCAAACCATCATGCTACCATAACAAGCAAACAGCAAATAATTATTCTAGGTTTCTGGAATCTTTAGGAAATAACTGTAATTACTGTCCACTGCAGGAGTGACAGCCCTAAGATAATGGGGAAATCTTACTGCTCCTGGCGAGTGGTCATTGCTCACTGAAGGACTACCTTAAAAAGTACAACATATATATATAAAGTATATATCTCAGAAACATCACTAGTATCAGGTTATCACATATTTAACTTATAAAGTACAAAGTTTAAATAAATTATAAATCTTTTGATAATACTTACACATTAATACTTCAGTTTCCACTGTGCATGAGTTTGAATTTATGTACACTTCCTTCTCACTGCTCTGCCCTCCTACTTCTTCTTAAAATAAATGTCATTTGATCCTTTAATAAAAGGACATTTAAAGATCTCCTCTCTTTCGAATTGTTTTGGAAACACTAGTTGATTTATTTCATTTTTTTTCAATAGCTGTTTTTCTGTGATAATATTGTTTTTTCTATAATTTCTCCTTTCTCTTTAACCATTTATTATTTCCCCACTTCCTTGAATATTTCCTCCTGAAACTATGGAAAAAGTTCAATATTTTCTGAAGCCTTTCTAAATGATGTCATTTTAACATCGGTTCCCGTCCTTACAATGAAAGGCAAGATAAATACTGCTCTCTCCATTGTGTTGGGAATTTCAATAACTTAAATCCAAGTGGCTTAGCTTCTGTTTTGTATTTGTAAAAAAAAAAAAAAATGTCACTTTTCCTCTTCTCTGCTTCTGCACTCCTTCACGAATGCTTCCTGTTCTGTAATTTAAACATCCCAGGTGTAAAGAACCCCTTGGATTAGAGGAGGTTTTGAGCAATAAAAGCAAGATATTCCCACAGCCTCATGGTAGTAGCCTGGGAAGAGGATCTTAGATTTCCTGAGCTGAGCTGATTGTCCCTGACCATCAGCGCACTCATCAGTGCTCAAGTGAACCAAGTGTCCCCTGGGAGACTCAGAGAATCCTTCCTGAGTAGGAAGGTGCATATTTGACCTGATTAAACTGTCTGTGATTTTCCTTGGCTTTTGTTTGTGCTGTGTTGTTTCTGTAAGCTCCCCACACTCCACTGTTTCTAGGAACTTGTAAAACCAGTCGGGGACTGAGAATTTGAAAAGAAACAGGACAAAAGAATGTGTAGACACAGCGCAAATAGCAAATACAGGACAGAGAAGGCCCGAAGAAGTACCCTGGAAGCTAAAATTTTTTATTACTAAATCCAGTCTTTTCCCAAATGAATGATTGTCTTAAGCGGCTCAGAACAAAAAGAATGTTCCTACAGCGGAGGTCACTTTTGAAAATGAAATACCTGTGCACAATAATCACTTTAAACAGCAAGAGCACTGAAGTAAGGGACCAGTACAAAATGTTAAATAAAACAGCACAGCTGAACAAAAATGAAAACATAATAAACTTTTAAAATTTAATTAATTATTAGTTTGTTGGAAAATGACACTCATTTATTTTCACCTTGACAACCATCATGTGTTTAGTGACAAGATTTCTGTAGTGCTGTGACTTGGAGTAGGGCCTCCTGAACTCTGATCTCCACGCTTTTGTTACAGTCAAGAATTAGTCCGAAGACTTTGTAGTGATAGTTTCTTTTTCTTTAAGTTGACAAGGATATTAATAATTTTATAGACTCTACCTGCTTAAAAACCATATAAACATATGCTGAATATGACTAATAACTTTTTCAGTTACTACATAGGTACAAGCAATTTTGCTTCTTAGGCAAATTTGAAAATAGCAAAGGCATCTACCTATCTGCCAAACCTTGTTCCTTCGATCTAGGTGAAAACCAAATCTTCAGTTTTAAGTCTGGATATTGGAAAGATGATTAATTGACTTCATGTTGGTAGTAGTGTTTAGCTGGTGAGATGATCCAGTTAGTAGAGTTTTTGTGCATAGGACCTAGGACTTGAGTTTAATCCCAGTGACTGACATAAAAAAAAAAAAAGGAGCAGCATCACTCACTTATACTCCTGTAGTTATGCCTGTAACCCTTTGTGAAGCAGAAACCCAGTTCCTGCTTAAGAGAGCCCAGAGTCAGTACCTATCCTCCACCAGCTAATCTATCACCCACTTAACTCAAAGTACCAACCTGTTACTGGGGTTCTAAACCCAGATCTCCAAATAGAACTTCAGACCTAGGACTAGTTAAATTCAGAACCCTAAAGATCAGAGTGACTCTGAGACTGACAATCAAACAAACACATTGAGAAATAAATCAAGGAAACAGTACCTTTTCCCATAGCTTCAAAAGATACCACAAAAAGGTAAAATAAAATAAACTCTTAGGAGAACTCTCATCAAGCAAGTAAAAGACTCATAATAAAACCTTCAGGACACTGAAAAAAAAGAAATCAAGTAGGACACCAGAACATGGAAAAAATCTTCCATGCTCATGGATAGATAGGGTTAGCGTTGTGACAACTGTCATTCCACAATAGTAATTTACAGATTCGATGCAGCTAAAATTTCAACATGATTCCTCACAGAAATTGAAAAATGTAATCTTAAATTTCATATGCAAAGTAAAAAACCTAATGTAGCAAAGACAATTCTGGATAATAAAAGAACTGCTGGGTGTGTCACCATCTCAAAACTCAAGTTGCATTACAGAGCTATAGTAATATAAACAACATTGGCATAAAACAGAAATGTTAACCATGATATATATAACATATATATATATATATAGTATATATATATATATATATCATCCTTCTTACTAATCAGACAATTAATATCTGACATTATAATGATTCACCATTCTATTTACATTGCTAGGCTGATAAGATTGATTATGAACAATACAAATCAAGGGTGTAAGTTAGTATGAATTATTTTTAAATAAATTTTAATTGTAAATGTTTTACATATGAACATTCTGTCTGCAACCCAGCAATTCTCCCTCTAAGTGTACATTACAGACAGATTTTACACCTATGTAATGTGGGATCAGGACAAGAATGCTCACAGCCATATTATTCTTTTTCCTCCTCATGTTTTTTTTACTGAAAATAAATTCTTCTTCTATACAGTACATTCTGACCACAGTTTCTCCTCCCTCCACTCTTTCCAATGCTCCCCAGTTCCTCCCCCTCCTCCAGATCTACTTCCTTCAGAACAGAGCAGGTTTCCAAAAGATATGGGTCAAACACAACACAAGACACGATAAAGCAAAGCACAAACCCACATATCAAGGCTGGATGAGGCAACTCAGTAGGAAGAAAAAGATCTCAAAGAGTAGGCAAAAGAGACAGAGACATACACACTCCCATTGAAAGCTAAAAGCCATCACGTATTCACGGAGGATCTGGTTCAAACTCATGCACACTCCTTGCTTGCTGCTTCAGTCTCTGAGAACCCATTCGAGTCCTACTTAAGTAGTTGATACATTGTACTATGTTTTCCTGGTTTCCTCATTTCCCTGCGGCTCCTACAATCTTTCCTCCACTTCTTTCGTGGTGTTCCCCAAGCTTCTAGGGGAGGGATCAAATGGAGACCTCTAATTTAGACTCTATCTCTGAATAATGCTTGCCTGCGGGTCTCTGTAACTGTTCCTGTCTGCTGCTAGAGGACCGTGATTGGGCACAGCTCCACTATATGAGTATAGAAGAATATCGTCAGGAATCATTTTTTGTTTTTTTTGTTTTTGGTCAGCTGTGATTGGTTCTATCCTAGGTCTCTCCAGTCTCTGGTTCCTGGCCATCCAGGCACTGTAAAGTACGTGCTCTCCCTCTCACTGCCTCAAGTGAAACCAGTCATTGGTTGGCCTCTCCCACAGGTTCTGGGCCACCATTGCCCCGAACATCTTACAGGCAGGGCAGATTGTAGATAGAAGGTTTTATTGGAGGATCCCAGTTCCACCACTGGGAGCCTTGCCTGGTCATAGAAGATGGCCAGCTCAGATTCCATATCCTCCATTACCACGAGTCTTCACTAGACTCATCTCCATTCTTAATTAATTAATTACATTTTTGCATTTTGAGGCAAGGTCTATGTGGTTCTCAAACTCATGATACTTCTACCTTCAATCTTGGCCCACCATTCCTGGTTCAGCTTTGTTATCCAGAGAAAGATAATTTAAAATGTTGCAAAAGTCTATTAAAAGAAAGGGAGAAAGGCGTAGAATAAGCACGTGATAAAATGCTGTCTCACTGTGAAATTAAACTGAAATTTTACGAAACCAAATATTAATCAAAAATCTGTTTAATACAGTTTCCGAAACCATTTTCAAAAGGGTAGAAATGGTGACTACAGACTGAGGTGGCGTGTTCTCCGGGTAGGAAGACGGTAGGGTGGCTGGATGCACTGATGGGACTCTATCAGAGTAGAGCAGGGACTGTAGGTGTCCTTTTTAAATTTATGCTTTAAACCATTTTCTGTGCAAGGCATGTCACATAGTTAGGTTTGTTTTGATGTATTCATTCTGTCTGTCCATAAGGATAAAAATAATGAGATGTCATGGAGAATTAATTCTTATCCATCGCACACACCCATAGTATACTGTTGTATGCTTTTTAAAAATTTTCTGAAGTTGTGATAAAATAATTGCTTTGTCCATATGTGATAATTTGATCTGTGAGTAAAAATAATACAAATTAAATTATATAAAGATAATGGCACAACGTGTTATTGTCTTAAGAATTTGTCCATGGGACAGATGCGTTGATAACTGAATAGTAAGGTATCCCCTTGTGAGAAAGTGGGACAGAAGGAATTTTGCAAAACCCTAAAATACTTATTTTTGTAGTCACCCCATTTCAACAAAGAATTGTAAATAAAGTAGGTTAAAATGTCATGTCTGGGCTTCCGGAACATTATATTTATAATAAATAAACATTATTTATGCTGGAATATATTGGGAAACAACTTAATTCTAATTCTAAAAGCAAAAGAAAAGACAAATGTAAATTGTTCTATTCAAAAAGACAAAAATTTAAATTTTTATGAATGGAAAATTGAGCAATGTGAAAATCTAATCATTATAAAAAGTTTAGGCATCATATGCCCCTGAATATTTTTGTTATTCTTATTTTTCACTCCTAGACATATATGGGTCTTTAAAAATGGAGTTTTATTTTTCTATGAGTCATGTCTAATAAGGACTTCACCAAGCTGTGATGACATAAAATTACATTTTTAACAATGTATATTAGTTAATACACAAAGATCTTGAACTTTTTCCTTGGCACTAGTAGCTAATTATTCCCTTTTAAGGGAATTTCCTGCTGTCACACCAAACCTGACTCTCAGGCATGCTATGAGAACCATGCTCCACTGGTGAAAAAGAAGCATAGTTTATCTTATCTATGCAATGGGTATATTTTCTAAACAAAATCCAAAAACAGGTCCATAATGAATCTATTTCCTAAAATTTAAGAAGATATAAAGATAAAAATGATCACTGTTTTCTGATTTGGGACATGTAAGACATATAAGAATACGAAACTAGTGGGAAGGAGGTTTTCAGGAGCAGCCATTACTTCAATTTTGAACATGATATCTCAGCAACTCTGTAATGGGGCACCAAGCTCAAAAGTGTTATTCTCCCTGAATACTTAGCAGAGACTGGTAGGTCATGAGAGCTCTTGGTGTGGAAGATCTTTCCCAATGATAGAATTGAAACGGAAAAGAGGTCCAAAGAGAATTGAGCTGACCGTGGGTAACTTCCACCCTACAGAAAGCTTGATGTGCAAAATGCACAG
This sequence comes from Cricetomys ansorgei, assembly GCA_026225945.1. Taxonomy (NCBI): domain Eukaryota; kingdom Metazoa; phylum Chordata; class Mammalia; order Rodentia; family Nesomyidae; genus Cricetomys; species Cricetomys ansorgei. The sequence continues at coordinate 909,571 of JAMJFZ010001038.1, read as the reverse complement.
TAGAATTCAGGAATTTACACATATAGCAGCAGACGTTCTCTGGACAACATCTTAAGAGAGTCTAAAAATAAGGAAGAATTGGTATTTTGTCACTTATTGTTTTACTTTTTGGTACACATGCATCATATCCTTATTTATGGCTAAAATCTTTCGCTGTACCTTCCTTACATAAATAAGAAGATTTTCAATGGATATGATGACACACCAAGAATTACAAGTCTCTCCAATTCTAGAAGAATGCAATCACAGAAAAGAAAATTGTACCTCAGTATTTCTTTGAAAGTAGTTGTTTTTAGTTTAGCATAATTACTCATGCCTAAAAATAATACTACAGAAATAAATCTTATATGTGGAAATTATTTTTTGAATATTGAACACATTGATAAATATTGTAGTGAGAAACTAGTGGTCAGTTTATGAATTGCAATAAGATCATATGTTAGGAAGATCACCTATCTATTGCTGTGATAGTGGTTCATCCAAACTATTCAAAGGAATTCAACAGAAAGCAACTGTTCTCAAAGATAATTTCTAAAATGTCCCTTTAAACACCACAATGCACTAGTACAGTTAACTTAAATTTAAATATTTTGCGTATATTGATTTTTACAAAGACAAATAGCTCAATTAACAGAAACAACAGAGTATCAGTAAGTTCATCTTTATATGACAACAAACATAAACTTTCTTATTGGAAAAACTAATATTCATGACTCTCATTCTTGGTTTGTTAATAGACTGAGATAGAATGATAGGGTATAATGATGTAAAATTGCAATCACAGACAAATAACAAGCAATACTTGGGAGAATAAAATCTTGACAGAAAGTTGATGGATTGAAGCTGGACATCTCCCTTAAGCGAAAAAAAATATATATTCTGTGGTATTTTAGAAAAGTCCTCCATTGAAGCTCTCAGAATTATAAAGGGCATTTTTTGTCACCTTGTTCTATAATACACTGAGGACAAGGAGATACTTGAGAAAAATAAGGGGCAGTGAATTCAGTGCAAATTGAGGTAAGTAATACCTTATAAATGTGTATAGCCAACCTGTGAAATTCATTGACCAAGGAGGTCACTGAGTCAAATACCACAGTTGAATTTGAAAAACAGATGGGTAATTTTATGACCACTAACAGCTTGGGGAGTTTTGCTCAGCGAGCAGAGATAATAAGGGTAATCAAATCTCTTGTTTCAGGGCAGAAGTTACCAATGGGGGCTTGTCCAGATCTGTGTCTTACCTTTGTCCTCTGGCATTTCCCATAAACACCCACCTCAGGCCGGTGCTGTGATGGACATGAGTACTGGTATTCAGCACTTTCTTGCTGATGTTCATGGATGCCTGTGTGCTCTTTCAATTTCATCTGAAGAACAAGACTCTGTGACAGAGGAACAAATGGAAACATTGGTGCTTAGTGTGTTTCATAAAGATAAGATAAATGCCATGAGAGATTGTCTTTGAATATCAGTCTAACAATTTCCAAATTTATGCAACAAAACATCTTGAAAGTTTCTAGGCATTGTTTTTGGAGATGTGTGGGGTTTGACAGCAATTCTTTATAGTGCTATGTAAAATGGCATTAGTAAAATTGCTATACCTTTAATATTTCTTTATAAGTGTGTCTTATTTTTAAGGAAATGTCAGTTACATTTAAACTGTGTTTAAATACTTTATATACTCTTGATTGGATTATGTGACATTTGATCTCTTATCAGAGTCATATACTATAAGTACGGATTTGAATTAACATTACACTTTTATTCTTGTTTTTTCCGCACACACAAAATTTTCTCAGAGAGCTAAACTTCAAATGACCTGCAATTTAAAAATGCAAGATGGCTGGTATTTATGTTTATAATTATATGTGCATATATTATATGTAATATTCCATATTTTGTTCTTTAATAACAGTAGATCATGAAAATATTTTTAAACTAAGTATTTTTGAACTTCTTATTTCATTCGCATACACCATATTTTATCTCTTTCTGCTTTTGCCTTTAGGCTTCTTGCAATTTTTTACTCTAATTATTCTAGAGGACACGTAATTGGATGTTTGGTTCAAAGTGAATGTACTTTGATTCACATTGCCAATTATTTTATCATTGAATATCAATTTATGACAATAAGAGTTTTTCCTACAACAAGCAAATATAATACATAGGTTCATGTGAATAAATATGCATACATAATTTTACTAGTATGGTTAGTAGCAAATAATGAAATCCTTGATAATTAGTCTTTGGCATCTTTGATTATTTGCAGTTTGAATATATTTTCATAAATTTTTGGCATCTAAAATGCCAAAGAAATGCCAAAAACTTTTTTGACATTTTTGATAATTATTTGTAGCTTGAAATGTGATCACTATGTTATTTAACAGAATGATGGAAGTCTTGCTTATCAATAACCAGCATGTCAATAGACTAAATTCCCTAATTATAACAACAAACTGGCAGAACGACTATAAAAGCAGGACCCAACATCATGCTGCCTGTAAATCCGTACACTCAAGGCTCAGGGAATATGGTGGAACAGGGGTTGAAAGATTTCAAGAGCCCAGGGCATGACTCCTATTGTGAGATAATGTCATCTATATTTGACAGGGAGTCACACCCATGAAATATTAACAATATGATCTCCCAACATGACCTATACAATGACAACACCATTTAATATCCCAGTGTGAATGAGGAAAATCCCACCCCTAGATGAAGAGGTATAAGCAGTTAAGGGCTGCTAATAGAGGAAGAGCCAGTCTTCTCCAAGATTGAACCCCTGGATAGATTATCCAATCTGAAATTGTCAGTCCTAAGTATAACTACATATGAGCAATATGTGTGTATGTGTGTGTGTATGTGTTTGTGTAGCAATAATAATCAAAGAAGGGGTCATGAATTTGAGAAGTTGGAGAAACACAGGAGGAATTGGACAAGGAGAAGATGGCATGGAAATAATGTATACAGTACTTATACATGAAATTCCCAAAAGATAAAATAATGTAAAAACTAGAAATGCACTCCACCAGTAAGGACACATGAAAATATGGGAAAGTATTCTATAGAAATGGAAAACAGAAGAGAGCAGGGGTTCTTAGACCAAAAGAGATTCTAAATCAAAAACCTAAAAGGACAATGAAGCTCATGGAAAGAGATTCCCAAATGAACATCTCTTGGACCAAATGCACTCAGCATGTACCAAGATTCTGGAAACTGTCCTGGCTCTTTGTTCATCCGTTTCTCCTGTTTCATTTGACTGGAACAGCTCAGTGATTTGTCATAAAAGTGTCTCCTAATTGTAATTTTCTCAGGTAGATTGAGTCAATGTAATTTATTTGCTAATTTAAATAACACAGCCTATTGTGGATTTTAAATGATGAATAAATATATAGAGATTTTTATTCTAATATTTCATGGACCTTCATGTTGATAATTTAGAATATACACACCAAGATAGCTTTTTATTTATTTTATTTTTAGAAATTAGTAAGTTTTGTAATTGTGCCTATTGTACTATTTTTGGTAATTGTTACTGGATAACTTATAGTTTCACATTATTATGATTGAATCCTTTTCATGGTATTTTCTAATTTGTTGCCGATGGTACACAGAAAATCTCTTGTTTTAACGTATCTTTAAATAACCTTTAGAAGCTATTAAAATCTGAATATTCTAATATTTCTTATGAATTTCCTTGACAAGCTATGCTATCATTTATACAGATACAACAGTAGGTATGTAAATTTTACTTAGGTTATGTTTGGAGCCAAATTGTCAGAAGAACATGGTTTCACCTTCTGCATCCTACCCTGTAGATTTCAAATACGCAATGTTATTTACCTGTCTGTCTCATTGAATAATTTTGGGTGAGTCACAGTGAAAATAATTAACTATTTCCAACAGTAATTTCTTTGGATTTTCTAGAACAAGAAAGTTTTAAATTCTGGCTGCTTCTTTAGAGAGTTTTCAGACAAGCACCATGAAAGGATCAGTTTGTTTGAAGAAATATTTTTCTACCATTTAACACCTAACATTTGTCAGCCTTAAGAATATAGTTACTTGGAAATCTATAAGAAAAAAAGAAAAGAATGCTTGAAAGTCTGTACTATATATTTCATCAGACTTGATAGCCTTTTCAGGAGGTAAAGTCCTTGTCATTTTAGTTAGGTGTCTTTAGTCATTTGAGTATAGACTTTGAGGAAATAAATCTTCTCTCTCAATATCATCAGAAATGTTTTTGTCAATGACCAAAATTTTCAAGAAATGTTAGTCAACAAGGAACAAGGTAAGTCAGAAAGTGGTGGCACATGCTTTTAATCCCAGCACTCAGGAGGCAGAAGCAGGTGGATCTCTGTGAGTTCAAGGCCAGCCTGGTCTACAGAGTGAGTTCCAGGACAGCCAGAGATACACAGAGAAGCCCTGTCTTGAAAAAGAAACAAACAAACAAAACAAAACAGAACAACAACAACCACACACACACAAAAAAATATCAAACCAAACAAAGAACTATGAGAAGTTGAAATGAGGAAGAGGAATTCATGGATCAGGAACACACACACACACACACACACACACACACACACACACACACACACAAGAAATAAAACTGAAGCACAGTTAGGACATGGTGACTAATGCTGGTTTTTCTCACATTTCTTTGATCTAGAATTCCTTAGGTCGTCTCTAACTCCCACAGTAGAATTATAGTTGGTAAATAACACCGAAGGAGGAGTACTTAGGCCATGTCAGCAATAAACATTCAAAATCCCCACAGTTGCAAGAATCTGGATGTGAATATAGAAATAATTCTTGGGATGAATAGGTCTATTTTATTAGCATACAAGGCCACCAACTGTGTCTCTTATTTACACTTTCAGTACAAGTGGTGTTAGGACTGAAAGGCTTATTGTTTTGGGAGACTAACCATGTTTGACTTTCTAGTAAATTTCCATTTTCATATTGTTTGATGATTTCCTTATTTTAAGAACAGCAGAATTGTAACCATTATGATGAGACGTAACACCCCCCCACACACACACACACTCAGCACTAGTGAAAAAAAGCATGCTATCTAGTGATCACAGATAACAAGTGTGATGATCACGAATTGTGTTAACTCATTGACCCATATGGAATTCTTATTATTTAAATCAAAATATTTAGGAATAGTAAAGAGTAATATATAGTTTTATTTTTACTGGATGCTAGCATAAGTAAGTATCATAATGTTTAAAAATGATAATAAACCTTTCTGATCTTTGAAATAGTTAAAAAGGTTATAGAAAGGGGCAAGTACTTGGATTCTGTCTCTTAGTTACAAATGGGATCTTTTAAAAACCAATATCGAAGAAATAACCTAAGGTTGAGCAATTTTACTCAGCTTGATGGGTTATAAAAACAAATGCGTATGTGCACTTTCTGGTAAACAATTACCTTTCCTCCACATTGTTAACATATGAGGTTTAGTGTGTGTGGAGGGAGGGCAAGGGAGACAGGAAATAGGGAACAGAAAGAAATACATGTCCAGCAGTATCAGAGTATGAGTCCAGTAGAGGAAGAAATGGTACCGGAGGAACCACCAAGGGCCAGTAAGCATCCAATCACTGTAGTGAAGGGACCTCATAAAATCTGGGAAGCTCAAAAAGAGTGTGTGTGTGTGTATATGTGTGTGTATTTGTGTAGGAAAGCAGTGTCAGTGTCAACTAGCTTAAGAATAAATAAATTATAGGTTTTAAAATAATGGATGTAGGGAAAAGAGAGGACAATTCTGAGTGCCTGATGACAAGGTGCAAAGCCAGAGTCCACAGTACAAGCAGAGAACATGGCTAAATGTTTAGTCTTTATTTGAGTAACGCACTGTGCTGAAAAATTCAGGTAGATTTTCTTCATCTGTGATCCAATGCCAAACATCTCATATAAAGGAAGGCATAGGATAGAAGCCTCACTGCCTTTAGATCACATTCTTATAGCCAGCTGCAAGAATGGAGGATGACACAGAAAGGTGCAAAACTAACCAAGACAACCAGCATCCTGATCATCCCCAAAGCCCATTGGTCAACTCTTGCGTTGTCAGTATTTCGGGAAAAAAATACCTTTTCCAAAAAGAGTGGATGTGGTTCTCTGTGAAGATTCTCGGGCAGAATTGTAGTTACTGATGATGCTCTCTGTACAGTAGACTCAGGGGCATGGTTATTGGCTGTCTTACAAACACAGTCTTTATCACATGTCCAAAGTTGACATCACACTAAAAATACTTACTCTAAAACATTTTGTCATTTGGTCCCAGAACCCACATAGAAATACCTAGGGCCCGTCCTTTGTCTGGCTGCTGTACCTTCCCTCACACCTCTCACTAACACTGATGGGACAGTGGTTAGATTTACTTCTATAGATCAGAATAACATTCTTACGGTAGCCAGAAATCATGTTGATGACAGAAGTCATAAGCACAGAAACTACAACTTAACGTGGTTGAAGGGTTAGATAAGGCTAGCTAGTAAAAGGCAGGATACCGTAGACAGAAAGAAACATAAAAAATAATAAAGTTTTTACTATACTTCCTCTTTCAAAGATACATTGATTATCTACAGAATGTTTAGGATGAATTCAGTAGCAAATTATTCTTTATTTTGAATTTCTACAATGGAAGTATTTTCTTATTTTGTTTTGTGCATTTTGGCCAGTTACATTTTCTTTTCATTTATTTTACTTATTTTAGCATAGTATCAGTAGGACTTTTAAGTAGCCTTTTCAAAGAGTATCACCCCCCACACCCCTGCCCATCCTTCACCCCCAAAAATGCACATATATATATTTATATATTCATATACTAAATTATATATTTAAATATATTTAATATATACATATTTAAATTGGAGGGTGACCTAAAGAAGGAATGGCTGCCCTGCTGCCTTATATTTCACTGGAAAATGCCCAGTTCAATTAGATTCTTTCACACTCACTCAGGAACTTATTCCTGAGAGCCTTCTATATATCAGGCTATGGAGATCCAGAGTTAGTGGGGTCAGCATTCTAGTTGTTCCTTGAGCTTACAATGAAGATGTATCTTAAGTAACTGTATGCACGAAGTAACTATTTTTTTATTAAATTTCTACGCATACTATAAAAATAAAAGGCTGATTTTTGGCAGTGAAGAGTATTCTAGACTTGTTACTGGGGAATTGCAAAGTAAGTTAGATGAGGATTTTGCTAAGAGAGGAATATTTAGTGTAAAAGTAGAGGAAACCTAGCTAAATACAGAAAGGGGCAGAGTAGTCAGGATCTGGGCAAATGTGTGTGCATGCATAAGAAAGCTTGGCCAGCCCACTATGAGGTCAGGGATGTTAATGTACAGGGAGCAGGGGAGACAGTGGCAGAGAGGAGTCTGGCAGATGGAGATACTATACAATGGTTGCATGGAGTTATCAGTAATCCAAGAGAGGAAAGGACGTTCATGTATTTAATGGTCCCTAAAGTCAACAGTGACCTTAAAAACAAAAACACTGTTCTATCAATGCATTGGTTATAACCAAATATTGAATTATTTTTTACACCACTTCTATTTTCATTTTACTACTGGTGAAGTCAGTGTTGAGCTCCAGATGTACGCCATGATGACATTTAGATGTTCAACATCTTGTGTTGTTTCCAGGGTCGTTTTATGTAAACTATTGGAAGGAGCCTTGGAAGCACACTTTCAGACTGTGTAATTAAAGAGATGCTTTTTAATCACAGAAAAGATTATGACTAGAGACCTCAAGCCTTCTGAACAATGACAAGATTAATCAGGTTCAGGGGAGGGGGTTGAAATGGTACTCAGTGAACGGAATCTTAGAGAAATATAGGTACTTACATTTTTGAGGATGCAAAAATAGGCTTTAATCTTAGATTTTTTTTAAAACCATTCAAAAATATGTCAGGGCTAGGGACATGATGCACTGGGTAAAGTTCTTTCTGTGCAAACATGTAGACTTGAGTTTGGATCCCCAACACTAACAGAACATCATGCTTATGACCTCAGTGCTGAGAGTTAGAGACAGGCAGAACCCAAGGGCTGGTTGTCCAGAAAGTTTACCGAAATAACAAATTCCATGTTTAGTGACTGACCCTGTCTAAAAAAGAAGTAAGTATGCAGAATGATAGATAAAAACACCAAACATCTACCTTTACGCTTCACATATGCATGCACAAATGAGCACATCTGCATACACATGTGTACACACATGTATACACCATGGAGGGGGATTAAAGCTAGGCATGATGACCCATTCCTATAATCCCCATACTCTGGAGGTAAACATAAGAATATAGGTACAAATTCAAGGCTAGCCTGTTGTCATAGTGATTTAGGGGACAGCCAAAGTTTACACGATGAGACCTTGTCTCAGAATAAAAAGAAAAAAAAAGAGAAAAAGTAATAATACTTAAGTGATGTTAGAGAGAGACTTTGCTCCAGAACTAGGTAACTTTATTTACATCATTTGAGTATTAATACTAACTACATGACTCTTCCCTGCGCATCAAAGTATATTAGAAACTTTTATTTCTTCATAGTTAGGCATCATTCCAAGCAAATACAAAACCTTTTAAGGCACTGGTCAAGAAAAGAAAACATGTAAAAACATTGATCCATTAAAAAATACATTCAGTGTTGATCATGTTGTATCGTTTATAAATGGTTTGAAATATGGATAAAGAAAAAATTTCTGCCTTAAACATGTTTGGGGGAATAATGACCTTTCCTGTACATAAAATATAAACAGATGCGATATAAAAACATGACAGTCAATTAGAAGGAAGACTCAGTTAAAATGGGGATGAGACAGAGAAGCCTCACATAGTAGGCAGGACTTAAACAACCATCAGAGTGCATTTAAATATTAACATCAAGACAGCAAAACTGAGGCTTATTTGCTAAGTGGAAGATGCTTGGCTCTGTACTGTGCTAATGCTTTTTGTTTTTTTGTTTTTTTCATTTGTTATTCACAATAATTGTTTGAAATGGCATTGCTGTCCCTATTTTACTCATGAAGAAATTAAAGAGTTAGAGAGAAAACATCCACTCATCCTCTGCCACAGCTAGTGAACATTCGCAGATGTGGATCTTGTACTCATGCTTGCCTATTATTTATTTTGCATCGCATACCAAGGAGCAAATATTTTAAAGGTCCAAAATATATCTCGAAAGACCAGACTCCTTCTTGGAAAAAGAGTGTAGATAAGGAAGCCCTTTTACAGCTGAACAAACAAATGAAGGATAAACAAGTAGAGACGGCTTTGGACACCGTTCTTGGGAATCAACCTTTGTTAAAGAGGCTACAGAGGAAAGTGAAAACCCTCTGAGTGTGAGAGTGACACGTGACATGGGAATACAGCGTTTCCTGGGATTAGTCTTTCCAAGTACGAGAAGTGAATTAGAGCTGAAAGAGAAAGAGAATGACAAAATCAAGATCATTCAACAGTCCAGGGGAACGACACCTGGAGTCTGAGGCTGAGACAAATGCATACAACAGATGGGAGAAATAATAAAGCAGGGAAATGGAAACGAGAAGCTCTGAAAGGCTTTAAATTCAGGAATCCATTAGTTTTTAATGTTTGGGGAGACATAAAAGGTCTCTAAGCAGAAAAACATCATCTGTCCAGGCTTCCTCTTCCCATGTAGACTCTCAGTTTACAGAGAAGTGCACTTGGAGCTTTTATTTAGGGAGAAAGGTCCACCACTATGCACGCTGAGCCTATGCTAGGCTCCTCGTTATCACTCCTGCCCTTGTACCTCGCTTCTTCCAACGGTAAGCTTTTCCACTCATCATGCATCATCGCCATGACACAGCAGGGGTAATCTACTGTCAATGTACACCCCAATGGTGCTGACGGTAGTAATAACGCAGCCTTAGTCTGGGGGAGAGAGGAAGCACCACGTGTTTTCTTTCTTAAAGGTAAACTGGAAAGGTGGATGGGAGAAAAGAGAGCTAAAAAATTAAGTACTGCCTTCTCCAAGATTCAGAACAACTCTGGCAGTTCGCTGGTAATATTACTGTGAGGAGACACAGAGCACACAGACAGCACACTTCGGGTAATGCTGAAAATCACTCTGGGCATCACAGATGTAGAAATCAATTTTAAGATTAAAAAATTGAATTGGTAATTTTAACCCACACTGTATTGAATTGCATGGATCTTGTATTTTAATTAGTCTCCTGCCCATCAAGTAATCCCCTTAGGTATGAATGGAGCCAAAACATCACTTAAACATATTCTTCATAAAAGATTCCTAATCTAACTTGGGATCTTTCTAAAATTTTTCTAAAATAATCTTTCTAAAAAAATTTTTCTTTTACTTTTTATTTTTCAGACCATGAGAAAAATCTATCTTAATTTTTATTGATAAATTGAAATATTAATAAGATATATTCAAGCTGAATACTAACTAACCATGGAACTCAGTTATGTTATAGGTACCAATTTTTAAACAGAAGGCTTGACAATGGCCATATTTTAGAATAAGAGATATGTCATTTAGTTCTCTCTCCCTCCGTAGCTCCTGAGCAGATTCAGGCTTTCCCTTAGCTAAACATCCTAGATTGCTTAATTTTCAGATTTACAGCTGTGGCTTGTAAAGAATTTCTCTTCCCTCCCTCCTGCACTGATCGATTCCTCTTGGGTGCTGGTATCTTAATCATATAATCATTTGGGTTGGAAGGACCTATGCTGGCATGCTAATCTATTCCTGTGAATCACAGTGGAATTGATTTTATTATTACTAAGTCATTCCTGATCTATGGGCGTGGGGATTCAGCTGGAATCTCTCTAGTGCCAGTGATCCTGCAGTCTCCCGTGGTAGCTGGTGCCATTCCCAACTATTCATACTGTTATCAAGTTATCCTTATATTTAACCCAAATATTTCCTTCTGGAATCGAAGCCCATTACTTCTTGTTCTGTCCTCGTTGACTAATGAGAATTGGTCCCTCTTCTCTTGATAACAGCCTTTAATGAATCTGCAGACAGTTATGTTTCCCCCCAGTCTTCTTTTATCCAGACAGAACATGTCCACTTGCCCTAACCTTCCCACATAGGTCTTATTTCCTAAATCCTTTATCATCTTTGTAGCTCTCCTCTAAACCCTTGGTATTCTGTCTATGTCTGTTAAAGAAGGATGCTATAATTTAAATGCAACATTTCACTGGAGACCAAACTCACAGAGGGAAAGCAGAAAAAAAAAGCAACCAGCATTTGGCTATTTTGCATGATACCTAACTCATAATTACTACATTGGCATTTAGGAAACACAAGGGAGTTAGAATGCAAGGGAATGCAGTCTTCCTGATGCCCTGCTGACTGCACAAGCTAGGCAATGGCAAATGCATTAGCATTGGCTTGTGAACATCTTTGAGGTCACTGGCAGCAAGTCCATTGATAGGCAACCTTGAGGTTCTCTGAACTTGGATTAATTTCAGTGTCCAACTACCCTGCTATTTCCAACACTTAGCAACAAACAGCAACAATACTCAATACTTAAAAATTAAAGTTCTAAATTTTCAGTCATTTTCGAATGCTTATTAGCCCTGCTTTCATCTGAAAATGAACAAAGAAACAAAAAGAAATTATTCACAAAACTAAGCAAATTATGACATTACTTTAATTTCATAGTTTTGGTGCAGTATATGCATGGGCCCATATGTTTGCTTGCACATATGTATGGAGTATGCACCATTTTATGAAGGCCAGTGGTTGATCTGAATGTCCTTTCAATTGCTTTCCACTATCTTTTTTGAGACAGGATCTCTAGCTGATCCTGGAGCTCACCAACTCAGCCAGTGTGGCTGCCCAGAGAACTCTATCCATAGATTCTCTTGTTTCTGTCTCCCAGGGCTGGGTCACAAGCATACTGCTATGCTTGGCTCATTGAATGGGTTCCGTGGATCTGTAACCATCGATGTGAGCATTGATTTATTTATTATTCTCATCAGTTCATACAGAGACTAGTTGATTCATTACTGATTCAATCCCTGGTCCCAGAGGATTTCAGCCTCTGTACAATCTAATCTTAAGCCTAGACTTAGAAGGCTTTAGCTTCCATATGATCTAACTTCAAGATGTTAGCCAGGACCTAGAAGGCTTCAGTTTCTGTACGATCTAATCTGCAAACCTAACAATGAGAACACACATGATAAGATAGATCATTTGCCTTTTTGTTTTGTTTCTTTTAAAATATCTGAACAAAAACACATCCAGCACATCCTAGAAGATGTCTAAAATGACAATTCTTCACAAGAGAAGAACTGATGAATCTTTTTGGTGGAAGGGAAGATTTCTTTCATAAATGGGGAAAGGAAAACCCAGTCACACCGGTAGCAGTATTTGATGCCAACACACACAGCCTGTATGAGGGAGAAGCTCCTGGAAAAGCCACAGCGATGTAAGTCCACAACTGCCAGTCAGCACTTTGCTAGGATTTTCATGGGATGAGCACAGCAGAGTGCTTTTAGAAATGAGGAAGATAGGAGAGACGAAACCAATTCCTTGGTACGTGTATAGTTCTCCAAGTGATCACATGGTGAATGTCAGAGAATAAGAGAGAACTCTTGAAAGCACGTAGCACCTAATAAAATCTTACTTACCTCTAAGAGCTGAAGAGTTACGGGGAGACTTGAAATTTCTTGGAGGCCACTAAGCCTTCATCAACAACACAGAAAGTGCTCCCCAAAGTCTAAGAGGAGTGGAAGGACCTAGAGGAGAGAAGGGGCTGAGAAGTGGAAAGGAAGAGGGGCAGGGATGGCAGAGGAGGAGGCCAGGTGCATAAAGATAATTTCTCCAGTGGAATAAACGCTGCTGGCAGGGATGTGAGGTAGTTAAAGATCCCCTGCAAGTTTGAGAACTGGCAGCAGTCTGTGAATTATAAAGGCTGTAGGAGAATTATAAAAATGTCTTACAAGTGCCAAGACTCAAAGGTCCACTGACTTTATTGTGATCCTGCTCTCAAAATATGTAATGCTTGAAGTGAGTCTAACTGAAGCTATAGTTTTGCTCACCCTAGCTTAGAAGCAGCTTAGACCATCTCAGACCTTATATTAGGAATCTGTCAGTAGGTGAGGCACACCTTTGTTAGGAATCTGTCAGTAGGTGAGGCACATCCTTCCCTGGGAATATGTTCTCTGTACTATTTTTTAGACATCCTTCTATCATGGCAAACTATGACACATCTAAAGAAGCAAGGATATTTGACTCTTAATTAAGAAAAATAATAATAGATCCAGGCATCGCTAGAGGATGTAATAAAGAAGCAAATATGGACCTAATAGAAATTATATAACTTATTTAAATGATGATAAATTGCAGGCAAAAGATCCAAACCATATAAGGAAGAAATTCTACATTTGTCTTAGTCAGTGGTTTCTTGAAAACCTGACCCTCCCATAAGTAATGACTTCACCTCCTATCAAAGTGAGTGTCAGTTGCAGGGTGGTTCTGAAAAGTACCTAGAGCCTGTAGATTTGGGGGAAAATGAAAAGTTAAGTGAGAAGCAAATATATATGGAAATTTACTTCCCTGGCCCTTTCTTGATATGAGTTCTGATAAAAATGAATGTTACTTTAAAAGTAAATAATCTGTGCTTTGTTTTTTTGTGAATGATAATAGGTGACCACAAACTTTGTAAGCTTTTTCGACTTTATAATGTTGTAAGAGTGACAGGGAGTGGATTTCTGATCTTGCATCTTGATCTATGGCCTGACTAGTGGTAGGCAGCACAATATTCCCTCATTGTGCTGGTCAGTGGCAGTAAGCTTCAACTTTCTGTCAGCTACATGATCATGAGGATAAACATCAATATTCCATAATTCACTTTGTTTCTAAATTATTCTTTGCTGTTGGCTAGGTATACTAAATTAAATATTTCATTTTATACTCAGTTCTTGGTATTTACATTTTTTTTTAGTTTTGAGAATTTACACACACATATATACATACACACACACACATACAGTCACACATAAAATATGAACATGATGAAATGTAATCATATCATCCTCATTTCCCTCCTCCGATTTACCTCATGTTTTCCTAGCATGTCTCCTCCTACCTTCTTTTTATCTTTTGCAATTGTTCTTTTATAACCCTCTGAGTCCAATTAGTGCTGTCCACATGTTTATGGGTGTAAGACTGTGTTGTTGGAAATGGGTATCTAATGGTAGTTGGTCAAGGGGTAGACAGACAACATGCAAGTTTAATAACAACAATGAAGATATTCTCCATTATTCAAGCCTGATTTCTTCATGGCAGAAGGAAGAGCCTCTGAACCTCTGGTGTGAACCTTTGGACAGAACCTCGGATGCCAATTATAGTTGTTAGTTTGACTCTCATGGGTCAGTAAATAATAAGAGGCAATTCTCTGAGATACAAACCAAAACAACCTAGGAGGAAGGGTGCAGTCTCTCTGGGCTGAACCCTGGACTTACCTAAACAGTCAACTAAGCCCCTTATCCTGATTTCTCAGATGATTTATTGATTGAAAGCTCTGCCTCCAGATACAAAGTCTTGTTTTGCATTAATGAACAGAATCCTATCATCCACTTCCCCAAACTACAGGCGGACTGACCTGTTGTCACTAGGCAAAAATCAAGACTGTGAACATGGGTGTTCCCAAATCTCTATATTTGTTGCTGAGGAGGAATTACAGAAATCTCTTCCATTAGCATTAACACAAACAGATGAAGATAACAGAGGACAGGATAATCTGAGTATCAATTGCTTAGATAATAACTGGTTCTTTAGAATAACATTTTTTTCTGCATTCCAAAAAGCTACACTCAGAAAGCTGGGTCACAAAGGCCATTGAAGGTGAACCTTACTAGAGCAGCCATGCTGCCAGATCAAAATATCAAAAGATCAAATGCTCATTCCACTACAGGACAGAACACTGGAGCATAGGAAACCTATTAGTGGCTACATCCTCAAAAAAGAATGACTTTTCCTCTCCTAGCTCCTCTCTTGTTGGGGATCCCTGCAAGTGTCACGACCAGTAGGGAAACAATCCACTAGAGGTGAAAAATGAAACTTGGGTCAGTATCACTTTCTCAGGTGCTAGGTCTAAAACTTCCAGAGTCTGACCAAGTGATTTATTTTTCTTACACATTTAAACACAGTAAAACTTTGTGTGTGTGTGGGGGGGGGGGGAGTCTCCATTTGACAATGATTACAATAAAGCTTCAGGGATACTATGTTGAAATTCCCTTGTGAAGTGCATCTCTATAGCAAAGCACCTGAGACCTCCACCATATGAATGAGTTCTATTGACTGATAAATTTTGCTTATGGTAAGGACATAGGAACAGGAACGAAGGAAGATTTGTTTTGTAAAAACAAAGGATCCTGTTTGCATAAGGATAGATTTTACTGATGGAAGGTAAGATTTTGTTTATAAGGTGGGTTCTATTCAAGGAAAGACTAAGCCCAGGATTGGGGTCTAAACAATATTCAGGATTTGGGGGATTCAGGTAAAGGCTGGCTCCTTTGTGTTTAACAATTCAGAATTTTCTAATGCTTTCTGTGAGCTGTGCCTCTTACACTCGGTAACCAGTGGGCTCTGGAAATGATCAAGTCCATCAGAGCCCAATTTTGGCTGGCTTGATCTTGGACAGGTAACCACAGCTGCTGAACATTCATGAATGTGATAGCCCTGTCCCACCCAGAAGCATTTCACAAAACTCCTCTATCTTCTGCTTGTGTATCCTTTCTACTTCCGCTTAGTTAATGTTCCATGAGCATTGTTTGAGGAGGGAGGGAGAGAAGGAGAGAAGGAGAGAAGGGGAGAGAAAGAGGGAGAGAGAGAGAGAGAAAGAAAAAGAGAGAGATCCCATCTAGAGCTGCACACTCAATCTCTTATTCTCAGTGCTTTGTTTGACCGGTCAGGTATCTCAATATCGATTGCTATCCATTGCAAAAAAAAAAAGTTTCTCTGACCAAGACTGAAGGAAGTCCAAGTCTATGAGTATAAGCACAAATATTTAGAAGACAGTTTGACCATTTAGCAAATTAAAAATAGCAAATGCTACCTAGGACCCATGATCTCCCCAGACATGGGCTTTTGTATAGGATTACAGTAATGGGCATGAAATTCTCTCCTGTGGGGCAAGTCTCATATCTAATCAGAAAGTTGGTAGTTTCTCTATAATAGACACATTATTATTGCAGCAGAAAGCGTATCTTGTGTGTCAGGTCAGTATTTGCAGCATGCCATGTCCAGCATTGTGTAAGATCTTTGGTGTCTTCTTTCCCCCCAATGACCCCCCAGGACACCATACACTTCAAGCCATTGGTTTTGTCTGCTTAACTTGGAGCACAATTAAAATCTGGGGAACTAGAAAGAGACATTTTAGAGGATAGGGACATCTTAAGTTAATGGGTCAGTGGACTATAGGTATAAGGAAGGTATTGAGGTTAAATGCTATAGGGAAAGAGATTTAAGCAAGGAAGGTGGTGTGGGAGTGTGGGTGAAACAGGGTGAAGGAGATGGCTGTACCAAAGGAAGAGGTGTGAAGAGAATGGAAGCCTGTTACCTTACAATCCTATGTTTATTTTTTAAGGAGGAATAGTAGAACATATATGAAATGAAAGAAAAGGGGGAATACTGACAGTTAAAGGAGAAGCATGGGTGAAGGTGTGGATAGGGAAGAGAAGGGAGTAGTGGATGGGTGAACCAAAACTAAAACTAAGGTTCTATAGAAAAGGCTTAAGGAAATCCACTAGTTAGTAAGATAATTTCAAAATAAAACTTTAAACACACACACACCAGAATTTGAACAGAATTACTCTGCATGGGTGGACAATGTTGCTTCCGAAGACATCAGTTATTCAGTGAAAATTGCAATAAAGAGCATGGGGTACTTCCCGATGAGTTATTGGTCAGGGAGAACTCAGAGTTCCCAAAACAACACAGGTTATTGTGATTGCCTGTGGTTTCTCTCCATAGCTGTATGTTAAGACACTATTGTTGAGGACTCCTCACACCTCTCAGCTGTGGGCCATAGAGAAATCAATTTCAAACTGTCTGAGAAACTTCCTCCCTGCTGATTAAATGTATTTTTGATGGGAGGTATTTTCAATTCATGGTGTGTTTGTTAGGGCAGAACCTCAAGTTTGATCAGGGGACATCTGAATTTCATATTGAAATGTTTTTATAAATCAAAGGTCCTTTTGTTTTTATAACAAAAGCCTACATATCTAGCATGATCACCAACTCACCTAAAGGCATATAGAGCACACACAAGATGTATGAATATCTTGAAATGACTTTTAGTTAAAAGTAATTCGAAATAATTTAGAGCTTCAACTATATAACCATCATGGATTATGTTGAATACTTTGCTAAATACATGCATTTAATCTGATATTGTAAACTGCAGATCTCTATATAGAACATTGTGGTATAGAAATCAATGAGTACAAATACAACTCTGTGTGTGTGGTGTGTGTATGTGTTAAAGTGGGTTTTGCTGAAAAGTTTCTGAAAAGATTCATAATATTTTTCCCATTTTAGCTTCTCTATGCCCTTTGAGACTGAACAAGAAGTTAAGTCCTTGTCTTTCCACTCCCTTTGGCTTCCATGAGTTTGATGAATGAAGAGCCTACTTGGAGTTGCAAGAGATGAGGATGAGTAGGTCAGAGTGAACCTTCCTCATTCCTTCCCTGATTCCTTCTTCATCTCAGGCTCCTTGGATTTTGATAATTTGCTATGTCTCTTCTTTCCTTTGGACCTAGAAGAGTTACTGTCTTCAGGCTTCTGTCCTGTCCTGTATGTTTTTTATGTACCTTGGCTACATTCTTGTGAAAAGACCCTTTATCAAACCTTTCAATTACCATAATTTGATTGTGTCACTTTTTTGTGCAGTCATATCTGTCTGTCTGTCTGACTATCTGTGTGTGCCATCTATCATTTATCCGTTTCTCCCTGTCTCCAGCCATTTTCATGTATGCACACACAAAGAATAATCATACTATGGACTATGATACTATTCAAAATTCAAAAGAAGATAGATTCATAAATTCTAGTAAAGAATATCTTCCAAAATGTGCCATTAAGTGGTGAGTGAGCATTTGCTGGACTGATATAATTCCAATTATATTTATTATTTTATGTTAATATGTAATTATATAATTATATGAATAGAATAATATTCTCATTTACTTACTGATGAATTTCATTGTTTGTTTACATGATTTGGGGGGCATTCCATGATTCACTCCCTAAGGTATAGGGTCTGCCATGTTCTTTCATTCATTCAAAGGATGTTTATTTAAAGCATATTATATTCCAGACACTTTGCTGGAAACTTGGACAACTGTAATAAATAAACTACCTTTATATAACTTACACCATAGTTATAATAAAGATCTTAGATTCTAAGACCTGTGTGATATGTTGGGACAGCAAGAGCAAACTTTTAGATTTGGAAAGCTTCATTGAGAATCTAATTTAAACACACCTGAGAGATACCTTTGTGAAGGGTATTTTTGACAGAAGTGTCTAAGGATTATAGATGGGAATGTGCTTGATGGGTTCATAGACCTGTTGAAACACAAATGTGCTTGGAACCAAGTGGGAAAACGGACAGAGGAAGAGTCACACAGACACTGATGAGATCACAAGGATAGTAAGGCTTGTAGAGCTTGGCCTATCTATAGTATGTCTGCTGTGGCAGTTCACCAAGGAAGACAAGGAGGCATATTCATTGGTGCAAACTCTTCCAGACCTCAGCAGAAGGAACCACTGTCATGGCCTGAGTCATACTTACAGTGGAACCCCAAGCATCTCAGCTCAAGTTTTTTATTCTTTCAGAACTCCTCAGGTTTTCTACTGATACTATGTGCAGATCATTACCAATCAACATCCCCCACATAAATCCAACACCTGCAGACAATACAAAAGGCCAAGGCCTATGTATCCCTTTTTCCAACAGTGCACAAAAACAATTATTTTAAACACAACAACAACAACAAAACAACTTCTACAACCTCCTCTGGTAAGGTGAATCCATTGACGGTGTTAAGCAGCTAGTCCATATGATTTTTTGCTGTTTGATTAATGTTACCCCAACTCATGTGTGACAAATAAGAGGACAAGAGATAGAGCAGCAGCAATGTGGTGGCTGAGATTGTTGTAGTTATTCAGGTGAGACTATGTACAGGGTCTCAAACCTTCAGCAGATCCTGAGACCTTAGCACAATTGACTCCATGATGGAAGTGCCATTCAGGCTGTATGATTCATACATAGACATATATACGTACTCATGCACAGGTAGACAGCACAACCTGCCAAAAACTAACACAAGGTCTAATCCATCAATGAGCATATAATTCTGAGAAAGTCTCAAAACATACTAACCTTGCTCTTTAGCTTCTGTAGTTCTGCTTTTGGCTAACTATTCTTGTTAAATGAAGTATGTTAACGCAGAGTATGGTTTTTGTGCCTGAAAAGGGCTTTTGGGTACACTGGGATCCCTAAACACTCACTATGTAGTTGTTGACTGACTAATAAACCCTTTCTATTGGCTTAAACCCATGTCCTAGCAGTCTTCTCTGGTGAATACCCCACAACAGACTGGTCTCCAAAGTCACAGTATAGAAGACAAGTGGTAACAAACTGGAATTCAGAGAAGGCCACAGGTAGACTGCAATGAGAGAAAACTAGACACAGACATTCATCCATCTTAGTAGAGACTTGTTTAGGAGACATAGCTAAGATTTGGTCTTGATATCTACTATAACACAAGCCCAAGACCTATTCTACCTAACACAACCCCACTGACCAAACAAATGAATGTTAAGATTGGAGCACATTATACAACTCAAGTCCCACTATGTAAAATAGAAGCTTGATTTTTCTTTTCTATTTGTATTTTAGTAGAAATTACTTCTGCCATGTATATATGCCTTAGTGTGATGTGTCTAGACTTCAAAAGTAGCCTAGAAGTATAATCATTGTTAATAATGTGTGTCTGAGGGGTAGATTGGAATTTTTCAAGGGCTTTTAGTTTTTATTCTGCTCCTAGTCTGCTGCGTCCAAGGTATTTACATATTTAACTTCAACTCACAGCAGATTACTTGAAGTTGGGAGGGTCATGTGAGATATTTTGGGGGATAGGGGTGGGAGACTGGATATCACTAAGATACATTGTATGTATGAAAGAAAAAATAGTGTCTGGATTGAATCTGTACCGATTTCAGTGTTCTTGTCAGTATTCCTAAGCAACACTATTCAGTAAATATTTACATAGTATTCATGTTGTATGAATTACTATGACTAAGGCAGAACTGGTTTAAATGTATAAGAGCGTGCACGTAGCTTCTATGTAGGCAACACACCATTTACATAAGGAATATGAGCTTCTATAGATTCTAATATCCTCACAGGTCCTCTAATCAATCCTCCAAGGGTAGCGAGGGATGATTATTTTACAAGGCTGCTGTTTGAGTTTTGTGATTTCGGAAGAAAAGGAAATATATTTGAAAGCTAACTGTACTTGTCTAGAATGTGTTACAGTGGTTTTTATTACTAGACTTAACTTTGCAAAAAAAAATTAGCATTCTACAGTGAATGTCATGTATTGTGCTGATTTTAATATATTCCAAGTTGCTTAGATTATATTTTAAGCTGAATATGCTTCAAATTTTGCTCCGTTACATGTTTTTCTCATTAACTCTTATTGCCCTGAGCATCCTGTTTCCATTGTAATTGTTGTCAATGACAGAAGTAAATAGCTATTAAGAATTTCAACCCTCACCTTTTTGGAGCCTGCTTTTTCTCTTGTCCCTAAGAAGTAGTTAGCCCACCCTTCCTGTGCTGTGCTTCGACTTCATAATCATTTCTAATCTCTGGCACGATTCCCCTTACATCCTTTGTTGATGATACTCCGTTATAGCTTTGCCATCTTAAATGTCCCTAGATGCCCTTACTAATTACTTTTTTTTCTGTAAGCATCATTTTAAACTTTGCTTGTTCTTTTGAGATGGTTGCCTTCCTTTTATTCTGTGGCTTTCAAAAAAAAATTCTACTTGTTTAATAAGTAGAAAAGAAATATGAAAAACAATAAAGATCAGACATTTTTCCAAAGAGAAATTCCTTCTTTTATTCCTTGGCTATAAAAATACAGACATTTTGTTTTCTTGAAGGACAATTCTACCTGTATTAATGTTTTATAGTCTTTAAGAAACATTTTTCTGTTTTTCTCATTTTTGGCCTCCCACAGACTTTCTGACGTGAGCAGTGAACAGGAAATGCTTACAGGTTGATCAAAGGCACTGCAATTTTTTACAGTGAATGAAGAACAATAAAATCATGAAAAATTCTGATTTTCGAATGGCTTATAAACTACTTTAATCTGAATTGTGAGTTTTCACTTAAGATCCCTTCTAGGTTTCTCTATAAAATTTTAGGAGGAGGGTAAAGAGGAGAGAAAAAATGATCCTGGAAGAGAGAGCGTTGATGCAGGGACTTCTGCATTATAGCCACAATATGCAGATCATAAGCAGGGTTTGAGAAAAAGCAAGGAACTCCAGCAACTTCAATAGATTAAAATCTTACAAGGCTTGGAAGCCTTCCCAAATAGTTGACAGATATATAGTCTTATCCAGATACATTTTTCTGGCTTCTGATTTTTTTTAAACCTTCTATTTTATTTGGGTGTTCTTCTGAAAAAGCTGTACTTTAACATCAATGACTAATATTCAAGAGTAAAACTATCAATGTTACAGAAAGTCAAGTAAGAAGATGCTTTTAAATGTACATATGTATTAAAATTTTCTAAACTACATTTGAGTGCTGAGTGTTAGCTACTAGTGAATGGATGGACGTATTTTTTCAGTGTGAGGGAAGAGGGGAGAGTGAGGTCTATACTATTTTTAAACATTCTCTTTAGACCTTGCCATCTCTCACCATCTGCCCTCACCATAGTAAAAGAGCTAGTCTCTCTGGGTGCTCCCGACTGCTTGTCTCATTGTCTTACTATACAAGTTTTCCATTCATGTCTCATAGCAAGCCTCTGAGGTGTACACCTTCAGTTCCATTGTCAGTTTCAACAGGAGACAGGGAGCACACAACAAGAACTCTGCAAGTGATTTCATCGCATGCCTTAGCATCATGTCTTAGAGACCTGGCTTTTGTATCTCTATTTGGAAAATGCATCTTAAATGGAGCCAAACTTTCGATTCTTCCCCTATTCTTGTTTTCCTCCTTTCATGTTCAGGTAACTAGGAATTCCATTTCTAGTTGTTGAGGCAGCACTTACAAACGTCCAACTCTTGCTCCCATGCTACAGACTATCAGCAAATTTAGCCACCTGTGTCTTCATTCTCAAGAGCATCCTATGGAATTCTTGGAAGTATAAGCCATGGCACATCATGTGATCTCTGATTGGCCAATGAAAGTAGGTGAAATACAGAAGAATTTAACGATGAATCCACAAATGTGTTCTGAGCAGAATCTTTTAATGCAGCTGAATCATTTGTGGATGTTTCTTTCTCCCAGTAACCCTCCTGGTGGATGCTTTTACTGTGTCAACAACCATCATTACTTCATCTGTTACACACTTGGTGCTCTTTCAGTCATTGGGGATAGAAAAGACAAAAAGAAAAGGAAAAATCTCATTTACATGGGATGTGCCTTCTGCTAGATAGAAACAGACCATCTGAAGTAGCCCTTTGTGTATATTCCAGATGCTAATGTATTCCAAGAAGAAAACAAAGTGGTGATAGACAGAAGGGCGGAGTCTGTGAGGAGTGACCACCTTAAAGCTGATGCTTGAGTAGAGACCCACTGACGGTTGAAGTGAGCTGATTAAGGAAACAAATCGACGGTCTGCTCCCTGAGCCCCAGGATAACTTAGACTGACAGATTTCTCACTGACCTCTAATTTTTCTATTTTTAGTGACGCAGCACGTTTTATATTGGGACACTTCCTGAATGGCAATAATGCCTCAAGGGAAAATGCATTAACAATTTTATGTCTATGGTCCTTAAAATAAAAGCCTCTTGAATACTACATGTGGAAAACAATGTTGTTTTTTTTCTCCCACAAACCATGCTTACCATTTTACTTATTAAATTTTTGCAAAGTGAACTTCCTAATATTTCACCCTAACATGTAACTTCTCTGTGTGAATTCTGGTTGTGTATTTTATATTATTTTCTCCATGTATAAAATGAAAGTTATTTAGTGACTACATTAAATATGAATATCTTCATACTGCTCCAATGGGTTATATTGTGTTGTAAAATCTATATTACCAATTGGATTTGCTCTCTTATGGGCTAACTCTATCCATAAATTAAAAAAAAAATTTCCACCATGCAAAGATTGTTGCCATTAGCAGTTGCCTTACATTTCAGTTCTCAGTGCATGCAGTAAAATAAGAACATGATCTCTCTTTGTCACCACAAACCTCAAGGGGTTAAGCCTCCGATTTCAACTACTTCGGCTTGAGTCTTGTTCCTGTCTCTGAACCTTACTATGACAATGATACGTAATCTCTTCCACAGTTTAGAAATGCCTGCATTACAGTCAGCTGGGCCTAAAACTGAGGACAAAGAACAACTGACTTTTTGTCTAAAGGAAGCCAGCTGCTTTTACAAGAAGGAGTCATGGGTGAAAATATGGTTATAGAAAACAGCATTTCCAAAATGGTAATTGTCATTATCTCTCTGTCTCTTTGTCTCTCTCTGTGTCTCTGTCTGTCTGTCTGTCTGTCTGTCTCTCTCTCTGCACCCCCCATCATATGTGAAGGCACTAATAACAATTGAAATGTAGTAATAAAGCTGTATTTGGGGGTCCTAAAAATGATAAGAATGCCTTTTAAAACTGTATTTGAAATTCTTGATTGATATTGATATTGATTGTTATTGACATTTAGGGTTCCTTTAATGAGAACATACCATGTTCAAATTTTGTAAAACAGACTAATTTATTTTCAAGTCCAATATTCATTTACCAGGTGCCAAGTCATTAGATAATACATAAATTTTTCTACCTTTATATATTTATGCCTCTTTAGAAATAGTTTAAATATTATTCTTTGTTCATTATAAAAATATTAGCGTACACTTTAAAATCCCATTATGTGTCAAGAACAGACATGTGTGAAATACCAGACATAGTCTTGTTATAAGAAATTCACAATATGGGGGTAGGGGAGAGAAGAAACAAAAAACATATAAATTTGCAAGCCATTAATAATTCTATTAATGGTGACTGTAAGCAAAGAGAAATGGATATAATAATTTATAACGTATAATTAGTTTTGATCATTAGTAGGACAATTTTCTGCTGTCTCCAGTTACCAAACATATTTCTTGGTACATAGATGATACTTATAACATATAGAACTTTGATCATTCAGCATTTTTTAACAATGGAGGCAAATGCCAAAGATTTTTAGCCTGTTCACCAATATTTTGTGTATATTCATAATAAACACACAAATAATTTAGATAAATACAGAGCCAACACATATGCATAAATAATGTTTGCTATCATATGGAACATTTTTCGGTAACCAACCATCTCCCCATCAGTAACTGAGAAAGTGCAAACAGAATTTCCTTTAGAGATAACTTGAATTTACTAGCTTTTGGGGATCATTTACTGAGAGGGAGGTTTAAAGAGTCACCACTTACAATAATCATAGGCTTCTTTGCAAATATAAGTTTGATCTTTTACATGTGATGAAACAAGCATATTCTACCCTCCATAAACATATCGGATAATAACTTTTAAGAATCATCATCTACTTAGCCTGTATTGCCTAGGGTTTAATCCCTGGAGCCACAAAAACAATAAACAATTAAATCAATTAATTAATCAACATAAATACTAAAATCTAATCACTGTCTTAGTTCATTTTGTGGTTTTATAATCAAAGACTTCAGCATTGGTGATTTATGAGGAATATAACTTTCTTATGGTTTTGTAAGCAGGAAGACCAAGATCAAGGTGGTGATGATTCCATGATTGGTGAAAGACTGGTCTCTCTTTAAACTTGTGCCTTGAACATGGCCTCCTTTGGAGTAGAGGAATGTTGTCTTCATACAGGAAAGGAATAAGGGCTAAGAAAAAAGTTCTTTCCACCAATCTCTTTATTCTGGCAATGGTCCACCAGACATCTCCCATTAGGCTGACCTTCTGACAATGCTGCATTAGGAATTCGATTAACACTAGTTTTTGGCTGAGCCTGGTGGTTTGGGGCTATAATTATAGGTGTTCAGGAGGCTGAATTGGGAAGACCCAGCCTGGACAACTTAAGGAGTCCTTATCTCAAAATAAAAAGTGAGATAAAGGCCGGAGGTATAGTTCAGTGGTAGAGCACTTGTGTTGCATGTGCAAGACCTTAAATTCCAGTTCCTAGCACCACAGACATGAGATTTTCGGAAGAGAAATCAAATCATACCACTCACTAAAGGCAGGTTTAGAGCCTCACCCAATCTATAATCATCCAGGGAGCTTTGCCCTGGCTTCTCCTTTGCCTGTTCAGTCTGCAGTTGTCTATGTCATTCTTGCTAGGAATCTTATTCTAGGACACAGCTTTCCATCCTCAACCCTTCTCTGCTCCGTTAGTATATGCTTGTGTTTTTACAATGTGATCACTGCACCACTAGTTTTCATCTTTTATTAAGCACTACTTTATTGATGTTTAGCTCATATCTCAATAATAAGAGGAACAATAGAGAAAAATCACCTTAAATTTATTTTCTAATATTTCATTCAAGGAGGTACATTGCAAGCCTCTGATGCTGCCGCTGATTTGACAGCCTTCTCCCTAACCTCTTTTCGGTGGCTTAAAAAAAATGAACTAACTAAAGCTTCTTGAAGACTTCAGTATTGACCATCTTCTTTATGACATAGGATTTGGGGGGAATTTTTATCTTAGATTAAGATTTAAAATATTATTCTGCCTAAGAAGATGAAGATTGAATTTGACCTTGAAGCCAGAAATGTTTTTGGGTATCTAGCAGGTAGTTCAGGAAGTTATGTGCTTTCTTTGTTAAAGCACTGGAAACAGTCAAACAAGAGAAAAGCATGCAGCTTAGGGATGCTTGACACCGTAAAAAAACAAAACAAACAAACAAACAAAACTTAAAAGTATTATTAGAACTACTGGGTTACCTAGCTCAATGACAGAGCGCTGGATCAGAATGTATCAGGTTTGGGGTTCAATCTCCACTAATGACAAAGGAAAAACTTGTTATATATAGTCTGAGTTATTTTAAAGTTTTCAATTATCCAATAGTTTAATTTTTTTTCCAGTATGAAAAATTGAAACAATGAATATTTTGTTACAATTCTCTACAAGCTTCTTGAAAGCATCTCCCCCCCCACTTACATTTTAGGGAAATGATAATTAAATTATGTCTGATTGTTCATCCTTGCTTGGTTCTCTGACAGGAATGTTACAGAAACACATTTCCCCCAAACTTCAAACTTCCTGTGCTTTCATCAACAGAGGATGGAGGTGTCTGCTCCTCGTCTTCTCTCCTTGGAAGCCGTTGAGCCCAATATATGCGCTCAATCAAGGATGTTAATTGCACAAGAATAAGAAAACAACATTTTCCCAATGCCAATATTCCATCAGGTCTTAGTGGAAATGAATAGAATGGTGGAGAATGACTAAAAATGTAGATGAGATTTGTCTAGAAAGGTAATGAACTTCTAAGTGAACATAAGGTAAATTCAGATTTCTAATAAAAATGGAAACGAGCCTGGTTTGAGCTCTCATCATGGGAACTTTGCACAGCTCCATCTTCCTCGTTTCATGCCGTAAGACATTTATACTGGCAGATCTAGGTGTGTCCTGATTTTCAAATATAGGTGCCTCTAGGATGTGTATAGTCTATCATAGAAAATTTTAGAAAAATAGTATGTTTAGCATACCATAATTATACCTAGTCTGTGTTTATTACTGGGATCTGATTCTATAACTGACACAATGTGAAAAATGAATATTTATGCTTATGTTTTAATTCTATGATTACATTTTAATTCTAACATGTATTATGTTGTATTATGTCTCAATCCAGGAAAGATTTTTATTTTCAAAATGTTAAGGATGTTGATAAAAATAAAGTTTAAACTAATCTTGTTGCAGTCAACAGGTATTTCTGTATTAATATTTCTAAAGAATACACAAAAATATATTGTAACATATGCCAGAGAGCCATCGTTAATAGCACTTGTCAAACAATAGTTAGTGAACGTAGGATGCAATGAAGTAGTGCACAGTCATTTAATTTGGTCAGTTGTCCTGGTCTATTTTTCATAAAAATTTGAATTAATCTCATGAAAAACATAGTGGTTATTATGAGCATACATTTTATAAATGTTTCAGTAATTAGTAAAATTTTTCCTCAAGGATTTGCTGGGTTTTGGAGGAAAGTTGGGTAGTGTTCCACCAGGGTTTATAGTGAAGTGCCTGACTCTGTGTTCTTTTGCTGTGAAGAGACACCATGGCCATGACAACTTCAGAAAGCATTTATTTGAGGTATGCTTATAGTTTCAGAGATCTAGTTCATTATCCTTATGGCTAGAAGCACATGTCATTATGTGCTATCATGATGAGAGCACACAGGCAGACATATTGCTGGAGAAGTAGCTGAGAGTTCTATATCCAGATCCACGGAGAGCAGGAAGAGAGGACACTGGACCTGAATTGGGCTTTTGAAACCTCAAAGCCAACCTCTAGTAATACATTTCCTCCAACAAGGCCACACCTCCTAATCCTTCTCAAGTAGTGCCGCTCCCTGATGATCATTCAAGTACATGAGCCTATGGGGGGCATTCTTTTTCAAAGCAGCACACATAGCCTGCTCACTGAGTTCCTCAGCATATGATTGAGCCTCATTACCACAGGAAGCCAGCGATTCTGGGCTACAATAACTGGACAGAGAGGTGCAACAGAGAGGTGTAGGACTTGATAGACTCATTGTAGCCTTTCTCATGGGATTTTTGCCCAGTGATCAACACAATAGGGATAACTAGAGCAGCTGAGATCAAGACAGTCAAGGTCTCAGACCATTACGGTGAGGATTGACTGTCTACACTGTGGCCAAAGCCTAGCCATCAGAGAAGGCTGGTGTTTGGGAAATATGATTATGTAGTAGAAAGAGGTGAACGATAAATATTGATAATTTCCTCAAAAGTGGTTATCACAGTGAAGACTAAAACTTCCTACTTGCCTATGTATTATTGATAGTTTTCTGTTGTTTGTTTTGTTTTCTTGGAGATTTGGATCAGCCATTACCTTTAGCTTCCAGGAAGACATTTTTAACGTACTGTATGTATAAGAATTATATTGCAAAGAAGTGCTTGCTATAGACATATGCTCTTAGAGAAAAGAAAACTGTTCCTTTATAGAACTTCCACTTTCATAACAAAGGTGACAGTTGTTATTAAACATTGTCATCTGCTAAAATGCAAGCTTCATGTTTCTGTTTTCTCTACTAAAAGTAATTAAGGTACATGACTTTTTTTTTTTTAAATAAATGAATATTGATCTTTCCTCTAGTTTCTAGTTTCTAGTGGTTTCATTTAAAAAACAGTCTTAAGATCCACATTTATTCAGATTCAAAAAATAATGTTTTAATTTTTCTTCACCTCTCTCTTTCTTTTTTCTAGTTCAGCCACACAGCTTGTTTAAAACTTCTAAGAACATTAAAACTGTTCCAAACTTGATGACCTACATACTGATACTAAGTACTATGTTTGCAGACATATTATATTACCAGTAAATTTATTTCATGAAAATAGAATTCTTTTAAAATGTAGGTATGAAAAGATATTGCTGACTTTCGTAGTCTGGGAACCACATCTTAGACAAATAGACTTAATGATAATTATCGCAGTTTTACGAAATCTTGAATATGTTCTCTGAGCTCTCACTGCTTCTTGTCTGATTCTACCTCTTTTTGAGCTCTGCTTTCTGTCTCTGCTTCCACACACTGTTTCTACTCTCTGCTGAGCCTGGATTAAAGTCATGTGCCACCACTGCCTTCTGAGTTGGGGTTAAAGGTGTGTACTCACATTCTTCAGAGATCAGATGTCTATCACACAGGCCTTCCAACGAAATCCTTTGCTAGAGCAGTCATGCTGCTGGATTAAAAGATGAAATGTTCCTCTACAGAGGAATATATTTTGAAGGAAGGAAACTATCGGTGTATGACATACCAGGCAAAGAAATAAATCAACCTCCCAGAGGAAGCAAGTGATAATTGTTCAAAATCATGAGAGCTAATCCCTGCTCAGCTGTTTTTTCAGAGTGAGAATTATGGGTGATCAAGAAAACATTATGTGAGAAGCAGACACAAGAGCTCCCTAAGTGTGATACATTCAAGGTAAAGTTTTACTTTCTGGTAATTCTAAGGGAGTGGCACTGGATAGGAAATGTAAATAAGAAACAATCAGCCATCTTTTCAAATCACAATAGAAGAGCTCTCTTCTAAGTGAGAAACATCCTTTTCAGTGTCTCAGCAGGTTTTATGGATTTTAAGGAAGGGACAAAACAGAGATGAATTCCTCAAAGTTGGACCTAGCAACATTCATGTTTTATTCTAAGCTTTGTGATTAATTTATATCAATTATGCAAAAGCTTTCATTTCCTTTCAAAACTTTGAGTGATTTGTTTGTTTGTTTGTTTGTTTGTTTTAAAGTGTATTTGGGCACGGAGGGACAGTTGCACATATGAACAGAGCTGTGACAACTTGGACAGGACCTGTTCAAGGTCAAACAGGACAAACAGCAGCACAGAGAGGGAAGGTTGACAAGAAGTTCCACCCTAGCTGAAAAGCTAATTGCAAATGATAGCTAGGAGGAGAGGAAGGGCTGGTTTTCTTTAAAGGTTTGGCTCCTAGTTTGTTACTTATGCTCCAGTAGATGGCCCCACACTAAAGAATATATAGGAGCACAAATTAGACTTGTTGGGTTGAAAAAGAAAACAGGACACAAAGCTAGTAAGGAAGAGAGGAGGGAGTGGACCCGGGAGGCGCTGGGTGAAGAGGGATAAATATGATCAAAATGTATTTATATGAAATTCACAAAAATTAATAAAAATATTCTAAAATATCAAAATATCATGTATTCTTGCATCATACTATCATATACATATCTAATCATATAAGATACATATTTTAAATATGTATCTTAAAAGCTGTATGGAGATGGTGAGATGGCTCCATGGATAAAGGAGATTGTCCCCAACCATACCTAGTGATTCAAGTTCAGTTCTTAAGACTCAAATGATAGACGGAGAGAACTGAGTCTCCACTAACCTCCTCATGCATGCCATGGTATGTGTATACACACACACACACACATACACACACACACACACAAATATAATAAAAACCAAGCACTCAAAGAAAAGAAACTCACTAAGGAGTGCTAATATCAATATTTAAATTGGCATCAGGAACTTTTCCAGTTTCAAGCACAAAAATAACTTTCTCAAGAGTAAGAGCATTTGTTTTTTGTTTTTTGTTTTTTAAGGTGCAATATTAAGATGGAGGAACAGAGTAAGAAAGGAAAAGCAGCCAAGTGGAATGCTACTGCTTGCCTTGACAATCTCTCTGCAGGATGTGGGTCAGAATATTATTTATTTAAGCTGCACTAGTAACTCAGTCTGGGGGAGATCTGTGATGCATAACACATCCTAAACCCTTCACCTGCTGCCTGGAAAAGTAACATCTAATAAAAACTGCTCTATACATAATTTGGCACCCCATTGTTTAATAACAGAAAGAGGCTACATGGACAGGAACGGATTCCTATTATTTAACATTTGTGAAACACCCACAGTGTATCTGCTATTTGATAAAAATGTAGATAAATTATACCTGATCACTTTCAAACTAGGATTTCAAACAAAATTATTTATATGCACAGACATTTCAAAAAATCACCCAAAATAATATGTTTAAGCTCTCTCTCTCTCTTTCTCTTTCTCTCTCTGTCTCTCTCTCTATATATATGTGTGTGTGTGTGTGTGTGTGTATACACATATATATGTATTTATATTTGTATTTATATGTACATATGTATTGGTTAGTCTTATGTCAACCTGACATATGCTACAATAATTTGGGGAGAAGAATACTCAATTAAGAAAGTTCCTGCAGGCAAGTCTGTAGTGATTTTTAGTTTTTTTTTGTTTGTTTGCTTTTTGGTTTTTTAATTGATAACTGATGTGGACAGGCCTGGATGACAGCGGCTGGTGCCACCCTAGGCAGGTAGTATAAGAAAGCAGTCTGAGGCCAGCATGGAAAACTACAACTGGAAACAATGTAGAAATCAACAGATTGTGAGAAACTCAGCCCAAACAGACATCTACATCACAGCTTCCGCACCTGTGACAACATAAGATTGTACTTATTAGTATTTGTGTATGCAAGTCTTCCTACACATATGTAGCAATAAATACAAAGGAAATGAAGCTATCAACTTGTGATGAGGATGACTCCAGGGAGAGTCCTGGGAGGAGTGGTAGGAAGGAAATGGAGCAGGAAAGGGATGTAATTCTATTTTAATTAACATTTTTTTAAACAAGAAAGTAAGCAGGGTGAGAAGCAAACCGGTAAGCAATATTCCTCCATGGTTTCTGCTTCATTTCCTGCTTTCAGGTTTGTGCCCTGCTTGAGTTCCTGCTCTGATGTCTCCCAGTGATGGACAGTTACTTGGAAGTGTAAGACAAAATAATTGCAGTCCTTCCCACCTTGCTTTTGGTCATGGGATTTTATCACGGCAGCAGAAACCTTAACCAAGACAATGCGTATATATTTGATTCTTGTTATTTACAAATATATAGTGTATACAGTATGCATGCAACATAAAATATTTTTTTTAAATTACTATCCAATTTTATATTCTCTTTTGCATAGAACCCCTTGAACATACTTTGCTTTAATATAAGTAAAGAAAAAAAAAGTAATAGAAACTGTAAATAGTCTGCACTGAGGAAAAACAGCAACATACAATAGCTGAAATTAGGTAGTACAAGAGGAAAGGGTACAGAAAAATCTGTTTCTCCATGACTGTGCTCAATTAATGTGAATTAATTCTCTTGCTTTCATGGGGCTCGTGTGTGTATGTGTATGCATACATAATATTCATTTTGCGCTACAGAAAAGTAATGTAGAAAGAACAAAAGAAAATTACATCAGAAGGATTAAAGGGAGATGATTCATTCCACAGGTAAGGTGAATTAGAGTGCCAAAGATTAGGCAAGATGCATTAAGATGATCCAAAAACGTTTCGTAGCAGATTATGTGACGTGACTGGGTACCTTGCTCTGCCATTGTGCCTCTGTCCTGTGAATTCTGTTACACTCTTCAAATCACTTCTGCTTCTTCATTATCATGGTTACCATCGTTACTGTTAACTCTCCATCGCTCTAAGTGTATGTGGACGCTGGAAGGCATGAGTGAACCGTGAACAAACACACAAAGCACAGCTCCCGCGACGTCTTTAACTTTCGCACTCTAGAGTATCTCCCTGGAGAAGCATCCCTGCACACTGACTCCAGCAGGGTCCTTTCCATCTGCCGCACACTTCCTTTTTACTGCACATCAAACTGGGTGCGATGTGAAAAAGAACAAGAAAGAGATGGCTTTAAAAAGGGCCTGCCCAATCAGAGTGTGTCATTTAAAAGAGGATAGGGAAGCATCAATCGGAGACACAGGGAGTGCCTAAGACACGAGCAGCTTGAGTCCTGCAAACTTGACCTAGGGTAGAGAGAAAAGGAAGAAAGGACAGACACACACACACACACACACACACACACACACACACACACACACACACACAATGAATCTAGGATAGGGGAGAATTCTCAAAGCAACTGCAGCAACCTGAACCCTCAGCTTGTTCCTTAGATACAGCTAGTCTCAGGAGGAGGGTGTCTGTAAACATCCAAGGAGGAAGCCTCAGTTGCTAGTTTTTGCACACATTGGTCATCCTTTCATCAACACTCAGACTCTCAGACTCTTAAGGAAATCTTTGGCATTGCTCTAGGGCCTGGCCCACGCACATAATGACATTGCCAGTCTCCCACGGGTCAGGTGGCCTTGGATTCCTCAACTGGCTATGCCCATGTCAAAATAATTTTCACTCAGAACTTCACTCATCCAGGGCTTCCTACCCTCACTACAGGGGAGTACTTAAACAAAAAGTTTCTGTAAAGTGCTTGGAAGGGCATAAAAGAGACACTTGAACACCCAGGGTTTGGAGGGGACACTTACCTCTGATTATATGGATCAAATCTTTCTTTATCAAGCGACATAAAGAACAACAAAGGGATCTCTCTTAGATAAAACAGATGCACAAACTACTTAGAAGCTGAACGAGGATCTTCCTACAGCATGCCCTGCCTCTGTGTCTTGCATGGTTTGCTACTTTAAACACGTTATGCTCTATTTTCCAACTTCTAGCAAGCTTTCCATGTCTTATGACATAACTCAATTTCAACTGTAGAACAGAAACATGCTGTTATAAATACATATCTTAATTCCTTTGATATTCCACAGCACTTTATAATACTATGTTTGTAACCTTACAAGTATATGTCTGACTTCCCAAGAGGGAGTCCTGTGAGGCCAGGAACTGGTTTTATGTTTAGCACATAGATTAAGCTGCCAGACTTAGAAACCCAAATTAGGGATTGCCCAGTGAAATTGAAGTTCAGATAAATAATACTAATTTTAATATAAGACTACCAAAATATTGTGTGCACATACTCATGTACTATGCTATTATTTATGCTTATACTAATATAGCCATTTATATTCAAAGCAAAATTTTTCAATATACATCTAATATTCAAATTTTACTGTGCATCCTGTATTTCATTTGGCAACTCGACCTAGAAGATTACCTTGAAACATCAGTGTAGCTCATAAAAACAGTTCATTCCTTTGTGGTTTGCTCAGGCTGCTCATTGTATCTCTTTGAGGTGAATGTAGGAGAAGGCAGACAGAGAGAGGCTCTTATATCTCCACGACTTTTCGCTTTTCAAAAATCACCCCGAGTTCAACTTCACATGGTCTGGAACTTGAAGTTTCAGAGGCAGCGTGATGTGATGAGCCTCACATCACCGAGAGGCCATGAATCCCAGCACTGTTCCAAGATTCCTTGACAACAGTCTCAAGAGGGCATAAGGTGGCTTTAACATGATCCCGTGGATAATTGCACTTGACCTTCCTCATGCTCTGATATATTATCTTGAGATATATAAGATGCAGCTTCAAGTCCTGTCTTCCCACCAGCTTGACACCTTTAATACTTTTTTATACAGAATTGTGGAACTTCCACTGACACTGTAATTTCAGAGCAGACATCTTCCTTGAACCTCATTTAATCCGAGCAAGGAAAACACTATTGCATACAGAGGAAGGAAGAAACATACAGGATAAAGAAAATTCATGTGTTGCATATATCACCCGCTAAGCATTGATGCCGTGTTAATTCTTTCTACTGTGTTTAGTACGTATTCAGTGCTAACGCTTTCTCCTTCCTTCTCTGTTTGTCTGAGTTTTCCTCTCCTCTCAGCTCAGCTTGTCCTGCCATTACAGCCTGGTTTGTCACATTGATCTTTAGCTGGAAGATTCTGTTTGTATTATGCTCAGAACAACTCCTGAGTGTCTCTCCTCGTGTGAGCAAAAGCTTAATTACAGACAGGATGATAAGGCTAGTGTTAAGGGGCCTACCTCTATCAATTCAGTGAAAGGGAATGATTTCTGAGGTATTTTTCATGTCTGGTAAACTGTGGTAGTTGTATTCACTCATAAGTGGAAGAAGCTACCAACACATAATGGTGCAGTGCTACTTGTGCAATTCTTAACGGAAACACAGGTACAAATACGTTTTATAATTATGCATTTAAGGTATAATTACTATTTACTTATCTTGTCAAATATTGAAAAATAAGACACTAACAGAGATTAAAAAAAAAAACAAGACAATTCTAAAAATTCAAGAAAGAGCCCACTGCATCATAAATGCTATTGTAATAGTCATCTTCATGCATGAAATTCTGCTAGGTTTCTCTATATGTTTTAAAGTCTGTGATTTGTTCTAACTGTGGAACCGATTCTGAAATCAGTGAGCTTTCATATTCCTCTGATTTTTGAAGAGACAGAAACCTTGGGTCTGGACACGATCTCACCAGTTTTGGTTTCAAGGAGTAATTGCCTTAAATTTAGTTTTCTTGCAACACTCATTCAGGTTAGTGAGGTAGAAAATGACGCACAACCCTTTTATGAGAGATGTTTTAAAAGAGATATAGATACGATTGTACTCACAGTTGAAACTTTTAGGATGCTGTATCATTAAAATGATTAAGAAATTCAACATTTTCCTTCTAGGAAAATGACTCCATGTTAGGATACTCTGATGGTTAGTATTAATCGTCAACTGGATGCAACCTCGTATCACCTGGGATTTTTTAGATAAGGCTGGCCTGTTGGCATGTCTCTGGAGGAGTATCTTGATTACTGATATTAATTGATGTGGGAAGACTAGCCTACTTTGTGTAGCACCATTCCATATACATGGTATCCTGGAGTATATAAGCACAGAGAAAAGGCTGAGTACCAGTTCTCCTGCATACCACAGTCTTTCTGTGTTCTTAACTATGCATGTGATATGACTAGCTGCTTCAAGTCTCTACCTTCATGTCCTCACACTGATAGACTATCACCTAGAATTAGTCGTAAGAGGAACACATTTTATGTTAAGTTGCTTTTATCATGGCATGTTTAATTACAGAAACAGAAATGAAACTACAGACTTACATTATGTACTGAATTTAAATATATATATTTCTTCCTTCTAGAAGAATTTCACAACTGTCTATATGCTGAATGATGATTCTATGCTTCACTTTTTTCTCAGTAAATCGATCATTATTTTAGCATTTTTTTGCATTGAATAAATAGAAGTAAAAATTAAATGATTTAACAAGCATAAAAGGTATAAAATAGGCTACTGCCCCAATTAAAGCAATGTGATTTTTATCTATTTCTATTATTGCCAACTAACAAAATATTACTCAGTTCTTAGAATTCAACCCAAGTAATTTCTTTCCTCTAATATGGCATTTACTGTCCAGCGTCTCCAGACTCTCACTTGAAACTCATACTATTTCTTTATACATCAATCAGTCACTCTATCATATCTCTCCTGAGCTCCATGATGGAGGTCTGCATCTTCGTAATTTCAATATACTTTAAAGTTACTGCAGCACCAAATACCTTGCATGTTTATATAAGTCAATTCACTAAACAAAGTTTGAATCAGAACACGTATGTATGCTTCATAAGACCTTCAATTCAAGAAAAATTACATTTTTACAGAGCAATATTACAGGGGACTAGAAAGATGGCTCAGAGATTAAGAGCCCTGACTGTTTTTCAAGAAAACCTGGGTTCAATTCCTAGTACCTAGCAACTGTCAGTAATTTGCGTCCCAAGGGATCTATCTTAGTTACTGTTCTATTGCTGTGAAGAGACACTATGACCAAGGCAAGGCAACTTGTAAAATGAAGCACTTCATTAGGACTTGCTCACAGATGCAGAGGATATGACCATGATCATTATGGCCAGAAGTATGGCAGCAGACTGGCAGGCAGGAATGACACTGGAGAAATAGGTGAGAACTTACATCTTATCTGCAAGATGGAAGCAGAGAGAGTACAAGCTTCTGAAACTTTAAAGACTACTTCCAGTGGCACCTCCTCCAAGGCAACCACACCTCCTATTCCTTCCCCCAAATGGTTCCACCAGTGAGGAACCAAATATTCAAATATATGAGCATATGGGGGCCATTCTCATTCAAACCACCACAGGATCTAGCTTCTCTGGCTTCTGTGGGCACTGCATATATAGAGGAAACAGATATGCATGCAGGCAAAGCATTCATACACATAAGCAACATCAATCAAAGAATAAATAAATAGATAGATAATTAAATAAAATTATGCAAAATAATAATTTATGCTAGTGTGCCTGTTTAAGATCTTATGGTGAATTTTAATCTAAGCTCAGTTAAGTCATATATATGTGTGTGTGTGTGTCTCTCTCTCTCTCTCTCTCTCTCTCTCTCTCTCACACACACACACACACACACACAACAATTGAAGACAGTAAGTAGAAAGGGTTGTCCACAACAAGATTTCAAAAGAACTGATATTCCACAAGGCAAAACAAAGAACTGGAGACTAAAGCCAGACTCACATACTTCTAAAACTGGAACTTATGGTTGAAAATACATGCCACCTTTTGAACTTTACCCTTTTAAATTAGATTAGTATTTTCCTTGCTGCTTGACTATCTGGATTCCTTGTGTATCACAGAGTTTAACACCTTTTTGACAGGTGGTTTGTAAATAATATCTCTCATTTGTAATGATCTCTCCAATTTATGATTGTTCCCGAGCTGTGTGGATGTATGTACAGGCCACTGCTGGTCATTTGTTTGCTCAACCTGCTTTTTTTTTTTTTTTTAAAAGATTTAAGTTAAAATTATTTTTTGAATTAGTATGTAGATGGGGCTTCTTGTTACATTTATATACTTGTATGTCATTATACTTTGTCTTCTATTTTCCACAGCTTTCCTCATTCCCCTGTCCTCTGCCTTTTGCTGATCCCCTTACCTCTCAAAGAGTTTTCCATTCTGCTCTCACGTCAAATACATTCCATCACCCTCATCCCCTTTGCACTCTCTCTCAGGACCTCTTCTTTGCTTTTCCACTTACATGACCAATGTGTATGCACACGCCGACAAACAGACACACCACACTCACACACACACACACACACACACACACACACACACACACACACCCCACACACACCACTACACAAAATTTTCGATTCTGCATATGCAGCAATTGTCTTCCTAACATAGTGGTCTTCAGATCTATTTGTTTCCTGCAAATGTCATAATTTTTATTTCTCTCTGGCTCATGGACAGTTAGCTTGACTCCGATTCTAGTCGTTGTTAAAGTGGAGCAGTAGGCAAGGAAATGCATTTATCTCTATAGTACTTTGTATTAGAGTTCATAAGTTATATATATATATATCCTAGTTGCATAATGTTATATTTTAATTTTGAAGAACTTCCACAGCAACTTTCATAGTATTTATACTGCTTTATATTCCCGACAGCAGTAAATAAGAGTCTCTTTGGCATTTGTTGTCATTTGTTTTCTTGACAAGAACCATTCTAAGGCAGAATGGAATCTCAAAGCAGTGATATTATACAATTCCTACATGGCTAGGATGCTGAACACTCTCAGATATAGACTTAATGTTATATGTTTTCTTTTGTCCATTCATTTAATTAGCCCACTTATTGCTTGAATTCTATGTCTTTAGTATTTAATTACTATACTGGATTTATACATTCTAGATATTAACCGTCCATATGATGTATAGTTGACAAAGGATTGTTTCCCTCTCCTGTCTGCTCTGGTGAGTGTCTCCTTTGCTGTGCAGAAGTTTTGACATTTCATGCAATCTTGTATCTCCATGTTATTGCCCTTTCTGGAAAGTTGGTTTTGCTTTATTACCTATACTTTTCCAAAGAAATATTGCTGAGATCAGAATCACAGAGCTTTCCCCCTTTGTTAACAATGTTAATGTTTTACATTAAACTCTTTAGTTTAACAATAGTGAGTGTTGTACTTGGTATTAGAAGACCATCTAAATTAATTCTTTGTCTTACAAAAACCCATTTTTTTAGGAGCATTTGTTGAACAGACTGTTTCTCCGTTTCATTTTCTTTATTATTGCACATATAGATAACTTAAGTTGGTGTGAACACCACTATGTTTCGAATGTGTCTTTATTTTTTCAAACTCATAACTGAGAGTATGCTGCAAAGTTTCACATTAATGATATTAAGAGGTGGAAACTTAACTGGACTGACTCTGCTGTTAAGAACTGAACATCTACCATGACATAAAGAGCATTCTCTTCATGAGTACATAGACACAGCTGCTGATGTCCCTGTCAAGGCTTTCAAAATAGTTCATCAATATTTGTTTAGCATTTTATGGGTCATATATCATATGTTTTGTTTTGTTTCTGTCCTTGCTTGGCAATTGCATATTCTGTATTTCACTTGTTTATGAAAGTTTTCTTCCATAATTTGATAATATTTTTGTCTTTTAAGATTAATATATTATGACTTAGGAATATACCGTTATATCATTACTTTTAATAATTTAATGATAACATGATAAAATTAAAATATCTATAATTTTTCCAACAAAATCATTCCATCCACCAATTTTTAACAAAACTGTATACTTCTGTGTGCTTGTTAAAAATAAAAGTGAGAACTTAGAAAAATGATTGTCTTAGGTCACTAAACTATAACCTTCATGATTGAATCTGACTGCACTGTAAATAAAAAAAAGACCATACAGTTAGAGATATGCTTTCCCATATGCTCATGTTTTGCAAAGTATAAAATAATAGTGAAAGAAACCGAAAACCCAACTATGTTTAGGATATATTAGAAAAATTAATGCATTTAATCTTTTTATTATTATAATGAAAGCCTTGAGGAAGTTTTCTTTAGAAATGAAAGAGATTTGTTCTTGCTCATTACTCTGAAGATACAAGTGAAGATTCCTGGGCTTTATCACACCAAGGGAAAAGGAACATAAGCTGGAGGTGGAGCTTCAGGAGCTCCTCCCCTATTCACTCTCAAATTTATTGATTTATTATATGCCTGAGGGGAATCACACATGCCATGGGACACATGTGGAAATTACATGACAACTTGTAGAAATCAGTTCTCTTCTTACACTATGTTGGCCTTAGGCATCCACCTCAGATCATCAGGCTTGCCAAGAGATGGGATTAAAACCATGTGCCACCTTTTTTTTTTTTTTTCCTGAATTGGTATGTGCTGCATTCCAGCCAGATCACACAGGCCTTGACTGTGATCCTTTCCCAGAGCAGCCATGCTGCTGGATTAAAAGATGTAATAGTCCTCTACAGGAACTCACTATGTAGACCAGACTGGCCTTGAATTCACAAAGATCCATCTGCTTCTGCTTCCTGAGTGCTGGGATTTAAGGAGTTTGCCACCACATCTGGCTTTAATTCTTTTATTTCTATTATGGTCATTATTATGTCTTTCCTTATACTCAGATTTCCTTGGCTCAGATTGCTCTTTTTTGACGTGTCCTCTGAATTCTAATATCAAGTCCTTTTTAAGATTTTCCTTCCTTTTTGATGTTGGGGCTTATCTTAACATCTTGGTTGCTGTTACTTGAGAGAGAGAATATTGCCATGTAGCCCACCTTTCTAATCGCTTATATTTTAATAGTAAAAATCATGTAACTTCTCATATTTTTAATTCTTTGGTGGGAAGTTTGCTTTAAACAATCTAGCTAGCCATTATTTAGAACAAGATCATCAATTTCCCTTTTATATCATAAACTGACTCAGTTTCACAGGAGCTAAGATGCCTTCACAGATCACAATAACTTGATTACCTAAATCAATTCTGGATCCCATTGCTCTTTCTTATACACATTAAT
This sequence comes from Cricetomys ansorgei, assembly GCA_026225945.1. Taxonomy (NCBI): domain Eukaryota; kingdom Metazoa; phylum Chordata; class Mammalia; order Rodentia; family Nesomyidae; genus Cricetomys; species Cricetomys ansorgei. The sequence goes on along the minus strand of JAMJFZ010001038.1, from coordinate 868,990 downwards.
ACTTTCAAGTTTTACTAATAAAATGTAACATGTAGAGAGAAAATACACTTAAACACATTCACGCAATGAACAGTCTTAGTCAGCAGCACTCAGCCTAGAAGAGCCACTCGCTGCAGAATGCTCTCCATGCCTCCATGCTGCCAACCCTGGCAGAGGCAATTGCTATTCTGATCAGCCTTCAAGTTTACATGAACTTATAGTACAGTCTCTTTTTGTCAGCTTCTTTTATTCAACATTTAAAATTCTTGATATTTTTTTACAGTTGCATGTATCAATAGATTATTAATATTCCTACATTATATTGTTATAATAATTATTATTATTAGTTTTTTCATACAATATATTTTGATAATATCCTTTTCCTTCTCTCGATTCCTCCAAGATCCTCCCCACACAACTTCATGTTCTTTCTCTTTCTCATTTTACCAATTTGTAACAACTCATCTGTTTTAGCTTAGTAAGATTTGTATAGTTTCTATTTTTTTACAGCATATATTTGTAGTAATTAGCCACTGTAAGTATTATAGTAATTAGCTCAGCAAGGTAGAGATGAGGCATTTTCATAGGTGCATGCCCTGCCAGACCTCAGCAGAGGGAACCATTATCCTAGCCAGCACCATACTAGATATTAGAACCCTGAGAGTCTGAGCTCAGGTGTTTTTACTGATCCAGAACTCTTCAGGTATTCTACTGATAACACATGCAGATCATTAACAATCAAACATCCACCACATAAACCCAACACCTGCAGACAATACAAAATGATGAGGTTTAGGATGCCCCTCACCCAACAGTGCACAAAACAATTATTTTCTATGTAACTAAAAATAAATTACCATAATGTATATTCTAACAAGGGTGTATTGTTGAACTTGCACATATTTTTGTTTAGTGTATATGTAAAAGTGGTATTTTTGATATATACTTCATGCATATCTTTAGCTTTAGTGAACAATTTTCCAGTTAATCAGACAGATTTACACACCTGAATGTAGGTCATATCTGTCTAACTGCTCTATATCATCGTAAACAATTGCTCCTTTTAGATTATGCTGCTGTTTTTGACAATTTTCTGGTGATCTCAGTTTTACATTTGTCTGAAGAGCATTAAAATAATTACATTTAATAAAATTTTGTTCACCATTTTACTCAATTCTCTTTGTGTTCTCTAGGTTAAGCATTCATTTTTCTCTTTTCAGACAAGGTCTTGCTGTGTGGACTTGGCTGGCCTGGTGCTTACAGTGTGACCCATGCTTAGCCTTCTTAATGCCATGATTGCAAGCCAAAATGCCTGACAGAAGTTCCTTATATTATTTGGGCATAGGACATTGATTTTTTTCACTTTTTGATGATGTCTTTTGGTGACTACAAGTTTTATATTTTACTATAACTCCATTTTATTTCTTTGAAATTTATTATTTTCTATTGTGTCCACATTTTTTTTCAATCTAAGGTTACATTACTTCTGTTTTCATAAATTTTTATTTTTTTTAATTTTTGCATTATATTTGTAATTCTTAATTTAATTTTATTTTGAGATATATGATGAAGGTCCTAAATATTTTGTTCTTTTAGATAAATATCTACTTCACTGGGCTCTTTTTATTAATAAAACTAGTTTCTCTCCCACTGTAGTGATAAGACCCCTCTCCCCGTGCTCTTTATTTAAAATGCGTTCGGATTATTTTTATTGACCGTTGATTAGTTTTCTAATCCTTTCATACAATGACTTCATACCAGTTTCACTATCCCATTTTATAAGTCCCCCACCTTTATTCGTCTTCAAAATTGCTTTCAGTGTTCGTGAATGTTTACTTTTAGCAAACAATTTTAAGAACTAATGTGTTATTTCCAAAGAAAAGTGGAACTGCAGGGATTTATGACAGAATTATGTTAAGTGTAAAAATTGCACTCTGGAAAGTCTGCTATTTTTAGCATAAAGAATTAAAGCATTAAAGAGAATTAACCAAAACTAAATGCTTCTGTGCCAAATACTTGTATGGGCATTCTTACTTTCATTACTACTGCTTCTTAAGACAGGCTCTATTCTTAGGAAGCAATCAGGCAGTGGGCACTGAGTTGAAGAACTTTTTTTTAACCAGGAAACACGGTCCTTTTAAGGATATGAGTTGAGTCTCTGCTGTTTTCTGCTTTCTTACCTACCTTGTCAGTAAGCAAGTGTTTGAAGTTCATTTTGAAAAATCTGCACATGGGGCAATATTTCATAGCTTGTAAAATATACATGAGAATAACTTTCTCAGTGGAGGAAAGAGGTGGAATGATAGTCAAAGTATTTATGAAAAAAAATGTAAGAAAAGATCTATATATTTATGATATTCTCTCTGTGTTTTCCTCTCTCTACCTCTCCACTTTCTGTTTCTCAGGACTGGGAATTTACCTACAACCTATGAATACTAAGTTAGAGTTCTACCACTGATGTCTATCCCCAGATTTTTGTTTGTCTTTATAGATACACAATTCCAGTTTTTTTTCCCCCCTAGGTTGCAATGAATATTTATTCTTCAGAATTTGTAGGTCATAAGTGTACTTACAAGGGCACTGTGCTGGCTAATTTTATGTCTACGTGACCCATGCCATCACTGGGGTCACTGGAGAAGAAAGAGCTTCAGTTGAGAAAATGCCTCATGGGATCGGAATATAAGCAGGCCCATAAGGTATTTTCTTAATTAGTGATTGATGGGGTAAGATATGGGCCACTATGGGTAGTGTCCAGTCCTGGGTTCTATAAAAATGCAGAAACCCATTCATGACCTCTCTATCACCTCATGCCTCCAGGTTCCTGTCATTTTTGGGTTCCTGTCCTGGTTTTCTTCAATGGTAGACTACAATGTAGAAGTGTAAGCCAAATAAACCCCTTCCTCCCCAACATACTCTTGGTTATCATGTTTCATCATAGTAATAGTAACTCTAAGACAGCCATATTTTTGAAGGTGACTCTATATTAATTTGCTACCTATTTGATCATTATTTTTCAAATGAATAAGCATTGCTTTAAGACATCCATGACTATTTCCTTGTGAGATTTTAGAAAGCACTGATGCCTACGTACTCTAATGATTAACATTTAGAACATTCTCACATTCTAAACTACATTACTAATCAAGTATTTCCTATTTTACTTCACATATTTAATATATAACACTCTATACTAATAGTAGGCTTGCTTAAACAAATTGAAGTAAACAGAATAGAAAATGGTTTCCTGTTAAGTTGCTACATCAGCTATGAGTGTTGAAACTGTACTTGACCATTGAATTACTTGAAAATATGTAAGACCATTAAAGTCACAGGATCCAAAATTGATTAAGCAATAAGACACTTTAGTCTCATTAATATTTCAAAACCCCACAAATGAATATAAAATTATTTAATCATCAAACCAAAATGAGTCTATTCTTCATCTTAAAAATGTGTTTATAAATGATTCTGTATCTAAATAATGGAGTTTCTGGTTCTATAAATATCTCAGGGGAACAGTGAATTGTTGTTGTCTATAAGAACTGTAAAGAAAGTTCAATACTGGGAATAATCAAGATTTGATTTACAAGTAAGAGATATACAGGGTTTCAAAGCCTCCAAAGAAAGTTATGTACACTCAATATGTACTATTATTATCCCATGAGTAAGCTGTTACATGGTTGGAAAACAACAAAATTCTAAATTTTCTATAGATAAAGATATTTACCAATAATGTGGTTGTAGCAGGGAAGCTATCATTTATTGTGTGTTTATACATCAGTCATGGTAAATGTTTACTATTTTAATTTTGTTAATTTATGATAGCCATTTTTATATTTTAATATTGGTTGAGATAGGTTACTTTTAAGATAGATTTATATTAGACTCATAGTGCGCATTATGATAGCTATCTACCTGATATTGTCTGTGTTTCACAAACATGGCTATTTGCTGCTTCTTTGAAATTTTCAGTCCACTTGATTTCATACAAGTTTGATTGTTATTGAAAAAAATGTAAAATTATGTTGCGTCAAGTAGGCAGAGAAGATGGCTCAGAAATTAAAAGCAATTGTTGTTCAAGCATGTTGACCTGTGTTTGATCCCCTGAATCCACATGAAAATCCAAATGTGGAAGGCATATCTGTGTCTAGAACTCCCATAGTGATACAAGAGGTAGAGATAGGAGAATGGCTAGAAGATCAGCGGACCAGCTGGCATAGTATAGCAAATGCAATGACAGAATCAATCAACAAAACAAGAAGTGCTTGAAAAATGGAGGGTGGAGGGAACCAACTCCATAGAGTTTCTCTCTGACTTCAACATGCACACCTTATGCACCCACCCACACACCTGCACAAATTAATTTAAAAAATAATGGTACTGAATTAAATGTGCAAAGGGCAGCATTTGTGAAACAAGGCAACATTTACATTCAACATGAAAATTAAATCCAAATATCATTGTACTGAATGAAATCTTGAACCCTCTGGACCTAAGAAAAGATGATCAATATGGTGGTCCTATCTTTTTGTTACTGTTTCTGAGAAAGGATTGTTACCATAAACAGTTACAATGGATAAAGTCAGGGATTTTGTTGGATTTCCTAAATTATAGTACAACATACCAGGGATTTTTATTCAGCAATGAAGAGAAACAAACATATACATATATGTATGTTTACATACAATATATGTATACAATACATTTTGTATTGTATATACATTGTATACATATATGTACAATATATGTACATGTATATGTTCAACATACATATATGTATACGTAATATATGTGTATTGAACATATACAATAATTTGCACAAATTAATGTTCAGTTTTGTTGAGCAGACAATGCCAATCCCCTAGATAGCATATGTCATATGATTTCTGTTATAAGCTCTTATTTTGACAAATAAATTAAGTTGTTAACTAAACGTTAAAGGGAGTAGTGATAAAGCAAAAGCAAAGAGGATGTTCCTATTAAATGTTTCCTTGTGATGGAGATGTTATGTCTTCACTGTACTGTGATGAACTTCCTGGCTGTGATATTGGACAATAATTTGGCAAAAATTGTTATTATTTAAACATGAGCAAAGAGCATACAGTATTATGTCACTATGTATGTCAAAATGTATAATCATATAAAAACAAAATATTTGTTCTAAAATTAGCATCAGCATACATGCATGATCATGATTAAAAACAAACCAATGGTACATGTGGTTGAAAGCTTTTATGGAGCAATATCACCATTAAGATCATGAACATCAGAGGAAGCTGGTGGTGTATGGACATACATAAATCTCCTATGACCTCATGAATCTGAAAGAAAAGATCAGATGTGTGACTGAGAAAGATGAATGGTATGGAATGTCAAATAAAAAATACAGTAAAAAACAAAACAAAAAACAGTAAAAAAAAAAAAAAAAAAAAAAAAAAAAACTAGGTAAAATCCAGAAACACTGACTATTAGATTTACAAAGAAAGTAACAAGAACCAATTTTAGGCTTCTCGACAAAATGATAGGAATTGGGAGACTTATCCCTTTCTTTTTCTGGATCATAAATAAAAGAGAAAATGTGAAATTGGGGTGCAAAGAAACAGTTTTAAAAGCAGCAAGAGTAAAAAAAAAGCCAATTTAGAAACTCAACATGTCAGAATACACCAAAACCTTTCAGCAAAAACACAGCATGGAGTATTGTGTTTCAGGATCCCAGAGCAAAAGCCTACTAGCTAATATTAATATATTTAGAATGTTCTAAAAGAAACACCATCTAAGGTAAACACAATGAAAAGTGTTCATGAACATTAAGACAACTGGAGGAATTCTACAAAGAGAAGGAAGAAAGATAATCACAACTCAAAAGTAAGAAGGATAAATCCCATGGGAAAACAGACTAATTGAAACATTGAAATAATCAAACACATTCAATTCAACACTGATCAAAGAATGAATATGAAAGAGGCATAAAGAAAAGCACAAAACTATATGAAAGAACAATACAACCAAGAAAATTTGAGGAATCAGAAAATATGTCTCAGTAATAACCTTATTTGTTAATAGTCTCCATTCTCCACCAAGAAGGTATGACAACCAAATGTTTGCAAATCTAATTTGGAGACTCAAATACTATTGGACATGAAGAAACAGATTATAAATCCAGATTCAATAATAGTAGGTGACTTATCAATGTGTCAATAGATTAACCATCTAGACAAAAAAAAAAAAACCCTGTAGACTTAAGCTATGGCATACATCAAATGACCTTATCAAATATCTACAGAATATTCCAACCAAGAGTTGTACAACATTCTTCTCTAACATCCATGGGGCTTTCTTCAAAGCAAAGAACATTCGATACCATCATCAACTTTTAAAAAGTCCAAAAATCAAAGTGATATTTCTTAACAGAGGTTAATAAATTAAGTCTAGAAGTTAATAAAAAGACAAAAATAGTCAGACAAACAGGAGATGAACAATACAATACTGATTTGCAAACAGTCATTGTAGAAAGTTGAAAGAATTAAAATTTTCCTAGAAAACAAATTAATATGAAAATATAACTTAACAGAATGTTAAGAACATAGCAAGGACAGTTATATAGAAAACTCTATAGCTATAAAAAACACAGTAATCTAAAGTCATCCAATGATGTTCATATAAAAAATAACTGTAATATTAGACCAACATTTCAAATAAAAGCTATTGGAAAAGAAACTAATAAAATAAAGAATAAAGCAATAATACAGTGAATCAATAAAATAGAGTTGGTTACTTGAAAAAACAAGCAAAATTAGCAAACCCTTGACCAAACTCACCAACAGAAAGAGAGAAAAGACTTGAATTAATAAATTTAGAGATGAGCTGGGTGGTGGCGGCACATGCCTTTAATCCCAGCACTTAGAAGGTAGAGGAAGGCATATCTCTGTAAGTTCAAGACCAGCCTGGTCTACAGAGTGAGTTCTAAGATAGCTAGAGTTACAACAGAGAAACTATGTCTTGAAAACCCCCTAAATAAATAAATAAATTAGTTAATTAGTTAAATAAATTGAGAGACGAAAGGGAGAACACAATAGACATTAACAATGTTTAGGGGATCATTATAACATTTAAAATTTATTTATTAATGAATTAGAACATTCAGAATAAATGAATATATTTCTGGATGTTCACTCACTGCTAATATTGAATGAAAAGATATAAATAACTTAATAATTTTAAAGGGCTTGATAATTTTTAAACAATAATGAAATGTCTCTCAACTGAAGAAGCACAGAACAAGATGAATTCACTACTGAATTTTACCAGCCATTTAAGAGAACTAACTCCACATTCCTGAAAATATTCCATGCAATAGAAAGCCAAGAACACTACCAAACTCAATTTAAGAAGCTGGTGTTGCCCCAGTGCCAAAGCTGGACAAGTATTGAGGTAGATTTATAAGAATTCTTGTAATTTTTTGGTAAGAAAATTTAACCACTTTGGAAACATCACATTAGCATCATAGTTTTGGCAGTTACAACAAAGCATCATGAGCTTGGTGGCCCATAGCCAATGTGAATTTCTTTCTTATGGTTCTGATGAGTTCTATTAAGAATTCCCGTCTACACGCCAGAAAGCTACTTTCTCATGATATCCCTAGATAAGGGGAAAGAGAACTCTGTGCTCTCCAGTCCTTTATTAAAATGCTAATTCATTCATGAAGGATCTACTATTATGATATAATCATGTACCAAAGATCCATCTGCAAAAACTACAACATTGGGGGGTTCAGCCTTCAACATATGGGTTTTGGAGGAGGACTATATTGATTTCACAGTAGCTAGTCTTTTAAAAGATATTTAAGAAACACACATTCTACTTCTAGATATTTACTAAAGAAAATGGAAGTAGCATGTCCATTTAGATACGTAACACAAATGCTCTGTTCTGTTGCTATTTTGTCCAAATTCCTTCTGGAAAGAGGCTTTAAAGATCCAGGCAGTAATCAAATTTTATAAGGCTCAAGACTCCTGAAATATGCAAGGTTCATAGTGTCCTTTCAAAGAACTGAGAAGAGACACTGGCCAACTAAACTGTTCACAAGCTGATCAGGGAGCCCTAGTGATGGAGCTTTTGTTAGCTGTCACTCATGTTTCCCTGGGCTTTGAGGGTGATGTGTCTCTGAGTCACCCCTACCTCTTTAAGTAACTCATATACCTATAAGCAACATTGATAAACTCACTGGTTCACTAAGCTGGACATGGCAGGAACGGGTTTTGTTTTTTTCTTGGTGCCCTCTCTGGAGTAGACACTTATCCATGCCGCCCAAGGAAAATCCCAGATTTTCCAATAGCAAGAAATATTGTATGACCGGAAAAGTAATACCTGAGGTTATCTGGGACTCAAAATTACCACTAGAATCCCAAGACAGATCCAGGATTTATGTTTTTTCTAGATTCAAGCCATTAAAAAGACGTGACTACGTTGATCACTGTGGGTGAGCTTCTCATCTTTCTCCCTATTTTACAATAATAACTTAGAGTCAATAATAGATGTTTTCAATAGTTCCTACTCTTGGACATCTATTAAAAGGCTACAAAAGTATACTCAAAATTTGAAGAAACAACCATTTTCCTTTATTAATATTAAGAAGCCAGCATAAACTGAGATGTAATAAAACTGTTCCAATGAAACCCATAGTAACAAACAGTTTTGTCATTGTGGAATCTCATTTTAAATAAGTAATTTTCTACAAATCAAATTTCATTCCTACCAGAGCAAATACTCAGCTACCCATTCTTCTTTATAGAAATTGCCTAGTGTCAGGAAGGGAATTAGTATACGAAGTTAAATATTACATATAGGACAGGTGCTTCCTGGATGCTTGTGATTGACAAGAATCATGCTAAACTCAGATTGAAAAAATTAAACCCTACTGTTTGTTGTCATTTGAATTTAAGGGATGCTGCGAATCTCCTCATTCTCAGAAATCTCTCTCCATTGGCCTGTCAAAATGCCTATAATTTCAACATTAGAAACTGGCTCCATTCAATGAGCTGAAGTCACAAATGAAAGTAGGTGCAGGGAGAGCAAACATCATGAACACTTTATCGGCTTATAGGCTTCTCATGTGTCTAACATTGGGTAAAGGAAGACATCACTGCCCTCTTGTAAGAACTTTCAGATCTTAATATTTTTTCTGTAGCCTATTTAGGGTACAGTGTTTTCTAAACATATAATATTTACTAAATAGATAGAAGCATGTTTTTGTTATGACATCATATCGAGAAAGATCAAGCAAAACAAATGCAACACATATTATTCCTGTTTCATTATAGTGTGAAAATAGTCCTTAGAACACACAAGTGGAAGTTTTTAAAAATAAAACAACAATGATACACCTAAGAGTATTATGAAAAATAAGAATCCAAATTAGTAGGTGGAAAGAAATAATGATCAAATGTTACCAAGTGCATTTTTCAGTATTATTTTATAGCATTACACTAGAACCAACTCTGAATTAAGACACCACAAAAACTAGACAAATTTGCCTGATTTAAAAAAAAAACAGTCATCAATAAATATTTCCAAAGTAAATTCCACTAAATTCAATCTATTAAACAGACAATTCACCTTGACCATATAACACTCACTCCAGGGATGCAAAAATGGCTCAACATACACAGATTAATAAATATAAAACATCACATAAGTATACACTCAAGGAAAGAAATCACATGATCACCTCAGTAGATGCAGAGAAACTTTGATAAAGTTTAATATTCCTTTATTACATAATGAAAATCAAAACCTAGTAAGTTAAAGATATAAAGAGAATGCAAATAGGAAAGGAAAAAGTAAAATTATTCCCATTTTCAGATAATATAGTGTTATATTTAAAAGCCCCTAATGAATACATGACAAATCTCTTAGAATTGATATATTTAACAAATTAGAGGACACAAAATCAACATAAAAGTCAATAGTCTTTCTATCCACCAATAAGGCACAAGTGGAATAAATCAGGAAAAATCCCAATTAAAATAGCTTTAAGAATACTCAAGATTTTAGGGCTGACCACTTGGTAGGGAGCAGATTACAATTATACATTTGGGAATGTGTGTGTGTGTGTGTGTGTGTGTGTGTGTGTGTGTGTGTATTCCTCTCATATGTCCTCACTTGCTCTGTCTCAAATTCATGACCTCTGGCATCATATATATATGTGTGTGTGTATACATATATACATATACACATATATAATATATTCATATATATGTGCATTGCATATTTATGTACACATCTATGTATACATACATGTATACACACATATATGTGTATATATGATGATGCCATATACATGCATATATGATGCCAGAGACCATAAATTTGATACAGAACAAATGGGACTCATGGAAGAAGTTGAAGGGACTTAAGAGGAAGTGAAATAATATAATTATATTACAATCAAATCAATTTTAAAATTTAAAAATAGTCAAAAATAAACGTAACCAGAGAAATGGACGACCTTTCCACAAAAAGTTTAAACTAGACACAGAAGAAAATACTAGAAGGTGGAGAAACTCTTACTCTCATCAGTAGAATTAATATCGTGAAATTCTATATAATTCTAAATAGCTATAATCCCCAAAGCAAATTACAGACTCAGTGAAATCACCATCACAATTGCAATACCATTTCTCATAGAAACAGAAAACAATTATAGTATTCATGTGCAAGCACAAAGGGCCCCGAGTAGCCATAGTTACACTAAGCAAAAAGAGCAGAGCTGTCACAATACCTGGCCAAGGTAGGGTACAGAGCCTAGTAGTACAAAAAGGATGACACTGGCACTAAATCAGACATATAGACAAATTAAATAGAGTAGAGAAATCAGAAATAAAGTCCAACAGCAACAGCTGCCTAATTCCTACAAAGATGCCAAAACTAAACATTAGGAAAATGGTAGCTCTTTTGAAATATAATGTAGAGGAAACTGGAAATCTGTATTCAGAAAAATGGAACCAGATCCTTGTCTCTTGCCCTATACAAATCCAATGCAAAATGGAGCAAAGACCTTAATGTAAGATCTGAAACTTATAAACTCTTAAGGAAATCATGGGACAATATTTTAAGATACTGTGATAAAGGCAAGAACCTGCTGAATAGAACTTCAGTAGGTCAGAAAATAATACCAAAAACTACATCAAAGGAACTCTTAAAATTTAAAAGCTTCTGTACAGCAAAGGAAAGAACTAATTACTTGATAAGACAGCATATAGAATGAGAGAAAATGTTTTTATGTATATATCTAATGGAGGATTGATATCTAGAACATATAAAGAACTAAAAAAAAAAACCTAAATACCAAAAACATTTTATCAATGACTAGGCAAAAACAAACAAAAAAGCAAAAATTCCCTAACATACTCTTCTCTAATGGTAAAGTATTAATGGCTAAAGAAAAAAAAAGAGTGTCTAATATCCTTAGACATTAGAGAAATCCAAATCTAAGCAATATTGCCATTTCATCTCACATTAGACAAAACGGTTATGCCCTAGAAACAAAACAAACAAACAAAAACAGTAAAAGTTGGCAGAGGTATGGTGAACGAGGTACCCTTACGTAAAGCTGATGGGTGTTGTGTAAGTTTACTTTTAGTTATGTTTGAAATTGTTTTATGCACTGTTGGGTGAGGGTCTATCCTAGGTCTTGGCTTTCTGTATTGTTTGCAGGTGTTGGATTTCTGTGGGGGATGTTTAATCACTTATGATCTGCACCTGAATGAATGAAAACACCTGAGCTAAGATGCTCGAGGTTCCACTTTGAGTATGGTGCTAGCCATGCCTGACAGTGGTTCCCTCTGCTGAGGTCTGGTAGAGTTGCCACATATGAAATGCTGCCTTGTCATTCTTACTGAACCACCAGCAATCGCTACTACAAATGGCATCCAACGTGAGGCAGGACATCATACTAGCTAATCCAATGTGGAGACAAGGAAGAAGAGAAAGAAACTGCAGACCTCAGAGTCCGGTGAAGTACATTCTGGGAAGCTACCGGAGGATAAAGATTAAGGTATTAATTGAAGGCTCCTGAAGGAAGAAGAGAGAGAGAAAGGAAATAAGCCTCTATGAAGAGAAAAGGCTGTGAAATTAATAAATAAATGAAGTAAAAGGCTCCAAAGGTGAGAGCCACAGAATGGAGACCCTTAGAGCTAAAGAATTCAACTGGGAGCAGGAAAAAGCAAGGTTCTTACCTAGGATCTGATGTTCCTTCCACCACTGGTGGTAGTATACTGTTTCAAAAACTGAGTTTTCAGATAGCTATATTGTGGGTAAAGTTCAAGATGTTGTGTTTGAGGTCTATAAAGAAAGGTGCATGTTTACCCATAGCAGTGGTGGAAAATAAAAACCCAAACAGAATGTTTCAACTGGAGATTCTTCCCACTGGCCCAGGACCCCTTGCTGTTGTGGAAGCTACAGCTTGGAACTAAAAAGCCACTTAGTTAACCTAAACAGTTTTCCCCTGCCAACCTGTCTACAAGCGGCAACTCCTCACCATTTGGGAACTCTTCCTGCAGACAAGGACTAGTTATTTTTCCAGCAAATTACACTCTGTCTTAAAATCTTTAAAGTGTTTCCTCAGGGTCAGCACACAGAAGCTCTCTTCCAGAACTGACCGAGGTTGTATCTTCTGCTGGCAGCCAAACTTGGTTCTGTAAGAGTTACCCAGCTGGTGCTTGTTTTGAAGGCATGCAAGGGTCTTTGGAGAGCAACTGAGGCTTGGTACTGTGAGAGGCCAGGAGAGGCCATTGGTGAGGGTGCAGCCTCTGAAGTAGTTGAAGGCCCAGAATGAAGGGGTCATGTAAAGAATTTGAGGCTTAGCACCATAGAAAAAGCCTATGAGAGGCTATTAGTGAAAATGCAACCCAGTTGCAGCATGGGACACCAGTTTTTGAGATGTCAGTTCCATGGGATGACCACCAAGAGCAGCAGCAGTGGAGTGAAGCCAGCCAGACCTTGGAAGACAAACTGTGTGCTGCAGAGGGCAGAGCCAGAGAAATGATCCAAGCCCTTTGATGGAGCTCAGAAGATCATGAGTGAATTCCAGATATTTTGACATTGACAAAGTTTTTCTGCTGTTCAAAGATATTGTGAAAAGGTTGACAGATGTTTGGTTTCATCTAGTCATGTGCATTAGAAGCCTTATGATTGTTCTTGTAAATGGTTTTGCTGGTGTAGTGTTAAATTGTACGATAAAGGTAAAGCAATTTTTTTTTATACAGAAAAGGGAAATGTTGGAGAAGTTTATTTTTAGTTGTGTCTAAAATAATTGTTTTTGTGCACTGTTGGAAAAGGAAGTGGTATTTTGCATTGTTTGAAGGTGCTGGATTTTCTGTGGGGGTTGTTTAATTGCTAATGATCTACATGTGCTATCAGTAGAATACCTGAGGAGTTCTGGAAGAATAAAAAACCTGGGCACAGACGCTCAGGGTTCCACTGTCAAGGATGCCACTTGCCATGATGGTGGTTCCCTCTGCTGAGGTCTGGCAAGGTTTACAATTATGAAATATGCCTCCTTGTCCTCCTTGGTGAGACACCACAGTAGGAAAACAACAGCAGATGGAAATGTGAACTGATGCAGACATTATGGAAACCAATACGGAAGCTTCTCAAATAACTAAAAGTAAACTACTGTATGATTCAAACTGTAGCACTCGAGTCTATATCTAGAACAATCTAGACCAACACATTATAAAAATACCTGCACATCTTTGTTTATGGCAATACTATTTTCAGTAGGCAGCTTATGAATCTGGTTCATGTATCTATAAACAGATGACTCAATAAAAAGCTCATCTACATATATATGTATATACATTTAGTTCTATTCATAGTGAATAATTAAATTGAATTGTAGAAAATAGATGTAAGTAGATATCAAAATATTGAGTCAGATGCAGAAAGCAAAAATATCAAGCTTAGTCTCAGAAGTATAGTCTAGATTTCATATCAATGTATAAGTTAGTTTATTTATATTTATATAACATGTAATAGAAGCAAGGTTGACAATGAAGGAGAGCATCAGGAAGTATAGAGAGACAACCAAAGGTCTGGAGCAGGAATCTAAATGGTCAAAGCACATAAACGCTTGAATTAAATGTTTTCAAGAAACTCATCGCTATATATAATGAATGTATTTTTAAAAAGCAGTCAAGTCAATGGTATTCATTTAATCTAAAAATGAGAGAGCAAAGCTAATAAAACTATTTACATGAGAGGCAGGTCTAATTCAGCATCCATACAGCATTTAAGGGATACTCTGAAGGACTAGGATTATTTCATCAGCTTATGCCCATAGAGAGTCATGGCTTTTAATTATTCATGCCATAAAGCTCTTGAGTCACATAACAGCAGCAAACATATACAGTAATTAATGAACAGCCCAAAGCCACTGTCTTGGTCTCCAGAGCTCTGTCTCTCAGGAATAAGGCAGGCAGAGCTAAGCACATAACGAGACCTGCCCAAGAAAGCAGTTGGAAACCCAGGCCCAAATCCAGGTACACGTGCTCTCCAGTTCTGTTCCTTTCCCACAATCTTGCTTTCTACATGTGATTCTAATCCACCCAGCACACACCCAGAAATCACTTTTGCATCTCTGTCGGTACTAATGGTCACTGTGCCGACACGGCTATAACATACAGGTTTGTACAGACACCTCTGCAGAAAATGCGGCGCTAGTCACATTCTATGTAGCTTGCTACTGGATGAAGGGAGGTGAGGACCCAGTCTGCAACGGACCGTTCTATGCCTGGCGTACATCTGTGTAACATCCCCTTTCTACAACATTTGGAGCTCTGGCCTTTAGTTACTCTTCCTCCTGAGTTCACATTGACTAAAACCAGAATAAACTCCCATCACTTTAGAAGGGAGTTAAACACTCCCTGGGATTCATTTTGTGAGACCCCTGGCTCTTTCTTCCCATTCAGTGAAGGTAGCCTCTTCAAATGCACACTTCACTTTTGACAGCTCTTCAGTGATTTGGGGGCAGGAGGATATAGTGTCTGGACACATAAAATCCACTGATCCAGCTATGCAATATTCGTTTCATAGGCAACACAAATAAGAATGAAAAATTCCCTTAAACACTTTTATTTATACAGTACCTGGATGAGTTTCCAGGAACCTTTCAAGCCACTTCGTTAGAGAAAGCATTATTTGTTTTGGGCAGTTGCAAACATCATCTTCTCTACTAATCTGACTGATCAGGATTTTCCCTTTCTGAGGAATAAGACACAGGTATTTCTTAGGAATATATTTTGGATATACTAAAAGTAATGTAGTAAACAAATTAAACGAATGCATCTTGATGATGATGCTAGTAAGTTCATGTAAGTAAAGTCATCCAAAGAGATAATTCTTTTCTCTACTTAATCATTCATTATTTTGAACGTTGCTGTGACCCCCACCAAAGACTCATAATAATTCAATGATTCTGGCTCGTATGTTGTTTGGTTACCTATGTACGACCTTGATGAATCCAAATATAAATGACTAGGGTGGGACCCAGGTGATTTAAGAAAGTTGTAAAGAAATCAGAGAAATCATTGCTACAGGTAGATTTTACATCCTCAAGTGAGCCGAGCAAGCAAAAACCTGATTATAGCCACCGCATGGAGGCTGAGATACACAGAGGAGAAAACACTGGGAAATATCTGCTGCTGGGAATGCTTTCCTGAAGTGAGGAGAAATCACTAGCCACACTTGGAGGAAGACTGATTGCAAGAGAAAGCCATACCGGAGGCTTGGAAGATGCAGTGACGAAGGTAGCCTGTTAGAGCCACGCCCTCCTGACTCCAGTGTCCTCCACGTGGTGATAACGCTTGAGACGCTATCTTTTCCTGTCGGTGCTTTTCACTTTTGTGGGGCTTGGTTTCCGTTTCTGTTTGAGGGGTTGGTGGGATTTTATCTTGCTTGTACCACCAAGAGGAAATAATGAGAATGTAGCTCACATATTAATTGAAAGAAAATAGATTTCAAACATGGAGAGAATCAAAAACCAAGATATGTACTAGAAAAATCAAGAGAAGCATTTGGGTGAAGTTTTACTGGTGGGGACATTTGTCAGTCTACGTTCTGAATCAGCCTTAATAAGTCCTCACTGACTGTAGGTTAAAGGACTTAGCAGTAGCTTTCCAAGTGTTTTTGGCTATGCCCTTCACTAAAGTGAGCAAACTTTGTTGTAAAGCCACCTATCCAGGTAGCAAACTACAACCTAATTTAGTATATGGTTAACCACAGCCTACTTAAAGCATGTTCTAGAAAAGAGCTGGTCACAGCAGCTTAGCTTCAATCAATCATAAATAGCGAACTCTTCCATTTAAGGCAGATTTTTCATCTTAACAGGAGGGCTGCAAACACCTTGCTGTAGCCAATCAAACTGCTTTGGAATCCCACTTACTTTTTTGTTGTTTATAAACATCATCCAAGCATGTTGTCGGGCTTACTTCCCTAAATCTCTCCTGATTCTAAGTGCTGCTTCATTCATGAATTATTCTTACTCAGATAAATTGTAGTAAATTTCATTTGTCTAAAAGTTTCTTTGCTAAAACCCTTCAGCCAATTTCAAGAACTATATTACCCTAATACATTTTAAGGCATCGCCTAAATTTAATAAACTCAATTCTGGTTGCCACTGTATCAGAAAAGAAATTTGTAGGTGGTGAATAAATTCACTTTTAGACATACTATAGCAAAGCAAGTTTACTTAACACACCGAAAAGTGCAGAGTAGTAATAAGAATGCTGGCTGTAGTGCAGAGCAGTAGGCTATGGCGTAAGGTAGGGTTTGTCTCTGGTTGGAAAACTATTCATCTGATTAGCATGAATTACTCTGTACTTACTTTCTCCAGCATGTATTCCTAGGTGGGCGAGGATAACCCTAACTGATGTTTTGACCCAATTCGCTAGAGTGCGTTGCTGTGCGTGTAGTTTCCAGTCACACAATCTCCTCCAAGCACATACGTAAGGGTTGTGCTGATAAAACCAGTCCTTGCTGATCTATGTCTATAGGGCTACATGGATACAGGTCGTGATACCCATACTTCATGCCTTACAGTTTGAACAGAGGATCTATTTTTCTTTTAGGGGATTTGGGGACCAAGCTAGTGAAAATCCCCCAATAAAAACCTATTCTTGTTTTTCTGGTCTTCTAGTAATCTTCCTTCCATGCAACATATATTTTTTTTCCCACATTATGACATTGACACTTTTAAATTCTAGTTATACAACGTTTTAAATGTATGCTATTGAATATGAAGACTGTATTACCAATATACGACTTGATTCATTAAAGTCGTATAAAAGTAAAATATTACATCTTTTCATTTTATATATGATCACATTTCTGATATAATTTTATGCTGATTAGTATCAAAAGACTAACCAATCACCTTACTCTCTTCCAAATTCATGGCCTCTTTAGTCAATAATTGTTGTTACATACACACATACATGTATATGTATTTAAGAACTACAAGCAATTAGGGAATGCTCAAAGCAGGAGAAATCCTTTTGCCCAGGAAAGAGGACATCAATACATTATCTAATACTAAATGCTGCTTTCCTGAAACAATTTCCACTGTATGTTTTGTGTTTTACCTGAGACTGTGAAGCACTCCCTGCACATTATAGGCAAGAGCTGTGTATGACTGATTCCCTGTGTGCATGTTCTGCAGCCACTGCTGATTTGCATAGAGTCAGCCATCACTTTGTGCCTTCTCTGTGGTCTTTGTGCATTCTTGACAGCTGCTTCAATAGCACTCTGCCATTGGATTGGCTGTGACAAGATGATGTGACATGTTCAGATTCTGATGACACAGCAAACTGCAAATTACCCATTGGCAAAATGCAGTCTATTGCTGGTGAATGGTCTCTAGAATTCTGTAATAGGCAATCTGGGCTTTGTGGTATTCCAGCATAGCAGATGCTGTTGTGTATAATAGTTTCATTTTTTAGTAGTCAGAGTGGTAATCGGCCATAGCAGGTATTCGTGACTACCCGCTATAAGTGAACACATCCTACCCTCACTCCAAGTAACTGTAATGACTCATGAGCTCAGCGCAATGATACCACTGACAAGCTTTGCAAATTCCCTATTTATATTTTTTTTCTATAACTTTATTAATTGGTGATTACAGGGCCTATCTTGTGCTAGGCAAACATATAGTAAGAAAATCACTTTTGTGCTAATGAAGAAACTAATTTCAATGCAACAACATTTTAACTTAAGTAATTTAACTGTTAAGATATAGTCTAATTGTAATTTACCTTGCTTTTTAACTTTTTTATTTATTCTTTAAAATGTCTTACACGTATAGAAAGTATATTGATATTATACATATACCCCTCTCTCCAACTCCTCCTTTACCTCCCTAGCACATACTCCTCACAACTTCATGTTCACTTTTTTTTTTGATAATCCACTCAGTCTAATTAGTGTTGCCTCTCTTGGCCTGGATGTGGGGTCAACTACTACAGCATAGGCAACATCTGAGTAGCCAGTCCTCCAAAGAAGAGTGACTCTCTTTCCCTCAGCAGCCATCAACTCCCAATAACTCCTGAGATAAAGTTGGTAACCCCTTCCCCCCTTGCTTGAATTCTTAGCTGGATTGATCTTGTGCAAGTAGCCACAACTTCCTTCACCTAGTCTTGGAACTCTGGAGTGGTTCAGTCTCTGTATAATCTAAAACGTGTAAGCTGCTTTCCAGAACCTAGAAAGCTTCAGCCTCAGCATCTAAGACCTACTGCTGACTGAGCCACTCTGATTAGCTCCTTCTGAACTCTGACTCTTCTGGTTCAAATCACTCACTGCTCTGGCTCAAACTCTTCTCCAAGCTGCTGGTTCAAACTGACCTTCTGAGCTGGCTGACTATTTCTGACTGAACTCTTCTGACTCTGGATGATTTTCTGACTGCCTCAGACTGAAGTGTTCTGCTTGGCTTCAAACTTAGTTCCAGGGATTGAACTCAGGTAGGTAAAGCTTGAATGACAAGTCATCCTCACCCCATCTTTCTCCAAATCAGAAACACCAATACCAGTTTCCTTCAATCATAAATCTCCCTTAGAATTAATAAGACTAAGATCAGTAGATTCTGAAAAGAGTAAGACTCACAAAGCTAGCTTTTTTTTTAGCTTAATATAAGAGATTTTTAAAATTTTCAGATCCAGGTTGGTTCCCTGGTTTTAATGATGGCCTTTGTAGGAAGTAATGTTGAATGTAGTGCTCTTGCCGTGTCCGAATAACCCAGATAATGCAGATAACGTTTTCTACCCTAATAGACCAAGTTAACAGAATTGTTGAAATTATCTAAATTTATACAGTGCTAAAACTTAAATTTTTAAAATTCTGTTTTAAAGGACATAGAGTGATGTTTCCCTGTTTAAAAGAATTCTGATACCCAGAGTATTAAACATCTCAGTAATCCAAATTTGGCTTAAACATGATAATAGTCAATCATGACTTACAAAATGATTTTGCAAAGGCAACTTACTGTTCTGTTGCTGTTTCTGTGCATGTGTGTTTGGAGACACTTAGCAGTGATTTGTTGAATGAGTTGTATGGAGAAGAATTGGTTTATAAAGGATTAATATGTCACTATTATCATGCATACAACATGTAATACTAACTCCACATAAAGGGAATACAGCCAGAAGAGAGAGTGTATTGCATTTCTCCTTAGCAAAATCCTTACTCCAAAGATAACCAACGCAATGAATTTGCCTTTTTGTATTTAAATATTGTATTTACCTTAATTTTGTTATTACTAATTTTTATTGACTTTATTTTTGGTTCTAATTAGGTGTACTCAAGTATAGCGTTTATATTGACTGTCAGTTTGACAGAATCTATAACATTTAGGAGAAACTCCTCAAGGCATGTTTGCTAGGGAGTTTTCAGACTGTTAATCAACTGAGAAAATCTACCCTACAAATGAGGACTACCATACATTGTCTAGTGCCCTACATTTTGTAAAAATGAGAACATGATATGAACATCAGCATTCATCTATATTTCGTTACTGAAGATTCAGTGTGAAGAGCTCCTTCATGGTTTGCCTGTCACGTAGGACCATGCTGTACAGAAGCCTGGAAGTGCTTTTCAAAATAAACCTGTCCATGCTTGTATTTCTTTGGTGAGGTATTTTGTCACAGTGGTAAAACCAACTAATATGTGAGGTTACCCAATAAAAGCATAACCCAATGAAAGCAATACAGTAGGTTACTTCTTCGGTCAGTGTTGCTGAATACATACTAGACAATTTTTTTTTCTCAGTCAATTCTCTGGGTCCTGGGAAGTACTTAGAACTGAAAAGCAAGACATCAAGAAAAAAATGTGAAAAGTTTAATAGTTGATGCTTTCTAATCAACATGCATAGTTAAAAGACTACAATTGTTTTCAGGGAAATTGTGTTTAAGAGAAAACTCGGAGATAAGGAAAGTTAATATAATTTATCATTAAGTACATTATAAGATACATTTTAATGATTAAGCTGATTTTAGCTAGATTTGTTTTGCCTAGGATTTTATACTGTTTCAATATCATTAGGTTAAAATCATAAAAATTTCCCTTTTTGGTAAATCATAACATTTTTTAATGTTGAATTAATAAGATGAAAAATAACAACATAAAAATAACATAGGTAAATTGTATAAAATATTTGCATACGTTATATGTAATTTTATGTACATTGAAACAAATTAAAATCACCATTTAAAAGTGTAGAATTACTTATTCTTAAAAATTATATGATAGAAGTGTTGTTATACATAAAGTTGTATCTTCCACACTCATAGGGTACAACTGTTTAGCAGTTTAGCTGAAACAAAATAAAGGTCAGCAATGACAACACAACTGAATGGGGGTCTTTTAGTCAGACTTTTAAATTTATAAAAAAAAAATTACATATAAAAAATAGTTGCCTCTTTGGCATTTGAAATTTGGAAGTGTCATGTATCTCCAAACCCCACCACTCTACGATTAAAGCTTACCTTGAAAATACAGGGAATGCTTTTAAATGTGCTGAAACATAGCAGACAAAGACTGTGAGATGTTTCTTCAAATTATAGCAACTAAAATTTCATGTGAGAAAGTTCATGTTTCATAAATGGATATCTTCCAGCTGGATCTAGACAATGTGGCTATATTTGGTTATAAACTGAATTGTATTCAAAATTATAAGTCATATGCAATTATGAATTTAGGAAACAAGGTCTCTATTCAAAAGGCTTTCTATAATGCATTACATATGTGACATTGAATCAGTATAATTGACTTTCGAACTACAACTTTGTCAATTCTAAAGGAGTAATGTATTTATATTTTAGTACTTATATTTTATGTACTTATGTGCTTATAAGTACTTATATTTAGTAGTTGTATTTTACAATTTGTGTACCAATTAAATTATAATATATGTATATATATTCATTTTCATAGCCAATAAAAATAGAACTTTAACTGTATTTTATGGCTATGTTTCTATAACTGATATTTATAATCACATTTAATTCTTAGAATTTCAGTTTTATTTTCATGGGCCTCTTACTCATCCTATGAAGAAATTCATGGACTCATTCTTGTACAGGTCTTGTTCAAGTGTCCACAGACACGATTACATATTTTTGATAACGCTTTTTGAATAGCCACTACATTTTATGAATTTTTTAAAGTAGTGATGTAATGTGGAGAAAGAAAACTGCCCTTTCACTGGATTTGTAAGTATAGTACGGTTTATGGGCATAAAGATAATAATAATGTAATAAACTCGATTATAAATCAAATTCATGGTGGTGTGTGGGTGTTTTACAAGGAGAAGTAAAAAAACTTAAAGTAAAAAATTATCAAAGGCTAGAAGGAACCCTCAGCGAGGTGGAAGAATATTTAGTTGAAAGGAAGTAACTTTAAAATAATAAAAGTAAGGAAAATATGGATTATCACATAACCAGGAGGTTAGACCACAGCAACACACGGAGTGCACAGTGTGGAATATGGTGAAATGACCTGAATAAAGCTACGAAGCATGAAAGAGGTTGCTGGCTCGTCCATCTGTACTGCTGTCATTGACCTTTCTTGTTCCGCATTTTAATCCTAGAACATAACTGGCACATTTCCATGTTATGAGTAATTTTCTAATTCCAGGTATTTTCAAATTTTTATGAATTATTGACCATTACACAAGATTGGGCTCATGAAATTTCATCATTCTTGGCCATGGTTACATTATTATATGGATAAAGTCTGTTGATTTATATTTTCCTCTCCCTCTCTCTCTCCCTCCTTCCCATCTCTCTTTCTTTCAATAAATTGCACACCAAAAATCTAAGACAAAGTCATAATCTCCAGTACCTCTGAATGTGGCTGAAAGTTTAAAGAGGTACTTAAGGTAAAATGAGACTTTTAACGTAGATTCTAATCCAACACTATTGGTTTCATTACAGAAAGTGATGATTAGGACACAGAGAGACCTTATGTATGCTCAGAGGAATGCCATGGTAGGGCATGGTGAGAAAATAAAAATTCTGTTTCTTAAGTCATCCAGGAATTGTATTTTGATTTGTTTTGGTATATTTAGTCATATATCATACTATATTTGTGTATCTGTATGCACACACAAATATATACATGACGTAAATATAAAAAAACTTTAAATATGTAAGCATATATATTTAAAATCTATTGATTTCCCTGCACTGTCCTACAAACTAAGAATATGAAGAGAGGACACATTATTTTACCTTCTGAGAATTCAAGCGTCAGTGAAAGTTACAACGTGAATCCATGTGTTGATATTGATCCTCGTCTGCTGTTAAGAAATCTGTTGGGGATTCAGTAACAAAACGACATAGTTCTTAGAGACGGATTTTGACAAAACTTACTTTAGTAAATAAAACCCAGCTCATTATAAATACTACAGTAAACAATGAAAATGTTAGTTCTGGTAAAAGATGGGCTGGGCTTTCTATTTGACAGTGGTGAGGGAGGGTGCACAAGGCATGTTTTATGACTTGCTGTTGTAGAATCTGCTTTCTCAGGAGTGCTCAGAGTGGCAGAAACAGATTCTAAGTATTTCTTCGCCTAAGCAGGACTTTACCTCTATGAGAACACTCTTTAATTTTATGTTTTCAAGTATATAGATTGTTTTCCCTGAAACAAGGAATTGAGTTAATAACTAAAGATTATTATTTATCTCTGTCACCAGTTTACACAGCAGAAAGTTCCAATACGTCTGGGTTCCTATTTTTCCTTTACGTTTTTAAACAACTTTATTTCTCTTTCAAATTTTTGAACATATTCATCACACACAAGCTCTGCTGTTACCTTTCCACACTCCCATCTCTTCCCACTTTAGTGTGTTTGGAAACATAGCAATGCTTGTTGGGCTTCCGCTTCACTCCTGATGATTTATGCTCAGAGTTTCTCTCTTTCCTTCTAACTTATTTTCACCTGACCTAAGTTAATAATTAAAGCCCACACCAGCCATGTATGCTACCAGTACACATAGCGACACATGAACACTTGTCAGATTTTAGTTGTAACAGGTGGACACTTACTTTTCTTTCTTGCCATGCACTGCAGTTATTTGTCTTTTGGATCAGTCTCCCTTTGCTGGGTTTTATATATTCTCTCCTTGAGTTTAATTTTCTTCTTTGCATTGGTGGGGGTAGACTTTTTTAAACTAAATTTGTTTTCAAGTGATAGATAAAATGCCATAAAATTTAATATATGCCAGAATTGGGGAATGTTAAAAAATTTCTATATGTGTTTTTCAATATTTCTAATTAAAGATATTGAAGGAATAAGAAACAATGTAATAAATTTGCCTTGTTATTAATTAACCTAGAGGTTATTAATAGCAGAAGCAGCTGCAGTTAGATCCATTAATATGAAAACTGACATTTTTTTCCCTTTGCTATTGAGTGCATCTCATTATTAGACAGTAGTAAAGTCCCATTTGTAGGCTGACTTGTCTTTTTATTTTAATCTAATCCATTTATATTTAGTGTATCATTGTCATGAAAGACTTCCTGGTGTCATTTCTTTCACTCACCATACATATTTTTGATACAACTGGTTCCTTTGGCATCTCTTTGCATTGACTACGTGATTCAAAGGATCTCACACAGAGATCATCATCTTAAATAATGCTGGGTTTGCCCTCTATTGTTGTCATATTTGTTCCTGCCTACTTAATACTATTTCCATATTTAAAATAATTTTCTTTTTATAATTTGCATGTGTGTGTGTGTGTGTGTGTGTGTTTGTGTGTGTTGCATGTCTGTGCATACACAGGTGCATATGCTTGAGCAACTGCATATGGAGGTCAAGTACCATACTCTATAGTACTCCATACTGTTTTCTGAAAATAAGTTCCTCACTGAACCTTGGGTTTGCTGTTTTGGCTAGACTAGCTACCCAACAAGATTCTGAGATCCATCTGTCTCCTCCTCCCTAATTTCTATTATATAAATAAACACAGATGTTTCAGATGCATGCTACCATACCCACTTTTTATGTGGGTGCTGAGAATCTAAACTTGGATATTTATTTTACCTAGTGAGCTATCTCTCTAGCCCCCAGATCTGTGTCAGTGTCTATTCACAGGAACTCTTCCTAGTTTTCCTATTATCTACATAGCTTGGGGTGGAAGCTAACATCTTGTATTCACCTCTATCATGCTATTTTCCTCTCTTTAATCTATCTGATGATTTATTTCTGAGATTTGTGTGACTATAAGACACAAGACTGCTGGGTGGTGGTGTTGCACTCTTTTAATCCCAGCACTCAGGAGGCTGAGGCAAGCGGATCTCTTTGAGTTGCAGGACAGCCAGAGTTACAATAGAGAAACCCCATCTTGAAAAAAATGGACACAAGAGTTCTTGACTCAAAAAGACTTAATGGAGCCATGGAAGTGGCTCTACTCTTTCACAGTCCCATCTTCTTTTGCAATAGGGCCATGTTTGTGTTTCTGAACATCTAGCAATGGTATACTCTTCCTGGAAAGATGTTATATGTGGTTTCCATAAGTTATCTCCTATTTTCTGAGTTCCTCCAACTTTAAAGACAGGAGACTCTACAGTAAAGTTCTATTTAGTCAGACCACAATTTTATGAACAGTAATTTTTCTAATCATTGTAATTTTAATTGGTAGATTGGTTATATTGTTTATCTGTCCATCCATCCATCCATCCATCCATTCATCCATCCATCCATCCACTCATTTCTAGAATTTCAATTTATACCAGGAGCAAACTGAGACATGTTTATATCAATTTCCTGAGATTATGAATTGTTGAGAAAATTTTGCCTGGATTCTAGATGCATGCCCTTAAACTTACTTTAAATTTTGAGTCAATATCACAATTCAGCTCTACTTTAGTGTATGTCTAAAGTTGTTCCTAAAATCAGTGTTGGCTCCTTCTCTTAGTCTCATGACTAAGTACATTTAATCTTAGTACATTTAATACCACTGACACTTTGATAGACTATTCAGTTTCCTCCAGCAGTCTGTTTCTTCAGCTGAATTTCACTATAAAGGATACAAGTGCGTACTTGCAACATAGCATAATTTTATCAAAACTATCTATTCATACTCCTCTTTGTAAAATACATTGACGCTTCTAAGCTTTCTTTTCATTTCTCCAGATATCCAAAATATTTTATCATCTTATTTATACTCTTAAACACTTACTAAAAGACCTAACCACCCACATTGAATCACTTATGATTTTTGAAAGACTATGTAATCCCAAGTGCTCAAAACTTTTTGTTCCTTTCCTTGGATTTTTTTCTTCCAACATTTCCTAGATTTAGTTCTAGTAAAAGCTGTGAGTCCTTACCTCTTCTGTGTTTCAGGCACTGCATTTCTGAGCACATCCCTAACTTTACTAGAGTCCATGACTGGCCACTAATGAAATACGGCACCAGCTATGACATTCCACTTGCATATACCTCTGTCCATTTTCTTTCTATGATGTGTGCTACTCCAACTAACTCACAGGGCATTTTCAATATTTTATGAAAGAGCAGTTGTAACTTTCCAACAAAATATGTATTGATTTCCAGGTGTAATAGCCAGTTAACACCCAATTCTGATGTGAAGGGCTTTGAAAAGTGCCTAGGTCCAGCCTCCAAGTGCCTTCTAAAATCTATTTCTCAGGACAAAACGGGTTTCTACTTTTGTTACAGAAAAGACGATCTCAACCTGTACTGTCAGATATCCTGTTTAATAAATTAGATCTCCAGCAGTTAGGCTGAGAATGGGTTCCTGGCTAATGCATACAAGCACGACTGAATCTAAGCTAAATACTGATGATGCTTAACAACGATGTTGGACAAAAATTTAAATAAAAATAAAAAATTCTATGTATTTTTATGATTGTAGAATTTGAAGTTGGGCTATTTGAATTCTCTAATTAGTATTGTTTAGACTATTTTTAAATTTTTTCTGATTTTTATGTGGAGTCTACTGTTTCAAAAGATCTTTTAGATCATATTGAGTTCATGCATTTAGCATTCATGATACCACTAACCTGCAAGAACTGTCACTGATCAAATCACTACGACCCACATTGCTCTCAGCTGTATTCCTTAGAACATTCAATCAGTCTTCTGAAACATAGATTCAGTGTAATTTTGCCTCAATATTACAAAAAAATTAAACTCTAAAGTTTCTAGTGTAAGAAAGGAAAAATTATTCTAAACCTTTTCACCATCTGACCATTAGTCTTTTACAGTGCTGTCTAGTTTTCCTTTTCATCAGCTCATGCAGAACACTGTGCTGCTGTATCCTGCACCACATGACTCCCTTTAGATGCCTTTTCATATCTATCTAAGCACGTGATTCTTCTAATCTATAAATTCTTTACCACCAATAATTGTTGGAACATCCTTTAAGGAAGGAAGGAAAGAAATTAATGGTGATTTATATGGATGAAAGTTATTCTAATCCCATTAAATATATATATAGGATTGCTATGTTAGGGTCCTATATTTTATGTGAATATGTGTATATAATTATAAACGGATTTCTTGAATTGACTTATCCTCCTCAAGTTGTGCAGTCATGCAAGGACCTTAGGAAACAGAGACATATGACACTACTGCTGACCTAACATCACACTCTTCTATGGCAAATACTTTTGGGTTGATTAAATTTGTTCTCTATGTCTTCAAACCTGTTTATAGTGCATTCCCTTTACTTTTGCCCTCACCATCTTTAATGTCCCTCCCACCTTGTCATTCTCCTCTTCCCTACAGTTTCAGTTCCTACATGCATGCCTTGCTGTCTTGTTTTATGACCCACTGATATTAACCACGACATTCTGCATGGGATTTGGCACTACCCATTGGTGCCTCATAGTCTCCCAATTTAGTACACCAGCTAAAAGCAATGACTGTTCTTCCTCAGGAATCCATCCATTGCCAGTAGTTCAGTGGCGAGCCCTTTCCTAACTGATGATAAATGTTTTTAGTAAGTGAAAGTAGCATACACTAAAATAATAAAAATTATAGCAAAAATATAAACAAGTAACATAGTTCTTTGTTGTCACCATCAAGTATTCTGAACTGTACATGATTATGTGTGTGTGTGTGTGTGTGTGTGTGTGTTCTCCTTTTATACAGATTGCCAGTGAGATGGATTTGTTTAACCCCACATCACTTCAGATACTTCAGTGATGTATTACCCTGTGATGTTACAGCCATTGAACCATCACTAGGCTGTGGTAAGCTTAAGATTTACTTTAAAAATGGGACGACTGTCATGTGTACTGTCTGCTACTGGCTAAAACATCCTTAAAGAGTGCATGGCTGTTTTTATTTCTACCATCTGGGACTGCAAGTTTATTATTATTATTATTATTATTATTATTATTATTATTATTATTATCATTATCATCCTACAATTCCCTCCCATGTATCCTCTCTTGTTTCTCCAATAAATTCACACAAAGTAAAAAAATAGAAGATTTACTTCTAGCAGGTTAATTACTGTTATTTTTGAAGATGTCATCCATTATCTAAATGCGTATGTTGACAGTTCTGTTATGATGATACTAATGTATACTATTATCTCCATGTTTCTTGCAGATTATAAATTATGTCAGTTCCACCCTTGATTAGGGTAGCTTATAAAAATCTCAGATGGCACTGCAAGAGTTGAGGCTGCAGTGGGAATCTATTCCTGCCACCCTTATGCACTCTAGGGTGAGACTGTTCCATAAAAGTGTCCTCTCATTGAGTAATTCCAGGTCAGAATGCCTCATCAGAATTGTCAATGTGAGCATAGCTTTGCCACAGTTATCAGCTTAAATTCCAGTCCTCTCATCACCATTTAACATTTCTCTGGCATGATTTAGATGGATTTTGACGGTATTCCAATATCAGAGCATATTCTGTCAGTCTAAAACATATTCAGTAGCTATAATCACAAACATCTAAATTTATCCAATTTCATTACTTGGAGGTGATTTTTTTCCTTTTCTCACATGCCAAACTAATCCATTTTTCCTGCCTAGTGGCACAAACAGATCCCAAAGAGTCCAACTTGAAAATGTTGAGATTGATTTAATACTTTCAACTTTCCACTCGTTATTCTTGTGACTCTACATCCTTAAAAGTATTAAAAATGATATCTTACTAGATGTAAGTTGATCATGATAGAAAACATTCTTAAAATATTAGGAATATAAGTAATAACCATTTCAATCACAGTCTTACACACGAAGAAGAATGCTGAAGAGAACATAGGAGTTTTGTTGTGAATCTTACTTCTCAAGAGATGCAAATTAATGCAATTATATTGCCCTGTTCCCCCAGCCAACACTGGTGGACAGTGTGAGGGAGTACAGGGGTTATCCTAAGCACTTCAGTTCATTAATATTGATCATATGTTAGGCAACAGTCATACTTATTAGCTATTCCTCAACTCAAAAAGAAAGCATCTATTTATAATATCAATTATTGTAGATAATATCTGTACATTATTGATATTATAAAATCTGCCTGTATTGCATGTAAATATTATACATATTTTAGGCAATTATTACACACATCATTTAGAGCAGTGTTCTTGACCTTCTTAGTGCTGCAACCCTTTAAAATACAGTTCCTTGTGTTGGGGTGACCCCTAGCCATAAAGTGATTTTTGTTGATACTTTATAACTGTAATTTTGCTACTGTTATGAATCGTAGTGTAAGTATATGATGTGCAGATTGTCTTAGTCAACCCCTGTGAAAGGGCCATTTGACCCCTAAAGGTAGTGACCCACAGATTGAGAACCACAAATTTAGGGGATATCTTATTAGGTCAAAACATATAAAATAAAAGCTTTCTTCCTTCTTTTTTTGTTTATTGAGATAAAGGCTTACTATGTAGCTCTGGCTGTCCTGAAATTCACTATGTAGATCAAGTTGGCTTCAGACTCAGAGATCCACTTTCTGCCTCTGCCTCTGCCTCTGCCACTCTGCCCACTCTGCCTCTGCCTCTGCCTCTGCCTCTGCCTCTGCCTCTGCCTCTGCCACTCTGCCTCTGCCTCTGCCTCTGCCACTCTGCCTCTGCCTTTGCCTCTGCCTCTGCAGTGCTGGAATTAAAGGCATGCACCACCATACTTTGCCAAGTCAATGACTTTTTTAAGCTAACAACTTAAAGTTCATGTTGCTTACCATGAAACTTTGACAATACATTAAACAGCATTTGGGATGTTGTCAGGATCTACGGGGTTTTAAATTTTT
Organism: Cricetomys ansorgei; assembly: GCA_026225945.1. Taxonomy (NCBI): domain Eukaryota; kingdom Metazoa; phylum Chordata; class Mammalia; order Rodentia; family Nesomyidae; genus Cricetomys; species Cricetomys ansorgei. Next base: position 839,239 of record JAMJFZ010001038.1, on the reverse strand, counting down.
CCCAAGTCTTAAAATGATGCCAAAGTGAGGGTGATAGAGACAAATATGAAATTTGAGTGATTGAAAAAAAATGAGAAAAATTTTCTTCACAAATCTTTGGAAGAGTTGTAATCAAGGCAGACTAGAAACAATGGAAATGTACCATGGTTAAATTAATGGCCATGTATGTCTCTTGAATTGCTTCAGGGCAATTAATTTTTCTACGATCACCCTGAGTCATCTAACCCTCCATCCCATATCTATTGCTGAATTATTTTTTCTATTTTATTTGATCATTATTATTTTTAAAAGCATACTGTATAAATACAACCTGCTGAATTAATTCATGGTTCCTTGTGTATATGCGATTTCAGGAATGACCACTTGATATTGTATAACCAATTAGGTTATTCATCTCTAGGGCAAACTAATTCTCCCTCTAAGCAATCATTAGTTTACTATAGTTCTTTATTCAAATGTAAGGCTCTGTGATATTTCCTCCATCCACGTTATCATGTCTATTAGTGTTATTACTGTGCATGTTGTTTAGACAGCCATATTGTTGTGGTTTCGTGGGTACAGCTCCCTATCAATTGATACCAATTCTTGTTGATATAGAATGCAGCAATGTGCTCTATAATCTTTAGTTTCCAAGATTGCAAAATATCTAACAAACTTAGCAATCATAATGCCAAGTGCTAACACTGCAGCCAGCTGGCCAGATGGTGAATCTTCTTGTGTCTTAAAGAGAAATTTTGCTTTCATTTTGAAAGAAGGAATTGAAATCTTTTTTTCCCCTATGGAATGACATGTCAGACTTCTCATCTGAACCATGGCTTTGGGATCTGCTGTCACAGGGAACATAAATTAATTTGAAGCAAAATTTACTGCTACTGACAGTAAAAATCATGGCCTATTTCATGAAGTATGAACATTTCTAGTTTACAAATTTTGTGGAATTGCCTCTGTAACTTAGGAGATAAGTAATAACAGAGGTTGCTAAGGGCGCTGGCCAGGATAGAAGTAGATTAGGACTTCACATCAGTTCCAAAACCCCTACATCATTTGGGGTAAAGGTATATGTATTTTCAAAGTTACTCTCTATGGCTGTAATACTTGGGTTGCTGCAAATAAAATCAGTTGTTTAATAACTAGATTTATTACAAACTCTTAGAATATTTCTTATTAGACAGATTTGTACTTAGTTACATAATAAAATAGGATCAAAAACAACGACAGAAGGCCGTGAAAATCTGAACTGATACACTGCAGTAGAAGGAAACATTTAAAAAGTTAACCACATACATTAAATATAGGATGTTGAGAATCTATTTGTCATTTCGAAAATAGAATACAAAGAAGATATTTGTAGAAAAATTCATTTTAATAATTTACTCCAAACGATTCCTTGAATCTATGGAAATAATAATGGACTGTCATTTTCTGAAATTCCTAGTGCCGCTTTGTAGTGATTGAGGATGTCTTTTTTCTAGTCTTACAGTGTAAGTCCAGACTTATCCTATATCCTAGAGGGATGAAAACTGTCTCAGGTAAAAATTATTTGGGTTTGTTAAAAGTATGAGAAGTAATATTTTCAATAGAAAAATATTAAGGCTGAAAAGACTTGTGTGAATGGTAATTTAGAATTATCATGTTGCATCATGAATTAACAAATTTAAAACTTCACTTTTGAAATTATGAGCATTTGCCAAAACTAGTTTTACTTCTTACATTTAAACGTAAAGTCTTTCTCTGAGATTTTTTTGCCATTTAAATCCTTGGAAACAAGTGAAGAAGACATGCACAATTTGAAGATTCCAAGGAACAACCTTTCCCCTAGTTTTTTATATATCTTCCTTTTACATCTTTTAAGGCACCACTCCCAAGCCCTAATGTACACATAAGCATCGGCCAGCTTTGGAGCAAATCCTACCCATTCATGGTGTTCAGACGAATTATGCCTCTGAGAGACAAGAGTTACTCTGCAGTCCGCACTTGGGTCTCTGTGTCTCCGTGAGGTCTCCACGCTGCCCCTCCTGTCATGATGTCATTGTCTTCTTTTTATTGTTGCTGTTGTCGCTGGCAAGTCTCAACACCTCAGAAATGACTCAGGCAGCTTCTCAGGATTTCAAGCTGTGAAATCTCTTGATTCTGAGATTGTTCGACATTTTCTTGATGTCTTTAGACCTTTGTAAGGTCGTCGGAATACTTGCTGAGTAGCCTAATGATAGATGTGAGGTGTAGAGAAAGCACATGCTCTCTCCAATATGGAGAAATGAACCCCATGGTGGTCATAGCAACGCACCAGACATACCCAGCGCATTAATGTAGGACGAGTCATGGGATCTATTAGCTGGGTATAGTTCTTCACATTTCTGCTGCTTTAAATTTTCCTTTGTGGTTTTTAAAGGTTATTCTGGGTTTTGTGGATTGTGACTTAGATCACTGTTTATTAAGAACCTTGGATATGATAGCAAGCTAGATAACTCTTGAAAATTCTCCTGGACCCATCACTGTCTGTTATTGATGTGCACACTTTATTTGTGGTCAAAAACACTTGATGACTCTAGCCATAAACCTTGGTAATTTCAAACATAGGAAGTACTATATCACCAATTTTAATTACATCTAATCTTCTACTTTAATACAGATTTTTACCATTATGCTAAAATAACATCATTATTTTAACATTTATTTTATTTTCAGAGATTTTTAAACAAATCCTTTTCAGGAGTGTTAAGGGGAGAATTTTCATTATGCTTTTCCACCTTACAGCATTTGGATAAATTGTATATTCAAAACACTAGATACGTTCCAGGCTGACTCCAGAATTTGCCTACATTGGAATCCATAGCTACATTCAATCATGGCATCCTGACTTAGTACGATCGTAACATAATCTATAAGTAATTATACTGTAAGACTTCAGATAGGCATTTTTGAAATACATAGAAAGTCTACTTAGGGAGATGGCTCAGCAGTTAACAGCTCTAGCTGCTCTTCCAGAAGACATGGGTTAGATTCCAGCACACACATAGCTCTAACTCTAGCACTCTAGTGTCCTTCTGTCATCTGTAGGCATTGTACAGATACAAAGGCAATACACCTTCCACATAAAATAATAATAATAAATGAATCTTCACTAACAGACATGGTAACATCAAAGGAGGAAAGCTCACAAGGCCTCTTCACTAGACAAAGAGCTACAGGCATCCAAGGAATATTGGGAGAAGGAGAATCAGTCTTTCCAAGGGAAAAGCACACCAATTGGTTATCCAATACAATAAGGCCATCCTTGAAAACATAGGCAAATAAATAAGATTATATGTACTGAGTAAATTGTATGTATTGAGTAATATACACATGTGCATGTATGGAACAATTAAAGAAAATAAGGCCATAATTTTTAGAGAGAGCGAGGGAAGAGGATATGAGAGCAGATGCCGTGAAGAAAGAGAAGATGGAAATGGTATAATATATTACATTCTCAAAAATATAAAATTATTTTTAAAGAGAATTTATGCTAGAAGAACTGAAAGGATGGAACCCATGCCTGATACTGCAGGGCAAGCCAGGAACTAGAGACTAGATATCCAGGAAGTAATTTCTAATGATATCCTGCTCTACTCATAAAGATCAGTGCCTAGCCCAGTCTTCATCACAGAGGCTTCCTCCAGCAGCTGAAGGGAGAAGATGCAGAGGCCTAGGGCCAAACATAGTACAGATCTCAGGGAACCCCACAGATGAAGGGAAGGATAGATTGTAGGGACCAGAGGAGGACACCAGGAAAGCAATTCCCACAGAGTCAACTGACCAGCACTCTTAGGGGCTCATAGAGCTGGAAGCAGCAGACACAGAACCTGCAGGGTCCCCCAAATATGTCTTAAGGTTGTCTGACATGAAGTTCTTACAGAACTCTTATAGGCTGAGGCAGGGGGCTTATCTCTGTCCCTTTTGCTTGCCTTTGAGCTCCTTTTCTTCCTGCTATGTTGCCTAGTCCACCCTCGATGTAGGAATTGAGCCTGCGCATGTTCCATCATGCTGTGCCTTGTTTGAGAGTAACCTGGGAGGACTGCTTTTATGTAGAAAGCAGGGATGGGTGTAGGGATGGGGGCAGAGGGATAGACCTAGGGGAGAAGGGAAGATGGGAGGAGCTGGGAGGTGTGGAGGGAGGGGAGAAGGGGTGTTGGGATACTATTACATGAGAGAAGAAAAAAGAATTGGTTACTTGCACTCTTGGATCATTTATATTGAAAGTAAATTCTACAGTGACTTTTCCTGGGTATCAATCACCTAAGAGGAAATTCTAGGAGTGAACAGCATGGGCTATTTCCAGAATTAATAGATGCTTACTTACACAATGCACAACAGATAATTTTTCTAGAAGTTCAGAATGCTAATTCTTCTCTGATCCTACTACAAGGTATGTGACAAAACCTGAATTTCTATATGAAATCTCATCTGAGATTGATTGGAGGAAATGAATGAATAGAATTAAAACACATCATATGAATTCTCAAACAATTATTAAAAATATTCACTAAAAATGATATTAAATATGAACAAAACATTGGAAAATAACCAAATCTTTTAATTATGGCCACAGCAGAAAGAAAAAAAGCACCATAACAAATACAAAGAAAATATTGTCAATAAAAAACACAGAAGAAAATTTCCCAAACATAGCAAAAAGGATGCTGATCTTGGTATAAGAAGCCCAGAGAAATCTTACAAATGGGACCAGCACTGACTCTCCATCTCATTTTATAGTTAAAATACTAAAAACAAAACCCATGGGGTAAATAAGGGTTATTGGGAGCTGTAGGAGTGAAAGGATTGTGTCACTTGCAAAGGCAGGCCAGTGAAAAAGCTGAAGAGATGGTTCCGTGGTTAAGAGCACTAGCTGTTCTTTAGGAAGACTCTGGTTCAACTTCTAGGACTCACATGGTGACTCAAAAATCATCTGTATCCAGTTCCAGTGAATCCAGTGTCCTCTTCTGGCTTCAAGGGCACCAGGCATGCATGTGGTACACAAACATTAATGTGGGCAAAATACTCATACACCTAGAATAAAAATAAATAAATCCTTTAAAAGAGAGTAACAGCTAATTATTTGACAGAAACATTTAAAGCCAGAAGGACCTGAAAAATATATTCAAAGTTCAGAAGGAACACAACTACCCAGAATATTATGTTCAACAAAACTATTTATTAAAGTTGAAGATATAAAAACATTCCATGATTTTTTTTTAAAGTGAAATAACATGATGACAACAAGGCCAGCTCTACCTAGGATTCTGGAAGAAATACTCCACACAGAAGGTAAGGGTAAACACATCCATGAGGTCACAGATCTAAATGAGAAATATCAGGGCAGTTAATAAAAGTGAAGTCTAAGAAAATATCACAGAATCAATGATATGACACAAATTGATACATGCATTTTGATAACTCTGACATTAGTGATCCAAGTCTCTAATAAAAAGACACAGACTTTAGATTGGATCGGAAAACAAAATCCTCTTGTTGCTGCCTCCAGGAAACACAACACCTCATCATCATAGATGGAAACACCCTTAGGGTAAAGAGATGATAAAATGTTTTTCAGGCAAATGGAATAAAGAAATGAATAGGCATACCTATTCTAATGTCTGACAAAATAGACTTCGAAGCAAAACCAGTCAGAAGAGATAAAGAAGGTCACTTCACACTCATTAAGAACACGATCCACCTGGAGGATATTGCAACTCTAAACATATATGAACCAAACAGAGGTGAATGCAATTCTTATGGAAAACACTACTGGACACAAAGCCACTGGTTAACTCTAAACTGTGATAGTGGGGATCTACAATCCCCCATTTTCACCAACAGACAAGCCAGCTAGGCCAAACTAAACAGAGAAACATTGAAGGTCAAAGGCACCACAAATCGAATAGGCCAACTGAAACCTACGGAACAGTCCACTGAAGCATGTAGTCTCAGTAGTCCATGGAACTTTCTCCTAAATTAATCACCTATTAGGTCATAGAAGAAATGAATGAAAGAAAAGTAGGAGTAACTAATTGCAGTGCCAAAGGGGGCAGTAATTGTAATAATCAACATTAATAAAATAATCAACAGATATTTTTGTTACAAGTTAATAAATATAAAACAAAAACATAAAATAAATATAAAAAAGTCTGAAACAAGAAACTTAAAACCTAACTGTAAGAGGACAGCTTTATGAGAAAACTTATTTTCTGTGAAATCTTACAGATAACTTAAATTTAGATATTTTGAATAAAAATATGAAAAATATTTAATCAAAAAGTTTTTTTACTGTACAGCTTTTTTTAACTTAAGAAGTATTTTCTTTATCACTGAAGAAAATATATTCCAGTTTTAAAATACTGAGGACACTATGCTAAGTGAAGTAACCCAGACCAAAATATAAATACTGCATGATGTCACTTTTGTGTGGAATCTAAAAACAATGAACTACAGAACAGAAAATGTGTGCCATGGGATAGAGGGAGATGCTGTATTTTAATTATGGAGTACAAACCCTCAATTAAAAGATGAACAATTTCACAAATCTATGTTTACCATGGTGGACTGTAACAAAAGACACCATACACACTTGAAGTTCTCTAAGAACTGAAATGCCCTTACCTCACACTAACTTTATTTATCTTGGGGTATAGGTATACAAATTACAATTATTTTATAATCATTTTATGATGCATATAAAATTATCATATTATATATTCTCAACATAGACACACATGCACACACACACACACACACACTTATTTTGCTTTTCAAGCATATTTCACCGAAGCTTGGAGAGGACACATGTTCACTTGAAAGTCACCACCATGTATATTTTTTGCTCCTAGGAGTTTCCCCTTTTGAGACATGTCTACTTGCTACCAGTGGTCTCGTGGTTCATCTCTATTCATTAATTCCTTGATCCTTTAAAATATTTCCTTAAAAGTTCTTGCAAAGTAAAGTAGTTCTTGACTATGTCTTTATATCATATACAAAATATAATTAAGAACCATGATCCCTAGTGACTAAACCTATTTTTTTTTGTTTTTCTTCTCGTATAACTTATACAATGCATCCCTACCTTAAGATTTCTGTTCTTGATAGGCAGAGGTGAAGCAGTTGAAAAGTGACAGCAAAACCTTCCTTACTGTTGACGTTCTCCTTCATGGACTATAAACAGCACTCAAAAGAAGAAAATTAATTTTGAAAGCACCTGATCCACACAAAACTTATAGTCATAGGTGTGAAAATATAAGTAAGACCAAAATAACTGCCTGGGATTGACAGCACTGTTACTACCCTTTTTTAAAATATAAAAGCTATGCTGAAGAAGTGAACAACTGAACAACTTGATGAAGGTGCCGATAGCCAGGAAGATACAGATGTGAAAACATGTTAACCTGATTCTTTGTTGAACACCAAAAATACACAATCTCTAAAGACGCTTTAAAACTAGCACAGAAACAAAGCAACAGTTCTCGAGGAGTTCTTTCCAGGTTGTGATTTGAAGTACATTTAGGCTTTACTTTCATATTCTTGTTTAGCACCAATAGTATTGTTTTCCACTAATTACAGCAAAATAAGCACAAAAATTAAATAAAATAAACATTAAAGAGAAAATGGGGGAAACATAGAAAGTCTTTCAAGACAGCAATGATTTCTACCAAGAGCACAAGACAAGACCTAGGAGGAAGGAAAACTCAAATATCAGGAGCTGCTTCCTTAATCAGAAGCTGTTTAAGGGTGTTCTCGTTCAAGAGAGAAAAGGAACATTTAGGAAGCAGAGACAGGAGAATCTCAAGTTCAAGACCAATCAAGTGTATGTCACCAATTCCAGGCTGTAAAGAGCTATTTAACAAAATCCCATCTCTACAAATTGGGTTCAAAGTAGTTTTGATTTACATTTCCCTGATGTCTAAGGTTGATAAACATTATTTTGAGTATTTCTCGGACATATGAATTTTCTCCTTTGAAAATTCTGTTTAGCTATGCACCTAATTTTTTTAATTTGGGTCACTTGTTTTCTTGAAATCCAGCATTTTGAGTTCTTTATATATTTGGGATATTAGCCCTCTATCAGATGTGTAGTTGGAAAACCACCAAAAATACCTTTCCAGATTGCAAAGGCTACTGCTTTGTTTGAATGATAATGTCCTTTGTATTACAGAAACTTTTCAGTTTAATGAGGTTTCATTTACTAATTGTTGATCTTAGTGCCTGTGTTCTGAAAGTCTTTTTCTGTGCCAATGTTTTCGGCTATTACCTACTTTCTCAACTATCAGGTTCACTTTTATGTTTCGGTCTTTGATCCATTGGATTTGAGTTTTGTGCAGGACGATATGTATGGACTTATTTGGATTCTCCTACAAACAGCCATCCAGTTTGATCAGCATCATTTGTGTAGATGTCCAACAGAAAATGAACTCAGTGACATCTTTAAGTTTCCATGTCTCAATAATGTCATGTCAGGGCTTTTCTTTTTTAAAAATATTACCTTCTATTTTAAATTTTACTTATATATGTATTTTTCTTTCTTTTCTCCCTGCATGTCCTTTGTGAGTAAACAAAACTTTCAATTTAGTGTTTTTATGGAATTCCCGAGTATGTGAGTGAGTGGATTTTGTATCTGTATACGTTCTTGTGCCTTGTCTTTGACTCCTTTCTTTCTGTTTGTTTGTATTGTCCTATTCCTGTTTTCACTTTTGTTTTTTATTGTATCTAATGTAATTTTGTTATTATCTCTTAGACCCATGCTTATTCCCTATTGAGAGACAGAAAAGAAGTGGCTCTGTGTGGGAGGGGATGTAGGGAGGAGCTGGGAGAGATAAAGGGAGTGAAAATTGTAATCGGGATGTATTATGTGAGAAAAAATGCTATTTTAAATAAAAGCTAAAAATAACTTCTTCAAGAAAGAAAAATACTTTATTCTTGGTGTATCTGAAAGAAGGGGAGGGTCTAATGTATCTTATTAAGGTCCATAGAAATGGACAGCACAAATGTTGAATCAGGATGCCAAGTTGAGGACCACACATTTAAAGCAATCCTGGATAGTTAGTACACCCATTAATACACACTTCTTGATACTAAAAAAAATAAATATTTTGTCAATATTGAGAAAATAATTTGATAATCATAAAATGATATATGAGCAACAAACAGACTTTTTTTCCTTTTTTCAACACAAGGTTTCCCTGTTGTAAGTCTGGCTGTCCTGGAACTCACACTGTAGACCAGGCTGGCCTGGAACTTATAGAAATCTGCCTGCCTTTGTCTCCCTGGTGCTGGGATCAAGGGCGTGCGCCACTATCAACTGGCAACAAACAGAATTTTTTTAGTAAGAGAATATTTCCTCACTAGTGTATATAACAATATGAAATCACTTGTTTCTATTTTATAAACTTTATTTTAAAAATTAACTTAAATTATTTATAAAGCAAAAAAACCTGTGTACAGGTAGTAAAGCAGGGTTAAACTTGTTTCTTGTACAGAATGTCAGTTGTCTAATGACATGTGTAACTATAACCATTGATAACTTACCATAAGTCACTGTAGCATTCTCAGTGATAATTCTGAGTCAATGTTCCATCAATTGTTATATGGTAAACACACTGAAAAATGGGGCAAAGATCTATCCTGACACTCCTGAATTGTTGCGTCATTTCTGAGCTGGACAACTACATTTTTCAAGTTACTGGGAAAATGAACTGTTTATATATTTTCTGAAAATCAATTAAAGTTTACAGACATTATTTTACAAACAATTTATAGCAAAAAATTCATTTTTCTATAGAATAATAGAATGTAGATATTTTATTCTAGAATCAAAACAATACGTTTAAAATTACACTTATAATTTACTCAGTACTAATAATTGTAATATTTTCAGAAAAATAGTCCTATGAAATAATTTAAGAATCACAATCAAATTATTAAACCCCTGTAAACATTAAGAAATTCTGAGATAGAAAATGAAACATTGGTTATAAACATACATTGGTGAGAATATTCTCACCAACGTGATAATAGAGATCTCAAGTAAGCATCTGAGGAGATACCTAACACTGTATGTAACTAGTGAACTGGAAACTTATATTAAAAAAAAAAAGATGTCATCACATGTTTCTCAATTTGATTAAAATCTAGACTTCTGACAATGTCAAATGATGGCAAAGATGAGGAGGGGTGTTTACTGGGAATCCAAAATGGTGTAGCCACTTCAGAGGAAAGTCTAGTGGTAAACAGTCTGGTGGTTTTAACAAAGCAAAACATATTCTTGCCATACAATCTAGCAAACACACTCCTTGAAATTTTTCCAAATGAGCTGAAAATTTGTGCCCATTAACATACAAAACTGTGTGTAAATGTTCGTATCAGCTTTCTTCAAAATTGCCCAAATGGAAGAAATCAAGATGTTCTTTACCAGAAGAGCGAATAAACAAACATTGGTGCATCTAAACAATGAAATATTATTCAGGGATGAAAATAAATGGGCTTTGAAGCTATAAAAAAGCTTGGCACATGTGCAACTGCTTCAGTAAAGTGAAGAGAAGAAAGGAAGCATCTGAGAAAACTATTCATGACAGCCTTGAAAAGGCAAAAATATGCAGATAGTAGTTAGAATACAGACAAGGATACGGTAATAAGAAAGCATAAGAGAAACCCATGGAGGTGAAACTTTCTTATTATAGCTTAATCTTGGACATACAACATTATGCATCAGGCAAAACATTCAGAAATGTGTAGAATGGAATTCACTTTAATGTCAACTTGGTTATAAGAGAATGACTTAGAATCTTGACTAGAAATACACAACTATGGCACACCAATACAAGATCCCAAAACAAGAGAAAACTGCAAAGGGCACTCCCGTAGGAACATTTCTGCTCAATTATCATGCACCTGAACTTGCTCGCAAAATAGTATCCACCAAACTTCCAAAGGAGTTTTAATAATAGATCCAAATTTACATTTTCCAACAAACATTGAAATGACCAACAGGTATATGAAAAATGTTCACCAATATTAATCGTCAGACATACGCAACTAAAACTGCAGTGCTGTGTCACTTCCCTCCATTAAGAATGACTAATACCAAAAAGATGAAGGGAACAACTGACAAGGGTGGTATGTGAATCATTGCACATTTTCTGTAAGAATAGGAACTAGTGAAACTACATAGAACTAAGTTCAAAGCTCCCACAAAATTATAAATCAAACTGCCATGTAATACCGTAGGTCCACTCCTGGGTATATACTCAAAGGAAAGAACATCCACATATCAAGGAGACATCTACACTCCTATGCTTAAATTCCCAGCAGCTAAAAGTAATGCAAACAATCTGTGGTCTGTCATCTGATGAATGGTTTAAGGGAATGTGATACACATACACAAGGAATTATAGCTTAGTCATGAGAAGAATAAAAGCCTGTTATTTCTGACAACATGGATGAACTGGAGAACATCATATCAAATGAAATAAACCAGGCACACACCTAGAAATACTGCATGATCTCACTGAGAGGTAGAATCCACCAAAGTTGATCTGATGGCAGTGGAGGGTAGAATAGCAGTTACCAGAAGCTGGGCATGATAGAGGAGAGGGAGAGTGGGGGAGGCTGAATCAATGGTTGCTATTTTCTGTAGACAGAGGCAAGAGATTTCACTGCGCTATCGTGAAGAAGGAGTGTACAGATAACAGTAAACTATTCATTTAGAAAAGCTAGATTCTCCATATTTTCCTCTGTAAATATATAACAGAAGAAATGTGTATGTAATTTGATATAACACTATAAATTGCATAAAGGTATTAAAATATGTCACGACATCACTTAAATTTATACAATCATTTATGTGAGTTAAAAGTCAACTTAAATTTAAGCATTCAGATATAAATTGTTATGATCAAAAGGTTTCCCTATTTAAATTGACATCAAATACCTGTTATAGAAAAGAAAGGGGAAGGAGACATATCAACTGAAAATCTCAAGATTACAAGCTAAGTTTCAGGTTTTCCTTATTTTATGTTACAAATTTATTTTAAATATGTTAAAAGAATGAAAAAAATTCATGACTATCTCATGTCTAATGTGAGCACATAATTTAAATAATTACAATATCATTACGACCCCATGAACGTTAATTTAAAACTGATCAATAGAAATGCTATTAAAACAAAATCATGTATGAGTGACAAAATTTTCTTTTTTGTTAAAAATATACACTTTGTTTTATAAATTATTGCCAGTTACTGAATATATTGCTCAATATCTTTATTACTATCAATGCATACACTGCTTTGAAAATGTGGGCTCATCGATAGAAAGTACCACTCGTCTAAATTAGCCTGTGGGGCAATCCCTCTGAGTCCCAGGAGAGGGTACTATTTGATGACGAGGAAAGACAGAATGTAGGCAATATGACACAAGTCATGAACGAAGATACAAAGTTAATGCTTTTCTAATATCAGCTCCACCACATTTTTCTCTTTTGATATGTGTTGTGGAGAAGCGAATAAAAGTGTAGTGAATAGTGAAAGTGTGGATCATAGATAAAGCCTTGGATTCAGACAGCCAGTTTTACTGTAGGTGTTCACTGAGACGTTTAGAATTTTGGCCTAGTCAAGTGTTTGAGAGGCCTCCATAATCTCTCTGTGCAATGTTTACATTTGTGAATTAATTAGAATGAAGTGATTTTTAAAGTCAAAAATCCAGTGTCTCGATATGTAGGAACAAATGAGATTTGTATGAAATTGAGTAAGCAAACTAAAATGTGTAACTACATTTGTGTAGTTTTTCACTTTTTAATGTTATGGGCAAATAAAAAAGCTATCTTCAAGACAAGGAACCCTCTTCTTAGATGTACAGTATCCAGATTTCAATCTTGCTCAGTTAATTATCCTCTGACCTAAAGATTGTATGTCCATTCTGAATATAAACCCTTTATCGGAAATATAACTTAAAACATTGTTTCCAACGTATGGCTAATCCTCTAATTTCTTTAATAATATTACTCAAAAGCCACGTGTTTTAAATTTTGGTGAAGTTCAATTCATCTGCTCTGAGACTTAGTTGTTACTCATTTAAGATTAGTGTGTAGTGTGAGGTAATATGTTTTGTTCAGTTGATTTGAGGTAGTAAATGATTTGCTCCAACCTCATATTGGATTAAGGAACTTATTCACCATTGCCAAAAGTGTAACTTATTATAAATAAACTTTTCCTTCTGGGATCTAGAGTCTGCACTGACTTCTAGTTAAGATATTTTGTGTTATCCTTTTAAATAATTTCTTTTAATTTATTGATTTTTCACTATTTTCCCATTTTCTTCTCTTAATCTTATTTATTTATTCTATTTGGTTTTAGTTTCTTTTTTGATTTTATGACATACAAGATTAAATGTGGTTTTGATTTTTTTCTTCTATAATTTACATATGCACACTTTAATTAAAATAACAAATTGAATCTGATATTTCCTTTTTTCTCTTATATGGCTAATTTTGGCACTATCGAGTGCTAAAATTTCCTATTTTCTCTGATGATATCTACATGAATTTATAGTTCTTGTGTTTAGAATTTTCCTTATTCACTTATATTATAGATTTCTTATTTAATTCTGTTCTGGTCAAATGAATTAGATAATAAAATCAAGTGTAAGACATACTTGTTAATATGCTGTCAAATCTGTCGATTTTTAAAAGGTATTTAAATGTCCTAATATAATTGATTAATTTTGTATTTCTCTGTTCAATTCTACAGGTGTGCTTCACAAATTTGGAGATTCTCTTGATTAGTGGATAGATAGATGATAGATAAATTGATAATAGAGAGATGATAGCCATCATCTGATGGATAAATAGATAGAAAGAGACAGACAGACAGAGACAGAAAGAAAGAGAAAGAGGAAGATAGGGAATCCTCATTATAAATACATATATATTTTAATCAATATATCTAAGAGACTCTTTTATTGTGAAATACTTTCACCTAGTAAAAGTAATTTTCATAATGTATATTTTATCTGTTTTTTATGTAAGTTCTTAATCTTTAGTAGTTTACTTGGTATGCGTACACACTTAACTATTATACATATATATTACATATAGGTCTAATCTCTGTCTTTTGATTATAGTGTTTATACTACTTATAAGTAATATAATATTTACATAATCATATATTTTATCTGTTCATTGTTTCCTTTTCTCTGTTTCTCTTTCTCTTTTTCTTTTCTTTACTTTCTTTTTTTTTTTTTTTTTTCTGAGTCAGGGTTCCATAAAGCACAGGTAGGCTTCATATTAGCTATATGGTTGAGGATGCCTCTAGACTCCTGATTTCTCTTCATTCACCACACCAGGTGCTGAAATTACAAACATGTAATGCCATACCTAGCAACATAAGATTTTGGGTCAGGTATTTTGTTTTGCTTTTGTTTTCAAAATGGTGGAAATTGAACCCAAAGGCTTACACATGTTTGCTAAGCGCTCTGTGACTGAGCCACATGCACGGAGCTTCTCAGCTATATTTTCATTTACTAATTTAATGTTTTCATTATTGAATATCTACATCATTTGGCTTCTCTGATTCTCCTTTGCTGATTCTTTTAGTTTCAAATACATGTTTTATGCATCATCTTACTTCTTTTGATTCTTCATTAAATATCCTGAAATTTTTTGTAATGTTTACACCAGGAATTATAATGGTGTATAAGAACTATGGAGCTATAAACACACTTCAGTGTTATTATTTTAGATGAAATCTGATACCTTCAAAAGTATAGAAATGACAATTACATATTTGTAAGAAGTTCCATTAGTCTGAAGTTAATATTTATATTATTCATTTCTTCCTACACAGTCTAGTTACACTTGAGTATCAATTCTTCTAGCCTAAAGGATTTCTATAAAATTTACTAAAAGCCATGCATGCTATCAATGTACATACTTAGATAGCCTCTATATTCCTACAATGGCTTTACTTCTTCTCACATTAGAAGAATATTTTTATGGGTGTAGATTCTTTAAAAGTCTGTCGTTCATTATAGTTTTTAATTTTAAATACGCCATACTGTGCCTTCCTAGATTTCAATGATTCAAATGGTAAATGGGGGAACTAATTGGACTCTTTTGTATTGGTTTATTTTTTAAAATAATGAGTCATTTTGTCTGGATGCACTAAAAATTTTTATTTTGCAGAGAGTAAGGAGGAGCATTATGGGAAGATTTGGAAGGAGGAAGGAGAAGAGAGAAATGATGCTATTTATTAATCTCAAAAAGAAAAGTTCATTTTGCAGCTAGCTTTCAACAGGTAGATTGTAATATGCCATTTTTAAAAAATTATCAGTTTAAGATTTATTGTTTAAATTTTCCAATAATTTTGTAAAATTCATGGCTTTTTGTTTTCTGAAGTGTGGTGCTGAAATTTTTGACCTTTTAATTTAATTTTAATTAGCATCACTTTCAATTTCAAAATTATCTACTACCTTCTTGCAGTTTCCTAATTTGGTGTGATATTCTTATTGTTAGCAAAATTTCCATGGTCATATAAATAAATATATATATATATATATATATATATATATATATATATACATACACACACACACACACACACACACACACACAAGCATTTTTTAATTTTTTTATTTGCTTTTGAGTTTGTCTTTCTAGGAGATGCTCTTATATCAGTGACACTTGATGGTTCTCCTAGGACTGCACAAGAATTATGCTCAAGTCCTTATAATCAGTACAATTTCAGTTTTCTGCAGGGGAATCTGTGTATGGTTTCGGGGACTCCATGCAATGTTTAAGCAATGTTGCCCACACTTAACTGTCTTACTGATAATTGCAAGACTACTATGCACATAGATACAAGCCACCCCAAGGTCACTCTGTGATGTTTTAATAGTTTTGATCACATTAGTTTTAGCTGCCTAATGTGCAACCTCAGCCAGAAATGATTTATCTTAATTTTGTTACCTCAATGTAATAGAGTTCAATAGTTGCCTCTTGCTTGTCTGCTTGTCTTCTGGACCTTGTAAGCAGCAATGCAGAAAGTGAGAATGTTACCCAACATTCCTAAGTCCAAAGTTGCTAATTTTCACAACTGTCTGGTCCTAACAAGCATGACTCTGAGGAGCCCCAGGCCAGAATGTCACAGATTCTCAATGCTCTTCTAAGTTCAGAGATTTTTCAGGCAAAAAAAAAAAAAAAAAACTCTCCAGTTATTCTGTGACTCATAAGATAATTTACAAAGAAACAAAATGCTACTTTGCCAGTTTAGTGCCTTTAAGTTTTGTGGTTTTTTAAAGGTATTTATTTGCTAATGTCTTCAGTCATGAAAAAAAGTATCTCATGATTTTAATTGGTCTTTGGCTTGCAATTAAAATTCAAATAGCTCTTCAAGGAAAACATTTGTGTTTATGAAGAAATGTAGAATTATTTTTAAAGTACAGTAGCTTTCTGTTCTAACATGTCAACTATGAAGTTAAAATTTAAATTAGAGATGCCTAAATCATAAAGAAAATTGTGAATATAAACCTGGCTAAAAATTCATGAGCAAACAGAAGGGAGCATGTAGTTGCAAGAAAGGAATTTTATGAAAGGATGGACTAGTTGAAGGTAAAAACTGAAGATTAAAAGACTGAGTCCAGCTGACTTATTGAAAAGAAATGTTGAAGACTGTCCATAGTCATAAAAACAGAAATGTATGTGCTACACTAGAAAGCTTCCTGAAGAATTATGGGACATAAAAAATAAAGGATCAAAAAATAAAAAAAGATAAAATCTGAGAGTTATGCTCAGCACAAAACCCAATGGTGAACATGTTTGCTCTGAAAAGCAGTAATAGCCTGCTTCTTCTATTTAATTTTTTTAATTATTTTTTATATTTTATTACTTAAAACTATGTTTAAACTTAAATATAGTTTGATCATATTCTTTCCCTCTCCCAAGTTTGTCCAGATCCTCCTCCCTCCTACTCACCCAACGTTTAAGTTCTTTCTCAATAAACAAACCAAAAAGCAATACAACAGCAAAATGTCCAAAACCTACAAAAGAAAATACATCACCACCCCCCCCAAAAAAAAAAACCAAAACAACTGTAACCAAATAAAAGCACACACCCAAAAAACTGTGGAGTCCATTAATTGTTGGTCAACTACTCCTGAACATAAATGAGATCTTTCCTGGAGTGGTTGATAGACCCAGTGTGTCTTCATTGAAGAAAACTGATGTTCCCTCTCCCAGCAGGTATAAATGACAGTTTTGTTGTTAGTGGTTAGGTTTTCATTCATTCATTCATTCATTCATTCATTTTTAATATAAAAAATAAACTATAATAAGACAAAACAGGAACTATCATATTCAAATCATACCACTTGACAGACCACAGAAGGGGAAGAGCCCAAGAAAATGCACAAGAGTCAGAGACCCACTTGTTTGCACACTCAGGGATCCCATAAAAACACTAAACAGGAAGCCATAACATTAAGTACAGAGGACCTGGTGTAGACCCATACAGGTTCTATGCTTGCTGCTTCAGACTCCATGAGCTCATATGAGCTTTGCTCATATGTTCATTTAGAGGGCCTTGTTTTCTTGGTGTCCTCCACCCCCTCTGGCTCTTACACTCCATTTGCCTCATTTCAGAGGGGATTCCCTGATCTCTGAAGAGAGGGATTTCATGGAGACATTCCATTTAGGGCTATCTTTCAAAATCTCACTGTGTGATATCTGGCTGTGGGTCTCTATATCTTCCCCATCTAACAGTATGCTTCTTATGAGAAAAAAAAAATACTGGTGGGTGCATACAAACCATATTTGCTTCTGGTTGTGTTATAATGGAACTTTCATATACAGTTGGAAATGACTTGGAAAGGATTAAAAAGGAAGGATTTAGTTTAATTTAATCCAAGGCTACCTACAAGTAATAAATGGTGTTGCCTCCAAAATCTCCAAGATAGAAACAACTTTTTTGTGTTTAATATTAACTTCCTTTTATTGTTTGAGAATTTCATACATTCATCTAATGTGTTTTAATCAAATCTACCCTTTATTCAGCCCCTCAAATTCCTCTCCAGTTCTCCACCACTTTTCTTTCTCAACATTGTGTGCTCATATTTTAAATACACTGAGGGCACCTAGCGTTTTCCATGTGCAGGGTGTAGAGCAATCTACTGGGGCACAGAGGTATTCCCTCAAGGGGCTGCAATCCAGAAGAAAACTGGTACCTCTCTCATGCAACAGCAAGTCAGGTAGGGGATGAACTTTGTGATTTTTTTTCTTTCAGGTACTGAAGGTTTTTAGGCCTTTTCCTTTCATGAGCTGAAGGATTAGCTATATGAGGTTTTTCTCTGAGGGAGCTACTCCTTTTATTCCATTGATAATCAGGCCTCTCTTCATCTCTTTTAACGCACGCACCCTTGGATCTAAAGTTGAATTCCGTGAGGTTCTTCCTCACTTCAAACTGTACATTTTTTACATCGTTTTTGACCATCTTCCCCATCCACACTGGGATTTTGGAACAGTAATATTTTAACAAATAAATATATGTTGCATTCAGAGGAAGAAATGCATTAGAAAGAAGAGACCTTTACATTTATTGCTTTTTTTTTTTCTTGGAAAGCATCTAAGTTCACTTTAGGCTATGATCCCTTTATTAGTTTCTTAAAAGTAATAAATACAAATATACATGATATTTTAAATGTATAATAAAACACTTGTGATCTTACCTAATGTTATTGGTAATGATGTAATTCAAAGTAAAAAGGAAGTTCTTGTTTGGTTATATTTGAAAATATATGCACAAAGATAACACAATCTTACTTTGAAGGATTTCATCTACTATCATATTTTTATACACGTAGAATTAGAAAATGTATTATATTGTCTTGTGCAACATTATAATAAATACTTGCACTGTACACGTTATATACAGCTCATGCTAAGTGCTCACAGAAGAGAGTGAAGGTAGGGAATTGATAGCTTTATAAAGCAGCATTAAGGCATCTGAAAACAGTGCTAAGGCCTTTAATTACATTACAACTGACATAAATTATACCAAGAATAATTTTGTACCTTATCAAGGACATTACATGCGTATCTTTAAAACTTAGTAGAAGCTAAACAAAAGTGAGCAACGGTGAGAAGTGGGTTTTCCTAAGCCGACATATAGTCATTAGTACTCTCATTAGCTCCTGTAAATGGCCACAAGCTATTATGAAATTCTCTACTTAGAGTCTGAGCTAAAACAATATTCACTGGGTATGGAATTCCAGAAGAATAGCTAAGTGATAATGGAGTCCAATTTATATCACTGCAGCGCCAAACCTTTCTTAGCTCAAATGGAGTGAAATACATTCATTTCCCTCTACTCTAGCTCCCCACTAATGGTCTTGCTCAGCACTTTCAACAGTTGTTCATGTAAGCACTTTTTTCTGGAAAGAGGAGGCTGCTCAGGGCCAAGGCAGCTGCCTAATGCTCAGTTGTCCTTCTGCTGTTTGAGGATGTTCACTTACCATTATATGAACTTTACAGGCTGTTACTTCTGGTCAGGCACAAGAACTACCCTTATTGATCTCAGAGAGCCAGAAAGATCAACATGAGCTTTCAGAACAAAGTGACTGAGAGAAGGGGAATTAGGAATCAGCTCATGAAACACATTTTTCAAATTGTGTTTATGGGGTGTTGGTTTTTCGATATACCTCCTGAAAACACAATTTCACAAGAAAAGGAGAAAATGAGCAATACAAAACAGAACCAAAGAGCACATTTTATTCTGGTAAATATCTGTTTTCTTATCATTGGTTCAGTGTGAAGGAACTTATATGAGAAGTTTGTATTTGAAATGTCTTTATCCAGCATCAGATGGTAGATAAGATTCCCAATGAGAATGATGGAGTTTAAATTGTGCTTATCTACAACTTCAAAATAAGTAAACATGCATCTACTGGAGGTTAATACTGAGTCATATTTTTAATTTACATAGATGTGGAAAAAAAATCAGATAATCTGCATGGTGAAATAATGTATGAGTTATAATCAGAATATCTAAGCTCTAATACTAGGACTATATTTATTTATGATGCAATCATAGCCCCATAGCTGTTTGTGTAGTTTCCTAAACACTTAATTTTCAAAGCAAGGATAATACATAGTTTCTTCGCATGTGTCCCTCTGTTGTTATTGTTATAAGTAATAATAATAATAATAAAAGAAGTTATAAGAAATATGAAATATTAATACATTTAGTTTGGATATACTTTCAACTTGGATATTGCTGCATTAAGTTTATCTTCTAGTTTCTAATTTATCTTTTTATTTATTTAACAAAAATTATATGCCTTTCACTAAACTATGAAATATTAGCTGAGGAACCCTAACATGACATCCCAGTTATCAGGGCACTATAAGACAAAAGTAGTATTGGCTCTAGCTTGTGGAGGAGGATTAGATACTTGACAAAGCAGAGGATTCTGGTCCCAAAATGAAGGGCAAAAGACACAGACTTGCAAAGAAAATAGCTAAAGGGAAGACTGTCTCAAAGAGACGGCCTGCCCAAAGGTGTCAGGAAAGCATGTGAAGTGCTATTGTAACAAGGATGAGACAGAGCTAATCTTTCAGGATCTTCTGTCTCTACACTGACTAGTAAGATGCTCAGATGCGGGGCACAAGGGACCCTGATCGTACAACTCAAATCTTACAAGGTGAAGGAGTTAACACCTGCTGTTGGTTTTATGTTATGTTTTGGTTCAATATAAGTTAACTAGTAATGCTTGTCATTAACAAAATGGTGAACATTTTTATCGTGTTGAAAATAAAGCTTTAGTTCTATAGCACATGAATGACAATCTTTGGTATAAGAACTTGACTATTACTATCAGTAATAGTCTAAACAGACTAAATTGGGGTGGTTCTCAGTAAGCATCAGGCTGAGCCTTGAAATCATATCCATATAAGTAACATTATATGGACTGAGCATGCTGTATTTATGTATTAGGAGTGTGTGTGTGTGTCTGTGTGTGTGTGTGTAAAACAATGAAAAAGAGAGGAAATGAATTTGAGCGAGAGCAAAAGGAGGTTCACGGGAGGGATTTCGGGGAGGAAAGAAAGGGGCAAATGACATAATTCTATTTTAATATCAAAAATAAAAACATAAAGAAAAAATGATGATGTTTCCACAGTCAATTGGAAATAACTTTGTAAAGCACAAATACAAGCCTTAACTACAAAGCTTAGAGATACAAGGAGAAACATGAATGCAAGCTTTCTGGGAGTGTGACCAACTTGGGTTCCAAAATACAGAAAATATCATCATCAATGTTCCATTAAGACCTCCTATTGGTTATGCAAAGCTTGAAACTTCAAACATCTTATGAAGTGTCTTAAATTACTAAAAAATGAAGGCATTCCTGTCAAACTAATATTTCTACACCCCCAGTCTTTTAACTTCCTTATGGCAGAGACAGCTAATGGCTATCACCAATATTGCTCATAAATGAGCATTAAGGGTGAGCACATGTCCCCCAACTATGACATGTTCAGTCTCTAAATTGGTTTACATAACCAATTCTGGCCAATAATAATGAAGCAGAATTTGGGTGTGCAGCCACTTCTAAACCATGCACTTAAAAACTAAGGATGGATTCTTCTTTACCCTTCATCAGGCTGTAAAGTAGGTATTGGTTAATTTCAGCCAAACTGATGAGACATTAATAAATATTCAAACAAGAGAGATGAAGGATTCTGTACCCTTAAGTCACCTTCATGGAGAGTTCCTTAACAGAGTTGTTTCTCTTGATTTAAGTCATGGACTTTAGGATTCTTTAACACTGTTGCCTAGCCTACATCTTCACATGAAATTTGGTGAAAGTGTTAGAGAGACATGTAAGAATTGGACATTTTTAATAAGATGAATTAGCCACTTATTCTCCTAGGATATTTATTCATGGTTATTCACAAATTTCCATGGTAGCCTAAACATCTCAGAATAAGAATATCAACAATTTGCCAACAGGTTAAGTTTCTTAAAGTTTAGATGATAAATGTAATGATTTAGTATATGGAATAGAAACTACATGATAATCCTGCGCAAAAACGTACATATCACAAATACATATTAGAAAGCACTCCAATATATCAACTTAAACTCGCACCCCAACCAAGTCCTGTTCTGTGGTTCTGGGACTGCTGATATGCTCCACTTATATCTATTCTTATCCATAATTTGTTACTTGTTAATTATATCAAATGATATTCTTTAAAAATGTATTAACCTAAAGAGATTCTCAGTCATTTCCCAACAAGATTACTTCAGCAGTTTACTGGAATGTTTGACCCTGAATTCATTTATTTAAAAAATAGCAATGAGCAAGAATGGTACAAGAATCACAGATCTAACACAGATTGCATTTAAATGCCTTCTCAAGTTGTTTAAGTTTCTTAATGGAAAAACAAGTTTGAGCCTTTGCTATTCTACATTCCATGTAGAAAGAGAGTTGAGATGGACTAGTGTAATGTGGCCGATTAGCATGAAGAGGGACATTGTCAATGCATCTGACTCTATAGCAGTCTACTTTGCTTCTGCTTTGACTTTCTGATTTCCAACAATGGCATGGTCTACATTCTCCCCTTTATGGACTCTTTGAGTCTAGAATCCCATTAAAATTTTTCAAGTGATCCAAAGCCGAGTGAAGATAGCCTACACTCTGTGCATGGTGGTGTATCACTGCAACCCCAGCATCAAGGAGAAACAAGCAAGAGGATTGACATAAAGCGAGTCAGCCTTTAAAGCAAGTTCCAGTTCAGCCAGGACAACTGAGTATGACCCTGTTTTGTTTTGTTTTTAAGTTAAAGGCAGGGCAAAAAGGGATGAGTAAAAGGAGGATGAGGTGGTGAAAGACAAAGAGAAGGAGAAAGAGGATCAGGGGGAGGAAGTGGTGTTCTGAGCCACATTTTCCTCATTTAGGCTGTAACTTTCCTGTGGGTTTTTCACTTGCTAAATGATCTCAGTTCCTTTGGGAAAACAGAGCAAACACAAAATTTTAAGAAATTATCAAGAGTAAGGATTTTTTTTCTTTTCTTTTTTTTTTTTTTTTTTTTTTTTGCTTCTTTTTGTAATTGCTTAGCTTTTAGGTGACTTGTAACAACACAACCAAGTTTCTTGATGCCGAAATTTCTGTAAGATTTGAGTTTCCTTTACTTTTTGATTTCTACCATAATGTGTGACCCAGCATTTGACTTAAGAATTCCAAGCAGAGTCTGTGATGGATTTGATTGAACTGAAGAACAAGGACATTGCTGGCAGGCTGTAGGCACAGTCGGCATGACGGTGAGCCTGGTGCATAGTGAGGCTACTGCCCCCTGGTGGACCCCAGCTGAGAATTTCTGAATATACCTATTATTTCAAAAGCAGACCTTCCGAATCTTTCATCAATAAAACTTGAATTCCTGTGTGTTTTGAAGCTGGTAATTACTTATAATCTGCACTGTTGGATCTAGTCCAGACACCTAGCAATTAACTCAAAAGTCCTTGCTACAAAAGAGTGGATTTGGCTAGAAAATATTATTATTCTATAATAGTGTGAAATAAAACACAGGAAACCTAACCTGCTGGGCAAAGTGATCTCTGCCTAGACAAAGGTGGCCTCCAACTAGAGAGCATGTGGTCTTATAAAAGGTTTCTGAACAGAAGTTCTGTGAATCACATTATACATAAAAGAGCCAGCTAATACCCTATGGCTGGAGACGAAGTCCTCTCTTTGATTTATGATGATTGTGTGGCATCCCTGCTAAATTGCTGCCTTTGTGCAATGAATTCTAGGAACTTTAAAGACTCGTGTCTCGTGGACAAATCTAATGTTTCCTTATAACTCAACATTTATACTGAAAAAGCACGCCCTCACACTCAAGACTATTTTTCTTCGTACTTAATTCTAAACTGTATGCCTGAGAGTTTCAGATGTTCATGAAATCACATCAGTATTTTACAGAAATCATGAATGTTACAGGATAACTTTTTGAAAAGTGCTGTTTTATCTTCTTTCATTGACTTTTTCTCTTCTAACCTTCCCCAACATTCCTATCATCTGATATCTTTTGGTCTCTTGGAGAATTAGCTTAACGGCTCTCTAATTTTATGCTAAATTGTCTTGCCTAGACTAATGTTCTGACTGCCTATAAATGTACATACTTTTAGGTCTTGGAATTGCAAGACTGTGATTGAATGCCACAACATTTAACATCTGCTACCCAGATCCTAAGGATGTACAATATTTGAAACTCCAAAAACTAGTTTTGCTATTATGTTTTCATATATTCAAGCAATGGAAATATTTCATTAGGGGAAGACTGTGAAACTCTGAAACTTTTAAGATGAATCAGAACCTTTCAGAAAATGCTATTAAATTAAATGAAAGCATGTATTGAAGAAAAGAAAGCTTGGTGATGAAAAAAGAATGGATTTTCTTATTCACTAAATTGGTAAAAATTAATAATATATTTGAGTTCTAATGATAACGTTCCATCTCAACTACTATGAAGTATGCAGAAAGTTACAGCTACCTTTCTTGATGCGGGATATTTCATTAGTTTGAATGACTTTGTCTCAATTATGAAAACGCAAATTCCAGTGTGTGTGGTCCCGTTGAGCCCAGGATCTGAAAGCTATGGCTGCTTATTTTTCTTTCACTTAGCTTTGAGCTTTAAATGATATCAGTGGGGATTTAAAATCATTATTTTTGCCTTTGCAAAACCCTGAAGTCTTCTATTGCAATCATGGGATGTATGCACTCTCTAAATAATTCTCTGTTTTCTAAAGCAGATACTGCTCTGGATTCCAAGATCTTCACAGTGAACTGGGCACAAAAATCAAAGGACCTGACACCTACACCATTCTGTTCAATCATTCATTTCAAGGACAGACAGGATGGGGAGAGGAGGGGTGGGCACATTAGCAAGCAGAGTACATTCACTTTTGTTTTCTATTTAGGAAGTACATGCAGGATTACTTTCAGACCACACACCTTGGTCTGTGGCATAACATTTAAAAGTACCATTAACAAAAGATTATACATACTGTGAATCTTTTACTTTGCCAGCATATCACCATTAACGTGTCTTCTAGAAATGTAAAAATATATGGCCCAGCAAGAAAAATAATCACTTTTAACATTCAATACCATTTGTAGAAGTAAGATGTAAGGGTTTTGCTCAGTTTCAAGTAACTTAGACACTAAAATAATACATCAACACTTTTCAGAATATTTAAATAAATTATGTTATCATAAAATTACCTCAAAGGCTTTTAGAATATTCTTTCAACAAAGCACCACACACATATACAAAGTTAACAGCTAAAGAAAGTTGAAGAATCTTTGCAACATTGTACAAAACAATGAAGGTTGCCATCTTTCACATATGATCTTTGAAGTCATCTTATGTATTAACATAATAAAGACAAAATGTATCAAATATTTAAGTATTACTTCCATCAGTATTTATCTATCATATAATTCAACAAGTTCTGCTTTTAATGTCTTATGAATGAAGAATCCAAAATCTCCAAAAATGTTGTACATCAGCATTGTATATTGCAACTATGAAATTAATATGTCCATGTATTTACATGATTCATATGTGACATGATCCGAAATTATAAATATGTGATTGTGCAATCCATTTCAATATAATTCCATTCGAATGAGATAAAATAGTGAAGAACAGACCTACTTTTCGATTATAATCACTCCCACTAGAGACTTTCTAGATCATATCAAATAGGGAGATAGGTTTATGTATTTCACTTAAATGTGTTTAACATTTGTCATGAAAACAATGAATAAAAATATAGGAGACATTTTTATTTGTGGTAAAGAGTACATAGAAACAAGAAATGCTAACATTCAAAAAGTTTTCTTTCAGATATGCCAGATAAATTCACTAATACAATCAAATAATAATTTAAACACCAAGAATCCCAAATACATTTAAACATATTTTGATTTTTAAAGTAGATCAATATGTCATTCATTCTTCATGACTCAATCTGCAAAGTCCATCCTTCCAACATGCCAAGGAAATGTCTACTAAATTCCTATGCTGATTCTCCTAAGAAGAGACATGTCCACAATGGGCTTCAGAAGATACTGAAGAGATAGCAAAAAGTCCTTTCAACACATTGCCATAGAAAGATGTTGGCATAAATAGCATCATCGAATCACAAGCAAAGTGATACTTGAAAGCCCTGTGCATTAAGAAAGATGTTTAGACTATGCAAAAGAAGATGAGAATCCAACAGTGATCAGAGTCATTTGTGGAAGGGAAAACAAGAAGAGCCCTGACTTTCAGGGCAAGGTCTAGGAATTTCCCAGATCCTAGAAGTCTCACCGTCATTGGCATAAGGTAATTGGCAGTTCTTGTTCCAGAGGTTGCTAGAACGATAGATCAGGTAAATCTGTCTTCCTTTCATGTTCTGGTATTAGTTATATAATTAAGTTATTTCAGATTTATCATGATTTGTTTAAAATATATGTAAATTTTAACATTTTACTGTCTACTTTATACTTTTCCCTTCCATTTTATATTATATTTGGAAAGCAATATTTTAAAACTAAACACCCATTTTGATGTGTGTTTTAGACCATCATTTAAAGAATGTGGCTGATTTACCATCATGTCTGAAAAAGCCCCAAACCACTTCAAATGCATAATAATAGTTATCAAGGCACTAGATTAGGAAAGGGGGGATGGAGAATCCTGATAAATTAAAGACAAATGAGGTGAGCTCTACAAGTTATTCAGTCTTAATGCCCTTGGAGAGTTTCCAGGCCTTGGAATTGAAGGAGCAGAGATGGGGTCCAGAGAAAATCCTGCATTAAGAAGACAACACTGAAATTCCAGATATAGCAAAGTGTAGTGTCTTGGGTTTGCAGGGAACGGCACTGGAGAGAACCCTGAACTTGGGAGGAAGCCAAGGGATTTGCTGAGAGAAGTCCTTGCGTAGCCAGCAGTGTGTAGGAAAACATTAAAAGTAAGAGTGTCACTCCCACATGCAGGAAGGAAGACAGTGCTAATAGCTAGCAGTCAACAGGAAAATCTCAAAATATGTGGGCAAGAGAGACAAAGAGAGTCCTATCTCAGAGGTAGAGAGTAATTATCAGGCCCAGTCTGAGCCCTGCTTCACTTTAACATACAAAATCAGAGAAATGGAAAAAAAAAGTATTTCTAAGTAATTTGGCTGATTCCCAGAATAAAGGTCAAGAATATTTATAACAATACGTCCAGCTCAGTACTAGGGAAACTTGACAATGTCTGCTATGCAATCCAAGAGTCTCAGGCACACATAGGAAGTACAAGTCATGTTTAGAAAATCCATTCAACTGAAACTGTCCCAAGACTAATAGATATAAGAAGTATCCAACAGAGACCTAGAAACTTACAAACTCTATCCCTTGCGTTCAAAGGTTGAAGTAGAAACATTAACCATATATTTTTAAAAAAGGAACAAATATAAATTTTAGAGATAGTCTGAAATTTCTTAGGTGGAAAATGTATGGAATGTAAAGCTAGAGTTTGACATTTTAAACTGATTGCCCTTCTCTAATATTCAAAATCTGTAACAACTTCTAAAGTTGGTTGAAATGGGAAACGGTCACATGAAGGGAGGTGAGACAGCATGCTTCCCTCAGACTGTAACTGCCGTAACTTTGAATTACTTGCATGGCTCCTCTGCTTCAATTTATTTTTGGTTTTCCATTGCTTGAGGAATAAAATCCTAATTTTTAGTTTGATATGCAAAATCTACACACTCTTACTAGAATTGGTCCAATTTATAATCTCATTTAAGTTTATATAATATATGCTAATCAAACTAGAATTTCTCATTCTTGTGATATATCTAGAAATTCTCTGCATGACTTATTGTTATGATCTAAATTGGATTGCTCTCCAAATTCCTGTGTAGATGTGCTAACTCGTTTTAATATCACAATATGGTGGTGTTTGGAGTCACATTTTTAAGAGGCAATCATGTCAAAACAGGGCTCTTAGCATGGAGCCTTATCTCTTATGAACAGTGTTCTTAAAGGAAGAGAAATACGTGGAAGATAGAGAATGTGCAGAGAACCAGCTACAAGTGAAGGACAGAGGCTTACAACAGATAACTCCTGCAGAATAAACCAATGCTACCAATATGATCTCAGAATTCTAGCTTCCAGAAATAAGAGGAAATGCATGACTATTGTTTCAGCTCCCAAATCTGTGTTGCTCTACAATTATGGCAGCCATAGCAAAGTAAAGACACCACCTATTGGCATTCACCCTATAAGTTAGCCTGCTTTGTGCACATGTCTGGCATCCCCACTTTTATTTAGAAGCTTTACCTACACCGGATTCTAACTTTGCTTTCTATATATAGCCAAATGCCTGTGTTCCTGAGAACCCTATTGCACATTGTATGTTCTTTTGGCATGTCAATACATTTGAGTCATTATCTTGGTTCTATACTCTGTCATTGTTTTGGACTGATATCCTCCTAAAGAGTAGAATCTATTTCTGCTTTATTCTCACACTACCCATGGGATCTATCCAGTCAAACATAGAGTGGTATCTCCATTAATATATTTGTTATTTTAAACATGTCTTAGTTGAAATGTTCACACAAGAATACAACTGTGTATTTATATATCTTTCACTGTATCTCCTTCACTACCGAATTCTTAATAAACTGTGAATACAAGTGACTTTATCTGTCTGAGGGAAATGTTGATTTGTTCCCATACTTTTCAAAGTTAGTAAAGGATGGTTTTCCAATGGGTACTATAGATAAAAACATATTTTTATAACACTTTCAAAAAGAAAAATAATTAGCAATTTTGTAGTATTGTTCCTAACGCTACTTCTGTTATGGTAATTAATGTTCATAAATATCAGGTTTCAGTGGGCAACCTGCCATTATGGTGACAGAGAACATTCTTGTGTCTTCTCTGGAGTCAGAAATACAAGGTGACTCCTCTTTTCTCTCATAGCTTCTACAGCAGTACAAACACCATCACTTCCCACAGGGTTAACCTCTTGCTATCTCTCACCTTAGTTTTGACGTATTCTTACCCCTAGAGCTAATATTTTTGTGTGTTTCTTCTAATAGGACTCAATGTGGAAAGCTAAAGGCACCAAACATGAATTATACAATAAAAAGCTAAACAGACAAGAAGAGATTTAAGATTACGTTTTTAAGATTCCCTTTGAATCACCTCTTCATGAAAATACTTACGGCCTTCAGATGTGTAGAACTCTTCATATTTTCACACTACTCCAGTGTTGAGAAATTAGGTAGCAAGGAGAGCTTTTTATAACAGGTAACTTTTCGAATATTTCACCTCCTAAAGGGGGGGTCTCATTGACTTTGTGTGTGTTAAGTGCATAACACACTAGATGACACTGAACTCTTTACCATATTAAGAGTACACTAACAACTCAAGTTAAAAGATTCCCATAGGGAAGGCAGGATATTGGCCCACACACACACTTCTCATACTCCTCTAACTCTCCATCCTTCCTTCCCTCCCCTTTTCTTTTTCTTCAATTTGCATTATTAGATTCTGTTGCTGTACAGATACTGTTCTTAATCATTCTTCAGGAAATGCAAAGCAGAGGTTTCCTTCTGCATTATTTTAAAATGTAGGTAATCCTACATTTTAATATCCTAGAGTTGGGTATTAGAAAATGAAGGATTCATTTTTGTGAGAACCTTGGCACGCTTCTCCCATCATTAAAGCAGAAAGAATACTCAGCAGAGTTCCCCGCCCTGGACTTATGACTGCATGGCCTCTAGGTAAAGGCATTCCTTTGTGGTTCATCCAAACCTCAACTGACTCCAGAAGTGGTTTCTCATGTTCTAATTAACTGTTGGAGGCTTTTATTGACATCTGTGGTGCAAATAAAGTCCTCAGGGGGTTAAAATTCTAGATCAACCTTTGTAATTAAATGTTCTATACTGCAGAATATTTCATCGTGATTTGGAGATATAAACTGGTGTCTTTCAATAAAGAGACCACCATTCTCAGGCCTCTGGAAAGAAAGGTATTATCATTATGGGAATCACAGTACACAAACCTGGGGAGTTTGTGCCTAGAACCCAGCTCATCTGAAGGACTGGGTAATGTCTTCAACTACATTTGCTTCCACTGAAATAGCTCATTAAGCCTTACTCACAACATTTCAGGCCTTCTTAGTCCACAGGTACAATCTCTTCCAATATATGTATATGTAAAGAGAGAAAGAGGGAGAGAGAGAAGAGAGAAAACTTTGACTTATAGGTAATTCAAAAGTCAGTCAACTTGAAAATGAAGATTAATCATCACAAGTGATACAGATATTTCTATGAACTGATACAAAGTTAATCCTGACATTGATCTTTATCTTAGTGTAACATTTAAATTTCTAACCCTAGTGAATAAAGAGTACATATTTATATGCATAAGCTATTAAATATTTGAATGAAGTTTGAGGCAAGAAGTTTGTAGTTGTGTGTAGTTAGATTATATAGTCTACACTTATATTCTGGGATTCAGTCTGCTAAATGTATTTTATTTATCAAATTCATTTCATAATTATGCTGGAGAAAAATTTAAATAAAGTATTTTAAAAGCATGTTTTGCTTTTTCAATTTCTTACTTACTCTAAAGCATCAAATCCTGATTCCACCACAGTGTCTTTTTTTTAAATGTCTTTTATTAAAGTCTAATATCCTCGCGCCCACTTTTAAAAATATGACAAAATAATCAAAGATCAAAGGTTAATTGGTTCCCATCCCAGAACCTCTTTCTCCACTCAGCTGCTTCTTCAATCCCTGAGAAATGCTGCTTAATTTAAAAAGAAAAATTGCGGGAGCTGCTTTCCTGAATTCAGAGGAAAAGGATCCGGGGATAATTTGCAGGTGATTGGAAGGCGTGTTTACACTTAGGGTTTCCTGAGCGTTCCAGTTTTAACCTTGAAGCTTAACTACCTTTGATTTTAAGAATTGCACCCAACCTACATCATGGCTATAAAACAGAAGTACACAAGCTACTTCCTTGTTCTAGAAAGGAAAAACCAAAATAGAACACAACATAGATGAAATGACAGAGATTCTTCTGAGCTAATGAAAGGAAGTTGATTTCTCCTTTAATTTAACTTTTAGAATGTATTCATATGCACTGAGAAACAGGACTCTAAGAACATTCTATAGATATTGTTATTTCTAAGCCGAAAAGTAAAGTAACAAAAAAGCTACATGGGACTTTTAACTTTATTTTGTTGTTGTTGCAAAAGATAGGGAGTAAACCTGGCAAACTTTAATGAAATTTATTCCTTTATTATTATAAAGGAAATATAATAAATAAAATTTATTATTTTATGTATAAACACATATAAACAGTGGATCACAGTATAAAACTATTTTACTAAGAAACTAAATAATGGAACCTTTGTTTAAAAGCAGGCAGCATCATTTCTAATTTAAAGAGACAGTTTGGGAAAGTAACACACATCCAATAAGCCATTACTAACAATTTTTAGTTAAGATTTCTGACATTTGCTATTGAACTTGCATAGTGCATGAGGGAAGTTCTCAATAAATATATATTTAGTGTTTGGATGAAAAATGAAAGAAATGTGGAAAAAAGAAAGGGAGACTGAGTTGGAGCAGTGTAAGAGAGACAAAGAATGACAAAGACAGAGGAAGAGAGAAGGAAGGGAGGTACAAGAAGGGCGGGGTGGTGGAATGATGTGACAGTTGTCCTCATTATCAGTCATGACAGCTTCATTTAATGGAGTTAAGTTTTTGAATCAGCAAGCCAACTCCAGATAGCCAGAAAAAATATTAAATAATCCATACCAGGAGACACAACCTCCTTAGAATCTTGTTACTATCAACCTCAGTATCAGTCAGAATGAGATAGGGAGCAAATGCAACCCAGTGATATGATATGGCTGGATTTTTTATAAAAAAAACATATCCGCATCGTTTGCTTTTCTTGGTGAACTTCATGGAAAGTTGTTGCCCAGACATCTGGTAATAAAGCATTCATCGTTGCAGAATAGGACAAAAAGCAATCAAGAAAAGAGAAAGGGACAGGAGAGGAGGGGGAAGGGGAGAGGAGCAGAGGGGAGGGGAGGGGGGAGGGGAGTAGCAAGGTAAGCCAGAACCTGTGAGGGAAAGGATGAGCAGCATCTGCTCCTCAGTGCAGCCTTGATCCTGTGGGAGCTCTGAAGGGTTAGTGGCAGAAATAAAGTAAAAATGAATTTGAACTCTCAAACGCTTTCCTGAATCTCATCAAAGGAAAACAAAACTACAGTGGAATCGTGGGTGACTTTTAGAAATGCTGAATGAATTATTTTGCTCTTTATTTTCCTCACAACAGCATAAAAATCTCCCCATTGAACTCTCCAGCTTTTGAAGGGTGAGCATCAATCTGTTTCCACAGAAGATTTGAAAAAAATCTTTTAAAATTTCAGTTATCCCTTACTTTAGAGTGTGTACCACAGCACACACTTAAAAGGTAGAGACAAATTTCTTATTTATAGCATATTTCTGGTTTAAATATAGCTTCTTAGAGAAAATACCAGCAAGTGCTTCATATACAATTTTACAAAGAGAAATCCAAAAATGTGAAAAAAACAGGGATAATATATATTCAAAATAGCTAAGTATTTGATAAAATTCTATGCTTAAAGCAAGTCAGCATTGGACATTGTGATTTATTTTTCAGAAGTGATACATAATCCAAATAGTAATTTATTTATCTTTTATAAAGATGTGAATTATATAGCCGGGCAGTGGTGGCCCGTGCTTCTAGTCCCTCCTCTAATTCAGGAGGCAGAGGCAGGTGGATGTCCCAGTTCGAGGCCAGCCTGGTCTACAGAGCAAGTTCTAAGACAGTCAGGACTACATAGAAAAACCAGGTCTCAAAAACAAAAAAAACAACAAAAAAGTTTTTTTGTTTTTTTTTTTTTTTAAATGTGAATTACACATCTAATACCTGGATAAAAGCCTTTATTTTTGTCTAGATTATCCACAAAAATCACCACATTTTTATCTATCGCTGTATCTTTTTCTTTGTTTTTTTTTTAGCTGCAGTGTGCACTATTTTCCTGTTCAGTTTGCACTGATCTGCTGTTGTTCTCTTTACTATCCTTCATTTTACGCTTATTCACTAAATTTGGCATAGTTTCTGTAATTATATACAGATGTTATTTCTGTACATAACCATTTATCATAGGGAATAGGTATTTTTAGATTTTCTTTCCAAGGCAAGAGGATAAAACAGACATTTTAGGAATTGTTAACTTTGTGCTCTGAGGTCTAAAAAAGCATCATTGTGTTCTAAATTTAGACAATAGGGAGAGATGGCTAAAATAAACAGTGTGTGTCCTTGTGTGTGTGTGTGTGTGTGTGTGTGTGTGTGTGTGTGTGTATGTGTGTGTGTACATATGTGCATGCTAGAATACACTGTTGGGTTCACATATAGATCAGAGCTCCATGTCAAGTGTCTTTGATAATCCTGCTTGTGCCTTAAGATGAGCATGCAGTCCATCAGTTCATCTAGGCTGGTTTGCCTAAGGGATCTTCCTGTCTGTCTTCAGCTTCACGATGCCAGTGCTGGGCTTTTCGTTCTTAATCTGAGTACTGGGGAGGGAATCCAGGTCCTCAGGCTTGTGCAGCAGGCAATTCTTAAGGACCGAGCTGACTCTCAGGACCTAGGAAGCAGTTTAGCTTCTTTATCTAGTAGTCTTCACAAAGGCAGGACATGGGATCAACAGAAGGGAAGGAAAGGAGAAGCTACAAGCTGAGTTCAGCAAATATTCATTTATTTTTATGGTTAAAATATTTGTTTGAATTACCACAAAAGTTCTATATGTTTCTGTAATGTTGCTACATTATGTTTAAATACATGGGATACACACACACACACACACACACACATATATATATATAGTTCATACTAGAATAAACAAAGTTATTTCCTCAAGCATCGTATTTTGTGTTCAAAATATTAAAAGTGTCACTTTATTCTAGCCTTTAAAAAAAAATACAGCACATCTTCATTGTTTAAAGTCTATTTTTAAGTGTTACTTTATTACTTATTTAAAGCAATTAAAGGAGAAATCAAACCTACTGCCCAGGTTAAAATAAACAATATAAATTATGAAAAAAGAATAAAGGGATAAAATCAAATTAGCTGAAAAATAATTTCTGGTAGCCTCAAAACAAGAAAAATCCACTTACCTGTTGTATGTGCCAAACCCCTGTGTATTAACATGAACGCTGAATGAGTGGGATATGGAAAAAATAGAATGCTTTGCTCATCATTCTGGGTGAGATGCACTGGTGTCACATCTTCACCGTGACTCACTGCATCCACAGACCCAGCAACTGCCTTCAGATACTCTGCACTCGTAGGAGCCATAAAGATTCTCAGAATGTTGTTTGCTACTCCTTAAGAAACTTTTATCTTACATGAGAACTTGGAGTGTGTAATCTGCAGTAGGCACTGTCCCATGATCACAAAGATTATATAAAGAGAAAGAAATTTTTCTTATACTAAAGTTTTACACTTAAATAGTAATCCAATTAATATCCTGCTATTTACATTTTTTGTTTCTCTGATTTTGAGATGCAAATGAATCAATAGATGGTCTTCTAGAAAACAAGAGTAGTATTGCTTTGTTTCTCCTTAGAAAAAGATTTTTTTCTTCAAAATTTAAGCCAGACTTATGCAAAAGTGTTAAAACCTAAGTGAGCATTTCAAAAAAATATGAAGTAGATATCCTAAGTAATTATTAAACACTATAATATAAATAAATATAAAATCCATTGTTTCCTTGCAGTGTATAAAATACCAGTGCATCCTATAGTCTATAAATTTCATATAAAGCTTGAGTTCTTATAATATATTAAACTCTTAAGTGTTTTAGCTTAGCCAAAGTGGAAAAAAAATAGATTTAGAAGCAAAAATAGAATGTCAGGTGTCAGTCTATATAGTCTTATATTAATAAAATAAGATATTTGGCAAGATGAATTCTATAGCTCTGCAAATTCTAGTATAAAAACCTCCCACAATCAGTCTACAAATAGATAAACTGAAAGAAGAAAGAGGGAACACGTACTCAGTTGACTAAGTCAACAGCAGTGGAGCAGGCTGATCTGGTTCAGAGGCTGAGTACCTGCCACTCAGTGTGTGAAGGACTCAACACCCAGCTTAAAAAAATATCAGTATAACTGTTACAATTGTTCTTGAAGAAGCAGTGAAGAGAATATGCCCTCAGAATCCAGTGAGAGAATCTCCCTGGATTCTTCTGCTGTCTTGAAAGAACGTAGACAGTGTCCAAAGGGAATCTCAAAGTAGGAAAGGAACCCACAAGTTCCTCTCAATTCTTCCCCCTCCTATTCTCTTCTCATATGTCACTACTAACTAGCTACATTAAAAAGTCTGTTACAATTTGGAGTTGAAGAATCAGCCCTCTGGGAAATTAAATGGGTGGGGCAAGAGAGAAAGAAGAAGAGATCGAAAGAGACAAAAAAAAAAAAGAGAAAAGATTATGTTTAAAGGCAAACCAATGCAATCTATGATTACCTGTGCTTTCATATCTAATCTGTGATCACCTCCCCCCAATCACTGACTAACATGTAAACTTTCACTGTTTCCATTAGAAGAAATTAAAAGATTCCCCACTACTGCAAACAGAAAATGTAATTGAATCTAAACCTCTCGGATGTATTACAAGATAATATTTTTTAAATGAAAATGAAAACAAAAATATTGACTGCAGCCTCCCATACAACTTCTCTAATATTCTAGGAGGAAGGAATTTTGGTAATCTTTTATAGAAAAAAATGGAGTGAAAACCTTATTGAAGGTAGACTACTAAGTAAAGAGTGATCAGTTTATGCCCAGGAACGATCAAACACTTCAAACCACAGAGGACCTGCCCGTGCTGGGCTAATGATGGAAGATGTTTAAGATACTTGGACGTTGGTTAACGCATGATACAAGAGAAGACATTAATAACAGGATTTGGAGAAACCTAAGGATGATTTCTTCAAAGATGATTTCTTCTTATACTTTATTTCTCTTCATAATTCTCTGAGTTTCTTTGTCTTCCTCCCTTTCTGTCCTTTCTTCCTCCCTTCCCTGGACCTCACAACTACAATTCTAAGAACAGTATCTTTCAGAAAGAGCAAGACTCTGTAACTTTGGACAAAAGATCAAGTATTTACACAAATTAACCAAGTTACTTTACCAGTCAGCCCACAAAATCAATTGGAAGCTACAAAAGGAGTAACTTACAAAGCATTCTTGTAAACATTTAAGCTCTGGTCAAAGAACTATATGACTTCCCCAAGACCCAAAAATAAAAAAAAAAGAAACCCAAATAGCTGTCTATAGTCTGTATATAGATAAAACTACACACAGAAACACAAGTATTCTGGGTCCTTTCTATCATGGAGCCATCAAGTTCCCACATACAGCAGCACAGCCCCAGGAAAGGATAGGATGGCTGACAGTCTCAGCTGTGAGAAGCTGTCATTTGGTTGTCATGCCATCTGATCTTCAGAGTCTGAAATTGGCCAGGTATCTCATTCTCAAGAGGAGACTAAAATTCTGAAGCCCTAAGAAATGAAAACCATTTTGTTAGAATATGCAAGTATTTATTTATGTGTTCTTTCTATACCACATGTCCTGAAAATAACTATCGTATTGAACTTTTGCTTTGGAAGGAGAGAAGAAAATAATTCTTCATTTTTTAATTTCTACCTATTTATTATATCTGCATCAGTGATGTATTTATTCAAATGATGGTCAATGTGAGCTCCTTTGGGGACATTCCTTGGAATCTCATTAATGCAACTAAGGGAGAAAATTAAAAATATTCTATAAGTCAAAGTGCATGTTATGGTACCTTATCACTGTTTATAAGTAAATTACCATTTAATTATATACCATTTCCTGTTAGTCTTATTCTGGTATTTTTCTAACATGTGCTGCTTATTTTCACTATTTAAAGACAAAGCTCAAAATAATATCAACCACTAGAGAGTTAGGCTCAGAGAGCCATATCTATGTATATCAATATTTATATCACAGGGTGGTCAGCCACAGTATGTGAAGGTAATTTGATGAATTTCTAAGCCTATATTCTGGTGTGTGCATTTGCAGGATAACCAGCTCTGACTAATAACACATTATTTATTTAATTTTTCCAGTAAACAAATATAAATTATTAAATTCTTTCTAGACTTTAATATAAGACCAAAGAGAGCCTGGGGTTCCATCTAATTGATAACTAATAGTAACTCACATTGATATTAATGGATAATCTCAAATGATCTTTTTATATTAATATCTGTACTTCAAACTTTAAATTTCCTAGGAATCAATATGTAAGCAACAAGGAAACTAAAATCTATTGCATGCACGCCTACTGGAGACCCAGACATAGTGTATGTGCTCGTATGTGCTGGTTAATTTGACACAATACTGGAGCTAGACTGAAAGATATTTGGGATTGGATTTCATATGACTAAAAATTCCCTTCAATCAATTAATAAATAATGAAACAAGGGCCTCTCATTTGAAGCCTTCAGAGAACACGACAGTTTCTGGATACATGATTCATCTTAACGGAAATCCCATGCTCAAAGATTTCGCTGTGTATGGATGGATGTCACCTCAAATATGTGTGTAAATAGTTACACAGCCCTACCCAAAGCATGCTATGGACAAGCTGTTTAATTATCTGAGTTGGTTTTCTTAAAAAAAAAAATGCCTCTCTTTCTTCTTATATGTAATCAAGAAGGTTCTCACTGCTGTGTGACAAAGGAGTGAGTGTACATACACATGGAAACACAATGTCAGTGGCAAGGCTAGAGACTTATTGAACACCCATGCTCTACTCTGTGCCTCCCCGCTGCCCTCTGTTCATCTCGGTGTGTTCTACTTTAACTGGTATTTTTATAAGAAGTTTTCACAGCCGAGATTAACTTGCTAAAACTTCAACTTAGAAGTTCAATTTGTTTGTCATGTTTCATATAAAGCAGAAGGTGTGAATTGATATTAACCACAAGCAAACATACATTGGATTTAACTTTCTGCATACTGCAATGGCCCTGGAATCTTTTTTTCTAAAATAATTATTAATAATCCTTAGAAAACTGGTAATGTATGAACAAAGCAGGCTTACCCTTGTCTTTGTGGTGTGTTAAAGTAGACCACAGTTTTGTGACAGCTGCTTTCCTGACCACAATGGGTGGGTGGAAGCTGCCTTCCTGAGCTTATTAGCCTTAATTTGGAAGTCTTTTGAATTGAAGTGTCTCTCTGACTGCCCTCCTGCTCACTACTAGTGAAACCACACAGGAGTCTTTGCTTTAATTAATTAGGGTATAATTAAACAGCAGGTAGCAGGCAGAAGCCTGAGAGTCACTTCCATCTGTTCCATGGGGTCTCGGGATGACAGCTAGAGGCCCTTCATGCATTTTACCTTAAGCAGTTTTTGTATTTTAATTTCCAACTATCTCTTATAAATTGCTCTTATAATTTCACTTGATAATTTAACACTTCAAATTGGAGTCCCTCCAGCACTTACCCTGAAAATATACAAAGAGGGTTATGAAGGCGAAGAGAACATTTAGATCAGCAAACACAATTAAAAATATATCATATATTTATTAATGTGAAGTAGGGGGTAGATGCCCTTCCATAAAAGCAATCAATTTTAATTTAAGGACAGAGATGATTTAAAGATACGGGGCAGGTTGACAGTGCTTCAGAATCTGGATGATGGCTTGGGCTTCAGAGAGGCCTGGAGTGTTAGATTGGTTTCCAGTCTGATCTGAGTCCTTGAACTTTCAAAACCAGAATGTAAAAGCATTTGCTAAAAATATTGCTTTAAAATATTTCTAAGACTCCAGAGTAAAATAGTAATACTTTGTACTCAGATAGTAATACACTTGATATTTCTACATTTAAAAAGTCAATCATATTTCTTCAATGAAATCATGTTTCTTGTGGAGCACATACCTATTGGATTCATTCATTTGTCTCTACATGTATACAGGAATGCTCAATCAATATTTGGTTATCACCAGCCATTCAATAACCTGTTTGATTTTCTTAGCCACTGTATGAATCTCACATTGCTCCTTGGTGGCCGCACGTTCAAATCTACAGAAGGCTAAATCTTTGAACGATTGTTAAGATTGCATTGTGATAATGTTCAGAAGTACAACTGGTATGCTCAGACTTGTCTTCAGGGTCCTTATGCTTCAAATAGAAAGGCTGGCTTTGATGAATGGGGTGTGTGACATATGAGGAAATATGGCAAAAACAAAGAAAATCCATGCATCCAAGTGTGTGACATAGGCTTGTTTTATCTGAATATTAGGAAACTAAACAATGAATATATTACAATTATTATCCATTTAACTCTAGCGTTAACATTAGAAGAATAAGAATAGATATAATTACTAAGTTACCACCAATTTCATTGATTTAATCAGTATATTTTAATTGTATGGGGGATAAACACAAAGTACTCTATACTTAAGGTATTTTAAAATCTGTTATTACTATTAGTTGTAGTGTATTCCTCATTATTTAAAACAATTTTCAAATATATTTTGATCATATTTTCTTTCCCAAGTCCCTCCATATCTTCTCCCCATCCCTACCCACCCAACTTCAAGTTCTTTCTTAAAAAAAAAGGAACAAAAATCCAATATAAAACCACATTCCGAAAGAAAAAGAAAAAACTGATATAAAATACTTTGGCAACATATCATGTATATTGTGAATAGGTCAACAGTACTCTCATAGAAGGGTTTTATCAAGACAGGTCGGCCAGTAATTAATCTTTCTGTTGGGGCAATCGCAGCAAGTTAGTTGAACATGGTTGGTGTGTGTGTGTGTTGTAGGTGAAAGAGAGAGGGAGAGAGAGGGAGGGGGTTGGGATTCACTTTGAACACAAGAAAAGAAATAGGTGTGATAGTATGCCAAAGTTGATGATGTAAGCAAGTTCCTGAGGTACACATCACACCAGCACTTTCACAGGACATGCCAATGCTTTTTAAACCACTGTAGATTTCATCAGTTTCCGTCTATACACAAAACGCGATGTGAAAAACACCACCTTTGGCTTAAGTAAGATTTTTCTTAGCTCAGATGAAGAATTTACTTTCTATCATGCATAGTTTTCTTTCCAGGAAGCATCAATGCTATTGAATTAATGCAAAGAAAGATTAGAAATTTTTAGTCTTCCTGCCAGCAGGTGAACACAATAAGCTTTGGAACAATTAATGGTTTCAATGCTTTTATATTTTGCACTGTCATTTCTAGAATAGCAATTTATAGTGCCAGCTGTTACATCCTTGTAGTTGGCCACTACCAGTTGCCTTTCTGTTAATGTTGACATTTTTGCAGCCCTGGGCTTTTTCTCCATTTCCCTCTCTACTCTCACCCATCATTAATACTTAGTTAACTAAAAAATCAAGATATTTTATTGCTATGACTATGCAATTTGTTGCTCACCATTAAATCAAGCAGTTTCCATCTCACTGGAAAACATTTTTGGCTCTTCCTTTGCACATAGTTTGCCTTCTATTTTTTGTCCCGTCTACTTTAGCAGACTAAAAAATATATATATATATATATATATATATATGTATATATATATATATATATATATATATATATATACTAGCTTGAAACATTTTGTATTCTAAGTACTATTTTTCCATCCTCATTTGTTTGGGATTGCAGAGTTGTTTGACCAATACAACCTTACAACTTTTTCATTGATTTTTATTTTTAATTTGGGAAACCATCTATTAAATTTCTAAAACATCTTTTCTAATTCTATGGCTCTTGTATTCATGAAACCCCTGATAAACATTAAACAAGCCCCTACTGAATCCTAAACACCTGAGATTCGATCCTCCTCCCCCACTTTGAGCCTAAAGCTCACAGATTTGCTCAGGCTGTTTGTCTCCCAAGCCACAGGAATCAGTTCTTCCTTCCTTCTGTGGTGCTGGGTTTACAGGGTCTTCATTACCTGTCTTTTTCACACAGATTCAGGGGGTTCGAACTCAAATCTTCCGGCTTGTGCAGCAAACATCTTACTGAATGAACTATCTCCCGGACCTTTTTTTTAATTTTATTTATTTTGCTTAAGCAATGCCAAAACAGAAGTTTCCCTTACATTATTTTCATAAATACCTGGTTTTGGCTGGCTTCCCCCTCCTGCCCTCACCTCCTTGATCCCTCTCCCTACATGAATAATCACACCCAGAATTCCCCTTTCACTTTTGTGTCACAAGAGTTCATTACCACCCTCCACATCAACTTTAAGATTCATTTAACCTTTCTCACAGAACTCTTTCTATCCACATTCATTCCCACATGAATAATAAACACACTGACACACACATACATGTACAGGCACATGTGCATGTGCACACACACAAGAAGCTAAGATCTTCCTAGGAGAAAGAAAAGTTTGTTCTTCTGAGTCTGTGTTGCCTTACATAATAACAATTCCATACATTTTCCTGCAGTTTCACTTTTATGTATAGCTGAGTAAAAGTCCATTGTGCATATGAGACACATTTTTATTACCCATTCACCTGTTAATCAACGTTTTAGGTCAACTGAATAAACACAAACTCTAAGTCACTAGATATTTTAAATTGTAATATTTTAGTAGAGATTGAAGTCTGAAGTTGAGGGTTCTTAATAATTTTTGATTCTGAAATCTTTGAGGCAAGTCTTTCTCCTAGTTGGAATCTTTCTTCTCATCACTAATATTTAAAAGTTGATGATGATGTAATTTGTGTGATTTGTCATTTATGAGGAATATTGGTCACTTTCTACATAAAGGCCCC
This sequence comes from Cricetomys ansorgei, assembly GCA_026225945.1. Taxonomy (NCBI): domain Eukaryota; kingdom Metazoa; phylum Chordata; class Mammalia; order Rodentia; family Nesomyidae; genus Cricetomys; species Cricetomys ansorgei. The sequence continues at coordinate 797,321 of JAMJFZ010001038.1, read as the reverse complement.
TTTTTTTCTATCCTGGAAATATTATAGTATTTCATTGACACAGTCTTAGTTTTCAGTTTTTTAGGAAATGACTCCTCATGCTACACTTCCATCCTAACTTTTCATATTTTGACTTTTTAAAATCACATTTTTATTTATTTGTGTGTGTTTAAGACTGAGAAGGCCAGAGGGCAACATTCAGAAGGGTTGCTTATTGCCTCCTACCACGTGGATCCCAGGGATCAAACCAGATCAAACCAGATCATCAAGGCTTGGTAGAGAGCGTCTCTACTCTCAGAGCCATCTTGTTGACCTGTATCTTGATTTTTTTTTCTGCTCTCTTCCATAAATACGTTTTAACTTGAGATAGCATCTTTTAAATTATGTTTTAAAATTATGCTTATCTTTATGTGTATGTATGTTTATCCAAATATGTGTCTGCATATGAAGTGTATGCACTGTTAACAGAGGTCAGAAGTTACAGACAGCTGTGAGCTGCCATGTGGGTGCTGGAAATAGAAGCCTGGTCCTCTGGAGGAGCAGCCAGTGCTCTTAGCCACTGAGCTATCTCCCTAGCCTGATAGCAACTGTTATTAATACATCTTATAAATTCCAAATCAATTCTGCATAACTAGCTTCGTCTTTCATTCTTTATACACAGAAATCCTAGTAATCAGTATACTTTGAGTTATACCCTAGCATATACACGACACAAATACAAAAACACATATACTTATAAAAAATTTTCAGAAAATAATATCTGCTCTTATAATAGCCATTTGTTTTGACATTTTATGTTGTTTTTTATTTTTAATGTGAATTTCACTCAGCGCTTCCTTGCTCATCATTGAGTTAACCACAGTTTGGTGTGTAAAAGGAAAATGAGGATACATTGTTACAACATGACAAAGATGCGCGTCGGTTGCTACGCAGAATACTCCAAATTCTTCTCTGGCACATACACTATGTGGGTCTCTTTTCTCAGTGTTAGCTGGTGGAAGAGTCATCATTTTATTATTCAGTGCAGTATCGTAGTTCACCTAAGCCTTTATTTTGGTTCTTTAATTTATTACAAATTTTCTTTTATAACTGGAAGTGTAAAATCGTTACCTCAAAGTCAGTTCCTATAGAGAACCAGGAATGAGGGAAGTTTCCAAGTAGTGAAAATGGGGTAGAGTTCTTAGTTTCACAGGCTGTGTCCATCAAGCCAGAGTTGATTTCACCACACAACAGGCAACTCTGTAGATCTTCCACCTTAAAACAACCTAAGTCTCTTTCCCCTGACCACTTCGGCATGTCTGCTGTTATTATGCTTATTCCACTCATATTTAGGCAGTAATGTTGGTGAGACTTTGTTACAGAGATTGACCAGCTCGTTTTTAAGAATACATATATATATATATATATATATATATAAAAATATGTGTGTATGTGTGTATATATATATACATATATATATATGTACATATATACATATATATATATATATATACATACATGTAGCAACAATCAATGAAAAAGGAAGCCATGACTCTGAAAGAGAATGAGGAAGGGTATATGGGAAGGAAAGTGTAGAAGGAAGAAAGGGAAGGGGAAATGATGTAATTATATTATATATACTCTCAAAAGTAAAATAAAACATGTAATTCCTTGATTATGATTTATGTCTATTATGTATCCCATGTCTCTCCATCACTCAAGACCTCACAAAGATGGAACAATAATCATACTAAATGTGATGGTCACTCTTCTGGAAAGAAAAGAAACACTTCAGAAACTTGTCATGGTTACTATTGCTTCAGACCAAAAATGATATAATGGCCTTCTTGTGACTTTAGCCAGAATGGTTCTCAGATGCCATGAGCCCACCAGAGGTATGGCTGTGTCCACGCTTTCCAAATGAGTGAAAAATATTAAGTTATGAAATAATAATCATGTAGGTAGTCCGTGACTTCTTATCACCCACCAGCTGAATTCCTGAAACCTCAGATCTTCTACAGACCGCAAAGCATCCTCGTATGCACAGAGACCGCCATGTCTCTGTGTTGAATGTCTCCACGATCACTGTTTTCCTTCCTTCGAGCCCATTCTCTCCTCTGCTATTCTCTGTTTCAGTGAGCTTGCTCAATTCGATTGTTTTGTTATCATTTTAGCTGTATTATTTCGGAAAAGGACAGAGTTACATTTTATGCTGCAATTGCTATGTTTTGATAGGTTTTTGGCACACCCATGTATGCATGCAAATTTTGACATACATTTAAAAAAAGCAGGGATAATGAACACCTTATTTATAGATAAGATGCATGAGAACCATCTTGAGGTTCCCTTTGTTCCCTTTGCCTTTATCAAAATGAACTGAAATCCTACACTGAAAAACAATGTTATGGTCAAGGATGCATGCATATGATGGGGGTCCCATCAGATAACAACGAACATCAGGTCAGTACATGGCACTATTCATGTACTTGTGGTGAAGCAGCCCTACTGCTCTGTGAGTTACACGAAGCGCACTTGACAATAGCAAACATCTATGTTGCAGGATAGTGCATTTATTATGTATTTATTTTTAATCATTATTCAGGTATACTCTTTTATCTTATAAAAACATTCACTATGAAACAGTGTGCTAATTACATGAGCAGCAGCCTCATTCAGCCTCTGTCTGTCCCTTTTTGATGATACCATTTCTTGTTGTGTTCTATTGACTATCATGCTGTTTTGTTCTTTGTGGCCCTGAGAGTAATAGGTTGTTACACGTATACAGAAGTGAATTCCTCATTGCCTAGGTGTGTTTTAGGCTACAGCATCTTGGTCTGTGATGTTTACAGAACAAAGCTGCACAATACCTCTTTTCCCAGAGTGTATCCTTGCTGTGCCATGATTCATGTGTGTATTTCCCTTCTGTCTTAGCTTCATGGTGTTCCTTCATCCTTTGCAGTGTGAAGGCAATGTGCCTTCCCCACTTTCAAATTCTAAGAAATTTCTCCCAGACTTTTCTAAATAGCTTTTACAACCACAGTTTTGTATTAAAACTCTTTTAATTAAAATCTGCTACTGATTCAGTATTACATGGTTCTATATATCTAACGGAAATAAGTCAAAGTATTTATTGGGGCCAAGTGTAGTTGTCAAATGATGCATAGTTTCATCCAATACTCTAAATCATCTCACTAATTCTTGTACACCTTCAGTCTTAACTCCATCTTCTCAAAGACAGGTCTATACATGAGACTTAACACAGACAATATTCCTCTTAGGAGTAGCATATCTGCTCTCCACATGGAAAAACTACCCATCCCCACATTCCAGCAACAAAACTTTAGAGATACTTGTGACAAACATCTTATTTCATGACTTATTTTGTGTGATATTGACAGCAAGGACTACCTTATCATTGTATCCCTCCCAAAGCTGAACAAAGAACCTGTAGCAAAAGGGAACCTTCTTTAATCTTTTTATGTTTTTCCTAAATGCTCTAGGGGAGGCATTCTCATGAACATCTTCAAATTCCCCAAATTCTCAGCATTAAATCAATTAATCCAGACTTTCAGTAATGTTCTTTCCTTTGTAACCTAAAACAGGGTGGGAGGTTGTGCGTTGTAATTGGATGTGCCAAAAGCTTCCGTTGTTCTGATCCTCCATGGGCTATGTAGACAGATGGCCAGCTGGCAGGCACCCAGAAATTCTGCTTCTACCTATTGAATGCTATCCAAACAACTAAGTCTTACAGATGCCAATGAAACCGTTACATTATATTGGATTGATTTTGCTTATAGCTGTAATTATATGCAAATAGCTATTTCTTAAGAAGTTTATATCAGTTACATTCATTTAGAACTTGGATTTTAGGATTCAAGTTGTTGATTCCTTTTTCAATTATGCTTTCTAACTTTGATTTAACTTTTACTCTCTAATTTTTAAGTTAAGTATTTCATTATGTGGAAGGAACGACTTAGTTTTTGAAGTCTGAATTTACTTTGATTTTTAAGATATCAAATTCAAAACTGCAGTAATAGACAAATACATCATATTAAGTTAAAATAAGTCAGTCAGTCAGCAAGTAAGTGCCCAACTCCTAGAGGCAGGTAACATAATGACTTTATCCACAGAGGTGACAAATCCCTGATTCTCCAGCATGCTTTGGGGAGGTCCTGGTGTTAGATCAACTGGGGATAGATCAGGTAGAATTTCCTGTTTTACTGAATGAAATTTTCATGAACATAAAGGAGAGGAGAAGGGAGAATAAAGCAAATTGCATTAAATTTGCATACACAAACATTTGCATTGAAATGGATGAAACTTCATCCACTTTCACCCCATATTTCACCGAAGTACATGTGGTCAGATGATCATTGAGATAGGACTGAAGCTAGCAACCTACGTAAAACAGCCTTTCTTTCTTTTCGAGTTAGTTCTGAGAATAGTTTAGGATCAATAACACATATTCAAATAATATCCAAATGCTAAAATATGGCTAATCTAATTATAAAAACTCAATTAACCAAGTAAAACAATAATATACAGTCATTGCTAGAACTCTGCAGAGCGACTGCAAATGAATGCTATAAAGTTTTGTTTTGTTTTTAGTATTTTGGTTCAGGCTTTTGTTCATCGCTTGACTTGTGAAGGAAAGCCCATTTTGACCTCATTAAGTCTAAAAGTTCATTTTAAAAATTCTTCGAATAAAACTACCTATAATTTCTTATTTCAGAATCAAGGCAGTAAATTTGCAGATTGAGAATTAATATTAATGCAGTGCATGGATGAATATTAAGTTTCTGCCTTTGGAATTCAACTGTTCAATATTTACTGTGTTGTTTTCCTGTTTACTAAGAAGTGATGCAGTGATATCTCCCAACTAACCAGTGTGATTTTTTTTAAATACTGATATTAAAAAGTTAAAAAAAAGTAAATCTAAGCATGGTAACTCATGCTTATAATCTCAACACTTGGGAGCCTGAGGCACAAGGCTCACTGGAAGCTCAAAGCCAGCCTGGTCTACATAATGAGGCCCTGTCTCAAACAAAGAAAGGAAGGAAGGAAGGAAGGAAGGAAGGAAGGAAGGAAGGAAGGAAGGAAGGAAGGAAGGCAGGGAGGTAGGCAGGGAGGGAGGGAGGACATAAAATAGAAAAGAAAACCTAAGTAAAGATAAATGATACTAAATAGAATTATATTTGCCAATGTGTATGTTGTTTTATTACTTAGAAATCGCAAATAATAAGGGGAGAACTATACCAGATAAGATTTAAGAAAATCACAGATGACAAACTCATGGCTCTAAAGCTATGAAATCTTTATTTTCTCAAAGCTGAAACTCAAAGTCCCTGTCGTTAAGTCACCATAAAGCAAGTCAGTGTGGAACAGAATAGTACAGACAGCCACCGAGAGGCAGACCAGGATTACTTAGAGTTTGTACCTTTAAGTCTTAGCTTTACCTCTCTTCACCACTGAACATTTCCCAAGCTAGAAGAAAAATAATTCTCTACCTTGCTTTCTCCTCCACTGGTGACCAATTAATGAGCAGCAACATCATTTACCACCTTCTTGAGAGCCTTCAAGCAAGTATACATGAGCCCTTGACATGCATTTCAGAATTAACTCGTATCTCCAATCATAATAAACTCATACACGTGTTTTTTTAAAAAATGCTGAAGCACTGTGTGCCCTGTCACTTCAAGTTCTTTTGAGAATCATCTGAAAACAGAGAGGGAACAATTTTAAAAATAAAAGAGGATTCCAGAAGAAAGAAAGAAACCACATGACCTCTATAATCTAAAACTCTTAGGAGGAAACTATCCCTGTAGCTGTAATTACTAAATTACTCAAGTGTAGAGACGCCACTTGGCACACGTTGGCTGAGTTTCTCAAGAGAGTTGAACGCACAACGTCGGAATCCACCATCCAGTGACCTGTAGTGAGCAACACGACAGCTGAAGCAAACGGTTCCGCTGGGCTGCTAGAGTCTGTTTGCTTGGCCAAATACAGTCTCAGCAAGATATGCCTGGGAATATTAATTATGGAGACAAGCAAGGAACCAGAGGAAGCACACAGCAAACCCCCAACGAGGAAGCAGTCCTGTTTCCCACAGAGTACTACAGCGCACACAGACGTTCTTGCACACCGAGCACAGGCAGGCTTGTCCTCCTGCTGCTTTATGTTAATTAGAGAATAAATAAGTGGCCAACTGTAGTCTGTGGGCATATGTTGGTCAACTGTCTCTGTCTAATTAGGTTGTAAGCACACTGAGCAGGCGCCTCATTTAAATCTATGTTCTGGAAAGTATTTCATGCCTCTGCTGAGGTCCAGTGACTGATAGGAAGGCAAGGGTTGAGGTTTAATCAGAAAGAAAAAAAGAAACTTTGATGAACTCATGCGTCTACGTTTATATCTTGCCAAATGCTAATTAAAGATTTTGGATGGAGAATGGAACTGTACTTATGACAGAGTAATGTCCTGAATGTTCGCCAATATGTATATTATAAAAGTGTATAATTTATAATAAAACATATATGACTTTCAAATGAATTTTGTTTAAATTTATATATGTTGTTTCTAAGTTATATGCATGATTTGCAAAGTTAATAACTATTAATATTCAATGTAATAGCTACTCCTTTAAATTGCGTGTCAGGGTACCTATCACAAACTATAGAGTTGGCGTCCCTATGTGAATGTGTTATAGAAATAAATGAATACCAGCACTTGGAAGGCTGAAGCAGGAGGATCACTACTTAGAGCCCAGCCTGGGCTACAGAATCAGACTCTGCTTCAAAAAAATAAAATTAATTAATTATCCATCTTTATATATGTGTATATGTGACTTTATAGTGTTTAATGATACTTTTACATAGCTACTCACCTTTTTTTCTTTCTCTCCAATTAGAATTTTCCAGATATTGATAGTTAAAACGACTCACTCTAATTTGATCTAGACATATTGTATACTCAGCACTTAGGCAAAAATTTCATATAAATCTTTTCATTTGTGCTTTATGACATCTGGCTTTAGTTACTTTCTGATACATGTTATCGTGAAAGCTAAACTCATATTTTTCCCTTGGCTCTCTCATGCCACACAATGGAAGGAAGCCTTCTAGAGACAGCAAGAAGGTGTCTGTGGATAAAGGTGACCGATGACAAAGCTGATCTGTGGTTTGGGTATTCTCTTCTTTAATAACTGTAGAGAATAAAGCAGAAAATTTTAAACAATTTGATTGAATCACACAGGAAATTCCTTCAGTGCTTATGAGAATCAGTGATCTCATGTATTATACGGCCTTGTGCACATACATACTCTGTCTGCCACTGAATTGCTTTTGGATATTGTTCCAATATTATTGTCTGCTTGTTCTTCCATAGCTCTTATAGTAAGACCCATTGGGTTTCCAGTTAAATACTTGGGCTTCCAGAAATACTTCTAGGGAACAAAGATCAGCACCATCCTGACCACCAATCATCAGGATGCTTACATTCAGTTGAGCTCCCACGTTTGTGAAAAATGAAAGGATTTTTCTGAGATTCTACCTTTGTCTTACTCTCAGGCTGCCCCTGCACTCTGGTCCTCTCTGGTGCACACTCTGCTTCCTTAAAGTTGAATTTGTGACTCCATGCTTATTTAAAATGGAATCCTATTTTATGACTTCCTAAATATAGGTTCACTTTCTCCAAGGGTTAATCCCACCTTTGTTGATCTGCTTTCAGGAATTAGAGATTTTCTTAGCAATTTGAACAGTATCTCCTCCTATCTGCACCCTCCATCACCGTCCACTACCTCTATCAATATTTTTGGAAGCATATATATGCTATTTCCCAAATTAGGTGAAATTTTCTTGAAACTGATAATTAATTGATTTATTGCAACTTTAATCTAGAATACCATATATTAAGCACCTACATAAGCACTTCATGCACATAATTTCAGTTTTTCTTTATGACACCTATTTTTGTATAGCACTGTGTACTATGTTAAATGCATAAAATGAGATTTCCTTGAGAAACGCCACTTAGCTAGTGTTCAATACAGCCAGGTTATGTCTTTCTTTCACACTTACTGTTTTACCATGTAATATATAATTGTGTTGTTGTTAATATATGCTTCCTTATGTACGAAAATAGAAATTCTTCTTTTATTCCGAGACAGGGTTTCTGTTGTAACTCTGACTGTCCTGGAACTCACTCTGGAGACCAGGCTGGCATCAAACTCACAGAGATCTGCCTGTCTCTGCCTCCCCAGTGCTGGGATTAAAGGTATGTATCCACCACCACCTGGCTAAAATGGAAAATCTTAGCTGACAAAAATTTACTCTTATCCATTATTGTGTCTAGAATAATAAATGCCTTGCCCTCTTCCCCCCCTGTCCCCGCCCCTCCCTCTCTTTGCCCACGCCCTCCTCCGCCCGCACCTTCCTCTACTAAGTTCTCTCTCTCTCTCTCTCTCTCTCTCTCTATATATATATATATATATATATATATATATATATATATATACACACACACACACACAATATGGCTCTTAACATCAATGAGTCGTGTATAAACAAAAGATACAAGATTGTGTTAAAATTTTAATATCATTTTTTTATAAAAATGAATTGTTCAAACCACTTAGAATATCTACAATTTTAGAGGTTGCATGTTTACATGATTTTATAATCATTTTAATGTTGTAAAAGTTAGGTGAAATAATATGGTTTATTGTGAAGTATCTAAATCCATTCTTCATTTTTGATGGTAAATAAATGAAGCATAAACATATTATATCTCCAAACACATAAATGAAATTTTGATAGGAGCAGGCATGAACATGCAAAAGATATAGAAGCATTAACATATTTTGTTCACTGATACTAACATCCAAAGCCCAAGGACAAATTAGAAAATTTTGCAAGAATCCTTTGCAAAATAAAAACACCACACAGATACTCTTTAGGTGTATTCTGGAATGACTGAATATGAAATATGCAACTATGAAGCTTAATCACAATATTTATATTATTAAAAAGTCAACAAAGCAAACATTTTTTCACAAATCTGAAAATTTGAGCTTTCTCTGAGAAACCTAAGTTTTTAAAACTATATTAAAGACAGTAATTTTCAATCAAAAACATACATTTATATTTGTGGAAATCGATTGGTATATATTTAATGACTGTACTTTTTCAATACCAGAGGGTTTTTTAATATGAACTAAAAAATACACAATTATTATTCCTTTAGAATTTTGATATTTTATTTTATATACATGGGTGTTGGTCTGTATGTATATCTATGCTCCATATGCATGCAGTAGTCAGAAAATGGTATGAATGTCCTGGAATTAGTTACTGGAGGTCATTGTAGTTATGCTGCTGTGGCATCTCAGTAAGGAAAACAAATGGTGTACCAATGCGGGGCACTGACATCACACTAGCCACATCCAACTTGAATTGAATAAACAACAACAACACCAAAAATCTTGTAGTAATATGATACTGTGTGGGCTCAGCAAGGAAGAGATAGAGAGATGGGGATTCATAGGTGGAATCTGAGCCAGTACTCAGCAGAGGGAACCATTATCCTGGTCAGTGCCATACCAGACAGTGGAGCATCTGAACTCAGGTGTTTTTATTGATCCAGAGCTCCTCAGGTGTTCTACTGAGAGCATATGCAGATCATTAGCAATCAGTTTCCCTCACATAAATCCAACACCTACAGACAATACAGAACACTAAGACCTAGGCAGACCTTCACCCAATAGTGCACAAAACAATATTTTAAACATAACTAAAAATGAACTTCAATAATAACTCGCCTTTTTTCTGTATAAGCCAATCAAATAAAATTATTTTATCTCTATAACACAATTTAACACTACACCAGCAAAGCTATTTACAAGAGGAACAGTCACAAAGACAGGGCCAAATAAAACCAAACATCTATCAAACTTTTCACAATGTCTTTGGACAGCAGAGAAACATTACCAATATCCAATTACCTGGAATTTACTCACGATCTTTGGGTTCCTCCAACGGCTTGAATCTGGTCTGTTCTCTGTAGCACACACAGCTTGTCCTCCAGATGGCTCCCCGCCACTGTTGCTACTGTTCTTGGTGGTTGTCCCATGGTACTTGCATCTTTAGAAAGCTTGGGTCTTCTGCTGCAACTGGTCTACACTGTAACCAATGGCCTCTCCTGGGCTCTCTTCATGGTGCCAAGTCTCAGCTTCTATGCATAATCCCTTCATTCTGGGCCTTCAACTGCTGTTGAGGCTACACCTTCACCAATGGCCTCTCCTTGGCTTTCATAGTGCCAAGCCTCAGTTGCTCTTCCAAAACCAGCATTGCCTGGGTGACTCTCACAGTTCCAAGTTTGGCTACCAACATGAGATACAACCTCGTCCAGTTTTGGAAGATAGGTTCTGTGTACTGACCCAAAGGAAACATTTTCCAGATTTTAAGACAGGGTTTAGTTTATAGGAAAAACAAATGGTAAGCTTATCTTCAGGAAGGGTTCCCTCATGGGGTGGAGTTCTCATCACCATAGCTGATGTGTCTTGTCATGACTGCCTTACCTCACCAATATCTGGACAGGTTTGCAGAAAACAAAATAAAATAGATTCTATGAGGTCTGGAGTTTCATTTTCATTCTTACTTGCCTCCACATTGAATGTGGCTGGTGTGATATCAATGCCCCACACTGGTATACCATTTGTAGTTGTTATGCTGTTTGGTGGCTCAGCAAGGATGACATGGGGGCATTTTCATAAGTGGAAACCCTGCTAGACCTAAGCAGAGGGAACCACTGTCATGGCAAATGCCATATTGGACAGTGGAACCCCGAGCATATGATCTCAGATGTTTTTATTGATCCAGAACTCATCAGGTGTTCTACTGATAGCATGTGCAGATCCTGAGCAATCAAACACCACATAAACTCAACACCTTCAGACAATACAAAATGCCAAGGCCTAGGCAGCCCCTCACCTGATAGTGCACAAAACAATTATTTTAAACACAACTAAAAATAAACTTCTACAACAGAAGGTTGTGAACTGCTCTTAACCATTGAGCCATCTCTCCAGCTCCACAACTATTATTCTTAAGTACCATATTCGTACTTAATAAGTTTTAAGTGATTTGCTTTGCAAATGGTAAAAACAACACTGTAAACTATCACAGTGAAAAGTAAAAGCACTACCACTTGGAAACATAAATGACTTTCTTTTCTAATTACTAAGACATATCCATTCAATATCAAATATCAAATTTCTATGAGACAAACCAGACAACTCTTATATAGGAGTGGAAAACCCTGCTTTTCATCTTTCAGTGTTCTGCTGATGCTACATATGAAAAGAAGTGAGATAAGGAAGGTGAAAATGATCAGGTTGTTTCAAAGTTATCTTTTTAAAGTTTTAGAAATGTTTTATTTTGTAAATGTTTAGGATAGTAAGAGACAGTTCCCAAAATTAATGATAAGCCAGGTACCAGGCAAACCATAGCTGATTATCCACGTGGAGCAACCAGAACCTCTGAAGCTACTTGCCTTCTCTTTCCTTTTTCTTTATTTTCTTACCTGTGAGTGTGTGTGTGTGTATGTGTGTGTGTGTGTGTGTGTGTGTGTGTGTGTGATGACAATTTTGGATTCAGGACTGGTTACTGTGTTTTTGTCAAGAAGAATCTTTCCCTCCCCTTGGATTATTGATCCAACAAATAATGCCTTAGGAAGTAAGCTATGTGTGGCAAAAACAAGCAAATATAATGAGACAGTATTTTTGAAATGTAATTTACTAACTCATCTTACACCTCTAAATGGCCCAAAGTGAGACTGCTAATCATTACATCAAGCTTCAATATTCGTTCCTATTAGCTCATCTCAGAAAGGGTGCTCAGAACAAGGTTCATTCAGAACAGAGATTTTGATTGTAACTATTTCCATATTCCAAACAATGGTGTTGGTACTCAGTATATGAACACGGGCAAACAACATAATGAAGCCTTTATGAGATCGTAATCCTGATATTTGAGTAGGGTAAAACAACTGAATATTTAAGAAACCTAAAAAGGTAGGAAATGTTTAAAAAAGTAAATAATAGAATAATAGAATGTATTTTATATTGTTAGAGCTAAGAAGAAAAAATATCACCCAGAAAATTATTAAACTGAATTAAATAAATTAATATTTGCCCTTTCCATTCTTTGTTACTTCTCTTTTTCTTTTGCACATTACCTAGTGCGAATTTGCCACTACAGAGAAAATTTGGCATGCTTTCTGATGAATGAAACTGTTTGCCTTATAGATAAATTATATGATTATTAAGCAACTCAGAACCCTGAAAAAAATCTGTTGCTAGTAAACTGAGTCTAAACATCATAGCTCTTTCTCATAAGGATTTCAGCAAACTTGGTAAAGTCATCTAAATGTGAATAATATTTTAACTGACTCGCAAAGACTGTCTGGAGGAAAATAAAGAGGCTCATTTCCTCGCGGAGGCTGATGAATCAATTCATCCCCGAGGCAATGATATTAGTATGTCACCTCTATGAATCTTCTTAGGTGACTTAGTGTATTTATAAAAAATAGTATAATCATTCCTTATTGATTACACTAGGCAATATTAAAATCAGCATCTCTATTCAATTGTTTAATCCAATGAGAAATAATAGGAAATACTAAATATTGGCTCTTTTTAAAGACAAAAATACCACTCAAATGTTGGCTGGTTAAAAAAAAAAATCTCAAAGGGAAAGTTAGTCTTAATTCTTTATGAATAGTTTCAATGCTTGGTGAACGATGGGATAATTAGGCCATCTACTGGTAAGTAGCAAACAGGCGACTTACACATCCAAGCTCAATAAGAGATGGCCTTGGTGGTGCATACACCTTGGGGAGTTGATTGGCAGAAGAGAATTTTTTTCCCTTGTCCATATTAATTGGTGTTCTTTGATTTTAACATTTGAAGTCACAGTAACTTAGCTTCATATGTTTCAATAAAGTTCATAGAGGTGGTGTTTGCAAAGTAAATGTAATACTTGCATCATTTTTAAATACTCACAGATATTTATTAACAGTCTTCTATGAGCAAAGCAGAAATTTAAACATTAGAGACTCATCAATATTTAGGACATCTTCCCTACACTCACCAAATTCCTACCCAAGATAGAGTAAGTCTTTAATTCAAAAGTAAAAATCTTAACAATAAGTTTTTGTTTTGCTTCGTTTTGTTTTGTTTGGTTTTACAAGTAATAGGGAAAGAAACTTACCTACTACAGAGTTCCATAGTTTATAGTCTGTGGGGAGATGAGAGGGTTCACTTCGGTTTCTAGAACAAAAATACAGAATTGTTGAATCTTCATTCTGGAAAATACTTTTTCTGTTATCAATTAAACTCAATGAAAATGAATAAAGGACAATAAAATGCATGTCAGAAGATTCTCAACCCTTGTAAATTTGATTCTAACTCCAAATTGCTTCTGAAATTGCTATAATTCGTGGAAATAAAGATGATAAATCCAGCAATTATGTATTTTTAAAGCAGACTTTTTTGTCCTTCAAGTAACAGATTGACTCTTTTTAGTGGAAGGAGTGAACAGGCTTTCCCATGTCACCCTGAGAACACTTTTCTGGGCTCTGGTGCTGCTGCTGAGGTTTTTGTTGATGTCGCTGAACCTGCTCTCAAGGTTTGTTGGGGACTTCCGTTTCCCAGAGACTTTAATTTGTCATCATTCCTTGGATACACACACACACACACACACACACACACACACACACACACACACATACACACACCATTAGAAGTTCATTTCCAGTTCACAGAATTCTGCAGCAGAAACAAATTATCTAATTAATAACCAAATTGCCTAATTAATACACAAATCACCTAGTAAATATCATCTCCAGGACCATTTCATTTTGTTGCTGTCACATCTTTCTTCGTGGAATTCTTCACACTCTACTCCCTGCTCCTATTTCCCCCTCTCTCCCTATTCAGAAACAATTCACGTGTCTGCAATATAAATTAATAAATCTCTTTTATTCATTCATTTAAATGGCATTAAACTCATTGCAAATCTTTATTGTTTGACTACAATGTGCTTGACTGTCTTTGAGCTTCTGGAGTCACCACAGTAAGCACACTGAGAAGAGAAGGAGGAGGTGGGACACCCCCCCAAAGAATTTGTCCCTTCAGTCACATTTATGTATTCAAAGGAAAACTAGTTTTCAAGAAGCATCAATCTTAAATATTCTCTGGATTGTGTCTGCAATTGATAAATTAAGCATATGAGGCATTTACTTTTAATGACTAGGGTACTGAGGTATAAAAGATAACAGTTGCCAGAGTTACTTTCTTAAAGAAAAAAATATAAGGATTTCAATTGACCTACATTGCTTATAAGGATGTTAGCAAACATCTGTTGTAGTTTTCTGCAGCCTGCTTGTCCTTTGAGGTTGCCTGGGATACAGGAATAAGAAGACAAAGCCCTCACAGCAAATACTTCAGGCTCATAAAGAGACCTTAGAAAATCAGCCCAAGGTAAGAACATCTGCCTTGGTTATTATGACAATAGACATAGAAGTTGGATACTGGTGGAGAAATTGCATCATGGGTAAGTAGCACTGCTCTTCAATACAACTGAAATAGTGTCAAGATGATTAGGACCTATGAGTTTTAATGATGGGTAATGCTATAAGACATTGTAAGACACCAGGCTAGCGCTAGCCTGAGCTGTCAAGTGAAAGAGTTGCCAAAAGTAAGATGTTACTTTTCCAGGCCTGAAATTACTGGCCATTCTTAGCACGAGTAAAGGAGACACACTGACTGGAAGAGATGGGAGACAGCTTAGAGGATATCTAAAGGTTTATGCTACGATTAGTAAATAGCCACCCTGTTCTGGGTCCCAGGTTTTTATATGGTAGAGATGATGTCACTATCAACTTCTTGAAGTGCTTTCAAAACTCAAGGAATGTAATCCATGGGAACATACTTTGTGTTCCCTAAAGGATAATACAAAAGTAAAACTAGTACGCATCAGAAAGCTCTTTTGTACTACTAATTCACAAATGTACCCAAATACTGACACTTTAATGTGAAAATAAAATTCAAATTATTTTATTGATAGTTACTATTAAGTAAATTATTAGCAAAATTTTAAGTACTTGTACTTGTGAGTGTGTGTGTGTGTGTGTGTGTGTGTGTGTGTGTCTGTGTGTGTCTGTGTCTGTGTATAGATAACCCATATAAGAGTCAAAGCTACTTTCACTTTGAAGTGGGATAAACTACAATCTATAAATATTTCCACATTTTCTTACTTGCACACTGTGACAGGAGTTGGCTACCATGCATCTGTAAACATAAGCAGAAATCCCATAAGCAGAAATCCATTCATGAGTTTTGAATACTTCCAAGCTAACCTGGTTCTTTAGTTTTATCTACATGATTTAATGCATTATAATCTATTACAGTTCCCTCATTTTTATCAGTCTTCTCTGCTATTTTTCTTTGAATTTCTAAAATATAAATTGCTAAAACAATGCTCATTTTTGTCCATTTCATGAAAAATACCCTTATCCTACGAGGTTCAAATCAGACCATTTTCAGAGTTAAGCCACCTGCAAATTTCCTCTTAGTATTGGAACATTCCCTTCTATGTGAACCTTCCAATCTCTAATAATCATTTACCATTAACTTAGAACTATTTTATAACTGAATGTCCATAATGACTAGAAGGTAAAGGTATATTTGATGTATCGCCCAGCATCTCTTGACTCTGCCTAATATCTAACCCGTTAACTACCTTTTAGTAGTTAACAACTAAATACACGTTTACACTAACTAACTAAACAACCTATCTAACTAAACTAAACTTAAACAACTAAACACATATCTATTAATGCAACAAAAGATAAAATAATCTTCAAGTTTGATAATACTTTTTTATTTGTACACTTTTGTGGAAACAGAAGCAAAAGGCTATGGGGAAAGATGTTGTGGCTTCCAGATATATTACTTTCCTCAGAACATTCTTGGTGTTTTTCCCCAACAAAGAGAGAGGAACTACTGAAACCTAATGATGGTAGAAATTGATGAGAATCAAGGGTATGGTAATTAGCCTTCTCCTTGAGGCTAGTGGTCAGTCTAAATGAAGTGATTAACAAGATCAGAGAGAATCAATAAATTTATTCACTAGGCAACCAGATTCTAGGTGTTGATTTTTAAGAAACAAGTTTGTTTTAAGAAATCAACCTGACAAGGTACAGTTTTGATACAAAAATATTGATCCTAGACGATGAAGAAGGTGAAGAAGCTATGTCATAGACTATTTCAGCATGTCGTCATAGAAGTCCTTTAAATACAATTAATAACAGAATGCACAGTGTATTAGGTCGTGCAAAGAGGGGGAAGTCAACAAAACAAGTTCTGAGACTCATAAAAGGAAACAGACTTGTAATAAGAGTGAAATTGACTTTAACTAGCATACTTTGCAGTTGTAATCTGGACTTGAAAAGTATTTTCACACATGAATTTGTTCTAGAGAAAGAGAAATATAAAAGGAGGAAGAAAGGAAGAAACATTGATTATGATAAAACTAAGCTTCTAATTATCCAAGGCTCCAACTTTTTTGTAAACCAAAGCTTTACAAAAATATGTGCTTTCAAGTAATTCCCATCTTCTTATGTATGCCGAATAGGTCAGTTGCTCATAAAGATGCATTTACTTTTGATTAGTTTCTGATTCCAGTTTCAACAGTCTTGAAAAGTATCTGTCACGAAGTGCATGCTGCTCATATACGTATTCCAGTGACATGGAGCCAGATAATTGACTGTTTCTCCTCTATGCAAACTTCTAAGAGATAAAAAATTGAAAATTTCATCAAAATATTACTTTCCCTAAATAGGGAAATCATTAACTTTTTAACTAGTCAGAGTACCATGTAGTCACATTGGTGGATAAATCGGAACAGGGCCCACACAGGTTCAAGCCAGATGGGGTCCCAGTGCTGAGAAGGGTAAGTGGACACAAGCTTCCATCTCTAACTGGATATGTTATAGACAATGGAAGGGCAATCAATACTTAGAATTCAAATCAGAATCTCCCATGACCATAAGAAAGAGGCAAATAAACACAAATGTTTACTTGGTGCCTTTGTCCCATAATTTAAGACTGTAAAATAATACCGAGATAGCTATGGCTATTTTTTTATGGTCACGCTAAGACATACTTGAGAGAATGTGTCAGGTGTACCATGAGAGAGGGAGAGAGAATCAGAAAAAGCTGCCAAGTGTGAAGTGATGCCCACCATTGAGACCTAGAGTGGGTCTTCTCTACCTTTGTTCCATGATGCTATCAAGCAGAGATTTCTATAAATACAACAAAGATTGGGTTTTTTTTAAATTTCCTTATCCAATTAATTTTCCACCAGCAGAGAAAATGAAGGTGACCTAATTATTTTGTTGAGTTCTTCATTCCCTCTCTCTCTCTCTCTCTCTCTCTCTCTCTCTCGCTCTCTCTCTCTCTCTCTCTGTGTGTGTGTGTGTGTGTGTGTGTGTGTGTGTGTGTGATTGCTGGAAAGAAACTTCTTCCTAAACAATACGTTCCCTAACTCGATGCCATGTGCCTCATTCAGAACAGGGCTACAGGAAAGACACACAGAGCAGTTTTATGTACGTAGACACTTGATCCAATAGACTGGTAGTGAGCTCTCTGTGTGTACTTGTGTCCCCTGAGTTGGTGAGCAGTAGGCACCCGACAGCTATTGTCTTTAATTCACAAGTTTTAAGTTGGATTTGATCTTTCATTTTATACATATATAAATGGCATTCTGATTGCTACATGCCTTCACACTCCCTCTAATCTATTTCCCACCCCATTAACTGCCTTCTTCCTACAATTCCATTTTAAAAATTCATTTATCTTTTTTTTTTTGAGATTTCGGTGAGTTTAACCAGGATCACCTGTCTGACCATGGGCCTGGAAACACCCATTAGAACCTTATGGGCACTTCAGTGGGTACACAACTGAAGACAATGTCCCTCCCAATCTGTGACTTGTTGTTCATAGGTCAAGTCTTGTATACATCCACTGGAGGAAGTCACAGCTGCTATGTAGTCATGACTTCATGGACTCTGCCATTCCCAGAAGTGAGCATTTCACAGCCTTTCTCTTTTTACATTTTTTCAATCCACCATTCTTGCAGTCATCACTGAACCTTAGCATACTGTTTAGAACTGAGAAATGAACTACCATTTCTTTTTAGAGCCTTGAGCATCTACCCCTCTGTATATTCACTAATATTCATTACAAGGAAAGGCTTCACTATAGTTGTAAGTTGCTGTGGCAGCTCAGCAAACAGGACAACAGGGAAGTGTTTTCGTATGTGGAAACTCTGCCAGACCTCAGCAGAGGGAACTACTGTCATGGCCAGCACCGTACTCAACAGTGGAACCCTGAGCATCTGAACTCAGGTGTTTTTATTCATTCAGAACTCCTCAGGTACAGATCATAAGTAATCAAACATTCCCCATGGAAATCCAACACCTGCAAGCAATGCAAAAGGCCAAGGCCTATGCATCCCTTTTTTCCAACAGGGTGCAAAAACAATTATTTTAAACACAACTAAAAATAAACTTCCACAACACTTCACTGAATAAGGCTGCCAGTAACATATATCTACGGGTATAAATGTAAATCTTTAGAAAGTAGTTTGGCATCACGAGAACTTAGCAATATATTAGGACTTAGCAATAATAAGTTTTCCCCTAGGGCCTAAAAACTCCAGCGTAAGTTCTTCTTCTTTTTACTCGTTTACAGTATCAGGTATACAATTTCTCTGTGTGTGAATACCAAATCCAATCAGAAAGTGATAGATTTCACCACTACCAGTTGTGTCTTATCATACAGATGGTCACAGCTTGTTTGGAAGACTGGTACTGCAGAAGATATGGCTAACTTATTTTCAAAATTTGTGTTTATTACCACAGTGTTGTTTTAGAATATTCCCCAAAGAGAAAAATTAAGGCCATAGTCTCATCCTTGAATTAAAAAAAATCTTTCCAAAATAAGTTGACCCAAATGCTGTAAATCCTTGGTTACTAACATGAAATAAGGCAATGGATTTGAATGTTATATTGTTAGACATTGTCCCTATTTTCACAACATGCTAAAGATTAGATTTAGCCATTGACATTGTATCAATTATTGAATATTTATTGAATCTAGTGGTGTTTGATAGTGCAAAACTGTTATGGGGAGGTTTAGTTTTTCCTTCCATCTTTTTCTAATCTAAAATATTAGGGTCATAAACCTAATAAAAAAGCAATGGCAGTGAAGACAAAATATGAAAATTTTAAGTAACTTGATTGAAAAATCATTGGTGTTACAGTTTTCCTCACTGTAAGGCTTACTATAAAGTCTACCACACATGGACTTTAATAAGAAAAATGACACAAACAGATTCTCTTCATCAAAATTGACTTACTTTCTGAATTCTCTGTCCAGGTAGGCTATGAAATTAGATTATCGCTTTAATTTATTTTGTTCAATCTTAGCAATAATCTTGTGGAGTAAATTTTGTAAAAATTCTTCACTCTCAGTATTTGGGAAAACTTTCTCATTCCCTATATATGACAACTCACCACCATGGCTGACCTTCTGCAAGACTCTAATGGAATAGTCATTCTAATAAGTGTTCCCTAGCCTTAATGTTTCTTACTTAACAATTCTCCATCCACTGACTTCCACTCTGCTTTTTACCTAAATATCTCTACTTGCCCTTGCTTTATTTAGTGCTGAGGCCTATTTCATTCTCTGTTTGCAAATGTCCTATGTGGCTATGCCACTCAGCAGCCTTCTCATGATCTTTACTAAGTGACTGAGTATCTTCTTTTTAATGCAGATACTTATATGTCTGGTTGTACAAATCCATTTGCTATGATGACAGCAATAACATTGTAATTTCCCTTAGTGAAATACACCTTAGTTTACCTTTAGCTCATGAACCTCATTTAAAGTTGGGCCATGTGCTGCAGAGTGATTCATTCAAGGATAGTCATATAAACAACACAGAAGCGGTGATATACAATTCTACATATTTTGTGTATAAATACTGGAAACAAAAAATGTGCCCAACGAACGTGTGAACAGTATGATGATGGGAATTTGAAGATTCTGTTTCTCTCCACATGCAGCCTTGGCGTGCCCACCAACCAAGATGAGGCCCAGGTGGGGCCAGCAGATGACACTTGGTTTATTGATGGATTTGAGATGCCAGCTTTTAGTCATCCTGGTCTTTTCTAGCTAAATAACCTGACTTTATCTCCTTTTACTACAGCCATGTTTAAATGAGTATCTGTTATTTGCAATGAGAGGATACCTATTACAAACCTTTTGATGTGCATAAGTGGTAGGATGAGATAGGCAGAAGAAAGTGAGTGGGGGGGAAGCTATGCAAATTATTTCCAACTTCTAAATAACACAGAGATTGAATTCTGGGAAGCATATTTTGATCCAAATATCTGACAGTATCCATGCTGTTATTTCAGGCTATAGGTTTAGAGTGCTACTGAGAACCTCCCAGGAAGGATGATCATCTGTGGTCTGTGTCCTGATGGCTACTGTCAGCATTCAGTGATAATAAGCACATGACACTTGAACTTGAATGTACTTGAGCAATAGCGTCAACCAAAACCAAGAAATCTGGATGCCATTTTCTTTTTTAAAAGGTTTATTTATTTATTTTTATTTCTGTTTATGGATGTTCTGTCTGTTTGAATGCCTGTACACCTCATGCATACAGTGTCTGCAGAGGCCAGAAGAGGGTATCAGATGCTCTAAAAGTGAAATTACAGATGTTTGTGAGCTAATGTGAGTGATAGAAAGAAAACCAGGGTCCTCTGCAAGAGCAGCCAGTGTTCATCAGCATTGAGCCATCTCTCTAGTTCTGGATGACACTGCTAACATTAGCATTTAGATCACTATTCAAAAACATCTTGAATTCTTAGTACTTAAGGTTTTAAATTCAAACATAGGGGTTGAGAATAAAGGAACAGTCTACCCAGGACCTGTGGCTGCTGCCTGCTCTTTAACAATTTTTTGATGGATACCCATTTTCAGAATTATTTTTCTTTTTTCACATAGCTCTAATTTACTGACAACAAAATTTTTTGCATACAAAGATAATTTTTTAAATATAGATTGGTGATAATGGTTAAAATTCCTTTGTGTGATTACTGAGAGAAATGATTGTTATAACTTTCAATTAAGCCCCACATCCTGCTTGATACAAACTTCCTATAGAAGCCATTTGCTAATCAATGTGTACTAAAATTAACTGCTTTACTGCTTTTAACATATGGTTTTCTTTGAGTCTACATTTAATAATTTCTAATATAATATTTTAAATTCTTGAACCAGTATTTTCCACGTACATTTACTTCAACTTTATAGTATGTCAAATAAAATTCCATTAACATGAAACAGAAGTTAACATTTAATCTAAGACCTGAATATGTTAAGAAATACAATATGGTAAGTTGTGTGACACCCCTATCACACAAATTCATATAATTAAGCCTTACTCTCAGGTTCTCAGAATAGGTCAGTCTTAGTCAATGTTCTATTGCTATGAACACGCACCATGGCTATGGCAAGTGTTATAAAAAAATCATTTAATTATGGCTTATAGTTCCAGGGGTTTAGTCTATTTTCATCATGGCAAGACATGGCAAGACACAGGCAGACATGGTTCTGGAGCGGTAGCTAAGAGTTCTACGTCCAGATCCATAGACAGTAGGAAGAAAGAAAGGCACTGGGCCTGGCTTGAAAGCTCAGAGCCCACTCCCCAATGACATACTTCCTTCCACAAGGCCACACCTCCTAATCCCTCCTAAGTAGCGCTACTCCCTGATGACTAAGCATTCAAACATAGGAGCCTATGGGGGACCATTCTTATTCAAACCACCACAATGTGTGTATTTAGAGACGGACTTTTTAAAAATAAGAAATTCTTTCAGTGGGGGAAATTCATATCTAACATTTTGGAGTCTCCTTTACAACCTAGGCTTCACCCTTGCCACTTCACACATGAGCTCTCAGGACTTCCCTTCAAGAGAAATAACCCTGCCACACATTGTTTCAACTCACAGGCTTCAAGAATCTTGGCTCAAGCCTCAAGAACTGTATCAATTCGTAGTTTTATATATATGAAAAACCAGCATTACATGTCAAGTTCTGCTGACAACTGTAAATGTAGCAGACTCCTCTTAAGCATGGATGCAGTGGCCTATAAGTGCCTTGGTGTCTAAAGACAGAAGAGTAATGTTTCCTTGAGTGGCAGTGATTGACTAATGCTCCCTGGAAGCTCTCTCTTTTCAGATACTTTCTTGGCTAAGTGAAATCTTCCAGATGAATATGCATGTTCACCCTCTCGGGTTTTCAGTGTTCCCATTGTCTAGGTACAAAATACAGGGCTTATTTTTTTTTTTTTAATGATTAATTTCATTAACAGAAAAGGTCGGCCAGAACCAGAACCTTCGAAGGCCCACCTTTCATGAACTACTTCTACCACCCAAGCCATACTTCCAAAAGCCTCCATAGCCTTCAGAATAGCACTGCAGCTGGGGACCAAGCACTCAGAACATAAATCTAATAGAGGAGTATTACTTCTTCAGACCTAATCTGAACATTTACAGGTATTGTACAGTAAGTTTTCAAGGATATTTTCAGAATAAATAAATGAATTAACAACTAGACTGAGAGCCGTGGTTAGAGAAGAGTACAGAGAGATGTCAAAATTTAAATTTAGATTATTTTCTCAAATTTGACTAGTATGATACAAATCTCCTGAGGTGTTTTACTGTGACAAGTACTTGAGAAAATGAAAGTGGAGATGAAGAGGAAGGAAAAAAGGAGGAAGAAGTGGAGGAAGAGGAAGAAGTGTAGAGTTCAACTTTTGAGAAGTTCTGAAATTTTGGCAGAATGTTTACAAACCTAACTGTGTAAAAATAACCTCTACGCTTCTTTCACATCTCTGTACAAATTATTATTTGAATACCTTTGTTCTTTTAAATAATATAAGAAAGCGAAACATGACTGGCAAAGATTTGTTTGAAGAGGATTTTTTTTCCTGAAAAGATCTTGCTCATGCATTAGACATAGGAGCTTTCTGGTAAGTGCTGACCCCTAAGGTAAGCGCTGCATAGGTTGCTAGAGTAACAAGCAGGAAATAGGTTCAAAGGTCTCATATACTGTTCTACAAAATGTTTCAAGTGAGATTATGTGCTAATGTAATTTATTAGTCAAACACTTGATGGCCACAGCTCATGGTACAAAAGACTAGGGGAAAGGGAAGAACAAGATTTTGAAGATACCACACCTAACCTCGTCATGAAGTCAATCTGTGTGACGAGTCCAGGTAGACATGAAGTGCAGTGACTCTATCAAACCCTAAGACAATGCTCCAATCAGGCCCTTCCATATTGTTAAGAAATTATGAACTCTGATCAATACAGTGGTTTCTCAGAATCATAGAAGTCAAACAGTGCAGAAGCTACAAGTTAAAAATCAAACTCCCAAAATCATGTTAGAGCCACTTACCACTTGTGTGGCCATTGACGCTGACAGAATTCAAGTTGTATTTTACTCGAACAGTCACAAGCATTACTTACACAAGTGTGTTAATGGGGTACAAGCAAGGATGTCTTTAACCCCTGTACCATAACGTCCTGTTGTAGACATATCAAAACCACTCCAGTTTCTACCGCTCATCACTTAAGAGTTGCAAGTGGTTACTAACCCTCTCACCTGTAACCATCTAGTTTTTAAATAACGATGCCTCCTTGCCCTACATCTATTGAGTTAATTGATCCTTTTATTTTTCATCCCCTAATTATATCTTATTTTCCTTACTTTTACAAAAACCATCAGTCGTGTGATTTTTATAATTAAACAACTTCAATATTTCTCACTTTTTATACTACAAATTTCATGTTGCTGTGATATACAGCACCCTGTGATTCTACTTATGGGTCTCCCTCAGTCTCACCTTGTGATATCTTGTCCCCGAGAAGCTCTTATTATTATTTAGCTGACCATATTTCCTCTGAAATCGCGGTTTTATTTTCTATCCATAACTGTATAATGTAAAAACTGAGTAGAGCGCAATAATAATTCTTCAAATCATAGATGGTAGGTAATTCGAAAGTTTTTTAAACATCAGATAAGACCTCTGGTTAACACTATGCTAACTAGACAATCAGTAAAATGAAAACCCAAATGTACACAAAACAATAAATTACTGAAAGTCAAATATAGAATAAACTGCATTAAAAGAAAATGAAGAAAAAGAATAAGAATGTACTCCAGGGAAGAAGGATTTAGGCACCCAGAGAGATTAGAGACGATTCAGATGAAGTAAACAGTGAAAGATGTGCGTAAATTTTTTAAAGGAGCAAGAAAAACACAAGTAAAATTCTGCCCATTTTTTTCCAAAGATAAACATTAGCTTAGTTGCACTAGGCAGATAAATCCTGTTTCTGTTTCACAAGAAGGAAGCCAAATGCTATACTCTGATCAAGCTTCTAATACTGCTTACTATGGAACATTCCATAAAGATGGCCAGGAAAATGTTCAGGAATGTGAGGAAACCATGGAAAGATATCTCCCAGCAATAAGTTCAGGTACAGAAGCACAGTAAATACACTGATGATATGTTATTTATATTTCATGGCATGCAAACATGTTCAATAATTTTAGTGGCATTTTCTTTCTGAAAGACAAAAAGGTCATTTTTAAATTGCTAACATTGCCAGCTTCATAAAGTACCATGAGGAATATGACAGACAAATCATTCTCAATTATTATGAAAAGTTACATACTCAGCTTCCATAAATTCATGTTATTTCTTAATTTTACATATTGTTTGTGGTATGATGAGATAGCCAATTAGCCTCTTGTAATTGTCTAATGCATGACCACTGACACTCATGAACTTCACATTACAAATTAAAATGAAAAAAAAAAAGTAGAGAGCTATAAGGAAAGATTTTACACCATAAGAATATGAAATAGTTTTTGAGACATTTGTTTATATTTTCTTGTAATTTCCAACTAGATTGAAAATAATCTACTTTTCAAACACTACAGATAGTCTACAGGACAACGCATCAGCACTAAAGAGCAGACATGACCATAGGCTCCATGGGGACTGGTTCTACTAATCAGCATGGTAACAGATGAAAAGATGAAATTCTGAGACTGGCTTTCTCGGTTTTAGAAATAGAATGGGAATCCTGAAAAGCAAACATTCTTGGTGACCCATTCCTATTTATTAATCCAGCCAACATTTATTAGT
Organism: Cricetomys ansorgei; assembly: GCA_026225945.1. Lineage (NCBI taxonomy): Eukaryota > Metazoa > Chordata > Mammalia > Rodentia > Nesomyidae > Cricetomys > Cricetomys ansorgei. The sequence goes on along the minus strand of JAMJFZ010001038.1, from coordinate 772,017 downwards.
TGTGACTGAAACAGATTAAATAACAGATGAGCTCATATTCTCACGAACTATGCGTGCTAGAACATGTAAGTAAACAGAAACAAAATATGTGAATAAGATAAAAAATAACAACCTGAAATTTTGTTACTCTTTAAAGACAACAGGATAGTCAGGCAGCTAGTGACTAGGTGGCATTTCTTATTATGATGATCATTTTTGTCAAAAATGAAATATGGGAGAAATTTAACTATGAATCATAAAATCTATTAAAAAAATAGATCAGAAATAGGAATATCCTGAAGGTCTTAAACTCGATAACTTCAGAATAATCAAGGAGGAATAGAGAGAGATAGGACAGAAGAGTGGGAAATGGAGGAACATGTATTCTAGTTTGCTTTTAACTACTGTGATGAAGCACTCTAACCAAAAGCAGTTTATGGGAAGAAAGGGCTTATTTCATCTTGTAGGTTACGGTCCAAACTTGAAGGATTCATGGCAGAAATTAAAGCAGAACCATAGAAGAATACTGTGGCTCTCTCAGTAGCTCATGCTTAACTGGCTTTCTTTGCTGTTTAATTTTATGTGTTTTTAATTGAAACAGAATTAGATCATGCTTACCCCTCCCTTTCTTCCCTCCAATTCCTCCCTCCTACACTCTCTCAAATTTCTCTATCCACTCTCAAGTTTACAGCCTTTTTCCTTTGATTGTTGCTACTACAAATGTGAGTGTACACATACACACACACACACACACAAATATTGCTTGATATCCAGAACATACAAGGAACTCAAAAAAAAAAATCAAGGAAACAAATGACCCAATTATAAAGTGGGCTAAGGCTCTAAACAGACTTTTCAATAAAAGAAACAAAAATGGCTAAGAACCTCAAAAAGTGTTCACCATCCTTAGCTTTACAGAGATGCACATTAAAACAACTTTGAGATTTCAACTCACCTCAGTCAGAATGGCTAAGATCAACAGAGTAACTGATAACAAATGCTGGTGAGGTTGTGCAGAAAGAGAACCCTCATTCATTGTTGGTGAAAAGGCAGCATCTCTCCTTGGCCTCTGAATCGGCTCCTGCCTCCAGCTTGAGTTCTTTTCCTGAGTTCCTCTAATGATGGACTATGATCTTGAAGTGTAAGGCAAATAAACGCCTTTCTCCCCAGCTTGCTTTTGGTCATGGTGTTTTACCACAGCAATGGTAACCCTAACTAAGACAAAGGGAGTACATTTAGGGAGAGGAAGAAACTAGAGGCAGGGGCAAGAGATGCAAGAAGAAATCAGGTGAATGTGGTTAAATAACATGCATGTATGAGGAATTCACAACTCACTAGTCTATATAATTAAAATATACTAATGAATAAATACATAAACTAAACATCTCAGACCATGTCTGCCCCACCTGCTCCTTTGCACCAGTTCTTCCTAATGGCTATAATCAAAAAGTCTGCTTTCATTTTACAACTATATCTTATGGCATCCTGTTGCTTTTTTTGTTTGTTTGTTTGCTTCCTAATCATTTTCAACATGGTGGTGTTTCCATGCCAATTTAAACATTCATACTCAGAAATATACTGATACTATACTTTTTGTTCTTTTTTAATGTGATACACTAAAGAGTGTATGTTTGTTTGATAATTCAAGGAAAATAGAACTCCGGGGTCACAGCCTATGCCAAAAGTCAGGATTGGCTACCTATTCTCAATAAGTCAATTAAAAGAGACACATTAATAGTAGAAAGAAGAAAATTAGACACTACTGTTTTCCGCTGACTCTGTACTTGGATAGATGTTTTTTTTTATTACATTGTTTTTAATTGTTTGGACTCTCAGCCCATAATTATTAAGAATCACTCTATTTCTTCAATAAGTGGGTTGGACCAATTCTAAAAAGAAAAAGAAAAAAAAACCTTTCAGAAGGTAGATAGATATTTTTAAGGTTACATTATGACTGAGTGGAAGCCCAGGAAAAGTTCTCTTCAGAATTCAGTGAGTAACAATAAACTTCTGGCTACTTGTATAAAAATATATTATTTTCTTGGAGTAACATGAGAGGAGAAACTGTCAGGATATTATTGTGAGTGAGAGAAGGGAAAATCACAAATACCAACTCTGTCTTTAAATGAAGCCTAACTCCGCAGCCATTTTGAATAGCTCACCATGGCTACTAGTTCAAATGTTATGCAGTCTACAGTGCATAGAACTCTGTAATATGAAAAGCTGTGCCTGCAGTTGTTAGCTTCCAAAGTCATTAGACTAGAAATTCTATGAATGGGAAGTTTCGTGTCAGCATCCATCTCTGGTAGGTCTCTCGGGTGATGTTGCTAAGCACAGTGAAAATCTTGAGACAGAATTCAAACCAAAACACAGAATGGAATGTTACAGGAATGATGGTGCATGTCTCTCTCTTTCTTTCCTTCCTTCCTTTCCTTTCCTTCCTTCTTTTCTTTCTTTCTTCCTTTCTTCCTTTCTTCCTTCCTTCCTTCCTTCCTTCCTTCTTTTCTTTCTTTCTTTTCTTTTCTTTCTTTCTTTCTTTCTTTCTTTCTTTCTTTCTTTCTTTCTTTCTTTCTTTCTTTCCTTTCTCTTTTTGTTTGTTTCACACAGTCTCTTAACTGATCCCTGATTGGCTACATTCTGTATACTAAAGAGAAAATATCTCTCCGTTATACTGTATATAATACAGTGTATAATATTGTCCTTGATCTCAAACTAACCAACTTGGAGAAATAGAAAAAAATAATTTAACTTGTCTTCTCCCAAACATGGAATATTCTGATTCTGCTCTTTGAATAGTAATTTTCTTTGTTAGATGTCAATGAGTATTTACAATTAGCTAGGGAATTGGAAGAAATGATGCGTGATAAAATCTTAAGGGAGTGAAGTTCTAAAGTTCATTTCAAATATATATGAGGAAGACAAGAAGAGAAGAGAGAGGAAAACTTATAAGGAAAGAGACGAGGAGAAGAAATCAAGGAGTAAGGGAAGAAAAACTAACGAGAAAAACTGATGCTTCCAGTTTACTTACAAGATTTCTGCTGTGATCCCTAGGATTACACCATGCATGACCAAGTCCCACTTTTACCCTTCCTATCTGGGTCTCTGCTAAAGCAGAGAACAAAATAAGAGAGAAACGAATCCTGTGATTGATAAAATGAAGCTGAAATATCCCACACAATTTCTATGACCCATTAAATATCATAAAGTAGGGGAGTTGGCTGCTATCAAATCCATCTGTATACATGAATGAAAATTTCAAGAAATAAAATTTTTAAAGTCTTCAATACAAGATGGATTCCGTGTGTGTGTGTGTGTGTTTGTGTGTGTGTGTGTATGTGTGTGTGTGTGTGTGTGCGTGCGCGCGTGCTTTTTGTTGTTTTGTTTTTGTTTTGTTTTATTAAGAGAAAAAGAACATGAAGTTGGATGAAGGGATCTGGGAGGAGTTGGGGGAGGGGAAAGAATATGATCGAAATATGGGAATATTTTAAAAATAAAATGAATTCTAATTTCAAATTCAACAAAAAATTATCTTCAGAAAGTGTTCATTTTAAAATAATGTCTTACCATTGAGAAGAAGGCATTGAATGTTTAGAAATATTTTGACAGAATGAGGGGATAATTTAAAGACTGTTCACATTATCTAGCTGGGAGGGCTAACAACAAGCAGCGATTTTTTTTTTTTTTAACAAATATCCACATATCATTCCCAGCTCCCAGACCTGGAAACGGACTTTATAGCTTGAAAGCATGACGGAAACATCTTCTGCTGGATTTAAAGGCTAGCTTCATGATCCTGTGAAAGGAGATTAGGAGGGCTGTGGGGAAAAGCAGGGCTGGACTTGCGTTCACCGCCGCAACTATACAAGATGAGTCATGGCTGCAAGGTTAGCCTAGCTCAGCCAAGGCTAGTATTGTGTAGCAGACCTTAGTTTGAAGGATTTGCAAAATGAAAAACAAGTAAATCTGCTGACATAGAATGCATGCCATTTCAGATTTGAAAGGGGTTGGGGGCAACCTTTGTGTTTGCTTTGTTAGGAAAAAAAAAACAACAACAAAAAAACCCAGAAAATTGTATATCTCCTAAGTGATGACTGGTTATTTACTTATGAGCAAGGGAATCCGTATAGTCATTACTTGAGCTGTATCTAAATTCAGGCCCCCCAGTTATTGGTCTCAGCAAATGGAGCAGCAAATGCCCCCACAAAAGGCAAGGTGCAAATCTCTTTATCTTTGACTCAAACTAAACGAACAGGACGGCTAATGGGCCTTGCTCTGAAGCCGCTAGTAAATTGGCAGTTTTCATTAACAGAGTCTGGAATGGCTTCTAGAAAAAGTAGGCAAAGGAATTAATATTTACCTCTGGAGCCAAGATTTTTCCCCACAGCTTCCCTCCTTTCCCCTGCATGGACCCTTGAGAATTAGAGGAGAAAATGAGAAGCAGGCAGGGATGGCCTCGGAGCCACGATCTTCCAGTGCCACCTAGCGCTGCCTTTATTCTGAACCGCAGGGGCGATTTTATTAATGGCTGAGTGATTCCACATGTTTTTACTTTGAAAGATTGAGTCCGTTCAATCTTTATTCCATATGGAATGCTTTTGGTAATAATTTCTTCAAAGAGATAAAAAGAAAAAGAAAATAAAGGAAACAACACTCAGGCATGATCAAATGTGAGAGGGAACCCAGGCGGCGGCGTCCCAGTTTTATTTTCCGAAAAGTTTCCTATTAAAGTCCTGAGATCTTCCCGGGGGAGACTGTGTCTCCGGCTCTCAGCATCCTCGGTTGCCTGTAGCTCTTAATCTGCTGTTGAACCTACTGAGCTTTCCCCCTTCCACGTTAGCATGCCTACCTTTGTTGTCCTTGTTCAAATCATGTTTAGGCAGCCAGGGGAAAATGACTTAATTGTCATAATCTCAAAAAATGGTTAAAAAAAATCAAATCACTACTAAAAAGTAAAAAAAAAAAAAAAAAAAATTAATAAAAGCTATTGCTTTGATTTAAAAAAAAGTCTGATCGACAAAAACAGCTATCATATTTCTCAAATCTGACAGAATCAACTAATATTTAATGATTTCATCAAGACTGGATCTACCCAATCATCTAATACCACATGTGGGAGACATTGAAACTCTGGCTTGTTATTTTTCAATTCTAATGAGGTTTTTAGCCCTGCAGTTCACAAACTTCTGTTGCAGAGAATTTCCTCTTTATTTCCATATGTGCCACTTTGTTCACGACAAAGGAAAAGTGAGAGCAAACAGGTAGATGTGTGCGTTGATGTGCATAGATCATACCTGATATGTGTGTGGTATCTATGTGATGTGTGTATTTAGTGTGTGTGTGTGTGTGTGTGTTCTGTGGTGTGTGTGTATGTGGTGTGGTATATGTTATGTGTGCATGTGTTACATGTGTTATATGTGGTGTGTGTATATGTGTTTTGTTATGTAAGATATGTGTATATATATTCTGGTGTGTATGTAGTATTATGTTATGTGTATATGTGTGGTGTGCTATGTGTGTCATGTGATATGTGTGTGTGTTATGTGTGGTGTGCATATATGTATGATGTATGGTATGTGTATATGTGTGTGTGGTATGTGTGATGTGTGATTTGTGTCTGTGTGTGTGATATATATGTGTACGTGTTGTATGTGTATATGTGGTATATGGTGTATATGTTTATGTGTATATGTGTGTGTATGTGTGGTGTATATATGTTATGTTGTATGTGTGTGTGGTGTATGTATATCTATTGTGTGGTGTGTGTGTGTGTGTGCCTGCATGTGATGTGTATATGGTGTTGTGTCTAGTGGAAGCCAGAGATCACTAAACCTGGATCTTATGGAATGGTTAGGGTGGCTGACCAGCAAGACCAAAGGATGCTTCTGTTTCTGCCTTCTTGATGCTGATATTGGCATGTGTGTCACTGTTTCAGGATTTACATGGATGCTGGGGATACAAACTGATATGGTCATCTTTGTGCAGCAATATCTTTCCCCTGGAGCCATCTTTCTGCCTCTGGTTGTTGTAAATGTTGATAATGCACAAGATAGTCAGCTTCATCTTAGTTCCACAACACTTTCCATGCTGAATTGCCAAGATAATAGCACTTTCATGACTACAAGATCTCTGACTTATAAGTTCAAATTTCAGGATCTATAAGCACAATGTAAAAATTTGACTTAACCTGCTAGCTAAACATTAAACAATGTAAGGATTCCATGTGAAATGCAAGTGTTGAATGATATTTTGCTAAAGTTGTAACTCTTGGGTCCTGATTGACAGTGTTTTGACAGCACATTTCATCATGTCAAAACTGGCTGTGATTCATGATGGATCAACCGCAAAAAAAAGAAGAGAAAAAGAAAAATGAAGAACACACAGTATTCTAAAACAGATGACAGTCTATCATTTCCTTAAAAATTATTCTCTCAAAGACTGATTTCGTCCCCCCTTCTGTGTGTGTGTGTATGTGTGTGTATGCGTGCGCATGCACATGTGTGTGTTTTCTATAACTTAGGAATTCACTGAGTTAGAAAGTGTAATGGGGGAGACAGAGTCCCAACTGGCCATCTCTTGTCACCAAATGAGGCTTCCAATACTGGGATTGGTTATACCTAATTGGGTTGTTGACCAAAGGGACCCCCACGGGAATACTCAAACATCCCAAGCCGTTGCCCAGACTGTAGATAGCTCACCACAAACTAACAGCAGGGCCCCATTGCTGAAGATAGCACCTGCACAACTCAGTGTTGAGCTGGTACCTACAGAGACCCTTTACCCCTCTGTTTCCATGTCTTTGGTACAGGAAGATACTCTACAAGCTCTCAAAAGAGAAATGTCAATGCCAAGCCAACTGCAAACTCTTCATTTACAATGGTATGTACTAGCTGAAACGTATGCTAGGACAATCGTGGCACAAAGCTTATGGGAGTAGCCAACCAATGTCTATTTGCCGTAAGGCCCACTCCACAAGATAAAACCCATACTTGACAATGTATGAGTCAGCAAGAACCAGAGACTAGATACCCCATGGACCTATAGTAAACCAATATTGTGTGTGTGTGTGTGTGTGTGTGTGTGTGTGTGTGTAGACAGATATAAATCAGTGCTTTGTTCAGCTATCATCAGAGAAGCCTTCTCCTGCAGCAGATGGAACAAATATAGGAACCCACAGCCAGATATTCTCAGAGTGTGAGAGACCGTGGAATACTCAGTCCTAAAGGCACTGTCTCCACAAATCCCTCCCCTCAAAATTCAGAGAACCCCAAGGAGGTGGGGGCCCAAAGAATGTAAGAGCCAGAGAGTATAAAGGACACCAAGAAAACAAGGCCCTCTCAATCAACATATGCAAATCTCATATGAACTCACAGCAACTGAAGCAGCAAGCATGGCCTTCACAGGTCTACACCAAGCCTTCTGCATTTATACTATGGCTTCCAGTTTAGTGTTTTTATGGGATTCCCGAGCGTGTGAACAAGTGGATCTCTGATTCTTGTGCCTTTTCTTGGGCTGTTTTCCTTATGTAGGCTTGGCTTGTCCAATTTTGATATGATAGTTTTTATTTTGTCTTATATTTTAAAAAGGGAATGAATGAATGAAAACCTAGCCACCAGGATACATATTAACAACTGAACTGTCATTTATACCTGCTGGGAGAGGGAAAATCAGCTTTCTTCAATGGAGTGACACTGGGTGGGTGTATCAACCACTCCAGGACGGGCCTCATGTTCAGGAGTAGCTGACCTAATGGACTCCACAGTTTTTTGTGGTTTTTTTGTTTGCTTTTTGGTTGTATGTGTGTGTGTGTGTGTGTGTGTGTTTAGTTTTATTTGGTTACAGTTTGGTGGGTTTTGGTTTTTGGTTTGGATGCTATTTTATTTTACTTTTGTAGGATTTTGTTGTGTTAGGTTTTCAGGGTTTTTTTGCTTTTGTTTTTTGTTTTTGTTTTTGTTTCTTTTTTTTAAGAAAGAACTTAAAAGAGGGTGGGTAGGGAGGGGTAGAGGATCTTGAAGGACCTGGGGAAGGGGAGGAGTATGATCAAAATCTATTTAAATTTAAAATTTGTTTGGTTTTGTTGTTGTTGTTGTTTTGTTTCCTTTTTAAAATTTACTTCTGCTTCTCTCATACAATATATCATGACAGTGGTTTCCCCTCCCTCTACTCCTCCCTGATCCTCCCCTACGTCCCCTCTCCCCCACCTTTTTCCTTCAGAAAAGAGCAGGCCTTCTGAGGATATCAGCCTAACACAGTGTAACAAGATACAATAAGACTAGGCACAAGCCCTCATATCGAGGCTGGAAGAGGAAACCCAGTAGGAGGAAAAGGGTCACAAAATTCAGCAACAGTGTCAGAGATCCCACACACAGTCCCACTGTTAGGAGTCCTACAAGAACACTAAGCTAAAAAGCTTTAACATATATGCAGAGGACCTAGTGCAGCCTTTCAGGCTGCAGACTGTCCCTTCAGTCTCTGTGAGCCCCTATGAACCCTGCTTAGTTGATTCTGTGGACCATGCTTTCCTGGTGTCCTCATCCCCTCTGGCTCCTACAATCCTTCCTCTTCCTCTTCTGAGGGATTCCCCAAGCTTCACCTAATGTTTGGTCGTGGGTCTCTGGTCCTCTCAGTTGCGGAAGGAAGCCTCTCTAATAATGATTGGACCAATCTATGAGTATAGCAGAATATCATTAGAAATCATTTCATTGATTTTGTTATCATCATCATCGTCACCATCATCATCATCATCATCATCATCATTATTAGCTAATCATGTTTGGTTCTACCCTAGGTCTCTGGACTATCCAGCCTCAGGTTCCATCCAGGCAGTGTCAGGCATGGGCACCCTCTTGTGGCACCAGCCTCGAGTTTGAGCAGTCATTGGTTAGCCACTCCTGCAAGTTCCGCACCTCCATTGTAGGCAGGACAGACTGTAGGTAGAAGGTTTTGTGGCTGGGTTGATGTCCCAGTCTCCCCATTGGAAGTCTTGCGTGATTACAGAAGATGGCCTGTTCAGGCTCCCTATCCCCCATAACTAAGAGTCCTCCCTAGGATCCTCCTCATAGATTCTAGGGAGTTTCCACTGCACTTGGTTTCCAAATAGCTCCCCAAATGCCCCCCAATTCCAGTCATCTTACTCCATATTCTTGCCCTTCATCCTCCCACCTTGTCCCTCCAGGTCCCATTTCCTGGTCCTAAATAATAAAAAAAATATATATAATTTTTAAAAAACATACCAAAGTGAACTTAGAAAAAAGGTGTGAAATCATGTCAATGCACAGAAAATTAAGGAAATATCTAACAATGATAAATGCAAAAGATGAGCAAAGAAAGGAATGCATTAGAAAGAGACAAAAAATAACCCCTACACCATAGAGCAAATGGTTACCACATTAGAAATAACAACCCAAAGTTGGTGTGATTCTTGAGAAATAAACACAAAAATCCTACACTTTCTAAAAAGTGGAAAGCTAAGCTATAAACATAAATTCGAAGGAAAATACTTTACGTGCAATCTTGAATTTTACTTTTACTGTTTAAACTGACAACAGAATCCAGGGCCTTGTGCTTGCTAGGAAAGTACTCTACCACTGAGCTAAGTCTCCAACACCACAATGTTGAAATTTTAGGTGCTAACCATAAGACCTGCTTTTCTGAATAAAACCTAATCACCTTGTAAATTTTAACAATCCAAAAATTAAATAGTGCTTAAAAGGGTACTCTAAAACAGAACAAAAGAAATCAAATACAGCTTCTAAGACTCCCTCCAAAGCTGGTCAGGAGTGTGCTATTTGTCTTCCTGCTCATCCTGTTCATTGCCCCAGTCTCCTTGGCTTCCTATTGAATTCCCAAGATTGTCCACACCTTCCACAAGGGGGTTTCCTGTGAAGTGTCTCTCTTCTTTTATTCCACTTCTCTACACTCCTCTCTCTCTCTCTCTCCAGAAAAGCACCCTCACTTTCCTGGACAGGTTGGGCTGTAATGAGCTAGTCACTGTAATTTAACCCGGAGTGATGGTAAGTCATCCTCTGTACCCTAGAGCTGAGAATGATTCGGCCACCACCTTGTCATCCCCACTATGTTCAGCCACACTATGAAAATATAGTAAAAAATAATAAAATATTATGAGAAACCTAAAGGAAAAAAAGAACAAAAGAAAATATGGACAAAGTATATATAGGACAAACTAGATGAGCAAATCAAATCATTAGTAAAATTGAAGTTTTGTTCCTAAATATCAGAGTGTGTGTGTGTGTGTGTGTGTGTGTGTGTGCGTGCGCGCGCACGCCTGTGTGTGTGTACGCGTCTCTCTGGTTGATGTGTGTGTATGTCTCTGTGTGTGGCTGTGTGTGTGGCTATGTGTATGTCTCTGTGTGTGTGTGTTTGTGTTGATGAGTATGTGTGTCTGTGTGTGTCTGTATACGTCTCTCTGTAATGATGATGATGATGATGATGATGATGTGTGTGTGTGTGTGTGTGTGTGTAACATGGGAAGAGGGTTTGCTTTTCACTTCTTTTTATCATCTCCAAATACAGTTTGGCTGGAGTTGTTAAGTAATAATCTCTTCCTTTATCGTATTCCTTCTCTTGCCTTCTTTCAAAATCTAGTTTTTAAAATGTTCTCTCCTGGCTCAGAAGCAAGCATGTTAAAATGTTGCTCTATTTCAACCAATACAAGCAGTCTTTCATCTCATACTGCTGAGAAACACTCTGAAGATCAAAAACAAGTGGAAATTATTAGAAGAAATGAGCGTCTTCCATGTTAGTGTGTCAAATAATATGTCTGATCAGTGTGCAAATAAAGAAATAAACTGTATCTGCTGGCTCAGGGAAACTAACTGGAATATCATAGAAAATATCACAACTCAGTAAAAGCAGCTTAAAGGGACCAACAGTTTAATGACAGAGCCAGAAGAGGGCGTACATTGCCCAGAAATGACCAAAAACAGCAACTAGAACCTACAATAGGCCTTTCTTCACAAGCTTTCTTCTGACACATTCTCCACCACAGATGTGTCCAGGAAGCTGTAATGATGAGTTAGGACTGAGGATATTTTTAAAATACTAAATAAAAATTTAAATATGCAAATACATTTTTATTTAGTTTAAGGGTAGCTAGATACATTAAGACAATTAAAATATTGTCAGAACTTTACAGTTTATACTGAAATAAGAATGAAAATTTATATAATCTTCCTGTGCCTGTTTCTATTTAAATATGCTTAAGAACATAAAAGAATTTATTACTTTTACCAAATTTACTGCCGTGATAAAAAGTTTGACTGCAGACGTATTTTAGAACATTTTCATAGGATTTTCTCTCTTTCTCTAGACATAGACATACACAAATTCAAATAGGGATGAAGGAGTGGACTTAGGATTATATGTTATATATATATATATATATTTAAACCTTTCAAAATATGAATAATTGTGTGTGTGTGTGTTAACTGAACAGTTGAAAGAATTTTTACTACATGTTGAACATACAAAAATGCCTGAAGCCAGTAATATTTTAATTTTTTCATATTTTACAGTAGTTCATAACACCTCGAGGATGGAATGAAAATTTTAATCACAAAATTCATTTATATTTCCCGTAGCTTTGAGGCAATTTTAAATATTTTTAGCACACCTGTATTTTTCCTACGAGCCATCACAAGACCAGGTATGGACTTTTCCACTCTTGTGTCCTGTCTGAAGACTGATGTCAGATTCTGCAGCCCTTTGGAATTTGAATATTCATGCTAGGAATCTCTACCTGTGAGATAAATGCTAACTTCTGATACCTGTCAGTAGATACCAACAAAACAGTTGCTCCCAAGCTTAAAAGTCTCTATAGTGTTGAGATCAGAAAGTGATTCATTTTATACAATCAGATTTAATTTACAAAATAATACTATCATGGAGTGAGACCATAGAGAGTCCTTCTGAAGCTGCAGGATTTTCCAGATGATTTTTTTTTTCTGTTTGTGGAGGCTGTTCATTGTTTCAATCCCCTTTTAGTCATTTATCTTTGGTAATATTTTCTTGACAATTTTTTTGTTTCTTCCTTTGCTTCTTCTTCTTCTTGGCTTCAATTATCTTGGCCAACTTGTAGAACAATCCAGTGCTAGCTAGGAAGTGAACTGAGGGCCCATGAACTCTGGGGGAGCCATATGGCTCCTTGGCAGCCCACACCACAGCATTCTGGCCCCTTGATGTCAAGCATCTTATGTAGTACTGAGCTCTACTTGTTTTTCCTGGGATTATCCATAATCCAGTCGCCATGCAGATGACCCAAGGCTGTCGCTTTCTTCTTTGGTTTTAGCATACACTTTGGAGGGGCTTAAATCCCAGTTTGTGGCTAAGTTACTATCTACAGGCCATGCGTCTTGCATGCACCTCGGTCTCTGATCCAGACATCCTGGCTCATTTTCATAACCCCTCAATCCTGATCTTAATTATAGAGGAAGGGGAAAATTTATGAATCCCAATGCCTATGGGGCTTTAATAATGGCCCAGGGCAGGAAACTAATATAATCAGGGAATAATATGCCTCCACTTGGAGACTACTAAAAAAACTTAATAAAAGACAGATGTCTTTTGTGAAAATAAAAATCTATACCTGCAAAAGTAGAATTAAAAAAAAAAGACTATGGGGCATGAATGTGGATGAAATCACCGAGCCCTGTGGAAGCAGGAAAAGTTACTACTCATCTCTCCTACAGACAAAGGTCGCTGAATCTAACGTAATATTAGAGAAATCAATCCCTGATATATTGGCTTGTACAAGCCGTTAGCACATTCATCACTGGCTAATGTCTTAATGCAAATCATGAACTGGAAGTCAGTAATGGAAGGACTGCATCACTGGGTGACTGGGCTGTATTAGGATATAAGGACTGTTTAATACATGTCTCACTGGGACAGATAGGACTACGTCACGAAAGAGTTAACAAATAAATAGATTCAGCAGGGCTCTCAGTATTTGTAAGGAGTTCTAGCTCCTTTGCTGACCCATGGTGGAATATGATTTTCACTAGGCTTTTAATTTTTCTCTCGTTGTTCTCGAGAATTTCATACACAGCTACAATGAAATGTGATCATATCTACCCTCCCCTCACCCGTCCAGCTGCCCTGATAACTTCACTAACACATCCCCCTCCCAACTTGATCCTTTAATTTCTTATAACCCATTAATTACTGCCACGCATATATGCACAGATGTGGGGCCATCCACTGGAATATAGGCATTCTATCAGTGGCCACATCCCTGATTCTCCCTTCTTGAGGAACTATCAATTTCCAGGGTCTGCTCAGTAAGGGGTAGAGTCTACCCCTTACTCTACTCCTTCTGTGCCAGAACTTGGGCTGCCTTGGTCTTATCCAGGTATTATGCTGGTAATCCTAACCACTATGCGTTTACGAGTGCAACATCCACGTTGTTTCACGGAGACAGGATGTCACAGAACCCTCCTCACCTCTGGCTGTTACATTCATTCTGCCTCCTCTTCCATGATGTAAGTATAGTGTTAGAGCCTGGAAGTGTGAGTTTCACCTAGTTATATACTTTTTATATGAATTTCTTTTGTTAAAATGGAATACTACGGTTGATTTGAAATAGATCATAAAATCCAAATTATTTAGACACTATATTTTACACCCTGTATAAAAGAAAATACTGAAAAATATATAGCATAAAATAATATGCACATCCATAGTATAAATGCTTATATACTTATGTACATAGAAAAGTAAGATTCCATTTCTATAAAGCATACTCGGAACAGAAAGGACCCTTTGTCAATAATATTCAGTAATTGAACTCTTAGGAGTCAAAATAGAAAGCTAATATTCTTGGTAATAGAATGTGAATCCAATTTGTATTTATTTTATATAGGTTTTTCTGCATATTTATCAGGGACATTTGTAAGTATTTATTTTTAACCTTTGCAATTTAAAGAAACGATACTTTAAAAATGCATATCTATTACATTCCTATTTACTTCCCACATTGTGTCCTGAAGTGTTGAAGAATCAAAAAATTAATTACTAGGTTTTTCCTTATAAACTCTTTGAATAGAGAACTATAAATCTGCCCATCGAGTGAAATAAACACAATCTCCATGACTGGAGGGGAACTATAAAGCTTGATTAATTGTTCTCTACAATATTATACTTTGGTTATGTAGATTTCAAAGATTGTTCACATTAAAAATTTAAAATATATATTACCACCTTGTCTTATGTTTCATCTGCCTCAGCAAGAGCACCCATGTCTATCCTAATTAATAATTTGATTATATAATTTAAGGTTTAAGTTATCTTATTTCATTTCTGTAACACATCTCAAGCCATCATTTCTTCCCCAAGGCATCACAGCAAGCTCATTTGTCTCTTCCTCTCACTTATAGACAGACATTTTTAAGATTTATTGCTAATTTCCCCTCTTATTATCATTTTCCTCGTGACATTTTTAGTCTTCCCTCATTTAGTAAATGTCTCTCCCACTTGGTGTGCATAGATGCTGCCCAAAGAAAGATGCCAATCTCGAAGTCAAGTTTGTCCTTGTGTTTGAATGCCTCATTCGGTAGAGAAACTGGGCTGACTTTTAGAAACCCTGACCTCCTTTCCAATTTCTCTCCTGAGCTTTATTTTGTAGTTCCCATTTATGGTGATAAAAATATCTCAAAATACATTATTTTTGTGTTTCTCTGGATTCTCTGAATTATCATTAGCACGTAACTACATTATAAATCTGTGCTTCATCCCTCTGCCACCCGTGTCAATTCCCCATTTCAGTTTTCAGACTTTCTTTTCACCTTTTCCAACAACTTATTTCAAGGAAGTTTTATTTCCTGGAGAAAATCTCCTCAGAAACTAGAGGATCTCAAAGTAATAAAAAGACATTACATAGATGCTAAACTGTAGTAACTGTAGGTCCATACCAAAAAAAAAAAAAAAAAGGTTATCTGATTAGGGAGTTTAGCTCATGAATATGACATGTGTTTATCACGCAAGAGGCTCTTGCATGGACACAGAGTCTGCTGTACCCACCCTCAGCTAGGCCTGACTCAGCTATTTTATGTCTGGGATTAAAGCTCAGTCTTGACCAAAGACAGTGCTAGCCAGCAAAGCCTCCAGATGAACACCAGGGGACTGCTCATTTTCTTCCACTGGGCAACTACCAGGACACTACAGGAAGTCACAGGGGAACAATCGGGTGCTGAGAATCCTCTGCTGGGATGGTCTGGGCTGGAGTCTCACCTAAAGGATTACCCTCATGGCCTAGATGCTTTACTTTAAATAAGTTTATTCTGTTTGCTATTGAAACTTCAGTGCTTGCCTGGCATAAGCACCTCTGTGGGGTGAGGGCCCATCCCCAGGAGATATTAGTGACTACTGGGGTCAGCAGCTCACCATCTCCCATCTCCTTAGAAGAAATTCTTAAACTATCCTTCATCCTCAGTTTCCCCCAGGTACTGCACAGGTAAAGCCATATCATAACCCAGATAGATAGATACATATGAGCATATACAAATCCACCTAAGAAGGAAAAAAAAAAAAAAACCTATAAATTGTGAGTATGGAGAAAAATTTTATTTGTAATGTAAACAATAAAACGACCACTAGATAGCAGTGTTTGACTAGAAATCTAAGGAACGGGCTCGTCATTCCTGGCGGATAAAACCAAGTGCTTTTGATCTTTGTTTTTGTTTTTGTTTCTACTTTGGTGACATTTATCCAATGACAAATTCTTGCATGTACACAGTATATTCCAGCTATTCTTTCTCGTAAACTCTCTCATCTCCCTCCCATCTCATCACCTCCCTGGAGAATCTCCCTTATTCCCTGCTAGTCCTTTTCTCTCTTTTTTCATATATATTCAATCTTGGTCCCTCCGCGTTTAATCAGGACCCTCTGTGTGACTGTGAACTGGGAACTTTCCACTGGAGATTGCTGTGTTCACCTGTGTTTAAAACTGAAGACAAACTTCCCCTCCCCTGTAATATACCAGTAGCCAATAATTCAATAGTGAGGCATAGCAAAACGTATTTTACCAACAGTCATAACCGTCGTGATAGTTTGTCCAACATTTATACCATTCAGCAGTTCAAAGAACTGTTTCCATCAAGGTCTTGTGAGATTGTTAAACAAACATGTTTTAACTGAGTTGCCTTACTTTCTACATATGCTAATTTCTCTGTTTTAGCACATCTTGTTTTTATATTCAGTTATGTTACGTAATGCAATGATCAGGCACAGCAGTCACTTTGGTGGTCAGTTTAGTATCCACTGTAATAGTCAGTTACAGTGGTCACTTTGGTGGTCGGTAGTATGGTCAACGTGGCAGCCATCCATAGTGGTCACTGTGTTAGTTTGTTGCAGCGGTGACTGTGATGGTCAGTCACTGTGGTCACTGTGGTTTTATTGATGTGGTCAACTGTAGTGGTCACTGTCATGCTCAATGTGGTTGTCACTTATAGTGTCCACTGTGATGGTCAGACATAGAAGTCACTGTTGTGGTCAGTTGTAGTTACCATTGTGAAGCTCTGTCATAATGGTCAGTGTTAGTCATGATTACCATGGTTGTCTGTTGTAATGTTGTAGTGGTCATTTTGTAGTCAGACATAAGATCACTATCCTGGCCACTGTGGTGGTCAGTTTTAGTTTTCACTTTTATTGTGAATTGTAGTGGTAATTGTGGTTGTGAGTGATAGCCAATCATAGAGGTCACTGTGGTGATCATTGATGTGGCTAGCCATAGTGGTCATTGTCTTGTTTATTGTTGTGGTCATTTGTGGTGTTCAATGAATAGTCTGTCTAAGTGATCGCTGTGGTGGTCATTTGAGGTGTCCACTGTAGTTGTCAGTCATAGTGGTCACTGTGATAGTTCTTGATGTGGTCATTTGCACTGTTTAATTTGATAGTCAGCCTTTGTGTTTACTGTGGTGGGTAGTTGTAGTGTCCACTGCGATGGCCAACTTATAGTACACTATGTTGGCCAGTTATATTGTCCACTGTGGTTTTATTGATGTGGTCAGCTATAGTAGTGACTGTCATGCTCAATGTGGTGGTCATTTGCAGTGTCCACTGTGATGGTCAGTCATAGTTGCTGCTGTGGTGGTCAGTTGTAGTGTCCACCTGTGATGTTCAGTCATAGTCATTACTGGTTCATTGATATGTTCAGCTATAGTGGTCACTGTCATGTTCACTATTGTGGTCAGTTGTAGTGACCACTGTGATTGTCTGTCATAGTGGTCTCTGTAGTGGTCACTGTGGTGGTCAGTGTTAGTGTTTACTGTGATGGTCACTGTGGTGGCCATTGATGTGGTCAGTTGTAGTGTACACTGTGATGCCAGCCAGCCTTAGTGTCACTGTGGTAGTGGTTTGTAATGCCCACTGGGATGGTCAGTGATAGTGGTCACTCTATTAGTGTATGTATGAGTATTAGTGTTCAGTGATTTCTGCTTCACCGGAGAAGACTGCTCAGACATGGGCTTAAGCCAGTAGAAGTCTTTATTAGCTGGCCAGTGACTATACTGGGTGTTGGGATCCCAGTATAGCCCCAAGTCTTTCTCAGATGAGCTTTTAAACACAAACACACGTGCGAGCACACACACACACACACACACATGTTCTGGGTTAACATACTTCGGTTAACAAGAACAGTTGGTCAAAAGCAAAACTACAGAAGCTAAACAGTGAGGTTAGCACATTTTGAGATTTTCCTAGAACTATGTGGACTTTGATGGATTAGGCTTTTGTTTTAGTTTTGGCAGGTGGTGCTGTCTACATGCTGAGGCTTACAGCCTGAATGGCACTTCCATCATGGAGTCAGTTGTGCTAGGGTCTCAGGGCCTGTTTAACCTTTCTCTTTTTGTGTATGGTACTGGTGATTAAATCCAGGGCTTCATATACCATCTAAATATTCTTAATCTAGTAAGAATTCATCTATGGAAATAACTCATAAGAAGTACTCCATATTTGAATTTTAGTTAGTCATTTCTCATTATCTAGTATTAGTGAGTATGACTACATTATAAACACGTGTTGATCATGAATTCACTATTATCACTGAATGTTGAAATTATTTCCAATCAGAAATAATATTGAGCCTTATGGTATCTTATTACCCACTTAGATAGTTAAAAAAAACCAAGAGCCTTTGGTTTATCTGAAATAATTGTGAGTGTATATAATAGAATTTGTCTTTCTGTTGCAAGAGTTTGTAACACCTAAACTTCAGCTTACTATGGGTAAAGGTTGAGTCCTCTAAACTGGAGGCTCTAGTGTCTTCTAAAATAGTAAGCAGGTCTTACCATCTTCACTATTATTCACTTGTAAACATCTATTGTTGTGCTTTTATGCTAACTGTGTGCATATATGTAACATACTACTAGGATTTAAGGGCACAAAATAAATGAGATTTGACACAGCTCACACTATGTTTTTAAGCTGCTTGGGAGCTATGCAGAAAGAGTATCATTTTCATGATAATTTTAACTGGAAGTGAAATGAAATAACATTTCCATGCATCAAAAGGTATATGTTCACAGAGTCATGATTCAGAGAGCAGAAGTCATACTGAACACAGACATATTACCCACTCACTAGAAGTGGAAAGTTCATTATGGTATTGATGTTTTCCACTATCAGAGAATAAGAGCTCCATAGCATCAGCTGGGAACCTGAGCATACCTTGGTGGTGATGAATCCTGCAGTCTACAGAGTACTTAGAACCAAACAGGGCACTCTGACCTGTCCTCACCAAGCATCACTTTGAGCACATGACCTGGGCAAGACATGTTCACTAATTTACAGAGGCAGAGTGAGAAGATGGCACTGGAAGACATGAGGCATTAAGTTGGCCATATTTCCACAGGTAGAGGAGACTGGAGTCTATGTACCCTTCACTGCTCAGGAACCAGACTAACTGGTGAGACTCCCAGAAAGACTGATATTTTCAGGTCTGCACAGCAAGTGTTCACAGAAGATTCTTGATGCCATATTCTAAGAGAAGGCTCGCCAAAGTAGAACACTGCTAGTGCCTGCCATATCAAGATGTTCTTTGAATTTCTGTACTGGCTAGTTTTCTGTCAACTTGACACAAGCTAAAATCATCTGAGAGGAGGGAATCTCAATTAAGAAAATGCCTCCATGAGATCGGGCTGTAGGCAAGCCTGTAGGGCATTTTCTTAATTACTGATTGATGGAGGCAGGCTCAGCTCATTGTGGGTGGTGCTATCTCTGAGCAGGTGGTCCTGGGTTATATAAGAAAGCAGTCTGAGCAAGCCATGGGGAGCAAGTCAGTAAGCAGTATCCCTCCATTGTAGCTGCATCAGCCCCTGCTTCCAGGTTCCTACCCTGTGAGTTCCCGCCCTCACTGGTTTTGATGATGAACTGTTGCTATATAGAATTGTGAGCAGAATAAACCCTTTCCTCCCCAAATTACTTTTGATCATGGTGTTTCATTACAGCAATATTAACCCTAACTAAGACATCTTTCTTCTTCAATTTTGCTTCAAAAACAAAAGTTTTATTTTAATGAAACCAAATCTAGAGATAGTAACAGGCTTTTCACATTAAAAAGCTGCCAATGCAATTTTCAATGTATTTTTGTATTTCTAAAATAATTTTTCTTTGTTTTGGTTGTGCCTATTATCTCATGAAGAAGAAATGATCCTATTTCAATGGCTGAGAAGGGATGCTTTGTCTGTTTTAAATATTTTAAGTTATAATTAGAGAAAACAAAGGCCCAGTGATAGCACAAATGACAATTTATTCTGCCTAAACAAAGAATAATATGTTATTTATATATTATTATAAATATTACATAATCTAATAATAGGCTATATTACTATATGATTTAAGATGAACGTATATACTTTTTGGAATCAGTGATAAAAGTTATATACTCAACAGATTTTAAGTTTATTTTCCCTTAGAAAAAAAAACAAAGTAAGTTAAAATATATTTGCTATCATTTAGACAAGGTTTGCTTTGTCATCCACAAAGCAAGGAAGACTGTACTCCCCACAAATGTCTTAGTGAATCACTCCACAGGCAATAGAGGAACTCTCTTACATGGTGACTCAAAGATTTCCAAAGAAGTAAAATAGTGTGAAAAGATCACAGGAGGGAGCCTGTGTCTCACACTAGAGAACTCGTCTGCTGGTCATGCAACATTCAAAGATTACTCAAAGGGGCTAGAGTGGTTCTATGAACATCAAAGTAAACTCTAAAGAATCGAATACTATCTGGAAGAAATCTCATCATTGTATAATGAAAACAGGGTCAATCGACCAAGAAAATGTAACAATAATTAAACATATGTCTTAGTAATAGAGCTTCAAAAGCATAAATTGAAGAAAGCATAAATTGAAGACTGGCATAATTATGTGAAACAGAATGTTCCAAAAGTAACATTCAAAAATTCTAATAACTGTTTCTCAATAATTGATACAAAGTTAAATTTAAAAATCAATAAAACGTCAAGTGTTGAGGAATATAACCTAAACTGGCTCTGGAGTCCAGTTAAAAATTAAACAGCACAGTAAAAGAAAAAGGGAGAGAGGAAGAGGAAAGGAGAGCAGGGCAAAGATGAGGAGGTTGTGGAAAAACAGGAGGAGGAGGAGGAGAAATGAACACCAGGCAGTTGCTTAGCAGATACCTCCAGAGAGACCTGGGAACAAAGGGCAGAGGCCATTACTGAGGTATCACTGCCACTATGGGACCCCTGAAGAGGGAGATGGGACTGTATCACCTACATCACCACACCTACAGCAGCTGATACTCTACCATACTGAAACACAGCTGACAATACCACGCTGTTCCAGACCTCAAAGCTATAGTCCATCTGTGCAAACCCTTCTTCCAAATGCTGGCTCTTTAGCCACTCTGAACATCTGTGTCTCAGTCGCTGATGTTATCCTTGGTGTGGGCTAGCCAGCGCACGTATACTTGGACCAGTGCCACAGTCTTTTGGACTAGCCACATGAGTCTATGCTTCAGGCATTAGATCTATCATGATTGTAAACTAATCAGCTCTGGACCCTGAACACACTGCCCATCTTGTCATACAGTATGGTCCCTGGCTCTGTAACCATTCAGACTGTGACAAAATCTGCAGAGTCAGAGCCAGCTGTCCAACACTCGAGATCCTGGGATCTAAGTCACTCCACAACTACAACTCCACCCCAATGGCTGTTCCACAGGTCTCTATGCATCAAAAACAAATACCACATCCATCCTTAAGGCACCTGTGAACTTGATCTAGCACTAAGGGGGATGAGCCCAACCACAGTATCTTCTATAGGCTAGGTGCTCAGGAGTTTCTGAGCATTGTGACTGGGGAACACTGATACAGATGCTGATAGCCATGACTGTGTAAGACCCTGATAATGGAGCTGTAGAAAGACTTCTCTACTAAACTAGACCTCACATTTCGTCTACCCTGTGCCTTCAATTCCACCCACAGATAAAGGTAATCTCCACAAAAACCAGTCTGAAAATATGGAAACAGTTACTACTCCATCAAATGCACAGATACCAATTCAAGGTGTAAGAAACACACAAACACAACACACACACACACACACACACACACACACACAAATATCAAGAAGCATGATGCAGCAATTTTCAGGTTGGAATCTTAAAGACATAGAAATCTCTGAACTGCCAATTAAATACAAAACAATTTTTAAGTAGTTTATGAGAGGTAAAACAGACAAAAAAATCAGGAAAATAACACATGAACAAAAGAAGTTAAGTAGGGAGATAAAAAAAAACAGTGAAAAGTGAACAGAACAAGGTAAAGATGAAAATGAATGGAATGAAATAAATTAAAGCTTCAATAGTATAGTTGCTTCGATAGTATAGTAAAGAACATTTAAAATTGAAGATGAGTCATCACACGAAATTTTCTTGTCTGAGGATAAGAAGCAAAAGATGGGAAAGAATGAAGGAAGACTTTGAAAACTAAGGAACACTGTCAGATGAAATTTTATTTATATTATAGGACATATGCATTTAAAAAATATATTTACAATTAAAATAGAATTGTATGACTCCCCCCTCCGTTTTCTCTCTCCAGACCTTGCAAGTTACTTCCTTTCCCTCAAACACCTCCCGTGTACCCCCTCTTAAGTTGATAGCCTCTTTTTCTTTGATTATTATCGTTGCACACATATATGTATGTGCTTGCACAAATATGTATAAATGTAACCTGTTGAGTCCATTATTGTTGGTTTTTGTGTATATGGTTTCAGGTCTGTTTATTCTGCATTAGATAAACAATAAGTAGCCTCATCCCTAGGGGAAGCTAATTCTTCTCCCAAAATTCATTAGTTGCCTGTTACTTGTTAGTTGTAGTTACTTGTCTAGGGGTGGAACCGTGTGAAAATTTCCCCCTTCCACTTTAACATGATTATTGATTTTGTTGGCCTTGTCTATGTAGCTATCTCTAGGGGAAACTGCTTCACAACAGACTTCCAGATATTCTGGATTTTACTACTTTTCGTCCCCCTTTCCTTACTATTTCTTGGCTCACAGATGTAGCAGCTGTGGTGTAGATATTTCCACTGGGGCTAGGCTCTCCAAGATCTGTTGGTCTCTACATTGTGTACAGTAGT
Organism: Cricetomys ansorgei; assembly: GCA_026225945.1. NCBI lineage: Eukaryota > Metazoa > Chordata > Mammalia > Rodentia > Nesomyidae > Cricetomys > Cricetomys ansorgei. Next base: position 749,425 of record JAMJFZ010001038.1, on the reverse strand, counting down.
GGCTTTCTGTGATGGTCTCCATTTGCTGTAAAGAGAGGCTTTTTTGATGAAGGATGGTTGTTGTGGAAGTTTATTTTTAGTTATGTATAAAATATTTGTTTTATGCATTGTTGGGTGAGGGGCTGTCTAGGTCTTGGCATTTTGTATTGTCTGCAGGTGTTGGATTTCTGTGCAGGATGTTTGATTGCTCAGAATCTGCACGTGCTATCAGTAGAATACCCGAGGAGTTCTGAATCAATAAGAACACCTGAGCTAGGACTCAGAATTCCACTGTCCAGTATGGTGCTTGCCATGATGGTGGTTCCCTTGCTGATATCTGGCAGGGTATATACAACTATGATTATGCTGCCGTATCTTTTTTGGTGAACTGCTACAGCAGCATAACAATTATAGATGGTAGCTACACTTATTTGTGAGTATAGGATATGATTAAGAATGTGATAAAGAATCATGCTTGTCTAGCAAAGTGGTAGTGGGAATTCTTTTCTAAAATACATGGTCTTACTAGCCCTGGGAAGCTGGTTAAGGTTTAAGTACCAGGGATGATTCTCTTCCTATTGAATGAAAAAAAGAGAAAAAAAGAAAGACCCAAACCCAAACCTGGTAACTAGCAAAAAATAATAAAATTTAAAGCAGAAGTTAATGAGATAGAAATAAAGAAAACAATACAGAGAATCAATAAATCTAAGAGCAGGTTCTTTGAGAAGACACGAATGATTGACAGACCAACTAACCAAAAGAAAGAGAGGACTCAAATTAACAGAATTAGAAAGGAACAGAGAAACATTACAACAAACACCAAAGAAAATTCAGAATATTGTGAGGGAATATTCTAAAGAAACTACTCTCCATTAAAATAGAAAATTTAAAAGAAACGGATAATTTTTTAATTAAAACTGCCAAAGTTAAACCAAGAAGAGACCAACAACCTAAACTAATCAGTTCTGGGACTTTTAACAGGAGAGGGAAAGAAATGGGCAGAAATCTTGAGAAAGGAGATAATAACGGAGTCTAGGGAGAGACAAAAAGCTCCCAGATCTTTGCACACTGGACACAAAGATGAATTTACAGTGGTACAAGATAATAAAGATGCCAGAAAGCAAAGATAAAGGGGGAATTTTTAAAGAAAAACATCACATACAAAAAATTTGATAAATATATCAATGGTTTATGTTGAAGAATTTGGTAGACATGAAAGTGAAGAAAAACATTCAAACTGCTAATAAGGAAAACAAACAAACAAACAAAAAAACCTGCCTTCAAAAAGTACCCATCAGTGTAAAACTCACTGGTAAGCATAAAACATAGTCAAATTGTTCCTTTCTGCCTCACACCCAACTCCTTCCGGCGTCTGCTATTTTGAGTGAGTCAAATCTTATGGGTAAATCTTGTTCCTTGGACAGCTGATTCTCTATCCTGCTTTCCAGGTTCTTGATGTGTATCTGATGTATATCATCAGCGTGATGAGAGGTCTCAGTACAGGTCTCTGAGTTCATCCTATTGGAGCTGTATGGACTACTCATTTACATGTCCACACAGAGTCAATTTGCAAGTGCTATTTCTTAGAATATTATTCTGCCCTTTCTCTACTTCTGCTCTACTATTCTCCCACCGACCCCAACACACACACACACACACACACACACACACACACACACCTAACAGTGTCCCACACACCCCACAGTCCATTTCCTTCCTTTCCTTCCATTCCTCGGGATAAGACATCACGGGTAGTCTATGTTTGGTTTCCCTGAGCTATTTATTCTTCTACCTCTTCAAATATGCTGCAGAATTCCTCTGACAAAAATCCCCATTTTATTTTACTTTTATGGTCCAGAAGTTCTATTTTTATCTGTTTTACTAGATTTTCTTTTCTGTCATTTCAATTTCAATGTATACAATTTTTTTAGTGATAGTCTAAATTTGGTTGGATATATTCCGTTGCATTTTCATTTTCATTTCATTTACATAAAAGTGTTTCTATGAGAGGCTGTTTAACACAATTTACTTATTGTTCTTCTTCCCCTATGTCTTATGAACATATTTTTCTTTATTTGCTTTTCCTATGACTTTTTGATCAAAGTAGGTGTGCTGGCTAGTTTTATGTCAGCTTGTTACAAGTTAGAGTTATCTAAAAGAGGAACTTCAACTGAGGAAATGCCTCCATAAGGTCCGGCTGAACAGCATTTTCTTAATTAGTGATTGATGTGGGAGGGCCCAGCCCTTTGTGGGTGGTGCCATTGCTGGGATGGTGGCTGTGGGGTCTATAAGAAAGCAAGCTGAGCAAGCCATCATGATCAACCCAGTAAGCAGCACCCCTCCATGGCCTCTGCTGCAGTTCCTGCCTCCAGGTTCCAGCTTAGCTTGAGTTCCTGTCCTGACTTCCTTCAGTGATGGACTACAATGTGACAGTGTAAGCCAAATAAACCTTTTTCTCCCCAACTTGCTTTTCATCATGGTAGTTCATTATCGCAATAGTAACCCTAACTAAGACACTAGGTGTTTTAAATACTGCAGTTTGGCAACTCTGGAAAACAGGCTGTCCTCCTTTTCCATGATTCCTTTCCATTGTTTCTTGTGTTTGTCTTCTAGTGAGTTTTATGAACTATGTTGTATGGTCTTATTGTTTGTTGTGTTATATAGTCTTACTGCCTATTGTTATGTGGCCCCTATATCATATATATTCATATATATTAGTTGAGTAGTCAGAACATAGGTCAACAGAGTATTCCTAGAATGTTATTTTCTAGTTCTTTAGGATAAACTTAGCACGGTGTGTTAGGGCTTCCTTCAACTCTATCAAGTAGATTACATTTTTCTCTCAGCTTTTATTTCTTGCTTGTAGGCAACCTGAAGGCTAATCACACATAAAATCATAGAGTCTTCAAAGGTTATTATCTAAACAACCATCCAGCATGGGCTTTTAATTTCTCAGGTTATATGACAGACATCAAGACAAGATTTCCTCAAAGCCCCTAATGCTATAGCCTTTCTTCCTAGATTTTAGTGGACTTTTCCCATTCTGTTTTTCCCTTGACCCAAGTAACGTCCTTTCAGTAACCCTTTGCGAGTACCTTCCAGCAGCTGCCTCATCACTGGTAGACTTGCAAGTTGACTGGGATAAAGGCAAATCTTTTTCAGCTGGTGTTTCAGAGACTCTCCGACAGGTCTAGAGAAGCAATGACAATTGTTTGGCAGTGCAGTTTACTTTGCCATATTGGATATTAAACACCCACAGTGAGAACCTAGCCTATGATCTTCGAGATGATCTCAAAGCTAGAGAGAGGAGAGTAAGGTAGATGAACACATTACAAAACTCTCTGATTTCAATTCCGGCGCCCTTTCCTCCTCTGCGTAAGTGCCGATTCAGGTGGCACGAGCTTCTCCCAATCTTCAATTACGTTTATTCTGTCCCATTTTGTTGGTTACTTCATTCATTTCTTTGAAAATCGAGGTCGTAGAATTTCTTATTCAACTCTTTAGTTGACATTTATTACAAATCCTGAAACTATTCTGTTTTTGTTTTTATTTTTAGTTGACTTCGGTTTTCAATTATTTGTTTTAGAACACGGTGACTTTCCACATTTCCAAAAATAGTTGTTATATTAGATCAGAGGAAGGGTGCAATTAAACTGCTCTCAAACACAAAGTGATTTGTTAATGTGGGAAGGAGGTAAAATGAAGAGTGACAGGGATAGTGATAAGATTGAGAGTGTGTTCATGGGAGGCATTTTAACTGCAATAACATCGCATCCAGGGTAAAAAGAAATCAATAAAAGACTGAGGTGGGCCTGCAGGTCACTGATTTGATGCACATTATTATTAATCTATGATTAATGTTTTCAATGCCTTTTGTCCTTCAGATATCATTACTGTCCTCAATACCACTCACTTATAATAAGGAGTTATACCCACTTAACAGTTTCTTTTAGTGTATTTTAATTTCTAGCATCTAGGCCCATTATTCAGTAATATAAGAGATACTTAAATAAAGTCCCCACTTAGCAACCATAGTCAATCTGACTGCCAAGGATATTATAACAGGAAAATTGTGCATTGTGAAGCTTCCTGGAAGGGATGGTTCCCACTCCAGGTGAGATGGAGACCATTACGGAAAGCTACAACTATTTAAAATGTAGGAGCTACTGACCATAGGGTGCCCAGCCCCAGTTGATACATCTATAACACAACTCTTACACCAAAAGCTCAAGAAACATGTCAGAAGAGGGGACAAAAAGATTGTAAAAGCCAGAGGCGCAAGAAATCTGCTGTGAGATTCTATCTTCTAGATACAATAAGGAGGCCATACAAATTAAATCTCAACAATATGCCCAAGACCTGGACAATGCCAATAATAGTTGACATGCCAATATGTATGAGGTAAATCTCACAAGACCACACCCCTAGGTAAGGAACTACAGGCAATCAATGACTGCTGTAAGAGGGTGAATCAGTCTTACCCAAGAATGAGCCCAACTGGTTATCCAATACCAAGTGATCAGCCCTATATACAAATGACACTAAATGGACTCACAGGTTGTATTTATATGTATGTATCCATGCATCAATGATAATTAAAGAAAAGGAGAAAATAACTTAGGGGAGACATTTTTGTAATGCTTTGTATTCTAAAATTCTAAATTGTGTGTCCATGTATGTGTGTGTGTGTGTGTGTTCCAGTAACATCTAGCTTTAATTTAGCTAGCTAGTTTTTACATGATTATTATCCAGCATATCACAGTTTGTAATTATTATTATTATATTATTATTACTGTTATTGCTATTATTTATTCATTCAAGGAACAAATGTTTCAGGTCTTCAGGGCATATAATTGTATATATCACTTTTCCAAGTGTATAAAATGATATGAAGTTGCTAGGTCGTTTATGATAGGCAAAACTTTAGTAGGTCATCCTTGCCTTCTAATGCATCTGAGCAAAGAACACTCTGCATCAGCCTCTTAGAAGAACTCAACCGCTTTGTATTTGACTGGCATTTGATATCTTCTTTGTGGAGAGCCCTCCTGACCTTGAGCTCAAATTCTGCTGTGTGCCTTCCACTAAATGACTCTATCTCATTTGGGACAGCTGTTGAGCAAGGCTAGGTCATAAAAAAGATAAGCCCAGAGACAGGTCGTTTCAGGGAAGTCAAAGATTACTTAAAGAGACCTTCCTTCTTAATCTCACAAGGCAGGATGACTGTTTTATGGTAATTAACCTTGATTGATTGTAACCATGTGACTGTACCTATGCCTTCTACCTCGTGATCATTTACCTCATGCTTATATGCAAATCTGGTTTGCCCCTTGTGATCATTGCCTTGGAAACTGCACCTATATTCTGGTGAGGAAGGGTATAAGAAACTGAGAATAAACCATAGGGCAGTCTGGCCCCTGTGAACTCAAGATACAGTGTGTGTGTGTCCATTCCAGTTCCAGTCAGCCTAACTTCTGATCCAGCACCGACCAATCTGGTAAGCAGACCTGATCACTTCTGCCTTTATTGTTGTAACTTTGTTAGTAAATGGGTAGTGGTATGTGTTTTAATTCACATTTGAATACATTTCATACGCTTTATCTAACTTGAGTGAAACCTCTAATGAAATTTATAAACTGGCAGTGAACATTTGAAGTGTTCTTTATTAATTTTTCATACATCATAAAAATTTTGCTAAGCATATATACATATGCAAATATATATATATATATATATATATATATATATGTATATATATATATTCCTCATTGTGATTTTTCTCAGTCTATTCATCTGCTCTTTCAAACAGATCATTAATAATAGCTACATTCTGTTTATCTGTATCAATGAAGGTTTTGGAATAAAATTTTAAGTTCATTTACCTCAAGATCACATCACCTATTGAAAGGACTGGAGTCAGCATAGAACACACCCAGACAATAGATTCTTAGCACAAAGGAAATAAATTTGTCCCAGAGGGACAAGAAAGAACAAGGAACAAGGGACAAGAACAGGGCACTAGAGTACATGACACAGCTAAGCAAGTTTTAACAAAAATGATGAAGTCCTTTAGTATATAAATATATACTAAAATACTGTAAATTGATAATTGTTCTAGTTAGGTTTCTATGCTTTGATAAGTACCATGAATAAAAGCAGCCTGGGCAGGAATACATTTGTTTGAGTTATATACATCAAGATTATAGTTCATCATGAAGGGAAATCAAGCCAGCATGAGCAGAAATTGAAGCAGAGGCCATGGAAGAGGGATGCTTACTGGCTTGCCCCTAATGGCTGTCTTAGCTTGCTTTCTTATAAAACCCACAGCCACCTGCCCAGAGGGAGCATCACCCTCAGTGGGCTGAGTCCTCCAGCATCAATTATTAATCAAGACAGTATGCCCACAGACTTGCCTACAGAACAATCTCATGGAGACATTTTCTCAATCGATACACCTTCTTCCCAGATATGTCTAGATTTGTGTCAGGTTGGCAAAAAAAGCCTCACCAGCATAACAATAATCTAACAAAAGGGATACAAACACAGAGTATAAGGGAAACAAGTTAAAAACCAGACATTTCAAGAGCAAGTCCTCTTTCTATACATAGGTATGTATTGTGTAACACGGGATGTAGCAAAGGGGAAAAAAAGACAAAAAAAATCAATGTTGAAATACTTGATTATTCTTTTTAGAAGGCATAATGGGCTTACTCCAGAAGACTGGAAGAAACAGATCCCAGAAGCTCAAATTCTCAGCTAAAAACGATAGCCTTCCAATCTATTTATTAACAGTTTCTTGGTTAATGTAACAGATTTTTTATGGCAAAATAATTACGTATGCTGGATAACGCATTTTTTAAAAAATCTTAGCCCAAAAGCTTGACATATGCTATGAAGTCAAACTATATTAAAGGCATTACTGATGAGGAAGTGGAACTCCGTGACATCGAAGCTCAACCTAACCTTTTCTCTTCTTCCCTAAGAGACATTTGCAAACTCATTAAATTTAGACTTTGGTTCTGATGACCTTCCAAGATAAAAAGAGACACACACGCATTCTCAACTGGAGCTGAAGAGGCCATGTGTCCCTAAGTAAGAAATGGGAAGGAGTACACCCTCAGTAGAAGAAAACCCCAGGAGGAGGCCAGCCTCCAACGTGTTACAGCCTGTGATTGTATGCTCGGCCATATTTACAAAACTCCAGCCATAAAATTGTTTTAAGGCAGTTCTCAACTCCGAATGTCTTTAGGAGAACAGGAGACACGGCTAGGCAGAATCTCTACAAATAGGTTTTGAAATGGTCAGTACAGGGTCAATGATACTGAGTACATAAGAAAAAAGAAAAGAAAACTTGCTTGAGAATAAACTGAAATGACAGCAGGAGAAAGAGATAGGTGAACACTTCCAGGTATAAAGGAACATGGGTTACTAGAAAAAAAAAAAAAAAGAACCATACAGCAGCTCCATTTAAAGACAAATGCTACAGCAAAGGAATTACAATTTTTAAAGTACAGATAAAATTGATTTATTTCTGAAAACAACTCTTGAGCACCAATGTGAAATAGAAAAATAATTCACTAAGTGGATAGGAAGTTGATACACTATACCAGAATGAGAACATTTATCACAAGTAAAATTCTGCTGAACAAATATATAATTTTTAAAAGCTCACAAAGTTCCAAAGAAACTGAAACTTAAAGTCGATTACTTGTCAAAACAGTAAGAAATAGCTCTTGCAAGGGTGACTTAATCACCTGGCCAAGGTACCACTCCAAGGAAGGCAGCTTACCTGGAGCCATGATATGAGCTAGGTGGAATAATTATCCCTTTAATGATATACTGTACTTTTCCTTCCCCAAATTCCTGCCCCCCTCCTCCTCAGCACAGTTCCTCAGAGCCACAGTGGGGTGCATCTGCCCACCCTTCTGAAACCTGAATCAAAAAGACACTGGTTTTCCTTTCTCTTTTTCCTGTCTCACTTTCAGATACTGCAGAACCTGTTTGCCTTTTCTGGCAAACTGTTCCTTTAAAGCCTCTCTCCCCATCATGTGTCTGATTTTCTGCCTTCACACCACCTTAAACGGTATGGGCATTTTCCTCCTCTCCTCCATTCTCCTCTAGGCAGCTGCTAAGATTTACAGCTTGCATGCCCTGGGAGTTTTTCTTGTACAGCTCTAATAGCATTTTCATTTACGTCTATTCTTAAATTATTTTACTAATGAGACTAAGAATGTCATCAGACAATACCTTTGGCTATAGAAAATCTTCCCCCAACTTGCTGTATCCGCCTCTCTGATGTACTCTAAAGAAATTGATCTGCTGCTCTGGGCTTTTGTTTTTTAGAACTTGTGCTAACTGAAGTGAGTAAGGAGGTATAGGAAGAGGTATGATATGGTTGGTCCCACTTAAGTGGAGGCACCTAGTATGAGTAGGAGAAAGAACACTGAATATTTTGGGGATATCACTCTTTGTTATATATATGATATATACCATGTATGTGTGTGTGAGGGGAGAGAGGAGAAAGAGAGGGGGGGAGAGAGAGGGAGAGAGAGAGAAAGGGAGGGAGGGAGGGAGGGAGGGAGGGAGGGAGAGAGAGAATATCAAAGATGTAGGATAGAGTATTGCTAATTGATTCTCTACTTCCATCACAACTATTCATGTTATATTTGTCCTTTAGGAGTGACTCAGCTGGGGGTTTGGAGACAAGATAAGAATGGTGTGTCTTGCCTACCTAAAAGCAGCGGAGAGATCACATACTTGTGAATTAACAGCACATCTGGAAGCCCTGGAACAAAAAGGAGTAGATAGCAAGAAATAATCAAACCAAGAGCTGAAATCAATAAAATAGAAACAAAGAGAACAATACAAAGAATCAATGAAACAAAGAGTTGGTTCAAGAAAATCAACAAGCTAGACAAACTCTTATCCAAACTAACTCTAATATATAGAGAGAATATTCAAATCAACAAAATCTGATTTGAAAGTGGGGGTATAACCACAGACACTGAGGAAATCCAAAGAATCATTAGGACATATTTTAAAAACCTATTCTCCACAGATTGGAAAATCTAAAAGAAATTGATAATTTTCTCAATAGATACCACCTACCAAAATTAAATCATGATCAGATAAACAGCTTAAATAGACCTATAACCCCCAGTGAAATAGAAGCAGCAATTAAAGTCTCCCAATGAAAAATAGTCCAGGGTCAGATGATTTTAGTTTAGAATTCTATAAGACATTCAAGGAAGTGTTAACATCAATACTCCATAAGTTATTCCCCTTGATCTCCTTCTGTTGTCTTATTGCTCTGACTAGAACTTCAAGTACTATATTGAATAGGTATGGAAAAAGAGGGCAACCTTGTCTTGTTCCTGATTTTAGTGGAGTTGCTTTGAATTTCTCTCCATTTAGTTTGATGTTGGCTGTGAGCTTGTATAAATTGCCTTTATTATGTTTAGGTATGTCCATTTTATCCCTAATCTCTCCAAGACTTTTATCATGGGGGGTGTTGAATTTTATCAAAAGCTTTTTTCAGTATCTAGTGAGATTATCATGTGTGTTTTTTTTTTCTTTCAGTTTGTTTATGTGGTGGATAAAAATAATCCTGAAAAATAAAATAATTTCTAGAGGAATCACCATCCCTGATCTCAAGTCGTACTATAGAGCTGTAGTGATAAAAACTGCATGGTATTGGCATAAAAACAAATATGTTGATCAATGTAACTGAATCAAAGACCCAGACAAAAATCCACACACTTATGGTCACCTGATCGTCAATAAAGAAGCCAGAAATATACAATCAAAAAAAGAAAGCATCTTTAACAAATGGAGATGGTCTAATTGGTTGTCTACATGTAGAAGATTACAAATATATCCATATTTACCACTCTGCACAAAACTCAAGTCAAGTGGATCAAAGACCTCAACATAAAACCATATTCACTGAACCGGCCAGAAGAGAAAATGGGGCATAGTCTTGAATATATTGGCACAGGAAACAATTTCTTGAATAAAACACTGATAACTCAGGCACTAAGATCAACCATTAATAAACGGGGCCTCATGAGACTGAAAAGCTTCTGTAAAGCAAAGGATACTGTTAATAGGATAAAACAGAAACCTACAGAATGGGAAAAGATTTTCATCAACTCTGTTTTCTATAGAAGGCTAATAACCAAAATATATAAAGAACTCAAGAAACTAGACACCAACAAAAAATAATCCAATTTAAAATGAGGCACAGATCTAAACAAAGAATTCTCAAATGAGGAATCTCAAATAGCTGAGAAACACTTAAAGAAATGTTCATCATATTTAAAGGAAATTCAAATCAAATCTACTTTGAGATTCCATCTTACCTTGTCAGAATGGCTGAGAAGAATAACACAAAGGACAACTCGTGCCAGTGAGGACGTGGAGCAAGGGGAACAGTTTTTCTTTGCTGGTGGGAGTGGAAACTTGTACAGCCACTATGGAAATCTATACGGAGATTCCTCAGAGAATTGGAACTTGACCTACCTCAAGACCGAGCTATACTACTTCTAGGCATATACCCAAAGGAGGTTCCATCATACCAGGATACTTGCTCTGCTATGTTCAGAGCAGCTTTGTTCAGAATAGCCAGAAATTAGAAACAACTTAGATGCCCCTCAACTGGAGAATATATAAGGAAATTGTGGTACATTTACACAATGAGGTCTTACTCAACTATTTTTAAAAAAAATAACTACATGAATTTTGCAGGCAAATGGAATGAACTAGAAAAAAATCATTCTGAGTGAGGTAACCCAGTCACAGAAAGACAAATATGGGATGTACTCATTTATATGTGGATATTAACTCTTAAGGAAAGGACAAAGGTGCTGTAATCCAGACCCAGAGAGACTATGCAACAAGGAGGACCCCAGTGGGGACACTGGAATCTCCCTAATAAAGGGGAAATAGAACAGACAGTGCAGGTAGGCTAGGAGAGGATGGGAATAGGAGAAAAGGGATCAGGTTTGGGGAGGTAGATGGAGGGAAAGAATATTTGGAGAGACAACCATAACTGGAGGACATTTAGAGAAGAAAGTTGAGACCCAGGGGAGTGGAAATTCACTGGAATCCATGATGGAGACCCTGGTGAGGACCTCTAGCAGTGGGGAGATGGGGAACCTGAACAGATCATCTCCTATAACCCAGCAAGGCTCACAGTAGGGGTATTGGGACACCACCCCAGCCACAAAACCTTCAACCTATAACCTATCCTCTCTGCAGGATCTGCTAGGACAATTGAAGGGCAGAACCCATGCCAAAGGATGGAACCCATGCCTGATTTGGCAGTATAGGCAAGGAACTAGAGACTGGACACCAGGAGACAACTTCTAATGATATCCTGCTCTACTCATAGATGACTTCCCAATCTTTGTCATAGAGACTTCTTCCCTCAGCTGATGGGAGAAGATGCAGAAGCCCAGAGCCAAACATAGTGCAGAAGCCAGGGAGCCCCACTGATGAGGGGGAGGAGGGATTGTGAGAACCAGAGAGGTTGAGGACTTCAGGAGAACAAGCCACACAGAGACAACTGTCCAGCATTCTTGGGGGCCCACGGAGCCTGAAGTGGCAGACATGGAACTATCAGGGTCACCTAGATGTTATGGTTATTTGGTGTGACATTCTTACAGAGATCCTACAGGCTAAAATGTGTGTGTGTGTGTGTGTGTGTGTGTGTTATGTGTGTGTGTAGGGGGAGCTCTAACCTTTCTGCTTGCCCTTGGGACCCTTTTTCCCCTGGTAGGTTATCGAGTTCCATCGTTTTGTGCCCTATTTGAGCAGTAACCCTGAGAAGATTGTTTTGAGGGGGAGGACAGATTTGGGAGAGGAAGATGGAGAGAGTTGGGAGGAGTGGAGGGAGGGGAGAAGGGGTGTCAGTAAATATTGTTCCAGAGAAGAAAAAATAGATAAGTAAAATAAAAAAAAAGAATGGTCTGTCTAAAATTCCTTATTCTGTGCTGCCTGATGGTGGTGTCACTGTTGTCTTAACCATGTTGTCAACGTGATACAGCCCTAGAGCCATCTGGGAAGAAAGTCTCAGTTTAGATCAAGTCAACATGGATACGCCTATGGGGGATTATCTTGATTAGGAATCTGCCTACTTCTTCTCCCTCTGACCCACCCTTCTGCTAGAATTACAGGTATTGATAACCATAAAGCTTTTTTTAAAAAAAATTTAAATGCTGGCATCCAAATTCAGGACCTCATGCAAATAAAGCAAGTGCTTCAGTGAAGGAGCCATCTCCCTAGGCTGAAATTATTTGTTCAAAAACTTTGATAATCCACATTTGTAGACATCTATTTTATGGTTCCTTTAATTTCAATAGCTATAATCAATATCTTTAGTTTATGAGAAGATAAAATTGTCATTAAGAAACAAAATAATTAGAATCATTATATAATGGCATGATAAATATAAGTCTTATGGAAAGGCTGTGAAATGTTATTGTTCATACATATTAGATTAATGAACACTGGTTTAATTAGCTGTTACTATCACAATGGGATAGATCATGGCAAGATGCCCAGACAGTGTTAACCAAATAATCAGCGCTGTTGAATAAAGTCTCCCATAAGCTAATATTTTTCTGTATCTTCAACAAAAGTATCTGAGGAAAATATTTGCTCCTATAGTAAAACACGCAGAAATATTCCTGTAATGAATCAAGAATGTATCCAATATTCTTGTATCCAACATGTATAAAAGTTTTTAAGATCTATGGATGCATTTAGAAGCTATAATGGTTTTTGTCTGACAATTTCCAAATCCATTTATTTCTCCTAAACTGTCTGGAGAATTACAGTCTTAGCAATGGCTTCCAAATGAATTCTCATGCTAATCCAACCCAAATTTCTGATTATGTTTGAAAGACACTAAGCAAATTAGATGTCAGCTGGGAAAAGCTGTTATCCCAATTTGGCAGGATGGCGGCACCCAGGGAGATCTCAGCTGTTGGGCTGTAGTTCCATACACCAAGCAGGGAGCGTGCAGTACAGAGAGCACTGGTAGAATCTCACACAGATGCTGTTATTAATGATATAGAAATGAAAGGTAGAACAAGCGTTTGAAAATAACCCTAGTTTTTCAAATCAGTCTCACATGCATCATATGCAGCAGTGAACTGAGCTGTGAGGCAGGTGAATTTACTATGCATGGGAATCTGAGATCTAAAATTAAGATGCTATTTATTGAATGAGAGTTAACTAAATGTTACATCTTTTTTAAAAAAGGAGAATCTACCTTAACATCTATTAAGTTTAGAGTTACACAAAAAGGAAGACAGTGAGTATCTTAAAGCAAAAACTGTGTATCCTTCTCTCATTAATTTCTCTTCTATGATTGAAAAATAATACCCCACACCCAAGTCTCTAAAATGAGACACTATCCTATGCAAAAGTTGTGTGCACAGTGCTGAATGCTACGTCACTGATGTATGTCACTCTAGCAAAGTCAATGTATTCTGTTCCCCGACATTATGTTTTTAATTAAGGAATATTGACTAAACAGTGCTCAGAGAAATGTAAAAGAGAAGGTAAAATTATTAAGTAAATGAATCTAAGATCTAAACACTGGAATAATGGAGTTCAAAAATAAACTATAGCAAAATAAAATTAAAAGCTATGCAATGCAGGGAGTTAGGAAACTCAGGAGCTGTACAGCCACTCTTTTGAGGCATTAAATAAAACTTAGAAAGAAGAGTTCTTGCTGAAGACACCATGCTCCTAAAAGAGAGTGGATGGGATTTTCTTCTTCGATATTAGATTTAGATTGTCACAAAACCTAACTAGTCCTACCCCAACCTAACACCACATTGTATTAAGACATTTCTGTATCACTTAGGATGAATTTTAATCATCAGTTCTTAATTATTTTCTTATCATCAACAGGTCATAGCTATTAAATTTTGCAAATACATTAGTTTTTATCTGACTTGATTGCATTTTGTAAGGTTTTTTTTCTTCTTCTTCTTCAAATTGAAGGTTCATGGTAAAACTTACATCAGCCAAGACTACTGCCATTTTCATCAGGATGAATCCATGGGGTTTTTTTTTTTATATTTCTATTTCCAATGTTGTTGTTGTTGTTATTATTAATTATTTCTAGCCAAGTGATCTGAGATCCATGGTTTTTCATACTACTTTTATATTTAGGGACATCAGCACCTGTGGCACGCGAGATGGCAAAGGCAATGGATAAATCCATGTGATTTGACACTCTGCACAAGGACTTCCCCATCCCTTTCCTTCTTAAGCTTCCCCGCTCACACCTTGTGCACAGAAAGATTGAAATCAGGCTAGCTGTCAGCCCTAGAGTGACCTCTAATTTTTTAAGTCAAAAGAAGAGTCGTACACCTCACTCTAATCCAAGAGCTAATAATGATCTAGCTTAGTCAGGAAGGCTGAGAATGTACACTAGCTACATTTTTTGTGCCAAAGAATCTGACAGCACTGCCCAAGTATACACATAAATGAAAAAATAACTGAAATGCATGGCTCTATCAAGGATAGAGCAAGGGAGTTGATGGTCTGAGAGATCAAAGTAGCCACAGAAACTAGAATATGGGCCAAATTCTTAACTTTTTTGAAAACTGAAGCAAGCTAGGAAGCTACAGAAGGAAAAGCTTGACTCCAGTGAAGGTCCGTTCACTGGGCTTAACACAAATACAAGGTGAAGCAGCCGGTACCAAAGATGTAGCAAGCTATCTTGATAATCTAGCTAAGAACACTCCGGAAGACGCTGATACTGAACAAGACCATTTTGATGGAGAAGAAACGGTCCCCTATTAGAACAAGATGTCAACTAGTCTTCATAACCAGAGAGAAATAAGGTTGGCTTCACAGCCCTAAGCAGCTGCTGCTGGGATCCATAGAGTTTGCTTAAGTTGAAGTCAATTCTGGGGTCTTACAGATTATCTTAAATCTACTCTCCATGTGTTATATAAAAGGAACAACAGAGCATGGGTTATGAGGAGACATGGTTTAAGACACAGTTTATTAAAATTTTGAGCTCACTGCTGCAATGACTGCTAAGGAAATAAAAGCATTTCTATAAAAATATTACTGTTTGTTGCAGTACCCATGGCTACCCATGTGATTTTATGGAAATGTGCATCGAGGTGTCATTATCTCCATGGATTACAACATGGCAGCCTTTCCACAGCTCAGGGTTCCAGAAATAGCTGTAATTTTTAAGTCTTATTAATAATAACATATATTTTCTAAGATGAGCTTCGTCACGGAGATTTCCCCTGACAAATGTGAGCAAGATAAATTCGACCCCGCCTGAAATGACTCACGATTACAGATGACAATGATAACAGCAGTGCACAGAGGTCATAATAGTCACATGAACAGCCATCAGGGAAGGGAGCAAGTGCAGAGGGTCTGCGGGACGCTCTCAGTGGCAGAGAATCTGTGTAGAGCTTGGACAGACGACCAGGTGCCTTAATTGTTGAAATCGTGATTAAAAACTGAAGGGATGAGAAGTTGCTTCTTGTTAACAAGTAAGCATTTTTTATTTTTACTTGCTTGCTTTACATCAGTTTGTTCTGGGCATGGAACTGACTTCAGGTGAAGACATTGCTGACACTGTGGAAATGACAGTGTCTACTTCAGAGTCTGAGATACACTGAATGATCAGGCAGAAGAAAGCTTTGAGAGGATTGACGGCGGGGTGGAAAGGTTCCCACTGTGGATTAATGCAACCAGACAGCATCATCTTCTACAGAGAAATATCTCACGACAGAAGGCCACTCAATCATTTTCTTACTTTAAGAAATCACCATAGCCTCCTTAACCTTCATCAACACCCACACTATCAGTGAGCAGATGGCAAACTCATGTCAAGGTCCTCCAGTAGTGGGAGTGTCCTTAATTGTTGCTGAAGGTTCGGAAGACTGACAGCATTTTTTGCACTGAAATATTTTCAATTAAGGTGTGCACCATTTTCAGTTAAAGTACGACTGATTATTGGCTGTAATGCACTGTAAGCACGGTGGAAAATAAAAAATGTGACTCATTTCATTGTGCATTTGCTTTAGCATTGTAGTCTGAAATGGAACTGTCAGCATTCCTAATATACAGCTATGTTACCACACAAAGAGTTATACTTGACCTCTCCCTAACCCAACATCCATTTAAAATCACTTGATTTTCATTAGCAAACAGTATTTCCATTTTTTAATAATAATGTTTTTCTAATAATGTTTAGAGCAACTCAAGGACAAGATATTGGAAATAAAACAACAATGTCTCTTTTCATAGTATTGAGCCGTGTTCTCAGGTTTATCTGTTTTACTTGGATATTTTGATATGCACATTTCTATTATATACTTTCTCCACTTTTTTGTCAGTAGTTTCCTAAGACTGAAAAACTGTCTTTTGCATTATTCATATTTAGTAATATTAGCATATTTCAGAGAGATTATTAACTTCATAGCTCTGCCAACTTATTATTTATATACAATGGAGTCATCTATTTTAAATTCACAGCTGAAAGAGTTTTAGTAAATGTATGTGGGCAAAAAATCATGAGTTTCTGAACATCACTGAAAAGTGTTCCTGCCACCTTTACAGTGTTTCTCCAAATGAAAACTGATATATTTTTTTAAAAATTGCTTCTTTTAATTTTTGAAATAATAATATAATTACATCATTTCCCCCTTTTCTTTCCTCCATTTAAACCCTCCGTATACCCCTCCTTGCTCTCTTTCGAACTCATGGCCTCTTTCTCATAATTGTTGTTACATGCATATTTGAATTATACATACTCATGTGTTCCTAAATACATAAATATAACCTGCTAAGTCTGTATAATGTTACTTCTGTGTATGTTTTCACGGATGTCCATTTGATAGTTGACAACCAGTTGGTGTGCTCTTCCCTGGGGAAGACTATTTCTCCCTTTCTCAGAGTCCCTTACTTGTCTGTATTTCCTTGTGTATCACTGAGGCCTCCTGGCATCCCCTCCCCCACTCACTCTGACATGCCTATTGTTGTTGGCTTTGTTCAGCTTACGTTTAAGCAGTCAGGTTGATGCGACATTATGGATATAACTTCCAATAGTACTAGGAGATAAGTTTATCTTTTCTAAAACACATAGATTCATACAATAAGTATTTTTTGTTTGATTATTTTAGATAGCATGAACTCTTGGAGATTTGCTCCCACTCTAACCATCAGATATTACTGCACTATTATTTCTGAATTGTAGTCTTTTACATGAACAAATAATATTTTATCATTCACACTTTATATGCCGTGCGTATTATAATTAGTGACGATAATGAATATTTGCACTTAATTTGTATGTAGATATGTGTCTTTAAAATTTGGAAAGATGCCTATTAGATACATCATTCTCTGATAGACTCTGACTCAATTAGCCATAATGAAAGTGAGTAGATTTGAAAGATCATCTTCCATACTGAGAAAGTCATGGCTTCTTGGCATTTTAATGTTATGCTCTAGAGCTGGACAGAATTGTCTACCGTAGACAGTACCAGGTTACAGAAAAGCATCCCATGACCAAAGCCTGCTCAGTAGTTTTACAGAATGGAGAGAAAGGGAACAAAGAACTGTAATGTAAGATGTTTATCCATTTGGATAGATTCCGCCTTTAAGAACCAGCTTGCCTCACTCTTGTGGTTTGCTGTTTTGTTCAATTAATAGGTTGGGTTGAGTTTTTATTTTGTTTTGTTTTTGTTTAATTGATTGATTTTATTTTGCTCTTTTCCTATTCTGGCAATAGTTACAATTTTCAGCTATGCAAATCAGCTCCATGGGAAGAGCACTAGCTATTGCAATGATAGAGCCCCAAAGTCACTTAGTTGTCAGAGATTGACTGTAATGTTTGCTAGGAAAGAACCTTCGAATGAGGAAAGCATGGGGGATGTGATTAAGGCTGGTTTGCTGAATTAGAGCAGAATTTCCTAATTAATGAATTGAAATTAAGAAAATATTAATGGAAATGAATAAAGCATGCAAGTTTTCATCACTACAGTGTATAAACAGAACCAATGTCTGTGTTTAAATTATTATGATTACCTTCATTGGGCTTGACACAAGCTAGAATCATCTGGGAAGAAGGAATCTCAACTGAAAGATTGCCTCCATCCTGTGGGCAGGTGGGTGGGGACATTTTCTTGACTGATGGTTGATGTGAGAGGGCCCAGCTTCCTGTGGACAGTGCCACTCTGACCAAGTGGTCCTCAGTTTTACAGGAAAAAGGGTAGCTGTGATTGCTTCTCCATTGACTGTGCTTCATCTTGTCTCCAGGTTTCTGCCCTGAGTTCCTGTTTTCACTTCCCTCACTGGTAGATTGTAAGATATAAGATAAAATGAACCCTTTCCTCCTTAAGTTTTTTTGGTTATGGTGTTTATCATAGCAATAGCAGCAGATACCTTAACTTAGACAGAATCTGGTAATGCAAGTAGAGTATTTTTGTAATAGACCTGACCATGCTGTCTCGGCATGCTTGTGGAAGTGTTTGAAAATTTGGGCTGGAAATGTCATTGGTACTCAAAGCTTAATGTCAGCTTAGAGGATAAGAATGTTAAAAAATGCAGACAATGGAGGCCTGGCTTGTAAAGTTTCAGAGGGAGGAAAGGACTACTAGGGCCATGTATGTGATGTTTAATAAAAATATATAAAATGATGCTGCAAGTTAGACAATCAATGTAGGAACAGACATTTCTACATATTCCTATCTCCAATAAGCCCAATAACTTGTTATATACATATATATAATTTTTATCACTTTGACCAAAATATAGAGAGAATGATTTAAAAGGATAAAAGATTTATTTATTTTGATCATGGATTCTGAGGATGCAGTTCACCACAGAACGGTGGACAGAGTGAAGCCACTCATATCAGTGTTCTCAAGAAGCAGAGAGAGGAGCACTGAGAAAAGTGCCAGGTCAGCAGAGCACCCAGGGATACACCACAAGGCCTATGTCCCTCATGTAGCCTTGCCTCCCCCTTTTTCATCCCCAATACCATCATCATGTTATGAAGCCACCAAGGGGCTAAGCCATTGGTTATATCCGAGGCTCAGGATCTGCCTCTGGTTTGTGTATGTTCTTAGCTTGTGGCATGCCCTCTTCATTTCCTTACTTCATCACATACATAACCCAACGCCCTCAGGAACACTGCTTCCTAATCCAATCAAGCTGATAGTTTAGTTGAACCATGGCATTGTGTGTGGCAAATAGTGAAGGAGACATTCTTTATGAAAATAATGCATTATCACATAAAGATTTCTATATTCTGTAGTCAGAGGGAGCTGACTTTCAAGACTGATATCCCTGACTAAACACTCATCTGGATGAACTGCAAATGTTCTCTTTAAGAACAAAACAGTACATATCTATTTTTATACATAGGATATTATACATTTACTTATATAAAATAAAACTTGGAATCAGAATAGAAAAAACACAAATGCCTGGCATGCTCCAAAAAATATACCTATCGGAACTCATCAACAGACACACCACTTAAACAGGGCGGATGAACTACGATCTCAGATGCTAACCAGGGTCAGGTCTGGTTAGTACTTGTTTCAAAAACAAGAAATGACATAGATTTAAAAACTTTCAAATACAGTTCACTAAAATGTTTATAGTTCCCTCAAATATTTTCTACTACTGAAGCTTGATACATGGGGGCATCAGCAGCTGCAGTATCCGCATGTGATGCAGAAATAAAGGCTTCTTCCAGTGGACTGTTACTAATTAGTTTAATTTAGCCAAACACTGTCACCATCAACTATATTAATGGCAATAATTAATCGAGAAGAAGAAATTAGCAGATGGGAAGCCACCATATGCTCAAGTCATGCTCTTAATTGGTAAAAATTAAGTAATTACAAAATGGGAAGAAATGTTAATTCACATGTCTATGGCATTTGAAATGGTTGCTTCTAGAACCATGCTATTAATAATGAGAACTCTTCTATGTGGACCCTGAATTAGTTAAGTATTGAGAGAAAACAAAACTGCAGTGTTGACATGTCATCTTCATACAGGGCCAATGTTCATGAAATGTTAATTAATAATTAATTAAGACTCAACAGATACATTCATTATTCTCCTATCTTTTTTTGGTTCAAACAGGAAAGTTAAAGTATTAGGCCTGTTTAAAACTTCATTTACACTTAAGCAATATGTGAACAACATTCTGACCTGAATTTTGCTTCTGTACATCCCTCAACTCTCAGTCTTCTTACTTGATCTTAACGTTGGAAGGCAGCGTTTTTCAGTTGTTTCACTGAGGACACCAGCTCACAGAAGAGGACCAGTTCATCCGCTTTATTCTTTCCTGGAAAGGAATTACTACAAATACAAGACTTGTTTCGAATAGTTTGCTTCTTTTAGTAGAAAAATAAAACGGGCTACCAACTATAAGCATTGCAATGACCTATAAAACTCAATTTTACTCTCATATTTATTTCTTTTCATAGTAACTGCTTTGCATAAAAATTGTTATAATGTTTTTGTGAGCCATTTTTAATGGTGAGCTAATCAGACTGTGCATTCCTATTCACATGCAATATTGATTTATCGTACTACCTGAAGCACTGCTTTCCAATATTAAATAAAATTTGGTTAATACTAATTATCAAACACTATCAATGATGTGCTCTTTAAGACAAAAAGCTACACTTTATCACCCCAATATGTGCCTTTCAGGCAAATAAAAAAATTAGATATCTTTACTCATCAAGAGATACAAAATGATTCAACAACTTATATGTTACCCAATGTATGTTAAAATCCATTTTTTATTTACCTATCATCTCAGCTATAATGACTTCATTCGAAGGTTGATGAACTTAGCAGAATGAGATGACATTGTGGATTTTGAAAGGTTCTGTATATGTAGCATAAATTCTTCCTGAGTAATATAATCAGATTAGAATCGAAAAGTGCCCTTTAAACTTAGTATATTCATTACTGTGTGTATATGAGGGTGCACACATGTCACAGGGTGCATGTGACGGTCAGAGGGTAACACGGTGGAGTCGGTTCTCTCCTTCCACATTATGTGGGTCCTGGGGATTAAATTCAGGTGGTCCGGCTTAGGCATCAAGCAACTTTACCTGCTGAGCCACCTTGCCAGGCTAAGAGTGGCATTTTTGAAATGGGCATTTTGTCATGTCCTTTGACAATGTTGGTATCTGAATGTACACACATGGAAAGAAATAGTTTGATAGGTTAAAAAGAAGAAACTATCTCTTAATAGATTAAAACATTCAAGTATACCATTTTTTACTTTGAAACCAGTCTTACCTGCACCTGCATTTAGGTACATGCAAAAGCAACTGTACAGCCATTCAATTTACTAAGACTGTAAGTCTGGCAAGCAATGCAAGGATATGGATAAGAGAAATTGACTGTTCAGACTATATTCCCATCATAAAAGTCTATTCAAATTAGAATATTAGTGGCCTTTGTTACACTGATGCTTAGTGCACACAGTTTTCCTACAGTTATCTAGCGCAGAACCTAAGAAATAGGAAATAGTTTGCTTGCCAAGATATATCTGACTCATTCATACGAGAGTTGTCCTACTATATTTAGAAGGCCAACAGGACACCGTGGTTAGGATGTAATATGGTAAAACCACTAATACAAGGCTGGGGTTGTAGCTTAGCTTATAGAGTGCCAGCATGCAAAGGGCTCTGGGTTCTACCCCAGCACAGCATCAACTAGATGTGGGCATGGTGGCACGTGCCTAGAATCTCAGCATGTGAGATGTGGAGGTAGGAGGATCAGAAGTTCAAGACCAGACAGATACACACACACACACACACACACACACACACACACACACACACACACACACACATGACCCTGTCATAGGGATTGATGGTGGAGGGAGAGAACTTTCTGAGGGGGAAAAAAAAGAACAAATTGTCAATAGTTGCTTAATTTAAAAATAGAAAATTCGATTTTAATAAATATATACTAATATAAAAAGGATATAATTGCATATATTTTTAAATTTATATATCTTTTTTAGTTAAAAAATGTAGTATTTCTAAGTAAAATTCTAATCAAAGTGATATGCCAATCAGAGTAGGTAAGCAATATTCAATTTTATTTCAGAAAAGTAAAGTGTTTGATTACTTCCACTTCACATAAGAGTCTGAAATTTAAGAAAATAATTCATAAAATTAGTAGTTTCTTAATCTCATACTCAGAAAATTTTGTTTTACAGCCATTTTCGTAAGGTAGGATGTTAATCATGGCATTTGTTTGTTTGTCCTGCTTCATTGCTTTATCATTGAACTGTTTGAGTTATTTATTATTGGATATTAACATTTCCTCACATTTGGTTTAAAAACATTTCTTCAAGCTTTGTAGGCTGGTTCCTCATTCTACTGAATGTTTCCTTTGATCTACAGAAACCTTCAAGTCTAGTATCAACTCATGTGCCTACCTTTGCCTCTACTATCGATGCCTTGGGCATCACATCTAAAAAACAAAATCATCATCCAGACTAAAGTCAAGTCAAGAAGGATTTTACCATGCTTCCTTCTAGGAATTTTAGTTTCACATCTTAAAGTTTTTAATCCATTATAAGCTAAAATTTTAATAAAGTATAAGTATAGGTTCAATACTATAGTTATAGACAATAACATATGTGAATTGTGACATCAATTAAAATAACATATATATGATATATATATATATTTATATATAAAATACCATATATGCATGTGTGTGTGTGCGTGTATGTGTGTGTATGTGTGTGTGTGTGTGTGTGTGTGTGTGTATATCAGATCTGTCCAGTTAATGTACTATTGCTGTGACAGACCTCACTATGTGTTTTTGGGAGGACTGTGGTGATTTGAATTTGGGGTTGGAAGAGCCGTTGAGAGAGCTCAGTGGGCTGTTCACAATCATCTCATGACTACCTGTGCTTTTGTTGTATTAGCTCTCACATCTCCTATTTCATTTCTTAAGTATACAACAGAATTCCTGTCAGCCACGAAGGGTAATACAGTCATGTCACACGTAAGAAAATGAAAAGAGCTTGAAATCGTTGTGTTTTGTGAAATTTGCCAAATTTGGGAAGTTAAGTATGTCATGCTTCACACATATGTGGCATCTTTAAGCAGCGGGCAGTGGGCCAAGATGACAATGCAGGGGAAGAACTAATAGAAAAGAAAATAGATATCAAGGAGAACAGGAGGCAGATAAAGGGAAAAAATAGAGAGGAATATGATCAAAGCACTTTTAATTCGTGTGTGAATATATCACAATGAAACCCATTATTGTGTATGATCAATAATAGATAAATAAGATATGAAACAAAACAGGAAGAGGAACTGCCTCATAAAAACACAGGTTAGTTCTTTAAATATCCAGGGCACACTTGTCACATTCCAATGGACACATTTTAATCATCACACTTACTTACTGGAGGTGACACACGAGATAGAAGCAACAATGCTGTATTCTTTTCTCTCAGCTCTGTTTTATCTACTCACCAAGCATGCCTCAACCCCTTGTCCAGGAATAGGGTATTATTATAACAACCCACACAAACTAGACTTTGGAGTGCCTTTGATGTGTGCAGTGAACTTTATTTGATTATTCTAGGCCTTTGCCAAGGCTTTTCTGAGGGAACTAAATTGGGTTGGATTCTGTGTGTCAGGTCAACGTTAATAAGGTCATTCTCTTTCTATTTCCTGCATATTTTTCACTGAAAACAAACTCAAATTTCTAGTAGTTACAATATATATATATATATACATATACATATATATATATATATATTTCAAAGATATATTTATTATATATGATGTTCTAGGCATTACTATATGTATGGAATAAAAATGACATAATATCCATAGTCCAGGAGACAGACAAAGAATGCAAACCCTGGAAACTGCTGCAAAGGACATTCTGTGAAGTGGTAGAAAATAATGTGGATCTACATTCATAGAAAGAATCCTGGAATTCCTTAAAAGAAAATCACATTCTATTTGAAGTTAAAGAGAATTAATAATAGTTTAATAATAGTATTAAAAAATAAGTGAAACATTAGAGACAATGAATAACTTCATTTCATAAAGATTATGAATAATTACTGAATATTACTGAATAGATATAGATATAGATATGCATCTAAAAGTAAACCAAATATGAAAGAATGGAAACAAACAACAGGACTTTGACTCCTCAGTTAGTGACATCATATAAAACCACTCTCTTATTTTCATTAATAAAAATTCAACATGCTGTGTAATTTTCTTCAGATGTTTTATGGAATTCATCACTGAGTACGTCAGCAGCCAGGTTTCTCTTTGCTGAGAACCTTTCGTACTGCTGACTGACTCTTTTGACTTCCTGGTCTGTTCAGCTTCCCCACATCTTATTTCAGTCTTAGGTTACCATTTCTAGGGATTTCTACATTTCTTCTAGAATACCTGAGGAAATGATTTTCTTGTGCTCATAGTAATTTAATGATTACCTGTGCTTCTATTGTATTAGTTGTAGCATCTCCTCTTTCTTTTCTGATTTTGTGTGTTGTCTTTATTTCTTCTTTGTTGACTTAACTTCTTTTATTGATTTTACTTATCTATGCAAATAACTGATTATTTAAAAAATTTTAAATCACATTCACTGATTTTAAAAAAAAACAGTGGGAAGACTGAGTGCCTATGTGATGGCCAGGTGTCTATGAGTTGACTGGATGCCTGTGTGGTGTCTGGGCATCTACAGGATTCCCTAGTGCCCACAGGAGGTCCTGGTACCTGTGAGGACCTTTTGTGTCTGCTGGATGACTGGGTGCCTGTGTGATATCTGAGTGCCTGAGGAATGACTGGTTGCCTGTGGGAGGTCCTGGTCCCTGTAGGATGTTGGAGGTGTGGGGTCTGTGGAATACCAGGGAGCCTTCTCAGTCCATATTTGGGTGGTGAGGCCAATTTCAGATTGAACTCAGTCATGCTTCATCTCAGGTTAGTATGGGCCAGGTAAATGTCCATGATCATAACAACCTTCTGCCTCCAAAGACCATGATGATGCCAGCTATCCATGCTCTTGCCACACAAGCTTGATTTAATTTTTTTTGAGGGCACAGAGGTGAGAGTGTGGAACAGGGAGGATTGGAAAAAGGATGTTATTGAGATACATTGTATAGAACTCAAATTATTAATAAAAGTATTATATATAATATATGTTCTATATATATATAAAAGTATTATGGAAATAAAGATAAATAAATAATAAAAATTTATTTCTTGTCTTTGGTTAATTTATGCTCCACTCACTGTCCTTCTCTCTGCCTATTCGCTCTTCTTCAAGTTCATTGCTGTGCAACACTAAGTTGTTTATTCGGGAACTTTCTTCTTTTATGAGGTGGATGCTTATTCCCCTTTCATAAGTGTCAGGATGTTGAAAAAAAAAGATAATCTGTAATATGGGAACAAATATTTGCACACTACAGATGCATAAAAAGCTAATAATCAAAATATAGATGGAATTCAACTCAACAGCAAGGAAAAACTTCAGGTGAAAAAAAGGCTAAGAGATCTGAACAGATAGTTCTTCAGAAAAGAGATCTGGATGACTGACACATAAAAAAACATTCATTACCCCTGAGCAATGGTGGAGTGCATGTTAAAATCACAATGAAAATGCACCTCATCTATTAGAGTGGAGATTTAAAAGATCCAATAGGTAGCGAGTACTGACAGAGATGAGGCTGAAGCAGTACTGCTGGTAGAAATATAAATCTGTGCAGCTGTACCATAAAGTCATCCAGAGAGTCCTTAAAGACTCAGAAGACAATTGCTATGATGCAGAAGTTTATGGACAGAAACTATAACAATGTTTGTTCATAGAGAGCTAAACTCCACATTCATGTCAGCAATATTCACAGGACTAATAATATGGAACAAACCTAAATGCCTATTAACATATCAATGATTGAAATAAATATAGCATACAGTCATTATGGAATACTACTCCATCTTTGTCAAAAAGAAAATCTTGTCATTTGTGAAGCCATCTATAAACCTGAGGTCACTGTGGCAAGCTACAAAAATACAGTTGCCAAAGACAAATGTCATGATCATAAATCATGATTTTTATGTGAATTATATGTGAATCTGAAATCATTGCCTCGTACAAGCAGAGAGAAGAAAGGGGGTTGCTCAAAGAAAAGCTCTAGAATTGATTTTCACTTGTTTACCTAGATCCTCCTCGTCCTTATCCCTCAAAATAATCACTATAGCCACTAAATAGCTCAGCTTAAGACCTCAATACCACGTGTGGATTTGGGGATCAAACAGGTTTCATGAAGTATTCCAGGCACTTCCATCCACAACAGAATTTAGATACAGTTGCCAAAAATGAGCAGATTTCTGGTTTGCTGAAAAAAAATTGTATGACCTCTCACTACTTTGAGAGTGAGCCCTAATAAATGGTCCATGATGCCTACATCACCCCAGGTCTTATATGAAAAGAATAATAGAGTCATTGTAGGAAATGACTAAATATAAGCTTTTGTGATTCATATTCAGCCAGACTAGATACTGCTATATGATCATAATGTCTACTGACAGCCACATTGCCTATGAAGGACAACACGTAACAAAATGTTTTCCCTTAAATACAATAATGAAAGTCCAATATAAGGACACCTCCTATCATCTTTGTATATGTACGACTTTGTCTCATATCTCCTCTAAAAATTGTATAAAAGATGCTGCACTTCTTAATAAGCATGACTGGCATAACACATAGCTTGCGGTAAGACCTTCTGACCTCAGGTTTCCCATCTTCTTTACCTTCTCATCTCCTGGCCATCCCACTTAGGACCCTGTCACTGAAAGATTACCTGGTCCAGGTCGACAAAGCATTTTAAATGCTACAAGAAAGAAAGAAAAAAGTTCTGACAAATAGTTTTATATCTGTTAAAATAACAACCAGTATTGACAATGACATACAAATACTTTGAAGTAAAACAATACCAGTGTGTCATCACCTGACCTAGATTAGCAAGTACAACCACAACATCCAATAGGTTTTCTTTACAGGGAAAACAGTAAGAGAACGAAGCACATTAGAAACACCAAATTTGCAAATGCTTATCAAAAGCATTTATATCCACTAAATCCAAATAACTAAGGAAGAAATATTATACTGTTTCATGATGTTTGCAACATACATTGGCATAACATTCATGACAGTTTTTGAGCTAAAGTTGGGAAGGAATGTAAAAAGCATCTGATCTGTATGGTTACTAGGACGCTATCCTTGAGAGAGTGGTACAGCACGGCATCAAGAATGTTAGGAAATTTTAAGTATGCATAACGGAACTCTTACAGGAGCAATTCAACGTTGTAAAGGATTACAGCTGAAATCTAAATCTAAGCCTATATATAATATAAAAGATATCAAGACATAGGATAAATAGAAAAAAAAACAGAAGTCAGTATCTGTATAGCATAATAATAGATACACATCAAGTGACCAAGGTCTTTATTAAATCTTAACAGATCCAACACTTGTTTAAAACCAGAGATCAAGAATGAATAGAACATAAAAGAGGAAAAAAATCTCCTAGGGTTCCACCACTAGATATAGGCAGTTAATGACTGCTAAAAGAGGTCAAATTAGCTTCACTGAGGGATCAACCCCCTAATTTATAACCCAGTACAAAGTGGTCAGCCTTGAAATCATATACTCACAAAGAAAAGTACTTAGAAGGGTAGAGGTGAGGCTGGCCATAATTATGTGAACTCACCAAGATAAACCTCTTTAAGATAGTGCCATCTTAACAAAAGCTTAAGAAAAAAAGTGAAACAATATGGACACATGAGTAGAATTTTTACCAGAAAAAGTACATTTAAAAATTTCAAAAACAACAAAGAATATGTGTTTTGTCATTTGCTTAGCATAATTCTGTCTCTCTCTTTATCTACCTCAGCAGTTCTTAGCCTGTCGGTCAAGACCCCTTTGAGAGTTGAATGACCCTTTTACAGAGGTCGCCTAAGACCATCCTGCATATCAGATATTTACATTACAATTTATAACAGTATCAAAATTACAGTTATGAAGTAGCAGTGAAAATAATGTTATGGTTGGGAGTCACTACAACGTGAAGAATTGTATTAAAGTGTTGAAGCATTACGAAGATTGAGAACCACTAATCTATTTGGATTGCTTACCTGTTTTGGACTCACAGAGATCCACCTGCCTCTGCCTCCCAAGAGCTGGGATTAAAGGCCTGAGCCACCACCACCCAGCTTGGGTTGTTTATGTTACAAATAGTAAATACCTACTAATTGTATTTTCATTAGCTTCTTGAAGTTTCTGTGTGTTCATCTTTATGTCTAAAGATTCTAGCACAGAATGTGGGCCATAACAATGATGGATTTTGAAAGTGTCCTTATGTGTCCTTATGTGCAGCATATAGATGTGCTACTCAGATTGTTCTTTTACAAACGATTTTCACCTCTAAGGTTAAACATCACGTGTGAATACCTATGGGTTCAGTAGATAGCGGTATCAAAGGGTGATAAAGTATGATTCAGCTGACTGCCCATTTCATTATGGTGGACTTTCTGGAGTTTTAGATAAGATGAAATACCTGTGGGGGTGGGGTTGTGATCACTTCTCATTTATAAAACGAGTTCTGAATTATGATTTAGATGAAACAATGCTCACAATCTATTCAATGTACTGCTTCCAAAGACAGCTTATTTTCATGATTCTCTGTAGTTTTTGTCATGAATTATTAGTTAACTTTTATTTCAAATATTTATCTTTTTAGTACATGTAGTCATTAGACTGTCCAATAAAATAATTTGTAATTTTTATTACAAATTTGTAATAAACATATGTATAATTAGACACACACACACACACACTATAGCCTAGGAGAAACATGATTAGTGAAATACTAGTCAGTATCTTTTTAACTCTTTGGATTGAATTTATATAAATTTGAAAATTGCTAAAAATGATCAAATTTAAGCAATTTTTAAATAGAGCTTTTGATGACTCTAAGCACATCAATATTTTAGCAAAAATTTAACCAAATTTGGAATTTACCTGAATCGAAATTTAACCAAAACATGATTTTTCAGAGGTCACCAGCATCTATATTCTTCCCACAATCCTTCTTACCTCCAATGTCTAATTATAAATAAATGCAAACCTTGCTCTGTATGATACTAAGGATGATAAAAGAACTTACAGGATTGGTCTCCCATGCTGCCATTTTTAAATACCCTGACCTTTAAAGTACTGAATTAGCTCACCTCATGTGAATGATTGCATACAATTCTCAACTTCCTTTTAGTGAATTGTTCTGATAACCTAAGTTTATCTAAATTGAAGTGGGTATGTAAAAAAGGTAAATCTATTCTGAAAAGAATTTTTTTCTTAAAATAATTTTAGAACATTTCATCTGCCTTTATATACAAAAATTTACTTTACCAAAATGACTGGATTTGTTCTCTAAATGGATTAAAACACAGTTGAGATGTAAACATAGTATTTGGGTACTTTTAATGTGAAATATAAAGCTTGAAACTGGTTTCCAATTTCAAACTATTATTTGATCTAGACTTACAAATGAGTGGACTACCCATTATTTCAATTTAATAATACATTTGGCACCTTTTTGACAAGTACAGGTTAATAACTGGAAAAGAATGTAGATTACACACAAGGATTCATGTGGCTGGCCAATAGCCTATTCTGCATGGTTAATTACATACTTTTTGCAGTTCTATGAACACATTATCATTCATCTCAGTATCATCCCTCTCTTGAGAAATTGACTAGGCAGAACCCAGAAGACAGTGTAGCCAACCTTTATGCCAACCTCAAAGATAAAACATGTATGTATTATGTAACTTTGCTCTTAGTGATCTGATCTCTGTCTTCTGTCATTGATTTCTCTACATAGTCTCTCCTCTGGAATGGCAGAAGGATGCACATTGGAAGGCAGAATGACACTGCTGTTATACATCATCACTTCTGAAATGCATAGAACCTGTAGCTTGGGGCTTGCATGCTCTACTCAGCTTTCTTGCTCTCTTGCTTTGAGGGAAGGCAAAATTCATGCTGTATTTGAGAACATAGAGTTCATATAGATAGGACCTGAGGGCCATCTCCAGCTAATGGCTATAGAACAGAGGCCCTTGGTACAGTAGCCCAAGGGAACCTTGCCAACAACCACCTGTTCCTTTCCTGCTGAGCCACAGGTAAGATCCTAGTCCAGCAGCAGAGCACAGGGGCAGCTCCTGAGATACCCCAAGTCGCTCACAGAAGTAGTGCCCAGCTCCTGTCTCACAGCAATTGCAGACTGAAGTCACTGAAGTTTGAAATAATTTGTTACACAGCAAAAGGCGATTAATTTACAGGCATACTGATTTGTCTTAAGTGCTGATATTATTAAACACTGATTAATAGATCAGCTCTTGGTTTTCTAAAGCAATTTGTTGAAATTTTTACTCAACATTGTTTTATAGCACCATCCTTTCTTGCAGACAGAAAAGGGTTCCTTTGATTTCCAATTGGCTTTTAAATTTTCAATTATTAAGCTTATCTTTCACACTTGTCTGTTGGAATCTTGCTTGCATTAAGCTCCTGTTATGTGAATTTCTCAGCTTTTTTAGAATTTGCCACCATTTCTTCTTAGCCCTCTGTACTTCTCTACGCATGGTGTAGCACACTTTCTTATGTTTTTGAGCCGTGAGGAGTCTTTTTCTTTCACCATAACTGTTGAGATGATCAAAAGCAAAAACAACGTTTTTTTTCTATTTCTAGTTTGTGTGTGTGTGTGCGTGTACACATCCCTAATGCCTCCCTATTGTAGCAATCTATAACAGAACAGAAACATAACAAATGTAGTTGAAAGGCTAGGTGCCCCATAGCACTGGGCATTCAAGGTAACATCACCTGTTGAACTGTTATTTTGTGTTTAATACTATTGTAAGCACCATATGTTTATGAACTCATTTCTATTTCATAGTGTTCTTCGGAGATTTCTACTACTGGAGTTCAATTTTATATCTGAAAAAAATTAAGCCACTGAGAGGCTAAATAACCTGAAAGACCAGGTACTGAGCCACCTTTTAATAACATAATATAAAAATTACAGTCATATCCTGTATGACTTTTAAGCTTCCTCTATGAACTACATCTTCCTTTCTTTAATCTACTACTTTACAATTTTTTAGCAGAGAAAAACAAAACAACCAGCTACAAAATTAAAAACACAGTGATTTCTAATGCAGAAACTCACAAGTGGTCAAAGTGCACAGAAGAATTGTCTTTGGAGTGCCCATCCATAATAGGACACCTATATCACATGCCTATGAAGGCTCAGGTAACACTGCAGCAAAATTTCAAAGAGCCAGAGATTGGGGAAGACTAGAGCAAAGCAGTGTCTTCTGGACACCACAGAACCACTGCACTCATGAGCTCATGACAGCTGTGATTGTCTATACAAGACCTGCACAAGAGCAAGCCAGTCAATACTGTAGCATGCATGGTGAGGGGGTATTAGTGACCATACACCCACACCCTTGTTCTCCTGGACCATGTGATCTTTGTAACATGCACATCCTTGTCCAATGAGCTTAAGACTCAAAGCTGAGACATCATTTGTGGTTCAATTTTGATTTGTTTACCTTTGAGAGTAGCTAGATTTAGTGGTCCTTCACTCCCCAAACTGAATGATATATAGCACGTATTTTATTTAAAGAACTTTTCTTATGCTTATGCATAATAAAAACCTCCTACTCAAACAGCTCTTGTTTTTGCTCTATAATTTGTATGATGAAAAGAATCAAGTTATATATTTTTGTTACCTCTTCATTAAATGCTGCCCTCAAATATTACTTGCTATTACTTGCTGCAAATATTAAATGCTAAAAATAAGTAATTATTATGTTCAAATAAGTACTAGTTAACAAAACCATAATATGAATATTCTAAAAATATGGAGTGTCTCAAGGATTAGCCATCAGACCTCTTTGACACTACACTAAATTTCCCCTTTAATTGGACCTGTCCGCTCCCTTCCAGCCACTTGGCAAATTTATGTTTCCACTCAGAGCTCTCTTTTAAATTATATTCCTAATTTAGCTGTGCTTGCAACTTCTGGAGGTCTAATAGTTTCTAAATAGCCATCTTCACTAATGAACTCTTATGACCCAGCAAATCTGTTCTTCCCATTTTTCATGCATTTTTTTCTTTAAAAACCTAGTGTCCATCTAATATAGAGATGGACCATAAGCCATTATGTTCCACCTCCCAATGGTTTCCAATCTCTCTTAGAATAAGATCCAAATTTTTCCCAGTATCTTAAAAGACAATGCATAGTCTTGCTTGCTCTCTTTTCACTCTGGAACTTCCTCATGTGCTATCATTTTCCCCCTTACACCACCATCTCCTTTTTGGAGAGTCTATCTGGATGAAGTTGCTTAAAGTAATTTTAAATTTTATCAGCTCCTCAGCCAAAGTTTTATTCAATTTGTCTCTGTAGCATCTATGGTTCTTTCTTGTTTACTAAAATTTAAGGTATTTGAATGTAGGTACACTTTAATTTTTTCTTGTCCCTTAAAGTATGTGAACATTTATGCACATGTATCATTTCAACAAGTGACTTTGTATTTATATATATATTTTTTAAACCTTTCTTTGGGTAAGCATGTTCATGTTGCTTAAAATATGACAATCTGTTGCTCCAATAAACTTATTGCCCCCCACAAAGAGAAATACCCCTATGTGTTTAAGAAATTGGCTAAAAACATAACACTGGCCATACAAATCTTGCTATGACTACAGAGGAAATATAGGAATGTCATCCTGCCAGCATAATGAAATGACTATGTAAAATATTCAGAGAAGCATTTAGAAGTAGCCTGATGTACTAACACCTCTCAACTCCGTGAAGTCTGCTAAGTTGACGGTGGATGATCATCAGTCAAGATTAATGTCACTTCAGGTCCCATGGAAAGGAGGGAAATACTTTATATACAGAGGCCACTGACTGGGACAAAAAAACCCAGTCATGACAGATAGGAACATATCCCAGGAATAGTTTAACACACACCTTCCTTCATTGCCAGTTTTTAATCATCAATAGTTACTGAATTTAATTCTCGTGTGGAAAATTGAACTAGACCTTAGAAATAAGCTGGGAGAAAATTCTAAATTATGTATAGTTGGAACTATAAAATTCATATTATGTTCAAATATAATATTGCTTTTCAAATATTAGAAAAATAATGTCTGGTTGCTGGTGGAGACTCATTTAACAGCTACTAAATGGAAGTAAAATGGTTGATACAAAGAAGTGACAGCATTGGTGCTACAAATAAGAACTGGCATTATGCTCTGAAATTGTAAATCAGCATAACCTTTAATTCAGTATTCTAACTCTGAAAATACCTAGTAATAAGAAAGGCTTTTTTTCTCTTAAATTGGTTTTGACTTAAAAGTAGAATTAGGGATATATAATGGCCTGTGATAAAGTTTACTATTACTTATATTAAATTGAACACTCAACATGAGACTTTTAAAGAAAATTCTTCTGAATATAGAATGAAGGAAATAATGAAATTACACATTTCATCTTCTAAATATTCCATCATTAAATCCAAAGCACTTCCTTACATCCGTGCTCAGGAATAGCGTATCTGGCAGTGAACACAAGCACTGAAAATAAGTCCTTCACATAAGATTTTGCTGATACAAAATCACACAGCTTAACCATACCTACCTACACCTTCACCTCATATCTGCCTTAACAAGAAATGCACAGGAAAGGAACTGAATCTCAGCAAGCATGGGGCATACTACAGTGCTTCTTAGTTTTACTTGCTCTTTCTATGGCAGCTGTGGCAAGCAGGCCAAATGTATCTTGTTGTTTTGTTTCTGGAAACAATGTCACTTGAAACATTTTGCTTTAATGTGTATGCTTTCACAGTGGGAAAACTAAGCAGCTGTCACAAAGATTGTGTGAATATACAAAAGAAAGACAGAGGGGAGGGGGAAAGGGAGAAGAAGGAAGGAAGGAAGAAAAAGGAAGGAAGGAAGGAAGGAAGGAAGGAAGGAAGGAAGGAAGGAAGGAAGGAAGGAAGGAAGGAAGGAAGGAAGGAAGGAAGGGAAGAAAGCTGACCTATTTGTCCTTTGGAGAAAATGTTTTCATGGTCTACTGCATCTACTTTGCTCTAAGTACAACACATGTTCCCTAGGAGCCTGCCTTCTCTGAATGCTTAAGTCAAGCTTCCTTCTTCCATGTCCTTTACAGAGGCTGCCATCAGAAGGTGTGGCCCAGATTAAAGGTGGATCTTCTCGCCTCAAAATACCCAGATAAAGATGACTACAAATTATTTAATTAAGAAAAATCTCTCACAGATGTATCCAGCCACTTGGGTTTTAGCTAATTCCAGATATAGTCAATTTGACAATCAAGAACAGCCATCACCCACCCCTCATCCTCTATGCCCCTATCACCATTGTGATGCCCATACCTCTTTGAGAGAATTTAACTCTTACTTCTCACACATGAATAATTAAAGAAAACAAAGCCTGCCTACTTGTTAAAGCATGGGATCAAGTCATAAATTAGGAATGGGAGGATTGGATGAGGTTAAATTTTTATAGAGAAGGGAAGAGTTTATAAAGTCATGATTTGGTAGCTTCCAGAAAGGGAGAGCAGCCAACAATCCTACCCAGATATGATGTCTGTGAGCCACAACAATGACCAGCATAGCACCATAACCCTGAGAGTGTGAGAGTGGCATGTATACCTTGGTGATAACCAATGTCTCTCTAATTATACTTAAGACCAGGTTAAAAGGATGAAAATTGTGCCAGAAACCTAGACAACTACACAGGAATAGTGAAATCATGGATCCTGGAGGAGATCCTACAATTGCCACTTTACTAGTTCAGCATAACTC
Organism: Cricetomys ansorgei; assembly: GCA_026225945.1. NCBI lineage: Eukaryota > Metazoa > Chordata > Mammalia > Rodentia > Nesomyidae > Cricetomys > Cricetomys ansorgei. The sequence goes on along the minus strand of JAMJFZ010001038.1, from coordinate 714,464 downwards.
CTAACTACATTCTAAATATTTGTCCTTATATGAACAGATAAGAATAGCCCTCACCCCACATCAAGGAAACTTCTCTTCAAAACAGATGGAGACCATTACAGAAAATTACAACCAACTGAAATACAGATTGTGAAGACCAGTCCCAGTGTATATGTCTACAAAACAGCTACTGCACCTAAGGCTCAGTGAGCATTGTGGACGAGGGGGGCTTTATTGTGAGAGACAGAGGAACAAGTAGTTCATTGTGAGATCGTGTCTCCTACAAATGTCAGAAGCTAAACTGATAAAGTCTTACCAACATAACTGCCTAAACCTGAGCTGAACACAGGGACAACAATAACCACACTAATGTGGACAGGAGAAAGCCCAAAAGGGTTCAGTCCTACACAGAGAACTACAGGCGGCTAAAGAATGCTGAAAGTAGGAGCAATAGTCTTCCCCAGGAAAGAAAATACCAATTATCCAATACCAAATGGAAAACATACACACAATTAATTTGATGCAGACAAAGTAAATTGTACATTGTGTATTTAAGAATATATGTATGTAACAACAGTTAATGAAAAAGAGGTCATGAATTTGGAAAAGAGCAAGAAAAGTCATATGGTATATTTTTAGAGAGGAAAGGGAAGGAGGAAATGATGTAATTATATTAAAATATCAAAAAGTAAATAATAAAAAAAGAAAAGAGTCATGATTTGATAGTGTGAAAATTCAAGATCAAGTTGAAACATCACTTTGCATTTGGCATAAATAATATAAAAAGTATGAAATCTGAATTATCATCTACCAATCACTTAGAACCCTTTACAAACAACATTTTAGAAAGCAGAAACTGATTTTTTCTAAGAATGTTTGAGAATTTATGTTGAACTATTACATAGATTACTTTCCTAAGATAAATTTCTATGCTGTACTATGTGACTTTTTTCCAAATGAAGTCTGTAAGAACTGGGTGGAACCCAGCTTTCTTCTGTCACTTAGAAATTCTTATTGTTTCCCCTTCTCAAAGGACGTCTTTGTTTTCTTTCTGAAATGTTGAAATATCTTATCACAGCCGTAGGAACAAACTTCCACCCATATTTTAAATATGCTGCACATAAAACAATTAGAAATAAAGACTAAAATAGTGCATATTTCATAAGATGCCTCCCAAGTTAAATCAGATAATTTATTCCAAGGTTTGGAAAAGTAAGGTATTCTGACAAAATTTATTATGTAACAAATCTTTCTGAAGACTTCCTATGTTAGGAAGACCGATGAAAATATGAAATTGATAATAAAACAGTGCCATTTTTGTAAGAGTATGTGGTCATCCAGTTTCACATGTCAGATAGTTACTATAATATAGATATACTTTATAGATATAGATATATATCATTTTATAAATATATAATTATGTTATTTGTCACTATATATGCGTGTGTTACTATAATACATGCCATATATATATGTGTGTGTGTGTGTGTCTGTGTGTGTATACATTCACATATATATAATGTGATAATAAAAGCTTCCATATATAGTTCTATCCACACGAATGACTTTTAGGCCTGACAGTCATAAAAGAGTGAAGAGGCTAAGGTATCCAAGCAGGCTGATTGTGAAAAGGCTAAGTATAGATTGATAGCTGTTAGTTTTGTTGTTTTAGCATGTAACATATGCAAAATTAATATTCATATGTTTATGTCTCATAGTGGACAAGAAAGAATACAACATGAGCAGAAATGCCACCAAAAATGAATTTGTCACTGGGTCATAGTCTGACTTTCATGAGAATGCAGGAATGCACCCTTCACGCCTTCAGTACGTCACTGAGCCAGTCTTTTTTCATAGTTGCTTCAACTTTCGACTATTAGCACAGTAAATATAGCTTGTGAAACAGCTCACTAACTGACTGAGTCTCTAAAATTGCATCCATTCTGTGATTTTTGGAAAGGCAGCATGGAATAAGGCGTTTCTAGTATAGCCAAGAATAATCATATCGGAAAGATGATTACCAAAAATGAAGGCAGACAAACACATGTCTGCCAGTGGCTTACGACTTCCAGATAAAGGTTTTTAAAACTATTTATTTATTTATTTTCATGAATGTGTGCATGCCTGAGTTTATGTCTTCCCTGTGTGTATGCATGATACCATAGAGGGTGTCAGATATCCTGCAATTAGAATTACAGGCAGGTGTGAGCCACCATGTGGGTGCTGAGAACTGATCCCAGGTCATCTGCAAGAACAGCAAGTGCTGCTGACCAATCTTTCCAGCCCCTTTATGATTTTTAAAAACCATGTGTGAAATGTAGAGTCTATTGAGAAAGTGGGTAAAACATTACTTAGAATGAGCAATAGCTGACAAAAGTACCAGAACTGGTCTTTGGAAATATGACCAGGTGTAAGATGATAACATTAGCAAATACATTCCCAAAGTGAAGCGAAATGGAATAATATAGAATCACTTTAAAAAGCAAGTGCTATAAATGTGCCATTAGGTGTAGAAGCATTTGGACACAAATAGTTGGAGGATCCTAATGTTTTTTTTGGATTCAAAGAAGTAATTTTAAGTAAAGCAACTAAAAGTATCTATATTACTTCTAGTCATTTTTAGTGTATATGATAGAAATAATACTTTTTATATGTGTTCACTCATTTAAACTCAAAGTTACTCTATATTGGTAATTAACACTATGATATCTACTTTATAGGTAAGGAAAGTGAAATATTGGAAAGATAAATGATGTATTTAATGTGACATTTCTGTTAAGTGGCTGAATATTAAAATTACGTTTGACGGAATCACAGTCATATACCTTTCCCTGTCACAGTTCAATAGTTGTGGATATCATGAAATACTTTTTATTCATTGTCATTTCAAAATTCTGAGTAATATTCCTTCTCCTGTATGCAAGTAATAATTTGTAAATAGGTCCATATATCAACGTATATAAAGCTATTTTATTACTTTAGCAACATATTTCAATGTAATCTGTTTCTTTTGTGATCCAAACTGTTTTATTGAATGTAGCAAAAAAAATCCTCAGAAAGAATTGACTTCCAAATAGTCTGTAGCAAAACATGCTAAAAATATCTGAAATAAAATGTACAAATGTGACACTAGGATGGATTTTCTCTTCAGAAATAAAAACCATTTCCTTTAATAAGCAATAATATAGAATATACTTGGTAATATGAAATTACCAAGTATAGTCAAGGAGAAGCAAATGCAGAGAAAGAAGATGCAGCAGAGTCTCAGGCCTCCCATAAGTCAGTGCAGACCTCTGTAGGAGGCCAGGGCCAGAGACACAGCACATTTCTACAGGTGTATATCAAGTAGCACTCAGGGGTGACCCCAGGAAGGTCAAGGAAGAGCAGGAGTAGACACAACACAGGAAAGAAAAATTGTGTCTATTTTAGTTGTGTGTTGGTTTTTTTTTTCAGTTTTGAATTCATCTGTTTCTCTACAAAGCTTGATTTACGTGATGTTGTTAGTCATCTTGGGCAAAAAAAAAAAAAAAAATCACTATAAAAATTTTGGACTTCCCATGAGGAAAATGGAAGTTTAAAATTTGTACTAATCAGAAAACAGTGATTTGTTAAAGAAAAATCCAGTAACTTGCTGAATGAAAAACATGTCCCAAATCATGTACTCTCTATATATTTAGTGTCTGATCCATCTAATCTTGTTCTCATCCATTTAAATTCTTGCCATGGAAATCATAATTTAACTAAGCTAATTAAAGATAGAGCATATGGAACCAAATGACTGATTATTTTAGAGAATATGCTTGAATATTACCTAAGGCTTAATGGATACTGAAAGAGTCCCCATCATGCCACTAATTGACTTTTAATTAATTACATCAGTATCTGCTGTCTTCCTGGGGTAAAAAGTAATCTCAGAGGAAGCTATTGTTTCAGAAATATGTTTAATAATGAAGAACATTTATTTTATGAAGCATCAAAGAGTTCATTCTATTGGAGTTTCTTCTTTTAAGCTACTGTATGTCTGAATACAGAATATGAAGAAATCAATCCACTTCTGTGGGCCAATGTCCTTCCAAAGTTATTGAGTCCTAAATGCCAAACCAAAATAGTTCAACATAGACTCAATGAAAATGTTCTGTTCTAAAGGATGTTCTGACTGATAGTAAATTTAATAAAGTTTTAAAATGTCAAGTAGTTTTAATTCTAAGTCTGTATCTCCTAGAATATAATGTGTTAAAAATTTAATATCATAAGGCCATTCTTCTTCCGGTTTGGGGGTTTTAGCATTAAAAACTTTACAAAACTATCAAAATCAAGACTCTGTATATCCCTCCTAGAGGCTCAAGCAATTTATCTAAATCACAAATTTGTAGGAACCTATTTTATAAGGTTTAGAGTTTCTCAATCAGGTAATTTCTTATGATGTCAGACAATCAGGATTCTAAGAATTTGGGCTAAACCAACTGTAAGTTAAAAATAAAGTTAAAAACTAATAAAACAGCAGTATATTAGTTAAGAATTATTTATTTGTATTCATTATTTTTCTGTTGCTGTGAAACGTGCAATGATCAAAGGAAGCTTAAGGAATAGAGAGTTGATTTTGGCTTAAAGTTCCAGAGCTGTAGACTCTGTCACAGCTGGGAGGCATGGCAGCTAGTGGGAGTCATGGCAGCAGAAGCAGAAAATTGAGAGATACACTTTCAATTGCAAATTCAAAGCAGAGAGAGCAAAATGGACATGCTCACCCCCAATGACATACTTCCTCAAGCAAGGCCACACCTCCTAAACCTCCTCGCCTCCACCAACAGCACCACCAACTGGAGACCAAGAGTTCAAATATCTGAGCCTATGAGGGACACTCTCATTCAAACTCACAGTGTTCTATTAACATATTGTATTTCATTAAATCTTTGTCCTATATAAAACCAAAATAATTAAATCTATGTTTAATAAAATAAAGTAAAACACACAGTTAAAGGTACTGATATCTCAGCTATCTAAAACAGTTATTATGTTCACAAATACAATGGACTATTACTTTATGTAATATTATGTAATATACAAATGATTGATCTAGTTCTCAGATATATTTAAACTGTGGGTTCTAAAAGTAACTGAATGTGAAGAATTATGAAAAATTTGGTAATCACAAAAGTTTTGTGGACATGCAATGATTGAAAATTCATTCAAAATCAAGCATGTAAAGAATATGAAGTGTTTCTGGCACAATTCACCTATATTGCATAGTATGACTTCCCTGTAGCCATAAGTATGAACATATGCTATCAAAGTCACTGAGAGTCTGGGAATGTCTTACCTCAGATCTGAGACTGTTGTATGTAATGAGTCACAGTATTTTTACCATGAACATGTAACTTTTGGACCTTAAAAGAACAAATTAGTTTAATTATTGAAAAGCAGGACTCTTTTATTACTATCATTCCTCAGTATGTATTCAGTTAATACATATTTGGATTGTATTATGATAGAATGTTTCATTTTTTAAAAATGCCATTTCAGTGGTTGATTTAAGTTTCACAAAAATTATTAAATGAATTTTGTCTTTGATTAAGTCAGAATTTCAAGCAATTTCTAATATAGCCCTAAACATACTTCTACTATTTTGTACTATAGTTTATGTAAATGGTATTCTCAGTATTAATGATTATAAAATTAAAATGTCAGGGAGAGAGAGATGATTTAAATGGAAAAGTTTGCAATCATGAAGACCCACTTTTATTTCTCATCCATGTAAAAGGTGTGGTGTGGTGATGTGTACCTGCAATCCGAGCACTGGAGAAGTGGAGAAAGGGTCATCCCTAGAACTCACTGGCTAGTAAGTCATCCTCAGTCAGTGAGCTTGAGACCATGCCTCAAAATGTCTAAACATGAGCTGAACAGGGAAAACAGTAGACATGTTAACATAGATATGGGGATGCAAAGGAGGCCTCAGTCTTACACAAAGAACTACAGGTAACTAAAGAAGACTGAGAACAGGAGAAATAGTCTTCTCGAGAGAAGAACAAACAAATTGGTTATTCAATATTGAATCATCAGCCTTGAAAAATTCATACGAGTAATAGTATACATATTGAGCAAATTATATTTAGCAATATGTATGTATATACATATATTCATAGAACAAAAATTAATGTAAAAAATTGTTCATGAATTTGAAAGAGAGAAATGAGGGTTATGTGGGAATGTTTAGAGTGAGAAAAGGAAATAGAAAAATGATGTAATTACATCATAAAATCAAAACTAAAAGGAAAAATATAAACATTGACCTTTGGGCTCCACATACATACACACAAATAAACAAGTACACGTGCATAAATCACACACAAAAATAAATATATAAATCTAATCAACTTTTAAAGTTGTTGAAAATGCTCTATACCTATAATAACAAATATCCAGCCACAACTCAATTCTTTATATGAAAAGAATTGAGTGCAACCAAATTTGCTTTTGTCTTCAAAAAATGATAGAATTATATGTATATCAAATAATCTGTACTCATGTTGACAAAACTAATGACAATCCTGTAGAAGAATATTTAATCTTTTAATCCAGCAACACGGTTGCTCTGGGAAAGAATCACATTCAAGGCCTGTGTGATCCAACTAGGATGAAACACACTCTTTTAAGTAACTCAATCAGAAGGTAATGGTGGCACACACCTTTAATCCCAGCTCTTGAAATGTAAAAGGAAGCAATCAGTTCAGAAGTAGGTCATTGTTCTCAGTTCATGGCTCTCAGTTCTTGGTTCTCAGTTCAGAATTCACAGTCAGTTCAGAGCTAAGAGAGAAGCAGGAGAGACTGAGGAATGGAAGGAGACTGAATCAGAGGATGCTGGTCAACTGAGAACTGGAAAGTCAGAGGCAGAATGAAGTACAGAGTGAGCCCACACTGTTAATCCCCAAGACAGAAACAAGTAGAAGCAGAGGAGGGAGCAGAGACAGGAAGCAGAGCTCAAAAGGAGTCAATGTCAGACAGGAAGAGTGACATCTGAGCTGAACCAGAGTGAAGATCAGAAAAAGTGAGGAATCAGAGGAAGAGTTAGTGTGAGTCAGAGTGAGGACTGGCCCAACTCTCACAGTAGAAAAGCAGACTCTCAGCTCAGAGTCAGGCAGAGACACGGAGGCAGTTCAGCAGAAGGAATCAGTCTCAGACAGTAGAGTGAGTTTGGGAGAAAGAGTCCTCTAACAGAGAGAGAGTCCATTTGAAGCCTAACAGAGCAGTTCAGTCAGAGAAGTTGCAGGAGTCAGCCAAAGTCAGCCAGAGTCAGGAGATTTCACTCAGAAACAGTCAGCCAGCTCAGAAGATCAATTTGAACCAGCAATTCAGAAGAGATTGAGCCAGAACAGCATGTGAGTCAAATCAGCCAACCAGAAAAGTCAGTTGAGTTCATCACAGCTGTGAGTTCAGGAGCTAGTCAGAGTGAGTCAGTCAGCAGTAAGTCTCAGAGACTGAAACATTCTAGGTTTGAGATTAGATTGACGCTGAAGCCTTCCAGTTTTAGGCTTAAAATTAGATTGAATGGAGGCTAAAATCCTCCAGGACAGGAATTGAATTAGCCAAAAAATGAACTACCATTTGCCCTGAATCTACAACTATATGAGCCTCTACCGTTATAAAATCTATAATCTTACTATGACACCAAATTAGCTAATAAACCCATTCTTTTAGAGACTACAATGACACATATTACATGCATTTTCTCATTGAAATCTCTCAAGTGATTTCATAGGAACTTATTATCATCTGTTAATTAATTTATTATTTATTGTTTTTTTTTTCTTTTCTTTTTTCTTTTTAGAGACAGGGTTTCTCTGTTGTAACTCTGGCTGTCCTGGAACTCACTCTGTAGACCAGGCTGGCCTCAAACTCACAGAGATCCAACTCTCTCTGCCTCCCAAGTGTGTGTACCACCACTGCCTGGCTTATCATCTGTTTTGCCAGCATGTATGTAAGTATACCGCATACATGCAATGCCTGATGAAGATGGCAAAAGATGGCAGCTGATTCCTTGAGAACTTGAATTATAAAGAGTTGTCAGCCACCATGTGGCCAGGTGGGTGCTGGGAACCATATGCCAGTCTGATGCAGGATCAAGCAGTAAGCGGTCTTTGCCACTGAATCATTTCTCTAGTCCAAATAACCTATTTTATAAATGGCAAAATCAGTAGGTGGAGAGCGTAAGTGGTAAGCCTTAATTTTGATAGACAAGTGCCACATTCTGATGGGGCAAAGTTATTTTATGAGTAAGATATATATAGTTGAATCTGATGTAATATAAACTTACCACTGGTCGTAGTAGTGTTGTTGTAGCAGATTTTTGTTTAAGCTTATTTCACTAGTATTTGATCCTGTCTGCCATTTATCTAGATTTTTACCACTTCCTACATAAGCCTCATCATTTTTTATAAGGGAAAGTTAATAATATCTTCATAATCATGCACATCAAATTCCCAGACAAAGATACTTTCCTATTTGTTTCTTGAACAATAATCCGTAGAGAAGCAGAGACCATACCTATGGAATTAAAGACTCCACACCTTGTCTAAGATACTGCCTGCCAAAGAGCATCCTCTCTGAATGTTTGTTTCAAATTACATTGTTATTATTCTATATTAGAATATTCTCATAATGTCCTTCTATATATATACTTTTAATTTTGTCTCTTAAATCATTTAGTTTACTCTTAATAGATAGAAATATTTCCAAGCTTCTGTAATGAATCATAACTGAAAAAACAAATTGATGAAATCATGTACTAATACATGATTCATGATGCTCTCTATTGCTTCTACTTAAAGGTTTTATTTATCTATGATTTTTTTGAAATGTCACAAAGTTCCTCTGTGAGAGCAGCTTTGACTTACTAAGAATTTATGGGTACATTTAAAATTATAAAAATACATGTCATTTGTGATAATGAATCATAAGCCAATAAACGTCGTTTTCTATTTATTTCCTCCCATATAGATTTGGCTGCACATATAAGGTAACTCCTCAATATTATGGATGCTTTATCCCATGTTATTTTCTTCTCCAAGGCTAGAAAAAAACAAATTTTTTTCTTAGTCTTTTATAAAATTTAGGTTGTCTGTATGGCATAGTTTGGTACAGTGAAGAATTCCAGTAGGAAAGCTATGAGTTTTATAATGAAACTATACATATATTTTAGGAAGCAACCCAGATATGTGGGCACCTTTTCTCCTTGAATGAGGATGAAATGTCTCTATAACCTCAGCATCATCAGAGCACTGAACACAGAATGGCAGAGCATGGCATGGGATGGTTCCTGTTACCAAAGAGACAAATGCACAATGAAAGTACTTCCATGAACGAAAACTGTTATAGTGCCTGTGGTTTTAAGGCTCTTTGTTACCGAAGGTCGTGTTACCAATTGATAAAATTAACATTTCCTTCCTATGTAAAGGGTTATCATAATATTTAGAATTTTAAAAGTCTACTCTACATTTTGTTTCTTTGTTATGGAGGTTGAAAGGGGAAGATCATTGTGCAACATGGAATAATACTAGCTGTATCTCATGCCATTTCCCCCCCAAAAAAGATTTATTATTTATTTAACACATGTGAGTATTTTTTCTACAGGCATGTTTGTGCTGCACTGCATAAATGCAGTACCTGTAGGTGTCTGTTGACATCTAGAGTGTCAAAAGACTCTAGAATTGGAGTAACAGATGTGAATCTACAAGCAGGTGCTAAGAACTCAACACCTTTCCTTGGAGCAGCAAGCACTTTTAACTATTGAACCATCTCTCCAGCCACCAACTAATACTCTTTCTATACTCAGTCACAAATTTTAAGAGGAATGGCATAATAATGTATACATAAAAACAAGAGAAAAACAGCAGGTATTTATTTGGGAAATAAAGCACTATAAATGATAGATACCTGAGACAATGGGATGAATGAAACAATTCTACAAGTATACATAAAAATTAGGCTCATTCTATTACTCTACAGTCAGAAGGTGAATACAACAATATTTAGTTGCTTGAAAAGAAAGAAAGTCATTTTTTCACAGTCTTTCTGTATAGTCCAAGAAAGCCTGAAATTGATATGCAATATTCTTGTTTTTGCCTCACAAGTGTTAAGATTAAAGGTGCGTGCTATCACATACACACACACACACACACACACACACACACACACACACATACACACACATACATATATATGTGTATTTTTAAAGCCAATTTATACAACTGTATGATTTGATTGACTGTGGTTTTCTGTGGTTAACCAATACCAAATGCTCAGCTCTGAAAACATACATAGATGTAACATTGTACAGACTGAGCATGTTATATTTAGAAATACATATTTATATACCTATATATATGTATGTAACAATAATTAATGAAAAAAGAGGCCATGAATTTGAAAGAGAGCAAGAAGGAATAAACTTTTTGTTTTTTCTTTCCCTCAATTCAGGCCAAAGCATGAGCCTATTTTCTGTGGCACTTTGGGCTTTCTCACGCTTTCTCTGACACTCTCCCTTTTACTCAAGTGGGTGTTTGCTGTCTTCGGTTGCTCAATGTGACTACCTAACACAAAGGCCATGGCTTACTCTCTTCCTCCTCTACATAGCCCTCCTCCCAGCCTGTCTCCCCCAAAATCTCTCAAAATTTGATAAAATTGTCCTGGGACTTCCTATTTTTTTTTAATTCTTTTGTTTGGTGTATGTCAGCTAACTTTTTAGGATTTTCTGACTTTCTCATGACATAATTTCTCATTTTAAACATAAAACCCTTAACGTTGAGATAGGTCCTATTTTATATTAAAGGCTTCATTTAACAAGTCTTTGGAAATGGATTTTATTAAAGTGCACACACACACACACATGTACACACATGTACACACATATGATTGTGTATTTCTTTCCTCTTTAGATGCATTTGTAGTAAAAGTAATGGAATCACCTTTCTTAGAATAAATTTCACTTATAAAAATTCTATTATGCTCTGGCTCGTGTTGCAAAATGTTTTTAAGGATTTTTCCTATCAGTGTTTCTACAGAGACTGATCTATAATCTCTCTTGAAGTATTACTGTTAGTCTGCTGCATGAATATTTCTTATGTGAAAATAATATGGAAGATTTTCATCTTTTTTTTTTTTTTTTGCTTTATCAACACTTAATTCACCTTTTCTTTTCCCTGTCAGTCCTTAATGGTTTTGTAGAAATCTTTAGGAAATCCTTCTCAGAAAGCTAATTTTAGGGAAGAAAAAATGGGGTATCTGACATTTATTTACATTTTTGAGTTTTCTAAAGTAGTCGGCAATTGACCTGCTTGTTTTTTCAAGTCAAGGTTTAGTCATTTAAAAGGACTTATGCTTTATTCTTTTATGTGTCAAATATATTATAATGATATAATTTCTAATTATATCATTAGAAATAATTTCATTCTCTACACATTCGCCTGTGTCATGTCATTCTTACACCACTTAGCATTCACGCTCACTTCTCACAAATTGTACGGTACCCTGCAAGCTCCAGAGATGAGCGCTGGGATCTCCTTTGCTGACAGTTTTTCTTTTTTTCAAAGCCGCATCCACAATCTACACAACAATGTTTTCTATACCATTACAAATATGTCCTCTGAGTACAGCCACAGCGCACCACATTCATCAGATGCTTGTGACTTGAGCAAATTCTGCATTACAGGGCTTTGGTGTATGTTCACCCTGCCCCTGTGAGTAATTACACAAGGCTGGGGAAAAAAGGCTCCTTATGAAGTGACATTCTGCTCAGCCTCTGAGCCTCTAGTATTTCATCACTGCACTGTTCTTTTCAGTCTTCCCTGTTCCCTTCAGTTCAGCACACCAGACAGAGAGCGATCTGGTCCACCCATTCCTTCTTCCAAATCCTGGTACTTTAACAACTTTTTCTCTAGTAGAAACCACCCCTTCCACAAATCCATGGCTTCCCATGTCACATCACTGTTCCTTCTGCAATATATTGCTCTCTAACTCCTGTTCTAATTAACACTAGTCATTCTCACAAGATCATATTCTTCGGGAAGGATTTATAATTCCAAGCCTGGTTTAAATATCTTTACATTCCCAAAGAACCCTCTCTTATCGCAAAACAGTGCCTACCACATGACAAAGTCAAATGCTGATTCATATTAGTTTTGTGGGTTATCACATTAGTGATTTGTGTCTCTGCTCTGACCAACTTCCTGAGATAAACAACTTAAGGGATGGAAGAACTAATTTGTTTCTCAGTTTCAGAGAACCCCAGCACTTGAGTAAACATCTCAGTGGTAGGACTACATGACCAAAGTGTTCCCTTGTCTCATGGGAGACAGGAAACAAAGACCAAAGAGTGAAATGAAGACATATAAATACACAGCAATGTCTCCTAGGAGCTACTCCCTCCAACTATGTTCTAACTCCTAAAATTTTTGAAACTTTCCATCTGTAATCCAAGCATTAGCAAGCAAGTCTGCAAAATATTTCATATGTAAACCACAACATATATTATAAGCTCTTCAAGGAGTAAGAGCACATTATTCTTAAAGGTATATAAATTGTTAGAGGACATATATATATATATATATATATATATATATATATCAAGTAGCCTGGATTATTGAGATACCATAAATCTTAGTTACTTTTCTATTGTTGTGTAAATGCCATGACCAAGGCAACTTACAGAAGAAAAGAGTTATTGGAGCTTACAGTTTCAGACGGTGAGGTCTGACCGTCATGGTGGGGAGCATGGCAGCAAGCAGGCAGGCATGGTATTAGAGCAGTAGCTGAGAGCTGACATCTGATCCACAAATAGGAATCAGTGTGTGTTGGGAGGACTAGCTGCGAATGGTATGGCTTGGGCTTTTGAAGTTTCAAAGTCCACTCCCAGTCACACACCTTCTCCAACAAGACCACCTCCTAATCATTCTCAAACAGTTCCATCAGCTGGGGGCCAAATATTCAAATATATGAGCCTATGGGGCCATTTTCATTCAAACTGCCACACCATACAATGGGGTTAATATTAATACTTCTATCTTGCTTCTCTTAATATTAATTAATACTTCTATTAACCAAATAATGGTTAATAAAACAGTTTAAAATAATTTTTAAAAAATTCTTTTGTGTTCATATTTAGAAGCAGTAGAAAGAATATGTAATTTTAACAAGGGGTTGGTGGATAATTACACGGTGGTCGTCCACTGATGGTTGCAACACTTGCAGTCAGATGCCTCCTGTAAAAGACAACTGCAATGTATGCACCACTCACGAAGACTCGAGCATGCAGATGCTTGTTAGCCTTCTGCTCCTTCTACTCTGTTCATCTGAGCTGCCAGACTTCTGAACAGCGCCATCCACATTAGGGCAGTCTTTCCCCTTAGTTGCCTGATCCAAATGCTAATCATCTCTGCTCACGACTCCCCATAAACACAAGTACTGTGCTTTCTGAGGTGATTTTTTTGTCCAGTCAAGATGACAACCAAGATACCAAGATAACAATTGCCATATCAAATATTTTATAGAGATTATAAAAAATTATTATTTTTCTTAGCCATTTTGTGACATATATCTCTGTGACTTTTCTTTCATCTGGATCGGTGCAATCCAGATTAACTGATAATTTTATTTGTACATGTTATGTTAATCATTTCCCCTCTATTTAGTACTCTTGCCAGCCAACTTACATTTACTACTAACATTACCTTAATCAATTATTCTAAAAATAAATTTATTAATGGCATTGCTTATCTATTTCTTAAAATTATCCAAATATTCCATGCTAGAATAAAAGAGAAAAATTGTTATGACTGCTGCCTGTTTCTGAGGAGAGATTGGTGAGATTAGAGTATAAATTCTGAGCTCTTGTGTACACCTACCTGCCTGACGACACGCTTTTTTTTTTTTAAAGGTAAACATTTCCTTGTTTGTTCTCTGATGTACACCCACAGCTGAAAGACTGGAATATTTCAATAAATGAATGCAGTGTGAAACCTATATTGAATTAGCACAATTGGGCAAAACTGATTCTCACATATTATCCTTCATGTTTCTGACTATTCGGTAAACAATGAGAGCTTGCTGTTTGTCCTAACAGTCAGAAAAAAATCTAGCGTTTAGAGAACTGCCATTTCCAAAATATAATGATTGTCTAAATTGTATTTGATGCTTGCAAAAAATGAGCCATCATTTAACAGCTCCAGGTTAATTAAATAGAATGACAAACTTTCTAACTTAGCAAGCAGTTCCAATAAAGTAACTAGGGTTTCATTACACTTTTGGTTGGTTTAACTTGTGATAGTTATGATCATGATGCTACCTCATCAATTTCTTGATTCACAGCTATCACTAGAACAATACTGTCATACATTGGCATAGAACACATTGTCCAATTCACAATTCAGAATCCTTGGGATGCCCTGGGTGCCTTTTCTCTTGGTCTCTTTCTAATGATGATGGCTACTTCTTGCCTTGATACGACTGGTCTAAACTCAATAAAAGAATAATTATTTTCTCCTTTTAAGACTAACTTACTTTTATTTACTTATGTGTATGTGTTTGCAGCACCATATATGTGAAGCGTCCATGGAGGCTAGCGTTCGCCAGATCCTCTGGAACTGGAGTTACAGGAAAGAGGTTGGGAGTCGCCTGATATGGATGCTGGGAACTGAACCTGGGTCCTGAGTAAGAGCGGTATCTGCATGTAACTGCTGAGCTGTCTCTCAATATTTATTAAAAAGATACTTGGAATTGTATCAGTATAACGGATTTTCTCAAAAGCAAGTAAGTCATGTGCGATAAGAATAGAATAAGTAGACAAAAAAGAGAAAAATTAACAAGTTTAAGTGGAGAGGAAATGATAGTTTAGGACTGGAGAGATGCCTAAGAGGTTAACGTGCTTGCTGTGCAGGTGTGGGGATATGAGTTCACAATACCAGATCCCACATAAAGCCGGTCTCAGGCATCTGTAACCAATATACGACAATGAGAGGCAGAGACAGAAGAGCCCCTGACAGTTTGTGGGCCAGCCGTCCTGGCAGAAGCTGCAGCTGACAACCAAGAGACTGTGTCTGGATGGAGATGGAAAATAACAAATGACATCCGTGGGCCACGAATGTGTGTCCACACTCACGGTGTGTGAATGTGCACACATTCTCACACATGTATGTGCACACACACGTGATAATTTAGAGAGCACTGAAGAAATAAAGGCATATTGACCAGAGACTTCAGAAAGTGCTTCCGGAAGCACTAATCTATTTTAATTTTTCAAACAGAAGTGGAATGATGTCCCCTAAGGGAAGGAGCTGGGGAGATTAAAAAATAAAGGAAAAAGAAAAAGGAAATAGAAACTGGGTGATATTAAATTTTTTTAAGCAAGGAAACTTTTATGTACACAAGGAGTCCAGTCATTCCCATATCTTAACTTTTATTTTGGAACCAAAGTCCAAATACCAACCTTCTCATCATCACTGACAATGTGAAAATAGAATAGTCAATTTAAGATAAATTATATAGATAATGTTCTAAGATATCACAAATAAAAGTATTTGGTATCTTCACTTATTACATCTATGACAAGTACTGAAACATTATTAATATCTTTTTATGTGTTGTTATACATTTTTTTTCTGAAAATATCTCTTGCCTTTGAAAAGAATTAACTTTTTACCAGAAACCTTGCAGCCAATTTAATAACATGCCTTGAGATCATTTAAGACTGTGTACTTATCCCTGTTGTTCTACTGTATATTCAGCCTGTTTAACTTTATCCTGCCTGTAAGAGAGCAATGTAACCAACTGTAGTGGTTTGAATGAAAATGGCCCCCCATAGGCTCTTAAGGAGTGTGGCCTTGTTAGAGGAAATGGGGCTTTATTGGAGGAACTATGTCATTAGTGGAGGGCATTGAGGTTTCAGAAGCGTTAGTAGTTCACTTTCTCTCTTACTTGCCAATCTGGATGTAGAGCTCTCAGCTACTTCTCCAGCACCAAGTCTGCCTGCATGCCACCTTGCTTCCTGCTATGACAGTAATGGACTAAACCTCTGAACTGTAAGCCAGCACTAATTAAATGTTTTCCTGTGTAAGAGTTGCTGTAGTTATGGTATCTCTTCACAGCAATAAAACCTTAAGACACCAACTTTACTATGCCTTGGATGCCCATGCAAACAGCTTTTTCAACATAACCCAAGTTCAGCACTGAAGTCTTAAGTTATGTATTCACCCATGCCTCTAGCCCATAATAATGTATATGTGTATGTGTGTCTATATATTGTGGTAATTATTTTTCAAAAGCAACTAACAGGTTGAAAGATACCTCAAACAAAACAAATATCCATGATAGATGTTGGAAGTAACAGGTGGATGTAACTTGATAACATCTGCTTGAGGTTTTGAGTGCTATTCTGGATCAGTTTGGGTAAAGTTACTCTCCCACACACACCACCATAAAACATGAGATTTCTATTTTTAAAAAATCCTTATTTCTTTCCCATGCCATGTTTTCTGTGGTGTTCTAAAAACATACAGCAAAGCTCTTTATTAGGCACAGGCATAGACACAGACACAGGCACAATACACAGGAAAAAAGGACAGATAGATCAAACACACACAATAGACAGACTACAGACATGCCAATAATCACAGACTACAGACAGAGACATGGGGAAGAATGAAGAATTCATATTTGAGATTGCTCTTGGTCAAACTAATCCACAATGAAGTTTATATCTCTAATCCTTAATATGATATCAACGAATTTTGGTGCTCACTTTGAGGTGTCTGATGCCTTAACTAATTCATTTATGAATTTTCCAATCTATTACATAAATAGAGCCCTTGAGTAAATATAAGGCAGTTTTTGATTCTTCAAAATAAGTGTATAATTTGATTTTGTTACAGTATAATCATTATATATAATTGTATACATATATAATCAATTGGAAGGCTTTCATTTGAATGTTCTTTATACATAAATGGATATATATATATGTATATACATACATATATATATATACACATTCAAGTTTTTTTCTCCTGAGTTACCTATTAGGGCTTTGAATTGATGTTATTTATAGTTATATCCATTGCATGTAGCATAATCATTTCTCACATTTTACAAGAAACCTTGCTATGTAATAACAAGTATGGTAGGATGAAAAGATATTAAAAGAAGCCAGGTGGTGTGGCACACAGTTTTCATCCCAGCTCCCTGGAGGTAGAGACAGGTGGATCTCTGTGAGCCCAAGACCAGCAGGATCTACGTAGCGAGACCCTGTTTCGAAAAAAAAAAAAAAGGAGAAAGAAAGAATGAAAAGAAACATAAAGCTTATAAACATTTTCACTTAACAGAAAAACAATATAAAAGTGTTTTGAAATCCCCAACAAAGTATGAGATGACTTAATGTGCAGTGAGAATCCTAAATTATTTTGTGGGCTAAAGGAAGTAGCAATACTACACAAAGAAGTCTCTACAATATATTGAACCATGAAGTAATATTTATAATTGTAAAAATAATCCAAATATAGAACCTCTCAAATTGTTTTTTGGCAGCCTAGCCAAACCTAACACAAATGTTATCAGAACTAATTGCATTGGTGCTGTGACTATAGATATCTGATGTTGCTCTCAGCTGGCTTCAAATACTTTCCTTGACTGTGCATTCTATGTCTAAATTCCCTTCATTCTATGCTATGAATAAACATTATGTTCAGGCTGCAGTTAACTCAACCTTTGTGCAGGTCAATTGGAGCTACTAAGACCTGGGAAGTGAAACAACCTCTCACACCCTAAAACACATCAGCTCAAAGATTTAAAAACTAAAACCTACACCAAGCCAATTGGCTTTATGCTTAGTACAGGCTAGGCAAAATCATTCATGTGACCTCAGCAAAGTTGGCAACTTTTTCATACTGAAAATTTAAATTTAAGTTTTAATAAATGAGTGTCTCCTATGAAAATATTCCCTTACTCCCACAATTCGTCTACCCATAGTGTAAATTTCCAATCACTAGGAATGTGCTTAATCTTTGGACAACCGAAACAAAAGTCTTCCCAAGAAATCTTTCATTTTCACTAAAATGTAAGCGAGAAATCAATGCCTCATGGTTGGAAGGCCTTAAATTATTTTGTTGTCACACATCACTATTTGTGAAACCTATACTATAGTATAACCTCTCATTTTTCTTGTTCCCAAAATATGCATGCTCCCATTCTATCTGATGCTTACCTCACAGGTATGGTATAATTATTTAAAAAAAAACAAAACCACAAAACACCCACAAGACACTTTAGAATGATATTGTTGTATAGAAATTTTCTATAAATTTTGAGTGATATAATAATTGTTATTTGTCTTAGTTACATTTTTATTGATGTGAATAGGCACCATGATCAAGGTACATCATAAAAGGAAGCATTCCGCTGGGGCTTGCTTACAGTTTCAAGGGTTAGTCCATGACCATCATGGTCAGGAGAATGGCAGCAGGCGGGCATGGTGCTGGAGCAGTACTAAGAGCTTACATCTTTTCTGCAAGTTGGAAGTAGAGGGACAGAGACCTGGTTCAGCTTGAGCTTTTGAAACCTCAAAGTCCACCCTCCAGTGGCATACACTTACTCCAACAAGTCCATACATTCTGATCCTTCCAAAAATAGTTCCACCAGCTAGGGTCCAAGCATTCAACTATAAAGGCCTATGGAGGCTGTTCTCATTTAAATCATCTTACCAATTTTCCCCCAAGAATACAGCTGGTTCCTTGATAACAGACCAATGAGAATCCTCTGAGTTCTGCAATTGTAAATAAATAGATCGTTTATACTGACTTTTGAAAACTAAAATAAAATTGTAATTAGTAGATGACATTTTGCTAATGAACCTCTGATGGCCAGTTTAACTCTATCATTTCCTATAAGGGTTAGGGTTAGGGTTAGAGACCTCAAAACAGATAATAAACACAAAAGAAGTGAACAGAATGTATCTATAGCACATTTGCATTTATATTTCAAACACTAATTTTAGAAATAACGTTGAGGTAGTCTAGGGTGCTCCCTCATGAGATTTTAGGAATTTTCTCCTTATCCTAGGCCTTGATTTGAAGCTTATAAGTTTATGATAACTTGTGGCTAATTTAGAAAATAAGTGTAGCTAGCAGGTAAAGCACTTTATTCTTTTCTGGGAAGAGCTGCTACAGACTTGTCATGTGTGAACACAATGAGTGGGCAGCTTTCTGGCTGGCAGAAGAATGTGTGAGAGGAGAAGAGAGGAAGGAAGGGGAGGGGAGGGGAACGGCAGGGAGGAGAGGGGAGGGGAGGGGAGGGGAAGGGAAGGTAGGGAAGGGGAGGAGAGGAGAGGAGAAGAGAGTAGTAGCCTTCCAGCCTCATTTGCTACAGACAACTATCCAGGAACAGAATAATGATAATACATATCTCCTTTCCTAGATAAGTTGTAACATAATCTAATATTATTCAAATCCCTATACCATGTAATAAAATACTTGAAATTATAATTACTTAAAACATTTCTTCATTTTACCTTCATAGACCTTGAGCCTCTAGAATGTAAATAGACCCATATTTGTCACCCTGTACAAAACTCATGTGCAAGTGGATCAAAGACCTCAACAAGAAACCGGATGCACTGAACCTGATAGAAGATAAAGTGGGGAATAGCCTTGAACACACTGGCACAGAAGTGAACACACTGGCACAACTTCCTGAAAAGAACACCAATAGCTCGGGTACTAAGATCAGCAATTAACAAATGGGACCTCATGAAAAGTTTCTCTAAGGCAAAAGACACTGTCAATAAGACAAAAGAGCAGCCTACAGAATGAGAAAAGATTTTTACCTAGATGCCCCTCAACTGAAGAATGAATAAAGAAATCGTGATACATCTACACAATGGAGTACTATTCAGCTATTTAAAAAATGGCTACATGAATTTTACAGGCAAATGTATGGAACTAAGAAGAATCACTCAGAGTGAGGTAAGCCAGTCCCAGAAAGGCCAACTTGGCAGGTATTCACTGATATGTGGTTATTAACTGTCAAGCAAAGGACAAAGGTGTTGCAATCCACAGACCCAGAGAGACTGAACAGGAGGGCCTCAGTGGGGACACAAGGATCTCTCTGGTAAAGGAGAAATGGAGCAGATGGTACAAGTGGGCTGGGGGAGAATGGAATGGGAAGAGAAGAGACCAGGTGTGGGAGAGGGATGAAGGAAAGAATATATGAAGTAGACAACCGGAATTGGAGGACATTAAAGGAGGGGGATAAAAATAAAGAATTTGATTTGAACAAAACTCAGCAGACATGCCTTGTTTTGATGGGAAAACTAAGTAATTTATATTGACATGACAAGAGGGAGATGGAATCGAGGGAAGCTATATTTACTCGTATATCTAGCAACTGGTCCTGGATGTCTGATGCTAGCTGAGACTTCTGCATGGCCTGTTCGTGAGGATCCAACTGGTCTACAGCATGCTGCCTTGGGACAGTCAAACAGCTGCCTCTTTCTCCTCTTCTTCCTCTTCCTACTCTTCCTCCTCCTCTTCCTCCTTCGCCTTCTTCTTTTTAAGATAAGAGAACATGTGAGAAACAGTTTCACTCCACTCAGTAGACTGTGATGGCCAAGAACTTACCACAAACCCAGGCTAGACTCAATTTTCCAACTCTTCTCCCACCTCAGCTTCCCGAGGGCTGAGTGAACAGGGTGAACCACCGTGTCCTGTATAGTCTAACTTGTTGCACGGCTTTTCAGAACAACAAAAGAAATGGTCTGCTGAGCAAGGTCTTCATGACTGGCATAGCTCTTATAATCTCTCTACTGCATTTTATTGTTTACAGTCTAATCAAGAGACTTTCTAAATTCAAAGGAACAAAGTCAAAAGAGTAACAAAGTCACACTGTCAAAAATGGAAAATATTGGTGCAGCATCTTACAATCGGTCACAAGACATAAGAACGTTACACAGGAATAATAGACGTGTCAAAGAACAAAAACAAGTCATTCTAAATTTTGAACACTCTCCTATGTGCATGAATACATGTCAAGAACTACAGAATGTGAAAGCTGCCTCCACAACAAATGCAACAGGCCTTGAACTGGGCTTCAACAGCCGTGCAGGGCTTTTTCTAAGTAAGCGTATGGTGACCACTGGGAGATAGGGTAATGCGGGCTTCTATTCCACAATAACGCAGTTTGCAGGATTCAGTTCCCTCACAGGCTTGCACCCTCTCTGTCGTTCTGGTGATCTGAGCTGAGGTTGGCTGCTTGCTCTGCTTCAAACTCCTCTCATATGACCTTGACTCCAGGCCTCCACTTCAGCTCATCTACCTATGTGACATTCACCCTCAGGGGAGCAGCACCTGCCAGGACTTGTTCTCATGATGACTGGAAGGAGACGTCTTCTCTTCTGCACATTCTTTTACACCCAGCAATATTCTATGTCCACTGGGAGGGAAAGTATATATCTCTAGCTGGTGGGGGAGATAGGAAATGATTTTTGGGGGAAAAAATACCTAAACTATAAGAGGAGACTTAAAAGGTGTGAAAGAAAGTAACAAAAATTCAAACAGAATAAAAATAAGTATGTATATTTATAAGCAACTATTTTTGTTACTAGAGAAACCATAGCCCTGTACAACACTGACCTAGTATTGAGGCTTCCAGAAAAGTTTCCTTTCTTATGTGGCCTAGACCTGTCTTCTCAAATGTTCCTCGTTTACAGACATACATGGACACAGTTATACCACAGTGGTATACGTTTTGATAATACGACATACTTCTCTTTACGCTATATTTATTGTTTCTTTAACCCATTCAGTAGTTATTTTGCTAAACCATTGTCTTGAGATGTGGGGTGAGAAATATTTGCAATCAGGCTGTGCTATAGTGTAAGTTCTCTACACTGGATAAAACAGTGATTTTCCAGGCTGTGGACCCTGGCAGAGTCCATTTAACAAGCAGCTTTGGACTGTGTTCTGAGGGAAAAGGAAGACTGCAGGCTCCGGGGGGAACCAGAAACCACCCTACCTGTCAGGCCCCACCCACCCAGCACAAGAAAGAGGGCCACCTATAAGTCTATTGAAGAGACTTAAAAAATGGGGACATGTGGCCATATTAAAATCATATCAGGAAAATTGGGGCCCCAAACTTATCAGACACATCAGATGAAGGAAAGAGTGTTGCTCCTTCACCTGAACCCACAAAGTGATGGACACCTAACAATGGCATGGCCTCACAGCAGCCTACCATCTCACCCCTGGTGTGTGTGTCTAGGACTGAGGAGTCCCCAAACCCCCAACAGTGATCACTGATGACACAGCCTATTCAACTGCCTGCCAGCCTGCCGTTCACCTGTCAGGGCACAGACCTGACCTGTTTGCTGCCCCTAGTCCACGTCTTACAGGCAACTCCCAGCTGGGCCTTTTCACCTTGGATTCTGAAGCCTGGCTCTCAAGCCTGATGTTGGCAGCTTGCCCCCAGCACTGGTCTATTTGTTATGCTGTCATCGTGTCATAAAAGGACCAAGTGACTTTTTCTGATAGATTTCCAGCTTGGTTCTGCATCTCTGCCCAGTGCTTACGTTGACAAAGTAGCAGTTGCCTTATTTCACTACAGCATTAATGTTAGATTTCATATTTTGGGATAGGACTTAGGTCATACATAGATCACTTAATTCTCTTCTCTGTTATCAAGTTACAGGAATATGAGATGGAATTAAAATTTACCTAGTGTATTGAGTTTCCTTAGATATTCCTTAGATTTCTAAATTCCTAAATTTTCTTAGAGAGCTGTGCTGCAAGAGTGCCTAACTTTTTAGAAGACTGCGTCTGTTTCCAGGACGGCTTGTGTGCTGAAACAGGTGGTGTGCAGGTTCCAGGGCTGGATGTGGTTAGGTGGCCTGTGCTTCCCAGAGAATCAGGAGTGTCCAGAGGAAAGTGGGTCTCCTCCATTTTGCTTAGGCAAGATGAGAAGCTTCATGGAGGAACTTCAGGGAGTGTTGTCAGCAAGGTGGCACTGACAGGGAAAACCAGGAGAATATGTTTGAAATAAGGAAACTGAGGTTCTCATATAGTTCCTATTATGAATTTTGTTCTCAAAGTTTAATAATATGTATTATATAAATGTATCATATAACCCTGATATGAAAAAAGATAATGAACTCAATAGTTACAGAAACAAAACAAGGTTCATATTTTTTTTAAATTCAGTCACATTTATATACATTTATGGGATACACTGTGACATTTTAATGTGTGCACACATTATATAATAACCAGATACATACCATACATATTGTTTCATATATTTATCATTCTTTCAAACATCTTTGCAACATTCAACATAATAACCATAGTCCCACTGTGCAACAAAGCACCTACTTCTACCTCACGGGTCTTTCTACACACCGGCACTCCTCTTCCAATATACACAAAATAGATGCCTATTCCATTAAGGATAAAGCACTTCCTCTCCCATATTGGAAGTGATCTGATGTAATCAGTCTGCTACTAGATTGCTAGCTGGTTCTGGTACGTAATAGATGCCATTAGGAGTGGCTAAGGGTTGGTCTCTGCTGCTGACTGGTCTGGCACTCAACAGTAGCCAAAGCCAAGTCAATGCTGCTGTTCAGCAGTCTATGTGGACAAGCTCATGTATAATTTCCATCCCTGACACCACAATCACTTGCTTCATAGCCCACTTTAATATAACAATAATAGCTGAGGAAACACTTCAGTTACACACAGAACAGGTCAACGTATCCACTCGATTATTCAAGTCTTCCTCTACTGTAATTACTTTTTAGAAAGTTTACATGAGACACAACTATCTTTAACCCTTTGTCCACTTAGAGAAGTCTATTCACATACATGTTCTGCAAATATGTCACTGGTTTTCCAATTACATTATTTCCAAGTCTCTAAGCATCACTAGAGATTGGCTATAGTCCATTAATCATTATGTAGTTGAATAACTTACCATTTCCCTCCCAAGTACTACTATATATACTTGCCAAATCTCTACTACCATAAAGATTTTCCATCACTACTGTCCTACAGAGATGTATCAAGAAGGGTTTTTCATACCACCAGTTTCAGATGGTGCCGAAATGAATTTAAAATTTAAAATTATCTGTAGACTAGGCATCAGTCTCCTGTCTTTGTCAGCCAACTGATTACATATACTCCTTATGAGGCAATGCGGGGTGCATTCCTTCAGGCCAAAGTAGAGAAGCCAATACACAGGAAGTAAGAGTGGGGATGTGCCGCTGCCAATGACGATAATGAGAACATTTCCTCTGGAAAAATAAACACATCATCAGAATTTATGAATTCAATGTACCCATATTCCTGAGGCTACAACCACACATCTCCAACCAGTTTTCAGGACCTTATTCTCCTCTAAGGAATCTTGTTGCTTTAATGTAGATAACCTTTAAGGTTGAATTACTTGCATTGTAATCCAGCCAAACATGTGGTGAGGGTTTGTGTTTGGTTTCCAACAACTTCAACCCCATGGCTGTGGGAAAGAACATTCTCCTTTAGGGAATACATGGATAACTAGACTGTCTGTGAGCATACGAAGCTGGGAAACTTTAGCTCTAAGCTCATTATTCACCTTTATTATTTTTCCAGAAGTGCTATCACCAATCAGTCAATAGTGCTAGCTAAATTCCTCACTTTTCTGAGAATGAGCAAAAATTACCATGTGTAAAGTCATTAAATTCCTTGCTCCTCATAAATAGTGACTAAGGGGTATTAAATGCATATTTCAGTCATTTATTTAAACAGTTCATGGCACAGATTACCAGTGCCCAGTTTAATACCACAAGAAGATTCTCTGGAAACAGAAGTTCTAATCAAATCAGAGAACCAACTCCAGAAAATCACAAAGCCAAATTAGTGCATTCTTATAATTAAACTTCTCTAGAAAAAGTCTCAGTCCTTAAATTTGTATTTGTTAAAATCCAATGAGCTATCTATAGGTAGATATACAATATATATATATATATATATATATATATATATATATATATAGAGAGAGAGAGAGAGAGAGAGAGAGAGAGATAAATATATATATAGATATAGATTAGATATAGATATAGATAGATAGAAAAATAGATAAAATGTTAAATGCTAGACTGAATTATACAATTAATGATGGATAGTCAAGAAATGTCTGTCTATATACTAGAGAGCCAGAAAAAAAAAACATGAGATGACAATCTAAGAAGCTGGGAACTAATAATGCAGTACCATTACAATCCATGAATATTCGTGTTACCTAGGGAAGAAAGAGATAATTTGGATCACAGTTTGAGGATATAGAGCATCACAGAGAGGAATCATGGCTGAAGAAGCATGTGAAAGATCATATTATATCAGCAGTCATAGAGTAAAGAGAGGTTAATGTTGTATTTCAGCCCCTTTCATACAGTCTAGGGTCCCAGCCCAGATGGTGTTACTTGCTTTCAGGAAAGCTCTTTCTGATACATACTCATTGACATATCCAGATATGTAGTTCCATGCTGATTCTAAATTTCTTAAAATTGACAAAGAAGATTAACCGCCACAATGTTACCTCTTCAATGTCAACTGAACATGGAAACACATTACGTTAAATCACAAGATTCTACTCTGGTACCTAGAGTCTCATTTTTACCTCATAATGCAAAGTACATTTAATCCATTTCTAAAAGTCCCCATAATCTTTAACCCCAACAACTCAAGATGCCAAAGACCAGTTCTTTCTGAGACTCAAGTTAATCTTTTAGCTGTAAGTTCCTAAAATAAAAAAAAAGTATAACAAGATATACACTTTCAATACACTATGTTTCAGAATAGGCATTCCCATTCCCAAGGAAAATAATGAAACACAACAAAGACATACCAGGGGAAGCAAACCCAGAAGACAGCAGGCAAACACCAAATCTTGAAGTACCATGTCCCACATCTATAGCTCTGATGAAATCATCTGGGTTTCAATGCCTTGGGTCTCCCTTCTCCTTCAGTTTTAATACCTACAGTGTATATAGTCTCTCTCTAAGGCTGGCTCCACCCTGTGCCTATAGATTTCATTGACTGATGTCTTGGTATCCCCAATGTTCTTGTATCTCCATTACAGCATAGACTCAACCTCCACATCTTTGACACCGTGACCTCTTGAGATCTCTTTGTAAGCAATCTGGCTTTGCCAGACACTGGCTGGCCTCAGTGGTTTCACGGAACCTTGATACGAGCCTCATGAACCTCCTCATTTTTGCATCTCTTATGCCTGCAAAACTAGTACCAAACAACTTATCCTACCACTCAAGCAATCAGTCTCATTCAAGTTATCAGAAAACTAGCAGAATACAGCCAGATTCTGTGATAATATATCACATGAATGACATCTAGCCAAGTTCATGATACAGTACTTGCTGTGTCTGAAATCTCACAAGCCAGGCCTCTACTATCTGTATTTCTCTCATCATTCCAATGTTCAGACTCCTGTCAGAATTACCTATTAAGCTCTGCTTATAGCATGCTAGGACTTCTGTAGCCCCAAGTGCCATGCTTACACAAACTCCTCCCATAAACTTGTTCCAAAAGCTTAAAAACCACATGGTGAGGCTTATTATATCAATAACCCTATTTCTCATTACTAATTTTGTGTCTCAATTATTTTTCTCATTTCAATGTCAAAATTCCTGGGAAAAGTAACTTAAGAAAGGCAAAGTTTATGGCTAACAGTCAGAGGGTGCACTCCATCAGGGAAGTCACCATGGCGGGAGCATGGGGTAGCTGGCCGCTGTTTTCACTACAACATGAATTACATTTTATTGTCTCTCATCTTTTAAACTTTCTATAGCGTGAGCTAAATTACTTAAAAGATCACTGTAGAGTCAATATAAATGGGAAAAACTGGAAGTAAAAACAAGACTACTACTTTTCATCATACAAAAATGTCGTCTGTCAGAGAAAAAGAACCACATACAAGTAAGGTTCTCCTTGACAGTGATCTCCACGTTAGCGAACTGTGTCTAGATAATAGTTTATACTTGTCCTAGGAATTAGCTTTAACTAAAAAACATTTATTCTGAAAAATTTATACCCTGACAAATTCAATCATAGTGCAGTTATCAGGTTAAACATCACATTTCCCAGACACTCTTATACTCTTATCTTAAATAAGGACATTTTTATACATTATTGTTTCCTTTACTGAACTTTATTCCACAACTGTGCCACAAAGTCATGCTTACAACAAAGATGTCTCTGAATTATTTCAGGCTGTGCTTCAATAACTACAAAGGGGAAGATAAAAATTCTATTTGGAATAAGACTTTAGAAGGAAATTACCAAGAAAGAAGTTTGGAAAAAAGAAATGAAGAACCATAAATACTCTTTGAGACCCTCCAGGCACCACCAGTATAGAGAGATCAATGTCAGGCTTTTTAGAAAACACTACTGCTTTACAGTTCTGTTTAAGTGTATAAATTAGTCTGAATCTAGATGACAAGACAATCTAAAGTCATATTTATTTAAAAATAAAATCAATAAATCAACAATAACTTTCAGAAAGCACTGTAAATTCCATTTGGAGTTCAATACACCAGGCAGATCATCTACACTTCATCATAATATACTTTGCTATGCTGGCAAATTCATTCCATTACGTTCTGAGACTGTTACAGAAAAGGAGTTCCATGTCTCCCATGGTAAACAGGATTCCTGATCCTGTTGCCTAGTCCCCATACTGCATGCTAGAGCACACTCTGCCCCCTTACTAAGTGTCCTTGGCCCTTCACACCAAGTCAACAGTACTGAGAATGTCAGTCACGTTCCACAGGCAACTCTTGCACTGAATTTTTTTTTCATATCTTTAGATAGATAAGACATTAAAAGAAACTAGGACAGCAACACTGTTGAGAGCCTTATGCAAAACCCTAGCTTGTTTCACATCTTTCTAACTCCTCCCACAGACCTTTGGGTGCCTGTGCCTGAAGTCCCCTTCTTCAGAGCTTGTGGAAGCTGTGCTGTTGGTCTTTTCTGCATTTGCAGAAGGCTTTAAGTGCTAAGAAATCAACAGTCTCAAGAAGTGTCCCCCAGACTATGCTTCTCGGTAGCAGATGTCTCTGGGGTTTTCTTCACTTGTATCTCTTCCCAGGTTTCAGAAAATTGTGATTTGCTCTTCCGCTGGAATACATTCGCTATAAAACACATAACCTTCTTCTTGTGTTACTTGCTACCTCACAGAGTAACTTTTGAATTACTTAATAAACTACTGGTGCTCAAACCCTTATGTCAGAGTCGGTATCTACACCAAGCTAAACCAAAATAGGTCTTGGTTTCCAGCAATATAAGAATTCTTTCTAAGACATACAAAAAGCGAAACTAGCATTGGAAGTGTGACGTAGCTGAATTCCAGACTTGGTCACACTGTGAACTCATGCACCACTTGTTTGGTAAATTAAAGTATTGAAAACTGCATTGCTTTGCTGTCTGTAACTTTACCACAAGACATTCACACTGACATCATTTTAACTCCTACTATACTTCAAATTCTTCCTAAACAGAGCCTGCACATGACATGACCATTTCCCTCCTTCTCACGGGTTTCTTTTTAATTCATCATTCAGTTTTGGCTCAATTACTTTGTGAACTCAAGACAATGGCTTCCAAAATGTCCATGTCTAACCCAAAAAACCCAATAAATGTTACCTTGAATAGCAAAATCCACTGTGCTCATGTGATTTGACTATGTGTCCTGAGATTGGAGACACTCCTAAACACTATATAAGCCCAGGGAACCAGGAAGATTGTTCTGAATAGAAATGGAAGCATAGTGTCTTAGTTAGGG
This sequence comes from Cricetomys ansorgei, assembly GCA_026225945.1. NCBI lineage: Eukaryota > Metazoa > Chordata > Mammalia > Rodentia > Nesomyidae > Cricetomys > Cricetomys ansorgei. Next base: position 685,628 of record JAMJFZ010001038.1, on the reverse strand, counting down.
CAGTTATTGCTGTGATGAAATCCCATGACCAAAAGCAGGTTGGGGAGAAAAGGTTTTATTTGATTACACTTCTACATCATTGGATGAAGTCAGGTCAGGAACTCAAACAAAACAGGAACCTGGAGGCAGGAGCTGATGCAGAGGCCGTGGAGGAGTGTTGTTTCCTGGCTTGTTCCTCTTGGCTAGCTCAGCCTTCTTTCTTTTAGAACCAAGGACCCAGGCTATCCATACTCATATAGGCTGAGCCCTTCCCCATTAATTACAAATTAAGAAAATGTTCTACCCTGTAGAGTTTACAGACTGGCCTACAGCCCAATCTTATAGAAGAATTTTCTCAGTCGTGGTTCCCTCCTCACAGATGACTCTAACTTGTATCACATTGAAGTAAAACTAGCCAGCGCATTTAGGAAGCTCTTCCTACCAAAGAAGGGGAGTTAAAGTGACTCAATGTAAGAACTCAACTTATCCTCAAAGGTTTTGAACAGGAGTCAGGGCAGGGGGGATGACCATGCTCCAAAGAACGTGAGAAGACTCTAACAGCTTTTAAAAGGAAAATAATAAATTGTCATCTACAGAATCCATAAAGAGACATAGCCCTAATATCTTGATGGCTTCTGAAACACAGAAATTTGAAAACACAAATTTTGCTGTTTTAAGACACAAGCCGATGGTAATTTACTGTAGCAGAGATTAAGCATTGGTACAAGAACCACACATTGCAGGAGGCAAACTCTGATATCTAGGAAAGGCTTGCTGTATCTCCCAACCACTTCTCCAGGAACCCATTATTCCTTGGAATCTGTGGCCACCTTCTATTTGTTCTCATATACATCAATTTGTGTTTCCTCAGTACTGTAAACTCCTAGGAAGCAGGAACCACACCTTCCATTACCATCTGTGCATCTTTAGTCCCCAGAGGCATGCAGCACAGAGAGCAGTTGAATGAATATACTATAATGAATGAATAACCTCACTTCACTAAGCCAAACATATAAATATTCATCAGCACTAGGGCTGTCTAATGATTTTTGCTAGAATTAAAATAAGTCGGCTTCACCATCCTTTAAATTTGACAATGGCTTTGCTCAAGTTCTGAAGTTAGAGTGGTCTATGAAAGAAATTTATAAATATTTCATCAAACTGTGATCCTAAATGGCTACAATTGATTCAGAACAGGTAAACATGGATTTGAGTCATAAAAAGGATCATCCCTAAGTCTCTTGCCTTTGACTGTTATGCAAAATTGAAAAATTGAAGAGGAAGTAACCTATTAAATGAGATGGATGCATTTTTGTACTAAAAATATTCCATTCAGGGCTTCCTATGCTGCCTTCCTCATAATTCTACTATGAAGTCTCAATAACAAGGAATATTTGTGAAGACTCTGCCAGCAATTTTATAAGTAGTATTTCAGTGTCTCTGTGGGGCTGATTTCAGTTTGTTGTGATTTTCATTTGCTAGTATTATGGCTTTTCACTGTAATTTTTACTAGTCTGAATTTCGCATTATCAATTATTTCACAAATCATTAATCATTTTAGGTTATGCTGTTTACCCTGAAAAATTGTATGAGTCCTATTTTAATATTCAAGTGCTTACAGTACAGTAATGTTTCTTTGATATTAATACTTTAATTTTTGGCTAAAGAGATGGTTAAGTGGACAATGTCCTTGCCATACAAACACGAGGATCTTAGCATGGATCCCCACAATCCCCATAAAATGTCAGGCACAGAAGTGTGAACCTGTAATCCCACCACTGGGGTGAAAATGATAGGAAGCTTCCTGTGGATTATAGCCAATCAGTCTGGCCAATTGATGAGCTCCAGGTTCAGTAAGAGAGTCAGTAAGTCCTAGTCCTGTGACCCTTTAGTACATGTTGTGTAGTGACCCCCAACCATAAAATTATTTTGTTGCTACTTCATATAAAATTATCTCTGCTGCTATTTCATAACTGCAATTTTCCTACTGTTATGCATCTTAATGTAAATATCTGATATGCAGACAGTCCATTATTTGACCCCCAAAGGGGTTGTGACCCATAGGTTGAGAACCACTGGTCTACATCCAAAACAGAGGTGGAGAAGTGGTTATGAAAGACACTGAATGATGACCTCTGGCATCTGCACACATGCACAAATGTGCATGCATGGAAGTAAATATATAATTACTGCATTTGTTTTCATAAGAAAATTTCAGTAACATAAATCGTTGTAACTATCCAGGTGCAGGCTTTTTTGTATTACTATTATTTGATATTATCAACCTGCTTTACTACCAGGAATCAATCATAAGCAAGGTAGACAGATCAGGAAGATACCACCGTTGCTTCACATAAATGGTCCTTATGGAGGGGAGAAATTAAAAGGGATAATGTAAACCACTACCTAAAAGATGAATAATTATTCTATTTTAATTTTATTACTTTTAATGTGTGTATGTGTATAGTAATACTGCTGTGGTAGCTCAGGATGGAAGACATGGAGGCAATTTCAGAGATGAAAACCCTGCCAGACCTCAGCCGAGGGAACCAACGTCATGGCCAGTGACATTCTCTATCAACAATGGAACCCCAAGAGTCTGAGTTCAGGTGGTTTTATTGATTCAGAACTCCTTATGTGTGTTCTACTGATACCACATGCAGATTATAATCAATTAAACATCCCTCACAGAAATCCAACACTTGCAGATAATACAAAAGGCCAAGGCCTATGCATCTCTTTTTCCAACAGAGCACAAAAACACTTATTTTAAACATAACTAAAAATAAACTTCCACATTTCCCCTTTTCTGTATAAAAAAAATTGCCTTACTTTTACAACATAATTTAACACTATACCAGCAAAACTATTTACAAGAGGAACAATCACGAGTTGCTAATGCATAGGACTAAACGAAACCAAACATCTATCAAGCTTTTACAATGTTTTTGGACAGCAGAAAAATATTATCTATGTCCAGTTATCTGGAATTCACTCACGATCATCCGGGCTCTTCCAAAGGGCTTTTTCACTTCTCTGGCTCTGCCCTCTGCAGCGCACACAGCTTGTCCTCCAGGCTCTGACTGGCTTTACTCTGCTGCTGCTGTTACTGGTTGTCATCCCATGGTACTGTCATATCAAAAACTGCTGGGGTCTCTTGCTGCAAATGGGCTGCACTTCAACCAATAACCTCTCCTGGGCTCTTTTCATGGTGCCAAGCTTCAACTTCTCTGAATGACCTTTCAATCTGGGTCTTCAACTACTACTTTGGATACAACTTCACTAAGAGCCTCTCTTGGGCTCTTTTCATGGTACCAAGCCTCAATTTCTTTACATGACCCCTTCAATATGGCCTACAACTACTACTGAGGCTGCACCCTCACCAATGGCCTCTCCTGGCTTCTCATAGTGCCAAACCTCAGCAGCTCTCCATGACCCCTTCATGCCTTCAAAACCAGTAACACCTGGGTGACTTTTACAGTACCAAATTCGGCTACCAGCATGAGATACAAACTCAGCCAGTTCTGGAAGACAGCTTCTGTGTGCTGACCATGAGGAAACATTTTCCAAATTTTAAGATAGAGTCTGGTTTACAGGAAAAACAACTAGTAAGCTTGTCTGCAGGAATGGTTCCCTCATGGGGTGGAGTTCTCATCACTATCACCAGTGCCTGAACCATTTTTGATCAGGTTTGCAGGAAAAAAAAAACTGTTCAGTTTAACTATATGGCTTTTTTACTCCAAGCTGCAGCTTCCACAGCAGTAGGGGTTCTTGGGCCTGTGTGAAGAATCTCCTGTTGAAACGTTCTGGTGGTTTGGCATTCTTTTTCACCACTGCTATGGAGAAACATACACCCTTCTTCATAGACCTCAAACTGTACCTTGAGCTTCACACATACAAAGCAGTTACCAGCAAACTCAGTTTGTGAAAGTTTGCTACCATCGAGCATCAGGAGGGAGCGTTGTTTCCACGATCAGGAAAAGCAGTAAGAACTTTGCCTTTTTCTGCTCCCAGCTGAATTATTTATCTCTCAGGACCTCTGTTCTGTGACTCTCACCTCTGAACTTTTTTCCTCATTTATTTATTAATTTCACAGTCTTTTCTTTTCATAGAGGTTAATTTCTTTCTCTCTTTCCCCTTCCTTCAGGAGCCTTCAATTAATACCTTAATGTCTATCCCCTGGTAGCTTCCCTGAGCATACTTTACTGGACTCTGTGAGATCTAGGGTTTCTTTCTCTTCTTCCTTGTCTCCATATTGGATTAGCTGGCATGATGTCCTGCCCCATGTTGATATGCTGCTGGAGAAGCTCACCAAAGAAAACAAGGAAGCATTTTCATAGATGCAAATCCTCTAGACCTCAGCAGAGGGAGCCACTGTCATGCCCAGTGTCATACTCTTTATCTACAGTGGAACCCTGAGCTTCTGAGCTCAGGTGGTTTATTGATGCAGAACTCCTCAGGTGCAGATCATAAGCAATTAAACAACCCTCACATAAGTCCAACACCTGCAGACAATACAAAAGGCCAAGGCTTATGCATCCCTTTTTCCAACAGTGCACAAAAACAATTATTTTAAACATAACTAAAAATAAACTTCCACAACATTTGTGGTGGGGGCAGTATATGTGTGAATGTTATGTGTGTATTGTGTGTGCATTATATGGATATAGTGTGTGTGTGTGTGTGTGTGTGTGTGTGTGTGTGTGTGTGTGTGTTTTGTAGGGGTACAGACATATGCCATATGTACATGTGGAGGTCAGAGGACAACTTACAGGAGTTGCTTTTTTCCTTTTTTCCATGTGAATCTCAGGAACTCATGGAACTCAATGGCAAATGTTTTTTCCTTCTTGGTAATCTTGAAAGAGCTTATTTTTATTTTATTGTATTTGTTTTGTCTTTTTACAAATACAATATTTGTATTTATGTATTTGTGTGTGTGTGTGTGTGTGTGTGTGTGTAAGTGTGTGTGTGAGAGTGTGTATGTGAATGTGTGATAAACCACTATAACTGAAAGCAACATGGGAGAACAGGGTTTATTTCACATAGCTTACAGTCCATCATGAAGGGAAGTCAGGGCAAGAACTCAAGGCAGGAACCTGGAGACAGGAACTGAAAGCAGAGACTACAGAAGACAGTTGCTTATCCACAGCTTCCTCATTTCTTACATTGCCCATGACAACCTTCCCAGCCATGGCACCACTCACAGTCACAGGGCCCTCCACATCGAACATCGATCGTGAAAATGCCCCTGAGACTTTCCTGCAGCACAATCTAGAATTTTCTCAACTGAGACTCCCTCTTCTCAAATGGACTCTAGCATGTATCAAATAGCCCACTCTCTTACTAATTGGTCAATTGGGAATTAAGGAAATATGTTGTTTAGTTTCCCAATAAATAGTAGATACCTAATTAACACTAAAATGCTTACTGGATTACAATGATTACTATGGATTCTCATAACAGTATTTCTCACTTGACCTGGAGCATTAGCATAGTGGCTACAGTTCTATTTATCTGAGAATCAAATTATTCTGGTTATCATTTCAGACATTGCTAAACTTAAGGCAAACAGAAAAGTAGTCATGTATATTATTTAAACTCTACAGTACATCAGTATTCATTTATTATTACAGTAGTCAACTTTTATCTGCAATTATTCTTTGACAAGTTTTATATAATTTAAATTGCTGCACATTATCCAAAAATATATACTAAAACAGTGTCTACTGTCTTTTTTTTGAGACAATGTTTCTCTGTATAACAACCCTGACTGTCCTGGAACTTGCTTTGTAGACCAGGCTGGCCTCAAACTCACAAAGATCTGCTTCCTCTGCCCCCCACCACCATCACCACTGAGTGCAGGGATTAACAAGTGTGCCACCACTGCCCGGTACCATCCCTACTCTCTTATTGCAAACAAATAAAGACAAATGTGAGACATATGGGAGACCAGATCATCGTCATTGGTATTGGAATCTGACATCTTGGACTAATATAAAGATGATGTCCAAGGAGACCTGATAAAAGACCAGGACAGCACCGAAACGCATGATGCTTCTGACAAAAAGTTCATAGCACATATTAGCAGGCTGAAACTTCCTGGATCTTCACTCACAAAAAGGAAGAGTAAGCAGTTGGTGTTGGTAGCACTGCCCGTGAATCCAAATGCTTTTGTAGTGAAGTGCTTTGTCAGTATAATAATATTTTCTTCTAACTTACCTATGCTTGGTTTTGCTTCTTCGGCCACTTATAAAGATGTGCTCACTTAAACACTAAAAAATATCTATAGTACAGATAAATGATAATACAAACCATTATTTTAAAAAACAACAAACAAAAATCCTTTCTTTAATCCCAACACTCAGGAGGCAGAGGCTAGTCAAGGCCAGCCTGGTCTACAGAGCAAATTCCAGGACAGCCAGGGCTACACACAGAAAGCCTGTCTCAAGAACTCTATCTGAAAAAACAAACAAAACAAAAAACCTTACATATTTGTATTAATTTTCCCAACTATAACATTAAGAGACTGAACACTTCTGATTAAGAAGAAAGATAGCCAGGGGAGCAATTAATAATAGCTCATTCCAATCACAAAAGAGCATCTATTATGTTGCCTTTCCAAAGCCTTCTCTCATCCTGGGAGAAACAAAGCAATATGTTTTCAGGATTTATAGTAAATGAGAAGGAGGTGACAATCTTTCAGATATGATTAATAACATCTCACAAAACACTCCAGAAATGTTTCTAAGTAGTATTAATAGTACTTATCCACTTAATTTACAGTAGGATAATGAGAATTCATGCCCATGATAATACAACCCTTAAAACAGATTATCAAGGACTATATTTGTTTTCTTTTTTGTTGATACTTCAGTTTAGTTTTTCTACAGATTGTTGAGTCTTTAAATGAATCATATGAAGTTTCCATATTAGCATTTTAGAGTGTGTTAACACAGTGTTGAGTATTTAAACAAATTAATCCTCACAGCCACTCAGTGAGGAAAGAAAAATTGTTAGCTACATATTTCAATTCTAAGATTAGTTTGTGTGTGTGTGTGTGTGTGTGTGTGTGTGTGTGTGTCTTCAGAGATTTTTTTAATAGAAAGCAGATTTTTTTCTCTATACAATACATTCTGATTATTGTTTCTGCTCCCCCAATTTTCTTTCGAATTTAGTTTTTCTCAAGTGATATATAATATGTTCAAGCAGAACAGTTTAATATATGTCCCCAATGTTCAAAATGATAAGATAATTATCACTTCCATGCTCTCAAATATTTATCATTTCTTTGTGGTAGAAAACTTGATGCTTTTTAAAGACATTTTGAAATGTATCAAAAGTTGTAGCTATAGTTACCCCTGCTGTATTATAGAACACCAGGGTTCATTCTTTGCTTCTATTTGTATTTTGGTGCCCAATGTTTCTTCATGTCCATCCCAGGTTCCTGACACCACTGTCCTACACTGTTTCTAGGGGCTTGGTAACTTCCATGAATGTATGAGACCATGCAGGTTCTGTCTTCCTGTGTATCATCAATTTTGCTTAACATGGTGTCTTCCAGTTCCATCCATTTTGTCACAATGAAAGAAATCCATCCTTTCTTGTGGTTGAAAAATTCCCCATTTAATATATGTCACATTTTCCTGGTCCACTTACTAACAGGTGAACACCTTGCTGGATTCCACATCATACCCTATGAACAACACTGCAAGAGTATCAACTCTTTGATACGATAGGGTCATTTTTAGTGAATATGTTCAGGAGAGACATTGTTAGATAGAATTCACACTTCTATTTTTGGATTCTGAGGAATTCCATACTGTTTTCATATGGCTGGATGCATTTATATCCCCATCAACAATCTATAAGAGTTTCTGGGTCTCCATATGCTCACTAACATGTGTTACTTTGCTGGCTCTTTGGTAAAAAGCCATTTTAACTCAGAAAGATATCTCATTGTAACAGTGTTTTTTATTCTCTTGATTGTTAATAATATTTGGAATCTTTCCATATTTCCATTGGCCATTTATATATGCACTTTAGAGAAGTGTCTATTAAGATCATGTATTCATTTTCACTCAGGCTATATGTGGGTGTGTTACTAATTAATCCTTTTTCAAAAAAATACTTTGTGTTTTCTCCATTCTGCACATTTTCTCTTGGATGTTTCCTTTGCTGGGAAAAGTCTATTAATCTAGTAAGATCTTATTCACTTATTTATTGTCTATGGTTTCATAATATTTTCCAAAAGAAAAGAAAAAATTATGGCTTATGCCAATGTCTTGAAGCGAAGATCTCTACTCTATTTTCTCCTATAATGTAATAGCTTCAAGTCTTGATTCATTATTTTATTACCTTGTATAGTGGAAGATAGTCATCCAGTTTTATTTTCTGTTCCTTACTCCTCCATTGGGCTTCAGGTCTTCATGACAATTGTTTTCCCCAATGTCATGTGGGTTTGGCTCTTTTAGTTTTATAGTGTGTTTTGAAATCAGGAACAGTATAGCAGCTGTAGGCACTTTTGTGTTGTTCTTTGTCTGTATTTATTTATTCATTTATTTTCATTCTGAATTTGTGTAATATTTGATATTTCTTAGCTTTTGTAGTCCCAAATTAATTATAAGACTTTTTCTATTTCTGATAGAATTTCATTGTTGATTCATTCATTCAGATTCATAATGAGGATTTCATTTATTCATATATTCAATTATATTAGGATATTGGTATTTTAATAATATCAATTCTTCTCATCTATGGACATGGGAATACTTCCCATTTTCATCTGTCTGATTCAGTGTATGTTGTTAGTGTTTATTACCCACTCATTTGTTTATTTGCTTTTGTCTTCGTTACTTTTCCATTGATGTGAAGAGACACTATGACCAAGGAAACTTACAGAATTTATTGGGGCTTACAATTTCATATGCTGAGTCCACAGCCCTCATGGAGAGGGAGCATAAAAATAAATACCTGTATTCAATCTTGTTTAACATTCTGTTTATCAGAAAGTTTAAACAGCAGATCTGTGCTTTAAAAAATAAAAACAAGTATATTTAGGAAAACAATTACCAAGGGGCATTGGTGATTCTACAATAAATCAACAAAAGCTTTAAGGCATAGACAAAAAGAAAACCATTACTAAAGACAAAAAAAGAAAAAAGAAACAAGCTATTATCAATATATTTTTGTGTGGGGTTGAGACTCATGTCTTCTCCCATCCACTTTGGCATGTCGATCGGTACCATTCTTGTTCAACTCATGTTTGAGCAGTCATGTCGGTGAGACTTCATAGGTTAATTTTTCATATTACTAGGAGGCACAGTCTCACCTCAAATTGTCTGATCTGGGTCTTAAAATCTTTCTGTCTCCTCTTCCCTGAGCCTTAGGTAAGGGAGTATTTTGTGGATGTATCCATTAGGACTGGGTTCTACAAGTCTGCAATTTTGATTGACTGTGGTTTCCTGTAATGGTCTCCCACTTTAACAAAGAGAAGTTTCCTTGACGAGAGGTAAAGACTACTCTCATTAATGGATATTAAAACAAATGTTTAGATTGTTGTTAGGGACTAGATTGGTTTAATAAAGTAGGTTCTCCTCTAAAACTCATGACTTCATTAGCACTGAGAAGTTAGCTAAGTTTCCAGTACCAGGTATGGCTTCCCTCTAGCAACTAAGGAATGTTGAAAGTAAGAGAAATAGTCTTTCCCAGGGAAGAGAACACCAATTGGTCATCTAATACCAATGATCAGCACTAAAAACATGAGTACAAATAATTTTATACAGACTGATCAGGTTGTATTTAGGAATATATATGTTTACACATATGCATGTAATAACAATTAATAAAAAGGCTATACATTTAAGAGAGAGCAAATGGACATATTAGAGGTATGTATATATAATATAGTATATATCTATATATAATATATAGTATATATAATATATAAATATATGTAATATATACATATATGTAATATATAGACATAATATAGATATAATAAAATATAAAATATTAATCTATATGTATTATATACAGATATATTAGATATTGTATATAATATGTGTGATATGTTATATATAATACATGTTATATATGTATATGCGATGTGTGATACATATAATATGTAATATGTTGTATATAATATATTACATATATTATATCTAATATCTGATATATTATATAGATATTAGATATATAATAGAGAAGAAAATGTAGGTAGAATTTTGTTATATGTAATCTCAAAAATAAAAATAAGTAAAAATAAATAAAAATAAAAATATGTTATACAATATAATATAAAATATTAATCTATATATTATATATAGATTTAATAAAACATACATTATGTTATTAATATATTGTGTAATATATTATTTATATATTTATATAATATATTATTATGTTATTAATATAACATATATATTATATCTATATATAATATAGATATTAGGTATATAATAAAGAAGAAAAGTTAGGTATAATTTTGTTATATGTAATCTCAAAAATAAAGTAGCACGAAAACCCAATTAGTTAATAATTTTTTCATATACTTGTTTAATATATATGTGTATGCATATTCTTAATCCTTGTATGCATACAAAAAAATACATTGATGCCCACTTGTTCTCTGTTTCCCATTTGGAACCAGCCATGCTCTACCCTTATGGTTATTAGAGTTAGTATTTAAAAGAGAAGAAATGATTGATGTGACTGACAAAACAAATATCTAAAATAGGCTAGAATGGGTGCATTAATACAGTAAACTTCTTCCTTTGGCAGCTAGCACAATATTTTCATGTACAAAAAGAAACAAAATTCTAAATAGTCACAAAATTTCAGGTTAATAAAAGAAAAGTGGATGCTGTAAAGGTTCTTCATTGAAAGAATATTCCTAAATTGGTTTTTCTATTTTCATACTACATACTTTTCAGTAATACTTTTTGAATAGCTTTAAATAATGTCAGAAATAAGAAGAAAAATGCCTTGCCAAGCTATTTTAGTCAAAACAAATGACTCACTTTACAAAATGTACTTTCTGGATACGAATTACTAGAAATAGTAGTCTTCCTTTGAAAAGCTCCCCCCCAAAAAAAACTTATTTTCTAAAATTTACTTTTAATAATAAAAGCCCTATTATCAGAACATATCTGATTCTATTGTTTAATAACTAGATGTGTTATTAATGATACTGAAACATAAAAAGGAAACAATAAAAATGATATAACACTCTAAAAGTTTAATGTGTTGCATCATAAATTGTAATTTCTAATACCGAATTGCTGTCTGCTTGCTGAATACATCAGATGATAATGAAGCACACTGAGCCATCTCGGGATGCTGGAGAAAAGCCTGCAACCAAGAGAAATAACAGCTGAGATTGTGGTGGATCTGTGGTCATTCAGAGCTTTACCAATCTGACTCAAGTATTGCTTATAGTAAATTAGAGGCTTTTTATTAACTGCCCAGGACCAAACCAGAGAGAGTTCTCTAGGTAAGACTCTGGCTATTGTTAATCCAAAAATTATATAGGCAAAACCCATGCAAGTTATAATTTTGCAAAGACGAATTAACTCATATTCTGTCTGGGTGTGAGCAAGGCTTGATTTTGTAACAGACATCCAGCAGGTACCTCAGTATCCAAGTAAGCTAGCATTTCATACAAAAGCAGAGCTTAGCAGTTAGCCTGTTTAATCTTGTGACCCATTACCTTGTGAGAATAGGTAAGGCAGTGAAATATTTTATGACAAGCAGCAGTTTTTAATAGTCCAACTGTGCCGGGAAATCATCCATCTTTGACTATCTGACAGGGTACCTCCAAGTGGGAGCAACTTCCTCATGGTTCATACAAGCTAAAAACAATTTTGTCTTTACAGTCCTAGCACAGTAAATTATCCTATAAACATAATGTTCACCATCACAAGATTTCCTTACCCGCATATAGAGCTATTCATTTAAAATCTGTATCGACATTCGATGGATTGATGTAGACTGATTATGGACTAGCATGAGCGTGAACAACAATCTTAGAAGTACTTTCCCTCATCGTAAAGACCCAAGAAAAGAAAGAGCTCCTGTGTCTCTGGCAGAGGGAAAGAGAAACCACTGTCAAACATTCACAAAGCCTTTTCCAGGTAAAGTTCTATCCCTTAAGAGAAAGCACTGCCAGCGTATAATTCTGAAACTATTTCAGCTGGGATAGTCTTCCTGTCTCATCTGAAAGCAAAAATCTACAATCAACAAAAGGCAAAATTTTAATTATATAAAGTAAGACTCCTGAAGACACGGGTGGTTGTATTGTAAGATTTACAAGGAAAATGAAAGGCTATAAAGTTACAGGTGAGTAAAATATATTTGTAAAATCTACAGCTTAAGTTAAAAAAAAAAACACCTGAGACTTAATCAAAACCTAATAAATGACTTCCTCTCCCAGAGCTTATAACCAAGCAAAGTAGCTCTAAAATAAGAGGTTATGACTGAAGAGCACAAAGCAAGTCTATCTGAAGAGTAATAGAGAAACATAGAGAAGTCTCTAGAAACAGAGTATCAGAGGAATTTAAAATCTCTAATACCTACAACTGTGACAAATAGTAAACAGCCCAACTCCAGGATGGGTTGACATAAACAGCCAGTATGCATTATCTACTGTTCCCCACTGTGACACAGCTAGTTCTAAGCAAAAGCTTATAAACTGTAGGCAATGGCAAGACAACACACGACCCAGAGGTAATAGAGACATAGCAATCTGTGCTAGATGAGATACAACACGCTTGGGAATTATCAGAACAGAAGAATGTTGTAGTGTGTTGGAAAGTAGCTCTAGATATTGTGCTCACTGGTTTCTGTGTGCACCCCAGTATTATGTAAGATAATCATGGCAATGGCAGCCAGAAGCCTGATTTCTATAGCTGAAAAAGCTGTTTTCCCTTAGCTAAGTGTAAAAAAAAAAGTTGCTGTTAAAAAGGTCACTTATGTACTCTACCAGGATGGAGGCAACATTAGGCATGGTTTGATCTCTCCTATTGTCCTGTAGTTACCCTACTATAAACATGGATATGGCTTGGATGGGTGTGGCCTGGCCCCTTTTGTGTTGGATGGCACCCCACTATAAATGTGGACATGCCCAAATGGCCAAAGGTTTAGGAGGAGTAAAACCATTGTATCTTTTTGATTATAGGCATAATCTTCTAAGAGAGAGCAAGGAGAAGCAGTTGGAGCTGGGAGATGGCGTGCTGGACTCTCTGATGAGGTGTTTCAGGCTAAATTGTAAGCATGTCTCCTGTGTCTTTACTAATAAATTGCTGTATTAAATAAATGGCAACAGAATAGTAAGATAATTTTGACTATCCCACTAAGGACTTGTGATACAGATCTGAAAATCACTGTAAGGAGCAGTGATTACTAGAAGAACCCCCAAGATTAAAGAAAACAAAACATCTTTGCCTTAAAAGGCACAAATTAAAGGAGCAAATGAAAATGTGCACAAAGAGAAAAGCCAGGAGAAAGCAGGCATGTGTCTATGGAGTTCCACAAACATGCTCTTCATCCCTGGAATGACAGATAAGAATACAAGAGAAGCACACCATTCAAGAGCTCTCACAGAACATTAATGACCTGGGTTTTTATTGAAGGCCAATCATGTTGCTGAGAAGAAAAGAGATTTGCTACTTAGACTCTTGACCTTCTCTGAGATGAAGCTCTTTATGTGTGTTAGAATAGTGATTGTTACCAAAGAGGCCACGCACACCAAATCAAGACCAGAGTTAAAACTGACCCCTGAACAAGAGTCGTCTAAGACGATGTGCAGTTTAGATAGATCTTCATGAACACAGAATCCTAAAAGTTAACTAATCATGTCATTTATGCAGATCAGGAAACTGAAGCAAAAATATCCATTGCAAAAGGATCTAAGGGGTTTATTTGGACGTTCCTAACTAAGAAGTTAAAATTTAAAATAACTGAGAAAGTGTTGATTACAGACTTTGCATCAAGTCTCTGAATTATTATGAAAATTAGGAGAGTTTGTTATCTTTTATTTGCACTTTTTTAGTCTATTTTCTACGTATTCTCCTCAACACACTATCAGCACACATTGTATGGCATTATTCCTGGAGAGACATGAACAAATGTCTATTCACCCCAGAGAGGGAACCAAGACACACCAATTTAAAGCTACCACTGGAGTCCAATTTGGTGAGCCAATGGGTTACTTACAGGAATATGGATGAGGGGTTACTTAAAGGAGCAGAAATGACTAAAAACAGCTGCATCACATAAACCCCACTCCAGCATGTAATGGGCTGGAAACATGAAGTACACTATGCAACTTGCAGGCAGCTGGACAGATTGCAATGCTATTCTCAGGCAGCTCATGCAGTCTGAGTCTCTTCCAGGCAGATCTACTGGCCTGAGCATGTCTCTCAGCAGTCTTTTTTGCTTATATAACTTGAGAAGGGACTGGCATAGTCAGTCTGGCCAGTTTCAGGAACTTCCTAAAGTTTTTGTGTTGTTTACTTCCTGGATTTACCACCACCGCCTCCTGTAGAATTGAATGGTTCATCTCCCTCATTCTGTGTCTTAAAAAGCCTCCCTTCAGATGGAGTATTTTGTCTGGAGTATTTTAGGGTCCATCATTTGTCTTCAAGAAATACAGCAATCTCTGGGAAGCCCTCCCACACTCACCAAAATCCTCTTAAAAGAAATAACTAGAGAGAGAGAAAGAGCGAGACAGAGAGAGAGAAATAACATGCATAAAAATATTTGTTTTTGGTATTATAATATAATTACATTTCTCCCTTCCCTTTCCTCCCTCCAAGTCTTCCATACCCCTCCCTGCTCTCTTTCAAATTCATGGCCTCATTCTTCACTAACTGTTATTGCATGTATATATGTATATGAATATCAGAAGCTATACCCACTAAGTTTCATCAACATGACTCTCCAAATGCAAGCCTAATAGGTATGACACCAACGGGCATGCTGAAGTGAGTAGGGAAAAGTCCATGGTGACTCAACTTTACACATAAAAACTACTGAGAACTGGGAAAAGCTGGGAGCAAGAGAAGTGGCATTTCCCAGGGAAGAGCACACCAATTGGTTATCCTGTGCCTAAGCATCAGCACTAAAAACTTTTATCTATAAGTAACAGTATATGGACTGAACAGGAAAATGTTTATTTTTAACCCATCGATATGCTGTCCTTAAAGTTTTCATCAATACTTAATAAACAAACTATATCTCTCAAACTTTTAATATGTAGTTGTCTGACTGCTCAGTTATAGATGCACAATTTTTAAAACATAAGTAAGTTTGTATGTTACAAAAGAGAATAAAAGAAAACTGACTAATGACATTATTTATATGAAATGATTATTTGTTCTACAAACTAATATGTGCTTTCTGCTTTATAAATTATAGTTGTTCCTAGTTCCTTCCATTTTGAAGAAAAATGTAATAAAATAGAATACTACTGTTATATTTTATTATGCATTTTAGCAATAACCATTTTGTGGTGATTTTGTAGTTTTATCGAACATAACTTGTCATATTTTATCATATATTCCAAAACTGAAGAGTAGTAATTAGATAGCACTTCTCTCAAATGATGTAGCTCCCAAGAAACCAATTTTTGATAAATTTTGAAAATAATTTTACAAAAGAAGTACTTTTATATTCAAATAGTTTGATTTTTAATAATATTAAAACATGAAGTGATCCATAAATTTTCTATCTTCTCTGGATTTGAAGATCAGTTGATAATATTTGCCTAAATAATTTCCTTTGATATAACATTAGGAATATAAAATATTGACTAATCTAACCTATAATTTCTATATTTATGATAGTTGTTTACTTGTTTTTAAGTAAAAGCTTCTTATCTACATCATTTTTTAGAATTTAAATGGACTTATAATTGTACTGTTTTTGGTCCTATATGTCACTATGATCATGATTTGTGTAATAAAGGACACAAAAAAATAGTGCTTCTGGCTGTCCTTTGGCTTTTTGTTATGAAAATACTATTTACTCTCATCATATAATAAAAGTTCCATTATTGTACTTTGTTCCAGATACAAAGACTACTTACTACCTCTGTAGTAATTCCTAGTTTCTTTAGGGGGGTACAGTTACCTTTCCTTGGACCCCTACCAAGTCCTCTCAAGTTGATAGCTTCTATCTTTTTTATATTTGTTATATATGTGTGTGTGCACAAATATACATAAATATAACCTACTGAGTTGATTTTTTTATTGTTTGTATGTATATGATTTTAGGGCTGACCACTCTGCATTAGTCAACCAATACAGGAACTCATCTCTGGGAGAGTCATTCCTTGCCTATAGTGCTTTGTCTAGGGGTGAGACCCTAAATAAAAAATTCTCCCCTTCCATTTAATGTCCATTGTTCAGTTAATGCTATTGTTCTGGTCTTTTTTATGCCACCATTTCAAGGGAAGCTGTTTCACAACAGACTTCCTTGCATCCTGGCTCCTATGACCCTTCCTCCCTCTTTCCCTCTATGTTCCCTAAGCTGTAGATGCAGAAAATGGGATGTAGATGTATCCACTGGTGTTGGGCTTGCCATGATTCATTAATTTCGGTCTTGTATCCAAGTTGTGTTTTTCTGTGATGGCCTCCATTTACTGTAAAGAGAAGCTTTCTTGATGAGACGTGGTAGACACCTGAAAGCCTCTTTCCTGTATCTAGATTTCATGGTTCCAGAAAATATTATTCATGCTGCCAAGGGAGTGAAACTAAAAGTCCTACCCAGCTGCAATACTTACAAACCATTGTAGTAGTTTGCTGCTGTGGTGGTTCAGCCAAGAAGACAAGGAGGCGTTTTTCATAGAATCAAACCCTGCCAGATATAAGCAGAGGGAGCCAACATCCCTACCAGCACCAGACTCACACGGGACCCCTGAGCATCACAGATCAGGTGTTTTTATTCTTTCAGAATACCTCCAGCATTTTACCTATAGCACATGCAGGCCATTAGCAATTAAACAACCCCCAGAGAACGCCAACACCTGCAAACAATACAGAATGCCCTAGACTTAGGATAGCCCTTCACCCAACAGTGCATAAATCAATTTCAGACACAACTAAAAATAAACTTCCCCAACAAACTGAGAAAATTACCAGCTTGGCAAAATGTGCATAAAGGTGCAAGAAGTGGCATTCACATGTGAGAAATAATAATCTAATTGTACTTAAGGCTTACTCAACAGGAGGGAAGACATGCCTGGCACTGGAAGCCTAGCCAGTTCTCTGGGGCTAGTGAGGATGCAGACTTTAGAAAAGAACAATTACTGGCACTTTGCTGGGTAATCCTTACTATATTCTGAATCTTATCATTACACTCATGAGTAAATGCTTTGCATTATTGTTTAAGAAAATATCTGTATGATACAAAAAATTTTCATGAAGTGTTTATTTTTAACTTTTATTAGCATATGCTCTTTATACAAAATAATAATGTCTTCCTTTGTGACATTTTTCATACAACTCCATGACGTATTTTGAGGTTCCCCTTCTTTAACCGCCCTTCTCCTCTCTCATGGGTTCTTTCCTTTTCTCAAATATTTCACCTTCTGTTCCTATGTCTTACTTTTTACAATATAGACTCTGCTTGTGGGGAAAAAACATGCAATATTTGTCTTTCTGAGTCCAGCTCAATTTGATTAAGGTGATGATCTTCTATTCCAACCATTTTCCTGCAAGTGACATAATTTCACTCGTCTTCACTATGGAATAGAACTCCATAATGTGTAAATATGTCACTTTTCTTTATCCATTCATCTGCAGATGAGCGTTTAGGCTGTTTTGGCGTTTTGGCTCTTGTGAGTAGTGCTGATAAATATGGATGTTCAAGTATTCCACTGACGTGGATTTCTTTGAGAATGCACTCAATAGTGAGATAGCTGGCAAACACAGCAATTCTATTTTTAGGTTTTTGGGGGAACTTTTATAATGACTTTCATAGAGGCTGTGCTAATTTATATTTCCGCTCACTGTATAAAGATCCCTTTCTCCTGCATCCTTGCTAGCATTTGCTGCTTAATTTGTGAGGAGAGCATGAAGGTCCTTGAGCCCACATATCACCAGGGAAACCAGGAATGTTACGTACACAAGATTGTATTTTTGATAGGAAAGATATAAAACTTGTTCTTCCATCCATAAAACTGGGAATTGGAGGCGATTAATAGCCTTGTGATCTGCCATACCTCTTAGTCAGGCCATATCAAGCTTCCACAACCAGAACCAAGGGAGGCTAGTAATCTAAATGATCCATACATTCATTACCTCTATATCCAGAGGCTCCCACATGCTCTCCCAAGCAGGACTAGATGTGGCTAATAGCCCAAATGACCTCTATGCTATCTGTATGACCGAGGCCTGGCCAGATTCTTTCTTAGACCCTTAAGCTAATAAGGTAGCCTATCTCCAGAACCCATCTGGAGAAGAAATCTGAAGAAATAATAGAAACCCTAAGTAGAACTTCAATGTAATTAGGCTTCCTTGTGCACCAGAGATTGTATCACATGGAGAAACTTTTTCCAAATTATACTATGTCTAAATATACTCACAATAAACTGCCCAGCGTCAGACTTCCCGAAGTTTGACAGAGGTTTACAATGTCAATCTGAACAGAGTTTTCATTCTCACCTCTCCACAGATTGTTGCCTACCTTGAGACCTGGAGAGACTCCCTCAGATTTGAAGATAGCCATTTCTACTAGGAGTAAGATGAAATCTTAGTGAAATGTGTCATTGCAGAAAAACAGTAAACATCTAAAGTGTTATGATTATTGTTCATTTCTGAGCTTTTTCAAATATTTCTGTCAATGCTTAAAAAACTCAACATACCCATAATAAAACCAAACATCACACACTCACCAAATAGCAGAGATTTGGATTTTGCAACCAAAGAATATAGAGCAACATAATTCAGACCCCTGTGCAAAATTCAGTTAACATCCCACAATAGCACAGTCTTCTGTTTTCCTGCCCACTGATGTTGCTGAATCCACTAAAAGTCCTTTCCCTCGGTACCCAATGGTAGCAGATAAGTGTATGATGCCTGGAGACAGACTGCTAGAATTAGATTCTCCTTCCTCCACTTATGTGAGTTTAACCTGAATTTTCTCATGACTATGATGCTGAAAAACTACCTTACTTAAATGGCTGCTATGATGATGTTAATAGCACCTGACATGCAGGGTTTGGAGTGGATTGGGGTCATTCAAAGATGACGTGTGTTCTCCTTTCTCTGATTCCTGTGTGACATTTCCATCTTTGTACATATTACTTTTGATTTTTTATTATATTTTCTAAATCCTCACACAGTGTTACAAACAATGCATATAGTGCAAAAAGTAGGTCTTGTATATGTCAAATAACAGTTCTTTTAATAGTAGGTCTGCATAGAACAAGTAAAAAACAAATCCCAACATGGAGAGAGGAAATGGGCATGAAGACTCTTGCCTGGAGATGAAAAGTTTACTTTCTTCAATTGTGTGGCTCCTGATTGGGTTGGCCGTGCTGCAGTGGAAACGTCCAAGAGTATATAGGCAACAAAATTAATGTGATATGTTTAAAACCAAAGAAGTGGGAACTTTGGGTGACTGGGTGGTAATGGGATGAGGGATGAATCTGGGTGAAGATGGGGAAGAGGAATGAAGGTCATCAAAATACAATGTATGAAAGTCTCAAATAATTAATAAAGTGTTTTCAAAATAAAAATAGTCTGCACGTCTAGTGTTTACTTAGCACAGGCTTGTTCTTTTTGGAGTTGGTCATTTTGGATGCTTCATGTTCAAATACTTGCACTAGTTTTTCATTATTATTCTTTAGTTGCCTCCAATCAAAATCATTAAAGATAAAGCTTAATTTTGTTGAAAGGTCAAAGGTCAAAATGAAGCCTCAGTTTATGTTCTCTTATTTTCCTTTCTGAGATTTCAGATAAACTCTATGATATCCTAGGGTGCTCTAAAACAATGGTTAAGGAACCCTGAATTAAGTTTATTATTTCTTAGATGATAGAAATTCATATATATCTTAATCTAAATCTTCCCAAATATCCATAGCTACCATTATATCTGTAATTATATCCCTGTCAATTATATGAAAGTGTAAAACACTGATTAAATCAAAGGATAACCATTGTGAATATTTAAGTCCATCTTGAGTCTTTGTAGGTACAGAGGACATGCACAAGGTCTGAGTGCAAGTCCTTCCTCTGACTGATTACTGGTTGTTGTGTTCTTATTACATCACTTTTCTGTGATTGCATCTGAAAACCAATGAGTAAATGTGGTTCTCTTGTAAGAAGTGATATCCGGGTCCTGGTGAGTGCTGGTTACAACAATAGTCACCACACAAAAACATTTAAGGAAAGTACAATTCGAAGTGGGAGGATCAGCTCTTCATAATTTAAACTAAGAAGAAGAGCATGCATTCTGCCATCATAGACCCTACCTTGCGAACATTTATAGCTATTGCTTTCCTTCACAATTGACAGATGGGCCCATGCAGGGGAGCTATTTTAGTAAGTGAATTTAAGTATGCTATATGTAAATGGCTGTTTCATATACAGCTCTCTGTGGACTTGCCTAGTCACGCACTAAAAGAAGTGTGATGCTTAGGAGGGTACGCATCACAAGGGGAGGTCTGGGCTCAGGTTCAGGTAGCAATATTAACAAACATTCTTTTAAACAATAAAACAGAGAATTTTGTTCACAAGTCTTATTTTGACATACTGACCTGTGAATTCAACTCGGTATTTGTTTAATTTGCTCATATCCTCTCTGTGTCTGTGTATCCTTTCCAGCCTGTGCTGAAGAAGTTAACATAAAAGGAATAAAGCACATTCCCTTGTCTTCAGAAATATTATGAACCTTACATTTCATTTCTTCAGGTGATGTTGAGATAGATATTATAAGACTCTAGGAACGAAACTATGGCTGAACATGCTTTTCAGTAGTAGAGCGTATGTTTAGCATACACAACACAGTTCAGTGCCCCCAGCTCTGCCAGAGGGGAGAGGGGACCTCACTAACTAAATAGCTGTTCTTTCCTCTCTGCGCTCATTCTTTCTATATACGAGGCTTGTCTTGAATGTGGATAGTTTGATGGATAATAATTTTTGACTGTTCATGAAAACCTTTTCCATGTTTGTTAGCTGTTTAAAGTTTTATTCTTTTTTTAAAGGTGTCAATTGTCCAGGGTATACATAGCAAAAAATGCAAATGAAAAATAGTTAAGTAAAAAAGCATTAGATGGCTAATATTGTCATCCAGCATTAGGAGAATAGTTATTAGTAACTACATTGTGGCTTGGCACAGTGGTGTTTCCCATAACTACTAAATAGAAGACTGACATATGTATATATGAAGATAGAAATATGTGTCATATATAGTACATACATGTAATTCGTTCTTAAAAACCATTGCAAGGCATATATGATATAGGTGTCATTTGTAAGAAATCTTGCAGTGCATACAGAAGAACAAATGCAATTGGGTAGACCACTGTAACTATAGGACCATATGCAGACTTCAGTAACTTTTTTGAGTAATACCATCAATAAAGATTCTTAATATTTGTTCTATTTCAGGTATGCTAATCTGGGTATATTAGATTTTCTTTGCCTGTCTACTTTAATATTCTTCAAGACTTATTTCTTGGTGAGGATTACCTCAGTGGTTGAGTGCTTCCTTAGAAAGAGTAAAGCCTGAAGTTCAATTCTCAGCACTGCAAAAATAGGGTAAAACCTACTTTGTTTTTTAGTTTTCACTTTCTTTAAATATATTGTCATGAATCACATTCAGCGATCATTGCTTCTTCTGGAACTTGAATTTCATATTCAAGAGGATGATTCAATATGAAATTCAAGTTCTACAAATGAGGGGCAAGATAAAAAGTATTAGAAACAGAGAAGAAATTGGTGTGTGTGTCTTTAACCTCCCTCTCTCCCTCTTCCCTACTTACCCTTCCGTGCTTCAACAATATACCCAGTCATGTGCCATGAGTGAGTAGATGTAGAAAGTTTCAACACAGTCTAACTCAATTGGGCAAGCCACCCTTTCTGTCTCTCAGTGTGCAGTGGCCGATTTCCCATTCCCAGGATTCAATTACCACTGCACTGTTCAACTGCTCATGCCAAATTTCAACTTCCCTAGTGTTTTGTAGATGATAAAGTAGGGTGTTTCTCATTCTATTATTTTCCAGATGCCTACACAATAATGAGGCTATTGACTGGACACCCTATAAGCAGAAGGACCACATTGGAATATTTTTTGCTCTATATTTGTGATAAACATTTGTTGGGTTAAAAAATAGACCGATCAAAATACAGATTGAGTTTCTAACCTTTTACAGGGTTCTATCTCCATAAAGGATAATACAAGCCAGGAGATCAATCTACAACATTGGTTGTTTGTTTGCTTGTTTGATTGATTTTCGGTCTGTGGCTTTCCTATTGACATAAAAAGCAATTAATTACATTGCGAGTTTCTGACATTGTGAGACGTGAGACTTAAGGAAAAATTCTATCAGTCATTCCATTGTTGAATTATCTCATTTGTTCAACTAATCACTCAAGGTGTCAGCAGGAACACAGACCACCCTTGGTACCTGAGCATTCCTCATTAATGGCTTTAACCCATCATGTATCAAAAGTATTTAAGAAAAAAACACAGTTGCATCAGGACTGAACATACACAGACATTTTTGTCAGCGTTTAGAAGAATGTGTAAGCTGTACGTGGATTTCATATCATTTTCCATAATGAACTCGAGCATCTGTGGATTTTGAAAATATAGAGATTCTGCGCACCAATCCCAAGTATACTAATGGAAGACTGCATTAACATTTAAATTCTACTTGATGTCCATTATCATTTCCTCTTTGATTTCCCCTTTCAAACTCATTAAAAATTCCATAAACAGTTCCTCATGCTGTGATTCTTTTTATCTTCCAGGTACCTAAGTCCATTTTCTGGATATAGAGCCCAGTTCATTGGCAGTGTCCACAGTGTTGATAGCCACATTCTACCATTACTATAATCGTATTTAGAGGATGTGACGATGAACACGTCCCTGAACTCTGTTCCTTCAGGAAACTGCTCATCCCTCCTTGCTTTAACATAGGTGTAGCCATCATCACAGGGCACATAATTTCCTGTAGAGTAGGTGTTTGGATCTCTATTTGTTGTTACCCCAACTTATTGGGTAACTATATATTTCAGATACTTCCAAAATCATTTATTGGGCCAATGTGAGGCCCTAATAAATCTGATTGCATTTTGACATCTTGAAACTTAGAGGAAATGAATTCTTGCCAAAAGAAAAAGAAAAAAACTCCATTTAAAGTTAGTGTTTTCCTGGTAATTTAATGAATAATGAAGAGTTAAATTTCTAGATGTTCTGTACTTATTTCAGAAACTGAAAAATAAAATCAGTCTTTCTGCCTCTTGATATGATTTTTGCATCTGACAAAAAAAATCTAGGTTATTTTTGGTTGTCTGAAAGACTTCTCCAGTCATTTCTGTGCACATGGGTTCTAGGAACTTCCTTATTTGCTACAACTCCAGTACTTCAGTGGGTTGACCATTCTCCAGAGGTCAGGTGATACTAGTCATTTGCAGCCCAATCCTAGCTTGGTCTCATATTGAGACATTAACAATAAGCCATCAACATAATGGATAATAAATATTTTCCTACTGACCCAAATACGAAGCTCCTCTCTCCAGATTTTGGCATTAATAGCAATTTACAGATTCTTTTTTAGAAGAATAATAAATGTATTATAGAGACTTTTTCATGAGTGAAAAATTTAATTTATCTTCCTTATAAAATAGAGATGAAGAGAAAGATATTAAGTAAGTCAGTTGTCAAAGATTCTATTTTATTGCCCATTTGAGCTTTTGATGTCAACTAGGATACAGATAATGCTATGTGAAGCATTATTCTGTTATCCTATAACCCATAGTTCATCTCTAGAATCTACTGTCTACCATTCTTACAGACTTATGTGGTGATGAGTTGAATATACTAAATCTATATCAGATAGAGCATAAATTATAATAAATGTATTTATGGTTTCATTTACCCCATGTAGTTTGAAGTGAATCACTGGGGTGCTCAGGTAATTGGAAGGATTCTCATCTGACATTCTCCAATAAAAACAGGATGAATAAATGATATAAAAAGCTTCTTTTCTCCATTGTTTAGGCAAGGTAAATTTTCTATTTTGTTGTCACATTTACTCCAGTAATATGTTCCAAGAACAGTGAGTCCATGACCATACATAAATTTCATTCATAAATCCCTACTTTGAGCTATTTTTCTCACTGGTAAGCTTTATGCAGTCTAATAGGCTTTTCACTTATGCAACCTTGGATTCAATCATGTACCCTTTCAAGTTTTTGCTGGCAGGCATCAGTGTGACAGAACATTCAGCACAAGGGTTCATCGATTCTAATAATGTCTCCTCTATACAAATATAGGTGACTTAAATAACCCCCTCCCCCTTAGAGTGGCTCCATTGTACTATGTCTGGGAAAATTAGATTAAGCAAAGTCCGTAATCCACCCAGAAAGAGACATTTGGTCATTTAGTTTCTCCTCTATCTTTTGACTGTTTTTTACTTCAGTCATTCAAGGAAATGAATTCTGCACACAAATAATCAGTTTATTTTAAACCCTGGGAGATGATTTATAAATGCCTGTCTGACAATATAACTCTATAAACAAGCTATCTTTTCATAAATTTAGATGCTAAAATCTGAGAAACAGAATCTTATTTGCAGCACAGCAGATAATGCTTTGTGCTGTCCTCTAACAAATTTTAGCGAACTAAAAAGAACAGGGATAGCATTGCAAAGAAACAGAATGTTTCCAATTTAAAAAATGACTTATTCAGGGATTTCATTAAAAAGATCTTGTCTGGTTTCTCTCTCCAGGAGGGAAATTATTAATAAACATATTGGTATAATATTTTTAGTATAACAATTGAAATCTCTGAAGAAAGGACTGAAGTTTTCTAAATAGAATATCAACCACCAGAGTTGGATTGAAAGTCTACTGTGGAGATTAGAACTTGTAAGCACAATTGCTTATGGTTAAAGAAAATATCTGTAGTGTAAGCTCACTTTTCACACCACCTCTGGGACTCAGAAAACCAGCACCAAAACAGAACTTAAACGTGGCTTTCTTTCCCCATAGCATCCTTGAAATTCTGCAAGTTGAAGCCAGTGGGGAAAATGCAATGCCCATTGTTCAGGGAATGTTGGTAGCAGTGGGAGAAAGGATGGGCACAAAGAACAAAAGCACTAGCGTAGAAGTCTTTTATAAGCTCTCCAGCAATCAAAAGAGTGGGCACACACATCACATGTATATGGTCATTATTGTATAAGCTGCACTTTACAAACCTATGCTCCAATAATATATTAAGATTAAATGTAAGAATGTTCTGCTACATCCTCCTATGCACTAATGGAAAACTTTCAGCACCATGTGAAGACTCTGACTTCCTTGGAGGCAACGGTGCAGTGGAAGGCAATGATTAAGCACATACACACTAACTTAGATGACATCACTTCCGGGGCTGTACAAACGTGCTCATTCCTAAGCCTTTTTAAAATCTACTTTTCAGCACTTTCGTGGTTTCATACTGTTTGTTTTTACACAAAAAATATTTCCAAGCCCTAAAAGAATTTTGAACATAGAGATTTAACTACCCTGGGGTTTTGGTTTGCCATTGTTTAGAAAGCAGAATTGTCCTAGATTTTTGGAGGGAAGTGAAAGAGGAGAGAGAAAAAAAAGAGAGAGATCATAATTTGGAACATGAGCTTATAAATCAAAAATCATATTTATAATATTGACCATTTTCCAAGAAGTCTTACCACAAACCTGTGATTTTTCAAGTAAATATGAGTCACCACAGGAGACCTCTTCAGAGGGACTTATGTTTCTGTGGGAAAGAGGATCTCATTTCCAAACAATAAAAGCTGATCTCCAAAATCCCTAACTAGTATAAAACATACTAAAGTATAAACTGAACCATGACTAAGTTTAAGAACGCTTTCTTTAACTGTTGATGAATTATTTTCACTTGCTTGTTTTACCCAACATCTTTTAATCTATGAGGTTACAAGACAAAGAAAACAGCTTTAACTTCATCCACTGGCTTCTCACTATGCCCCAGCTCTTAGTTCAGAAATTGGAATATAAATGACATCATCACAGTAGATGTTTACGACCCAAGAATGAGTTAAGGCTTATAAATGTCATGCTTGAAAAATCCTTTAGTACATACAAAATGCTCAATGAATTTAACTTCTATTTTCATCAGATTCATTTTCTATATATAATGGGCATAGGCATTCTATACTATACTTTGTATACATTATGTAGTAGATTTTTAATGTAAAAGTCATATGAATTAATACAATCATCACTACTTTTTTTTAGCACAAAACTGAGCCTAAAAGAAGGTAGGACCAGAAAGTAAAGAGAGCGAGATTCCTCGGTTTGACTCCCCATCTTTCAGTGTCCAAAGTTTATGTTCAATATCACTTTCCAGGAACAGTAAAAAAAATAAATAATAAAAAGATGATATATGTTTTGGTTGATTTGTTACTTCCAAAGTATAACTTTCTGAAAATAGACCACTAATTTGGGCACAAGTATGTGCTGCCTTATTCTTGTTAATTATGTTGCAATATTCTTTGGAGAATATCAGGAGTTATATGGCAACTTGATTAAAATGTCATCTGATTACATTAGCTTGTCGGTCCAGACTACCAAGTCCTCGTCAAAAGTATACCTTCATTTGAAATTTTTATTGAACCATACTAATATATATTTATTTCAATTACTCAGATTCAAAGAATGTTTTTCCTTATCCTCTTCATTCTCAATATCAAAAATTCTCTAAGCCACAACATCCTTTATTT
This sequence comes from Cricetomys ansorgei, assembly GCA_026225945.1. Classification (NCBI taxonomy): domain Eukaryota; kingdom Metazoa; phylum Chordata; class Mammalia; order Rodentia; family Nesomyidae; genus Cricetomys; species Cricetomys ansorgei. The sequence goes on along the minus strand of JAMJFZ010001038.1, from coordinate 658,696 downwards.
AAATGTATATAAGTGATAAAAATGTGGGAATAAAAAGGGTTGTAAAGGTAAAATTTAAAGTCATAATCAACCTTATGACATCAATAAATCATATATAAGATGATATCATATATAATAAGATTAACAATAAACTCTGATACTAGAAAGGCTAAATACTACATTGTTTCTGTCTGTGAATACCCAAGTGATTTCATTGCTCATGCAATTAAAAACTAAGATAGATACAGATATATATATATATATAGAGAGAGAGAGAGAGAGAGAGAGAGAGAATATATATATATATATATATATATTTTGCTTTTACTTAACACTCTAATATATCCCATATCACTAACAGTCTTTAAAACATGTTCTTCATAAAAAGACAAGCTCATCTTTAAAATATACCATTATTAATTTTCTGAACATTTCAAAATCATTTTACAGTATATAAGATACATTTATAAAGTTATAAAGTTTAATGTCTTTACCCTTCATATAAGTCTATAATGTCCATAATTGTTTGTAAATTTCTGTATGAAGTTATGATTATGTACTAAGAATATAAGGATTTTTATATCAAGATAAGTTCTATAATACTCTAAGAAGAGAGTATATTTACAGAAACACTATAGGTAAACTGCATCAAATCTAAATAACACACAATTACTAATCCTAGACTGACACTATAATAAAATGAGAAATCCAAATTTTTTGAAGGACTCAGGGGAATGAAACCTCCTTTTAGCTAAAGTCTGAAAGAAAGTAATGATCTTATACATCAAATATTCAAGCATTTGTTGTGGCCTGCTTTGAAAAGGGGGAAAAATTTTATAGAAATAAAAGTTGTAGATTCAAAACATACTGCCATTTTCTGAGATCTCACTGTGCCTATTACCTTAGCTGTATATATCTTTGCTTCCCACACATGTAGCAGAAGAAGCCATAACTGTAAGGATAATAATTCATTCCATATGATATAAGCATAGGAAGTGATTCACAAGTCAAAAGAAGACAAAAATGAGCAAAGAAAAATTAACTCCATATCCTCTTTTATGAAAAGTGTATACTTTAATGAAAGGTTATTATAAAATAACATCAACAATTGTTTCTTTGTAGCAAAAACCTCTGAGGAAATGATTATGGTCTCACTTCCACTGGTGATTCATTTAATGACTCTAAAAATGCAACCATATTTCCAAATGATTTAATTTCCTATATTCTCAACCTATATAATGGAATTTTGTACTTTTTTTTTTTATAAAACTTTGCAAAATCTTCTCCGTCAATTGAATAGTTTTTTTTTTTTAAAAAAAAAAACTGTTTTAAAGTCATTGCTTGAAGTATAAACCAGGAGTGTAACATGAATTTCATCTCTTTGCCTGAGCTAGTAGTTGACCTTAGAGAAAAGATAAAAAAGACTTCACCCTATATGGTTGAGAAAAATACACAAGAATTAGTGATGATACCACCAGTAAAACTGGTAAGTAAAGACAAGCTTTGGAAGACATCTTTAGATTTTCCCTTGTATGAAAGCTATTCACAAAGTCCTGTCCCAAAGTAATGTGAAGGATGCCAGCTAAAATCAAATGATATATGATGAGTCTGTCATAGAAACCACAGGAGAAATAACAGAAAACTCAGAAAGTAAAACATCACTCCAGGAAGCAAAATAAGAAAAATTATTTCAAACATATTGCATTAAAAAGTGATAAGAATGTTTAATCTCATTAGCATAAGAAGAAAGAGGAAAATGTAAGGAAGTCTAAGTAGTCTAAGTAGAACTTCAAGGTTCTACTGTGGGCAATTAATTATAAACTTCAAAGATTCTAGTCACATGCTAATTTTATTCTAATAGAGAGACAGATACAAAAGTTGTACCATATTAAATTCAGTTTGTTACAAATACATACAGTATTTGAGTGCCACATTCAATATCTGTGCGTGTATAAAAATATGAATTTTCTCTTTGTGGTGGATAATCTTGGCTGTCAATTTAATACACCTGGGAAGAGGGAACCTCTTTAGCCTGTGTCAGATTGGTCTGTGGGCATGTCTGACTTTCTTGATTGCTAGTTTATGTAAGAGGCTCCAAATCCACTGTGGTGGTACCATTCCTAAGTAGGTAAGTCTGAATATATAAGAAGATAGCTAGGTGTGAACCTAGGAACAAGTTAGTAAGATAATTTCCTTCATGATCTCTCTTCAGCTTCTGCCTCCAGGTTCCTGTCTTGAGTTCCTGTCTTGGCTTACCTGAATAGTGAGCTGTAGCCTGCAAGCTGAAAATAAATCCTTTCCTCATCAAGTTGCTTTTGGTTATGATATTTGTCACAGCAACAGAAACCAAACTAGAACACTATACTAGGAAGGACACAGAGAAAAATGAAAGAACGTTAAATGAACACACCTAGATTCAAAACAAAATCTAAAATGATCTTCTGTGAATCCAGTGAAGATACCATGTCTCCTCAGGTCTCCTGAGTAAGGAGAAAGAGCCAGTAAATCCGTACATTATGTCTACCACAAAGCATGCAATGTATTTTCTTAACCAAACATAAAATAATGTCTTCCTAATTTGACTTGAACTTCCAAACTTATTTGATTTCATCCACAAATGACAAACACAATGAAATAACACACAATACTGAAAGGTCGTGGTTTGGTAAAACCAAAAGTTTTCTTGATTCAGTACAATTGAAGACTGTGCATTTCTTTTTGTTTGAAACAAGTGATAGTGTACTAATCGCATAACTCAATTAAAATATTTATTATAGACTCTGTGCTGTTCATCCTTATAGAATTAAATGTCTTATAGTTTATTTGGGAAGAGGAACAGGTAAATTAATAAATATAGGTTGGTGTGGAAAGTGAAAAGCTGAAATAAATAGAACATTATAATGAGCTTTGCTGTCTTGGAAACTTCCCTTGAAAACAAAATAAGTGGAATTATATTTAAATATCAAGCAATGTAGAAATAGGGGTGAAAGAGTCTTCCTAAAAGATCCCGAATTGTGAATACATTATATATCAAACAATGAAATGTTAAAGGAAGCTTCATTAGTTACTTTTGTCAGTATTGTGAAAAAAAATATCTGATAAGAGTATCTTCAGCAAGAGAAGGTCTAATTGGTAAACAGTTTGACAGTACAGTCCATCAGAGTTGGGATGTCATGTTAGCAAGGTGCATGAAGATACCGGATGCACTGTATCCATAGTGATGAAGCAGACAGTGTGACTGCTCATACTGATTTCTTCTTTGTATTCAATCCAGAACCCTTGCTTGTAGAATGAATACATTACCCACATTGGGGTAGGTCTTCCCAAATCAGCGCAGTCTAGAAATCCCCTGGCAAATATTTCTAGAACTTTTGTTCCCTAGATGATTCCAGGTTCTGTCAAGTTGACAGTTAACATTAACTATCTTAGAAGCTTTGTTGGTAGTTTCAGACAGTTTAAGAGCCATTAAACAATGAAGTTAAAGACTCAACAAGTGGCCAAATGTTGAGCAACCTTGTTACTCACTCCTGAAATGTTTGGGGAAGGCAAATCTTTGCTCTGGTTTGTTTTTAGAAAGACCATGGTAGAGAACAGAGAAAGTGCAGACTAAAAGTGTTTATGAGACTGTCATAGAATTCACAAGAGAAATAAGAGGGATTTATCTGTGGGAAAAGCACTGGAATACTAGTTGGTTTTTTATTGCTGTAATAAAATACCATGACAAAAAGCAATTTGGGGAGGAAAAGATTCATTTGACATACATATCCAGTGTCACAGTGTCACAATTGAGAGAAGCCAAGGCGGAAGCTGAAGCAGAGGTGATGGAGGAGTGCTGCTTACTGTATTGCTCCCCACGCCTTGCTCACCCTGCTTTCTTATATCATCCAGGACCATCTTCCCGGAAGTGGCACCCCTGACAGTGATCTGGACATTCCCACATCAATCATTAAAACTATATTGCTTGGTCATTGAGAAAGAGGAAGGAGTCACAGCCTCGTAGGTACAGTGTCAGTAAGAAATTAATGAGATTTGTCTTGTAGGTAAAATTGTGAGGATGTCATACACTGCTGTATCAAGTACCTAAAGTCTCTAAAAGTGGCCTTGGAACCAGACAATGTTTAGAGGATAAGAAGTTTTAAAACATATAGTCAAAACTTATTCAATTTTCTTGAAGAGACTATTAGAAACATGCTGTCTTATATTCATTCTCAGTTGCTGTGATTAAATATTCTGACCAAGGAAACGTAAGGGAGAAATGGTTTGTTCTGGCTCATGGTTCAAAAGTACAGTCCATTATGGAGGGGAAGTCAAAGCATCAGGAGCTCAAGGGAACTGCTTCCATTGCATCTGCAGTCAAGAGCAGACAGAGAAGAACGCGTGCATACCACTCCACTGACTTTCTCCATTTTATATAGTCTGGGACCCCTGCCCAGGGAATGACCCCACCCTCAATTAAAATAGATCTTCCCACATCAACTAACATAATCAAGAAAATCCCCCATTGGCCTGCCTAGAGATCCATCTCTCTGGTGATTCTAAATGCTGAAAAGTTGGCAGTTAACTGTGACCATCACATCTGCACATTGAAGGAGACTACAGTGGGTGTCAGAAGACAACGAGAGATGATATTGGAAACTGGAGGGAAGGTGATTCTTCTAAAAGTGGAAGACAATTTGGTAAAACTGTGCTTTGCTTTTATGTGAAAAGTATCACTTCTGAGAGATGAACGTGTATATTAATCTGAAGTTATTTCCAAGTAAATGGTGGAAAGCGGGGCCTGATTTCTCCTTGCTACTTGCGGAAGAAAGCAGTAGATAAGATGTAACTTGATAGGAACTATTACACAAAAAAGAGTGAAAATTTGGGGAGATATTTATAATTTTACATCTGTCCCCAATAAAATGTCAAATGATAAACTTTAAATGGAGATTGGTGGTGTGAGACATGAAACATAGCAAGCACCTCAGCAGGAAAGTTTCAAAGATGGAGTAAAATGAAAATCTCCAAGACTAATGAAATTTTATAGCAGGACACAAGAAAAGGCCTACAGTGAGATCTCAGCTCAAACCATGTGTTATCCTTCAAAGAAAAGGAAATTACCCAAGGATGTCTGATAGATCAGTGGGGCTTCCAGCTCCATCTGTTGGCCGGGCAGGGCTGTCATCTTCTTGCATGAAGAATAAAGGATTTAATAGCCCCAGAGGCAAGGACCAACAGGGTCTTGGAAGGCTGAGAGGCCAGAATTGGTATGGTCAATACAAACCCAGAGTTTGGAGCATCAAGCCACAGATGTCCAATGTCATAAAATGTAATATATTTGTTTTGTTGAGCTGGTCTTGCAATGATGTCAGTCTTTTAAATTCCTCCCTTGCCTATCTAAAGCAACCTAGCCTATGCCTGCTTTACCATTCCATTTTAGAAAAGGCTTGTGAATGAAGAAGAGTTTGGCCACAGGAGAAACATGCACTCGAGTTCTCATACATGCCTGATTTAGATAATGAAGCATGGCAATATTTGAACTGCTATCCCTAAACAATATTTTATACTTAGAGTTGATAATGGGTTGGGTAAGACTTTGGAGCATGCTAGGAGGAGATGAGTATTTTGTCCAAGTAAAGGACATGAATTTGAGAGGAATAAATAAAAGATGACTGCAGACAGAATTGAGTCCCTCATCTTCCCAAAACTCTATGTTGAAGTCCTAACATCTAGCACCAATGAATATGATCTAATTTTGTATGCTTTGCAGAAAAGAGTTATTATGAGATATATGGATTCAAGGCTGGCATTACTCAAATGAATGAATGTCTTTATAAGAAGGGAAATTTTAGACATTTTTATTAAATTTTTATTAAAAGCAGAAGAGAGATAAGAAAAAAATAAAATCATATCTGAGAGAATGAGTGTGGGTTTCTCAAAGGAGAAGAAAGGAGAGAGATCCCTGGTAAGTAATAAGATACCTACATGCAGGCATAGACTTCTCAGAGTTTCAGGTTATTCGAAGGTATTTATGTAATAGCATTAAATGACAGAGCTAAAATCTGATGTAATCCTTTACAAGCTTAGACACCAAAGACTGTGCAGAGGAGCTCAGTGAAGACATGCAACATATTCTCCACCAGAGATACTAAAAGGATCTCACCCATTATTTGATTTCAGACTCCAGACTCCCAGACTGAATATATTTTTGTTATTTTAGACCATTTGGTTCATGGTACTTTTAGTCATGAGGAAATCAATTTGGATGTCAGATATGACTGCTATAGGAATATAAAGAAAGTCGAGGGTGTAACATGACTAGTAGATTTAGTATGCAAATATTTGATAGGGAAGCTCGTTAGCAAAGAGTTGAAAGTATTTAATATTTAGAGTGAGGTCTATGGAAGTGAAAACATCAAATGAAGACATCTTGATAAAGAAACTTGCTTAAGGATAAAAGAAGAGCAATGAAAGTAATTGTTGAAAGAAAATGTGTTCAAGAAATATCTACTTGAGTAAAAATTGCTAGGTACTTTTCAAAAGTAGAGAAAATGGACAACAAAGAATGAAGTGTTTGAAAGAGAAAGATGGTTGGAAGAATAAGCAGAACAATAAAAATAATAGGTCTTAGATGGTCAGAAGTGGCCAAGATAGAAGATCAAAAAATTACGTGTACGTGTTAGATCTATTGGATGAGAGCATTTAATTGTGTTAAATAAAATGGAGACAGCAGCACTGGCTGGACATAAAGGGAAGATGAAAGAGAAGATTCAAGGAACACGCAAAGTTTATAGTTAAGAACCCAGCATTAGCACAGGTGGAGAGACTGCTTGGTATAGAGAAAGAATTGTTTCCCTTTTGTCGAAAATAGCTTTTTTCATATAATATATTCTGATTCTTGCTCTACTCCCCCAATTCCTCCCAGTTTCCCCCTTCTCCTCCCACCTGGATTCACTCCCTTTCCCTTTCTGTTCTAAGAAAACAAACAAGTGTCTAAGAAATAAAAATAAATTAAGGTAAAGCAAAAACAAGCAAATTAGAATAGGACAAACGAATAGGAGAAAAAGTGCCAAAGAAAAAGCACAAGAAACATAATATAGACACTAAAACACACACATTTGCACACATAGGAATCCCATAAAAACATAAAACTGGAAGCCATAATAGATACACAAAGAGTTTGTAGGGTTAAAGAAAAAGATTTCCTGATTTAGCATTGTGAGGCAGGGGACCTCCAAAGATGCCATTGAGTTCATTTTGTGTTGGTTATCTACTGCTAGGCTACCCTCAAGAATGGTTTGTTTCCCCAGTGAGACTCCCTTGGAGAAACTAATTTTTTATTTGCAAGTGGTTATCAATTGGAAATAGCTTTTTGGCTAGGGGTGGGGATGAGTTTCCACTCTCCTCTCGGCTCTAGGGCCCCATCTGGTGCAGACCCATTACAGGTCCTGTGCATACTGCCTCAGTCTCTGAGTTCATATATGTGTTAGCTCTTTCGTGTCTAGAACGAGTTGTGGAGGTTTATTTTTAGTTATGTTTAAAATGTTTCAATGCACTGTTGGGTGAGGGGCTACCCTAGGTCTTGGTGTTTTGTATTGTTTTCAGGTATTGGATTTCCGTGTGTGTGTGTGTGTGTGTGTGTGTGTGTGTGTGTGTGTGTGGTGTTTGATTGCTTATGATCTGCACCTGAGGAGTTCTGAATGAATAAAAACACCTGAGCTCAGACACTCGGAGTTCCACTGTGAGTATGGCACTGGCCGTGACAGTGGGTCCCTCAGATGAGGTATGGAAAGGTTTACACCTACGAAAAATGCCTCCCTGTCTTTCTTGCTGAGCTCCCACAGCAGCCTAACAACTACAAGAATGCCTCAATTCCTTGGTGTCCTCCATTTCCTCTAACTCTTACACTCTTTCTGCCCCCTCTTCTGCATATGACTCCTCAAATGCTTGATCTTCGCCGTCCCTTCCTGTTTCTTCCCTCATCCCCTTTTCCTCCCCATCTCTGTGTGATCCTGTCATCTCTGCCCCCTCCTTCTCCATCCATATCTATCTATTCAACTTCCCTTCTTAGGGATATCCATCTCTCCCACCTCGTCCTTACTCTGTACCTAGTCTATACAGATTGCAACTTACTTATCAATGACTTCACAGCTAACATCCACATATAAGTGAATACATACCATAGTCCTCTTTCTGGCCATGTTTTACCTCCCTCAGGATGATTTTTCCAAGCTCCATCCATTTACCTGCAAATTCCATTTTAACAGCTGATTAATATAGTAATTAGAGCAGAAATTTTTAAGGAGCACCTGACATTGCAATTGAATGGAGCTGTATTGATTGGCCATTTTTATTGGTATTCTATTGCTGTGAGAAAATACCTTGACCAAGGCAACTTACACAAAAAGTTTATTTGGGGAATATGGTTCCAGAGGGTTAGGTGCATAATGGCCAGGCCAGCAGGCAGCAGACACTGAGATGGGAGCTGAATGCTGAGAGCTGAGGGCTCACATTTTGAAATGCAAGCAGGAAGCTGAGAGAGTACACTGGAAAGAGCACATGACCTTTGAAACTTTAAAGCCAGATCCTGATTGCATAGCTTTTCCAGGAAGGCCACATCTCTTAAACCTTTGCAAACAGCCACCAACTGTGGACTAAGTATTCAGCTGTCTGAGAATATGGGAAACATCTCATTCAAACCGCCACACTGGCTACCAACAGAATTCATTAGCACGACTGTAGCTACAGAACTCAAAAACTAGAAACAAATGGATATGATTGCAAAACAATTCTCATGAAATAGCAAAGGAAAATGTGAAGATCAGGGGCCAGAGGGTGATGAAGATCTGAAACTGATAAGATTCAAAATATTTCAACATGGTGAAAATGAACTGAATATACTGAAAGGGAATTGTATGAGAAGCCTGTCAAATCGAAGGTTATTGACAGAGACGTGGGTCTGGAATTTAGACAAATTCTCCTTTCCAAACAGCAGTTCCACCACTAGCCAGCAGCATTACCTAAAATACTGTCTTATTATGCTTATTTAGGGAAGGCATGCTAAAATAAAAATTCACATATGAAATATATGACACTATTTCAATCAGTTAAGGCAGGAAATAATAACACAAGTGTCCATTTTCTTTTATATATTGTTAGCAAACAGCGAGAGCCCATTTCCATTGTACACTCTAAGCAAAGGTGTGGCTAGCAGAGAGAAGTAGAAATATAACCTAGATATAATGCTTCGTAATAAAATACATAAATGCTTCTTGACCAGTGGCAGTAAGTAGTAAACATTCACATAAGTGATAGAAAGTTTCATTCTGTTTAATGAAGTATTTCATAAAATTAAATCATTTTAGTTTGCTAACATGTAAAGCCTATTACCATTTCAAGCCAAGCTATCTCCCACCCTGGCTATATTTTCCAACAGCCTCTTCTCAGGCCGTAGTATGAGGTACGCATGTCATGCATACATGCTCAAAGGTTTTAAATTCCAGGTCCTGTTCAAATAGTTTGTTTCTGATGCTCTACCACTTCCTTTGTATTTGTATTTCTTCTTTAAAGAACTATGACTTTTGAAGTTCTTATGATGACAGAAAGAGAAGAAAGTACATTATATTTAAAAAAAAAAAAAAAAACAGATGAGTGGGTTCAGATATAAAGCAGGACTAAGAATCTGAAGTTACTTTGGGTCAACTGCTCTCCAAAAATCCCTGAATCAGGAAATCATCTTTAGTCTTACTTTTCATATGCATATATGTGTGTGTACATACATATATATACATGACATTCTGTATTTCACAACTGGTTCTATCCTCACAAACTAATATAATAAGATACGTTGAAAGAATCCTAAGAAGATCTGAGATTTGCGATCCTTCCACATTGTTAAACATTCTAATATTTTTCTGTCTCTTTATGCCTGTCTTAGCGAGAAATGTACTGCTAGACTACAGGCTCCATCATAGCTGGCTGCCTAATGCTACATTCCCTGTATCTGGCATGGCATGTGGAAAGAAGTACAACCAATACTTACCTGGGAAGTACGATGAACCTGTTGAGATGCATTAAAAATGAAACTGAGTTTCAGAGTTAAGTAGATGGGAAATTAAGAATATGTTTGTCTCTGAATCCTTGTACAACTGCCCAGAGATTTTTCAAGGGAGCTTTGCCTTAGAGCCTTCTAATAGATTGCCGTGATGCTCACCAAAATGCAGACCACTATCTGTGGTTTTCATTCCACAAAGCACTCTCACTGGGCTCCTCTCACCATGTGCATGCTGGAGTCAGGTCAGCAGGTCTGCTTGGAAAGGAATGTTTAGGTCCTGAGTGCTAGTGTCTGAAACTATGTAAGCACATGTGCACACTCACACTGCTCCGTGGGTGCATCTGCCAGGAGGCAAAGAGACTACACTGCATTTGTATTAAGAACATTTACATTCCAGGTGCTGAGACATTTCTAACCTGAGAGGAGTCCTGAGAGGGGCAGAGTCCATGTGACGGGAATTAAAGCAAATCTCCCAAAAGAAAATGGGTGGAAGCAAGAAAAGGAACCTCAGAGTGAGAAAATAAATATGATCCAGTGTTGAATTAAATCCCAAAGCCGATGACGCGGAGTATATAGTTGGCTGTGCCAACAGCTTGCTGGGGACTGCATCCCTACACACACACACACACACACACACCCCTCACCCCTTTACCTGTCATCTTGCCTTCTACTCTCTGGTGAATTGTTAACTGTTTCCAGAAAGTACATCTCACTGTAAAACTCAGAGTAAAATCCTAAAGGGCTGGAGAGGAACAGCAAATGAATGAACCTCAGAGTGTGGGCTGGTGGGGGTTAGGGGGAGCGCCCGTGCTTGCGGGGTGTGGAGGGAGGGGGGGTGTTCGTCAGTCTTGCGACCCGCGACGTCACGGTAGCCAGGGACTCCTGGAGAGTATAAAGCCCGCCTTCAGCGCAGATCTCAGCTCTCCCGCTGCTTGCCTGGGAGCTCCTATCTGGCGGGACCCGGCAGGGACTGGTTCTCCTTTCCCGCCTGGCAGAGCCGCAAACTCCCGGACTAAGTGCGACTCCTGCTCCGCGTCCTCTGCCGGATCACAGCATCCCAAGGGGCGGTACCTTCCTTACCCGCCACCAGGCGGTACGGTACCCAAGACTACCTTGCCCAGGGGTGCAGAAGAATTTCAGGGGCGCCGACTCCCGCTGGCAGCGGGAGTGTGGCAGGTCCCGGGCTGCAGACGACTCCGGCCATGGCCTCAGTCCCCACCGCCGAGAGCTGGACCGACGGGGCGGAAGGCGTGGGGACCCAAGCTGGGAACCTGAGCGCCGAGCTGGGGGTCACTGAGTGGCTTGCGCTACTGGCTGGCAACTTCTCCTCGGCGCTGGGGCTGCCGGTGACAACCCAGGCGCCTTCCCAGGCCCGGAGCAACCTCACGAACCAGTTCGTGCAGCCGTCCTGGCGGATCACGCTCTGGTCGCTGGCCTATGGCTTGGTGGTGGCCGTGGCAGTCTTCGGAAACCTCATCGTGATCTGGATCATCCTGGCCCACAAGCGCATGAGGACCGTCACCAACTATTTCCTGGTAAACCTGGCTTTCTCCGACGCCTCCATGGCCGCCTTCAACACCTTGGTCAATTTCATCTATGCTCTTCACAGCGAGTGGTACTTTGGCGCCAACTACTGCCGCTTCCATAACTTCTTTCCCATCACAGCAGTGTTTGCCAGTATCTACTCTATGACAGCCATTGCTGTGGACAGGTGAGGGCTGGGGGTGGTGGGAAAAAGGGGAGGGACAGGGAGAGGGGAGCAAAATGGGGCAAGCAGTCGGTGCTGCTTTCAAAGAAACTGTGACCCAGGTGGCCTTTAAAGGTAAAGGAACTGTGAAGCAGTTTCTGCTCCCATGACTTCCCACTCCAGCCCTGACTTCTAGGATAGGGCATCTGGAGGGACAGCAGAAGGCAAATGACTGATATGAAAACCTTTCATTCCAAGCAGGCAATCATGCAGAATGACTGAACCACTGTTTAGAATTTGTGTTCTATGGACGTTTTTTTCTCCCTTGGTCAGTCACTGTATTGGCTAAGGAATGCACAGAGCCACCCATCCATCCCCCCTTCCCTGTCTTTCCAGGGTCTTGGTCCTAATCAGTCTTTGTTTCCTAAACCTGCCCCAAAGCCAGCCTTCTGCTGTCCTCCTTTACAGGGTCCAACAGAGGCAGCCAGCTCTTGCTAAAAGTCTCGTCAGTTTCCATCATGTCTCTGGCTAGACTTAACTTCTAGTCTAGTAGTCCGAGGAGGAGCCCTGTGCCTGGAAGTGTGTGATTGGATTTTTCAGAAGATATAAAACATTTCTCCCTAAGAATAAGTGGTTACAAAATAAGATACACTCCTTCATAGCTCTTCAAAATATTTATTTCGATGTTCTTCACCTAAGGTGGGAATTCTGAAATACTTAAGTAATGTAAAGCTTATGAAACCTCAGTTATTTGCTACTATATTCAAGTTTTTACAAACTTTCTCCATGCATTTACTTATAGGGCATTCTCCGTGCTTCTCTTACAGAACATTAGGGAATGTACAGGCTTGTAGAAACACTGACGAACCCTCACCTGTGAGTGAGAGCTGGCTATACTTCAATACAATGTTATCATAGAGATGAAACATACATAGCCAGGTAACTGTGTGTTCAGCTTAGTGGCTGATGCTTGCATGAGACGTGACGCCAGTTTTAGCAGTTTCATGATTCTGTGAGAAGACTGCTTTTTATTTTTTTTTTTACATTAACAAGCTCATTATAAAATCAAAAGCACTAAATAAATATTAAGTACTGCTACGCAGAGCTATTATTATGAGAAAAATATTTTTTTCTGGAAATACTGAACAAAGAGGTTTTACTAGTGTAAAGTTACAGAAATATCTCACATGCCAGGCCCCTCGACGCTAAGCTGAAGGAGCGGTGGATGATGTCTCTAACTAGTACAAACAAGTGCGAAAGCCACTTTTTGTAAGTCTTCAAAAATGCAACTGCCCTTTCCCCTCTAGCTCTGCTGTCTGCACATTTCTGCTGGGGATAAAAAGTGGATGCAAAAACGCAACAAAATCAGCCCAAAGTTTGGAATGGTGAAAATTCCCCTTTAGGCTCGGCCCTACAGAAATGATTGCTTCCTTTCGTTTACAGATCATCCCTCGCTGTTTTGTTCTGGTTTCTGTCTAAACAAACTTCTCCTGTTTGAGGATTTTAATGTTGTGGTTGGGGGAGGAGGCATATAATACCACAAAATGATTGTAATCTTCTTGAAGTGCTAATAAGGCAGCATACAATTTGGTGGAAATTCTAGCATGTGTAGAGTTGATTTCTGAGGAGAAAGCAATTTATTTTTTCCAGTTTTATCTGGTCTACATTTCTGATATGGCTTTGGCGTTATCTTAACTGACGGTGCAGAGCTATTTCATTATATTGAGTGATTTGAAATACTATGACTTTGTTAGGCATTCTTTTTCATTTCTTTCATAGAAAACATCATAAAAACTAACTCTAAGCAAAACTTACACAGAATAAAGTCTGCTATGAAATGCGCTCAGTTCATGCATTGCAAACCTCTTTTGTTTCAACTGTTATATGAAAGAATACTCTTATTTGAGCAGAGAATTGATTTAGAAACTATAGAATGTGAAGAAAACCCTATGAGATAATTTTTAGATCAAAGAGTACAACAGGTTCTTTATCACCACTCCATGGACCTTTCAAACATCGACTGAGAGAGCTGACCCTGTGGTGTTTGCAGCCACATCATATGTTAAACTGTACAAGATTTGGTCCTTCTGAGGTAGCAAGAGCATCATGACTTCTCAGGTTACACTGACGTGCTGCTGCATGTAGCTGACATCATTACTGATAATAGATTTTTACAGAATGTATAGTTTCCTGTGTAATTAATGCTTTATTAAAATAACCATAAAAGGCAAATAATCTGCAACTGGTTTTCATTAATAACCAGTCACCAGGCATGTCTAACCAGTAGCCCCCAGGTTTCATGCATCCCAGGACAGCTGTGTCTGTGGCTCAACACCTTTGTAGAGGACAAGCAGCATTGTACGGCAACGTGAAAAGGTGGAACACCCTTGGATGTAACTTAAACACCAGTTGCTTCATGGCAAATGTTCTCCATCCTCACAGAAGATAAACTGGATGTGTGATCCCGTTCTGAGTGGGAAACACACCCACTTCAGTCTGTTTCTTTGCCTAAATTAAAAGATTCCCCTGAGTGTGGACGGACAATAGCTGTGACTTAGGCACTTGGCCTTCATCAGCTGTAGCGAATGTTTGCAAGCCTCCTGTGACACTTAGAAAACTCAGGCTTAAAAAAGGGTTATTCCCTTAATAAGCAATTGACAGTACCGGTCACACATTTACTCAATAAAAAGCATTGTGCCTCTTTGCAACACCCTCTGTGCTAGTAGAATTGATTGTTTCATATTTCCACTCTGTAAATAACTCCACCAAAGATTTGAATGTGAGATCACGGGTTTTAGCTTTCTACTGAAGTGTGGCACTTACTACATTATTAAAAATTCGTGAAAGCCTGCTTCACTGCCTGGGAGGCCACTTCTCTATCACCATTGCCATCTTGATATCCAGGCCCCAGACTCAAGGTAGAAAAATTCTCACTACCAAGTTCGGTTTCTCTTCACCATTCTCTCCAAATTTGCCTTTCTAAAATGAAACGCTTGGCTATAACACATGGGGTTTTTTTGTTGTTTTTTTGTTTTTTTAATACTGAACCTTTCCAAGATCATCCTGAGGAATCAAGATTCAAATCACTTCAGTCTGATCAGGGCTAGTACTCTTCCCAGCCTTTTATGCTGTCTTGCCTGGTAATTAGCTGTGAAGCCTGGAGTGTTGGTTATACCAAGATTGCTTTTAGGACTGTTAGGGTCTAGCACTTGTTTATACCACTATGTTGCATGTTTATATGTTGCACATATGTTGCATGAAAACACATAACAGGTTTGTTACCTGTGTTTCCGTTGAGAATGCAGGAGACAGAAAATTACTAATAGAACAGTTCATACAATAAAATGTGATTTCTGTTTATTTATCGCATACAACACTTGATTTAGGGAGATATTGGAAATAAATATTTTCTTCCATTTTCTAAGTATGTCGTTTGAAATTAAGATAGAAAATCTTAGGAAGTTTTATTAATATAGTGAAGGATTATCTCAGGGCACATGGCTTTGTTTGATCTCAATGTTCAAATAACCTTACAAAATTCAATTCACTCTTTCTTCCTGATAAACCTTAAGAAGATAATTTCATATGTTTTATGTAAATGTCCAAAAGCAAAATCACAGCAAAGGAAACTTTACATTCTTTAGACTCAGACACATACCAAATTCATTATTATTGAAAGGAAGGCTTAAATGAACCAAGAAACAGTGTTTATTCAAATAAGTGAAAAATGAAGTTACTTACTATTCTTTTTAAGTTTCTTTAGAGATTTGTTTGTTTGTTTGTTTTTGGTTGGCTTTTTCTTTTCTATACAGGGTTTCTCTGTTGTAACTCTGGCTGTCCTGGAACTCACTCTGTAGACCAGGCTGGCCTCAAACTCACAGAGATCCACCTGCCTCTGCCTCCTGAGTGCTGGGATTAAAGGCCTGTACCACCAGTGCCCGGAGGAGATCTTCTGTTTTACCATTTCATAAAGTTAATTCATGTAAATTATTCATGAAGAGTTTAGGGAGGGGTTTTAAGATAGATTGAACAACTAGCAATTTATAGTAATAAAAATAGTGAAGAGTTGATCTAAAAGTGGACTATAAAGAACGATACTATAAATTTTAAATTATTGCTAAAAATAATATAGGTTTAATGGTTTTTGGAAATGTTTCATCTGAGTTGAGAGCCCCAAGCCAATCTCACTCTACTCTTGGGGAAAGTCATTCTATGCAGTTACAGCTCTTTATCATTATTCTGGGTATATGTGACACATTATTTAGTCCATAAGATGAATTTGATGGGTCAACATAAGATCAATCACTTGATATCGTTGAATTATGTAAAAATAGGAATTAAAGCTATGTTTTGGGAAATATTACTTTCAGGATATATCAACCTTTGGCTGTCTTGTAGTTCTTTTTAAAAGGCTTTAAAAAGTCATTTTTGTATCTAAAAATTATTGACCTATAATAGTTAACAGTGAACATTCTGCTACAGTGCCATTTTTTTAAAGATTTTGTTTTAATTTCAGGTGTGTGTGTGTGTGTGTGTGTGTGTGTGTGTGTGACGCATGTGTGCGTGCACATACTGGTATGCAGGTGCCCACAGAAGTCAGAGGCACAGAAACCCCAGGTTTTGGGAATTGAACTCAGTAAGCACCTAATTGGTGATACATCTCACCAGCCCTGTCAGTGCCAATTCCTATAAAATTATTCATGAGTATGTAGTGAAAGCAATAAATGCTTATTTACTCATTAGTTGAATATGTAAGATCAGTAAAACTGAGCTACAATCAGAGATGTGTTCTATAATTAGGAGAAATCCAGTTGAGACCAAGATTACATGAACAACAGTAGGTAGAATATGCCCCCAAACAATCTGTAGTACATCCAGATATCCAGCTAAGGCATTGGTAATATAGCTGCCTGCCAATAGACACAGCTTTCAAAAGCAAACTCTTAATATATAACAACATATCATACCAATATAACCCAAGAGTAAAGAGAGAAAAAGAAAGAAATAGCAATTACAAAAGTAGAAATAAACATTTCTAACAAGCATCAAACATATTCATTGCTTATACTGAAATTTTCATTTCCTCATCAGCTATTTGCTCACTAAGCCACTCAAACCTGATTTCTTTTTCTATTTCTATTCAGAGCCATATGACCCATTCCAGCAAACATGTCAGTTCTCTGACTTCTGGACTGTACAGCAGGGCTCATCTGGGGGCTTCTACTGGCAGGTCTCTCCTCAGTTTCCAGCTTATCTGGACCCTTCCTTCCTCCGGGGCCTCTCCCTGACTGCCTTTCTGAAACTCCACCTGCATACAGCAATTGCATTTTAGACTCTTCAATTCCAAATACTGGGTCTGTTTTTCTTCTTCCTTCATTTTCTTGTTTGTCCTCAAGTTATCTCATCCAGACTTGGCCTAAATTTATTGTTTGTTTGTTTTTATCTATAACTCATTTTCTTCAGATAATAAGAGGCGCACAGATACAATGCAAATATACATAGGCAAATTTTAAATTAGTTAAAAATTGAGAGTGAATAAAAATACTGTGTGTATACATACACATGTGCACATATATTTATCTCTGCTATCTCTATATAGATATATATCTATATCTCTATAACATAAAGCATGCTGGGTTCTGTATCACTGGCTATCAGGGCAAAGAGCCCTAATCACTTAGGAAATCTCACTGTCAAATATTCCTATGTCACTCGGCCTCATTTTTGAGGCCCTTTGATATTCTAAGGACTTAAACTTCCTGATTGTCGTATTAAAAAAAGAAAAAAAGGAAATGCATTAGTAACATGGCTTATATTGTCCAAATACACAGTGCACACTGCACACGTGCCTTAAGTACTGAAGAATCTCTCATACTTGGTTTTGAGGAATGCATTGAATGCATCAAGAAGAGAACAGTAACACTTATGAAAATCATCATTAGTAGAAAAATACATTCTCTATAGGCTTTTAACTAGCATTTATCTGAGTGGACAAACACATAGTACCAGAGCAGGACTCAGAGAAAAGCTCTCGGGTAACTTGCTCTATGTGTGAGCAGTTTCTGGGCAATCTCTTCTGACCCAAGAGCAAAATGCAAGAAATGATAAAATACTGCTTTCTCTAGAAGTATTTGTCTTTCCTTCGGTTTGAACACAGCGTGATAAGGAGAAAAAAACATCAAAGCTGTCGTGCACAGCCAAAGCTTTCTGAATCCTCTTTACTCTGGTCCCCATCTACCATCCTGTTACATCCACTTTTCCACTATAGATTTAAATGTATTGTGTCCATAGTTCATTGTAAGAGTCGCACTCACCATGAAAAGTGTGTGTGTGTGTGTGTGTGTGTGTGTGTGTGTGTGTGTGTGTGTGTTTATAACACTGCAACACTGGTTTTCTTCATGACAGAGTCTTACTCTGTAGTACATACTGGCCTGGAACTCGGTATATAGTCCTTGGTAGCTTTGAACTTCTGACAATCCTCCTGCCTCAATATTCCCCGTGCTGGAATTCTTGGCACACATCACCACATCCAGTGAGGAAAAAAACCTCTGAATTCCTACTTTATGTACACAGTTTAACCCTCTATACCTTTTTGACTTGTATTTCTGTCTCTTTCTTTCCCTCCCTTCCACCCCCTCTCTCTACAGTGTTATGTGCTTATGTGTATGAGAATTTAAGTACATTGAATGCATGTATATATAAGAACATATTTCCTTTAATTGTTATAATAATATCACACTGCTGTGCCATCTTTAAGTCAATCAATTGGTTCATTAGATATGCAATATAATTTTGGTGTCAGAATATAGAAATTTTCTTTTTTTGCTTTAATTTTTATTTGTACAGATAATACATATATTTGATATAACACACACCCCCCAAATAAGTGATTCACAAACTTAAAATCCCATTTCCAAACCTTCTTTATGTTCAGGTAGGTGTTACAGTTGCATAGCTTATATTGTGTCTGAATGCCGGAAGGCTTCCTTACATCCCACACATCTTTCTTCCAACCCTTTTCCCCATTTCAATAAATAACACAAGCAATTATTGAAATAGCTCACAAATCTATTATCTCTTCTCCCACTTCCCTGGCATAAGTCACCCTCATATCTTTTTGGTCTACCCCATCAACCTTCTAGTGGGTTTCTCACATGAGAGCATAAAATGAGGCTTTGAAAATAGATGTGGAGATTCATGGAAAGAATATTCTCAATCCGTGATTCAAGGCTTAATCTGTCTCACCCTTTCAGAATCCCCTTCATGTTCAAGTGATACCATTGTTTAGCCATAAAAACCTTTGGTCATATTTTTCCTATTTCAAATTCTCCTCCTCTGATTCTAATCACATGTCTGATTCCTTTGGGTGACAGCTCAAATGTGCTTTCTCAGAAAAAGCATTCTGAGCCTTACAATTTACATCTCATTCTCTCGAGGAATGTCTGTCACAATTATTTTTATAAGCCAAGTTTCTTATTCATATTTAAGAATGTTTAGTCAATTTTCCCTAACTGTCTTGTCCACAAACTGAAAGCAGTCTCAGTCATTATCATGATATGCACTTGACCGTAATAAAGAAGCGGTTATAAGAAGAATCAAATAAATGAAGATTTAAACAACTAAATTTCACTTTTTAACTATGAAATTGGCAGAGAGACATGCACGATGGCTTACCCTTACAAATCCCAGCATTCGGGAGGCTGAGATTGTAATTGTAATTGTAATTGTAATTGTAATTGCTGTGAGTTCCAGGTCAGGCTGGGTTATAGTATGCAAGCCTGGCTGATGAAAAGGAAAAGAACTAACCAAGAATACACAATGAAATAGCATTATTATATATATTTCAGTGATGTTATCTTTAATCTGTTTTAAAATCATCAACTATAGTTTCATATGACTTAACCCAACATAAATCAGGTATAAACTGGCAAAGATCCTTCAGAAGCACAGTTTGTAATGCATACGTTGATCTAGGTCCTCTGAAGGAGCACCCAGCCCCCAAGAATAACAATGAACTTTAATAAAAATCCACATTAAAGATTTTTCTAAACCAAAATCCCAATAAAATAACACAAATGAAAAAATCTCAACCAAAGAAAATAAATAAATTCTGGGTCATCTGGAAATGAAAGTCAATGCAGAAATAAAAACTTCTAAGTTGAAATATAGATCAATTACTCAAAGTCTTTGGCCCTTGGATGTAAATATGACATAGTCATCAGGAATGTCCAAATGTCTTCTATCCATCGCCTGGGAATGACTTTGTTTGGAAAGTTTTTCTTATAATAATTTATTTTTATACATCTCTTGATAACATTCTCTTTAATTTTTTTAATCAATTTAATTATTATTTATTTAATTAGTAGGTGTGAGATATGTGTGTAGATGTCAAAGGACAAATTTTCAGAACTCAGTTCTCATCTACCCGAATGTGGGTTTTGGAGATCAAATTCAGGTAATCAGACTTGGTGGTAGGCACTTTACCCACGCCACCATCTCACCAGCTCCATCAATGTCTTAAAAAACCAAAATCCCTTCATCAATTCTAAATCATATATAAGTAATGTTAAAGCCAAATAAAATAAAAGAAATTCTTTAAATATTTGGAACGTAAAGGGCTTTAACTTTCAATGAGTCCCTACAAATCAAAAAAAAAAATGCAAATAACAGAAGCTTTACAAGAATAAATTATATAAGTAATAATATTCATCTTTGTAATGGTGCACATTTGATTAAAAATAAAGTCCCATGTTTTATGCTAAATTATGCTAATTAAAATCAGAGACGTGGGCATCTTTATCTCCCTACCCAGCTGAATTTGAGTTTTCCTTATTTGGGCATGGAATCCTGTTTGTGTTGCTTTACTATTATTCTCAAGAGTAAGACCTGTCTTGGAGTGTGGTAAAGCTATCATGGGTCACATCATCAAAGAAAACTGATCAACACAGAAACCCACAATTGTCCAAGGTGTAAAGAATCAGATACTGTAGAATGCTCAGTCCCACAGAGAACATATATCCTTCTCCAGAAGAGGGAACAGAAAGACTCTAAAGGTCAGAGATGATACATGAATATAAGAAATAGTGTTTTCTGGGCACATGCCAAGGAGATTTGGGCACAAGTTCCCTCGAAAGCCAAAGTGCTATTGGCAGCTGTTGACTATTGGCAAAGGAAGAATTGGTTTTCTCTAGGAGTGTAATCCTGGTAAGTCAAACCACACTCCAAAGATCGAAGGCCACACAGCCAAGAATACTTGGGCAGCACAAATTTGCCTTAACGGTGGCAAGAATGACCAACAGTGGGAAAGGAAAGGGAGTTAGATCTGTAAAGAGTTTCAGGAAGGAGGGTGAATATGACCAAATTTTATTGTATTGAATTCTTAAAGAATTAATTTTTAAATATACATGGGAAATCTGATTTAAAAATGATAAAACTGATTTTACCTTTCCCAACAGCTATCAAATGCCAACAGTTCCTCAAATAGGGTGGGATTTCCTCTCCATCTCCGTGCTGGGATTTTGTCTGGCTTGAGTTTACACAGATAGTGCATATGATGTCAAAACTGTCATGGGTTCATCTATGCTACAGCCTATTGTGTACAGAAACACCATTTTCTTGAAATTATCTACAACCACTGGCTCTTAAAATTTTTCCACCCACTTTTCTCTAAACTCCCTAAGCCTTGCAGGAAAAGTGTGCTATGTATGTCCCATTTAGGGCTAAGCAACTTATCAACTCTTATTCTTTACATGTTCACCAGTTGATGGTCTCTGTGTTAATTTTCTTCGACTGCGAGAAGTTTCTCTGATGAGAGTTGAGCGATGGTATGATCTATGGGTATAGCAATAAGTCATTAAGAGTCATTTTAATACAATGTCCACTAGCAGAATAATAGTATTAGGCTCTCCCATAGGGACTATGACCTAACTAGCTACAGGTTATTGGCCCCTTTAACAATGCCCACTACAGGCTGACCCTCATAGATTGGGTATTCATTACAAAGTGATTGCTCCTAGAACATGAGGATTCATTTACTATTGCACCAGTACGCATGACTCCTCGGCCAGATGTAGCTCACAATATTCATAGGCAGATGAGATTAACAATCATGTTTCATCTCTGGTGACAAACTTAGCATCTGCCAGCACTATATGAAAGATATCAAGTAAGCCTCCAAGTGAGTACCCAATGATGTCTTCAATTCTGTGATTTGAGCATGTGGTAACTTCAGCAATAATTGAGTAATAAGGTCTATCATCAGGTTCCAAATAATAAACAAGAGTATTGGCAATAGCCTATAATAATTGGAAATCTATGAAACCCCATTGCCCAACAACCCCAAAATAAGCAATCCATTTCTGGTACCATGTTTTTGTTTTTTTTTTTTATTTGCTAGCATGCATTTTCTGGTTGGGATATTATCCTTCCTTTGTATGGTAATTTCATTAAAACTCTTTTTATGTATGTATATATGTATATATTTAAAAAGATACTACAGCAGTAAGTTTCCATATAATTCTTTTTAAAGATTTATTTTTATTGTTTCTAGTTATCTGTGTGTGAGTGTGTGCATATGGATATGTTCACATGAGGCCAAAAATGTCAAATCCCCTGGGTCCCCTGTAGCTAGAGTTACAGAAAGCTGTGAGTTGCCTGATGTGGGTAATGAGGATCAAATCTGGGTACTCTGAAAAAAGCAGCATGTGCCCTTAACCATTCAGCAATCTTTACAACTCATATGGCTTTTTCAAAAGGCCTTATTATATCCCCCCCCATATTCTCCTCCTATCCCATCTCAATTTAACTCTCCTGTTCCATTTTTACCTTCATCCTTTTATACTGCTGTGTTCTATCTCCCTTCCCTTGAGACAACCACCCATAGTCTTTTACTAATTTCTTGACCTCTTTAGGTATTCCAAATAAAGACTCAAAGCTATATCTACAAATAAGAGAAAACATGAGACATTTGTCTTTTAGTATCTGGATTACTTCACTTGGAATGATGGTTTTTAGATTCATTTATCTGTGAATTTCATGATTTCATTTCTCTTAACACATGAATAATATTCTATTATGTAAATGTAGCACATTTTAACTATCCGTTCATCAACTGATAGACATCTAGGCTATTTCTATTTCTTCGCTATTATGAAGAGAATAGCACTGTACACGGAAGAGCAAGTATCTATGCAGTAATATATGCATTCCTTTAGGTGTATCCCCGAGTGGTATTGTCTTAGCAAAAGTTTCTACAGATGTAATTAAAACACTGTGACCAAAATCAACTTGAAGAGGAAAGGGTTTATTTCATCTCACAGCTCATAATCCATCATCAAGGAAGTCAGGGCAAGAACTCAAGGCAGGAGCCTGGATGCAACAACAGAAATGAGAGGGAATGCTGCTTCCTGGCCAACCTCAACCTGGAACACCAGTCCAGGGTGGCAGCACCCACAGTGATCTGGGCCCTCCCACATCAAGCATCAAACAAGGAAATGCACTACAGACTTACCCACAGGCCAGTCTTTTGAGGACATTTTCTCAACTGGGGTTCCCTCTTCCAAAATGACTCTAGCTTGTGTTAAGTTGACATAAACCTAGCCAGCACACTGGTTTAACTGAATCATGTGATAGATATGTTTTGAGCTTCTTTGGGAACTAATTTCCATAGTGGTTGTACCAGTTTGCCTTCCTATTAGCAGTGAATGAGTGTTCTTTCCACACATCAGGGTCAACAACATCGGTGCCAGCATCTTCTGCCACTTGATTTGGGTTTGGTTGGTTTGTTGGTTGGTCGGTTAGTTGTGTGGTTGGTTTGGTTTGATTTTTTTACTTTGGCCATTTGGACTAGGGTAAGGTGAAATCTCAAAATAGTTTTAATTTGCATTTCCCAGATGACTAAAAATGCTGAACATGTTTTTAATGTCCTTCAGCCATTTAGACTTCATCTTTTTGAGAACTCTCGGTTTAGATCCGCGCCTTGTTGTTTTTGCTGCTGTTGTTGTTCGCTTGTTTGTTTAATTCTATCATTTGTTTCCTTCTGTTTAGCTTTTATTATTTTTGTGTCATCAAGGTACTGACCATCTGCCATATTGTAGCTGGCAAAGGTCCGTTTCCATTCTGTAGCCTGCTCCTTCACTTGAAAAATGGTGTCTTCCACTGTACAGAGGCATTTTGGTTTGATGTGGTCCCATTTGTCAATTGTTTTCTTAATGCCTGTGATAACAAGATTCTATCAGAAATTGCATTCCTGTGCTTATAAGTGTAAATATATCGCCTGCTTTCTCTGCTATCAAATTAAGGGTGTCAACTCTCATGTTAAAGTCCTTGATCTAAGTTTTGTGTAGATGATAAATATGGACCTATTTTGTTCTTCTACATGTAGCTCTCCAATTTAACCAGCAGCATTTGTTGAAATGTCATCTTTTCCCCAACGTGTATTGTTGACTTGTTTGCCAGCACCATGCTGTTGTCTTACTGTAGCTCTGTAGGATAACGTGGAATCAGGGATAGTGATCCCTTCAGCAGTTATTTTATTTTCAGGGATGTTTTGGCTATTTATGTTTGTTTTTGGTTTTTTTGTTTTGTTTTGTTTTGTTTTTTTAATTCAGCTTGAGAGAATCATTTCAATTTCTGTGAAAACAAATTGCTCTGGAAACAAATTGTCCTGAAACTGTAGATTGGCTTTGGTAGGATAACTGTTTTCACAATTTTAGTCTTACTAATCCATAAGCAAAAACATTCTTGCCATCTTCTGGTATCTTTATCAAATTCTTTCTTTAGCATCTTAAATTTTTTATTCGGTAAGTCTTTCACTCCTTTAAAATTATTCCAAGATAATTTTCAGGTTACTGTGAAAGGGCTTATTTGTGTGATTTATCACTTGAAATTGTTCATCATTTGTATAAAGGAAGGCTACCGATTTTTGTGTGCTAATGATGTTCTTCTACCTTGCGGGAAGTATTTATCAGCTGTGGGAGTTTTCTGATGTCTTTAGGAACATTTATATAGAGAATCGTACACTCTGCAAATAAGGATAATTTGCCTTCTTTTCTCGTTTGTATTCTTTAATCCCCTTCACTTGTCTTGGTGCTCCAGGTATGACATCATGCTCTACATTGAATAGGAATTGAAAAAGTGGACATCCTAGTTTAGTTTCTGATTTTTATGGAGATGCTTTGAGTGTTTCTCCATTTAGCATGGTGCTGTCTGTGGGTTTGCATTATGTTGCCCTTATTATGTTGAGATATTCTCCCACGTCCATAGATTCTCCAGGACTTTTTTAACAAAGGGATATTGGGTTTTAGGCATAAGTGCAACTTCCAGCCTAGTAGCAAGGGTTCTGTAGGCTTAGAAGATCCTTTCCTCTGATCTTCTCAGAAGTTTGTCAAAGTCTCCTTAGCTTCTGTAGGTGGTCCTGGGATGCTGGGTTGGATGGCACATCACATGTTTGTTCCAGGCAGTAGGTAGATAGTGACTAATACGCAGGCAAGAAAATTGATCTGAGTAACCTACCTGGATTTCTGGTTCAGACTCTACTTGGTGCCTGTGTTGAGAGTGTGGGTGACTGATGGGATGTTTATTTTCTTATGTATACACTTATTTATTACAAAAGCATATGTTCAATAGTGAAGGCAAATATAACTTTGTATAAGTAATGGATTATTTTTTCATAATTTTACAGGAAACAAGAAGTTTATATGCCTTCTTGTTACTTATTCTGTTACCAGTTTACTTCTAGAAGATCAAGCAATGACATTGGCTTTGCCTTTATACATGATCCTTACAGCAGAAGTTGACTGTGTGTATCCATTCCTACACACTCCTGAAAATATGTCAGGAAGATAATTAACGACATATTGTGTAGTGTTTTCCATTTATTTTTATATAGATATGTTTCAATTGTTGGCTTATTAATTTCTAGAGGAAAGCAAACTAAAGAACTAAGGAAAATTCTTACTAAAAATACAATATGGCATTTTAAAATTAAGAGAATTGTTCACATACATCACTATTATTGTCAAATCATCATCATCATCACCTCCAAGCAAGCTGATGGCTCATGATGTACAAATGCATTTTATGTTTACTAAGTTTAGTTATCGTGCTTTCTGCTTCTGTTCACTACTAATTGGGGATGGTCTCTCGCTTTGGTTCTGTTTGCTTTGTACATTTTTGAGACAGCATGTACCTTCAAATTATATAATTTTACTTTATTTTTTTAAGTTAAATCCACTACACTTACCCAACATGGTAGTACACACTTTTGATCCCCAAAACCAGGAGGTTGAGTAGGAGGGCCACTATTCCCAAGCCAACAATGGCTATACTAAATTTGAAGACATCCTTTGCTGTATATAACAAAGCACCATTTAGCACCACCCCATCCATATAAAATTTATTCTGATTGATGTAAAAATCTAGGCTGTTTAATGCACGAATAAGCTCATCAACACCACCATTTCGTAGAATGTTTCCATCATCACAAAGACATTCCTACCTTCCATCACTTTGTATTCACACCCTTACCCTCTCCTAAAACCGAGAAATGACTAATCTATCCTCCAGCACTTGGTCTTCCTGTGAAAAGGTCGTATTAACATAAGCATTCAGTGTGTGATCTTTTAGACTGGGTACTTGTGCTCACCAAAATATCTCTTGTATTATCTAATGGACTGAGTGGTTCACAGGGATGTTTGAATTTTCTTCTTTATTGTATCACATTGTGCAATTGTCCCAAGGTCTGTTCATGCTCTGATCAATTTGGAAGACACTATCAGTTGAAGAATATTGAGCCTACCAGTCCACATTCATTCCTTGTGTTTCACATCGTTCAGATCTCCTTTAATTATGTTCAGCAGTATTTTGTAGACCTAAGTAAATGAGCGCTGCATTTCTTTATTGGTCAATGTTTATCTTACGTATTGGATTTTTTTAAGATTTTTTTAAATGCCATTTTATAATTTTACTTTCAGGTATTTCATAGCCAGTCTATATTTGCGATTTCTTTAAATGTTTCTTTTGGCTGATACTAGTGTAGTCAATAAGGTTCTCATTTATTCTAATGATTTCATGGTCTCTCCATTTTAATTTCAACACACTAGTCTATATGAGTTTAATTTTTAGTTTATATGGATTTGAAATAACATTTGACATCATTTGCTTACATCCTGAATAACATCTTTTAGCCTTTTTAAGGTGAATATGTTTGAGCAAATTCTTTCAATCTTATTTATCTGAAAATTTCTTTAACTCCACTTGCATTATACTTTATATTTAACATTCAGATATATGACTCTCTTTTCATTAGTTTTTGGATAAAGTACAGGAAAGTATTTTTTTTACATATATATTCCCAACTGTTTCAAAATATTTGGTGAAAAGACTATCACTTGTCCATGTAATTGCATTTTCACCTTTCTCAAAAATCAATGAGCCATATTTTTGGAGGTCTATTTCTGTACTCTCAATTTTGTTCCATTGATCTTTGTCTTGATTACTGCGGCATATACTAGGTCTTCCCATTTGAAAGTGTGATTCCTTCCACATCCATCTTCTTTGTACTTCTTTTTCCATTCTACGTTTCTGCCTTTTCATACAAATTTTAGAATGAGCCATATAGCTACTTTTAACTCTTACCTTATAGTAATTCCATTAAATCTGTATGTTAATTGGAAGATTATTAATATTTATCATGCCAAATCTTCCAAACAATGTCTCTTTTCAGAATATTTAAAACTTTTTAAGACAGTATTTTTTATTTTTCAAGGAATTAGATCCTGTATATGTTTTGTTAGATTTATGTGTGAATCTTTTTAGCTTGTGAAATGATATTTAAAGTTTCCGTTTCAAGTTGTTTATTGATAGTATATAAATATTCTTGTTATTTTGTTTATTGATCCTTGATGAACTCACTGATTAGTTTTAGGGAGAACTTTTAGAGGTATTTGTATTTAATTTGTATTTAATTTTCCTTCGAATACGTGTGTCTGCCAATCTTTATTTGTGGCTTATTACGCCATAAGCACAATAATGAATAAAGGTAATAAAATGGACATTCTTGCATTATTCTTACAGTAGGGAAATGCACAGCATTGTACCATTAAACGTGTTATAAGACTAAGATTCTACAGATTCTCTATGAGGGTTAAGTAATTATCTTATATTTTAATGTGCTGAAAGTTTAAAATACATTAACTTTATTGAATATGTTTTCTGTATCACTTGGTGCATTCAAATGGCCAGTTTAGATAAAATTGATTGATTTTTTAAAAAATATAAAGTACAAGCCCAAATGTTTTATCTTTAGTGTATTAGTCAGTGTTCTCTGAAGGACCAAAGATGATAGAATTACTATCTGTATCAAAAAGTATGTATTAGATTGGCATACAGGATGCTGTCTGGGTAGTCCAATAATGGCAAGCTCACACTGGAGAGGCCCAGAATCTCATAGTTGTTTTGTCTACAAGGATAGAGGTCTCAGCAGTCCCAATCTGAAGGCCTGAAGGATTCCTGGAGAGCTGCTGGTCTTCAGTCTATGTTGGAATCGCAAAGAACTTGTTTCTAATATTGATTCCCATAGCAACAGGGTAGATACACTGGCCAACAACTGTTTCTTCCCCTCAGGTTGCCCTCCTCTCTGCTTCCCTCTTCCTCTCCACTTCTTCCCTCTCGCCCTCTCCTTCCCCGGTGTTTTATCCAAGGTAAATTAGTCAATAACCTAGTGTCTTTTTGGAAAGTCTTTCCTTTCCTACATCGTAATTTAATTACCTTAGAGCCTTGGCTCCCCTCATTTGCTTAAGAAAAGACATGAATTTGTAAATCATCTTCATAGTATGACTGATGTTCTTTTTGCTTTTGTGAAATGGTCCACAAAAAAAAATCTTAAGTCTCAAAAACAGTGAAAATCTCCACTGATTCTGGGAACAGAGTCCCGTTATGTGCCTTGGAAAAGGAAAATACCATAAATAACTAGCTGAACACAAATGAAATCTAAAAGGAGCCTAGGTAAGGAGCCATTGAAAAGCACTGTTAAACAGTGGGGCTTACTGGACCCAACCTCAATACAGAGAGAAAGGCACAGATGCACAAAGGGCCCTGCTGGGTTTGTAGGATCAGGACTTCATTCTTGTGATTCAAGCTTACATCTAAGGCCTCTAATCTAGGTTTAGGGAGAGCTAGCAGTAGGTTTTAGGCTTTTGGTTTTGTTGTTTGGTTAGCTTGTTTCTACACAGAGTAAGTTGTACTAGATTTCTTTGAGGAGACTACGAACAGCAGACTGAAGATCTTGCCCGTCTTGTTTTTTGGATTCTCCTAGAAGCAACTCCAAGATGAAGACTTGAGCTGCTAGTTTTCATCTGGGAACTCACGCTAAGGGGTGAACACTTTCACAGTAATACTGACCTCAGGCAGAAGGATGACTCCAGAGAGAGTAGAAGCAGAGAAAGAAACAGACTATGTAAATGTGATAATGCTTCTGATTGGATGTGGTATATAGCTCACATGTTCTCACATTCGAGGAAGGCAGTTTCATGAGAAACTCTGACAAGTCCGCTTTTCATTAAAGAAATACTTCAAAAGTGTGTAAAAATGCAATTGGTAGTGAAAGTGCAAAATCCAAAGTGAAGCTCCACTGCTTCAGAATTCTAATTGGACAGAAGTTCATTGAGATGTATATAATGTGGAGAAAGTCAGGGTCCCCTCTTGGGGTTCTTAGTTTCATTATAAAAGAACTTAAGATAGACTCATATAGGAACACAAGGATAATTTCATGAGGGTTTAAAAGAAAAACTGGCTGGGTGGTGGTGGTAGAGGCCTTTAACCCCAGCACTCGGGAGGCAGAGGCAGGAGGATCTCCGTGAGTTTGAGGCCAGTCTGGTCTACAGAGTAAGTTCTACTACAGCCAGTGATACACGGAGAAACTCTGAAATAAAAGAGAAAGCAAGAAAGCAAGGAAGGAAGGAAGGAAGGAAGAAAGAAAGAAAAGGAAGAAGGAAGGAAGGAAGGAAAAAAGAAAGAAAGAAAAAGAGGGATGGGGGACTAGAGAGATGGCTTAGTGGTTAAGAGCACTGATTGTCCTTCCAGAGGTCATGAGTTCAATTCCCAGCAACCACATGGTGGCTCACATCCATCTATAATGAGATCAGATGCCCTCTTCTGGCATGCAGACATACATGCAGATAGAGCACTCACATAAATAAATGAAGAAGGATAAGAGAGACAAGACAAAGAAGAAGCCAGCTGCTGGTCATAGGGAAATGGACGTGAGAAGTGAAAAAGCCAAACCATTTAAGCTGATATGAACGTCAGACCCCTGGTGGACAAGCAGCCTCATGGTGGGTAAGAAAGCTTTAGAGAAACAGTAAGGAAGCCAAATTGTTTACAGTGTTAGGGAAAGCATGGTTATGGAAGAGATATGAAGAAGAAAGAAGAAAGTGCTCAAAGCTTATGAGACCTAAGTAGAGGACCCTGTGGAGCTGTCCACCTTCTTGAATTTGTGTTGTTTATACCACTGAGTTGGTGACAGTTTGTTGTGCATTACGTAAAACTAAGATACAAATCGTTGAGATAGTGACAGTGCGCTGTGTAACACATTGACTGGGTTATAGCAGAGTTCATGCAACTCCCAAGCTTAAAGACTTTCCTGTGTTGTAGAATGATCCTCTAAGCATCACAGTGCCATCTCCACCAGCACAGCTGTGACTACTTGAAAGAGATCTCCAGATCAAGTTTGTGCACTGTTGGCGTTCTGTTTACAGAGGGAGAGCATGGGCCCTCTCTTGAGTTTCTCATGCCTCATAGCAGACTGGAGGTATTTCAACTCTCATTGCATGTGACATTGTGGTCATAGGGTAAGTTTATAAGACTATAAAAAGTTGAATGCGCCTAGTACGACACATCACTCATGTGTCTCGGTATAAGGAAATTTTCTAACTTGCCGGTTTATAAAATTATGGAATAGGCAATGGTATTCAGTGCATTATATTTGACAGTGTTACTGGCTTATATATTTCCCATACTAAACATTTTATTCTTGTTTTAGAGTGAAATCCCTCTACTGATTAAAAAACTTTATGTTTGGGGGATGTAGCTCAGTGGTAGAGTGGTTATCTATCAAGGGCCTGGGTTTGGTCCACATACCATATATGCATTACACACACACACACACACACACACACACACATACACACACGTGGGGGTGAGGAGGATTAAACACTAATAAAAACGTTACAGATTTACTCTAAAACAGTGCACCAGATTGCCTGACAACAGCCTCACGTGTGCATATGGGCAGCTAACTTTACTATCTACCTGCGAACAAGTACACAGTATGATGTCTGAAAATTTGGAAATGACAAATGCACGCCTCAGAACGCATTCGTGCCATCAAGGGACCCGTGACTTTAGAAAACGGATATATGTAAATAAATTTTCCATTGGTAATTTTAGGACATGAGAGAAATAATATTTTGAATAATTTTATAACATCAGTAAGTAAATTAAGTTGAAAGATTTGTAAGAATCTTTTGTAAGATTTGTAAGAAATCTTTTTTTTGTAAGATTTCTTACAAATTTGTAAGAAAGATTTCCCTTGATTTGTAAGAAAATAAATTTTGATGGGAGAGGGAATAAAAATATCAAATGCAATGCTAACTTTTCTTGTGTTTTAATGTTGTTTCATCTACAAGTTAATTTTTAAATATCCTACCTCACCAGATTAAAATGCAGAGAAAACAGAAGAAACTGTTGCATATATTAGTTTATAAGCAAGGATAGCAAAAAAAAAAACTGATTAAAATAAAACATCTGAGGAAGAAAGAGAATAAGCTTAAAGAAAGAACTATGGAAACTACCAGGAATAATCATAAACCTCCCAATAGCTCTGTTAACACTGAGTGAGAACACAAATGAGATTCTTCATTCCAGACAGTGAAAGAGATCCACGCATGGTGCAAAAACAAAGCTGGAAAATCTATAGCGCTCATCAATAATTTCAGGTAATAGATCAGTTAAGTAAAAGCTGCTGTGAACTGAGAAACTAGCCTCTTAATCAGTGTGCCATCCTTAGCCCCACTGTAAGGGACAAATGAGATGCTGTTGTGAAGAACAAGGATGACATGCTCACTTAGTGATGATGAGAGAGAGGTGTTCCTTAAGTTAAGCTGGAAACCTTCCAATGGACGGCGTTAAGGGGATGTGTATTATAGTAGAAAATGCTACTCATGTAACCCAACCAGCTTTAAATATTTGATTGACAACAGCATCAAAATATTTTCCCGCTTTAACATGAATGTCTCAATATTTGGTATTATAGAGATTTGAAAAAAATGTTTAGAATTTTCTAATTGGTCATGGATCCACTGCCTCTTCTCTCAAAGCAGCTCCATTTTATCCACAAAGGCAGAAAGAGGTTGGTCAGCAAGGGTCAGCAACTTACTGGAGGAAGCTCCTGGGCTGTGTTTGATTCGTGCATCCTCCCTCCCTGGAAATGAAGGAAGACTTACAATGTGCGTCAAACTTTTGCTAACTGACTAACTGAAGTGCTCAGTATTTTATACTGAATAGATAGGGAAACTTTATCACAGTAATCAATCATCATGTATCATAATTGCTTGATGCATTAAATCCACTAATATGTAATTAATAATTAAATATGAAAATAAAAAACTGTTAGATTTCTTAAGTTATACAATTACACAAGAGGAAAAAGATTTGCACAAGCCCACTTTCTCCATGGCCCTTCCTAAGCACCATGAAGAACACCCCTCATTTCTCTGTTCTCAATTACCTAGCTTGGACATAGTCTGACAGCATAATATATGCATAGCTTGAGGTTTAAGGATTTAAGAGAGATAGAAAATAGCATAGTTGCTTAGCAATATAATAATGTGCTTCTCCTTGCATGGAACTTAAGGTGTTACAAATCCAATTTTATCACTAAAAACTACTCCATATTGAAAATGACTAACAAAACAACACCAATAAACTCACCACCACCCAAACTCTTAATATGTTGAGATTCACCTTTACTCCTGCATTTTTGTGGTTTGATTTTTTTTTTTTTTGAGAAAAATCATATGCAATCTCCAACTTTTCTGTTAAGGAAGAATTTTCCTTATAAATCATTATTCTACATACTTTTAAAAAGAGCCTCCGTTGCATTGTCAGATGGGCCTACATGAGTTTAAAATCATCTCTTACAAAGTTTAAAAGCATTTTGTTTTACTATTGTTAAGCAAGCAAACTCAGTGTAGAAGACTCATATTCTATTCTCCCACCCAAATTTCTCCCGGCTCACAAGGAACTCCACACTATGGTTGCTATTGACATTTTTTATTTATATTTTGAAATTTTCATATATGAGTATTGAATTTACATTATTCTTCCTCCCACTCCTCCCTCCAATTCCTCTTGTGTCCTTTCCACTCCTAAAATTCAAGCTCTCTCATTCTATAATTATAATTGTCTCACACACGCACACACACACACACATACACTACAACCTGCTGCAATTTCCAGCTACGGAAACCAAGACAAGACATGATGACCCCTCAAAATATCAATTATGTGGATAAATAACCAAGTAGAGGCAATTTTTAATTTTTTTATCAAAATTTGTTCTCTTTAGTCAAATTTAATAGGACATGAAAATATAACTAAGAGACAAAATCAACTATAGGAACAGCCTCTACTTTTAACCTATGTTATCTGAGTTTTGAGGTTTAATGACTGCTTTTCCCACTTGCACATTTAAATAACATTTGTATCATTTGTACTATCAAAACTTAGGAACTAACATAGTTTGGAAATTCTACTGATGATCCCTGTGAATTCAAGGACAATATACTGGGAC
Source organism: Cricetomys ansorgei (assembly GCA_026225945.1). Lineage (NCBI taxonomy): Eukaryota > Metazoa > Chordata > Mammalia > Rodentia > Nesomyidae > Cricetomys > Cricetomys ansorgei. Next base: position 625,147 of record JAMJFZ010001038.1, on the reverse strand, counting down.
AACTGCAGGCTGCTATTCACTTCAGAAAGGAATCTGATATATATAGATCTGTGTTAAACAAAATTAAGTGAATTAATTCCTTCTACTCCCGATAAAATTGCAGTGTCTACAGGTGTAACATCATTTCCATTGAATCGCTGAGCACGAGAAGCACTTGTTGAAATTGCATAAAAGATCTCATTACTCTTCATTGAAACATGTTAGTTTAAAAGGAAAGATTAGAAGAAAACTCCCCTATATTACATCATCCTGATGAAATACACTTGGACTGAAGAGCTAGGGACTACATTAAAAGCAGGGTGTTTGTTTGTTTGTTTCCTTAGGTTAGAATTTAGCTACAAATTTATTTTTCTTTCCATGCTAATCACAGTACCTAAGATCCATTTTAATTAAATGACTTTTAGTTTTCATTTAAGTTTGGTTCTGTAGCCAATTGTATTTCAAAATATTAAGTGCATTGTATTTACTGTTATTTGGAATACTTTATGTTGAATGCTTACTACAGTTATGTCGCCTAATTCTTTTTAAATAGAATGTTTTGTTTAATATAATCTAGGAATTGGATAAGTGAATAACTAATTTATTTCTTCCTAGATCACAGTTTTAATTTTTTATTACATGTTCACATTTGTGTGTGTGTGTGCACACGTGTGTGTGTGCACATGCTTGCACACCCTTTATTCAATGCTTATTAACTTTAAAATCAACCACAATCAGGCTGACAAGATGGCTCATCAGACAGCAACTCTTGTAGCAAAATCCAAACAACCTTAATTCTATCCCTGAAACCCAATGTATAAGGAAAGTACTCATTCCTCTAAGTTATCTTCTGACCTCCGCATACATACAATGACACACATGTGCCTGCACACACACACACAGAAAAAGAAGAATGAGGAGGAGGAGGAGGAGGAGGAGGAAGAGGAGGAAGAGGAGGAAGAGGAGGAAGAGGAGGAAGAGGAGGAAGAGGAGAAGAGGAGGAAGAAGAAAATAAATGTATAAAATTTATTAGGATAACTTGTCTAGTTAATTTATTATTTCATTCTTAAATTTTAGAGACATTTTGGGAAATAAATAAAAACTTCCCTAGGAAGTATAACTTAAGCAAAGTTTTCTTACCTCTCAAATGATTTGTCAAAGCAAAAAGTAACCCTAGCACTCAAAAGCGAGAAGTTGGAATTTTATGAGTTGCTGTACATCATGTACATGGTGCCTGTAGTGAAGCATCGGGGACACATTTTACACTGGGATTTAGACTCTGGAGCATCTGTTGTGGCCAGATGCAAACTGAGAATCAGTGAAATCTATGTCATTTCAGGAAACTTTTCCTTATGTGATCTATATAATCAAGTCAGCTGCGTGGGCTGCATTCTTCATTGCCAAACTTCCAATGTATAGAAAATACAAAGGTCAAGAAACAGATTATTAAAAATACTAGCAAAAGGATGAATTATACTAGATACCTATAATATTTGCAAAATATAAAAGACTGACTTGTGGAGAGTAAATAAACAAGTTACATCAAAACATTTGATTTTCAAAAATCACCAAAGTAAATACAAAAGACTCTCTCATTTATAGCAGGAAAAAACAGTAATGAAAATGTTCTAGTATTAGGAGAGAAAGGTAAACTGAGGACATGTACAGAAGCCTGAGTCCAAAACTTCCGTGAAAGAATTGTCATCTCTATAACAAAATAAAAAATAAAATAAAATAAAATAAACTTTAAAGAGTGTTAAGGCGACAGGATAATTTGAATACTGAAGAAACCTTTTTCAGCTGTTACTTATGAAACAACCACACTACAGAGACTAGTGTGCATGAGAATCTGGGAGCTAGGTGGGGTCAGTGCCAGCTCAAACAGGAGTGGCCAGTGTGCTCATGTGAAAAAAGCTTGGGTTTCTTAAAGATATATACTGCTGACAATTGCTAGGATAACATATTTCTCAATTTGATCTTTTTTCTATAAAGGTCCAGAGGACTTTTGTTCCCATGAGCCTAAACGTGCGTTTGCTCCATTTGTATTGGTGAGCAAGTTACTACTGCTGGGGCAAGGTACAGGAAAGGGAACGTTAATGACGTAATCAGTTTCAAACCGGTCTTCAGCAGTGAGGGATTCCACTGCTCTTTGTCCTAACTTAGTCTTCCTTCTATTTGTGTCATTTTGTTACTTTAATCAAACTGTCCACTAAGTACAGACACCAGTGGCTGGGTCCTGTCCTTGAAGTGTCACCTCTTATCCAAAACAAGACCGTTTTCCTGTAGCTTCCATCTCCAGGGTCTCACCAACCATTCTCCAACCTAAACTTAGATGCTCTTTTCCATTTCCCCGTGTCTCTGTGCATCCATATTTCACCTTTTCTATGACATCAGTGATATTTAATTAGGGCCCATTCTGTCTATTCAGCCTTCTGAGCTTTAACCTGGAATGATGTTCTTCAGAGATATCCAACACACACTGCAAACATGATTTTACCAGTCAGTGGATTCTCTTGGCCTTGTCTTTGTGGCATTTGTTGCATTTGTCATCCATAGCTAGTGAGGTCATTTGATGAGATTCTGCTGTGGTTTCGATACTGTTTTTTCCCTAGAGGATGATGTCTTGGAAGTTCAGTTTTCAATCCACGGTTATTAAAGTGTGGGGGAACCTTCGCATGTGAGCACTGTGGGAAGTGGTTAGTATGAGTCTGAGAGAAGGTGATGAGACAAAACTGATCAGCTGGGGATCTTGCCCTGTGAGCTCTTCACTTTCACAAGTTGTCCTACCACTGTGGTGCCGATCGGTGGGCTCTCCCTAGCTGCTGACAATGCCGTGTCTTTGAGTTTCAACACTATATGCTAAATAAATTTTCTTCCTTATAAAACACCCAGATTCAAGTTATGATTAAAAGCAATAAAAATGGATTAGTTCCATATCTATTTCATAGCCGGTGAACAATTAAAATGGCATTTGTGCTCTTTGCTGTGTTATCACTCTGTTTGGAATACCACACAGGCTTTAACTTGATGTTTCATTGAGTAACTTAATAATAGCCCAGAAAGGGGAAAAACAAGTCTTAAGTTACAAGATCTGACGTGATAGATCAGCAAGTAAAATACCTGCCATGCATTCCAAACCAAATGAATTCAACGCCCAGAACCTACATTAATGCAGAGTTGTCCTCTCATATATACAAAAAATAATAAAAAATAAAATTTTAAAAAGTATTTAAATTTTCAATATATCATATGACTATGAGAATGTAAACTGACTCCTTATAATTCCAATGAAATATTTAGTCTACCTCTTTTGGAAATAATTTATCTAAAGTTAGAATAACTATACAAATTCCACGGTCTTTACATGAATATCAAAGCCATAGTTTATATCTGTTTAGTCTTTGACGACTACCAGAACATCCTGAGATATGAGAATTCTGCTTCTTCCTGTTACCACATAGAAGATTGACAAGGATTTTCCATTTTTGTGCAATTATGAGTGATTTTAATCTCTTTAAGTCTCAATGTTCTTTTCTCTAACATCTACCTCATGGTAGCACTTATTGATGAGGTTATTTTAGGTGTTTAACATGCACGCAGAGAAGTGTCTGGCTATAGTTAGTAATCAGTGATTGCTGATAGTGTTATCTTCATCTCTGAGAACATGAGGGGTGAATTTTAAGTAGCCTTACATTCAGACTTTGCATTATATTATCTAGTATGGTTCGCTTTGTTCTCTTAACCTGCTGTACCATTTTTATAGTCCTGGTTCTTTTATTTTTCTATTCTTAAGCTTCAAAATATATATCTATATAAAGTATTTTACATATGTGTGTGTATTTAATGTATACAATCTGATGAGTTTGAGAAAATGCATTTAATTATAATATAGTAACTAAATATCTCAATAACTAAATATCAAGTAACTAAATATCTCCAACACTTCCGAAAATTCCTTGTTTTTTATGTGTGTGGAGGGAGTTATTTTTTTCATAGTATAAACACTCAACATGAGATCTGTCCTCTTAACAGGTTTTCAAGTTCCTAATATCACTTGGTACTGTAGACACTATGTTATGCAGCATTTCTTTGAGACATTATTACTTGTGTAATAGAAATGTTATGCCCTATAGCCATTAATCACCCGATTCCTTCTCCCTCTGCCTCTGGCAACCACTATTCTGTCCTCTGCTTCTATGCTTCTACTATTTTAGATGCTTCATATCTGGGAAATCTTACAGCAAAGGAAATAAGCCAATCACAGACAGAAAAATAGGATATTTGTATCTAAGATTCTTATATATCTATTACCTCTCACACATACTGAATTAAGAATGTCCCTTTAGGTAAATTGTGACTAATGTTAATATTGATTGCAGTTCAGAATTTAAATATATCTACTTAAAAACTGAAATTTGCCCAATAATTACAAAAACAAATAAAAATAAACAATTTGATTCCCCATACTCTCAAAGTTACAATAGTAAGTGTGGGGGGGTTGTCTAAGTGTGTGTCTGGATATGTGTCTAGGTATGTGTCTGGGTCTGTGTGCATGCACAAGCTAACATTATAGTATTTCCTGATTAATGATATTCTTTCTAAGTACAATCTCTGAAAAACACAAATAAATCAAATTATATTTGTGAAACACAAAATGGACCACAGTAAAAATGAAACAATATGTTTTTGTTTATTTGCAGAATCATGAATTCAGTTGACTTTAAAAATATCATCTTCTTCTCTAGTCACTAGCGAAAATCTGCCAACCAGCCATATTTTATCCAATTTCAAGCTACAGTTGTTTTTCTGAGATGCACAGTTACTCTATGCACCTAGACTGCAGGAATAAAATGGCTTTTCTTCCCAGATTGAGAGAATTCCCAGCATCCAAACAGTGGACTGCAATGGCCATGTATACATGTGCCCTTTGCAGATGCATATTCCTAAACCAGGCTGCGGGTGATTACATAACAAACACCATGAATTTTCCCATGGTGCAATATAAACTCAACTTGTTGCACAGAATGAAAGCTAAACCTCTATCCAGCTTGGTGAATCCTGAATTCTTCTGCTGCTTTACGCGAGAGTGTAGACCACTGTCTTCACAGGGGTTCTCCACAATCATCTAGCTATTACCCATGTTACCTAACCCTAATTTTTTATTAAAAAGTTAAGTCATCAGAGATAGAAAAGAAATGACAGTTGGTGTCTGGGAATATAGCTCAGTGGTTAAGCACTTTCATACCTAGCAGCCATGAGACCCATGGTTGACTCTTACACTGACCAAAAAAAAATAATAATAATAGTAATGAAAAGAAAGAAAGAAGAGAAAAAGAAAAAACCTGGAACTGTTGAGGTATCAAGCCTGTACTTTCAGGCATTCAGTATGTACCTTTCAGTTCCATCCAGCAGGCATTTATGAATTCAGATAGTGTGCCAGCTAAGCACAGCACTGAGTAATCAATACTTCCACTTACATTGTTTCCATTGATCCTTACTGCACCCCTAAGGCGTGGATGTTCTTCTTTCTATTTTAAAAATAATGAAGCTGAGCTTCAAGTGGTTAGGCAAGTCTCAGAATAGGATGTGACCCCATAACTGCCAAGTCCTGAGACGGTGCCATTATTATCTAACTATGCTACCTCTAGATGCAGAATCCTTATCAACTTATGTACTGAGACAGATCTATTAAAGCACCTTTGAAGTTCCATTTTAAATTACAATAATAAAGGAAATGACAAAATGCTCTTTTTTTGTTTTATTTCACATAGGTATATGGCCATTATTGATCCTTTGAAACCCAGACTGTCCGCCACAGCCACCAAGATTGTCATTGGGAGTATTTGGATTTTGGCCTTTCTACTTGCCTTCCCTCAGTGTCTTTATTCCAAAATAAAAGTCATGCCAGGCCGTACTCTTTGCTATGTACAGTGGCCAGAAGGTCCCAAGCAACATTTCACGTAAGTTAATTCTCCCTGATGATCTTCAACTTGGTCTATCAAACACCTAGGTAAATGAAGACTAGAAGACAAAATATGCAGCTAAGACATAGCCATTCCCCTCAGGTTCATATACTACTTGGGGAAAGAAATCTAAGCATGCACTGCGATATGATGCATTGGTTTGTAAAGCTAAAGAGGGTTTTTATTGGAGATGTGATGGCTTCTGTTGGAGAAGCACTAGCATTTCCTGAAGGGAGTAATAAAAACTGGAAGCCATGTGCCAGGGACAGCAGGGTGTTATTGACAGAGGAGGGAGGAAGGGGGAACCAAAGCCCAATGTGTTGATTGCTCTTTTAGGAAGCCTGGCTGGAGTGGATGGCAGTCCTGGCAGGTGTTTTAATTTTGTTTTCCTTTCATTTGTGTGTATTTGTTCATTTCAGCATGAAAAACCTGGACACTAAATTAGAAAGGAAATTGGGATTTCATATTTTGGACCTAACTTAAGAACAGTAAAAGAGAAAAACAACATAATTGTGCAATTGATTTTTTTTTTTACTGTTCCTAAAAATTTCAATAAAATTGTTTGTTTCCTATCTTTAATGACCTTTAAAAATAATAACTGCTGCCAGTAGCTATCATGCTATATTTTGAGAAGGGGTGTCTTTATGTAACCCTGGCTGGCCTTGAGCTCTCAGAGATTTGCCTGCCTCTATTCCGCATGGGCTGAGGGCAAAGTCATGTGCAACTAGATTTGACCTGTGATCACCTCTCATGCAGTTATTTTATATCAACTCTTCTCTCCCAAGAGTCTAGACCGTTTTTAAGGGAATAAGAGATAGTTTATTCTGGAGCCAATTTGAGTGACCATGGCCCAGAAACACAAATTTGATTTACCCCAAATTCTATATTCCAATGTAGAAGCAGTTTCCTGAAGTTTTATACTTTTACATAACAAAGAAAGTCATAAATCAAAGCAAGTTTAAATGCATTGAGTTCATCAGAGAGGCAATTACAGCAAGATTGGGGGAACTTATCTAAAGGCCCAAGATGTTATATGATGCCATTCTTAGCCTTTAGGCTAGTGGAGGCTAGTGATCTCCCAAGTTAATAAATTCCAGCTCTTATCTATCAGTTTTAAGATGAGTTCAGACACAGAGAAAAGCAAGGGATGGCTGTTTCAGAGGGCTAGAACTAGCCCGAGGTAAGTTAACCAGCCTCTGGACCTGCAGCATTCCAATCTCGCCACAGTACTCCAAATCAGTCAATCAAACATGACTTCCTTTTGGGAATTTTTATTCCCGTTCTCCTTCTGGGCTCAACAGTAAGCACCACTCTAAGGAAGGTACCAGGGGTTATTAAGCTGAGTGCTGTACCCACCTGATGCTATGAATAATCTTAGCTGCGTTATGTTATCCTTCTGAGTCACTTCCCCACTGATTTTAAGTCAGTACTTAGCTACAAGCAAGCAGATAGACAAAAAGGATTAAGATTTATTTTAGAAGAAAACCATAGTTATAAACTCGTTAATTAACTGAAAGCCCTCAAAAGACAAATGAAACCACATGAAGTAAGATTGTGTATGGGCCAGGATGTTCTATGTTATACTCCCATTCCTCCCTAATGACATCCTTATCATTTTGATGGAAAAGAATGGAATCATAGAATTAAAATTGGCAAATTATAGAACCTTGTGTTTATCATGCCTGATGTGCTTGTATGTGATCCACCAAGTTAATAAGGCATTCAAATTATACCGTGACTGGGGAGACATGTATGCAAATGTTTTTACCTGGCCTTTTGAAAATCAAAAGTACACCTACAGCGTGGCTCAGAGTAGCGAATTTCCTCTTTCCATGTGCATGGGGAAAAAAAGGATTTTACCAATGTCTTATGTCACAAGGAAAAATAAAATAGTCTGTTGTGGAAAAAAAGTACACATCAGGTCTGGCTTATTCTATCCCATAATTACCAGTTAGTAAAGAGAATACCAAGAAGGGGAGCAGGTATTCAGCCTTGATTCTAAGTGAAAGGAACGTATATAAATTTTAAAAGACTTCATTTATAAATTTCCATACATAAAATATAGATCGGAAATGGGCAATTTAAACGTTTGAAATGTGACTTCAGGTTACAATGCATGATGTTTTGGTAAGTTTGTGAAATAAGGACAGAGAGATGGGGCAAAAATAACTGCTGGCATTTGCATCATGATTTAAAAACTGAACAAATTCAAAGTCCTGCATATTTCATCCTGAAAGACTTCTTAGCATGCCTGTGTGTTTCTTTGCAGGTACCACATTATTGTCATCATCCTGGTGTACTGTTTCCCACTGCTCATCATGGGAGTCACCTACACCATAGTTGGAATTACTCTCTGGGGAGGCGAGATCCCAGGAGACACCTGTGACAAGTACCATGAGCAGCTGAAGGCTAAACGAAAGGTACTGTCACATACAACTGCCCTGATGTTGGTGTAGACTGGCCCACTGCAGACAGGGAGGAGAGAACCAACTGGTGACATTTGACAGGATGAGCTTTCATAGCCCTCTTCAACCTTGCTAAGGGCCTCTATTGTCTGACAGGACTTTTCTTTTACGTAATCTTGTTGCTGTCGCTGGCACTGTGCAAACTTCAACCCCTGGAAGGCCTATGAATGTTTGTCTACAGTAGAACAGTTACATCCTTGCAGATGAGCTGTCTTGTCAGTTGCTGTTCATAGTGCATTCTCAATTACTACCTGAAATTGTCCAAGTTTCACTTAAATACAATCCTAGCTGATCTTATTTCTGTGCATGCAGCTGCTTTTGTTTGATCAGAGCACCTCTCCTGTACTCTGAAATCTGCTCCAGGGGCCCCGCCCCAAAAAGTTAGAATGCAGGATTTCTTTTCTCCTTCTTGTCTCCTCCCTCCCACTTCTCTGCTTCCTCCCGTTTCCTCCTCTCCCCTCCCATTTTTTCCTCCTCCCTCTGCCCCTCCCCTTCTTCTCCTTCCTCTCTCTCCTTCCCTCTCTCCATCCCTCCCCTCTTCTTTTTCTTCTCCTTCTCTTCTCATTCCCTTCTTCCTCCTTTGCTCTTTCCCCTCATCAGCAGCTATATGCGTCTGCTTAATGGATGAGAATTTCATTAGTGATATTCTGCAATTCACTGAATAACATGATCATTCACATTACATAATAAAATCCCTAAAAGTTACTCAGAAATAGACCTTTTGCACCATTCAAAAAATATGCCAGACTTTATTATTTATTCCATTTAGGACTGGTTAATCTATTTATTAGACTACTAGGGACCTCATGAGAGTCCCTTTAAAATCTTTAAAACATCTTACCTACTACTGTCTCATTAAAAAGAAATCAACCCAGATTTTTTTTCTCTTTTTTTTCAACATACATAATACTTTTATTATTTACTTGAGTCTCATATGATGTATCCCATCACACCGTCTCCCAGGTCCACCCTCTCATCCCTGTGCCCTCAAAAGAAGAGAAAAGAATAAAGAATTTAAGACAAGCCTTTGTGGCTGAAACATGGATCGTGGGCATGACCATGGTTTTTGGTGGTGGTAGGCATCTCAGATCATTGACAACCTCCTGGCCTAAATTAGACTGAGATTAAGCATGGCAAAGTTCAACCTGAAGTTGGCCTTCACTGTTCAAACACACAGGAACCTGGACATCATGCAGGCACCTGAACATCACAAGCACTATGGATTCCCCCTGGCACCCTGACATCCTGCAAACATTTTAAAACATCTTACCTACTGCTGTCTCATTAAACATCATCCAAATTTTTAAAATATCATGTAGTAAATAACTCCATTTAGACACCACATCCTTTCCCATGTCCCATGATGATGACAAATGAGGCTAAGCAATGCTTATGTCTAGTTAATATAAACTACAACCATTTACATTTAAAAACAGAAAGTAAACATGATCTTCTTATGACTAGATACAGATATTATATACACATATATATACTTTTTCTGTTTTTCAAAAACTCATCTTAAAAATAATGTGCAAAAACAACCAAACTATCCCCGGGAAAAAAAAAACCTAAGATTGGAAGTGCTTCAACAATATGTTCATTTTACATGTATGTTTATTTCCTTTGAAATCTTTATTATTATTATTATCATCATCATAATTATTATTATTAATTATTATTGGGGAGTAACACTATACGTCACAGGCTCTATATTGAAGGTTAGAGGACAACTCTCAAGAAATTCAAGTCCAGTAAGTACAGACTTTAATTCTTTTTTCATATACATGTAGTATTTTTCTAGGAAGAAATGAAAATTTCATATTTGTTCCTTTCTTTTTTTAATATGAAGTCTCATTGGGAACAAAACCAAAGAGAAGTTTGCAACATTTTTCTTTTGCCAATTCTGGTGAAAATAAAACGTAAATAAGTGTGCCTTGATTTCATCATCTATAATTTCAGAGTAGAAATACCAACCCAAACTGCAGCATGACTTCTCTAAAATATTTCAGAAAAGAAGGACACCTAAAAGGTTCTGATCCATTTATCTTTCTCAGATCTTGTTGTGACTGACATAATGTGAAATGACATCCTGGCCATGGGCATCTCATAGCCAGTCAGCTTGACCTTGTATATATTCACAGTTTATATATCTTTCTAACTTGCAATGTCTGCACAGTAACTTTAAAGTATTGATATCTCCTTATTTTTTCTTGTTTTAAAAAATAGGTATGAATTTATTTTATCTGACACATAATAATTGTTCATGTGTGTGTATGTGTGTGTGTGTGTGTGAGAGAGAGAGAGAGAGAAAATAACCTGGTATGGTTTGAAATATGGTGTCTTTCTATTCATCATGATGAGTTCATATTTTCACTCCATTACATGTGTAAACCTTACCTTGGATATTCTTTATAATTATGGCCTATTTCTCAGATAATAAATTCATCATTGACAATATCTAATAGACTTGAGACAGAATACAAAAGCACTGGATATAATGGTGTAAATTAGTTGTGACTATTTAGGAAAATAACTCCATAAAAATCTTTGATCTAGTCACTTAAAAATAGAAGATTGATAGATATTTGTTGACTTCTAAAAACACATGTATAAGAATAAACACACCTTAGATATACTTAAATAAAAGTATATAGCCAGGCAAGTTGGCACTTATAATCTTAGCACTAAGAAAACCAATGTCAGAAGACAGCAAGTTCAATGATAGGTTTAAAAGAGAGACTGAGGTCTCTTTCCATCTCTTTCTCCTATAATTTTTAGACTTGTGCTTAAGACATTATATTTTTTAGTATACTCAATACAATTATAAATGATATGAAACATCTAGATAAATTAGGGTTAACTACCCCCTCTCAGTTTTAAAAACTACAAATACATGCACAATAAGTAAAATATAATAAATTAAAACATAATAAAAAGAAATTTTTAGGCTATAGTCGTTATCCAGATCCCTCTGGTGTTAATATCATGAAGATTCCCAAGTGCTACACTTAACAGTGGGATGTGCCTGTGTTGGGGTGTGTTGGGTGTGTCTGGATCTTGCATTAGCTTCTATGCATTAATTATAGAAAGAATATGAACAGAAAATGTCTTGTTACTACTTTTACCCATGGTAACAATAGCAGCAATTTAGGGGAGGGGTATATTTTTCATTTTTCAAACAGTGTACCATTTCTTTTAAAAAATATCCATTCAACCAATCTGAGCAAGAAATTTGAAAGCACATTCTCCTCTACATATTTTAGTACCCACTTCATACTTTGTGCTGTTAAACTGAACTTTGGCTTAACATTCTTTGTCTTTTAGCTCCCCAACAATAACAATAACAACACTGTAACAAAGTATGAGTTGGGATGTATTGGAGTGTGCTGTATCTTGCATTTCTATACCTTCATACCACAGTCCTCCTTCTTTCCAATCATCTTTGCCCGAACGTTTGCTAAAATATCTGTATTGATATCAGTTTTGTTTTGTGTTTTTATAGTAGACATGGTTTTGTTGTGATCGTAGGTTTTGTTTTCTCCAGTGGGCTCATGGCAAAAGTAAGTTTATTATTTGCTAATTCATTCCCTGGTCATAGAGGATTTCAGCCTTCATAGCATCTAATCTTAAGCCTAGACGTAGAAGGCTTCAAGCTCCATACAATTTAATCTGTGAATTAAAACCTAGAATGTTTCAGCCTCCGAGACTTACTGACTGAACTCACTCTGATGAGCTGGCTTCTGGACTATCTCTTTTCACTCTGAGCTATGCTGTGAACTCCAAACTGTAAATCATAAACCATCTGCTTCCACCTCACTTCTCCTTCTGCTTCTACCTCTCTGCTTCCTCTCTGCTTCTACTCTCTGTTTCTACCTTGCTTTCCTCTCTGAACACTGCTTCCCATCTGCTTCTGCCTTACTTTTTCTTTGAGCTCTGCTTTCTCTCTCTATGGACTGCTCCTTTTATATCCAGAGGGTTGAGATTAAAGGTGTGTGCCACCACTTCCTTCTAAATTGGGATTAAAGGTGTGTGTTTCCACTGCCTTCTGAATTGGGATTAAAGACATGTTCTAGGACAGAATTAGCCTAACTAACATAACTTTCTGCATTCCAGCTGGATCACACAGGCCTCTGAAGGTAATCCCTTGCTAGAGCAGCTGTGCTGCTGAATTAAAGGATTAAATGTTTCTCTACATTTTCTGAATGAGTTTTCTCCTTTGTCATTGCACATGGAACTCTGACAAATTGTGGAAATATTGTCTATTATTTTTAATCACAATAGAAAGATCTGCTGTTAAACACCTTTATGTTTGAATTTTTAAGTATATATAATCTTTTAAATATATACCAAATATTTTAAAAATAAATTTTCTAGAAAAATAAAGCCAAGAACTACAAAACAGCTTTTGAAGTCTCTGCCATGTAACAAAATATCTCCACCAACAAAGAAAAGTAAACATTGTAAAATTTTTAGATTGAAATTAATGATTATTTGAGAATTGTTTTTGTCCTGACTAATAAATCAGTGAATACCACTGGAATATATTTGCTTCATATCTTTCTGAAATTGTGCAAGTAATTTAATTCAGCAGAGAAAGATGAAACATGTAGTTGATTCTTTTAAAACTACACTCTTTTGGAGGAAAAGAAACAAAAACAAAGCCTTATATGTCTAAGCTGAATAACATTACCACACTGTGCTTCTAATTCAGACAATGAAGCTTAAAAAAAAAAAAAAAAAAAAAAAAGCTGTGCACTCCGGCTAAAATCCTCGACTGTACCTTGTTCTACAAGCTGAGATCAGAGAGCCTGTGCAGCTATGCTGTGCATTGATTGGCAGCCCCACATGTTAAACTCTTTGATTGACTAGTCTTCCTGCCTTGTATGACTGATACTGGGAAAGATACATTTTGGAAAGCCTTTCAAAAGTTTCTGCTTCTTTCAAGTTTTCCAGTAATGCTTAAGAATTGAAAGTGTTTATTCCTTTATTTTAAAAAAAATAATAAGAAAAGGTAACACTATTAAGAGAAGATATCAAGATAGACCTTGACTATTTAACTTGAAAAGATTTCCCAGAATTATTCTTAGGATTTTGCATTTGGCAATTACAGGTTAAGGGAAGACAGACTCAAGTCCGGGCATTGTGGATTTCTTTCAAAAAAAAAATTTTAACATATGAAATAAACAACAATTACCACAGTTCTCAATACTTCAGGATACAGTGTAACTGAACACAATGTGCTCTTATGTTGGTGAATGAAAATTCAAGCTAAGCACAGCTAAGACATAAAAAGAAAAAAGTAGAAAACGACATTAACTTCAAACGGCAAGAATCCAGAAGTTATTTACGAAACCATACACTCCTTGGACAAAGAAACCATGGGAATTTATTCAGGGAGATTATAAGTATTTACATAGAGGTTGGCCTATTCCTAAGCATGCCCAGTTTAAGATCACAGACATTAGAATTCTGGGGAGGAGAGTATCCTTCAATAGCTTATTAATACAGAGTCTCTCCATGAAAGTGCCTGCCTCATGTGGTGGCTAACAATTGACCCCTGAGTTATTTCATTCCCCATCTTTGATGGGGTCATTAGTAGTTATCATTCTTATGGATGACAAGAATACTGTGTGATAGGACTGCACTGTCTCTGCATGATGGGGATGCTTGTGATAGGAATAGCCTACATCTGGATGAAGGGGACGCCGTGTGGTAGGGATACCCTACCTCTGGATGATAAGGATACTGTGTCTTTCTAAACATAGGATTGAACTCCTGATGCTAAATCAAGATAAAAGCCAGAATCACCCAGAACAGCCTACTACAATAGCTGGAGAAGGTTGTGTGTGTTTTATATATATAATATATAGTAAAATATTTTAAGGCCCATTTAAAATATGAAATAAATCATAAATTATCAGAAAAAAATTCGGACATTTTTATGACTTATGTAAACTATGTAGACGAAAGTAGACTTGTTTTAGAGAATACAAACCAAAACACAATAGAGCAAATAGGTCAGCTAAAAGAATAAGATATAAGATACATTGCTATCTCTTATACTGTACATCTATTATACATTATTTTAAGCTTCGTTTAAAACATAAAAGATCCTACATATTTAGAAGATTAAGCTGTAAACAATGTGAATTAGAATAATACGGCAGAAAGTATCGTTTACTGTTTCAATTTTCTTGTTATATTACTTCTTACTTTTGAGTGACGGTAGGCTCTGGTACAAAGGAGTGGACATTTTGAGACTCACTTGGGTCCTGTCAGTTATTTCTGCCTCTTTACTCTGATAGGATGCATTCAAGAAGCCACACTTTGTACTTTAAGAGTTCACAGTTAATAAGATCAAATAAATGCTGCTCAAACAGGGTTAGGCTAATCCTGGCAGAACCCTGTTTTCCAAGTTTTTAATATTCTTACTCTCCTGGTTCGCAGGAGTGAAGTCTTACCTCTGTAGAGGAAGATTTAGGTTTCCGTGTATGTGAAGGGTCAACATTATCTGACCTGAATTGATTGTGTTTTATTGTCAATTTAACTTTTACATCAGAGTATACTTTAGAGCTGTCCCCTTTGTCTTGTTTTGTTTTTTTCTTGGAAAGGATCTTTTATATAGCATTGTGAAGGGTTTGAGATTGAGTTCCCTTTGAGGTAGTTTCTATGTCATTCAGGGCAATAGATAAAGTTTTAACACGCTTTTGTGAGCTTTTGATACAACTCTGCCAGGGTAAAATTACGTGTGTGATTGGTGTCTTCACGTTGCACATAAAACTCATTTTATTTCTGACATCTGGGAAACTGTACCTCTTGCCTACGAAATAAGAGCAAACCCATTGTCATTTTGAATAAATAGGGATAATCTGAAGATGGGGATTAACTCTTTTTCAATAAATTGAATGAACTGTGGGAAAAATTTGACAAATGCCTGGGCCAATTTTTTCAAAACCAGATCTTTTTTTTCTTTATATGTCATCTAATTCCTCCAGAGAAAGAGACGTACTGTAGACAGCACTCTCAGGACCGAAGGAATGGGATGGAACTGTGGAAAGACAGGGGACACGTTTTAAATTCAAGAGAGGAAAACTTCCTTCAACTACTAAATTTTTAATCTTTTTTGAATTTGAAAAATTGATATATTTAGTTAGTAGTTGACCTTAGAGAAAAGATAAAAAAGACTTCGCCCTATATGGTTGAGAAAAAGCAAACCAGATACAATGGGGACAACCTTGGTCCCTTCTAGCACAGGAAGGTAGGCCTGTAGTCTCCAGGGTTAACCAGTTACCATCTCTTTCAAATCAAATTTTACTGACTTAAGCCTTATTTCTCATTTTGCTTTAGGACAAATATGATAAAAAAAATTATTAAAAAATTATTTGTGATAATTACTTTACTAAATATTTATCTTTGTTCTTTGAGTCTTTTTATAATTTTTTCACTATTCATTTGTCCTTTTGGCCTTTTTTATTCATTTTTGTTTTTTTGTTTTGTTTCTTTTGTTGTTGTTGTTGTTTGAGATAGGGTTTCTCTGTTGTAACTGTGGCTGTCCTGGAATTCAGTCTGTATGTCAGGCTGGCCTTGAACTCACAGAGATCTGCCTACCTCTGCCTTCTGAGTGCTGGGGTTAAAGGTGTGCACCACCACCACCCAGCATCATTTTTAAACTTATAGTTTTGAAAGAACATTCTAAGAAACTTCCAGTTTAGACATAATCATTTTCCTAAGGGAAAGGAACATTAACAGAACATATTTTACCCTTCTGATAGCTTTTTGTATGTGGAATTACGTGTCTCAATGGGAATTTAAAGTTTTAGTAGCAATAATTTATACTGAAGGCCCAAGAGAATGGCAATTTTGAATTAGCATCCATATGTCAACAATATAATAGTATTAATAGGGATTAATATATGTTGTTCCTTCTTTGAAACATAATATGCTAGGGTTATTTGTGGATGCCAGTTTAAGGACAAATGGCTGTGCTGAGCTACCTTGACCTCAGAGCAAGGCTGCTGTTGCCTTTGAGTGGGACCACCTTCTACTCAGAAAGAGTTAACCATAGCAAGCCCTAGCTCCAAACTCTCTTAAGATATTGTGATACTACTGTAGAGAATTCCACACTTTAATGAGCAGCCCCAGAGCATCTGGAGTCTGACCTCTACTAACCCGCAATCTCTTACACAGATACCCAAAAAGAAACTTCTCACACTGTAAAACTTATTTCTCAGCAAAATAATGAGCTGTCTGCCTAACCATTTACATATGAACCCTACACATGAGTCCCACCCAATAAGACTTAAGGATACTCTTTTAACTACTATGAAAAGCCTTTTCTATTTCTCTAAATGGTATGATCTCCTGTCTGGATACATAGAAAGCAATGAATAGATATAGCCTAAACATTTAATAGACAGACCCCAAACCAACAACCAAAACAGGCAAAGCAAATGCTAAAATTATGAAGATTTTTTTTGAGACAGAGCCTTACAATGTAACCTTGGTTGACCTTGAACTAACTATAGAGACCATGCTGACCTTGAACTCACAAAGAATTCTGCCTACATCTGCTTCCTGAGTGCTGAACTTAAAAGTGTGAGCTAAGATGCCTAGCAATCCTTATTCTTTCAACAAGTCTAAATTAACTTATATGTCAAATATTTATTTAAGTCATATAAACTGGAAGTGTTTGGGCTACTGTCACAGTTTTAATACATATGTGTACTCACTTACTTATGAACCTATTTGGTACCATGCCAACAATATATAAATTCAAGCATACATGTAGATATAAAACACAATATGCCTATCCACATTAACATACACAAAATACATTTTAAGAACTCATTTTATCTAGTTAAAAAAACTCATTTTAAAACACTCATTTTATCTAGTTAAAAGGAGTTTTATTCATTTTTGTAAGACTTACTTAATAGCACTAGAGAGATGGCTGAGTGGTTAATAGTGCTTGGTGCTCTTCCAGAGGACCCTAGATTCAATTTCCAGCTCTCCTGTGGTGACTTACAACCATCTCTAACTCCAGTTCCAGGATCTATGATGACCTCTTCTGGTCTTCATGGCCAATAGTCATGCAAGTGGTGCACATACATAACATTCATACGCATATACACAAAAAATTATTTTTATAGATGCATTTTATTTTTTAAAGTATGTGTGTGTATTGTCTGTACACATGAATGTAGCTACTGCAGAAGCCAGAGGATGGTATCAGAGGGCCTGGAGTCTGAACTACAGGTGGTTGTAAGTTGCCCAACGTGGGTGCTGGGAACCAAACTTGGGTCCTCTGCAAGAACACTATCCTCTCTTACCCACTGAGCTATCTCTCCAGCCCAATACTTTTATTTCTAAAGTAGTTGTTATAAATAGTTAAAAATATAGAATGTATGGGACCAAGGTAAGTTATTACTGGATGCTATAGAGGAGAGCAGACACAGCCTTATGACAAGTTCAAATGCTGATTCAAATACATAATGTAATGTATCTGAGTCTTATCTCAAAGTCCTTTTTAAAATAAAATTTAAAATGTCAGTGTTAACACTGAATATTTTGTTTTTAATGCAAAATGCAAATATAATATTTAATATTTGTTAACATAATTTACAAAATGCATAGAAATTACAAAGGAAGTCATAGATTCATATAGCTGGGATTGTAGATTTTTAAATGGATAATATATGATATACACTCAAAGTAATCCTAGTATATTGAACTGTCCTAAATAAATTCCCTCTACTATGTTAGGTGTGCTCTTATGTATGGATTTTTATTGTAAGGTTAAAAGACATCATATAGCAGAAAAATATGTGGATATAAAATCTACTGAAAGCTGAAATCTCAAAAACTACTCATGTGCTGCTGTTATGATCTTCACAAACCTCCATTCACAGGCCTGGTAGAAACTGTTTTACTACACCAGAAGAAATTAGGAACTGAGACTCTGAGAAATCCAAACATCCAATCATTGTGAACGCAAAGTTCTGTCTGTGTTGTAAAAGGCAAAATAATGTTCTCTCCACTACTACGGACTGCAAAGAATTTGTGACTACACTTAGCTAACCTCTTACCTACTTAATCCCCTAACTATCCTCATCACATTATACATTATGAATTACTCCAGAACAATATTGACCAATAGAAATTTCTTCAGTTGTGGAAATGTACCAGTCCAGTAGCCATTTACCCTGTGGCTACATGAAATATGCTTACTGGGGAAAAAATAGGAAGCTATTTGCATTTCATTTTAACGTTATAACATTAAATGACAATGGCTAAACGTAGGTAATAATTCTCTACTGTCCAGGGCTGTTCTAAAAAGGCGTAAATAATAGGCCAAATGCAAGTTGCACAGCCAGTGTCCGTTCATTAATTTTGATAATGTAATCAGACATGACCAAAATCAGAAAACCTATCATTAAAGTTTTATGAAAATTCACATCTTCATAGAATTCTGATAGCTGAGATTTTTTGAGGCTTCTTAATTTAAAAATGAATAATTGTACATACTTCTGGGCATTTTCAGTGTTTGACATGTGCATATTTAAGGAATGATTAAATTGAGCTAATTAACTTATCTACTTCACTACTTTGTGTACTTGCCTTTTTTGGATGTTTTGCAACTTTGTAAAGTACAATATAAAACTAACCATAATCACAGTCTGTACAATAGATCTTAAAAACATATTTTTTCTGATTGAAACTTTGTAGCCTATGACTAACACGCCTCTGTTTCCCAACTTCCTCCCGCCTCTGTTAACAACTATACTGCTCTTCTTCAAGTTTGACTTTTTCACACACAAGTGAGATCATGTGGCAGCTGTCTTTCTGTGCCTTGCTATGTTCTGTAGCTTAATCCATGTTTTCTAAAATGGAAAACATACTTCTTTCACAAGAGTAAAAGTATTCCACTGTGTATGTGTACTATATTTTTAAAACCATTCACCCATTAATGTGCATTTATGTTGACCCCTTATCTTGACTGATGTGGACATTGTTGCAATGAGGTAGGAATTCCAAGAATGCTAATTTCAAATACTTTGGATATGTATATGCATATGTACGTTTGTGTGTATATGTGTGTATGCATGCTTCTAGAAGTGAAATTGCTAAGTAATGTACTACTAACTCTAGTTTTTATAGGGCACCAGAATACCAGTCTCTATAATAGTATACGTACTTTTATTTACATATTTAATATGTAAATATTAACATAAATATTACATATTTATACTACTAATAGCATGCAGGAGTTTACTTATCTCCACATTGTTAACTTTAATCTTTCTGTAATATCAACTGTGAGGTCATAGCTCTCTGTGGTTTTGTGTCACATTCACTGATGATTAGTGATGTAATAATTTTAAGCTAAAAATAATCTTGGGATATCATAATACTTGATATCAAATTAGATCAGTCATAACAAGAGACTTGAATAAAAGCAGATATACGTGTCAGTGGAATATATGATGAGCTTAGAAATAAACTCACACCTATATCATAATTGATTTCCAAAAGGAAAGGATTATGGTTTCAAAATGACTGATGAAATTATATCCACATGCTAAAAAATCAAACAAACCAACCTAGACCCTTATTTAATACCATTCATACAATCATCTGAACAAAATCAACTCAAAATGGACCAGAAACATATGTGCAGGGCTTGAAACCGAATCTACTAAAAGAATTTGTATCAGGAAAGCTTCAGATGATTGTTTGGATAATTACTTTTTATTTTCTTCCAAAAATACTCACAACAATAGCAAAAATAGGACTTTGCTGAACTAAAAAGGCTCCTGCACAATAAAGAGGGGAGAGGTGAAACTTACATATTGGGTAAACATATTCACATACTACATGCCTGATAACCAATTAACATTTAAAATACATTAGTAACTCAAACCACTCAGTAACAATGTGACAAAACCATGTGACAAAAGCTCAACTGAAAAAAAAAAAAACTGGAGAAAAGTATGAATAGGCATTTCTTAAAAGAATGTATCTAAGTGGCCAAAGATACATAAAATGCATATATTACCACTAATCTTTGGGGAAATAAACATTCTTCTCTAGTCTTGATAGCCTTATGGATCATGTTTTACAGCTGAAATGAAAAGTAGTCTTTTTTTTTTTTCATGAAAGGAACCATTGTGACCTCCTTGAATTTCTGAGATCAGACATAGACATCTGTTTGGTGTCATACAGTGGGGAAGGCCTGAACTCTAAGTCAGGCAGGGAGGCCTCATACTGAATCTTAATCTCTCATCCTCTATTTCTGATTTATAAAATTCTGAAGTGTTTTTCCTTACTATTTTCATTGTCTGTGCCTAATGCTCATAATATATGAATTCTGCCTATCTGCACCTTTTTTTTATATGTTTGTAAAGCAAAAATAAACCTAATTATGATCATTAATCAAAAACATAGATCCCAGGCTAGCTCTGTAGCTGCACTTACAAATTTTACTTCTGTGCTGCACTGGCACATATGGAACTAATTCCTGGTGTTTTCATGTAGTAATTGTGTCTTCATTATTCATACGAATTTTCACGTATGGATTCACATATAAGCCTGTAATATATTTTGTACACATTAGCAGTCTACCTCATGGCAAAACAATGATGAAATCTGCAACTAGCTCAACACCTATGATATACAAAGATCACAGAATCACGGACATCAGACTACTCATGTGTCCCCCATCAGTCTCCTGACACCTGGAGCACCGATTAGAGGGTGACAGAAAAACAATTATTTTGCTACATTCTTTGTATTTTCTCACTATTTTTGCATTTTATTTGTAATTAAGTAAAAGAAATATTTCCAAAAAAGATATAAAAGCCAAATAGTATTGTTCTTCATTATAAAGGTTACAAATTAGAAACTGGTTATATAATGTCCCTGGGAAAAGGTGAGTTAATCACTGACTGATCGTGCTGCTATTTGGGGCCTTTAGAGATAAGAAAGTTGGTACCACCTGTCTCATATTTTGGCCTGGTAATTATACGGCTCGTGTTAATAACAGTGCATTGTCTCTTAGCTTGTGATCCACTGTCAGCAGGAAATGCATTTATAGCTGTTTATTCATCATGGTGATAGACTGATTAGTATTGATTAATATCTTTATATCCTCAGCTTCTAATTTTGAAAGATTGTTTGTTTGAAAAATACTGACTGGGTTTGAGAAAACCTAAGATCACAAAATAGGAAAGTACAATTCAACTATGGAAGAATTAAACCTCAAGACTTCATTGCGTTCAAGAAACTACCTGGTTATTTTTATAATGGCCCAATTAACAACAGAAATTATCACAATAAAGTCATAATAGTCATCTATCCCATGAACCTATGATATTTATTCATTCAGCCATTAGGATTATAACCTCCGGATTCACTTTTTCTTTCAGATATTCAGTTTCTTTAATTATTTTTAGTTAAAACGATATCATATACCAAATCACAGCTGGTCATATATGTTCTCTGTCTTACACCTATCAACACTGTGAGATGATGTTTACTTAAGTAAACTAATAACTGTCTGTCTCAAGCTCCCACACCTGGCTCTACAAGGTGTCTGGGAGTTCAAACCTAGACCCTCATGTGGTTAGCGCTTTAACCACTGACTAACCCCTAATCCGTCTATTCAAGTTTTACTGAAAAATTTATCATGTGATTAAAACATAAAGCTACAACAATGCTCTTATCATTTAAATAATGTAAAACTTGGCAATCCCAATCTCATTCATTACTCCGCTCACAAACAAAACGCACGCCATTTTAGTCTCCTTCAATCTAGATGAGGATTACAAAAACAGAAATTACAAGGATATATTTCTCTGCCACATGTTGTACAAATATTATATTTATATTTCAGTCGGTTACTCCATTTCCCTTCTGACGTCTTTCTACCACTTGTTGTACTTGAATTTAACTTCTGCCGATATCAGAAAAACAATTCCTCTATAACGTTACTTAGACAGTAGATCCTCCAAGGATTCTCATTCCCTTGTTTACGGCTTTGTCACATCATTCATATGCCTCCCAACCTGCCTTTAATCTGTTTATATTTAGAAATCACACGACGATTACTTCATGCCCTTTGATTCTCAGGCATTATCCTGAGATTACTTCTGTCTCGTTATTTTTATCGTTCTCCCAAAAAAAAAAAAAAAATGTAAATCTCTGAGATAGGATTCCTAAAGCCTCTTGCTGTGGCTATCTAAGCCCAGATGAGGAAAATGATTTTTATTGGTACAATTGAAGTAC
This sequence comes from Cricetomys ansorgei, assembly GCA_026225945.1. Taxonomy (NCBI): domain Eukaryota; kingdom Metazoa; phylum Chordata; class Mammalia; order Rodentia; family Nesomyidae; genus Cricetomys; species Cricetomys ansorgei. The sequence goes on along the minus strand of JAMJFZ010001038.1, from coordinate 602,457 downwards.
ATACACAAGCTCCACACAGTGTATCAACAAAGGAAAATAGCATCCCAAAGCCACTGAAAATGATTTATAGAACAGTGGCTTCATACCTAAAAGGGATAGGAATTTGACTATTAATTTAAAAAACGGGCCTTTCAAATACTACCCATCTTGATTAAAAGGCAAATCAAATCCTTAAATATAAACACACTGGAAGCCAGTGGATGGTGGCCAAAATTTTCTGTCACAATTAATCTACTTTTGCTTCCAAACATGGCTGTATATAAAAGGAAAATAAATGATTTTTCTTATATAACTGTGACTACAAGCCAGTTCTCTATCACTCCAACATTCAAACCACCATCACAATACCTAAATCACAAAAGTTGCTTTTTATTATACACCAAAAGAAAATTTTTTGGTAAAATAAATAGAATGAGTTACATTCTAACACATAAAATAATACTTTTTAATTTTTTTGAAGAAAAGCAACATCGGCATGTTTGTGATTTAAGACCATAAATCAAAATGTATTCTTTTCTGAACTATGAATGTGTGCACACATATTTACACCCACCTGAAAAACAAGGTTCTATTATTTGAATGGAAATAAAACATGTAATTAAGTTTATGTAAATTTTAGCACAAAGAAAAAGCATTCATGCATTCACTTTCAATCTGCTTTCCAAGATATACATGCCTCCAAATAAAGGGCAGGAGACCCAGGAAATGATCTCACACGGTACCTCCATCTTTAATTTTGACCTTGAACACTAGCATGCTGCTGGTGAATGTCCTTCTCCATTATCTTGATATTGATCCCTTCCACATCTGACTCCTCCTCTGCCAGGACTGGATCTTATTGGTCACAAATTGCTACTTGGGCTCACTGTCTGGATCCCTCACCAGGCTTCTGACACTTTTCTCTGGTCTGTGTCTTCTCATGTTCTTCACCCACGTAGTATTTGAGCTCTGGATGCTCAACTCCTCCTTCTCAGCAGTAGTAGTCCAGCATTAATGGTTTTCCCTCCACCATGCCCATCCCCAAACATGAGCGTGCTCACATCTTTTCCATTGCTGCTGTTTGCATTGGTACCTTAGTCACGTTTTTGCATGGTTGTGGCAGAATCCTGAGATGACAATTTAAAGAAGGAAAGGTCTGTTTTCATTCAGCTTCAGGAATTTCTGTCTGCCACTGACTGTCTGCATTGCTTTGAGCCTGAAGTGAAGCAGAATACCATAGTAGGGCAGCATGGAAGAGCAAAGCAGTTCTCCTGATGTAGACAGATGTTGTATTTAACATCAGGATGAAGCCTATACACTGGGGCTTATATACCACTGGGAAGTATATGGGCAATGAGAATGAAGAACGGGCGGGCCAAGATAAGCAGAATGCAGCAGCAGTTTAGAGCAATAATAAGAATGCAGGCAGGAAACATACATAACAAGAACCACAATGCCTTGCACAGGAAGGTCTTCAACAAGTCTAGAATTACTCTTGTCTCCAAAGGCAACTATCTGCATGCATCCTGCTTTTGCTTTCTGAGGTGGTAGTCAGTTAATAATGGTCTTATTTAGTATGTACTTTTAAAATGCCAAAGTTCTCCTTTTCTGAATTCTCCCTCACACATAACAGTAAAAAGTTTATTTCTTTCTAGCATTGATGATACTGAGAAAGGGTCGCAAAAGCTTCTAGAATGTGTACATTGAGTTACACAAACTTTGGAGTATAAGTAAATTATATGGACGTAGTATCACATTCTACAAAAATAAGGAGGTTCTTTAAAGTGATTTTGTACAGGCTGCTGAGATAGAGCACAGTGAACAATGGAGATAAGTAGCAATACTTCTCTATTGGCAACACACCGAAAGTCCAACCAATACCATGATGGCGGTGTTCTGTGTTACCCGTTACATTACGCAGTTGCCTGTCATAACTGCTGACTTTATTACTTCCTACAGAAGCGGCCCAATCTGTGACTTTCATTTTCCTATAAATATATAATATAGTCATCGGTTTCTATTCATTTTCTGTTCACTCATCAAGTATTTTGTTAAGAATAATCTACATGAAATCTACTTTTCTAGACATGCTGAGTGAGTGCAAACCACTAAGAAGCATGAAGCAACCCTGGTCTTTTCATTGCATCAGCCGCAAATCTACCTGCTTCGATCCCCTAATCAGGGTTTTCCATTTCCATTACAGTGAGGCATTCCTGGTCTCAAATAACCGAAAATGGCTGTCAGACTTCATTTCTGACATTTCTTCATTTCTTCATTAACATGAAATATCAGTTTTACTCCAGGACCTACAGGCTGATCACAGTGGCATTCAAATATTGATCAAGATGACTAATTTAAAAAAAAAATCCTATCATTTCATTTCTCTTCCTCCATCTAGCTTCCAACCTCCGTTATAGCCAAGCAAACTAAAAGTCATTTTAGAGTGAATTCTGTGTCCCTCTTATTCAGTTTGTCTCTTGTTGTCATGGAAACTGTTAAGCTCTTCCCTTACTGGTAGCTTGACTGGCATCCTACAGATTGACACTCTTCTGTCCTATGAGAGGGAGAAAAATTATATTGACTTTCTTTGAGATATTTAAATTGCTTTCTGATCAGTCTCTGTTAGTTCCTTATATTCTTTCAACTCTTTCCCTCTATCTGGTGCCAAATATCTGAATTACTGAGGGATTCGCCAGGGAAATCCCTCACTTCATTTTCTGAGTGCTTTATTTCATCTTCCTGATATATATGACAGAATGAGCATGTGTGGTTCCATCCAGTTCTTATCCCATGAGAAATACATTATATAACATACATACATACATACATACATACATACATACAAACATACATACATTACGTAACACATTAGTGTCAGGGCCAGCAGTGTTGTAAAATGATGTGAGAGTCTTTTCTACCAGGACATCCTCTAGGTCTCAGTTTAATATTGTTTCCTTCAAGAGCGCTTACACTGTATTCCACAATCTATACATGATTATCTTCTCCAAAAAATTTATCATAATTTTAAATACATTCACATATTTATTATTGGATAATAATAAGGTGTTTTTATTAGGAAACGAAGTTTTGTAAAAAATAGGTTTTTTTTTTTTCATTTTAATTGGTAATTCTATTGAAACTCCAGAAAGAATGACTACTCAATAACATCAGACTGCTTTGGAACAAATAACCTAGAGAACTATGTAAGTTCTAGGCCTGGGTCTTTGTTGCTTTAGAAACACAGCATTATTAGAAAACAATTAATGATAATCTAAGGATATGGTAGTTAAATAAAGGAAAATAATAGCCCATTTTTAGTATATCCTCTTGTGTGGCTCTGACAGTAATTCCTACCAAATGTCCAAATAATACAAAACAACGGGGTGATAAAGATTAATTAAATCTAGCTGTAAAACATTTCTAAACATTTCATTTTGCTCTCTTAAATAATTTCGAGGTTCATACAGCTGATGTGCTACAGTTAAACAGCGGTGATGCGGATCTAGCAAATAACAGTTCTTTCCATTAAACTGCTCGTGGCATGATTTGGGGAAAACAGATGGTCTTATTTAACATGTATTTACTCACTGTCGTGGAGGTAAATTCTAGGGACAAATGATAAATAATACGTGTATCCTCTTCTAGACTGGAGGAAGGGAAAGCATTTTCCATGTTAGTAAATGTGTATGTTAGGAAATGTAAGAGTGATAGGCTAACTCTCCTTAGACATTTCCCTGAACGGCCTGGGGAGAGTGGGACACAATGCAGAGCAGAGATCTGAGATAGCTCCCGCAGGAAAGTGTTTTACTGGCAAAGACTGATGATCAGGGAGTCTGGGGGGAAAATATGTGTGTGCAAATCACGTAGCTTTACTTCACTGTAAAAAGAAATAAGATCATTATTTACACACCCTGCTGACTCAGTTCACCATACACTGTAGAGAAATAGCTTCATTTTCAGTGACCAATCTAATTTTCTACTGGATTCAATGCAGGAAAGAATAATCTTAAATATTTCAAATTTATGCAACTTCAAAAGGCAAAAATAATTAAGGCTTTTACACTTTCAAGATGAAAGGCCAACCTCAAAAGCACATCAAAATAAACAACAACGAAGTCTAACCTCCCCCAATAAAGAAAACTCACACTGAAGGAGTCGTTGGCTGGATAGTCTATTCACTGTGGTTTTAGGAGGACTGGCTGACACCAACATGTAGAAATAGATCTGTGATTCTGACAAAGGGTGTCAGCCTAGCCTTTTTCTGCCTGCCCAGGCAGTTTTGAACTCATAGATCTGTCCTTGCAGCTTCTGGGAGAGACAGGGCTGAGAAGGCTCTGCCATAGAGCCAGAAGCAGAGTGTAGGTCTCTTCTCTATTGCACTGCCTGTACAAACACAAAGTAAGCGAAGTCCTTCTTCCTTCATGCATCTCAAGCCCTGATAGTAGCTATTTATCTGGACTAAAGTAGTCCTTCAGCAAATCCTCTGTACAGCTGCAAGTTATAATGAGTATATATGAGATTGTCAAGGATATATGGATCCAATCCATTTGCCTTCACATGAGTACATAATGCAAAAGTGCGTTGTTCTACATAAGGACATAAAATATTGTGAGTACAATCCTTCTTTTACAACTTTTACTCACAGAAATTTGTCCATATCCGTGTAGATTTAAAGCCTTCCTTCAACCTTGAGTTGCCCAAACCATCTCAGCTACTTTTCTCATGCTTTTACCTTCTTCAGCAAAATTTCTCAACCCACCTGAGACTTTTATGTGATATTTCGTGGGGAAGGGATGTTCTGTAGACTCACTTCCACATGAACATTTGATGAACATGATAAATGAGGAAAGATAAATGAGGAAGAGTAAAAAGTAAATAAGGTCTTTTTCTAAAGACCTTTCTAAAGGTCTTGTGATGATGAGCTTTAAAAAAATGGTTAGCTAATGAGGAATTGAACCCCAGTGATAAAAGTATATTTGTATTTGGAATCTTGAAAGATCACTACACTTTGTTTTTAGTGCCTTCATCCCCAAAAGTGAAAAATTAATTCCTCTGTCAAAGGTTTACCAGGAAAATTAAATGAACTCGAGTGTCTAAAAGATTTTTTTAATTTATTTGTTAAGCTGGCATTTTCATATATACGTGCTGTTATGCCTTGATGATTCATACAGTTCCCACACTGCCCGTACTTATCATCTGTCTTAGCCAAGGTTCTATTGCTGTGAAGAGACACCATGACATGGCAACTCTGCTTACAGTTTCAGAGGCTTAGGCCCTTATCAGCATGGTGGGAAGCGTGGCATCAAATAGGTAGACATGGTAGCTCAGATGCAAAGGCACCAGGAAAAGAGAAACACTAGTTTGAGCATTTGAAACTCCAAAGCCCACCCCCAGTGACACACTTCCTCCAACAAGGCCACACCTCCTGATCCCTGTCAAGTAGCACCACTTCCTAATGACCAAGCATTCAAATATATGAGCCTCTGGGGCCATTACTATTCAAATCACCACATCACCTGTAGTCCCCCTCATCATGGGCCCTTTACTCCCAAATAGTCCCCCACTTCTGCTTTTATATAGCATATATTCCATTACTTTATTTTCCCTTCTCCTGCTCTGCTAAGATTCTGCCCCCCTCTTTTCTAATTTTATGACCTTCAAACACACACACGTGTGTGTGTGTGTATATATATATATATATATATATATATATATATATATATATATATATACATATGTATTAAATTTAAATCTAGTTTTCTCTAAATAAGAAAAGATGTGTATTTGTGTCTTTCAGTTTGGCTTATTTTGCTTAACATAGTGAATTCCAGTTTCATAAATTTTTCCACAAATGCTGTGACATCATTTATCTTGTTGTCAAATAAAATTCTAGTTATAGGGTTCAAGAGATGGTTCAGCAATTAAGTGCACTGGCTGCTCTTCCAGAGGTCCTGAGTTCAATTCCCAGCACCCACATGGTGGCTCACAACCATCTATAATGGGACCCAGTGCCCTCTCCTGGCATGTGGGTGTACACGCTGATAGAGCTACAGCACTCATACATTAAAATAAAATAAATAAAACATTTTTAAAAGTCCAGTGTATATATGTACAAGTCTTTATTCATTTACCTACACACAGCCTGGGTTTCTCAACTCTTGTAAATAATGCAGCAATAATGAAGATGGATATATAAATAGCTCTATTTTATGTGGGGTATACACCCACACCCAGTATAGCTGGGTCATATGGTAGTGCTACTGTAGTATTTTGAGGAAACTCCACAGGGACTACTATAGGGGCTGCATCAATGTACATTCCCACCTGTAGTGTATAAAAGTCCTTCTTCCCTCATAGCCAGAAGTTACCATTTTCTATCTTCACGACAACCTTCTGACTTGTGTGAGATAGAATCTCATAGCAAGATTTTGGATATTTTTTAATTAGAATGTAAGCACATTATTTTCCCCTTTCTTTCTCTCTCTCTAACACTTCTAATGCACCCCCTTGCACTATCACAAAACCGTGGCCTCTATTTCTTTAGTTATTGATATGCATAGATCCTATATATTCCTAAGTATGCAAATATAACCTGATCAGTCTATACAATGTCACTTATAGGCATATGATTTCAAAGCTGACCACTGGCATTGAATAACCAACGTGGAAGCTTTTCCCTAGAAGAGGCTATTTCTCCCACTCTCATCTTTCTTTAGTTGCCTGTAGCTCTTTGTCTAGGGTTAAGGCCACATGAGATTTCCATGTCATCCTTTTGGCAATCATTTTGATGAGACTTCATGGGTGTCTCTGATATTATCAGAGGTTTTCAATTCTTCTTTTCTTTTTGAGGTTAATAACATAATTATAGCCCTTACTCCTTCCCTTTCTGTCCTCCAAATCTTCCCATATAGCCCTCCTTGCTGTCTTTCAAATTCATTAATTGTTACGTGTCTGTGTGTCTCATTTCTGATTTTTTAGGAAATGCACTGAGTGTTTTCCCACTAAGTATAATGTTGGTTGCAGTCTTGTCACATGTAGCCTTTCTTTTCTTTTTTCTTTTTTCCTTTTTTTTTTTTTTTAAGACAGGGTTTCTCTATGGTAACTCTGGCTGTCCTGGAACTCACTCTGTAGACCAGGCTGGCCTTGAACTCACAGAGATTCTCCTACCTGTGCCCCTCAAGTGCTGGTATTAAAGGTGTGTGACACCACCACCCAGTCAAATGCACCTTTTCTTATGTAGAGAAATGTTTACCCTAGTCCTAGTTTCTTCGTGACTTGTAATATAAAAAGATGCTCAATTTTGCTGTAGATATTGAGACAACCTCATTATTTCTGCCCTTAAGTTAATTTATGTGATATTTCAAATTTATTGATTTGCTTGGTGTTATTGTGTTCTTGAATTCAGCTTGAATTCAGGAAATTTCCTGAGAATTTTTATATCCACAAGCATCAGAGAGATTGGTCTATGTGTGTTGTGATTGTGGTTATGTTTCCATCCAGTATTTGATGCAAGAATCCTTTTCTAATGAATAGAACACTTTGGCGAGCATTGTTGTGAGCTCTTCTTTAAATGCTTGGTAGAATTTGGAGGTAAATCCCTTGGCCACAAACATTTCTCTGTTGAAGCTTTTTTGTTGCTTCATTCTCATTACTTGTTATAGATCCATTCATCTTTTTCATATCCTTTTATTGAATATGTCTTCAAATTTATTCATTTTCGCTCTATTTTCCAGTTTGGTAAATATAAATACTCAGCGAACTCCTTAATGATTATCTGGATCTCATTGAAATCTGTTGTAGCCATTCCCTTTTCATCTCTATTTTTATTTATTTCATTTTATCTTTCTTTTAGTAGGTTGGCTAGGGGCTTATTAATCTTGTTTATTACTTCATAAAACTCTTTATTTCTATGTATTATTCTTCTGCTCTGTTTCATTATTTTCTGCCCTAACCTATACATTTTTTGCCTCTACTAATTGGGAATTTAACTTGTTCTTGTGTGTCTAAGATTTTTAGGTATAACATCAGGTTAACTATATGGGATCTTTCTGATATTTTAATGTAAACATTCATTGCTATAAGCTTTCATCTTCGGAACTGCCTTATCTGTTCCACAAAAATTCTAGTAAAGTGTGCCTTCATTTCTATTTGATTCATAGTTTTTTTTAATATCCTGTCTGATTTCTTCAAAGACATACTGATTTCAGAAGAATGCTCTGTTCAGTTTCCAAGCATTTGTGTAATTTTTCTTGCTATTAAATTCTGGTTTTGCTGCACTGTGATCTAGTAAGAAAGAAGAAATCATTCTGAATCTTTTGTATTTTTTAAGAGTTGATTTGTGGACCAGAAAGTGGCTTGTTTTAGAAAGACTCCATGGACTGCTGAGAAGATATATTCTGTTCCTGTTGGGTGGAACAGTCTGTAGGTATCTGTTACATCTTATTGATCTATCGTGCAAGTTAAGTCTGTTTGTTGTCTTTTAGTTTAGAGACCTAACTGAGGGTAAGTGTAGGATATTGAAATCATCTTTTATTCTTGTGTCAAGATTTATCCAGTTTTTTATTCCTATTAATATTTGTATAAAATTCGATTTCCATAGCCTGGGCTACATACAGTTCTATGATATCCAGGGCTACATAGACCTTGTCTTGTCTCAAAAAAAGGAGAGAGACAGAGAGAGAGAGAAACAGAGAGAGAGAGAGAGAAAGGAAAAAGAAAACTAAGAAAGTAAGAAGTTAGAACCCCCAATATTTGATATATGTTTATAATTTTACATCTTCTTGATGAGTGGTTCTCTTTTGTTAAAATGTAGTATCCTTCTTTTTCTTTCCTGAATAATTTTGCCTTGAATTCTATTTTCCTGATACCAGAATGACTATGCCAGCTACTTTTCACCCAGTCACTTGGTAAATTAACTTCCACTTTTGACTCTCAATCGGTGCTTGCATTTATTGGTGAGGAATGCCACTTGACAAAAAAAAGATAACTTGTTTTCTTACCCAGTCAGCCAGTCTATATTGGTGAACTGAAGCCATTTACATTTAAGGTTATTATTGAAAGATGTTCACTAATTCCTGGGAATTTGTTAATTGTTTTTATGATGGCTGCTTTACTGTTTGCTCTCTTTTTCCCCGTCTTCTATAACTTGTCAGAGATTTCTGTTACTTTAGGCATTGAGGGATTCCTTCCCTGCTCTGCTTTGTTAATATACTCCTCTAGTGAAATTTATTCTTTTTTTGCTGTCATGATGGAGAGTCTCCTCCTCTTTATACAAAATTCTTTTAAATGCCTTCTTCGGTGCTGGCCTGGTCGTCATGAAAGGCCTCACTTTGTGATTGTCTTGACTATATTTATTTACTCTATCAATTGTAAGAGGCAGATTTGCTAGATATTGCAATCTTGGTTAATTATTTGCTTTCAGGACTTGAACTGTATCGTTTCATGCTTTCCCGGTTTTTAAAGCTGCTGCTGAGAGATTTGACTTTACTTTGTCATTGTAGATGAGTCAGCCTTTATCTTTTGCAGTTGTTAATACTGTTTCTTTGCTTTGTGTTTTGGCGCCTTGGTTAAGTCATGTAAGGGTCCTTCTATGGACTGTTATATTGGGGATTCTAAATGCTCTTTGTGTTTAGATACTCCTTTTTTCTCAGAATCTGGACATTTTCCGCTAAAATTTTATTGAATATATGTAGTGTATATTCCTTTTTAATCTTGGACCCTCCTTATATCCCATGTAAACTTTGGTCTCTTGATGTCTAGAGTCTTAAGGTGCTGCGGCCACGGTTTTCTATTTTCAAGTTATCATGAAGACGAGTTTCTATGGTGGTTCTCAAAAGGAGTACTGGAACTACCTAGATGGTGTACAGCAAAGAGACAGATTAGTACTGGTTTCCATACAACCCAGGATCAAATGAAAACAATCACTTAACCTTGGTCTGAGGAGTGAGTCCTTTTATGTTCTGCAATGCCTCAGCACCACAGGGGTACAAACATAAATTTGTTCAGGAAGATAGTAAGGAGAGAAATGCAGTCATGGATGCTTGAATGGTTGAAAGGGACAATCCTTAAATAGACTATGAGAAGAGAATTTTGAAAATATTGCTGGCTCATTCTGAATTTACTAGAGGGAAACTAGCCTACCTCCATATTTAAGGGAGAACTGTGATCCACTCCTGTAAATTCAGCAATTGGGAGGCCAAGCCAGGAGCAACAGGTAATAAACATCAGCCTGGGATGTAGAAAGACATGATGTTTCAACAAAACTAAAAGGGGGGAAATATTTATCAAAAATATTCAACTTTACCTGGCAAGACATACCCACTGGTGCAATAGTGACATGAACATCCTGAAAGTAACCAGCCAGTTTCGTATTGGATTTACGTCTTCCTCCACAAGATGAAACTAATACCTGGAACCATTATCAGGCTAAGAGCTCATGAATGGGTAGGTCATAGGCCCTAAAGGAGAACTTATTACTATCATTTGGCTAAGCAGACCAAGTATGAAACCAACTCTTAGTGGCTTATTGTTATACCCATAGATTAATACGTGTCTCAGGTCTCATCGGAGAAGCTTCTATTTGAATTAGATGGTGATTTACGTAGAGATCCACAACTGGCAAAAGCACAGAAAATAAAAGACTGCAAAATGCTCAGCCCTAAATGGAACATACACAACAATCCCTTCTCCCACGACTCAGGGAAAGAGCCAAAGGTAGTTGATGACTACAGGGAAACAGTATCTTATGGACACTTCCACACATGTTTAGGCAGCAAACACTGGTCATGATTTTTTGTAAGGATGTGATATTGTGTATATGGAGAAGGGGGTTGGACCTGGGAAGAGTTGGAGCAGGAGGAATGACATGATCAAAACACACAATATATAAACTTCTCAGAGAACTAATAAAAATTTTGAAACATGATCTACCTCCTATTCCTATTACAAAGCTACACATTTATACTCTGTTAAGGATTTTACATATTTTGACTATATACCCCATGAATAATGCATATTTATTACATGTTTATACTTATTAGTCAGTTACATACCTTCCTCAAAAGCAAGAATCAGTCACAATATTTATCATATCTGGGGATTCCATCTAAATTGTATTGTTGAAATTGGTCTTATTCTGATCCCTACGATACAGGTTAAGAAAAAAATCTGTGTCTGTTGTTTTAAAGTCCTGGAAGTTGCACTGCTGTTTTCTACTGTAGGTCTTTCTAACGACAAGCAGATGGTCAGAGGTGAACACTGAAGTGTGGTCACTGAGAGCCTTTTGCTGTCATTGAAAGGACTCACTCTTCAACCTAAGCTCAAGTGACAGATTCAATTTGATTTTTGAGTTGAATGAAAACCAAGACTAATCTGTCTCTTCACTCAGCAAACAAACCTTCTGTGTGCTTGTCATTTCTTCTTCTATACAGGAATAAGCATGGGAAACTGTTCTTTCGAGGAAGACTATATTTAACCTAGAAGAGGCCAAGCTGATAGAAATAGAATCACTTCTTTATCCTGTACTCTGCTGCAAGAGGGTCTACAGGCATCTAAATCACCCTGGAAATCTACATTTCACCAGGAATCTGTACAACAATTTAATTTACTCCTTCTATTACTTGAATGAAGCCTCATAGTGTATTGTTATTATGAACATGATACTTAAGACACCTGCTCAGGCTACCTAGAAAAATACCTTAGACAGGTTGCCTTAAACAACAAATTCATTTTCTCACAACTTTGATGTCTATGAGTTAAAAAATCAAAGTATATCAGGCCCCATTTCTTTCTTTCTTCAAAATAAAATATACTAATATAAAACAAAAGCCATTGCATCGAGGCTGGACAAGCCAGCCCAACAGAAGAAAAAGAGCCCCAAAGCCAGGCACAAGAGTCAGAGACTCATTTGTTCACAAACTCAGGAGTCCCATAAAAATATTAAGCTGAAAGCTATAATATATATACAGGGGACCTGGTGCAGATCCATGTCAGTCCTGTGTTTGCTGCTTCAGACTCAACAAGTTCATGTGAGCCTTTCTGAGTTGATTCAGAGATTCTTGTTCTTCTTGTGTCCTCCATCCCCTCTGGCTCCTATGCTCTTTCTGCCTCTTCTTCCACAGAGTTCCCTTAGCTCTCAGGGGAGGAATTTAATGGGGACATCCTATTTAGATCTGAGTGTTCCAAGGACTCTGTCTCTGTCTGTCTCCCCCGACCCCCGCCGTGTGTGTGTGTGTGTGTGTGTGTGTGTGTGTGTGTGTGTGTGTGTGTGTGTGAGAGAGAGAGAGAGAGAGAGATGTCTGGCTGTGGTCTCTACATTTGCTTCCATTTTCTGTAGGAGGAAGCTTCTCTGATGATGACTGGATACAGCACTGATCTGGGCGTATAATGGAGTATCATCAGGATTCATTTTATTGATGTATTTTTTAGACTAGTACTGTTTGGTTTCACCCTAAGTCTATCTATCTAAGACTATCTAGACTTTGGTTCTTGGTTATCAAGCAGTATCTGGTGTGGGTTCTTTCTTGTGGAGAGGGCTTTAAGTCAAATCAGACATTGTTTAGGCTTGAAGGAAGATCCATTCTGCTACAAATTCTACCTGGGGAAAAAAAAAAGCTGTTGTGCAGCAATACAGTTTCCTCCTGAAGAGAGGAGCAACTTCCTGAGACTCAGAAAGTAAACAAAAGCTCACATGTCTAGAAGAACTGAAAGTTCTTCTACCCCACAGTATAAAGGAGAATAACATCTGCTGAGGGAGGACTGGCCAGCTGCAGACAGATGTGGCTATGAGAATAGATTTCCTGGACCTGTGAACTGCCTGCAAGAGGTACAGAGAGCTCCAGGTTTGCAGCTTCTGTGAGTCTTCTTCACCTGTTTTGGGGTGGACTTTTCAGAGATGCACCTGATTTTCTAATCATTCCTGTTTTTGTAAGTGACCCCTCACACATGTTCCAGTTACAAAACAATTAAAAACCTCATTAGTTAGCTAATGTGGGCATTTGCACAGCTGTTATGTTGGACTTTCACAGGTTCCCTTTCCGGGGTAGATAAGTGTGCTGTGTGTGTGTGTGTGTGTGTGTGTGTGTGTGTGTGTGTGTGTGTGTGTGCGCGCGCTGCATCTCCCCAAACAAGTCACCTGCTTCCAAAATACAGTGACAGAAAGGGCACAGAACAGACATTTCCACTCCAAAAGGGAGAAATAAGGAAAAGGATGGGGATGGGCCCCAAGTCTCATAGCATTTTAAAATATTTGATACTTCAGCACCCCACTTTTCATGAATAAATTTCACATTTATTTTTCCGGAGCAACAGAAAGTGCCAAGGTCCCAAGAAAGATTGAAACCTAGTAGGACAGAGTCTATTGCATTTAAATGATTATTCTCTGGGCCCACGGTGGCAATGCCGCCCTGCTAACCTCTGAACTGTCTCCCTTCCATTTTCTTGAAGGGTAACACATGTGTGCCACAGAGCATCTCTACTATCTGACCTATAGAATGCCTTTCATTGTTTGGTTCCATCTCCAAATCCACAGCCGATAGATTCTCTACGGGTATAAATGCTTCCCGATTTCTTCCTTCCATTGAGACACCTAATTAGTTCTTTATGTAGTCCTATAACCAATGGAATCATCAAATGATGGTGTGGCTGAATACCTATGTTCTCTCCAGAAAAGCATTTCACGTGGTTTTGTGCTATAGCTAGACTTATAATTTTCATAAACCTTTCAGAAACCTTTAAGATCTCTGCGCTTAAAATTCCTTCTTTAATTTATCTATGTCCTCTTATGTTTTGTCAGAAATGCAAAAGTACCTAGGCCATGCCTTTGAACTGCTTACAATCCCTTTCCATTAATATCCGAGCTCCTCATTCACAAGCTCTACTTTCCACAAACATTGCAACATTATCTAGCTATATTGTTCCCCAGCAGACTATAGCGGTCTATCCTCCATTGTCCAATAGCACTGTTTGCATTTTATCTCAGAATTCAGAAGACACAGCTTAAATATTCATATCCTATGAACACCCTTACACACCCACACCTCTACAACTATAAAACCCTTCCCTGGCCCTGTAGTCTCTTTATGAGTCTTCACTAAAGTTCCCTTTCACATCTACCATTTTATCAAGTCTCTTATCAAGAGCCAGGAAAACCAGGCTCTTGGTTACATATTCAAGATACTTTCCACACCAATAGCCTCATTCCAAAGTCTCATCACATTTTAAAATATTTATTACATCAGCACCCCACTTTTCTTGAACAAATTCCACATTTATTTTTCCGGGGCAACAGAATGCCAGACTGGAAGATGTAAATAACAAGGTTCATTTCCTCATGATTCTCAAAGTCGAAAGTGCACACAAAAGAGCAGCCCGGGGCTGCTTTCTTCTGAAGCTGTCTTATTTGCAGGCAGGAGGCCTCCTTCTCCCTATTTTTTCACATGGATGTCCGTGTCAAATCATTTCTTCTCATGAAAACACTAGTCCTGTTGGATGGAGATCCGTATCATGCACTTTAACTGAATCACATCTGCAAAAACCATCTATCCAAACAGGATCACATCGGAGGAACTGGATATTCAGACTCCGACATTTAACATTTGGAGAGTATGTAATACAGAGTAGGAGAAACCTCTGTGCATAGATAATTTACTGTCATAATCACATAAAATCAGCCTTTATTCCCTTTGCTTTAATGTACTTTTATAATGCCACACATCTCCTTTTTATAGCTGCATCTTTTTAATTATTTCAAAGTCATGATAGTACTAAAATCTTGCCATGGTCCTAAAGACTACATTTCCAATTAGAAAATTAAAATTACATTAAAAATGAATTATGACTAATGAAGTATTAAAATAGATTGCAAGTGGATCATGCACATGCAAAGGCTCCATCTGATACTTGAGTATAGATGGCGTCTTTACCCATCTGGGCTTCATATCACTTCCTACAAGAAATACTCTAGGCTTCTGTTATTTAGATGTCTGTGCTAGTCAGATTTGAAATAATGTCTAATTCCTTTGATGACCTTGACATCACTGCTAGAATATGTTTGTAACATGCCTGTATCCTCACCTTTTCTGAACTAAATGACAACATTCATAATTTTATTTTTCTTATTTGGCATGAAATTGTTAAGCACTGTTTTTGAAACTAAAGTACTAAAACCAAGCTTAGATAACTGGTGGGATAGTATTTTAAAGTTAGATGTTTTTCTTTTTGTTATTTTTGACTAGTCATTTGTAGTTCAAATAAGAAGGCCTGCATTTTTCAATGCAATTTCCATTTGAAGTTTCTAACACAGAGAACAGGTACAGAAAGGGATGGGCTGTGGTCTACTGTTGGTTCTGCACAGTATATGCTCTTTGGAGATGCTAATCAAAAAATCTTTCCTTCACAAAGGATTTATTACTTAGACATTCAGAAAGAAAAATCATTGTACTGAAAAAATATGACTCCTAAGTTTTTTTTTTTTTTCTTTTCCCGAATAGTCGGCAGTATTTTAATTTCTAGGCTGGTTCTCTCTTTGTGACCTAAACCTCAACATCATCCATCCTGCTGTAACTGAATGTGAGAGATAAGAACAGCTGCAGGCATTGCAGTCTAACCTGCACAAGGCACAGAAATCTAACATGTCATCTTCCTTTTGATACATGAGGAAAAAGTGGATATTTACCTCGCTAACATATGATCTGTGTTTCAATACTGTGTGTGTGGTTAAGGTGGATTTTAACCTCTAAAACCAGGCACTGGGCAGGGGAGATAGCTGGTAAATGTGCTGCCTACCAAGCCTGATGACCTGAGTTGGAACCCTGGTTCCTATATGGTGGAAGAAAAGAACCAACTCTCAAAGGTATCTTCTGACCACCACATGTAACACCACAGCACACATGTGCCCACACATGTACATAAACACACAAAACTAAATAAATGGACCAATGAATAGATACATACTTAAATAAAATAAAATCAGACAACGCCACTACGTGACTTGTCTGTATATCCTTCCTGTTGCTATATAAAAAGTCTATACCAAAGACAAAGGATGGCAAACCTCACAAACTGCCACAGAGAGTCTCATCTCCCCTGAAGCAAGGTACCCTTTTCAACTTCAAAATGTTCCCAGTACTGATAACCCTTCTAGTCCAGTTACATAAAATGTGTTAAGGCGTGAGGAAAGATTTGATTTTCCCATCCCAGACTCTCCTCTTACCTAACACTTACAGGAGATGTAGGCTACCAACTGGTTCTCTTTTTCACTTGGCTCTGTGGCCTGTCTGGGTTCCACCTGTGTAACTCGTGGTGGCAACTGCTCAGAGCTCTCACACATTGGTCACTGATCATACTTCGTGCTTCAAAAGCATTCTTTTTTTTAAGTTGATAAGATATCTTTGTTTCTTTTGTTTTTATGAGACTGTATCATTTTCCCTTCCACTTCTTCTTTCTAAACCCTATCCTATCCTCCTTGTTGTATTTTTAGATTTATGGTCTTTTTTTTCCATTAATTGTGGTTACATACATATATGTATATGTATACATGTAAATATTCCTAAATACATAGGTACAATCTGCTCAGTCTGTATTCATTAGTATTTTATGAGAAAAATATAATTTTGTAACTTTAATATTTCATACAGCAAAATAATTCCTTCTACCCAAAAATCTACTTCTGTATTTATATCAAAAAAAAATGGAAGAAGGAAGGAAGGGAAGGAAGGAGGGGGGAAGGAAGGAGGAAGGAGGGGGAGGGAAGGCGAAAGAGGGGGAGGGAGGGGGGAGGGAGGGGAAAGGAGAGGGAGGGAGGGAAAGAGGTCATCATATGAGTGCTTACTACTAAGCCTGACTATCTGAATTCTGTCATGGAAACCACATGATTGAAGAAGAGAACCAACACCCACAAGTTGTTCTCTGACCTACACACGCACATAATGGCATGGATACACGTACACAGAGAGAGAGTGTGTGAGAGAGATGCATTCACTATTTAAATAAATAGATGCTAAAAACATGCACACAAGCACCTGGGTCTTGAGGGTTCAGTAACCACACGTTTTGTAAACTGAAATAAGGTAATTGTATTTTATAGAAATAAATAAGGTAAAATATAAGAATTATTCACTTTAGAACAATCTTTTTACGATCTTTTTTTATTTTTCCGAAGAGTAGTCAAATACACTTCTAAATCGTTTGCAAAGAGGCTATGCATGTGAGTTGGAAGTTACTTCAAACTTCCATTCCACCTCCACACACATTTTAGTTGTGTCTATGTTTTTAGGACATTTTCCCTGCAATGACTGGAACCCACTTACAAATACCCTGATAACCTTAATGGATCTTCATTCAGTATTATTGCAGAACGATTTCATTCTCAGGAGATTCGTGTCTCTCTGAAGGACTGTAATAAACTCCATGTTCCAGTCTCAAGGACGCTTTTCTGGCTCTTTATATTTACTCACAATGAAATGTATTGCCATCATACACCCAGAGAGTATGCTTTTATATTGCTTGTATTCTCATTCTCTTTACCTGAGTTCACTTATCATAAAGGAGAAATAGCAGTAAATAACATATATATATATATTCTGAACTTACTGAACAAGGGATGTGACATCCACAATTCATTACTGTGTGTAATCTTGGACACTATTTAACCAACTATGTGCCCTTTAATATCTTTCATTTTATATTCATTTTCATTCTCTTATTTTAAAAGTTTTGAGCACCTCAATATGTGTAAATGCTGTCTAGGTGTCTAGAATATATCAATAAACTAGTAATAAAGTAAAGAGCAAACCTAACTAATAAAATGAAAACAGGCACAGACTAAGTGGTTCTGGTTGTGCTAGGTAGACAGCAGGTCACATTATTATACAAGAGTCTTGCAAAAGGTTGAAAAGGGTTGAAAGACTTGAGAGAAATGAGGGTATTATCCATGCAAACATCTAGCAGCTGAGTGTTCTGGGAGGGAAGTTCACTGAGAATAGTGCAGGGCAGAAACCTCTGTTCAGAGTAGGATGTACTTACACCAAACTTCATTCAGTTCAGCATACAGCTAAGTCTTGCATTCAGCTAATTATTACAATATGCAAGTCCATGTTCATAAATACTTTTATTTTATCGACAAATGTTTGTATCATCAAATTACTGTGCATTTTGCAAGACTCTTACATTGTTATCATTTTGTTATACTGTAAGCATCAGGGTAACGAGTTGGTCCTTAACCATTGTATTTCCCAATGTAGTTTTTTTTTTTTTTTTTAGAATCAAGCAATGGAACAGATGTTTTCATTATCAATGAGGAATAATAAGATATTTAAGAGTTTGAGTACAAAAACCCTAACTTTGTCTTAAGTTAAATTAGTTAAATTCTTTAGTCGTTACTTTCCTAAAGAAAAAGGAGAGACCATAACCTGTTGAAATGTATAATGCTGAATTACTTTAAAGTGTGGACCTTACTTAAGTTCTACAAATACATAAGTAAGAAATGTGAGACTAACTACAGAAATTTGATCTTCAGATAAAAGTGAAATTTAAAGAATAATAACAAAAATCAAATGACTTCACATGATGTAGCCAGTGACAACATTTTTTGAGCTATTGACCTGGATTTTCTGCTCTAATGGCCAGTTTCCCATCAGGTCAATACTAATCACCTGCACTGTAAAGTGTTTAGACCCTAAGAGAAGCGTTACCTTCCACATTGATCCATTTCATGCTTTGTCTATTTCTAGAATAACGTCTCTCATGATTCTTAACCCTGCCAATTCTCATCTAAAATCACAACTTGCAGTCAATGGTTAGTGAAATTCATAAATAATGTATTTTTCTACTTCTAAGGTGCCTCATGGGCATCAGAATATTCCTTTGAGTTGTGTTAATCTGACTGTGGTTATACCTTAAAATTGTCTTGTTGGATATATCTTATTGTTAACTTAGTATTTCTAAATTCCTGAAGAAGAAGAATGAAAAGATTTAGGTTGCCTGAATAATGAGAAATATTAAAAGAGACAATCAGATCCATGATGCACAGTGTATAGTACCTTTGACTTTCTTATAAACACATAGATGGGATTTTACTTCATTTATAGACACCTAAGACATTCTTCCATTCATTTCATTTTGCTCCAGTTGTTGCTCATCACGCATACATTCTTTGTCTACTTCTCTGTCTCTGAGTACATTAGAGACTGATCTTGTGTTGGGTTCTCTCTGCCTTTCTTGAGTTCAAGGGCAGGTAGGGGAGAAATTGAAGTTGGCATTATTGTAAGACTTTCCCTGGGAAGACACAACACAGACTTCTATTGACTCCAGATAGAGAACCAAAGACAGATCAGAGCAATGATTACACCAAAGTCCAACTTGGTGAACCAGAGAGTTCATTTGGGTTACTTTGAGGATCAAGGATAAGGCATTACTTACAGAGGAGACAAGTCAACAGCAGCTGCATCACTGAAAAGCTCACCACCCTACACGAGGATGATGTCTCTCATGAAAGCTACATCCTGAGAGCTGTCTCTATGACTTCAAGGCACTCAGCAGATCAGAATATCTTCTCCAGTGATTGTTGACCACTTCTATAACCTTGGGGAGGAGGCCCATGAATCCTGTGATTTTCAACTTTCCTAGATGTGTGAAGTTTTTTTACTTCCTGAATCCTCTAGACTCACCCACTCCTTCCTGGAGACCATGTTTCAACTTAGAATCTTTCAGGCCTTAGGGAGTCTCACATCAAGACGGAGTGTTTCATTGAGGAGGAAATTGCTATGCATCACTTCTTCCCTTCCTCCAGCTTTCAATCTTCTGCTCGCTCTTCTGTGATGTTCTCTGAACCTTGGAGGAGGTGTTGTGGATGGCCGCCTATCATCTTAACCAGTGTGTGTGCATTACTGGGGATTGAACTCAGCGCCTCTTGCATGAGGGGCGAGCGCTGTACCACTGAGTGACATCACCATCTATCTAGCTGTGCTTCTAAGGGTAGGCCTTGGACCACTATGCCACAGCAACAGTCACTTGTTCTCGGGGCTTTATGATAACCCATCTGCAAAAAGGAGGTTTGCTTCCAGGACTGCAGCTGACAACAACTGACAGTGACCTGTGAACATAAGCACAAATATCTCAAGGGCATTTTGATAGAGATATAACATCCATTTAACAAAACAATATCAGTGGCCTTATATATATATATATATATATATATATATATATATATATATATATATATATATATATTCCCATTGAGGCTTACACCCTCTCAAGACACAAGTTTTGTCCTAGATTACAGTACCAGACACGAATTTCCTCCTATGGAGAAAGCTTTCATTTCATCCAGAAAGCTATTGGTTGTACCCACAGTAGTCAGGCCACTGTTGCACCAGCAGACATCTACTGTGTGGAATCTTGGCACTGCAGCATTAGGGAACCATTGCTGTAGGACTGTTGTTGACAATCACAGCATTCGGTAACATCAACAGTGGGTTCTTACCAACTAGTTCTGGCATGCCACTAACAAGAGTGGTAATGGCCTTTATGGTTCGTGAGGCCTTGGGGCCTCCCTGGTCTATAACTCATAGGAAGTTAGCATACACACCCTGACACTCTGACTTTCTTTCCTCAACCCTATAGCTTCTAGGAGTGCCCTTTTCCAACTATCCAGGGTGCCTCCTGCACTTAAATTCTGTTTTGTTTGTTTGTTTATGGTTTATTGTTCTTGTTTGTTTAAGGTTTTGTTGTTTGTTTGTTTGTTTGTTGAGACTGGGTCTCAGCATGTGACTCTGACCGAACTGGCACTTACCATGTAGACTGAGCTGGCCTCCAACTTACAGAGAGATTCTTCTGCCTCTGTCTCCTGAGTGCTGGGATTAAGGGTGTGCACCACCTCAACAGGATCTATACTTAAACTTAAACTCTCCATTGTTTTAATAATCCTTTTCTGTTCTCTTATTTAACCCAGTCCCAGTAGAGTGGTAAGGTAGACGAAAGTACCACGATTCTGTATATCAGTGTTCTAAATGGCTTCCCCTGTCACTGTCAGTTTTTTGTGGGTGCCCACAAAGTATGTGTGTGTGTGTGTGTGTGTGTGTGTGTGTGTGTGTGTGTGTGTGTGTGTGTGTATATATGTATATGTATGTATATATGCTGAACTAAGTGAAAGTTCTGAGAGTGGCTTCGCCTGTTGCTGGCTTGCATGGAAATGCTTGCAAGAGCTCTGTGGCCATGCCTACACTAATGAGGGAATATTTGAATCTCTCATAGCTCTTTGTAGTCTAGTTGCAAGTCTCTTGTGGAGCTAGTCAACTGATGTGTATCCAGTTATGGCATCCATCTATGGAGGCTGCAATCAGAAACAGGCCTTGCATGACTGGGCGGAATCTAAAAGACTAGAGGATTTTACCAGAGTGCCAGTGACTTTAGCTATCCCTAGACTTTATTTGAACCTAGAGAGCAGCCTTTGGTGGCAACTAAGAGCAGGACTCTGTGGGCTGCGGGCTGCAGAACGGAAAACTACCAGGGGTCCTGATTCCTGTCTAGCTCATATGTTTTCCCTCCACATCTGTTGCCCCCACAGTGGCTAATCCATGCCTGCCAGCTCTTTTTTTCCAGTTGGGCCATTCATAAAAAGAGCCTTTGAATATGGCCTGTCAGTACTGACCATCAGAGGCCAAGTCTAGGCTCACTAGCTACTTTTTACAACTATATGGTGTCTATTTTCATTTATATTTCTATATCTACCCATTTTGTTTCATGTTTGCATTCATACCATCTGTGTTCCAGACATCTACAGGGATGTATGCTGTCCTTTCTAACACTTCATCTGACTTATCTATTGACTCAAGTATTTGAGGATGCTCAATGTCTTAAAAGGTCACAGAACCAAGACAACCTATGTGGCATTAATTACATAGTTTGCAAATGCCATGTCCTATTGCTATAAATATTCATGCCACCTTTGTAGAATTTCGTTCTGTGTCTCCCCAGAAAGAGGCTTCACCAAAAAGAAAAGAAACCTTAATCGGATAAGCTGTTTGTACCTTTACTGGGGTTGGGTCAGAGGTCCTATCTGATAATGTGTCCTATCTGTGACACATTATCTACAGCCAGCAATTGTTCTTCAAGCACTGTATACTGAGATGCGCCCCTATCTATGACTGAGACCAAAACTATTTGTTGAGGTTGCTATTTCCTCAGCTATATGATCATACAGGGAGCAGGCAACTTGAGCAAGACAGGGTGTGAAATTCCACCCATATCCCAGGACCTCCAAGAATACCTGTTGGCCTTTTATATTTACCATCATGGAATTTTTTTTGGAATAATATTGTCAGATACCATATCCGTGTTGCTGAACTATAACACACCCAAGAATTGAACAGCCGTGCCTGGCCTTTGCAGCTTTGTGCAGCTTGATCTCCCCTCTTGCTTCCTTTAGGCACATCTCTATGTCTTGTAGCTTTTCTTAATCTGTAAAACACTTGGAAGTTAGCATCATGCCAACTCTAGAATGAGACCTTTTTACAGAGGATATGCTGGATGATAAAGCAAGGTCCTGAGCATCCTATGACAGATAGAGGAACTATGGGGGAATATTCTGAAGTTCTACTGTTGATAGTTACAAGTAAATTAATATTGATCTTGGAATCCAGCAGCTATGAACATATAAAAGAAATAAAAAATAGTAGTGAAGTCTAATACAGTTCCAAAAGACCCAATCGTTTATCTGGATCCTTCATTCTTGCATAGCCCTGTGGGCCACATGTATTTCCCCACACCCATTATTTTGGTAGGCTAGCTTAAGCTGTTCGGCTTAATCCAGCTCCAACTGGGGAAGTGCTATGCCCCCTTGCCTGATTGTGCTCCTGTGTCTGAGACACCTTGTCTGAAATGTAGCCATGGCCATTCCTATTGTTGCTCCCTCAGGGACACCTGACTGTGGTGAGCGCACCAAGGTAGGCAAAGAATTTCCACACCCAGCTTACTTTCTACAGGGTATTATCTGAAGGGTTCTATTCCCACATCCACTCACCATCGCCGCTGTCCCTGGTACTTCTGCGGGCTTGCCATGAATTAAGGTACACTCAGCTCTAGAATCCACTGACCTCTCCTACTTCGTAAAACTCATGTTCCACCTTTGGAGTCAGCAAAAACAATGAAGCCTCATGTCAGTCCAAAGATCTCTTCCTTTCCAACTGTGAAGGCGGTTCTATTTGGCCTGGTGAACTGAGTACCAAACACAGCACCTGATCATGAGTTCCTTTCCTCCAGCCCACCTCCTTTTCCTCCTTCACTCCCCAACCCTCCCCACGAGTTCCCGTTTTTTTGTTTTGTTTTGTTTTTTGTTTGTTTGCTTATTTGTTTGTTTGGTACAAGGAAGGGCTCTTTAGCACAGATCCCATTTGATTTCTCTTTCCCTTCTACCCTGCCAACTTTAAGATTTGAAAGCCAATAACTTTCACCTCAATTTCTCTTTTATCCCATTTCCTTTCCAAATCAGAAGCTAATGCAGAAAATGCTAAGGGCGTCCCCTTTTCCTTTCCTAAACCCTCTTTAACATGAACAAATTCCCTCTGGGCTGCCCTGTTGGTCTCAGAGACACTTCTAAGTGCACATAGCACGATCTAGGCAACCCCCTCAATGCCTTGCAACACCTTTGTTTCTTGTATATTGTCCTCAGGGACTATAATATTTGCTCTTTACCTTCAGCTGTTTTCAGGGCATCTCTGTGGTCATATGGTAGACTCCGCTAATAATGCATGGCTTCAAGAAGACATAGTATTGCATGTCACAAAAAGTAAAGAGCCCCACCAGAATTGTCTCTGACTCCGTGCCCTAGCTTTACTTCTGGGTAAAGGACTCAGACTTAATTGCATGTCTTCTCACCCCAAACAAGGCCCATGAAACTACCACCATAGGAAGAAGGAATATCATTCCATATCACATGTGGAAAGATACAATATTTGGGTTTCCACTGTGAATGCTTCGCCCTCACATGTCTCAGTTCCATGTCTCGGTGCTCACTGCAACACACATCTTTGGCTCTGTTGGTCCCTGTTCGATCACCAAGTGTGTTGTATGGAAGTTCCCTGGGGAGACATGACACAAACTTCTATTCATCCCAGATAGGGAACAAATGGCAGATCGGAGTAGTAATTACAGCAAAGTCCAAATCAATGAACCAGCAAGTTTATTTGTGTTACTGACAGTAGTATGGGTAAAGAGTTATTTACAGGAGCAGAGGCAACTCAAGGCCTCAGCATCAGCAGCACTGACTTGAGAAAGCTGCGTTCCCTAGAGTGCCCTACATGACTTGCGGGCAGCTGACAGGTCAGATCTCTACTCCAGCAACTGTTTACTACTTCTATAACCTTATGGAGGAACCCCAAGTACTTGCAGTTTATTTTGGGGATATGTGGATTGTTTACTTTCTCATGAGCCTCCCTCTGCTTCCCAGAAGAAATGTTTCCACTTAGAGCACCCTAAGCCTTAAAGGGCCTTTCTTCAGGATGGAATGTTTCAACTCCAAGGTAATTGCTACAAAATAGTATCTAGGCTATTAAGTTTCAAAATCATGGAAACAAGAGAAATGAAAGCTAGTATCCTAGAAGATTCCATTTGAGATTGTGTGGGAAGACCAGGGATTGTCCCTGCTCTGAAAGAAACATCTATCTCCACCTATTAGTAAATGACACTAACACAGATCAGTCATATAAGCCAATCACTTAATTATTGAAAGTTAATGAAATTTCATTAGATTATTATATTAATAATCACTATCCAGAGAAAATGTCTCTAATATATAGAAATCAAAATAATACACAAACAATTGCCTAGTGAGCACAGTATTAACCAATTTTTTTTTTTTTTTTGGTTTTTCAAGACAGGGTTTCTCTGTTGTAAATCTAGCTGTCCTAGAACTCACTCAGTAGACCAGGCTGGCCTTGAACTCACAGAGATCCACCCAGCTCAGCCTCCCAAGTGCTGAGATTAAAGGCATGTGCCACCACCACCCAGCAGTATTAACAAAAATTTAAATAGTCTATAGCTCTGAGTAGGCTGTATTAAATAATGAAGAACCAATGCATCCCTTGTAGAATATGCCTCCATAATGACTTAGTTTCCCTAAATACGTTTTCACTATTACACACTTCAAGCTATCACAGCCAAACCTAGCTCCTGCCTCCTTCACCATATGTAGTAGTACACCTAAAAGGGGGAGGGGCTCACCAAGGAAGACAAGGAAGTATTCATTCATAGAAACCCTGCCAGACCTTAGCAGATGGGACCACCATTGTGGCCAGTGCCATACTCACAGTGGAAGCCCAAACATCTTAGCTCAGGTGTTTTATTAATTCAAAATGCTTCAGGTGCAGATCATAAGCAATCAAACATCTGCCACAGAAATCTAACACCTGAAGACAATATAAATTGCCAAGACCTAATCAGTCTCTCACCCACCCGACAGTACACAAAACAACATTTTAAACACAACTAAAAATAAACTTTCCCAACACCACAGGTTTTTGTAAGCACTTTCTCCAGATTGATGTTTGTGTATGCATGGTACAGAGAACTGAATCAGGCTATTATTGTGCAATCTAGGCAAATGCTCTACCAATGAACTACATTCCTAGCCCTATTCCAGACCAACCAAAATACACTCATTTATATTTGTGTTCATGTCACGTACTATTAGGTAGAGATGGAATTGTGGCACAATATACCTTTTGATACTTGGCTTAGATAAGCATGTGTGTGTATACATATACATATGTATATATGCAGAAACAGAAGGAGAGTATAGATTAGTCTTTACCATTTACAATGCTTCAGCTATTTATTAACTGTACTGTGTATTTTAAGTATTTAGATATATTGCTTAAAAAATGATTTGTAGAAAGCTATTGAAACTATTCTAATGACTTCTTACCTTTCTCAGAGTGATTTCATTCTTTCTTTTCAGGTTGTAAAGATGATGATTATTGTCGTAGTGACATTCGCCATCTGCTGGCTACCCTACCACATTTACTTCATTCTCACTGCGATATACCAACAGTTAAATAGGTGGAAATACATCCAGCAGGTCTACCTGGCTAGCTTCTGGCTGGCTATGAGCTCAACCATGTACAACCCCATCATCTACTGCTGTTTGAATAAAAGGTAAAAACGCGATTGCGGGCACGGGTCTCTTACCACCTCCACCTTCCCTGGAAGCACGTGTCATTCGGTTTCTTGGTGATGACTTAAAGTACAGGAAGGAGAGAGAGTGTGAGAACTCAGAGGGAAGATTTTTGTAGGCTTCTCTTACTTTATATAAAGTCCCACCTGAATATTTATACTCAAAGTGTCATGAAAGGTTGTCACTAGGTGGTTTTTTACACGGGCCAACTTCTCCCCCTTAAAACTTTCAGAATGTTATCTACCAGTGTAAAAGAAACCTCACAAGTGAAGGTTCATTTGCATTTCCGAGGACATGAGTGTACACCAAAGAAACGTAAATAGTCTTTCTGTAAGAGGGAGAAACAATGGCATGCATGGTGGACTCAGTTAAGAAAGCCATCTCCTTAATAGCCTTCAAAATGGACATTGCTGTCAGAGCAAGGAGCATTCCTGTCCTTCCCACACAGTCTTGCAGGGCAATGGGGACTGGGGTGTTTTTGAAGATTTTTTTTAATAACATCATTTCATCATTTGTGCCACATGAGTGGCACATGCCTGTTATCTCAGCAGTCTGGAGACTGAGGCAGGAGGATTGTGAATTTGCATTGAGCCATGGCTAGACAGAAAGATCCTGTCTCCCAAAAAAAAAAAAAAAAAAAAAAAAAGTAGGAGCATTTATAACCAAATTTAATACTATAAATAAGGTTAACTGTGGTCTTATATCTAAAAAAATAGATAAAAATTCAAAAACCAAACCCCACCTAGCTGGTGTATTGAGGAGTAAGGTTAAATTTCACGTAGTTGACAGTTCCCTCAAAAAAACCAATGGATTTTATGCACCAATAGAAATGGTTCTTTATAGAAGTAGCTGAACAAGCTACCTTTCCAGCTTGGGAAGACACCATGAGATCTGTGCCTTACGTTGGTTAAATACTCAATTAACTCTTTTTTAAACTAATTGCGTATGTCCAATCTCAATTTAAGCCACTGTATAAGCAATAAATCTGCTTTGAATCAACTTCACTTAAAGGGGTTCGCATGTTTATATATGAATAGATAAAACTGTTAAGATTAACAATTAATTCTAACATTAAAGGAGACTAATTTGTAAATGTGCAATTATTTCCAGAAAAACCTTTTTGAAATACAGTATGCCATTTTTAAATATCTTCCTTTGCCAGCCTCAGGCAATTAGTTATGTAAATATATGAGATCACTGCCAAAAAGCAGTTTGCCACATTGATAACCCCATGCTGTGTCGTTCCAATTTGACGAATTATCTCCCCAATGATGGGAAATTACTCTTTTTGAACAAGAACCCACAAGACAGATTCTGTAGCGTAGACTCAAGCCTGTGTAGAAAGTCAGATTCAAAGCCAGAGTCCGCCTCTGTGCTTTCGGAGGCAACTAAAGGAAATGCCCACTTGAAAACGACTTTTCTCTCCTACTTCTCAGATTCCGAGCAGGCTTCAAGAGAGCGTTCCGCTGGTGCCCTTTCATCCAGGTCTCCAGCTATGACGAACTGGAGCTAAAGACCACCAGGTTTCACCCCACGCGACAGAGCAGCCTGTACACCGTGAGCAGGATGGAGTCGGTGACCGTGCTGTTTGACCCCAACGATGGGGACCGAGCCAAGTCCAGCCGAAAGACGAGGGCGGTGCCCAGAGAGCCCAGTGCCAATGGCTGCTCCCGCAGAGATTCCAAATCTGCCTCCACCACGTCAAGCTTCATCAGCTCACCCTATACCTCTGTGGATGAATATTCCTAAATCCATGTCCTGAGGACAAGGCTGCTGTGAGGCCACTGTGACACCAGCCTAGGTCCCCCATTCTCCCGATCATACCGAGTCCTGTTCTAGATACTTTGGGGAAGCAGATGGACAATTCTTAGGCAGGGATGCATAAGCTCAGAAAGGCAGACCATAAAGGTAACAAAAACTCCCAGTGTTATCAGCCCGCACAAAGAAAACCGAGTCTTCAATTTATTCTTAAAAAACTAAATGATCGTATGCAATGAACACAAGGAGTGAATTTTGAAAAGTGACCTAAATGTCCAGTGTCTGACAGTTAACGATTGCAATGCTCCTTTGTGACACAGAAATAGCATAGAGGTTTTCCATGAGGTCAAGGGAGCTTTAAAATACAATGCTGAGCAAAGGGAACCAAGATCTACAGAAAATGTGAGATAGGCGTCACTGTGAAATAGAACTGGCAAATGGCTGCCTTTCCCACAAGACTGATAGAAAGTTAACCTCGAAGAATAGGAAGATATGGACGTCTTTGCTCAAAAAAAATCATTTTGTAGAATGAAAACATTCAGAAATTCCCTCCAAGACATTTAGCAGAAAGGGATATATAGTCAGATCAATGCCCAAACATGCATGTGTTTCTCTTGATTACTTTTCCCAAGAAAATAACTTCCAAAGGGGAAAAAAAAATCATCATTTAACTTTGACTGCTAGGTATTTTAAGTATTAAACTAAGTTGCAGTCAAATTTAGGACCTTAAAGGACAAAGAAAATTCCTATGTTCCTCTTTGTTATAGTCACACATATCACACACATACATTGCTCACACGTTTATTTTTTTTAATTAAGTAAATTGTAAAACACTAAAGATGTCTTCTCAAGCAGAAGGAGAGATTCACATTTGCCTCCGTAACTTGCTACCTGGATCTAGGCAATAGTACCTATAAAGTAAAAAGGCAAACTCCAAAATCTCCTAGTGCAGTCTTCCCAAGCCAGCTGCTTCCCACCACAGTCCAAAGAAAAATAATGTGATTAACATTATTCGTTGGATCATGCCATCTTCCTGTTCCCTCGCTGGGAAAAAAAAAAAAAAAAACAAAGGCCAGGGGAGAATATCACAATATATTTCAAGTGTAAATCGAGTTACAAAAGGACATGTCGAAAAATATTTTAATATATGTATTGGTAAATCAGAGAAGACAGAGTCCCTTAAGTCTCCCGTCAGAAAAGGAGGCTGCATAATAAACTGGAGACATAAGCTAATTACAAATGAGCAAGAGAACAGCACACCTGCTTCAAGGCACATAACTCTTGATTTTCTGTGCTTAGATAATAGAACGTCCCTCCAGAGAGAAATGAGGTAGTGATATAAAGAAGGATCCATTTTAACACAGGAATTTACACACACACACACACACACACACACACACACATGTGTACCTTCCTACAGCCTGTCTGGCTTGTCTAATGTATATTCATATTTTTTGGCAGTCTCCTTTTACTTTTATAACTTTTTTCCTTATGAATTTATAGTTTGAATATATTGTGATATTCCCTCTTTTCCCACTTAGGGGATCTGTCATAGGTAGGCACATTTCTGAGGCCCAGAACACAATAGAGAACACTCGAGAGTGGAGAATGTGTCTTCCAGACTCTATTCCTTACAACTCACCTTTCCCTAAATTACTATGATTGTCGGTTCTGTTCACAAAATCAAAAGCCTTCTGGGAACGAGGTATGTCCTACAAACTTGTCTTTGAGAGCGTTCGAGAGGGATTTTTTTTAACTGTCTACAATTATTGTCTCTAACCCCTTTTTATTGTTATGCTCTACCAATGTAAGAACCGAATGTATTTTTGAAGAGCAGGTCAGAAACAATTAACTGATGGTAAATCATGGTGGATTATCATGACATTAGTCTCTGGTCCTCCTTTCTTCTTTGAAGCCCAAATCATAAATACCCAACTGTAACACAATTTCAAGTCTCTAAATTACCAAGTCATATACTTGAGTTTACTTTAATAGCACCAATAAACAAGCAGACAAGCAGATGCATATATGAGTGTGAAGACACATACTATCAAAAATGAATGTAACTACTTCAAGGATTAAATTCAAAATTAAAACTGAAAAATACAGGATTGTCACACACAAAAAATATTCAGCGAAGTCTATGAAGCTTTGTGTGCATGTTTCAGCCTAGCGTATGTATCTCATTGTCTGCATATAGTGTTTTAAAATGTTTATTCTCAAAACATGTAAGTGCTTATCAAATGTAAAAGTGTCGTGAGAAAACTGTGATATGTGTCATCTTCTTCTTAAATTTATGAATATATAGGGCTGCTGTACTTATGTCCAAGGTACACGTGAACCTATTCAGCCTGAGATGCGAACGTGAAGTTTGGCCTTCAAATTCAATGTAGTTGGCCACCCCCAAAACACACTTGAAAAGCATAACTCTTGGCTTCCATACACATTAGGGAAGTTCAGTAGAATTTTCTAAGACCTCTCCTAGTTGATAACTGCCATACTCGGCTATTTTCACTTTCATTTGGGGTCTTTTTTTGCAGATCAGCGGTGGCTTCATTTACCAAGCATCCTTCCTTCTGCTGGGACTGGTGCCCCTGGGGTCCACACACTAGCTTTTTAGGGCCTTTTAAGACAAACTGACATCATTCGCTCAAAGCTCACGGCAAAACCAAGACCTAGCAGGCAGACATTTTTAAGCTCAGAAGTTTAAACAATAAGAGGAAATTGAATAAATGGATATGAAAAGATAAGCTCTTTTCGTTGAATTTCAACACAGACCTGCAGAATAAAGCACACGGAGGTTGACTTCAATGGTGCTGACTTTAAAGAAGGCTTTGTTTGCATATTTGACAGAGTTTACATGACTTTGCCTCCAAAATCCAATCTACCCTCTAATGTTAAAGTTCAGACCTGAATCTTTTCACTGTTTACAGACAAACACTAACTCAGAATCCTAGACAGAAGGTCAAAATACCCTAGGCTTTTATATTTTAAATATCAGAAGAAAAAAAACTTAGTTTCAAAGAAATATAAAAAAAGCAAAATAATTGACTAGTGTTTTCTGTTTCTCTTTTGTAAAAGAAAAGAAAAGGTATATTAAAAATAAGCATCTTGCTTTGTTATTTTACATTTGTAAAAAGTAACAAACCTCCTTATCATAGAATTCATTCTAACGTTTTTTTTAGTGCTTCAGTAAACTTCTGTATTATTCCACCGCCCAATGTTAGGGTGATGATATTTCTAACTCAGCTGCCAATTCACATTTTCTTTGCTGTCTGGAAGTCTCTTAGAAACAGGCATCTGACCAACTTCAAAGCCCTTCCATCCTTATATAGTATACCAGATGCCAGAAGGCTTGATATTAAACCTAAGAAACACAAAATAAATGAGAAGACAGAGCTGGCCAGCTCAGAATCTGGACTGGATTTTTGTTGCTGTATAATCCCCTCACGAAAAAAAAAAAAAAAAAAAACTTCTCATTGGTTTCTGGTCAATTATTCCATCAAGTAAGGTGGCAACAATTTAACAGCTAATGGGAACAATAAGCTTCCTTTGTCTTTGACCATGT
Source organism: Cricetomys ansorgei (assembly GCA_026225945.1). Classification (NCBI taxonomy): domain Eukaryota; kingdom Metazoa; phylum Chordata; class Mammalia; order Rodentia; family Nesomyidae; genus Cricetomys; species Cricetomys ansorgei. Next base: position 570,985 of record JAMJFZ010001038.1, on the reverse strand, counting down.
GCCTAAAGTTAAGGAAATCGAACATAGCTCTGACCATGCAGAATAATAAGATTGGAGTAATTTCCCTTCAGGCCAAACAAGAATTGAGAGATATCCATTAGGGCTATACAAGGTCATTAATTGTCTGGTTTAATACCTATTTGTAAAGTATCTGTGTTTATAAAAAGTTCGTATACATACAACTTGTAACTAGTAAATATTTTCAAGTCCTGACAATTATATTGAGTTATACAGAACAGAGGAAGTCCTGGTCACTAACACATGAGGAGCAACTACCAGCTGATACCACCACTTCTCTTTTTTTACCACCATCCAACACTAACTCTCCAGCAGCACTAACTCTGCGGTCCCCTTTGACAATCAGCTTACCAATCATATCACAGTCATATACATATATCACATACCATACACATATACTATACCATACATATACATACAGAGGTAGACACCTGAGTTTCTTCTCAGAGCCCAGAACCTGTGAGTTCTTAGCAGCAACCTCTCTTGTTCCCCTTTATCATCCCAGGAAAACAATGTAAACTGCCTTTGTAGGCTTGGCTTTCTGGATTAGCTAAACACTTTTCCTTATTCTTTCAGATCTATAACATCTGTTGACCCAAATGTGCTTTGTCATTTCCTGACTGAACCTCCTGACTGATATAGCATTCAATACAAAATACCACTAGAGTAATCTCTGGTTCTAACAGAACAAAAACATAAATTATATAAAAATATTACGGGTATATTCTTTTATTGTATCTTACTATTTTATGCTACCTAAAGGACTGACATAAAGGTGTTCTTCTCTGTTTTAACTAGTACAGAATTCACTCACATACAAAACAAAAATATTTGATAGGTATTGATCCACAATATTTTAATGTGTATGAGCAGCCCAGAGCTGCCTCCAGCAGAAGTTTATGGTTCAGAAGAAATACAACAGTAGGGAGTGGCAAGAGAGTTCATCATGTAAAGGCAATTGTTATGCAAGCCTGCTGATCTTGGTTCAATTCCTGGAACCCACATAAAAGTAGGAAAGAAACAACTTCATAACATTGTTCTATGGCCTCTACACATGCACTACAGCACACACAAGCTCCCTCAGGCACATTTTAGATTTACACACACACACAATGATTAAGGTAATAATTATAATAATATGTACTTTTAATGAAGAAAAAACATCAAATGCACCAAAGCTTGGGAGAAAAACATGATAGAGTGCCCTTGGGAAATTAAGGCATTTCAGAGCATCTGCGTATACTGGGTGTTTAGAAGAGCCAAGTACATATCCTAAGTAAGATAAGTCTTCATCTATTTAGGGAACTGTAGCAAAATACTACCATTGAGTAGCTTACAGACAGCAGAGATATATTTCTCCTGGTTCTAGAGTTTTTAAGTTTATGTGATGTTGTCAACATATCTGATTTCACATGCAGCCTGTTTTTGTTTAATACTTGTTGATCTTTTCACTATCTGTCCAAATGGTGAGAGAAGTAAAGAGTTTTAACTTATAAATTTTATACAGACACAAATATTCAGTTTAAAATGATGCATGACCATATGAAATTTCACAGGACACTAAGCATACATGTCTTCTTTATTACAAGGATCAGTGGATACTTGGTTGTGTCGGACAGGTCCCAGCACAGATCTATTCTGTAAAAACTGTTTTAAAAAATGGTGTGCCTTTATTTAGCATCTAGTAGTGAGAGAAATTATCGCCAAACACTAAATGAACACAATCTACATGTAAATGGATTGAGCTTTCCAAACAAATGGCAGATATGGGTGTGACGGATAGAAATGGTGACCTAACTAGACATTGTCTAAAAGAGACTCACCGAAACTCCAAAATCATGAGTGGGATGGATAAGTACATTTCATGTAAGAAGAGACTAAGAAAGAAATGAGATATCTGTACAAATAATAAACAGAACAGTTTTTATTATATTTATTTATTAAATAACATTTATTACAAGGTACAAGAAGAATGCTGCATCATAAAAATATAATTGTAAATGCATAAGTACTTGTCAACAAAGCTCAAAATATATGATGCAAAATTAACAAAACAAGATGCATAAAAGGGTTCACAGTGCTAGTTGGAAACCTCAGTATCTTTTACATTTTATAATGAAGAGTATAGATGGATATCCCGTAACAAAAGAGAAAAGATGAATGTCATAAACAAACTAGATCTATCATACAGCTATAGACTCCTGTTCTCAACAATAGCAGAATGTGTATTTTAGACAGACATAAAATAGTCCCCAAGACATGCCATACTTCCTTTAATTAAATACGTCTCAAAATTTTAGAAAAATATGACTTCATACCAAATATCTTCTCCAACCAAAATAAAGAAGAAATAAGTTATCAAGGAGAACTGAAAGAATCAAACATTTAACTGTAGAGCTTACATGCTATATTATTAAACAGTTGTGATGGCTAATTGTTTGTGTCAGTTTAACTGGATTACCAGGTGCCTATATATTTAGCTAAACATTGTTTATTAGCATAAGTGGAAATGTTCCAGAGAATATGTTTGAAACTGTGGATTCTGTTTGATTGTCTCATGAAACTAGACCACTGTGTCTTCTACCCTGACTTACCAGGTACTTTGATATTTACACCTTTGCTCCCACAATTTCTCAGACATCAGACTAAGACTGAACCTGGCTTTCACGAATCATCATCTTACAGACAGTAAAGAATGTGATGTCTCATCCTCTATAGTAATTTGAATCACGAAAAAATAAAAATCAAATCCATAATGAAAGAGAACTTCATATCAACTAAGGTGGCTACAGTCAAAAAGTTAAATAATAGCATGTTTTGGTAAGAATATAGACAAACTGGAATTATTGATATGAGTCAATTGAAATTACATTGAGTACAAGATGGTAAAGCCACTCTAACAAAAATTTTGCCGTTGCCTAATAGGCTAAACCTAGTTACTTCGGGACCTTAGACATACTTACAGTTAAAAAATAAATGAAGCTTAAGAGAACTGGAAATGTGAACAAAATCTGTACATGGCTGTCCATTACATCAGTCACAATATCCAAACTGTCTATTGAAACCCAAACGTCAACCAACCAAGTGAAGAATGACAGGCAAAGCATCGTGTTTAGGTAAAATCAAGTAGTCTTTGGCAAATGATTTAGAAAGTTAAACACTGATCTGTGCCAAAATATAGATGAGTCTCAAAACCACTGCACTAGATGAAAGAAATGAGCCACAAAAGACAACCCACCAATGTACACAAAAAGCAGAGCTACAAGAAACTGTAGATTGGTGGTTCTGGAAAGAGATGGAAGAGGAGCGGGGACTGCTGAAATGTACGGAATTACAGAATTTCTTTGAGGGCTGGTAAGAACATTCTGAAATTAGGTTACTGTGTTGGATGCCTAATTCCACAAACATGCTTACAACTACTGGTTTCTATCACTTAAACATGTGAGAATATATCAATAAACTTTTTTAAAAAAAGAAAAAGAAAAAGAAAAAGAAAAAGAAAAAGAAAAAGAAAAAGAAAAAGAAAAAGAAAAAGGAAGCCCCGCAGCAGTGGTGCACATCTTTAATCTCAACACTCGGGAGGCAGAGGCAGGAGGATCTCTGTGAGATCAAGGCCAGCCTGGTCTAAAGAGAGAGTTCCAGGACAGCCAGAGTTACAACAGAGAAACCCTGTCTCAAAAAAAAGAAAGAAAAGAAAGAAAGAAGGGAAGGGAGGGAGGGAAGGAAGGAAGGAAGGAAGGAAGGAAGGAAGGAAGGAAGGAAGGAAGGAAGGAAGGAAGGAAGGAAGGAAGGAAGGAAAGGAGGAAAGAAGGATTTCTTGGAACAATGGCTAACAAAAATATAGACAACCTGTATCATTAAAGAAATCCTATGAAAAATATTTTCAACTCCTCAAGCAAGACAGTTAGTTAAAGAGACTGTAACAAAAAACTTAGCAAAAAGGTAGAAGGATAAATTCCCCTCTTCACAAATAAAACAGATAGGTAAAGCAAACCAGTGCATCCCTTATTATGAGCATAGCCCAAGAATTAGACATACAAATTTCCTTCAGAAAATGCTAGTCCATCAATAGAATCTATCCAGTATCCAGAAACACATTAACATTTCATCACAGATTAAAAATAATCCACTGGGAACTGGAGAGATGGACCAAATCATTTGATGTTCTTGCAGAGGACCTGATTTTGCTTCTCAACACTGATGTTGGGCAGCTCATACCCACTTGTGGTTCCAGCTACAAGGGAACCCATGCCTTCTTCTGGCACCCACACTATGCGTACATAAACACACCAATAAACAAACTGAAACAAATAAATAAAAATTAATAAATAATACTAATAATACGCTAACTCGATGTCTTTATTTGTAAGTAGTAGATACCAACTCCAGTAATCATAGCCTAGTGGAATTTTATAAAACATACTAGTAACTCCCATACTCTTTCTAAAGTTGGAACAAGCCAGGGGTTATGATGTCACTGGCCATACCCAAGTCACATCCCAGGATGTTTCTGTGACTTCACTGCCACCAGAAATATGAGGCAAAATTACCATTGTTGACAAACTTTTACCTCCCAAATCAGACACCCAGGGTTGCTACTAGAACTGCCTTTGCTTCTGTATCTGGAAACTGGGCTTGGTCTCCTGTTACACCGGCACTATTGAAACCCGCTGGCCTGTGTTTTTGTTGTTTTGCTTCACAAACTTTAAAAGCCCACGCCTACTGCATCCATCTGGTGCCGCCTAAGCTAATGTATTTGTTCCTTTCTCAGGAGTTTCTACTTATAAAATGGGAGGCAGAATCTGCCTGAAGCAGTGGAAAAATCCCAAAATACAGAAAGTCAGGTATTCAACACGAATAGCTAGTCTATAATAAATTCTTAGACAAAAACAAATTACACTTGAATTAAGTGGGTGTCTTCAATTAGTAGAAGTATCACTTTTCTAATTTTTTATTCATCCATGTTAAATCACAGTTTTCTTTATACTCTATGTGTTTTCCTTTTATTATTACACAAGTAACAAAAATATTAAACAGTGTTCTGAAGCAGGTATATTCTGTTTCAACTGAATTCATGGAAAATATCTGCAGTTTTACAAGGTTACTGTTACCCTGACTTGCAAAAGTGAAAAACAATTGTTACAGGTTTTAAAGGTTAAAATTGCCTGTTGATAGGCAGCCGATATCACAATTAGGGGTAATTAGCATAATTACTTCTGGATACAATGTCACTTTCACAAAGGCACTGTATAAATTAAAAGGTAACTACTGTGGTCCTGACATGCTCTACAGGCAACAAGGAACAACCCAGTCTTCCGCAAAAAGCCTGACATTCCTAGATCTGAGGTTTTAGGACATGGTGCAGGCCTCCTTTGACTATGCAGCTTATTGTAACGCAGTGTTCTCACTTTATAGCAAGATGATCGCAGTGAATCCTAAATGTATTGGGAAAGCCACAAAAAATGATCCTCGTCTATGAATTAAAAGTCATTGAAATATTATTCTACTTACTGAAACACCGATCGTCCCATAAATAATTTGACTATTCTACAGAGTATACATATATCAAAGATCACATTGTAACCCATAAACAACTACTAGTTTTCAAATAAAAATAACTTTTTTAAAATTCTGCTTCTTACAAAAGTGTCAATCAAATTAAGTTCCTTTTCATTCACTATCCAAATAACCTGAGAGCAAATTGTTACAGGGCTATCCTAAGATCCTGAGAAGACAAATGAATTCAACTCTGGAGGTTGTATAGGTACACCAGGCTAAGTAAGCATACCACTACAAGTTTCAACTCTACTCTTCTCAAAAAAAAGTAGATTCAAACGATAGTGTTTTTGCCTGGGAGAACATCATGAATACTTTACATGTGAATGTGCTGGGTAGAGATGGTCTGTAAGGTGCATAACTGAATAACTTGATTTCAGAAAATGTATTAGTAGCAACAAATTCTGAGAATGCAATAATCCACTAAGAATCTTAAATAGAAGAGAAACCAAATAGAAAATCCCAGTGGTTGTGGGGATTCTGTATCTATGAAGAATAAAATAGAAAAACAAAAAGAATTACTATGAAAAACTGTATTACGTCAAATTGGAACAGAGAAAAAGTATCTGATAAAAATCCAATACCCTTTAATGGTACAAACCAGAAAAACCTGAATATTGAAGGATCATGCCCCAACATAATAAAGGCTCATATCATAAACCCGCAACCAACATCATACTGAATAAAGAAAAACTGAAATATTTCTTTTAAGACCAGGAACAAGTCAAAACTTTCTACTATCAGCACTCTTACTCAACATAGTACCACAAGTTTTAAATTAGATGAGAAGCAATAAGAAGCATATATAGTGTCTGGTATAAAGAGAGGTTTCCTTGATGAGAGGTGAAGGCTACTCTCTTCTGTAGGTACAAGGACAAATGTTTAGATTATTGTCAAGGATTATGCTGGTTTAATAAGGTAGTGGATGTAGGTTCTCCTCCAATATCCATGACTCCAGTAGCACTGAGGCGTTAGCTAGGTTTCCAGTGCATGGTTTTTCTCTTGTTGAGCAGTCAGAGACTACTACAGAAAACCACAACCAATAAAAAGTCAGCGTTGTGGAGACTGCTCCCAATGGATTCAACTACAAAATACTCCTCCACTTAAGACTCAGGGAACATTGGGGAAGGTGGGGAGAGGTGGAAGAGCTTAAGAGCCAGAGATCAGGGATTTTGCTGTGAGATTGTGTCTCCTAGTAATGTCAGAAGCTACACCCAAAAAGTCTCACCAACATGGTTGCCTAAACATAAACTGAACAAGGATGAACAAAGACACCAAGGAACACTCCAAAATGAACAGGAAAAGCCCACAAGGCCTCAACCCCACACAGAGAATTACAGGCAACAGAGGAAAGCTGAGTCAGGAGAAGTGGTCTTTCCTAGGGAAGAGCCCAGCAATTGGTTGTCCAGTGCCAAATGATCAGCCCTGAACACATACATACAAGTAACATTATATGGACTCAGCAGGCTGTATTTAGGAATATATGTAAATATAAATGCATCTATGTATGCAAAAACAATTAGTGGAAAAAATAGGCCATGAATTCAAAGCAAGGGATAAATCGGGGGAGACTTGGAGGATGGAAAGAAATGGAGAAGTGTTGTAATTATATTATAATCTCAAAAATAAAATAAAATAATTTTAAGGAAAAGAAAACCAATAAATGCTGGTCAGAATGTGAAGAGAAACATACTCATGTACTGCTGGAGGGAAATGAGTAAGGCCATTAAGCAGAACAGCATGGAGTCGTCCCCCCTCACCCCCGGCAAAAAAAAAAACCAAAACAATAAATAGATCTACCACATGTAGTCAGCCCTTTGATTTCTGGAAATATAGCCAAAGAAAATGAAACCAGCATACCAAAGAGGCAGCTGAACACGCATCTTCAGTGACACACAGTTCACAACAGGTAAGATACAGAATCCACCTAAGTAACCATCAATGAGAAAACATACACACGCGTGCGCACACACACACACACTCACAGTGGAGTATCATTCTGCACACAGAGAAAAGTAAATTTCCATTATTTGAAAATGAAAAGGTGAACCCAGAGTATACCTAGTTATGTGAAATAAACCAAACACTGACAGACGAGTACTGCATATTCTCTTTCATGTGTGGAAGTTAAAAAATGCTGATCTGGAAGCAGAATGTTGATTACTGCTGACTAGGAAAAATATTTGGAGAGAGGGGTGGCTAGATTTTGTTAGTGGCCGTTGTATGCCTGTGTGGAAATATCACACAGAGCTGCATTAATAGCAAGGTACCTTTGGTTCCTCACTTGTTGCACTGACAAGAATTAAATGCATGCTGTCGTACATCTGCAGGGGATTTGGAGTAATATAGAGGGTCACTAAGCAGACAGTTCTCAGCAGTGGCTTTGCACTGAAGGAGCACAATGTAACTCTTGAGTGTAAATCCTTCCTTATGGTATAGATTCTCCTTTGGCTACCAAATGTAAGAGTACTTCTTGTGCTCAACACAGAACTTATTCCAACATACCTCACTTTTGACATCGCCAAAGAGCATTCCCCTACTTCACTCAACTGGAAAATTGGACTATACAAAACATTTTCTTAGTATCTGAAATGTCCATAATCTTCTACTCAGTCACATTTCTATGCAAGCAACAGTATTCCATAATAATGTAGATTTAAGTGTCTCCTAAAAATTTGTGTTCAGGTTTTGTAAGAATGTACATAAGAAAGGTTTTATAGGGAGTGTTGTGCTTTGCCCTTGGACTATGAGGCGTCTTAGGGCATGCAACCCAAAACTCATGTAAAATAAAAATCAAGTAACTGCTTTAACAGTCCTTCTGATCCTGACTACGGTGTCTAAAGTGCACATGTTCTCAGGCTGAAAAACCCACCATCCTGTCTTACGTTCAAAGAGACAACTACTTCCTCTCTGTGTACTAACATTCCTGAGGTTCCATCTCTCTATTCCTATCAGGAGTCAAGAACAACTCCCCATAAATAAAACAGCCATTTCTCTTTCACACCTGTCGGAGTCCATGGGGATCCTGTTGTGTGGAATGCAGTCCACCTACTTCATGATAACTGACTGGGACTAGTAAGGGCGACCCTCAATGGATGCAGGTGTTAAACACTGAAAATTGCTAAGCACAGTTCAATAGTACTGCTAACACTCTGCAGTGCTCACATGAAACTCTACTGCTAAGGACAGGCTGAAGACCACTTAATATTTCAGTTGTGACACTCCTCCAGGAAACAACAGGATATAAATCTCCATGATGGGCATTACTACAGCACCAAGGACATAAAAGTTCTTTTTTGACATAGTCCTGGTGATTGCTCAATGTGTGTTATAAAATTGCCAACAGAAAATACATATAAGAGAAATATGAACTCCAATTAAGTAAGATTTTGAAGTTAACATATCTATTTCAGAGAGTATTATGTATTATCATTACCAATCACCTTTGTTTACTTTTCTGCTCAAATAAGCACTGATATTTTGAATGCTACACATTGCTTATGAATTTTAACACAGCCTTTCAACTTATAAACAAAGAAACTTTAAACATCTTGCTCAAATTACAGTTTGATACTGATGAAAACTGAGTCCAGAATTTGACTACTTAGAGCTTTGACAACTGCATGCAATTCAGCCATATAAACCTGAAGTAAATGATGTATTTGTCTGTCTCTGAGTCAAATAATCCAAGGAAACTATAATCTGGCTATCCTAATGTTCAATGTGCAGGTGGTTTTTGTCTCATGCAGTAGTTTTAAAGCAGATGAATTACTAACTCTGAACATTCCCCCGTATGCAGCATGTTCAGAGAAGAGTCTGACTAGCTGAGATCTAGATATCTTAAATTAACCCCAGTTTTGCTTCTTATTCTCAGCCTTGGAGTATCCCAGGGTAATTATAAATCAGAAAATTTAAATGATTTTGCAACATTCACAGGAGAAAATAGCAGAATGTCAGCTATTACCTCTTCTTCCATTATGGAAAAAATATTACTCAGAACATCTGATGAGTATTGTAATAAGAACAAGGGTCCCCATATTATCATTTTCTTTTATTAATTTCTTATTGCTCCTTGGACAGCAATTTTTATCTGTGACAAAGACACTGATGATTAAAGCATCATCAGCTCCTGTTGAATCTGTCTTGCTGAATCATCAAAAGGCAAGTTATATCAGTCACAATGGTGAACAACTGACTTCAGTAAAATATAATAAGCCATTAGGATTCAATTGGAAATGTGTCATGGGAGCAACCTGGGGGAAATAACTCTGTTTATCTGGAAGAAACAACAGGAAGAAGATGAAGATATCATCTTCTCCTAAGAGAACTGAATCGTACAGGATGATCAGAAATGCTCTAAGAAAAGAAAAGTCCAAGCATAGAGAACAGTGTGCGCAAAGACAAGTAGTCAAAATGCCGACAATTTTCCACACTAGTGAACTGCTTTAAATTTAAGGGGAAAGAAAACTAACAGTCATCATTAGGCAGCATTCAAATTACCTTGAGGTTTGACAAGACAACACAATAAATTCCCTCCACCAGATATAGCTCATTATGCTCTACACCATCAAAGTAGAGATAGAAGAAGAAACGCAAACATCCTCTTGTAATTCTCAGGCTTTCCAAGATGCATCACATTCCTGTGAATAGATATTAGCCTTTCTGTGACAGTTCAGATCAAATGCTGGGGGGTGGGGAGGGTTCTGAGTCCTGATTAGCAAATAAAAAGAAGCAGTGAAATTTTACAACCCTGATAACTATTTGATACTTGGTGTACTTGCAAAACTCCTACAGGCTGGAGTCAGGGAGTCTCTAACCCTTTTATCACCCCTCAGGACCCTTTTGCTCCTGTCGGGTTGCCTAACCCACTCTTGATATAGGGACTAGTGACTGGCCTTGTTCCACCTTCCTATGCCATGAGCAGGTAACTCTGGGTGGACTGGTCTTTTCTGGGGAGAAGGAGGAGGGCTGTGGGTGAGTCAGGGAATTAGATCTGAGGGAGAGGAAAAATGAGGGGACCTGGGAGAAGTGGAGGGAGGGGAGGAGGGCGTGGGATGGATTGTATGATTTGTATGAGAGAAGAAAAAAATAATAAAATTTTAAAAAGAAAAGAATTGAAATGAGATTTTAAAAGGTGACCTTGGTGGTATTGTTTTTGAAGTTCAGATTGAACTTAATTACTAGCTGCTTTTACTTCATATTAGATTTACAAAGAAAGTCCTTCACGATGCTTGCAGCAGTGAAATTATTTGTTTATGTTCATCAGGAAGGGATTTAAATACAGACTTGATTGCATCATCACAAAATGTCAAAAACAATAATGGCCTGAAAGGAACTACGCAAGAAGGTTTGATGCAGCTAGCCATGGTCATCATTATCATTTGTGTTCATTCAAATAAAAAATATACACGTGACAAGAACTGACTTGAGATAAAGCTAGTATCATTGTGGATCCCTATCAGAACTCAGACATCCCTGAAGAAACACCAACACATCAAAAGCACAAGAAAAAATAATTTATTCTAATTTAAGGCAGTGATTTCAACAATTTGCCTTAATGAAATGTCTAAAGTGACCACATAAACAAAACACATTTTCAGCCCTTAAGAGTCTGTATAATTCCCTCTTCTCTCTACTTGCTGGGCAAGAGGGCACTTAACATCCAGTCGAATCTCTGCAAAGCAACTCTTTCCGCACCTTGAAGCTTGTGTTGATGCTTTCCAAAGCCAGAGTCCAGAGAAATGTGAAACTGTAGCAAAGACAAAAGTTATATTTAAGTCACCAAATATGCCTTAGCCTTACTCACAGAGTAAGACATATGCTTATATGTCCATTTCTAAATGATAATTTTGTGAACTCAGAATTTGATTCTCATAGACTTTAAAAAATAAAAAATGCCTAACATTGTGTCTCTTACTTTTTGTGACTGTGTGTACTTTACTCTTTCCAAATCATTTTGCAAAAATATTTTGTCTCTTTCCCTCGGCAGCACATAATAGATTACCATTGTCTATACAGCTTTCGCTCCACTATCATAGGTCCTGGATTATGACAAGTACTCAATAATTTGTCTTAAATCCTTATTTCATGTAAGTCGTAATTCTAAACAATTTCCATATTCACTTCCTGAACCCTCACGACTTCGCTGTGAGGGAAGTCTCCGTTATCCTCATTTGAACTCACGCAGTGTCTGGGAGTTGCCAGCCTACTGGCTGTAGCAGCTCCCTCAACATAAAGTTAGCATCTCCCAGAGGCAGCCGCCTTAGAATAATAAGAACCCATTGAGTGGCATAAAATAAAAGAAGACCGAGCCCCTAAGATTCAATCAAGCTATGGAGACTTTATATGAATTTAATTAACTTTTGGCAAAGATTCTAAGGGCCAGGCTGTAAGTCCTCATCTGTTACAGCTGGTTACATTTTACCATTGAAAATAACAAAAAGCCCGAATCTCCCTATAAAGGCCTCAAATGCGACGTTCCTGAAAGAACTGAGAATGTAGGAGATCGTGGTGTAACCTCTCCGCGCTCACCACTCTGTGATCTGAAGCTTCACGAGCGTTCTTGCTTAAAAGCTTTGTAGAGCGGAACTTGAAAATGTTGCTCGGTGAGGTTTTATGCAGAGTTGAGTAGAGAATATTGGCATCTTCTTAAAACAGTTAAACACTTTTCAGTAAATACTGTGCATTAAGAGGCCTTAATAAAACACAGCCCTTGGGAGTTTTAGTTCCGTGAGAAATGGGTTAGAATTTATGAGGCATAAGGAAAAGAAAGCGAGGACCCTGAGCAACCTAAAATCAGAAGATGGAGGCCCACGGAAGACCCTGAAGTCCAAACGGCTGCTTTGAGACAGTGTATATCAAGCATCCCTTTTGATGGCTTTGAGAAGTGGTTTGATTTCCCCAGGGTCTGCTCTTTGTCAGCAGAGGAAGAAGTGACTCAAGACTTCCAACAGCGAGACAGAGGCGACTTTGAGACCGATGCTCTGTGCCTATTTTGCCAGCCTTCCATATGTCTGGTGAGGGATCCTTGTCTCTTGGAAACCATAAACACAATACAAAGCAAGTATTTAGCATTTCAAAGCTCAAAAGGAAATACTGAGGGAAAAATGGCTACTTCTCAAAAATTTGTCTCTGCCATTTTCTCTGGTCAAGATACCTGGATTAGCCTTGGACCTACAAAGGAAAAGTGAGATTTAAAAGTAAGGCCTCTCCAAAACATATCTGAATATGGACAACATTAGACATGATAACATGGGTGGGGTGTTGCAGGGGGCAGGAGGCATCAACCTATGCAAAGCACTGAGGCAAGTAAGGAAGGCTGAGAGTGGGAGAAATAGTCTCCCCTAATGAAGAGTGTACCAGTTAGCGATTCAATATCAATAATCAGCCCTGAAAGCATACATACAAGTAACATTGTATAGACAGAGCAGGTTCTACTTATGTATTTAGAAATATATATATATAATGAAAAAGAAGCCATGAATTTGAAAAAGAGCAAGGAAGTGTTTATGGGAGAGTTTAAAAGGAGGAAATGATGTAATTATATTATGATCTCAAAAAATAAATAATTTTTTTTAAAAAGGCAAGGTGTTTCCAATTGGCAATCTCTGTAGCCAAGTACATTTCATGTTTATCAACCACACCTCTTACTAAAGCTCAGGGAACATTACAGAAGAGGAGGAAGAAAGAGCAAGAGGATGGAAAGGGAGCTATGAAACATTGTCTTCTGAATGTAACATGATTATTACATTCATGACTCACTGCAGGTGTGGTTACCTGCACAAGATCAACAGGAGATCAAGCCAGCCAAAATTCCAGCACAGATGGAGGAGGAGCTCTCCTGCTCCGCCCCTTGCTGAGAAGCTATAGCAGATTATATAGCTACGGGGAACAGGAGAATCATTCTTTTAGGGTGTGGCTGCTGATAGGGTCTGATAGGTCCAGAGCAGTGGTTCTCAACCTGTGGGTCATGACCTCTTTTGGGGATCAAATGATCCTTTCATAGGGATCATCTAAGACCATCTGCATATCAGACATTTACATTATGATTCATAACAACAGCAAAACTACATTTATGAGGTAGCAATGAAAGTAATTTTATGGTTAGTAGTCACCACAACATGAGGAACAGTATTAAAGGGTTGCAACCTTAGGAAGGTTGAGAACCACTGCTCCACTGGTTGGCTCCATATCCATGCACATATGACAACATTAATTAGACTTTGTTGATAAATAAATGATGATATATGATGGATAGATGGATAGGTAGATAGATAGGTAGATAGATAGATAGATAGATAGATAGATAGATAGATAGTTGAAATGGGGCATCTTGAGGCTTCCTACTAGAATTGGAGGGATAAATGGAAAGAGGATATGACCATTAATTACTTCATTGTATACATGTGTGAAATATTCAAAGAATAAAATCAATATAAAATTATATTATAAAAGATCACAGGTTACCCAAGAAAACTACCCTTTGGCCAATATTTCTTCACCAGCCTTTCAACAACTAGATTGGGTCTATGGAAATCCTGAGTAACAGTTTGCATCAGTTGTGTCTTAGTTGTTTCTATTGCTGTAATAAAACACTAACCAAAGCCAACTTGGAGAGGAAAAGGTTTATTTCACTCATAGTTCCATATAACAGGTCACCATCCATAGCAATGAGGGTAGGAACTCACACAGGGTAGGAACCTGCAAACAGGAGCTTATGCAGAGGCCATGAAGGGGTGCAGCTAACTGGTTTATTCCACATAGCTTGCTCAGCCTATTTTCTTATAGAACCCAGGACCAACAGCCCAGGGACGTACCACTCACAGTAGGCTGGGCCCTCCCCCATTAATCACTAATTAAGTAAATGCCCAACAGGCTTATGTACAGCCCAATCTTATGGCTACATTTTCTTAATTGAGGTTCCCTTCTCTCAGGTGACTTTAGCTTGTGTCAAGTTGACATAAAACTCTCTAGCACAACTGACTCCTTGTCAACTTGACTCATAAACATATCACCACTAAGCTTCAACCTTTATTTTCTCATGCATCCTCAAGATCTCACATTAAAAACATAAATAACTTTAAAAGTACCACAGTCTTTACAAATTCAAATACATTATAAGTTAATTCTCTTTAAAATATATAGTCTCTTTTAAAAGATCAAAGTCTTTCAGCTATGAGCTCCTGTAAAAAAATCAAAATTAAGTTAAATACTCTCTTACTTCAAGAAGGAAGAACCAGAGCACATACACAATCTTAATAAAGCAAAACCAAGCTCTAACTGTATAAATAGCTCAACATCCAATGAGATTCACTCAGGATCTTCTGGGTTCCTCCAAAGGACTTGGGTCACCTCTCGGGCTCTACCCTCTGAAGCACACATAGCTTGCCTTCCAGATCCCTGCTGGTTCCTCTCCACTGTTGCTGTTGTCCTTGGTGGTCATCCCATGGCACTTGCATTTCCAAAACTGATAAGGTCCCTTGCTGCCACTGGGGTGCACATTCACCAATAGTCTCACTTCACTTTCTTCAGGGATTCCAGCCCTGCCACACAGTGCCAAACCTCAGCCACTCTCCATGACTCCTTCATATCTTCAAAACCAGCACCACTGTGTGATTCTTACACTACCAAGTTCAGCTACCAGCACAAGGTACAACCTTGGCCATGTCTGGAACACAGATTCTGTGAGATAACTCTTCAGAAGCACTTTCCAGAAGATTTCACCCACAATGCTGGTCTCTTCTTAATCATTGTTAATTTCTCTGCTCTGGCTGGCCAGCATTTAGTGTCTCAGTAAAGCAAAGGTGTCACTTTAGTAGCTCTGGTATCTTGTTAATCACAGCTGATTTTTCAGTCCCAGCTAACCAGAAGTATAGATTCTTCACACAAAAAGCGCTGTAGAGTCTTTGCTTCTCTCGTAAACTTCACATGCCAGGCTTCCATTGTGTGCACTGCTCCTAACATTCTTATCTTCCAAGTTCCTAAAGAAAAGCCCGTTGAGATCTCAACACTCAATGGCTTTTTTCTAGCCCAGTGTTCCAAAGTTCTTCCACAATTCTCCCAAAACAACATGGTCAGGTCTGTCTCAGCAGTATCCCACTCCTGGTACTAATTTGTTTTAGTTAGGGTTTCTATTGCTATGATGAAACACTAAGATCAAAACCAACCTGGAGAGGAAAGGGTTTATTTTACTCACAGTTCCATATAACAGTTTGTCATCAAAAGCAGTGAGGGCAAGAACTTAACACAGATCAGAAACCCAGAGGCAGGAGCTGATGCAAAGGCCATGGAGGGCCTTCACTTACTGACTTGCTGCTTTCTGGCTTGCTCAGCCTGCCCTCTTAAAGAACCAGGGGCCACTACTCAAGGGATGGCACGCCCTCCCCACATCAACCACTATCTGAGACAATGCTCTGTAGGCTGTGTAAAAAGCCTAAAAGTTAACTCAGAATTTATCAAGGTTCAAGCAATGAATTACCTCCCAGAAATGAAGACTGTCAATGTCATTTTTAGAAATACAACGTTAAAAAAAAACTGAGAATGGGAACATACATTGTGTAACATGGAATTATCCTTGTAACTCTTAAAAACAAGGTTACAGTGTTGCATATGGTTTACAATGTTGTACAACCTGAACCATATATATCATTTATGGCTACAAATAAGCACTTGTGGATATAAATATAATTATATTACTCCAAAAGAAAGGGGTGTTTGGGTAATGACTTCTGTATATTTTTCAGAAAGACAGGAAAGGGTGTCAGACACGCATGACCTTACTGCTTAGCATATAACTGCAATTAGTGCCAAACTTGTGTGTTGACAACCCTGGGAAGGAAGGGGAAGAACTGAAATACCCACTGTTTGGAGGATATGGTGATGTGGAGAAAGCAGAGCTCTTGTGCACTGCTAATGGGAATGTAAAATGGGGCAGCTACTAGGAAAAGGGGGGGAAAACATGAACATATTTAAAATATCATTATCACATTATCAAGGATTCAGGTTGCAGGGAGAGATATACTGTACACTGGTTGTGAGATATTACCCTATATACTGGTGGTGAGAATAAAAATCCAGCCAGCCACTATGAAAATTAGTATGATGTTCCTCAAAATAGAAAGGAAAAAAAACACTAAGATTAGGTGTATCATATGGCCAACCTATACCACACCTGGCTATGTTCCCAAAGGGCTCTAAGTCACTGTACATAGAGATACATGCATTCCTATGCTCATCACAGCACTATTTACAATATCTGCATTATGGAACTGGGTAAGTCCATAAGTCAAGAGATGACTAGACAAAGTAAATGTGATATAGATAAATAAATAGATAGATAGATAGATAGATAGATAGATAGATAGATAGATAGATAGATAGATGTGTGTGTGTGTCTTTGTGTGTGTGTGTGAGGGGGTGGGGGTAGAGAGAGAGAGTTTTACTTATCCATAAGAGGTCTGTTGAAAAATGGATACAACCAGAGACCTGCATATTAAGTATAAAAGTGGATTGAGAAACAAGAAAAAGGAACTCCAAATTGAAGTATCCCAAGTTCTATTATCCACATCTGAGTTGATATCCAAGCTACACATGTTTACTAGATATCACAGCACTAAAGGCAAAATAACAGCAAGACTAAAGATGCTACTCCCTTCCCCTGCATCAAAAAATGCAACTGAATTATATTTGATATGGTTAAATATTAAAATAAGCAAATCATCACCCATTGAGGAAAAGTAAAATGATCTATATTCTCCATAAATTATCATCCATTATGAACCAACAAAGAGAGAGAGAATAAAATTAAATCCCAAAATAAGGATTTTTAGTGGTTATTATGTAACAATCCTCAAGGAAATGGAAAATCTCTGTGGAGGAATAGAACCAGTAAATCAAGGAAGTGAGCATGAACTGTGAACTCCACAATGACCCTTCAAGAAAATAGCACCATCTAGTGGCAAGCTGGACCTCCAGTATGTGTGAGTTGTTTCCAGAGGAACAAATCCACAAAAGCCTTGTGACTACCATAATACCTTTTCAGTTAGTATTCCAATAAAGTTACCAAGTTACCTTTGCACAAATGCAAATCAAAAAGGGTCTATTTAATTTCCTTCAAACATTTAGAAATATCTAGTAAATTAATATTTGTCTGCTGTACAGGGTAATTAAGACAGAAAAAGAATTCAGTGCAGGTCCTCTGAGGCAATTGAAGAGCACTGTGACTGTTTGTGTGAAGAACAAAGAAACAGAAAAGAAATACAAATGGAAAGATGGATTCCATTAAGCTCTTCAAATATTTAAAGGGTGGTGACAAGCACAATAACTACTAAAGCATTTGCTTTTTTAAAGTAGATAAATATTAATATAGGAAAATTATTTTAGGAAGAAATTCTCTAACATAAATATGTTTTAGGAGTTCAAGCATATTTAAATATTTCTATCTATTCTATTACCATCTATTTTGCAATATCTATGAAACAAATGAAATAATAAAAGTATGTTGGGGGGCCGATGATACCCAGGCTGTGGACGTAACCAGCTTGACAAGGATCCTGGTTTTTCCCTTAGCTAGGAGTCTGAAGCCCACCAACTGCTTTGCCCCTTTCTCATCCTTACTATATGGTGACAAAAGCCTCTCATCAATAATATTGTTTATTTTGGCCTATTAGTGAAAACTCAAATCAATTCCTGGCCTGGCTGGGAGAGGAACACTGCCATCTCAACTCTAAGTAATTGTAACAGTCTTACTGGCCTTCAAGATTTTGGCATGTGTGAATATTATTCATGCTTTCTGTAGATATATAAAAAATTATTCTTGGTAGAACTGACTTTCCCATAGAGACAAAGCCATAGTCAAGTACAGTAATGAAGTCTAGACAGTGTGTCAGCAAGCTTGAAAAAGCAAATAGATAATTTACCCCTGAATGGCTGCCCCCTTTATTGTAACAAGTATACAGACCTAAGATTCAGCTACTCATTAATAGACTATTGTGTTAAGACTACCCACTGAAATTAACCTTGAAGATTAGAAGCCTGCAGCTAGGAGGGGATGAACACTCTTGCATTGATGTATGCCCGAACACCTGCATTCTGTTAGATAAGAAATTAACAGTTTTGCTATTTCAGTCAGGACAGCTTTCTGTCTTGAGGTGAGTCTTGTAATTTTTTTCTCCAATGTGCACATTGTTAATTTTTCTCTCTTAACTTTTCCAACTTCTAATTTCTTTATTTTTATTATTAAAGAAATGCTCTTGTGTGTCATAATCATCATAAAGTGTATTCTATGTGTCTCACTAAAGCACATAAGCATGCCAACTAAAGGGTCCCATAAAAGAGTGAAGTTCTACATTCACTCGCCATAACTTCATTGTTTATCCCCCTTCGTGGAGACTGAGGAATCCTGTGTGGACTAGAGCTGGACTCGACTCCCGCAAAAGTAGACAAAAAAGCAAGTCATGTAGGATAAAAACTTGAAGATATGAGATTAATTTTCAAAAATAAATTTCAATCTATTCTTCAATATTTTTAGGTAGTGTAATTCTACTTTGCATTAGCAGTTAAAGTATATTAATCCTAATTTCATAGAATTTAAAGCTTCAATTTTTATCAATCTTGAGAAAAAAAAACACAGTAAGTTTATCTAGTCCACATTTATGGAATTTACTCAGTGTTTATTGTTGCTTTAAAAAAGGCAAACTGATCTTCATCCAGGACACTGAGCACATTTTAGCAGATCTCACTCAGCAACTACCTCAGGAATTTTAGTTGGAGATTTCTACAGGGCTCCCAACTTAGAAACATGTCATCACAAGTTTGGGGAAAATATTTTCATCCCTCCTAAGCCCGGGTCTATCTAGTTCTCATTTTATTGAATAACCGAAGAATGAAATTAAAGAGGAGGAGTCCATTAAAAAAGAAACCACCAAAGTAAACTATATTTATGTGCATTTACTAAGACTTCTATCCACCCATTTCAAGGAAAGGCTTCATTCTGAGACTATCACAGCAAATTGGTTTGAAAAAGAAGCTGTGGGACTACACAAAACTATCCAAGGAAGAGACATAAAATAATGAAGCTATGCTGCTTTATGAAATAAGCCTTTATAAAGACAGATGTGATCAAGCCCTTATTTGCATTCCTTGCTAAATGTGTCCCAAGTGAAGCAAAGAACTTTCAGTTCATGTTGAACAGCCCAGTGAAAGAGTTTCAAGTGACACTCATATATTTACTTCATGAACTCTTCAAGAATATGGTTAACCTCTCAAATCAACCCAAATATTTTCCCTAGTAAAAGCAGTTATGGTCTTTCCCATTTCTCCAAGTCTGCATTCATTAGTTGATCCTATTATAGTTTCCCAACAGTTCAGAAAAGTATATCTCAATACTTTCTGTCTTAAATGAGGTAGACATAGGTATTTGGCACAAAGCAGTCTTGTCAAGCTTGCTTGGGGACATATGGTTAGAAGCCATGCTCCTCCGCCTCTCCCCTAACTAAAGTCATAGGATGAGCATTAGTAGGAGAGCCCATGACACGTCTCTAGCATTCAGCAACAAGTCAGTCTCCTGTAGCCTCCCGAGCATATCTTCAGCGTCACAGATTTTAACTATAGCTTATTTTGAGTGTCACTCAAAGAGCACGTGTTGAAGCCTTTGTAAGAGCCTTGAGTCTAGTGAGAGGTAGCAGAATCTTTTCTAGAAGGTGAGATATAGTGACAAGAAGTCAGGTCATTCAGAGCATACCCTTGAGGAAATAATTAGTAACTTAACATCTTCCTCTTTCTTTTCATCCCAGATGAGTAGAGCACCTGGCTATTCATGACAACTGTTATATAATGTTCTCCCACAGGCCCGCAGGGAAGGGGCCGAGAGACCATGAGCTGAAATCAGGGGGATCATGACTTACTCTTTCCTACCACTCCACAGATACTCACTGAGACCCGTGAGTTCTTTATGTTCAGCCTACTGAGGGGAAGAAATGAGGTGGATGAAACAGAAAACCTTCAGAACTGTGTCTAGGCAGTCTACTTAATCTTCCTCCCTAAAACTCCACATTTCCACCCTTGTAAAGTTGGGGCAATTGCATGCAGTAATTTCCCTTTAAAGTTCATTGACTGCAACAAATGGAAATTGTTTTCAAGGCCAAAATACTAACTATCCCAACTTAAATACTTCTAAAAATATTGACCTTTCCCTACAAAATGTTTGCTAGGCTCTCAAAATATAGTTTTCCAAAACAACATTTGAAGAAAGTTTTAAAAGATATTTTAATTATTTATTTCACTTTATAAAATTTTGCCTAAAAACCATATTCTTCTCTCATTTTATCACTGAAACCCCCTCATGAGCCACCTCTGTCCCTCATGAAATAAATATTCTGTGTCTATCTAATAACACAGAAAGGCACATTTTTCTCAACAAACTCAGGGTTTGACCGGGAAAATTATGATGCATGCTCCCACTATTTTGTTACAGTATAGGTAAAGATTACTTTTATGTGTGACATTGGCTTGGCAGCCTGCATCCAAATATCTGGTTAAACATTATTCTGGAAATGCCTGTGAGAATGTTTCTTGATTATATTAAAATTTGGATTGATCGACGGGGTACAACAGATGGCACTACATAATGTGGGCTGGTCTCCAATCCACCACAATACAAAGGAAGAACAATAAATAACTAACATTCTTTGTGTTTCCAAGCAAGGACATCAATCTTTAGCCTTGGAAAGACTTAGACTGGAGCTGTGACATTTGTTCTCCTGGTCACCAGGCTTTGACTTGGTCTGGAATCATACCACCAATTCTTCTAGACAGCCAGCTTGCCCTGTGAGTAACTGGGGCTTTTCAGCCCTATTTCAAACTTCTCTTTTCTATACTTATCATATAAATTTACCATATCTTCTCACAAGTGTTGCTACTAGCTCTCTGCAAGAGCCATTTGAAAATGAATTACCAATTTAAGTTAATGAAGAAGAAATTAAAATATAATTTATATGTGCATTAGCCACTTGATAATTACATAAAATGTACCACCTTATCAAGAGTATGGCTTTTTTTCCTGAACTGAAATCCTATCTAAACATTAGTACTTTCTGCTACTGTCTCTCACTAAATCCCTCAAATCCTTCACCAGGTTGATGTCACCCCTAAGGTACTGTTCTCTTCAATTGCTAGAGTGGCATCATGGCAGCCACACTGTCACTGGCTACCCAATTCTAACTTCTGATTAACATTTAAATGTTCAAAACTCCATGTATGCTCACTTACAGCATCTTTTATACTTGAATACCTTTGCCTCTAGCAAAAATCATCTCTTAACACCTGGCTGGTGTGTTTTTCCTTTGTGAGAAAAGAACTGAAACAGAAACCAAATTCTCTTAAAAGCCTCAGTTAACTCCAACACTTGGGAGCAAAAGGTAATGAGCTAGTACAGGAAAAAAATTAGAGTCAGGGCCCCAGATCACATACTAGGCTAGGCTCAGCCACTCATCCCAAACAGGCCAATTAAAAAGATAAAATAGTAGTGAAAAGTAAAGGAAGGAGATTTATTCAATGTGGCGACACCAGAAAGAGGAACAGAGCTTCAGTGAATCCCACCAAGTTTATCCATTGTGTCTTAAGATGATGTTCAGGTTTAAATAGAAGGCAAGGGGTATGCATAGCCAGGCAGTTCTGGTCAGGATGTGGCCCTGCCCATCATCATTGTCTATGCTCCAGTGTCTTATGAGAAGAGATCCGACAAGTTATCAGAAGTATGTGAAAGCTCTTTTAAGGAGATAAGCTCCCCTTCTGGCTGGTACCAAAGTTTCAGCCTTTTCTTTCTCCCAACATGAGATTCCTTAGGAAATTCCAATTTCTTGGAGTTCATTATTTCAATAGCCTGATAGCCACAGAGGAAGCATGACACAAACATCTCTTTAGAATAACTTCCTTGCTAACAGGACAGCTACAAACCTGTAGACTAAATCAGTCCAGATGGGATGTTTTGTTTCTTTTCCTGTTGCTGTGATAAAATACTCTAACAAAAGCAACTTAACAGAGAAGCAGTTTATTCTGCCTCACAGTTCAAGAGTGCAGTCCATCACGGAAGGGATGTCAAGTCAGTGGGAGCTTGAAGCTCCTGCTTACGCGGCACTCACAACCAGGAAGCACAGAATAATGAACTCATGCGTGTTTGAGCTTCCTTTCAGCATTTATACAGCAAGAGATCCCATGTGTGCATGGGTGCCACCCACAATTGGCAGGGTTTCCCACCCCAATTAATGCAATCGAGACAATCCCCATGGACCTGCCCACAGAGGCCTGTCTCTTGAGTGATGTCCTACATGCTTTCAAGTTGACAATTTAACACAACACATCACAGGATGGAGCCTTCAAAACTAATAAATGATGATGAACATGGACATGCTTGATGTAACAAATACTACTCCATGTTTATATGTACTGAAGCATCACATGGAACCTTATTAATATGTACAATTTTATTTTTATGGGTCAGTTACAAATGAAATTTTAATTGATAGAGGTTCCTTAAATTCATGTTTCAGTAAGTATACCCAGATCCTGGATGACACAGCCAGGAGAATGACAGAGACTTACTAAAAGGAAGGCTACCTTCCAGGAATCAAAGCCTTTATTTAAACTAATGCAAGGGAAGGAAGGTAGGATGCTAACAACAATAAATATTTGAACCAAACTTAGAACCGCCTGCAAAAATACCGAGTCATCTTGATGCTTTGAGATAGCACTAATCAGATTCTCGTGAATGTGTGTGCATCATAACTAGTTTATAACCATTTCTGTGCTTTTCTAGGAGATCTAGGTCTTAAACTTTTGGAGCACTGGTAGAAATTTATGTCCACAATAAGAAAAATGATCATCTTACAGTTTCGTTGCTTGGGCACATACAGTGCTTTTGTCTCTTGAAAGAAATCATTATTCAGAACGTCAAACAGGTCAACTGTTTTACCTTTCAAAAGTATCTGAAATAAAAATTAAGACAGGCAGCTTGATATAAATTGATGTTTCAAAATTACAGAAATATCAGTATGTACTATGGAGAGCACTGATACCCAGCTCTCCCAACTCCTAAGGAGCTCACACTGACAGACCGAAGTCACCTCCTGATGATGCTCTAAGAATTTTCTTTTCGATAGCAGAGACTGAAAGCAGGGTTTCACACATTCCAGGCAAGCATTCTACCACTGAGCTATAACCCCAGTCCTAAATCAAGATTATTTTAATCACCTTCTTTTAAAAATTAATCTACACTATTTCACCTTAATCTTCATTACCCTGAATCTACACTCAGAAGCTCCTACTAAAAACTCAACAGAACAGCCCTTGAGCATATACAATCATGGTCTTAATAAACAGAAAACACAGTCTGAAATTTTAATAGACACAAAGAGTATTTATTGGTGTTAGTCACATTGACACAACAATTCTCCTCCTCACAGGACATCGAGTCACTACATCATTTTAGGAAGTGTTTGTATAGGAAGGTAATTTGTCAACAAGTGTATTGTTCTGAGCTGACAGGTATTAACTTGTTTTCCAAGATAGCTTCATTCTGAAGGCATGATTTTGGCCCAAGATATGATTGCTAGAGGGAGAGAGCTTCATGCGATTTTTAGCACCATCAGTCTACGGTGATTAAGGTAAACATGACGTTTATTAACAGCCTTTGGGGAAGAGAAAGGGGAAAGCAATGGAAACAAAGTAACCAGCACAAAAACAGAAAACTTGGAGTCAGAATAAAATTCCAGATACTTCTTCTCAGTTCCAGAAAACAGCATTTTTATAATAATAACGGATTTTCAAGGATACACCGGGGAGTCGCCAAGTATTAAACATCAAGTTACAGAAAGACTGTGAATGCTGAATGTAAATTCTACACACCAAAGCCTAAACATAGAACAGACATTGCCCCTCTCTCTGGTATTTATTCAAACCCAAATGCCTAATATCATCTTAGAATTTTTATTTTAGTTCATTTGTGAAAAGCTAACTTTTATAAGCTCCATCTTAAATTTTGCTACAGTCTTAATAAATATCAACCAAATGTAGATTGCGCTATGAACAATCACATGGTAGGGGTTACAAAATAAATTATTCCCAACAATGCAGAGTTACTAGAGCTTACATGGATGCTTAACTTCTCTCAAACATGAGAAATGAGGAGCTAATAAGAGAACAAGAAAGGCAGCCCTGCCTTGAGGACAAGCAATTCTAGCCCAGAAACAGACAAGGAAATTTTGAAGAAAACTACTGTCAAAAGAGTTTAAGCATGGACTCTTAACACTGTGCCTTTTACAGAAGTTCGCTGTTTTGTAGGTGACTTTGGTTAAAATAGGCTGAAATCATTATGACTATTCCTCCCTTTGAGTTCAGATGAGAGAAGAATTTGAATCATTCTTAGTTTTGTCCTCATTTCTTTAGACTTCATTTGACCTTCCTGGGCTGCTGGAGTCAGTCTTCCTCAGTACAAATGACCCTAGGCCAAAATTTTACTTCTGCTAGAACATAACAGAGTTACAAAAGGTGCTCTCTTTGAGGCTAGACAGACAGCTCGGTGAGTGAAAGACTTACTGTACAAGCATGGAGACCTGAGTTCAGACCCACAGAACTCACAGGAAAAGCCATGTGCAGCAACATCTGCCTGCAATGCCTCTAGGCACTGATGAAAGAGAGACAAGAGGATACCATGGGGCCTACTAGTCACCCTGTGTATCCACATCAGAGATCTCAAGATCTGTGAGAGACCTATCTCAAAACATAAGGTGAGAGTAGAATAAAAATGCCAGATGTTGACCTCTAGCCTCCATGTTCACATATGCAGGTATAGATATGCACCTGCACACATACACACAGGTGGACATACAAACACATGCACATGAAAGGCAAATAAATGCTGTTTTTTACAGAAAAAAATATAATGACTATTGAAATGTTTACTAAATAATTAAATTCTATGACATGTGAATATAACATAGATAAAGCCAACATAATTTGAGAAGTTTGAGTTCTTTGAATTAACAGTTCCTGAATTAACTTTGTGTGTGTGTGTGTGTGTGTGTGTGTGTGTGTGTGTGTGTGTCTTTGAGACAGGATTGTAACTCTGGCTGTCCTGGAACTCAATCTGTAGACCAGGCTGGCCTCAACCTCACAGAGATCCACCTGTCTTTACCTCCTGAGGTCTGGGATTAAAGGAGCGCACCACCACCACCACCCAGCTTCCTGAGAGACTCTTATTCTAGCAAATCTATATTGTAGGGCCATGGGCTATGTCTTGAGATATTAAATTTAAAATCACTAGTCTTCCACTGAAGAAAAACCCATATATGTGAATAGTGATGATTGACTACGTCAGTTCTTGTAATAATGAAAAAGTAACCGCTTTCCTTTGGTTACCAAGAACACAGGTATTTCTAAATTACATCAGTACTTGAAGTCAGGACCACAGAAATCAAGAATGCACATCTCCATAACTATACAGATTGCTCTTGTATATTCCAGCTCAAGTATCCCATTTCTAGAAAACCATGTCCTTCTGTTCCTGCCTCATTGCCTGGAGAGGTCCTGTAGATTCAATGGCTTTACTTCTATGAGGCTCTCACCAGCAAAAACTTTGTATAGAGAAAAAGGTCAAGTAAAGAGGACCTGAATAAGGCATGCCCACTCTAGAAAAAAAGCTAGCAGACTTTTGTAAGATTAAAACATGCTTGCTTCATAATTCAAATCTTCCACTCCCAAATGTTTACACTGGAGAAATAGATTGATATTCAAGCGCACGCACACACACACACACACACACACACACACACACACACACACACACGTGGATGAATAGAGATGTCTGTTTCACAGTCTTACTTGGGGTGCTGTGCCAATGTTTCATGCTCAGAGGACACTGGGAAACAAAAATGGAAATATTATAAGCTTATGGGCAAGCAGAAAACCAATTTAGCTTAATTTGAGTCTTAGGAAAATAAACATTGTCGATGTATTGAATAGATTTTGTCATATTTGACATAGTAATTGACCTTGCTGAAGCATTTTTCTGCAAAATAAACTCTTAGTGAGGGCGAAGGGACCATGGACCCTCTCCAGATGGCTTCCTAGGGAGACCACATCTGGTGGTTGATTTTTTTTCAACCTCTCTGAGATAATTAATCTCACTGATTTTGTAGGAAAATTCTGTGAAACTCAACTCTGCAGAATAAAGACAGAGGATTTGCAGATAATTAAAATAATATCTGAATGCCTCTTAGAGATTTTATAACCTAATCCTTGATTCCTAGGCTTTTATTCATTTCTTTGACAGCTGATTTCTGCAGGGTGACTAGCTTAGCTGTAAATTTGGTTTGTTTTGCTTCAATACTAGTTCATCTTCTAATCTCTCTTTCATGTTCTCTTTGCCAGAGTCTCCCTTTGTGAGTTATTTACACTTAAATGAGAGTTAAGCTTGTGACTGCAGCACAAGAGGAAAAATATTTTGCAAACTCAGAATTCCAGCTAATGCCTCAAAACTGGGGGAGAAAAGCACACAGTGAGGGGACTCCATCATGAGAAATACACCAGACTTAATAAGATTCTCACACTGGTCCTTGACAACTCAAGGCAGCACAAAAAGGAAGGAAATCTAAGCAAGTAATACAAAGCACAGTAGTGGTTCTCCTGAGGGGGCAGGGAGTCAGGGCAGTTCACAGCCTTCACCCTGAACTAAGTTGGGGGAAGAAAAGATGGGCTTTGTGACTGTCTGCAATGGAAGACACTGGAATCTTGGCTTCATAAGTCCTCGTCTCTCTCCTCACGAGGAGCGTGGACAGCGGGTGCATGATGCTTCTATCCCCAGCATCTTTTTGTTCCCCATTGTCTATTCACTGTACATAAACTGTAAACTTCAGAAAAGCAACATTATATAATTAGAGTTCCAGATTTTCACCAAATATACCTAAATTTTTATTTTTACTTAATATTTATATCAAATCATTATGTAAGTAGATATGATCTCCTGAAACTTGAGAAAAATATGAATATAAAATATTTTACGCACTATATACTATAAATGTTTCTCGAGAAGGAAGGGTTTCCTCTTGAGTTCATAGTCTCATTAATAAAATAATTTTTTGCATGTTTTTCAAGACAGGGAGTCACTATGGAACTCTAGCTGTCCTGGAACTCGCTGTCTTGACCAGGCTAGGCTCAAACTCACAGAGATCTGCCTGCTTCTGTCTCCCAAGTGCTAGAATTTAAGGTTTTCACCACTACCACTATGCTAATAAAATATTTTTTAATGAACTCTGAAGGAAGTTCAAGGACAATCTTATTAGACTTTAAGAGAAAAACAACAAAAAAGGCAAACTATAAAACTCAGTTACTGGGAATAGGAGCATAGAAAGGGAGAAGAAGAATGTCATGTGATTTTGAGTTAGAGTCAAAGAAAGCTGGCTTGTTCCACAATGGAGGTCAGCAGGCAGTTCCGCGGTGGGAAAGAGGGGCTTCAAGAAAAAAGAAAGCCCAGAGAGTCAAGGAAAGCATGCTTAGGCCAAAATGTCTAGTATCCAAATTAAAGGGTAGAGAGAAGAAAGAGGATAGTTACCAACTCAGACAAGTCAGCTGGCTTAACATTGCTGCTTGGGGGGAAACTCTGTATGTGGCTGCACTAAAGCACAGTATCTCATCGTGGAATGATTATTCTTCCTATGTCTTTAGCATGTTCTCCGGTGAATCTGCTTTCCTGAGGCGTGTTCACTCGGCCAACTGACTTACCTGAGTAGCTGGATTAACGCTTGAGGGAGGCAACATTAGTATGCTATTCTAATCTTTAGGGGCTGATCAGAGTATCCTGTCTCCACCTAGCACAGCGGTTCTCAACCTGTAGGTCCAACAACCCTTTCACAGGGGTCGCCTAAGACCACCTGCATATCCTAACAGTAGCAAAATACCATTAAGAAATAGCAACAAAGATAATTTTATAGTTGGAGGTCAGCACACCATGAGGAACTGTTTTAAAGGATCGCAGTATCGGGAAGGTTGAGAACCACCGATGGAGGGTCAAAAGTAGAATCTGCGCTTTTGATGGGGAAAGTAGTTTTGACTTAATTGACATCAGCAAAGCCTGAAACCTCAACCTTATCATATGGTATTTTAAATCTTAAGGCTGCATTTGTGATGAATCCTGTTTAGGGTTACTAGAGAAGCTGTGGGGTCCAAAATGGTCCATCTTCAATGGTCTCCAAGCCTGACAGCACCTAACTACTTTTGTGTACAATTTAACATCTACAGAGCACTTAGCACAATGTAGCACATAGTTATAACAGTTACTCTTCTATAAGTAATGTTACTACTACTTTTATTTCCTTAATAATAATATATCTCATATCAGCATAATTGTGTCCGCTCATACATTCACAAATATTTGATGATTAAATCATTTTTCAAGCCAATGTCTAGAAAATACATGGAAATAAGCATTTGGGAATGAAATTAATGCCTCGGTGAAGACTGTCTTCATTAGTCATAATCCACAAAAATCTCTGAATCATAGTTTTGAAAATACATTCTAAGACATCTTCCAAGCCAGTCCCCTAATGACCATCTCTTTAGTGCCCTGCAAGCAAGCTTTAATTTGCTTTCTAATATACATGACCTTGACATTTGTCTTTATAAGCAGGGTAAAAGACCGCCACAGTAAACCGTTAGCTAAGGATCACATTTGTCATTTAAGACAGAGGATGAAGATGAGGGTGACTCAAAGGAGAGACAGTCATCTGCAGTGCCTACAGCTAATATAGTAATTCATGAAAGAACAGGGAGTGTGGGTGAGCAATGTGGAACTGAATCAGGTCTCTGAGTGAGTCAAGAAAAGTGGAGTACTGTTTTGTTCAGGGGTAATGTAAGTATTCTGTGCCATTCTTAAAAGCCCAAGGAAAGGAGTCAGTTTTTCCAGAAATTTTACCAAGATTGGAAAGTTTTCTGTGAAATGATGGAATCTCCTAAACTACCTAATTCTTTTCAGCCAGATGTTAACTAAGAAACAGGCTAGATATACAAAGTTGGTCAATATAGCAAAGATGGAAAAGACTTATGAGCTACTATTAAAGCCAAAATTACACCAAAGTTAGGCTGGAAAGGAAGACAACTCAAATCTCCCTTGGGCAACTGAGCAGAAACCACTCTCTACTCAATTCTGCTCTCTGTTTAAATGAGTGGGCAGAGTTCTAAGCCCAGGGTCAGACTCTATTGTGTCTACTAATTAGCCTCATGTAAACTGCCTCTTACCTTTCTGACCCACAATAGTTTTGCAAATTAGAGCAAGGGACAGGCTAAAGTTAGTCTGAGAAAAGGGGTTACTATCTTCCTAATTATTCCCTTTCAAAGAGATGACCCCAGAGCCTTGAGAAAGACAATTCTTCCATGGAAAGTTGGCAATGGGTATTTTAAAAGATCAATAATCACAAGGACTTACAATCACAGGTTTCTTTTTTGTTTTGTTTTGTTTATTTTTTGAGATTGTCATTTAATTACAACATTTCACCCTTCCCTTTCCTTCCTCCAATCCCTCCCATACACCCCCCCATCCTCCTTCAAATCCATGGCCTCGTTCTTCAACAGTTCTTATTGCATACATAGATGCATTTGCATATACACCTATATTCCTAAAAAATAACCTGTTGTGTCTATACAATTTCAATTGTATGTGTGATTTCAGGGCTGACCCATTTAACACTGGAAAACTAATTGGTGTGCTCTTCCTGGGAAGGACTGCCTCTTCTGCTACCAGCTTACAGGGCTTATAAAGTAAATCCTTTAATAAGGGAGGTGCTCTGGTGGTTAGGCCAGCTATGAGAAAGAGCAGCTTCTCTAAAGTTTAGCCAAGCTGGGGACTAATTTTAAAGCCATTGTGATCACTGCCAAGTCGGTGAGTAACACAGAAGATAGATCAATACATGAACATACCATGGTGCTTTCTTGGCTTCTTAAACACTTAAACTTCATTGTGTGTTCTTAGCCATTTTTTCTCACACGCTAGCCTTGGATAATACTTTGCATCTCATCTCTTCCTCCTACTGCCTCCAATGCTTAGCTCTGAGTTTATAGAAGGAAGGAAATAATTTGTCATCAAAGCCCCAGATGGACCCAAGGCTGGCTACTCTCAAGTATTTCCTGTCTGCCTTGTAGTCAGTCCCCTGCCTTTCTAGTGCCCTTGATCTTTAATCCACATTGCAAACTATCCCATCTAATTTATATCTTCTTTTACTAGAACTATCATTCTCCTGCTGATTCCACTTCTACTTCATTTGACTGTAACTGTGGCCAATTCCTATTTTTTTAAAAAAAAAAACAAAACTGCTCTATAATATGCAACATTTTGACTATAATATTCACCTGGCCTAATTATACTCACTTTAAATTTACTTGTTGTCTGTCTATATGTGATACCAGAACAAGTGTGGAAGTCAGAGACAGCTGTAGAGTCAGTTCTCTCCTTCCATTCTGTCCCATAGATCAAATCCTGGTCAGGTAACTAACCTAGAGAATGCCTTACCCCACGGGGCTATCTCACCAGCCTTCTCTTCTCTTGCCCTCTTGCAATAATGCTATTTTTGCTCAATTTTTGTTCCATTGAGAGGAACCTGTCAATCTCCAATTTATAGAGAGAAGGTTTATCTTTCCCTTCTATACCTAGTACAGTTCCTTTCTATACTATTTGATATAAATCAAAAGATCCCACTCTTTCAGGCCTATAACAATTTCTTGTGCTATGTTCTCTGACCATTACATCTTTACACCATGTTCAGTGAGAGTTTGGTTGCTGGAAGGTCAACTTTCCTTCCACCAGTTCCCATCATTATTCTGAAATACAATGTCCATACAAACAGCCATCTGACATATTCACTCCCATTCTCCTCTGACACACCCGTGTTGTACTCTCTATCCTTAACACTTAAGTAGCTTGACTACCAATGAGAGATCTGTGTGAGACTCCATGTTCCTGGAGCATTTACTTACACTTTCTGGTCTTTGGTGTCTCTGACTATAAAATAAGAAAAGAGTTGGAATTATTACATGAAAATAATTCTTGGCTGATTTCTAAGTCAATACATTGTAGCCATCCTTGACTACCATAACCTCCAAAATGTATTCTTTTCTGAAATTAAAGATCCTAAAGAAAATCACCATTGTTAGTTACCACTACACAGCTGCAGGTTTCACACCATTAAATATTTAATTGTGTTGGACAATATCGTTTTCTTTTTATCTTTGATCTTCATTTTTTTCTTTGTAACTACCAAAATTAGACAGTTTTCTCAGGTTTTCTTTCTGCAACCACCAACTTTGCCTTTGCATGTATTTATTCCTCATGGAGAACACCTAACTCTACCTGACCACAGTTTAGTGAGGCTCTCAACCTTTGTCTAAACCATGTGTATTCTTTGCAAATAATATCCAGTTTGGGCAATAACGCTACTAAGTCAACTGAAAGAAAAGCTTCATCCTCAATATTTGATAATCCTTGATATCTTATGGTTTCTCACCTTCTACCATTCTATGGGGGATTTCTTGCCAACCTGGTCTGTTTACACTTAGAATCTTTGTAGGTTGACTTAGCCAGAATATCATTGATGTTCCCTGGTAATGTCCCATCCTCTGGCTCCCACACTGTTCTTTAACTATAAATTCCCACTGAGTTGACCTTGTCTGGTTTCTTTGACTGAAGACCCTATTGCATTGCTGTGGTCCCTGTTTACCACAATACTCTTAAGTAAGGTTTTCTATAGAATTCTTATTTCATTAACAACATGATAAGTTCAGATTAACTTATTTCCAACTTACTGTAAAACATATCTATATTGACACTGATTCAATTAATCCATCTATCTACACATGCATTCAAGAAATATTTCTAAGCATCAACTAGTTGCTAGATGGTCAGGATTCAGTGAAGAATAAGTCTGGTATGACAGGCAATTATTGAGTAAACTATATGAACTTTCAGGTGTCAGAAAAGAAATAACTTTTCACAGGAACTTGGGATGTTCTGACCCCCATAACTTTTTTATTAATTAATATTGTATTGTTAGCATGCAAAGAAGTGAGTTTTATTGTGACCCATTTGCATACATATCTATCATTATACCTTGTTCTTAATTCTGAATAATAACTGTCATCTGAGTGGAGAATGAGATGAACAGCATATGAGACAGAAAAAGAGGCATATACACAATGCTCAGGGAAATAAAAAGAAGGGAAGATCACAAATTCATTGAACCTGAACCTTAAAGAACAGAGATGAGAACACCAAACAGCTCTGAGAGAGCCAGTGACTTACTTGAAGCTTTCTCTCTCTACTCCATCATAGCTGAAAATATAGGTGACCAGTTGCATTATATTTCCCAGTCTTCCTTACAATGAAGTATGGTATGTAAAGGAGTTATTTCTATCAGGGTAAGAGCAGAAATGGGTTTTGCTTTCATGTGTTCATCATGAAACAATCCATGCATTCATTTTTCTGTCACTTACTGCCTTTTTAGAAAGACTGTTAGACAATTTATATGACTATATAGAGATCTTCTACAAATTTGTAAATGAAATGATAATGTCTCTCCTAATTAATAGTAAATAGCAACAAAAATTATATTACTTCCAATCAACAGCTTTGGATGCCAAATATTGGAGATGTCAGAGCTCATCATCCTGGATCCCAGTGTGGAAAGGAGCTCTTGATCATGTGAAACATCTACACTGGACCCCTGTAAGATCAAGAAATTCCTATTGCTTGAACTTTTATTTGGCAGGTTTGTTTGTTCATTGATTTAATTTGTTCTGGGTGAGGAAGAATGAAATATTTTCTGTAGAATTTTGTAGGCCACAAAACATTGGGTGCATTTGGTGAATTTAAAGATAAGGGAAAAGCAACAATATACAGCACATTTCCACGCAGGGTAATTGGACAAGACATCCACATGATACGGAATGATAGAAATAACGGGGAGCAAACTTTAAAAGCAGGACCATAGATTCAGCTTTATGAATGATTACTTATTTTAAGAGTCTATGAATACTCAAGCAGGGGTCCATAGAGAGTAGATGGATACACAGGCTGCTTGTGAGAGAGAAGTGACTGCATAATTCCCAGCTCTCTTTCATAAACCATCTTTCTTTGAGAGGTCCTTCTCCTATGTATGTACAGCATTCCTCTGCATTGTAGCTACAATTCGGTTAAAGGTATCTGCAATGTGATGGATGTGATGGTCTTGGTCTTTGTGTCTTGGTCTTAAAGAATTAAGTAAGCCTCCTCAGTTTATTGATTCTGGGGTTTTTATTTACAAAAGAAAAAGAAGAGGTAATCAAGGGGTTGTTAAGTGTAAATGCAAGCATTGATTTATTTATTATTCTCATGGGTTCGTGGCAAAAGGCAGTTTATTCTTTGCTAATTTAATCCCTGGTCTTAAAGAGTTTTATCCTTTATACAATCTAATCTTAAACCTAGACATAGAAGGCTTCAACCTTCGTACAATCTAATCTTCAAGTTGCAAGTCTGGGCCTAGAAGACTTCAGCCTACATATAATCTAATCAAAAACCTAAATCTAGAATGTTTCAGCCTCTGAGAATTACTATTGACTGGGTTCACTCCGACTAGCTATCCTCTGAACTACCTCTTTTCCCTCTAATTATTGTATTGTGAACTCCAAACTGTAAACTACCTGCTTCTGACTCTACTTCTTCTCTGTTTATTCTGGACTGGTTTGCTTATTTCAGCTTCTTCTGAATTATCTGTGAGACTGAACTAACTCTCCAACTCTCTTCCTGAACTCCTAAACTGAACTCTTCACCTATCTCTTCTAAACTACCTGTGAGCTGAGAGCCTCCTTTTATATTCTGAGAGTTGGATGTGTCCTCACTATGACTCAATCTCAGACTTCACTCTGATTCAATCTCAGAGTTTGGGATCAAAGGCATCACTACCATTGCCTTCAGAGTATTTCATCAGTATCACACAGGCCTCTGAATGTGATCGCTTCATACAGGCCTTTGGATGTGATCCCTCTCTAGCTATCACACAGGCCTCTGCTAGAGCAGCCATGCTCTAGCAGATTAAAAGATTAAATGTTCCTCTAAAAAGAGTAGATTTTCTTTGCGATTGCTATGTCTAGGTTATATAATATTATATTTATTACACATGTGTCACCCCATGATCTTCTCTTTTAAAACCACATACATGAGAAGTAACCCATAGGTATTAGTTCTCAAGGCAGTTTATGACATTCCAATGTAGTTGTTTACTACAGTCTTTTACCTTCAATTTAGGGAAAGAGGAAGGAAAGATAGAAAGAACTTTTCAATCACTTTTACAGGCAGCCTTGATAGAGATAGAGAGAAAGAAATCTTCACAGCCTTTTTTAGGCTATCCTAAGATGAGAGAAGACTAGATGACAGTGATTCAGACTAGACTCACTAGCAGCTCTAGCAAACACACTAGACTGTTTGCAGCTCACTATTTCCAAACCCAATTTCTCCAACCAGTGCTCTTCTGTTCCAGAATCAACTAACTAATGACAGATCAACCAACCAACCAACAATCCACCCTGGTTCTTGGGGCTTCAACCCTTGTATACTCTAAGCAAAAATTCCCATAAATCCAAGCAGTGCGCAATCCCAAGAACAAGCTACATATGGCAAAACAGCTGCACATAACCAGTTTATAGCTACAGGCAACAAGCATTCCAAATCAAACTCATGATCATCCACCACACCTGGGATGGGAATATAAACCTAGTCCAAATTTGCATTTTTAAAGAAACCAAATAACAAAAACTACTTCCAGGCATCCAGTTACATTCCAACATTCATGCTGGAACAATCTTTTTTGTGTGCATGCATGTCTGTAGTAGAGTCTCCTACTGGGTTTTACTTCTCTGATTAAATTTTTGTGGTTAAATTTTTCCTATTAATTTTAGAGGTTTATACAATCTAAGGTACAATCAAAGCAGTTCAAATGGTAGTGTATTTCAGATGTAGGTCCTGGAATCAGCCTTCCTATGACTCATAGTTACCTGTCTCTGGCTCTATCTTTCTGTCCCTGTGCCATTCCATCTGAAACAACTATCCAGTAGTGGAAATCCAGCCATTCAGTGTTTGAACTACAGAGATATTTTTTGGGTTCCTGTTTTTACTTTGTATTTTATTTACTTTTACTATTACTAGCAATATTTATTGTATAAGTTAATGTGATTCTCTGTGGTATTTCCATATTTGCATACATTCTTCCTCTTTAAAACAGAGCTGCCATTCATCAAGGCTGCAAAGCAGATTTCCACAGGAACCAAGGATGCTGCATAAACGTAAACTTCACAGTGTATTCGTAGAAGCATGTAGCTGGGTTGTTGTCCTCTCTCATATTAATTACACCTATGTAGAGAATAAATTGGTATTGTGCCAACACCTACAAACCTGTGGTTTCACAATTCATATATGTAATGCATTATGCATTCTTAAAGGTAAAGATTTTTTCCTAATATGCATCAGATTCTTGCCAGCTTTTCCTTTAAGTTTTACTAAGTAAATCAGTAGAAACTGTTTTCCTTCTCTTCATATCCTCTGCTCTGCCATTTGGTATATATTGGAGCTTAGTTTTAATGAGAATTGCGAACTTCCACATCTGTTGCTAAATAGCAATCTTTTCTCCCATGTGTGTGAAGAAAAGGGGATGTTGTTCCTTGATATTACCTTTACTTGAAGTTACTTATTCCCTTTAATGGCTATTTGGAGTGGGCTGATAGTGTTTCACAAACTAAAAGAAAATGTTCCTGGAATCATACAAGAGTTCTGAGTATGGAAAATATATGACAGCTTTAATATATTGCAACTTTTAAGGCCATGGTTCTAACTTCTCTAGTAAATATTCAACTATATGACTACATAAAATGAAATTAGAACTTCAGAGATAATGAAATCACATTCGACATGGTGTTTAGACTATAAATTGGTAACTAGTAAAAGACAATTCAACTGAACATAACCTAGAATTTTCTCTGTGATAGGCACCATATTGGCCCCTAAAGATGCTCTCCATCTCCCAAATCCTTACTATGCATTCTATGCTGACTTAGGTTTTCCTAAGATCTAAAGATCCACATGTTGCAGCTCTGAACCCCATTGTGACTGCATTTTTGAGGAGGGTCCTTATGGAAATAATTAAGGTCCTAAGAGTCAGACTCAGATACAACAAGCCTAGTGTCTCTATTTTCAAAATAGCAGAAATATTCCAAGTATTCTGCCCTCTTGCTCATGCTTCTCTCTCTTCCTCCTTCATGTACATAGAGAAGACCTAGAAGAACCAAAACAGAACAGCTGTCAACAAGCCATGAATGAAATCCCACCAGAAACAAACTCTGATGGTAACTTGACTTTGTCTTTCTAGTTTCTAAAACTATGGAAAATAAATTATTTAAGTATTTTATGGCCATGGCCCAGTCTATTTGATTATGGGAAAATGGTCACAAATGGATGAAAATGGTGAGCTTTGAAGTCAGCCGCAATGTAGCCTAGAGAGGAAAATGGATTCTCTCCTCAGCCTTCAGAAATGTTTGATTCTCCAGTGACTTGACCTTAATCCAGTTAGTTCAATCAGACTCCCAGTTTACAGAATTGTCAGATAATGGATTCATGTTGGTTTAAGCCACCAGGTTCGGGGAAATGTGCTGTGATCACAGTAGGAAGTGGCCATGTCTTCCAAGACTGAAAGGCAGACTGGCTACACTGGGGATGAAAAAAGAAAAAAGAAAGATGAGCTAGGTTCGTGACCTCACTTTCCATCCTCTCTAGCTCAACATGTGACTCAGCGATCAGTGAGCTTCACCTTTGACTGTAGACCCTATCTCAGAAAATAAAGTAGTAGGAGTGGAGATGGCTCAGTGTTTAGAGTCATCCAGAGGAGTTCTTCCAGATGACCAGGTTCAATTCCCAGAACCCGTAAGGCAGCTTACAACTGTCTATAACTCCACTTCCAGGGGACGTGATACCCTCTTCTGGCCTCTTCAGGCACTGTATAGATGTGGTGCACATACATACCTGCATACGAAACATCTATATACATAAAATAAATGAATATTTTTAAAAAATAAGGTGAACAGCAATTAGAGAAAGGCATTTACAAAATCTCTGTCCTTCACACACTGGTTTGCACAGACAAATACAAAAACACATATTCATATGTACACCATATATATGCAAACACATAGATAAATTGATGATACAATGGATGTTAAGTAACGTGATTGACTTTTCATACAGAAGGCAGAATATCGTATCTACTCCAGAAATTGAAAATAGAGAAGAATTTAATGTAATTGAAATTCATGAAGTTGCATGAGGCCTGGAGACATGCTGGTCTGGAGGCCAGAGGGAAGGTCTTTAAAGAGCACCAACTATGTCAAAGGCTAATGGTGCCCAGAGGGGTCATTGGTGAGTGTATAACCAAACACAATCATTCCCCCTTCCCTGAATCTGTCAGTAGCAAATAATCCAGCAGTGAATGGTAGGCTCACCTAATCCTCTCTTCCATCCATACTTGACTATGGAAGGAGCCTGTGCTTACGCAGACCCAGTGCAAGTATATTAGCAGCTGCTTTTAGTTCATTGTTACAATAGCTGCGTCTTGGCCAGAGGATGACTTTTCAACAGCCCTTCTCCCTATCTCCCATATCTTATATATTATGTTCCCACCCCATTCCCATTTTGCCCCATGTTCCCTGAGCCTGAAAGAAGATGGATTTGTTTATGGATTAGCACTCATCCATCAATTGACTTTTTAAAATAGGATACCTCTAGTCATGCAGGAAATAGGACCAAAACTTGACAAATGGGACTTAGTGAACTAAAGCTCTATTCCCAGAGGAAACTGCCAATTGAATGAAGCGATCACCCACAGAATGATTGCTCCCAAATATTAGCAACAACCAGAAAAAAATTAGGTCTAAGAGGAAAGGGAAGGGTAGAGATAGCAAGGGAAGTATGAAAAACTGGGAAATGTTTTGAATGTCTTTTACACATTACCTTTATCTAAAAGATATGGAAAGTGATGACATTTATTCAATGTGTATTTACTTTTCCTTGAAAAACTTAGTATCTCAACAGGAGAACATGAAATGATAGAGGAAATGCACACTTAGTTCATGAATGCAATAACCAGTGACTTCTATTAGCCACATGTTAGCAAAGATGTGAAAACTATAGCAGGGAGTAAGGCAGATATGATAAGAGTTTACACTTCAAATTACAGGGCTTTCATGGAGCTTATACTGGTGTTTGCTGACTTGTTCTCCAAATCAGGACCACCTGCCCAGGGGTGGTACCATCCACAGTAGGCTAGACTGCTCCCACGTCAATCTCTAAGAGAATTCCCCACAGACATGCTTCCAGGTTCCTGCTTTGAGTTCCTGCCCTACTTTCCCTCAGTGGTGGACCATAAGCTGTAAGATGAAATAAACCCTTTCCTTCTTAAGTATATTTTTGTCTGTGTCTTATCACAGCAATAGAAAGAACACTAGAGATAAAGACAATTCAGATGTTATCTGTTTGACCATAGAGTGACCATTTTATAAAGCAATCCATAAAAATTTCTACCAGTGATAACAAATCCCAAAGTAAAAATCTTCACAGAGTATGTTATAACACAGTATCTGGTCAAAATAATAATCATTAAATATATTCTAATACCATCATTAATTATTAACATAAACAATACCTGAAGCTGATAGGTGCTTACAGTATATCTTTGACTTAAGATTTTGACTAATTACAAAGAAAATTAATTTTAAAATGTGATTTTTTTTCCTTTTTGATACTTTCATTTCTTTCTAGAGTTTTGGTAAAAAACCTGATATAGAACTTTAGGTGATTTCTACAGTATCTACTTCTACACACCAAGATAAAAGTACAACATACCCCAACCTCATTAACATCTGCATGTCAATTCTCAAATTGCTACCCCATATGTTCTGTCTTTTCTCTCCTGGAGCTATGAAGTGCTGTAGAACTTCATTCTTTCAGACAGATATAAAGCAATCAAAACTCCGATTAAGTTAAATCACACTTTTTCCAAGACATTTACCTAAAGGAAGAAAGTACATCTAGAATTGACAATTTAATTGTGGCATTTAGTCTAAAAATGTTGTATTATATAGTGTTCATGCTAGATGGCTTCAAGTTTGAGTCACAAGACCATTAAACTTCCTGCTTTGTCATTACCATGTTGCTCAAAAAAATCAAATTTAATGTTTCTTGGCTGATAACACATCCATCTGAAATATATATATATGGAAATTTGATGAAATATTGTGTGAAAATAGTAGAATCTAATATTTTGAGTAATTTCATGGACTGAGATTCATTTGCTACATTGCTAGACACTGGCAGAGTAAGGAATAATGGCAGCACTCCAATCCGAATCCCATCACCATTACAAATGAAAACACTCCTGAATCTCCTCAAGACACAAGCCATTGATTGTACCACATTGTACCACAGATTTAAGACTCTGCCTCAAAACCACAAAGAAGAGGAAAATAGTCAACATCAACCTCCAGCCTTCACAAGCCACAGAGGTGACATTTGCATATACACATTGGTTAGGATATTTTAATTAAAGGTCTTTAGAATCCATGAATATTATGATTAGGAACAAAAGACATTATTTTTTAGTAATTTCATTGAGAAATTTTCGCCTTTTGAACCACCATCAGCAGAATCAAATCAAGCCAACGACTTCCTATTCAGAGCAGAAATAAAGAGCAGTGTGACAGGCACAAGTAGACTCATCCTTTATTCCATCTAATTGTTTCAACCCTGCAACTGTATATAATGTAAGAAAATCTATCTATCATCTCTCTCTCTCTCTCTCTCTCTCTCTCTCTCTCTCTCTCTCTCTCTCTCTCACACACACACATACACACAGCTGAGTTGATTTTCCTATGACTGATCCTTCTTCTCTCTGTAATTATACATGTCTTTCCATTGCCACTGACAAAAGCTCCATCCTACGCTTAGGGCTCAGTCACACTTCTCCAGCTGCCCTGAGAAAGTTTATCAACGTATTCATAAAGTTAAGAGTATCACTTAGTTCTTAGAGCTCCTTCTCAAAGCTCACATCATTCTCAAAATTGATCCAAACCATCACCTTCCTTTTCCCTTCAAACTAGTTTTCTCAAAATGTCAAAATTTTCCAGGGAGAGGATGATTTGAGTTCAACATTAGAGGCGTTGTTTTTTTCATCTTCTAAGTTTGTTCCTCTGGAATCACAACATTAATCAGCATCAAGGACGGGATTAAAATAAAGCTCCGGTTATAAACATGCTGATGCTCTCATCAGTGCCTTTATGAGTCCCTCGTTGGTGATAAGTAACTATGCCAACCATCCCCAGCACTTGACAGTGACCTGAACTCATCCCTGAGAGTTACAGAGTCCAAATCCTGTTAATCCATTTCATTTAAGCCATCTCACAGTCTTAAGCATACTTGGTACTAAGGAAGGAAAAATCATGTCATTTTCAAAGAAAGAAATGTGTGAGTGAAGGGATGGGACAGAGAGCAAGGAAGCAGGAGAAGAAAGATAGAATCCGGCCATTCACTCACAGACACACATCGAGCGCTGTACGTCTCGTAATGGGAGTCTGTCACTGACCAAGTCACTACTATTCTGGAAATGAGAAAACTGTTCAATGGGATTTGAGAGCTGGTGGACTCATTTTGTAACAGCTGGTTATACTAAGAGACAGTGATTAGGGAAGAAAGTGATCACAGAAAGACTAATAAATTCATCATTTAAACCAGTGTTTCTCAACCTTCCTAATGCTGTGACCCTCTAATACAGCTCCTTACACTGTGGTGACTCCAAACCATAAAATTGTTTTCACTGCTGCTTCATAACTGTACTGCTTCATAATTTGATACCGTTATGAGTCCTAATGTAAATATTTGTTGTGCAGATAGTCTTAGGTGACCCCCGTGAAAGGGTCGTTCGACCCTAAAGGAGTCACAACCCACCATCAAGGTAAGAAAGGTTCCAGTGACCATCACAGCAAGCAGTGATGGCAGATGTAGGGTAGGATTGTGAGACACCCAGGACTGGGAGTAAGTAAGAAACACTTATGACAACTGGCAACTTATTTTCTCAATTATAAACATGAAACTGATGAAATAGTTTTTAATTCTATGGTATGAAAATATAATTAGTAAATATTTTATAATCAAATGCCCGCAACTCACTGTGTCTTATTATAAAAAAATTCTTTAACATTCTAAATTAAAATAATAGGAAAATCAGATTAATGAGTTCAGTGTGACGATGGATAATAACATCTACTTTGCTCTCACAGTTTATAATCTACAACAAGAAAGCATGACTCCAACTGTTAAGGGAATGGAAGTGTTTCCAAGAGGAGAGAGGCGTTCAGAAAGAAATGAGAAAAATAACTGCTGCCTGATACTTTATCATATCCTAAGTTATACGGTATGATTACTTTGCTTTTTATTTTTATTTTAAAAACAATATGTTAGTAGTAAAACAGTCATTGAGACAAATTTTCTAAGTGTTTTCAGTGAATTAAACACTAAGTGGATAAACTTGCCCGTATTGTTTTTTAAAGTAACTAAAATGTAATTACCTATTACCTTGTTCTAGCTAATTTAGGAAAATTTGCTTTAAATTTTAGACAGCACATGCTAATCCATACTTAAGATCACTCTTAAAATGAGACACAGGGCAGTTGCTACTCTTTGGCTTAAAAATACCAAAAAATTTAAGAGTCAATGAGCCAGACA
The DNA here is from genome assembly GCA_026225945.1 of Cricetomys ansorgei. NCBI lineage: Eukaryota > Metazoa > Chordata > Mammalia > Rodentia > Nesomyidae > Cricetomys > Cricetomys ansorgei. Next base: position 528,582 of record JAMJFZ010001038.1, on the reverse strand, counting down.
TGTGAATACAGGTGTTCCAGCAGCTTAGGAGACTCTGTAGCCTGAGACTACTTTTGCAGACCCAGCTGATTCAGTTCATTGTGCCATATCCTGTCATACATACCGTGTGATTAATTTTTCAACCATCTTGAGAAAGAACATTTTACAAGAAAATGAAAGTAAGCTATTTCCCAGATCAAGTGACTCATGCCTGGTAGAAAAAGTAGTCTCAGACCCGAAGCTCTTCCGTATTACTCAAATATTATCAATGCATCATCATGCGCAGTGAGACTATGACAGCAAAGATCCAGGGTGAAAATCAGTCTCAAATAATAAATAACAAATTGTATGGAATGTAGGTAGAGTGGTCTCTCTTCCGAGGGTGAAAAACAACTCAAGTTCTGAGAGCTGGCAGGCAGTCATGATGAAGGTTAAAATAGGTCACTATTGTTGCTGGCTGGGAGTCATCCAGCCTTTCTGTGTGCTCTGCCTCAAACCACTCAGAGAAAGAGCTTCTAGGCTGACTTTTAACAGGATAATAGAACATCTTGGGAACACATTTTTGTCTCTGCGGTAGAGATACCTCTGAGCATATGGCCACTCTGTGGGGCTCAGCTTTGGGGTATGCTTTGCAGTTCAAGTTCCTCTTTGTAGAGTTAATCATCAATATTGTTAAAACTGCAGATGGGACCCTGTAGGGCAAAGGAAGCTGAGTCCAGCAGGCAAGTTAATAAGCTGAGAAATATAGGCTATATACCGTGTCCTGGATGCACACAGGCAGGGCTTTTTCGAGGGATGTGGCTTGGGGAATAGCTGAATTTACTAATCTTTCCCAAAGGATGTATGTATGTGTGTGTATATATATATATCAAAGTAACAAAAAATGAGGAAAAGAAATTAAATAGATTTCCTTCATAAAAGAAAATTAATAATAGTAATAATAAACCTGGAAGGGGAAAATAAAAAGTACTTTCTCTCCAGCATCATTATTAAAAAGTAAAATTTTTTTTTATTATTCTATTTCACAGTGGACCAACTCTGCCAAATGACTAAGGTAAAGAAAAAAAATACACTATAAATGTGTCTCCATCATATTACCTTACATCGTAAACACTGCTATTGCTTTTATCAGTGTTATGTATTTGATGACACAAACCAACATCAAGAAAAACCATTTTGAAGAAAGTGATATGAAAACATAAGTCCAAGCCAAGTGATTAGACATGGAGAAAGAAAGTCAGAAGCACCGTTCCTAGTGCCTGAGAATTCTTCTCTCATATCACACACAGTCCTGGCTCATGCCCCTAGTAGAACTGAGCTATTACTCCAAATTCCTCTAGGTAGAAAACCACCCTAAAACATACTAGCATGAGTATTTTAGAGATGCCTACTTTCTTAGATATTTTCCATGATAATAATCAAATATGCATTAACCCCATGTTTCTCAGTGTTCACTAATGTGATTACCAAGTACTTACCAAGGCTATAGAAAGAGAATGAAGAAATGCCTGTCTGTAAAGAATTAATAAAGAATGATAAAACCAATGAATAATTAATCCGCTTTTAGCCAGACAATGTATGGCAATATACAAGGCAACTCGGGAGGCCTTGTATATTGCTGAGGCAGTAAGATTGCAGATTTGTGGAAAGCCTGTCTTACATAGCAACTTTCATGTCATCCTGAGATGTCTAAGAAGATCCTTTCTCAAAAAAGAACAATATTGGACTGGAGAGATACCTCAGTCGACCTGAATACTGTCCTCAGAACTGGGAGTGGTGGTAATTTCTTATAATACCAGCACCAGGGAGGAGGAGACAGATTCCTGGGAATCACTGACCATAAATGGTAGCCTACATAATAGTGAGGGACCGAGTCTCACAAACTAAGACAGGAGAGGGAAATGGCTCCATAGTTGAATGCACTTGCTGCTAAGTGTGAGGACCAAAATTTCCATATTTGAAACACAGCCACATGAGAATAGAATTTTGTTCTACCCACTTTTCTGTTGCTGTGGTAAAACCTTAGAGGTCGTAGAATTTCAACTATGTTGTTCTTATTTGTGTTCCTTGAAAAAGTGCAGTTCTTTTCCAATAATTGATCATCTGTTCTATGCCAAGATATTTCTTTCTAAGTTTGTGATATATACCAAAAAAGTGAGACATGTACAATTCTCCATATCTTAGTGAGATGGGATAGTAAATCCTATCAGGTAGTGAAGGGCTCAGTTGCTATAACAAAGAGGAGGTTGAGACAGATTAAAAGTGCCATGGAAATGAGGAATATTCTGTGACTCACACTGGGAAAAGAAAAACAAATCCCAACTCTTCCTGAGTTTGACTACGTAACATATATGATCTTAAGAAACTGGTGTTGTATAGAACACACTTCAAGAAATTATGGTCTGCTTACTTCAGCTCTCCTTCCATAAAGCACATACACTGTTTTATGGAGTAGACACCTGAGTTCAGAGAGTCAGTCTAATTTCCCTCATGTGGTAATCCATCCTCGAATTTTAGGTAATGATCTATGCTTTACAAAGTCCATTATAAGAATTTTGATGATAGGAACGGTCAGCTGCCCAGCTAGAGCTTGTGGATCCTTGAGCAGCTTACCTCTATAACACAATTATTTCTGGTACTACTCACCATAGACAACAAATAAAAATAATAGCAACAAAAATTAGCTTATTTTGAATATTTTTATTAATTTTTAATATGTAGCACAGAATATGCTGAAAGAGAAGGTAGCTACAGGAAATGAGTTCTAAGAAGTATCTAGTAGCTGACTCATGCTGAGGCTTAATAGAAAAGATCCTGGGTTTTATTTTAAATGAGATGGGAAAACATCTTAATGTTTTAATCAGAGGCATGATCTGACATAAATATGACTGAAAATTACTCTAGCTATGATGTGACCACAAGTGAGAGTAGAAATGAAGACAGTACTTCAGAAACAACCACGTTCTCCTGGCAAGCTATAACCAACGCTTAGACCAAGGTATTAATAATAAACGTGGGAAGATTGAATGATGGATTCTCCACAAGAGAATGAAACAAAATGGAAAACTCTCAAATGGTTTTAATGTCTGGGGTTTGAGTTAGTGAATGGGTAATGGCCCACCTACCAGAGTGTGGTAGACAGGCTGAAGATATACATGGAGAATGACTAAGAGTTCAGCTTGTCCTCCATGAAAAGAATAGTTAACAAAGAAAAATGAGGATCAATTCGTTATGACTGACACAATAAACAAATAAACCTTTGATATTAATAAGGGAGAAAGAAAAGACCAAACCATCAGAAAAGCAACAATAAATAAAAACATAAGAACTAGTAAACATCTCTCAACAATAGCCATAACAAAAGTGGTCCTGAACAGAGATATAGAGTGGATAGTTGAGTTTATAAGCTGATCAAATTAACGGTGGTTTCCAAAGACCTCATCAGTAGAGACATCTGCAGACTGAGAGTCAAAGGATGGAAGTCAGCCTATGAAGTGAATGGAAGCCAGAAACAAGCTGGCAAAACTGTTCTGGAGAAGTAGACTTGAAAACAAAATTAGTTGGATAAAGAAGGCTAATACAAACTGATGAAGCTAACAATTCATCAAGAACATACGATAATCATAAATACATGCACCATGAATGTTGTGGTTTCCCACTGTCATAATACAAACACAAATGGATAATTGGGAATCAGTTTGGAAGGTACTCAAATCCCTAAAAATGCTCCTGGAATATGACCCATCTATATCACTCTTAGCTAGATACTTGAAGAATGCCAAGTCAGCCTGTTATGGGGATACATATGTCTCCAAGTTTATTGGTCCACTATTCACAATAGCTAAGAAATTGGATCAACATAGATGTCCCCAGGCAGATGCATATATTGAGAAAAAATGTGGTGCACATGCACAGTGGAATTTTTCAGCTACAAAGAAAAGTACTCACATACTCATAGGCAAATGAACAGAACCAATCATCATTACATTAAGCAAAACAAGCCAGTCTCAGAGATACAAAAATGATAAATTTTCTCTCATACATAGGCTGCAGATTAAATTACATTAAATTACATATTTGGGGGGTGGTGCGTGTGTGCACGTGCACGGGATAGAAATTAGAAATGGGATCATAGGAAAAGATGAAAAATCTTAAAGAAGGTTAAAAAAGGGAGAAAGATAGTAATGAAATACATGTGGCATAAAAATAAAAAAGAAGACTATTTGGGAATGAGGAAGTAGTCCAAAAAAGGGAAGGGGTGGAGGATGATATTGGGGAAGGGGATAAATAAAAAAAGCATCATGACATATTTGTATAAAAATGCCACAGTGGAACGTATTACTTTAACTTAAAATGTAAATTTAAATAGAAAGGTTTGGTTTGTGAGTTTTAAGCTTGAGATACATAGAGTCATCTAAATAGATATATCTAAAAAAAATTTGGATATATCTTCTTGAATCTCAGAGTGTACATAAGGGCAGGGTTATTTAATTTTGAAAATTCAACAACCCGGGGAAAGGGTTTTAGACATTGATAGATTTGAGTAGAGAAGAGTCACTGAACACAAAGAGAACAGAGCCAGTTCCGAAGGCATGAATGCTACCGCATAGTAAGACGGCGATTTATCAGTGTAGTGATCATTGGTGTCTTGAGAAACAAAGGAATAAAAGGAGATGGTGGGAAGGTTTGAGTTTCCAGTAAGTAGATGATATGGAAGCCGATTGGAGTAAGCTGAGGGGTAAGTGGGAGGAGGGGGATGGGGAATGTGAGCTAGGACAATTTTATATAATATGAAGTAGTATATTTAGGGGTGACAAGGGAGAGGTTGTTTTTAATTCGCTGATGCCACAGAACTCTTGTTGAGTTCAGAGAACAGCCTGTAGGATCCACTTTTTTCCCTTCAATCACGTAGGTCCTGGGTATTGAACTCATGTTGACAGGCTTGGCAGTGGGTGCCTTTTCTCACTGCTCATCTCACAAAATAGGGAGCTATATATATGTATTTAAATGAATGGTATCAAAGCCTATCAAATACAGGTGAGAATAACAAAGACACAGAATCCTGAAAGGAACTGGATTCTGAAGCAGAGGTGGGAAGCAGTGGCTATTCACAGACTTCCGAGGACGATAATGAATACAGTGCACGTCGGGTTATCAGTGTAACAATGAGAGGAAACACTCAGCTCCTGGAAGTTGCTATTTTCTTCATAAAGAACAAGTAGTTCTTCAGCTGAAAGCTGGAGTTCCACCTGAGGGAAGAGATGACTCAAGTCATCTAAATCGGTTGGGGGAGTGAGTAGACAGGAGCCTAAACTTGAATAAGATATTAGTGAGAGAGTGATAGGAAACGTTAAAAAGTTTTATAATCAGAAGTATACAATTAGCTGTGTGTTTTAGAAAATAACTGTGGGGAGTTGAATGATGGAGTGGGAGCAGTTGAAATACAGTAACTCGTGGCTGGAAATAGCCCACATCAGGAACTTGTAGGAAATATTTTATTGAGGTCATGAGGAAGAGAAAATTGTGAGATCCAGAAATAATGATAGTTGTGGAGGAATGTGTGTGCGTGTGTGAGTGTGTGCGTGTGTGCGTGTGTGTGTGTGTGTGTGTGTGTGTGTGTGTGTGTGTGTGCTGCTTTTGCGAGGGTACTTTATAACAGAAACAGGAAACGAAACTAAAACAATCACATACTATATTCCCAGGCCTAAGAAAGTACTGTTCCTATCCACGTGTTACAGTATGAATTGGAGGCTCGAGAGAGGGTAAGTAATGTTCCCAGGGTGGATCACAAGTTATATACCTAAAGGGTTCCAAGTCAACATACCACAAACACACACACACACACACACACACACATGCTTTGCTACTCATAATATGAAACGGGACCAACCTAGATGTCTACCAACAGATGAAAGGATAAAGAAAGTGTGACAATATACAATGTATGAGATTTTTATTTCAGAAAAAAAAGTTTATTTTCAAGAAAATGGATGTAACTACAGTTCATTACATTAAGCAAAATAAGCCAGATTCAGAAAGTCAAATACTGTATGTTTTATCTTAAATATAGACTCCAAAGTGTGTGTGTGTGTGTGTGTGTGTGTGTGTTATGAAAGTAAAAAGATAACCATGAAAGGAGGGAAAGACTAGAGAAAGAAAGGTAGGAAAATAGAAGAAATGTAATACTACAACATGAAAAGGGGAAGGACTCCTTCAGAAAGGAAAAGGGAGGAGGAAGAGGAAGACAAGAGATATCGGAGGACAATAGAAGAGGAAACCTGTAAAAAAAAAAAAAAGTAGATGGCTAAAGAGACAGCTCTGTGGTTAAGAGCACTTGCTATTCTTGCAGAGGATTCTGGTTCACTTCCCACCATACACACATGTTAGCTCACAGACATATGTAACTCCAATTACAGGAAATCTAACAGTCTCGTCTGGTCTCTGCAGGCACCAGATATACATGTAGTGTATGAACATACATGTAGACAAACATTAACACACATTAAACTAAATAAATCTATTTAGAAACCTTTAAAAGCAATTTTTAAAGTGAAATGGATCATCTAAATTAGTGGCTCTCAACCTGTGGGTCGTGACCCCTTCAGGGGTCAATGACCCATTCACAGGGGTCACCTAAGACCATCTGCATATCATATATTTACTTTTTAAATCAAAAATAATTTTATGGTTGGGGGTTCACCACAACACGAGGAACTGTATTAAAGGGCCAGAGCATCAGGAAAGCTGAGAACCACTGCGCTAAGTATAAGATGAAACAAACAGATAAACTCAGAAAAATCAGAAAGAAAAGAATAATAAAAAAAGGTTAGCCAGGTAAATGTAGTGAATATCAAAGTTAAATACTACGCGTGCAGTGTCTGGAATCTCATCTCAGCATTCTTCTGTGGCAATTGGAAAATACTCAATATTTTAATAACGTACAGTAAATTTCCTAGCTTATAATCTGAAACACTAGCTTCCCCCATCAAGGCACCTAGGAAAACAGTTCTACACCCATGTGACAGCTCTGTAACTCAGAAACTCCACAATCGCCAATGTGCCCACAACGATAAAAATTCTGTTTACATACTATTTCTGTGCTGAGGTTGTACTGCAGCTGTTTAACTCATATTACATAATTTGAGATCTTTGCCAGTACTTCTTTTAATGAAGACGTTAAAGTGTACTTGCTGCCCAATCTAAAAATACTTCTAAGGATTAACGTACTGTGAACCCATCTGAGAAAAATATTTGCTTCTCATTTAAACATAGCCTAAAAATACTGCAAAATGTAGGCAGGTTAATAATCCAAATCAGCTTCAAATATGCCTGAAGAAAGCTGCATGAGGGTCACATGTGATGTGTAGTCATGGAAAGACATGTGTAAATGCAGTCCCTGTGTCCCAGGAGACCTGCAAGATGATGCAAGAATTTTAAAGGGTATGAACTCCTTCCTGCCCCTGCCTTTACACCCTGTGCCATCAAGTATCTTCCCACTGGATTAGGTCCAGCCCATTCCCAAATCAGGAACAGAAGGACGATGACAACCTAACGCCCAGTAGCCTAATATGATTGTCACTGCACCAATCAAGGTCTTTGTGGGTTGTCCATGGGCTGCAAATTTCTCTCCTTCCTCTACTCCACAAGTCTACCAACCCCATCTTTGAGACTGTGTTTCAACTTGGTTTCCCTATCTAGATGAAGTAATACTAATATAACAAATGACTGAATGTAAGTATACACAGAGCATTCTTTGTAGTAATTAAAAACCCTATAAAATAGCTATCATTAGGCTGTCATTTTATAGATGAGATAATTGAAGCTAAAGAACTTTAATAAGTTGCACTTAGTCACACATTAAATAGTATAACTGATATTTGAAACCAGGTGATCTGACTCCAGGATTATATTCCTAACCATAATGTTGTATGCCATCAGGAGCAGGATAGTTCCTTGAGCCTTTGATTATTTGAGTGTCTGAGGCTGTACCTCCACTTAACAGCTGCCACTTACCTGGGGTGGGGAGGGATATAGTTTATTCAACTACTGTGTTGTTCACAGGCTAGGCTTCTGCTGTAAGTAGAATACTGGCTCAGAAGCCTGATGCTGTGGGCCATGTGCTTTGGGCATGAGCCATGACTCTAGTTTGACAGATATTATCTGCCATCTCTTTCTGAAAATAAATGTCCAGGCCACACCTGAGCTCCATACTCTCTTCAGAGTATTTTATGTAACACTGAAACCTCTTCGGGGCTCAGCTGGTATAGTCTTCTAATTTCTTCATCTACAGTTCTCTTCGGCTTATTTGGTCATATTAATTACATGGTAAGGTAGATTTGTGCACCAGGGTTCAGACTTCCTCTAGAGAATGGGCTTAGATGTATTAAGCACCAAAACAAGTTTCCAGACCAAGCAGGTCCCCATCCTCTTGCTCTGGGAGTTTACACCAGCAAGGACAGAGGAGTCATTAACTATATCAACAACAACGATGGACCTTACATTGGTCTAGCTGGAGTCACACAAATAATTTCTTTAAATTATCATCTACAAAAAGAACTCTGAAGACTCAAAGGTTTGGGGGAAGCAAACTACAACTGGATTTGGGAAGCAGAGAAGAAAAAAGGGCAGTGGGGCTCAGAAGGTGACAGTAGTGGTTGGACATGGTATGTGACCCGCCGGGTTCGGGACTTTAATAGTACTAAATCTTCGTCCCCTCGGAAAAACATCTTATATAGCAAGTAGTAGTATTCTAATCTTCAAGAAAACAGCTTGAATAACTTACCTGAGGTTCCATAAAATTAGCAAGTGTCAGAGTAAAGGATTAATCTTCATTTTATTGGTGGCATAGCTTATGACTTTTCCTACACTTTACGATCAAAGTAAAACAAAGCAAACTCCTAGAACACTGTCTGCAGAGCAGGAGCCTTTAAACATGCCAAAGCAGGACTGCTGAAAATTTTTTGTGCTTTTGTACTTTCTTTCCAGACCATGTGAGGCTATGGCACAAGAAGACAGCCATCTGCAAGCCTGGGGAGGACCTTCACCAAGGACCTGACTTTGCTGGAAGAATTAGAGATGTGTATTTCCGTAGTTTAAGCTATTCCATTTACATCATTTTTTTCTAGAAGCTTGGGCCACTAAGACAGGCAGAGAAATAGATGATACATACTTACATACAAGTATGGCATTTTCAATGCCTGCAAAAGTCTGGAGCATAGTTACTATAGCAAATATTGGTCATAGGGAGGAGAGAGAGGAAGAATGAAGATGTAGGGAAGGGAGAAGAAATAAAAGAGAAATATTTCAGCATTGCTTTGTAATTTTGTGACCTAAGAAACTACACTCAAAAATAAATTCATCAGATAACGTCCTATGCGGAGATTCTCTAAGTGATCTGCCTGATAGATGTATTTACCAGAGGAGAACTCTAAAACATCACAAACCTGGGAGTCTTCTGATCTATAGTCCCTAGGAGAGAAAAACAGCATGTTCCAGGAGCTACATTATGTACTTTATAATAACAATCTTCTTTAATCTTCCCAAGTACATGAGATAGACACATATTGTTGATTCCTCTATATTAACAGATAAATTAAAACAAACTTTTGCACATAGTCAGTGTAGTGCACATAGTCAGCATTGCCAAGTAATGATAAAGTAGAAATTCAGACATTTGTTCCAAAGTGTCATAAATTATCCCCTAATTCCACATCCTTAATCACCTTAATTTGCATCTTCCCTGTATTTTGCATCTCTTCCACTTCTGATTTGTGTCAAAGTGCCAGGTTTTAATTTCTTCTGCCTTCCTCTGCCAGCAAGACATAAACAATAGCAGTCCTTCAATTGTGCTTTGGAGACTTGAATCATTTATTCACTTTGAACATGGACTTCTACTCGGGATATACTAGACTCAGAGTATCCAGCTAATGGACATTTTACACAAATGTAAAGGCCACCTCAATATATTAAAAAATTAGTGCATGTGTTCATTGAAGAACAACACAGAGATTCCACACAGTAGTGACATACATAAATATCCTTTATGTGTATAACGGGAAGAGGGTTGGGCTCATAGTGAAATTTATGAGAATACCATGCATTCTTCACTGTATCATTATTCAACAACCGTTCACTCATTGAGAATCCCTGAGAACAGGGACTAGATGGTAGCATTATTAAGGGGAAGAGGATTAAAAAGGAAATCTGAGAACCACATCAGGAATGAAGGGATGGAGAAATCTAAACTACTATTCCTGTCTTCAAGGTTCCCAGTATTTTATACAGGAAGTACATGCCTGAAGCTGATGATGAATTGTCTGCCTCGAAATATTTATGTGGTTATAAAGCTGCATTTGAAGTAAGTGGATCTCTATTCTGGATGGCCCTGTGTGTTTCCCTGCTCAGCTCTGAGTCTAGCTTTCTCAAAATCCTGATGTATTTGACTGGAAGCATCTTTAGTACTCAGAATACTAAGAAAAGTTTATGCCTTCTATAGTGCTTTAACAATCTTAAATGGTGATTCAGACTGAAGGTCACTTAATATCTCTTAAGCAAGACGATATAATTCAGCCACTAAAACGTCCTAATTCATTTGAAAGTTATAAATCAAAACTCAGACAAATATAATTAAAATAATCATTACAAATGGGTGGATTAGAACATAGTGTAATAATTCTGAATTGTATTTAAATATGATCCAGTTTACTTTAAAGAATGAGAAAATATAACCTTGAACCTAAAAGCCTAAAAATGTCAGTTTTATGTTAAAATTAGAGGAAATTTCTACAAATAATTTCAGGCTTGGGAATGGTATGTCTTGAGAAAAACTATGTAAACTGAAAGTTTCTCCCTTGAAAAGCCAGAGATTGGAAAACAAATAGTCTTTAAAACAGAGAAGCATTTCTAATTCCCTGAATGAGGGAGACAACAGATGCAGACACACTAGCAACATCGGGCTCGTTTGCTATTTGGTCGACATCACAGAACACACTGGGGACGAGGCTTTTGTGATCACTCCAGCAAACTCCTTACACGCCTTACCTCATCTATTCTAAAACAATCCTAAATTTTAGTAACTCTCTTTGAGAAATTAAGGAACTAAGGTCATAGATGTTACGAAACATGCCAAGTATCACACAGCTGGTAAGGAGAGTGGCCAAGACACAAAGGCTCACACAGTGATACGAACCTTTAAGATTATCTTTAAAGTGGACAGACTTAAATACCCTAAGTGTACCGCCAGATCTGCTTCGACTATCCACTAGGCCTTGAAAAGTCACTGCAATGAGAAATTAATTTCCTCATCTATAAAGTGGTCAACAGCAATAATAATCACTAAGGTTTCTTTCCGCCGTGCAGTTCAGTGACTGTATTAAAGAAACTAATTGGCTTGTTCCCAGACACTGAAAATGCACCAAAGATTGTCTTTTAGAAATTTATATTATGATTAACGAAGAGGATCTGAAAAATTGGCACAGATGTTATAAAACTGCTCAGAAAGCAAGTATCCATTCTATAGCAACTCTGGGGAGAGAAGGGGAGAGGCAGAGAGGAGAAGGTAGGATGTAAGCAGACGGCTTCTTGGCTTTATGAGTAGAGAGATCATATTGTCTAAATATGTTGCAAACACTCTCTTAAATATTTCACTTCAATTTGCTGAGGGTTCAAAATGCCATACCTATTATACAAATCAAGATTCCAGTTGCCAGGAAGTAAAGGTTGCAGCACAAATGCAAAACAGTGTTTTCTGAACCAGATGAGAACACAGATTTATCTAAACACAGACTCAGTCTCTCTGCATTATATTATGCAGCTTCATGAAAAACAGCAGTGAGCAAAACAATGTCAAAGCCATTAGGTAGACAGTAAAAATGCCACTGTGTCAGAAGCAGCAGGGCTGGCAAAACAGTGGCAGAACAGTGCCAGGTCACAGAGGTCCAGGAATCCCAGAGTTGAACAACAAATGAGGTTGAATAAAATGAGTCCAAAGGCTCTAAGTGTATTACCAAAGCCGATCCTTCTTCCTGTCTTGACTACCCATTATAAACCAGTGTCCTGTATTCTCTGTAAAATGCAGGGAAGAGAGAGGGAGGGAGAGATGGAAGGAAGTAGGGGGGGAGTTAATCACAAGAGAATTTCAACTTTGGCTTCTTTACACTCAGGCAAACCTGGTAACATTTCTAAAACTAGTATTTTGACTGTTATACATCAGGCTAAGGTATTTCACATATCATTTCATCAACTAGTCATTCATGAAGACCTGATTACTCCTACTTTAAAAGCAGGGAAACTGGGCCCAGAGTTTAAATATTTCACCTAGTATACCTATATAAGTATATAAGACACAAATTTTTTAAAAAGCCCTCATAATTACATCTATACATGAAATTGACTTTAACAAAGGCTTATCAATCAAGTTGTAAAATTGTCTATGGGATTCTACTCTCCTTGATATTCTGGTTCATCCTCAGCTCATATAAATATTTTGCTTTTTCCCTCAAAAGTCATTTGGGGGCTCTAGAGATGGTTTAAGAGCACACACTACTCCTGCAGAAGACCTGAGTTCTGTTCTCAACATAAGAGAGCAGATACCTGGAATGATAGGTGGTTGTCAGCCACAAGACATGGGAGTTGAGAACTGAATCCTGTCTCCCATCACACTGACATTCTTCCTTTGTGGTCTTTATACCAAACTACGAAACACTGGTGGCCAGTTTCCTTGACTGCTGTATCAGTCTCTTTTCCACTACTTGAAAGATATGCCTTGTGAGAGACTCCTTTCTTTTTCTCTCTTCTTGTCTACCATGACATGAACTTCTTTGCTCTACCACACTCCTACGACCGTGCCTCACTACAGGTCTAAAGTAATATGGTTTAGGGATCATTGCCATCAATTGCCTTGATGGCAATGATCTCATACTCCACTCTCAATCATGATCTCTGGGGTCATATGCATGTAGTACCACGAAAGCATCATTATTAGCACTGGTGTCTAGCATTACCTGCTTGCCCTCACTAACAGCCCAGGTTAGTGATATAAATTCAATTGTGTCAAGGTTCCAAGAGGCAGAGATCTTCCTTCTATGATAACTATAAGGAAATCAATTGCAAAACCCAATTCTTGTTCCCCATCTTTTATAGGAACTTTCATCACTGACCATATTTCATCTGGTTTGTCAAAAGGCCTATCTCTTAAGTCTTTGCATTGACTAGTCATATGTCAATTTGACACACAAGCTAGAGTTACCTACATAGAGGGAACCTTGAGGAAATACCTCCATAAGATCTATATGTAGGCATTTTCTTAACTAGTTATTGATGGTGGAGGATACAGCCCATTGTGGGTGGTTCCATCCCTGGGCTGGTGGTCCTGGGTTCTTTCTATATGCACGTAGGCTGAATAAGCCATGTGGAGCCACTTTCATGGCCTCTGCAACAGCTCCTGCATTCAGGTTCCCACCCTGTTTGAGTTCCTGTCCTGACTTCTTTTGGTGATCTCGACAACAATGTGGAAGTGTAAGCCCAATAAACCCTTTCTTCCCCAAACTTGCTTTTTGGTCATGGTATTTCTTCACAGCAATAGAAATCCTAACAAAGACAGTCTTGTCTGCTAAACTACACTAAAAACATCTAGATAATCATGAATGGATGCCACATTGCTAATGTAACTGAATAAACCATGCATTGGAGCAAGAAGTAAAGCAGTAGGGTTGAGAGTACATTTAAAGACCCTTCAGAGTTGTTAAATAATAAGACATCTTAGTTATGCTTCTGTGATGTGATAACTACCCTATGGGAGAAAGCAACTTCAGGAAAATGGGTTTGTTTTGGCTTTCAGTCCTAGATGAATACAGATCATCATGGTGGTAGGAGCAGGAAGCTGACTAGTCATCTGTACTCAGGATGCAAAGCTTGAACAGGAAGTGGGGTCAGGCTATGAAGTCTCAAGGTCAGTCCCCAGTGAAGCACCTCTTCAAATGAGGCTCCACTCCTAAAGGTTGTATGACCTTCACAAGCAGCATTACCTGCTATGGACCAAGTATTCAAACACATGAGGTTATGGGCGATGTTTCACATTCAAGCCACAACATAAGGCTTTATGATGTACCTCTGTATGATGGACCTCTGTAAACTAACGGGGTTCCTTTAGAGCAGATTGGTAAGGAATCTGTTCCAGAGAATGCCTTCCCAGAAAAAAAGATCCGTTAAAATGGGCATTTGCATGACTAGCCAATAGTAGCCGGTTTGGAATGGTATGCTGGTTTTAGTTTACTGCTCTTTAGCTTCTCAAGCATATGTACCATGACTTGCCACATTTCCAAAAAATTATGCTGGGTGGTATAATCCCACCCCAGGTAATCCACCAAGACTGTTTCAGGTCCGATCAAATACTACTGTCTGTAATCTCCATGCATACTATCTAGCCCCTTGATTCAGTCCAGTTCTCTAAGAATCTGTTAAGGTCTGATCCAAAACAACATTGACAACTTTCCAAGAAAGCACATAATTCTGCTTTTTCTGTAGTATATTTCCCAGAACTGTCTGAGAAACTGCCCAGATCCTCTTGATTTGTTTAAACTTTTACATAAAGAAAGGTTGTCTGACATTAATGACTTCAGATTCCCCTATCAAGTTCTTAGAAAAGGAACTACCAAAACAGGTACACTAGCAACATTATTAAAGAATTCTAGATATGGGAGCAGTGGACTTGTGTGGTGAAAGGTGTCTTAGTTCTCCCAATTATCAGGGAGATATTTTGAGGAGGGGGTATCCTCAACTGAGTGGGTTCAATCTTCTACATGAGGGCCATTTTTTCAACCAGAATTAGAGTTCTACAATTTTAATTCCCGGTTTTATAAACTGCTGACTGAGGTAGAATTCTGTACTCAATAACCTGCAAGCCTGCTAATATCTACCTGGCTACCTAACAAAAACAATTTTTAAAAAAACAGCTCTTTCTATGTATGCCATATGCAGAAGTCATGGCTCTCAGGACCCTGAAAGTTTCCCTACTTAATTGTTTTCTGTGACAGTATAAGTCTCTCTTATTTGAGGACCCCTGCCTACCTAAGCCTCAATATTGTTTGGCTACCTTGTGTTTATATCCTCATTTATCTTGCAGACACTTTGATTCCCATAAATATTTCTTTATTTCCACTAAATACTTCGGGGGAGGAACAACCAGAATTTTCTAAGGCCAGACACATGGCCTTGGGCTCCACAGATTCTCATTTCACGGAAGTTTAAAAGCCTAGTTGCTCTATGCATCTAATACTGTCTTTAAGAAAACAGTTATAAAGAGACACAATTCGACTGGCCTCCTGAGAAAGCCCATCCAAGACTCCTTGAGACAATATAGAACAGGCCTAACAGGGATGGTCCAGGAAGGGAACTCAGCCTGTGTATTCCAGTTTTATTTCTTCCTTCTTTATTACCTTTGTCCTTTAGATACACATGAAAACATGGAACACAGTTCACTCTCCTATAAAAGAAAGCAGAAAACATTTGGCCTAAAAGTGACACTGCAAGAGTAATTTTCATTTTCAAGGGCATTTTTCTCTTCTGATTAATTATTAACATAAGGAAATATTACCTGAAGACTACACTACAAGCCTCACGGTTGACCTTTATTTCACTTACGAATTTGGAAGTGCATACTTAAGATTAAAGTTGCTCAGCGCTGTGAAGGTTGTAATCAGATAGTCAAAACCTGGCATGTGGGTTTAAATGGATTACTCCGTAACCAAGAGAAAGCATGGCTCTTGCAGCGTTCGGTTCTCAACGCCCATATTAGGCAGCTCATGACTTCTGCTCTAGGGACCCTACTGCCTCTTCTAGCCTTCACAGGCACCCACACTCATATGTGCACATACCCACACATGTTTATAAATAAAATAAACCTCTAAAAAAAATCTGACGAGTGATAACTATAAATGAAGCTCCAAAACTGTTGGGGATTTTGTTTGTCTGGGGGATAAAGGTGTGTGTGTGCTTATGAGAGTGCATATGGTCACTGTCTACTTGTATGGTAGTTTGTATACCATTTGCATGATCCAGCAGCCCTAACAAGCCAGATTCAGCAACACATAATCTGCAAGTGTGTTCGATGATCCAAATTAATAGTGAAAAACAGGAAAAAAAAATGTATTCAATATGGCCACATTGGGAAGAGGGACAAAGAGATCCAGACCCTAGTCTATGCTGGGATAGTGACAAAAGGATTAACTTTCAATAGAGGGCAAGAGGTACCTGCCCAGCACTGACCCGTGGCTGTTTTAGCTTTGATCTGTCTGTCCTGCAAGGTGGTCTGATAAGTTCTTGTCAGCCCTTTGCGAAATGCCTCCTCCTTTCCAAAAGACAAGTGCCCCTTCTGCCTGAATCTAAGGTCAGCCTTCTCCTCCTCCTAGCATGAAACCACTGAGGGAAACTCTACTTTCCTGGGGTACAGTTCAGATAGCCAGAGTGAAGGACACAAGTGTCTCTTTAGAACAACCTCATTCCTTCCCAGGCAGAAGATCACAGAACCAAACTTGCTTACAAATGGATGCTCAAATAAAATGAGCTCAAATACTTTTCAGTTTACAGAGATTGAATCATTGAATAAATAATTTAATTTAGATCTACCGATGGGAGAAAGAACTCTCTTCAGGGCTGCTAATACGCTTACCTGTGGCTCTCTCACTGTTACTTAAGATATTATGTCCACGTTTTCTGTTTCAAATACACCTCCCTGAGTTTTCATTAAAATAGAGTTGTTATGTTTTGGTAAGAAAATAATTTTTTCTAAATTCAGAATTTTTGTAAAGAGAAGACAGAAAGGAAACACTGAGTATGAAAAAGAGATAGAAAAGTTTACAGCTATGGGAGTATGTTTTGTCAACAAAGGTTAAAGGGAAAAAGGAAATGCTTCTAGATAAAAAAGATTTCTTGGCTGACCATTTCACTCCAGCTTGTAAAGCCCCTCTATTTTCATTAAATAATGACAATTCCTGAGATTGAAATAACTTGGGTCCATCTTGTACTAGTTAGATTCCTGCATTCCCAAACTACTGAGCCTAGTAATAGCTGACCATAAGAGATATTTCTTCCTGGTCGCCTTTTAACCACACCCACCACCTCCCTAGCTATCCCTAGGATGGCTGACATCAGGCCAAAAGAGCATCACAGAAAAATCATATAGCTACATTCCTTTGGATTCCCACGTTTGTTACACGAAGCAGGAACAATTTTCATTGTGACAGTTTAATCATCAACCTGCTTTTGTTTCTCAGAAAACATTCAACACAATGATTCATTGGCAGTTCGCTGGGTGCCCAATTTGTGATTTTAGCATATATCAAATAGACAGAAGGGCAAAAAGATGCTAGACAGAAATTTTATATTTATAGATTTTAAGCTTTCTCTAGTTCTTCTCCTTCTTCCCTATATCTATCCAAACTTCAATCATATATTTCTTTAGCATTAACAGCATCTAATCCTCTCTTCCTTGACTATCCATTTTTCTCTTTTTCTGGGACTTTCTGTAAACCTTAGACAGTTTAGAAAACATAGGTTCAGTAGTATAAATACTGTCCTTGACCTTGGTCACATCATATAGTTCCAAAAAGTTCTTTAAGGAACAGTTCAGGCACAATTTTATCTTGTCCCTAGTTGACTTGCATTTAGCGAGGCTGACCCAGGGGCCACAGCCCTTAGGACACTCACAACGGCTTCCACCTCAGGGTCATGAGACCTTCTTCCTTATCAAGGGACTACCCAGAGGGTAGGCTCCTAAGTTCTCTGGTGATTTGCCAGTTGAACTGAAAGCTTTTAGAAGTCTTAGGCAAATGTGTTTATCACTCTGCATATGCATTAGGTATAATTGTAAAAAGGTAAATTGAGTCCGAAAACTCATTGTAAATAAGCAATGCATAGCTTTCACAAAGGAAAACTCAAAACCATATTCTATATTCTTCATTTCACCTGATTGCAAGAATTACATTAAAAATAGACACTCCTTTAGGATACTCTGTTTCTGACAGACTGGTTGGGTTGGACGCCAGGCTGTATATTTTTAACAAGTGTTCCTGTTGTTTCGAAAACACTTCCAGAATGCACTGTGTATTTCTTGTTCATTTCTTAACTTGTCACCTTTCCGTTCTCTGCCTCTCCCTGCTCCTCGCTCTACCCTGAGCTGCTGGGCTGAATACACAAGATTTCCACTTTAGCTTCTCCTTCAAACGCTTGACATTTTCAGAATAAAATAACCTCCAGACTAATTCCTTTTCTGGGCTCTCCTACAGATACCAGAGTAATCTTCAAAAAAAAAACACTTCATTAATTATGCTAGTCTCATAAAGAAAATTTTGGGCGGGGTGGTGATCATGCACACCTTTATTCCCAGCACTTGGGAGGCAGAGGCAGGTGGATCTCTGTGAGTTTGAGGCCGGCCTGGTCTACAGAGTGAGTCCCAGGACAGCCAGTTACAACAGAGAAACCCTGTCTTGGAAAAAAAAAAAAAAAAAGAAAGAAAGAAAAAAAAATTTTGGAGACCCCAGCCATCCAGAGTCTCTGCAATGGGCTTCCTGTTTTGAGCCTTAGTTTCTCCACTGACATACTAACTCTATGAACTTAACAAAAAGCTGACATCTCAGAGTTCTACTGTCTTCACCTTTCAGATGGACATAGGAACACTGTACACCTCTGGAAATGCTCCTGACACCTCACAGATCATCCATGAGTGCTACAACTCAAACTGACAAGTCCACCACGTGGACAATTGTAATGGAGTGAAATAAGAGCTTGACATATTTTTCTTTTCATCTTATTTCCTATGTGATTCTTCAGTCATTTAGAGTAATCTGTTTTCCCTGAGATTCAACTGTAAAGCAAACGTATGAATTAGAGGAAACTATCATTCTTCAATGTTCTTATTTATTTAAAATTTTTTCATACAATACATTTGGTCATACTCTTTTTCCTCCCCCAACTCCTCCCAGATCCTTCCCACCTTCCCTAACCACTTAACTTTACGTTCTTTCTTTCTCTCAAAAATAAAAAATAAAAATAAATCCCAAACAAGACAAAAATACTAAACAAAAAGCAGCCCCCACCCCAAAAGAACATGAAGTACCAGACAAGATCCTAGCTCTGAGACAAGGTGGGCCACAAAGTCCCACGCCCTAACCAGTAAGTCATTTGCCACTGACTGATACCTGGTAAGAAAAGTAAAATCAGTTTTTGCCCATAGTGTGTCACTGGGTATACTAACCACACGTCAGCACAGGCCCCATGTCCAGGAGTATTTGGCCAACACAAAAAAGACTTGATTATTCAATTTTTGTTCTTGTTGATGTTTACTTAGATCGGGCTATTGAAATCATATCAAACCAGGAAACTACATTTCTAAATGGCAGGAACCAAGATGGCTGAGGGAGGAAAGGATCTGAGAATCATAAAGGAAGATCCAAAACCAGAGGAGCCAAGCTCACATGAGATAGAATCAAAGTCGAACAAGAGAAACTTTGACGATCATATTCAGGCAAGGTCAAATAAGGATTAGCTAGACAAGGGAGGACAGAGAAGTCGATGAGACCAGAATTTGGTTATTTGTAGAAACTGAATGTCAACAAACAATAACCCCTTGTGGCTTTAGGGGAGAAGTAGAATTGCATTAAAACTTTACAGTGTTGTCTAAACCAGCAACAGAGTTAGAAGAAAGGGAACCCAGGCATGCCCTCAGCCTGCTCCCGCCTGGAAGAGTCCTGCTATGAGCATAGTTGCAGCTGCCTCATGGGAACCTCTCACAGATAGAATCCCATATGCCTCCATAGAACTCAACAGAAACCATCCACACATATCTAGTATAAACTCATCTAAAACGCATCCATGGGAACTAATTTTTTTTTCAACAACCCAGAGCATTCATAAACTTTTCAAAACAGAAGTTCTGATCATCAGAGGCCAGGCAGAATATGAGGAACGCCTCAACCTTTATGTGTGGACTGACGATACTGTTGTGTTCTAAATTGAAATATTGCTTTGGGCCAGCAGGGATGCTCGTGAGAAGATTGAAGTAAACAAAAGGTCGCATATCTAGGAAAGAGGAAACTGGGGAGAACTTAGAATGTATCTGCTCAGCTTTATAAGAATGAACAGCTAGACGGGGTGGTCTGACCAGCCCAGATGCTCAGATCTGTCAAGTTGCCTAGAAGCTATATGAAGACCTTCATAGCATGACAAGCTTTCATGAGTCATCATTGCCAACATTGGGGTGAGCTTTCTGATGGTGTCTCTGCATCTGAGTCATCCCTGCTCCTGTAAGTAATCCCTTACCCGTGCTCCTGTTAGTGACCCCCATAAAAACTCACTAGTTCACCAAGTTGAACTTTGGTACTTTAGTTTGTGATGGTTTCCTGTTCTATGAGTGTGTGTGTGTGTGTGTGTGTGTGTGTGTGTGTGTGTGTGTGTACATGTGTTGTGTCTCTCCAGAAGTCTCTCACATAATACCCCAACTAAGTTTCATTGTTATAAAGATTCCTTATTGCCATTGATGCCATATCTGACCACAGAGCTTCAATCTTCTGGACTCCAGAGTCAAATGAATTCTTATTACTTCCCCTTTTCTCTCCCAATAGAAGTCATTCAACTAGATCAGATCAATGTCAATGCCTATATTCCACCATGGTAACAATTAATGTCTCTAATTGTTCTTCCATGGCTTCTGTCTATGCAGAATTTATAGTCAATGTCCAACTTCCTCCACATTTTCTTTAACCAACTCCAACTGGTTACCTTCTAGGAGTCTTGTCTATCTCTCTACCAATTAAAGAATTAAAGATCGGGAAAAATCACAGACACATCAGGTAGCAAGAGAAAATAGGCCTTACTACAAGTGAAGACGCATACATGCGCACACATAGCTAGACACCCTGTGAAACAGAGAGGTAACTGAATTTTCCTCCTAAGGGGCTGGAGGTTTTGAGTGGTTTGGGTGGGGTAGAATGGATCCTCTTTCCCTAATTTAGGATTGCTCAGTTTAGACAAGGAAAAGAGGCTAGTAAGGCCACAGCTTTGGGTAAACAGGTCCAACCTTGAGCATCTGACTGACCTGTACCAGTCTCTTGGAAACAGGGCCTTGCTGGCAAGAGAAAAAGCCCACCAGGACTTTGTCTCAGCTCAGTGATGGGGAGGGAGAAGTTGGAAGTGTGCCATCTTCATTTACCCATCGGTGGCCCCTTTCCTTACCTGTCTGCCTGTCAGGGGCCTGCCTAGCTCCTCATCCCTCAAATATACTCCTTGTTAAGCTCTGTTAGCACTGAAGCTGTGCACAGTTCAGCCCTTGAATATATAGCACCTTCTACCAATCTCTATATTTTCTGTACTTTTCTGTTCTTTCCAAATAGGCTAGATACCATATCTTAAATGTTCTTGTACACTATGCCATGAAAATCTTAACTCTAAGTCATATAGTTAGTGGGTGCCAGATAAATATCAGCTGACTAACGGAGAAGATATTGTAAGCCTTGCGTATTTAAACCACATTAGACCATAATGAGTACCTGTTTTCCTGTACACTAGCTATTTGTTTTGGAAATTTATCAGCATTTTCAATGAAAAGAAGAGATATAAATGCTGTTTTCTGAAGAACTGTAAATCCAGAATATTTTTATGTTTTTGATCAAAATGAGTTACATATACCTTTTTAGTTTCCCCCTCCCACCATGGGCAAAAATAAATGAATCAATGGGGTGTGAAAATCAGTCTAAAAATCCTTTCCAGCATAAAATTCCACCAACTGTAGAAATACCTATTTCTTATGCTGAGCTGAAATTAGTCTGCTCCTGGTACCATAGAGAACATGCGAAAATGTTAATAAAATAAAAACAATCAATAGGTTACTAACGAGCATGCGGCATTTCTGTTTCTTCCAGAGCTGACCTATCAATTCCACCCTCGTGCCCCACAGAGTTAGTGTAGGCTGAAGTCGGTGATCAGGGAAATAAACAGTATCATGACTTGTTCCTTCTTTAAAGTCTTTTTTTTTTTTTTTCATTTCCAACTTCTGAACAAGGATAAGTACATTTTCCAGAATATTCTCTGCTAACCTCCTCACATTTTCCCCATGTGACTTCTCCAGACATAAAACAGAAATGAATATGGAACCACAATGGCATTTGCTCTCTGGTGTAACATTTGAATCCAGGAGTCCCAGTTCCAGACTTCCTTTGGTGCCCAATCTGTCAATGACAATGAAGAAGTTGCTGCCACTGCAGTAAAAAGAATCTTTACAAAGTGATCCAAGTTAAGTCAATGACATGTACCTTTAAACAATATAGGCAAGCTTGTGTAACCTGTTCACATTTGTGTTATTATAACAAAATAACTCAGACTGGGAGCCTTTAATCATAGATCACTTTGTTGCCTGAACTCTAATCTGTGTTTATCGGTAACACACACACACACATACACACATGCACTCACCCACCTGCACACACACACACACTCACCCACCTGCACACGCACACATGTACACGCACACGCACACACACATACACACACACATGCACACACACACACACACACACACCCACCTGCACACGCACACTGTACACACACACACACATACACACACACATGCACACACACACACACACTCACCTGCACACGCACACACACACACACATACACACACACACATACACACACACATGCACACACACACACACACTCACCTGCACACGCACACATGTACACACACACACACACACACATACACACACACATGCACACACACACACACACTCACCCACCTGCACACGCACACATGTACACACGCACACACACACACATGCACTCACCCACATGCACACACACACACACTCACTCACACACGCACACAT
This sequence comes from Cricetomys ansorgei, assembly GCA_026225945.1. Classification (NCBI taxonomy): domain Eukaryota; kingdom Metazoa; phylum Chordata; class Mammalia; order Rodentia; family Nesomyidae; genus Cricetomys; species Cricetomys ansorgei. The sequence continues at coordinate 505,723 of JAMJFZ010001038.1, read as the reverse complement.
GCACACACACACACACACACATACACACACACATGCACACGCACACACACACACACACTCACCCACCTGCACACGCACACATGTACACACACGCACACACGCACACACACACATGCACACACATGCACACACACACACTCACTCACCTGCACACGCACACATGTACACACACACACACACACACACACATACACACACACACATGCACACACACACATGCACACACACACACACACACACACACACTCACCCACCTGCACACGCACACATGTACGCGCACACGCGCATGCACACACACACACACGTGCACAGTCCCACTGTGGCAGACATGGAGATGTGATACCATCTCTATCTCGTCATCTATCAGCAGTAATGCTGCTGCTGGTACCATCCAGCTTCTAGTGACGTCAGGCCACACTTAAGCTTTCAGGCAGAGGTCACCTTTTTCTGCTACAGCTCCCAGCCATTAACTGGGTGTGGTGCACATATATCCTCATTTCTGCCTGACACCAGTTGCCACTGGAGAGTCGGATGTAGATCTCTCTGTGAGTTTGTCCTAGCCTATCACATCTGCGCCGTCTGATGCTCTTCCTATCCACTCTTGCTTCTCTCCCCTATTTTCTTTTGTGATATCCAATCAATTTCCTCTCCCTTTCTCTATTGTAGGCTTCCTCCCAGTAAGCTGCTTGACTTATTTCCTCTCAGCATTTTCTGTATGAATGCATATTTGCAGAAACACTGACATATACATTGACATTTACCTCACGCACATCATGACTAAAGGAGACCTTTCCATTGTGGAACTGTCTGGCTCACTGTATCCTTTTTATAACTTCTTAATTTCACTCTCTTCACAGAATTTCAGAATTTTCACAGAATTGTCACTTTAACAAAAACTAGATCACAGTGCTCAGATACAGAGACAGACAGGGTGTATAATGAACAAATTCTGAACATTATATAAAGAAAAATATATAGAAAGCTATTTTTTATAATCACTTGCTATTTGTAAAAGGCAACAGAGAGAGAGAGAGAGAGAGAGAGAGAGAGAGAGAATATGTACTGTAACAGATTTTCAATAGGCTCCTAATAAAAGAACCCAATTGTTATCCCCAGATCCCTACTGGAAACAACAAAACTTTTTTGTCGAGTCATGTTCACCGTCCTTATGAGGGAACTGAAGTATATATTGAGACAGTTCTGTTCGCCATCGATGCAATTATTAAAAATAGCATAAAAAGATCTTGTACTGAACAGACTCTTGATTAAAAGTACCTATTGCAAATGGACTGAGCAGGGCAAGTATTTTAAATGAGATGGTAAGCATAGGTAATCAAGAACAACATTGCCAATCATTGTCTTTTTAAAGGAGTCATCCTGGGAAAGCATAAATTATTCTGGTGAATTCCAATGAAGCTATTTTTATCAGGTAGCTTTGGACTGCACTTCAGGCATGATCTTAACATTTAGCTCATAAATAATTACAGAAAATATCTTGGATTACTTCATATTTATGGGTTTTTAAAGTACTCTGATATCTACCTTGTTCCAGACACTTCTTTCTAACTGCTAAGTATTTCCAAAAATGAATCACAACCTCAAAGAATAAAGAACTGCATTGCCCAAAGATGAATTTAAAGCACACATTTCCCAAAACAATCCTAGGAAAAGGAACTGCAAAAAAACAAAAAAAAAGAGCTTCAGAAGAGGAAAGAATCGCTTCTACAAGCTGAAGCAATAGCTGAGTCTGAAGAGGACCAGGTGTGATTGTCTTCTGATTGCTACTATTTTGTTTCTTACCCCTTCTTAGGGTACCACTCATCTTCAGACTTCGAAAATATTCAGACCTGAATTTTCCCAAATTAATGTTCTTCAGAAGATGAGTTTTACAAACTATTAACTTATAGCACATTTTGGTCCTTTTTAAAAGATTTGTTTAAGTAAGTCTCACTCAGTAAGTAGCCCAGGCTGACGTCAAACTCATAATGACCCTCCTCTTTAAGCCTCCTTTGTGCTAGGATTATAGGTCTATACCACCCACTCAGCCTCCAATAGATCTATTATATTCTTTAAATAGCAAGTCATTCCATTCCCATTTCCACCTAATCTTTCTTTACTTTGTAAACAGTTGTTGGGGCTTGGAGTATATCTCAGTGATAGAGCATTTGCCTGTCTGTAAAACTCTGAATTCAGTCTATAGAATTCGATCTAAAGAAGAGGCTATTAGAGCTGTCAAACTAGACAGTTCATGTGAAGTACTCATCAGGGAATGATTTAATCAAATGGCATAGAGTCCTTCCTCTTCTCGGCTTTATTCTCTCTTCCTTTTTTAAAATTCCAATCTCAAGCATACAGGTATGTTCTGCACTCTCCCAGCTGGCTTACCAGTATAACAAGTAGATAAACTCTCTTAAAACAACATCCTTGCAATCTTTGTACTGTTGTGTAATCCCACTTTTGGGTGTTAGAAGCTAAGCATTTGGCTTGGACAGACGCTCCTGTATTTCAAGGGCTAAGACCATAATACCCACATTGCTCGCTGGAGAGTTTCTTTTATTAGTTTTTTCTTAATGAATTTTTCAAGCTTATATCAATCCAACTGAGATCTCCCTCAAAGAGATTAACTTCAATTACTTAAATGCAAAAGGCAATAAGGAATGTTTGTTACATTATGAAGTGAACGTCTTAATTGGAAGATGAAACCAGACTTAATAGGAGTAAAACAGTAACAAAGGTCACAGCTGGTCTTGAATTATTTCTGCATTTCTCCTTGGAGTCCTCATTCCTGCTGATGTACGTTCACTTCCAGGCAGTCATCGTCGAGCCCCTAAGCCATACTAGATTTCTCCCTAGCCCTTATTTTTCATTCTTACCAAAAGAAAAAACTGTGCATATGTGTGTGCGTGCACACAAGCTGGCTAGTATATGTCAATTTAACCCAGGCTAAAGTCACCTGAGAAGAGGGAACTTCAATTAAGAAAGTGTCTCCATAAGGTCAGGCTGTAGGCGAGCCTGTAGAGCATTTTCTTAATTAATGATTGATGGGAGTGGGGGCAGCTCATTGTGGGTGGTGCCATCCTTAGGCTGATGGTTCTGGGTTCTGTAACAAAACAGGCTGAGCAAGCCATGTGGACCAAGACAGTAAGCAACACCTTCATGACCTCTGCATCAGATCCTGCCTCCTGGTTCCTGTCCTGGTCTAGTTCCTGTGGAACAACACTTAACACTACGGAAGTGTAAGCCAAATAAACCTCTCTTTCCCACATTGCTTGGGTAATTGTGTTTCATCACAGCACTAGAAACCCTATTAAGACGTGTGTGTGTGTGTGTGTGTGTGTGTGTGTGTGAGAGAGAGAGAGAGAGAGAGAGAGAGAGAGATTGTGGCTGGGAGATGGTCCAGTGTTTAAGAGCATTTCTGGCTCTTTCAAAGGATTAGGGTTCAACTCCCAACATCCATGTCTGGTGACTCAATAACCTGTGATTCCTGCCAGGGAATCTGACATTTCTGTCTCTTGAGGACACCTGCACTCATATGCACATGCCATTCACAGCATTCACAGACGCAAACACATTATAATTAAAAATAAACATTTTTAGTTATGAATTTCATCACCAGAACTCAAATACAGCTAGAAAGAAACAACTCCACAAAGTTGTTCTCCAAGCTCTGTGTATGTTCTATGTGATGTGCACACACAGACATCATTATCATCATCACATTAAAATACTTTATTTGAGCACTACAAAGGAATATTTAGGTAAAGAGTGATAATGACATTAAGAATTTTAAACCATGTCAGGTGTGGTATGTAGAGGGATGTTTAATCCTTTGATCCAGCAACATGGCTGCTCTAGAGTAGAAAGAAGGTTAGTACACATCTTTAATCCCAGTGGTAGTCCACACCTTTAGTGTTAATCCCTAAAACAGAAACAGAATGAGGAAGCAGACACAGGAGGCAGAGCTCAGGAATCAGTGTCACACAGGAAGTGATGTCTTAGATGAGTCGGAGTGAAGGACAACGTGACTAATCAGAGGAAGAGTTAGCAGAGTGAGTTGAGTCAGAGTGAGGACACACCCAACTCTTACAAGAAAAAGACAGGCTCTCAGCTCACAGCAAGTCAGTGACAAAAGAGTCAGTTACAACAGTCAGTGACAGAGGCAGACTGGAGCAACGAGAGCTCAAGGACAGACACAGAGACAGCTCCGCAGAAGAAGTCAGTATCAGATAGAAAGAGTGAATTAGTCTGAAGCAAAGCAGAGAAGTTCTGTCTGACTCAGACAGAGAATCAGCCAGAATCTGCCAGAGTCAAAAGAGTTTGCTCAGAAACAGTAAGCTGTCTCAGATGGTCCATCCATTTAAACAAGCAGCTTGAAGAAGAGTTTGAGCCATAGTGATGAGTTGAACCAGAAGAGTCAGAGTTCAGAAGGAGCTGGTTAGAGTGGCTCAGTCAGCAGTACGTCAAATTAGGTTGTAAAGAGGCTTAAACATTCTAGATTGTACAGAGGCAGAAGCCTTCCAGTTCAGGGTTAAGATTAAACATACCAAAGCACTCTAGGCCTCCAGTCCTAAGAACTGATGACTTAGACAACAGAGTAAATAGCTTAGCCCAGAGTCTATGGCTACATCTGATGAATCTATGCCCACAGAGCACCAAAAATGAGAAGAGAAATCTAGAAGAGAGCTCTAAACCGAATCCTTCTATGTACCTGTCGGGTCTCTGTGTGTTCGGGTCCCTCGAAGCCCCTTCTGACAGCGGCTGATGTCCTCCTGCCCGAGGCAGTCAGGAACCATTTTGCTGGCCAGGCAAATGGGCCTAGACCTATTCGGCAGGAAGGCGCGGCCCGAAATCGAGGTTCCTGACCTTTCGCGAAGCTGTCCACCCAGGGGACCTGAGAAATTGCGAGCGCAAAGAAAGCTCGGAAGACTGCATCTGGTGGACACAAAACTCATTTATTAGCGGGCTTTTCCCTCTTTAAATATCTTCTTGGGAAGGCGGGGGTTTCTCCCTCGGGAGTAGACGCCTAATTAGCATGGCAGGGTGAGGACACCTGGCATGGGAAAGCAATGTATCCACCCAGGCTACAATACAGGTAAACATGTCCCTTTAGCTTCCGTGAAGCAAGTTATAACTAATATTTTTTGGTTAGGGACCTCTGTGGACTAGGAGAGGAGAAGGCTGCCCCAGCGTCTCAGCCCGCTCCACCTTTCCAGGAGGCGGGGGCAGTTTTTGGCCTCAACTTCTGCCACTCTCCAGCCCCCAGGAATCCCACATGTACCAAGTATTATTAGTATGCATTAGTAAGGTAAAATTAGTAATTCAGAGTTATAACAAATAAATAATGACAATCAACATTCTCTAAGCACTCAACCATGCTTGGTAGTGACTGAAGTGCTTCTTTAGGGATTGGTCATTTGGTTGACAGCACTTGACCGAAGATACCGTGAAGACTTACAGAGGCAAGCTTAACTAGCTCACATAGCTAGTGGATACGCAGCTGTGATGGAAACAGGCCTGTGTGCTCCACCACTGACCCAAACTGCCTCCCAGAAGTCGAGCAGGAACATGAAGCAATCAATCCCCAATACAGGCAAAGTCAACAGGAAGTTATATAGAGCAGGTTATGAGAGAACTTGACCATTCATTTGTATAATTAAGGCCTGTGTGGAGGAAGGAGGGAATTTTTGAACGAATAAAGCACCTAGGCACTGGAGCAGAGAGAGCAGAACCATGAGCAAGCAGAACCATGAGGAGAGCGACTTGAGGAGGCCATGGGAGAGGATTTGGCGTGAGCTCTCAGCCTACGCCGCCCAGGTATTATATCCCTGAGAGTTGTCATGGCTCGTTATTAATATAGTGTCATCTTATTAGTAAATAATACTTTAACAGAGTCTAGATCCCTGAGTCCTTACAAATGGGAGGGCATTCACAGAGACTCAGAGATCATGAGATTGTTCTTTGCCTAATCCAAAAGCCATCTCCAAGCTGAGCCTTACATCTCTGCCATAAGTTAACACCAGCATCCCTAGACTCACAGTGAAAGCGAATCCAAAAGAACCCCAGGAGGAAGTTCGAGGGAAAGGTTTGATTTGTTGGCATTTCTTTAAAGAGCAATAGAACTCTTTCCACTTTTTCTCCTTCTCCCTGCCTTGGATGTGACCTAAAAGTGAGAATTAAAGCAGGACCTAGAGCCACAAGATCGTAAATCTGAACAATGAAAAAACATTGAGGAAAGAAAAGAAATGTTGGGAGGGTATGGACCCAGAGGACACCTGAGAGAAGGAGACGTGGTGCAGGCTTCATATGCCTAGAGGCGAGTCATGAGAGGACACACACCTCTCTGGCTTGGTTGAGTCCCCATCTTCAGCTCTGAATACTCCTGCGGGCAGGAGGCCTGAACGAACTGCGTCAGCTTTTATTTCATTTCATCCATGTAGAACGAGCAGCTTCAACTCAACTATTCATAGATAATTCATTGCATTTATCTCCATTGTCTTCCTCTTTTCACTGGGTAAACATTTTGTAATTTAAAAAAAAAAACACCTGTGAGCACAGAAACTAGATCACAGACCTCCATCATTTTCGACAAGTTAGTCTTGAACATACTTTCGGATGTATTTGTATTTCCAGTGTTTTATTTTTTTGTCGTTTTAAACTTGTGAGAGACAAATCGGCTTATGCTAATTTTCAAGAATGAAAGGCAGGAGGTGGCAACACCGACCTAAGGGAGCAAGCAGTTCAGCTGTGGAATCGCAGAACGTGCCCCCAGAAAATGAGCTAAATGTTCGCCAACCTCTAGTCCCCAAAACTCCTTCCTTTCTTTGAAACCAAAATAAATGTTTCTCTACAAATTCCAAGTGAGAAACTCAAGTGCTTAGGTTACCATGACAATTCAATATTCTCATAATAAACTAATTGGCTATAAATTTTCAGCATCTACCTCAGGTTCATCCATGGACTGGGCTATGATTATAATTTTTAGAAATAGTTACAGTCTGTAAGATGTTTTTGTTCACTAGCACATGGCTTGTTCTGATATGTCCATCTGTTATGCATGTTTGAGTGGGCATATCTAGGACACAGATTCTTCAACATGAGAATCATGTAAAGCACTTAGGAAAGACGCAAGCCAGATTGCTGGCCTCAACTTCTGAATCCCGGCTCAGCTAATCTGCGGCCAGACTCAGATTACAATGGAATCAGACCCAGAATGTGAACAACTGTTCTAAAGTGTACAAAGGATTATTCTATTTTTCTCTGTCCAAGAAGTTCTCAGTCACTTGATTTACAAGTTGTGGAAAAAGAATGTAAAATTTATGCATATAGTTTTTTAATAAATAAAATCATACTATATATTATAGAAAAGTTTCTGTTCTGCTGTGGGAATATTTTCATAGTTTATATTGTCATACTTAACACTAATCAAAGATGTTATCTAAAATACAAGTTCTAAGAGAATTTACACTGTATTATAACATTTTTTTCATTTAATGACCTGTATGATCTTCATTGACCATACTTGTGTATTGCTAGTTGTATGAAATTGACACTATATGCAAATTTTCAGTAATTCTGCACATCCAATTAAAGTTATTTTATTAGTCTCTTTCCAAAATTCTTTCCCATAAAAATCATTTCACCAGAGTAATGCAAAATTCATAATTTAGATTACTGTAACAGGAGTAGATCATGGTCTTCTTCGGTCTTCTTTTACTCCAAGGAGTCAGATTTGTGAATATATATTACTTTGCTTTTGATTTCTTTACTTGGTTCATCTTGGCCCCTTAACAGTTCTTGGGTGTGATCTGTTGTACTCTATTAGTGAGTTGAACTCTTTATTTATGATTAGACAATACGTATCATAAAAAGAGATAATGTATACATGATTTCCACATGGTGGAAATGGATGAATTATCACTAAATATCATGGGCAGTGTGAAAAGGAGGTTCTCTTCATCTTCTTTAAATAAATATGTCTTCCTACTTACATCACCTCACCCAATGCCCCTTCACCCCACTCAGTTCTGCCTCCTGCCGTGACCTCTTACAGGTGGCATTGTCTCTAATTTCAGGGTTATGTCATTTTCAAAACTGCTAATGGGAACATCCTTAAAATTCTTTGCCACATGATTTACCTACCTCGGTGTCTCTAGTCCATTCTTTATCCCTTAACTTTGATAACTCTCCCTACCTCCCACATGGATCTGCCTTTGTCGCCCATGCTATTTGAAGGGCGCATCATATACAGGAAAGGCAAGGAATAAGAGCCTGAGACCAGGGTAGTTGGGAGAAGGAACCGCAGCATGTTACTATAAAGCTGTTGCATTCAAATGAGTTTGCAAAGCTGTATGAAACATGTTTATTTGTTAAAAGACATACCTCAAGTCAGCAAAACTAATTTGCCAGAAAATAGTAAAGACACTCTAGGTTCAGAGAAATAGGCGGGGTAAATCATACACTTTAAAAGAGAAGACCAAGATGATTATTGAGACTTTTCATTGTTGTGATACATACCGGAGAACAATTCCAAGAGTAGCATATTTATTTACACTCACAGTTTCAGAGGTCTCAGGCCATCACAGTGGGAAGGGTGGGGTGGAGCAGAACAGAGCAGAGAGCACCACATCGTGGCAAATCTAAAGCAGAGAGAGAGAGGTGGTTGGTGCTAGCAGGATTCCTCTCTCCCTTCCTTTATCCCACGTGGTCACAAGCCTACAGGCCCGCACCACCCTCACTCAGTGTGGGTCTGCCATGTTCAGCTAAACTCTCTGGAAAATACACCAGAGGACTCCTTTACTAATTAATCCCCTATGTATTTCTCAATCCAATCAAATTGAAAAGCAAAAATAGCCCATCCCAAGTGTCTAACAAGCAACTCTTAAGCGTCTACATTATTTTTATTAAAAAAAATTAAAGTCAGCAAGTCATGTAAAGTAATTTTCAATTCATAAAATGAATAGAAACATTTTTTTAAAAATATATGATGCACTGCAATGTGTGTGTCAAGTTTTTGAAACAGCATAACTTCTTGAACTACTTCAGGATAAAACACACAGCTTTTCCCAGATGTTTACTAAACTTTTTCTAAACAAATATATCTTCACTCTGATAGGGTACCAATGAAAGATCACCCAATAATCCCACATCATTGGCAAACAATTAGGAGATTCGGGGGGTACTTATTTACCCACAAATAGCAGCAGCACTGAAAAGCCTCTTCCCAGCATGGACGATGACTTCCCACAGCTGCATAGATGGAGTTCCCCTTCAGCTAAAGGTGCACCATCTGTATACATTAGCACCTGGGGACCACCGTGCAGCTGGAGCAGAGTCACATTCAAGTGGGAGGCAGGTGCAAGAGGGAGTTAGCAGAGTCTTGAGAGAGGTTCTGAGGACCATCCTCTCCCACCCCTTCTACAAGGGAATGCCAACAGGCCCTGTCACGTTGGGAGTCTCTTGTGGGTAAATCGCAGCTGTTCTTGTTACAACGCTAATGGCTGTCAGGTGCGGAGGACAATGCTCCACTCCACCAGGAAACTGCCTAACAAGAAACCATAATGATGAAGTGGTATTTAAGCACAACAGAACAGAAGCAAAAAACAGCTATGTGATAAGCATTCCTGTTCCAGTTACTAAAAAATCTTTGATCACATTTGTAAAAATAAAGAGGGTTAATGTTAAAGGATAAATATTAAACTACACCATACTATAGAAATAATGACAGGAAACCTGACAAGTTGACTGAGAAGTTATAAAACAAACCTTCTGAAGACTCAGAAGGAGAGAAAGAATAGGAGTTCTGCTCAGAGGACTAATGGTACTCTGCAGACAGGTGGTTGGAAGAGCAAAGTGCATGCCTGTTACGAGCTTATACTCTTGTCAGTAAGAAATATCACAAAGCTGAGGGTACACTGCTACTGGTGCCCAGAGACCGATGCCAGGAATTAATGCAAGGAAGTATCTAAATGTCTGGCTTCTGGTTTGACGCATTTTGCTTCAGGACTGAGGAAACTGGAAGACAGTATCATGAAATCTTTCTCATTTTGGTTCATTACATACAGAGCACACCTTTAAGCCACTGAGGAAAAAACAGGTGTGCATAGATGTTTGCGATTGCCAAGACAGAAGAAAGCACAAGGTTAAATTCAGAAAAGAGCAGAGCATCATGGCAGTGCTCAGATAAAATACACCTGCCAGTCTCATCAAAATAGGGAATGAGGTAAAACGTGTTCCAGCAAAGAGGTGAGGGAGACTCACTCTTCAGGGACGATCGCGGCTCACGTGGGAAGAAATGATAGAGTGGACTGAGCTAAGTGCAAAGATCAATACAACAACCCCTCCTGCTTCAATGGTGAGGTAATCCTGCAGAACAGAGGGAAGGATGAGGTGAGTCCACAGTCTAACATGGGAGGGGTTCATGCAACATTGATACTTGATTCTGATGGATGAAAATGTAATGATTTTAACTATGTTCTCATTTCTGATACTCTGACAACTCTCTTCTCTTTACATACACGTTAAGTATCGAATACCCCTGTAGACACTTATGAGGATTTAGACTTAGCTCAATTCATTTTAAAACAAAATCATCATAGGCAAATCCAAGCCCTCCCTTTCCTACTGACAAGACAGATTTAAAGTCGTCCGGCTATTTGGAAAGGTAAGAGCAGACTATTTTAGCATGCCTCTCACCCTCTTCCTCTCTGGTTTTTCCATGTACTCATTACTTGGACAGGTAAAGAAACCTTGGAAATTTCAAATGTCCTGTACTTACCTGGATGAGATCACAAACTGCTTGTAAAGTGTGCATGTCCTGGGCTGACTTGTTTTTCTGTCTTATTTTTCTTTCCTGTATGACAGCTGTCTACACTCAGACTCTCTCATGTGTGCACTTCAAAACAACACACAAACACACACACCTCTGTAGGGAGAGAGGGGGGCATGCAGAAAGACACAGATAAGACATCCAAGTTCTCACTATTTACCATTTGTAAAGCCATGGTTGAGTGTCTCTGACAGTGTCTCATACTACATTACATTTTCTCTGGGTCCTGTTCCTTCCATGGATACGTTGGCAAGTGTATATGTATCCAACTCAATCAGGATCTAAGTGTAATATTTTTCAGTGAGTGTGTCTTTAAGGTTTTCAAACTCTTCATTGTAATGAGATATTCTTATCTGACTATGTAATTAGAAATTTGATCTTTGAGCTTTTCTCTAAATTGTGTAGCATCCTAACAAAATGCTGGGGGAATGTTTGCTTTTAAAGCTAAGAGATTGTCTCTGTATTCTTGGAAAGTTAAGATCACTGGCGATACCTTATAATTGTCCCAGCCTCTAAATCAGAGGAATCCCTCTCCCACTGTATGTGACTAGCTCAATTTTTATCATTCTCACAAGCTTTTCATACACATATCTCCTTCTGTTCTTCCTTAGATCTTATCCCATTTTCTCTCCAACAAGCTTTTCTACTTTAATAATAGTCCTATATTTGATTCCTATCAATGAGCTTTCTTATTTTTTGTATAGCAGATGCCTGTCAAGGTGCAACCAAAACAGTAAATACTTTACATAGAAAAACTCAAGACAGGGATAAAACTTGAAATAAGAAATCAGTAAGAGTCAGAGGCAGTGGATGGCTACATAGAAACAGTCTTCTGGACACAGCTGGACAGCTGCACATACACAGGCCTTCACACAGGCATGGTAGCCATTCCAAATCCCAGCATGAAGAAGAAAGCTAGACACACAATCCCTCCTGTGGTCATAGAGCTTTTGAGCATTGATAGCTACTGGCTACTGGTAGAGGAAGAGGCAGTTTTTTCTAAGAGCATAGTCTCTGCTAAGTACAACTTGCTCCAGTAGAAGACAACACACCCAAGAATATTTAGGCAGCAGAGATTGGTCTTGCAGGGTTAGAAAATAAAAAAGGATGCAAAGTCAGGTGGGTAGAGAAGGAGAGGCAGATCTGGGAAGAGCTGGGTAAAAATGATCAAACCACATTGTATAAAACAAAGAATTAATCCAAATGTTTAAGAGATCAGGAAGATGTTGGCTGAACACATCCTTTGTGACCTTGGAACTTCAGATAGAGAAGCAGCTCACTTTAAGGTCTCAGCTGGAAGTTATGGAGTGGGAACATAATGCCAATGAAGGAAATGAAGAATTCAAGAGAAACTAAAGTGAACACCACATAAGTACAAGTTGGAGGAACTTAAATCAAGGTTGCCAAAAACGAGTTCCAGTTAAATTCCAATTCAGATAAATAACTCAAAAGTAAACTATAAATTTCATTTTCTTCTCTCTCTCCCTCTCCCTCCTTCCCACCCCCCGTCTCTCTCCAGAATTAAATCAAACAACAGACTTTGAAGAAAGAAATATATAGCTACCATTGCATATCTGAGACTATATCAAAAGGTAATATTTATGTTGCTGACTTTATAGGAACAATTACTTTCCATTCAGTTTAACTTTATCAACCACCAGCCTTGTACATGAGTGATAAAACGGATGTTTTCTACAGGAACCCAGTAGGTATGTGTAGAATTTGACAAGCATACCTACCATAGGACAAACTGAGTTTTTAAAAGATGTGCATAGAAATTTCTTTTCCTCTGCATTGGGGTGACCTTGGAAATTTTATAAAATTTTTCAGACCACCATCACCCGTGTGTGTTTGTACATGTTGTAGGTATATTAGGAGAATTTAATAATTTTGTAAATTATTAAATTTGTAAAAAAGACCTAACAAATACCTGGTCCCTTGAGTAGTCAATAAATGTTGTTTATTAAATAATTCTGTACATATACATATGCATATATCCAAGAATACATTTAGAAAAACAAAGTATACTAAGGTTAACTATTTTTGACAAATATTTTAAGTCTTTTTCTTCCTACTGGATATCTAGAGTTTTGGAGAAGCCCAGTACCCACTTCAGTATTCGTGTTTTAATAACTGGCTGCTGGCAATCATCTAAACTCAGGGCAAGCATTCCTCTTCTAAGTCTGCCACTAATCAGCTCTCTCTGATTCCTTTCCCAACAGTTTATACTGTGACATTTTCTAATGATAATTACTTTGTAAGAAGCGAATGTCTTCTGTGCTAAAAACCTATTTGCTGAAAGACGACCGTCAAGAAACGATAGTTCGTAATGCATGAACACAGACGCTCTAAACAAACACATCTTGCACAGGTGAGATGCTCCGGTCATTGTCAAAACCACCTCTGATATTTCCAAAGGTCACAGCCAACTGTTCAAAATAGCAGTTCTTTCAATATAGAATTCTTTTCCATGTAGAAGGAAGACTTCTGAAAGATATCTATAAGCTACAGGACACAGACTTATCTTACTTCAGGACCCCTCAGGGGGGAAAAATTACATATGTGTGTGTGTGTGTGTGTGTGTGTGTGTGTGTGTGTGTGTGTGTGTGTGTGTGTGTACATATACATATGTATATACATATATGGAATATTTAGATACATACCTTGAAAGTTCATTATCAATACTTTCAGAATATTCACAAAGTTCAACTAAGAATATATGTAGACTATTTAATAAGAACCTGGAGCTGTTGATTATATAGCTCCTATACATTTGATCCTAGCATGGTTAGCATTGTAAACAGTCAACACCTGATCCACATGGCGCAAAGTCGCGGGAATAGAAGGTACTGATGCTGTTTGTGTTTTCTAGTTTCCTCCTTCAGAACAATCCAGTGAAGTCTGACAATCTGAACTCAGCACCATTTGTATTAAAAAAAAAAAAAAAGCCCACATAAACAGATTTTTTTCCTTCAAGTATCCAAATAGTCAAAAGATTTTTTTCCACATGTTTCATTCTAACCAATTCAGTTTTTAATCGTTGGTTCATATGGTAAACTTTATTCTTCTCTTTCTGGAGCAAGTTACTCAAATCATATTTTTTTGTTTAATACAAAAGTGATATGATGTTAACTCTACCATATTGATATAGGGAAGAAGTACAAAGGTATTGAAAGAACTAAAAAGGTTGTAAAGACAGCTCAGCAGTTAAGAGTGCTTTCTGCTCTTTCAGAGGACCCAGATCCAGTTCCCAGCACTGAAATGGTAGCACATAACCTGTGTGTAACTCCAGTTCCAGGGACTCTAATGCCCTCTTCTGTCCTTCATAGGCACTGCACACATATGATACAATTATATATTATGTATATATGTACATACTTTATATATGTATATATACATATATATGTATATATGTATATGTGTGTGTGTGTGTGTGTATATATATATATATATATATATATATATATATATCACCAGGAAAGCTAATCATACACATAATTTAAAAATAAATCTTTTAGACATACATATACATGTATTAACTTGAGAGTGAGGGAGAATGAGAGGAATTCAAGGGAGGTGTTGGAGAGAAGAAAGAGTAAGTGATGTAATTAGATGTAATTATATTTCAACTAAAAACACCAACATAGTTTTTAAATGTGCAGACTACTAAAACTACTCACAAGGAGTAATCAATTCCATTTTGGTATGTTACATAAAATACCTGTAGTTAATAATATTGTATATTTCAAATTTTCCAAAAATCAATCACAAAGGTTCTCACCACAAGACAAATAAGTATTATGAGGTATTTGATATATTAATTAAGACTATTTAATTATGCCATTTTAAATATACATATAACACTTGGTGTCATAAATATTTACAATTAGAACATGTTACTTTACAGCAAAATAAAATTTTTCAATGCTCATATACATCTGGGAGAGAATAAAATAGTAATTTTGTTAAGCATTTTATTGGCATTGTATATAAAACTGGTGAAAACAAAATTTGCCTGTATTGAGATATAAAAAACATGCCAGATCACAGCAGAATTCTACAGCAAAGGTTTGTTTGGGTAAGTGGGGGAGGAGGTGAAGCTTTGGAGAAGGGCAGGAGTAGAGAGAGGGGTGGACATTGTGACAGTCCCAGGAACAGAGACGGGGGTGGGGGGAGGCAGAAGAACAGACAGAGAGAAGAGAGAGAGAGAGAGAGACAATGATGAGGGGGGAGAGAAAGAGAGATAGCACCTGCCAGTCCATGTTATAGGGGCCTCTGCAGATGATGTAAGACTCCAAAGGATTCAGGGGGCAGGTATGGGGCAGTTCAGGAGGCAAGCTAAGAGGCAGTTAATTGACAGTTCCACAACATTCTTCCCTCTTTGATAGTGAAAAGGCAAGGAAAATAGGAGCATGACTGGTGAGGTATGAGTGGGGGCTTTGTTGAGGACTCCAAAAGGTTGGAACGTTGGTTGAGGCCCTGAAAAGCAAGCTGCTTCACTTGTTGTTCGGGCTCTGTGGCTGAACCAAAGAACCAGGAGTGGTAAATTTATTGTGTCCAATTAAGGCATTAGGGATGTGAGGGCAAACAGAAGGGTCAAAGGCCCTGTGATGGCTGACATCAGAGTTGGAACCATCTGAGCTAATGAATTTATCTGTTGATATATCTGGGTCTACTTGGTTTTTAAATAAGTACCTCTTCTGATATGCCAATAGGTATTATAGAGAGTCATTACATCCCCAAGGTCAGAGATTTTTCTTTTGACTACGTATTTCAGTCTGGGAGAAAATGGGCAAGGTGTTGCATTTTCTTCTGGAACTGCTTCCTTCTGAAACTGAGGCATAATTCTCAGGGGCCTCAGGAAGGCTGAAATAATAGTCAAAAGCTGGTGGAGTGAGGGGTCAGGCAATGGGGAGTTCATTAGAAGTATCTGGTCCACTGATCCCGCTGAGGGGATAGGAGTGGTCGCATCAGTTAGATATATCAACTCTCAGCAAGACCAGGGCTCACAGCTGTTTGGAGCAGCCTGCAGCCCAGAGCTAATTTTTGGATGGTGTCTTCAGCTGAGTAGAAATCTGCTGAAATATATACTAGGAGCAGAGATTAATGTTTAGGAAACTTAAAGGAAAATCTGACATTTGGAACTTTTAGGTCCAGTGTTTTGGCAGTAGAGAGGGGAAGGGTTCCTGAATCCAGGGAAGAGAAAGAAGTAAATTATAATTTCATGAGTAAGCATATAGGGAGACTTCAAAGTTGTACCTATCTGGAGTCTGACCTGTGGGAGGTGGATCCAAGTTGACTTTCTGAAGTTCACAAGAAATTTTTTAAGCTTATACCTTAGGTTACCACTGTTTGTAATCCGTACTAAAGAACACATTGTACAGAAAGCAGTTAACAGGTGTGGTAAAACAGATGAAGCAGACCTTTGAGTCAGCAAAAGCCATGGCCCGGGGCCAAAAGCATGAATATTTTGTCTGTCCAGAGAGCTTGGCACACAAATTGGACAGAAATGTTTTAGCCGGGTGAGAAGCATCTCCAAGTCTATATTTAAAAGACAAACAACCAGAGGAAATTTAAAATCCTGAGCTTGTGCCTGATAATGGTGGTACCAACTTATCAGAACTCCATTAAGAACACTTGTCCAGAGTCTTACCAATGTTAAAAACTGAACCTTTGAAATCCTGGTATAGCCCAACTTTTGTAATTTAGGATATATAAATGTGCACAATTTGTGTAGAGAAATAGCCCTATGTGAAAGCTAGGGTCTATGTTCCAGGGGTCTGCATTCAGTGACCTGTGTGATCCAAATGGAATGTAGACACACCTTTCATCCCAGTGTTCAGAAGGCAGTGGTGGTCTATGCCTTTAATCCGTAAGACAGAAACAGTATATAGGCAGACACAGGAAGCAGAACTCAGGAGTCAGTGTCACACAGGAAGGGCCATCTGAGATATGTCAGAGTAAATGACAGGCAAAGTGCCTAATCAGAGGAATTATTAGCAGAGTGAGTCATTGTGATGACACACCCAACTCTCACGAGAAAAAGGCAGGCTCTCAGCTCAGAGCAGGTCAGTGAGTTACAGTTAGTTACAGAGAGTTACAGAGTTAGTCAGTTACAGAAGACTCAGTTATAGCAGACAGAATGGGGCAGGGAGAGCTCACAGAGACACAGAAGCAGTCTGAAGAGTCTGAGTTCAGAGGAAGCTAATCAGGGTGGCTGAGTCAGCAGTGGAGACTTAAACAGTGAAGCCTGTATGGAGGCTGAAGCCTTCCAGTTCTAGGCGTAAGAGTAGATTGTATGGAGGCTGAAACACTCCAGGATTCCAGGCTAAGAATCTGTGATTTAATTAGACAAAGAATAAAGGCCTCTGCCCCAAATCAATCTGGCCCCTGGTATGAATCTTCATCTGCAAATTTGTATCTCTATATCTTTACAATTGTATGTATATATCTTAAAACATCATTTTAGATTCTCAGAACTTACATAGACTTTTTATCTAATCATTTACCATGAGACACAGGTGTAATCGTTGTAAGGCAAACTCTTGAATAAAGAAATAGCAAAAGTTACTTTCTAGCTGAGTTTACCTCCTTTAGGGTCTGGTAGCAAGACAAACTGTCTTTCTCAGCTAGAGGCTTGGCAGTTCTAGCAAAGTGATATCTGAGACCTGATTTCATATGTGAAGGGCATTGAGAAAGTGGCTAGAAGCCTTGTAGGAGGAGCTATTCAAGGGAGGAACTGGGAGATGCTTGTTGCTCTTAAATCTACAGTTAGCCATCAAGCCATCAGAGATCTGAGGAAGGATAATTTATAGAATCTAGATTCTTTACGTATCAATTAAAATGACAGAGACCCTTTACCTAGGTCATTCCCCGAGGCTCCTGTGGTTTGTTGGGGCAGAAAAAAAGTTGTACAAAACAGCATTTGATCTCCAGCTGTCATACAGAACAGTGTAGGACTTTGGATGCCCATGTCTGAAATGTTTTTTCTGTGGGAAGAAACTTTGGAAAATGATCCTACCTTGTATAGGCAGAGCAAGACAGTCAGCCCAAAGGTGTGCACAGTTTGTGCAGAGCCTGGTGGCAGGTTCTGCCAAGTGATTAGGATTATTACAATCCAGTTGGGTTTGTCTTTGCAGGGCCTCATCATCTTCTTGGAGACTTCTAAGATTACTATTAGAAATGATCAGTTTATTGTGGAAAAGATTTGAGGACAATAATCTATCAAGTATATTCATAATCTATCAGGTTTATCTATATATTAAGTATATATTGGTTTTTAGTTACTTGCTTTAAACTTAAATTTGGAAGCACATAGAGGAAGCTAAATGAAGCCTATTTCTGGAATTAATTAGTACTCCACATGACTACAAGTATATAACAGGAGGTCAAAACAGGCTTATTTTGGGAATTAATTATACTAATTAGTTTTTCTGTGTGACTATAAGTATATATCCAATACATTAAAGAATTTGAGCATCTATAAGGTAACTGACTTTTAATTTTCATGTCTTAATTATTCTTAACATCTTACAATAATTGCCAATAATATTTATCAAATTATTATCAGTAAAAATAACATAATAATCCATAATAATATTGATATTGTTGTTGTTATTATATTGTTATATAGCAATTAATAATTATATCATCTTAATATTGTTTAATAATATGTTATATCATTGAATATCCTATGTCAATTATTTATTAACTATTTATGAGCTAGTTAACTAACATAATACTAATTATTATATATTAAATGGCATATAGTCTTATGAAAAATAGAATTAGGATGTTGCAGCTTTATCTCTGTTAAGTTTGAGCCTTAAAAATTTGAGTTGAAGATTTAACAAACCATAAATGCAGTCCATAGAGAGACAGGGAACTTAACCTCTTTTGTATAGTATACCATTATAGAACATCAGATTTTGTATAACTCATTGTATCTAAATAGCCGAAGCTCAAATATTACTGTGAACCTGAACAGACTTTAGGAATTTGTAAACCTTATTTATCAAACATATCTGTTTTATATCATTATAATTTATATAATTTATAATTTATTTAATTTTCTAGAAGCCTGATGTTGAACAGGGTTAGCAAAGACATAAGTGGTTATGCATACATTTTTAAGGCTGACCATAAGTGGGAAGAGATTAATAAAGGCATTATAATATAAAACAGTTAAAAAACAGTTTATAGACTTAGAATGTCCCATAGCATTATAAATTAAAATATCTTAAAACCTATTTCTTTAAAAATATCTGATTTCTAAATTTTTAATTTTTGTGAAACTCCAAATTTCTGTAGAACTTCTAAATTTATTTTTAAAGTTTAAAATCGCTCAGCTGTGTGTTCCTGTAATATCAAAAGCAAAGTACGTTTTTTTTTTATTTTAAGAGAGAAGATAGGACACAATTACAATCTGGGCAAAGCAAAACATAACTTCAATAGTTCAAACCATCTAATAAAATCACAATCCAATAAGATCAAAACCATCTGAGTGACTTACATTAAGAGGCAGTCAGCACAAGGTGCATTCCTACATATGAACGCCTGAAGGTGTAACTTTAATACCTTATTAAACAACCATTGTTTTAAAATGCTATCTTACATAAACATTGTTTTTAGAACAGGAATTATCATACAAAAATCCATTTTTATTAGAAATATCTGGGTGACCTGTTGATGTACCTTTGATAGTGATCACCATGTGGCAGTCTCTAAAGTTTCTGTGGTGGTGAAATCACATGACCTGTCTTTTTTACCTTAGTAAAGATGGCTTCCACATGACCAGCTCCTTTCCCAAGTGGAAAGAAGTCAAGATGACAATGGGCCATGTGAAGTAGGAGAAGCCACATGTAGGTATCACAAAATGGCTTAGCAAAAGTTTTAGAGAGTTAAACCAAAACCAGAGTATGAGATGGGTAGCAATGGTTTCCAATGGGAATAATCTGTCCCTTTATTCCGTTTTGCTCTCCTTTCTCTGTCACATAATCAGGTGACTCTCCTGATGTGGGACAGAGATCTTGAAGAAAACTTTTAACAAGCATGTGTAGGTATAAAGGAGGGGGGAGCCATACCCCAACTCCAGAGCAAACTCATGATTGAAATGAGCCCATATAAAAAACAATTTACCTCCACTTATATTTAAAAGATGACAAGTGTTTTTGTTTTTGTTCTGTCCTTTGCTATAGGTGAGGGAAGGCTGCAAGGGCAACAGGGACAAACATTTAGAGGCAGCTACAATACAATGTGGTGGCACAGGTTAGAATCATTTTGCAGCAAATACACAGATCTTAAGAGAAACATTTGGGAGCAACCACAGAAATTTTAAAGGACAGAGAAAAACAGGTCTTAGAACAGAGAAGAGTGTTTGAATCGGCCACCATGATGGGGCTTTTTGTTCATCTAGGCCAGCCGCCGGCCAGTGGCAGAGAAAAAAGGGTCCGCGGAAGCCAGCTGAAGGTCCGGTATCATTACCATGGAAAAGGGGCAGGGATAGGTGGTCCAGTCCAGAGTCTATTAAGAGGACATCTCCCCAGAACACGAGAGGACCGTAAGAAAGACCTGAACCAGATTGTCACATGGGATTGAGCTGTGCTTATCGATGTATAATTCTGATACAGTGGACAAGATTTAAGACAGAGGGTCCCAGTGTGGCTCCCCAAAGGGAAACTTAGGTACCAGGAGAGCCTATGCGAGTCTTGACGCCAATATTGAGATATTAAAAACATGCCACTGCGCAGCAGAGTTCTACAGCAAAGTTGTTTTAGGTAAGGGGGTGGAGGCAGAGCTTTGGAGAGTAGAGGGAGAAATGGACATTGTGACTGACTCAGGGGAGAAGGCAAAAGAGCAGACAGAGAGAAGAGAGAGAGAGACAACAAGGGAGAGAGAGAAGAGAGAGAGAGAATCTACCAGTCCATGTTAGAGGGGCCTCTGCAGATGATACAAGATGCCAAAGCTCTCACGGGGCAGGTACGGGGTGGTCCATGAGGCAGGTTAAGAGGTTCCACAACAGCCCGCATGTATGTTCTGTACTCTCAGGCTGTCATTCTACACATACCATAGGTTGAAGATGGCAGGACCACAAAAGATAGGACAGTACTGGCTGGGCAGTGGTGGCGAGTGCCTTAAATCCCAGCACTTGAGAAGCAGAAGCAGGTGGATTTCTATGAGGTCAAGCTCTGCCAGGTCTATAGAGTGAGTTCCAGGACAGCCAGAATTCCAACAGAGAAATCCTGTCTTGAAAAACAAAAACAAAACAAGAATAGGAGGCCATTGACTTTTTACAGGCCTAGAAGTGACTTTTCAAGCCATTTAGCAAACATCTAGCCAGACCGAATTGCAAGTGGAAAATTGCATACACCATGACTGATTTTTGTTTTGTTTTGTTTTTTGCTATCGTCAACAATTTTGTCTAACAGTGATTTGGATTTGAAATGTGATTTTACCTTAATGAATCCGAAAATATATGTCTTTTTTTGAACAGCTGAATGATCATTGATAAACAGACACATGGCAGAGGCTGAACACCATGAGTTATGACCATAATAGAGATTACAGAGAACAAAAGGGTCAGTGTGTTGGCTACCATTAAATGAGAACTACTTACTACAAGAAACCAGAAGCTTAGGAGAGAATTTGATAATTTGTCAAAAAATACAGGGCTTTAAAGGACTAGTAAATCTAAGCACTTCCAAAAACCAGGGTAGAATAGGGTTGAGATGCCAAAGCTCATTCAGACACAGCTCTGTTTAAAAGACAGAGGAAGGACGCTGGTTTTCCTATGGATATTGGATTGCCAATACTGGAAGAAGTTAATGTTTTTTACAAATGTATGACGAGTGCGTTAAGATAAATCCTCGAAAAAAAATAGCATAGTGCTCATCAAAGAATTTTGGTTTTCTTCTAAGCACACAGATGAATATTTGAAGTCTCCTTAAGCTTGGCATTGGTGGCACCCACACCTATGATCTCAACATTCTGAAGGCTAAGGCAGCATTGACATTAACTTGAGGCCATGCTTGATGATAAAGATGATGATGAAGATGACAATTGAAGGACCCTATTGTAGCAGTACACACTACAATCTTTTTCCCTCTATTTAGGGAAGGAGAAAGGAAAGATAGAAAGAAATCTTTAATGCTTTTACAAGCAGCCTTGATATAGAATAAGAGAAAGAAATCTTGACGGCCTCTTTTTAGGCTGTCATAAGTTTGAAGGGGACTGGGAATGAGTAAACTAGCGTCTCAGCTCACAGTCAATAAACATATCTCTCCAACCTTTGTCTTTTTAGGAATTATCACACTAACTAACGATAGCCATCCAACCAAGGAGCCACCAACCAACACCCACTCCAACTCTCAGAGCTTCAGACGTTTTATACCCTAAGCCAAAAGTTCCCATAAACCCCCGAGGCACACAAGCCCAAAAACAAGCTACACATGCCAGAACAACTGCACCTAACGAAATTATAGCCACCTGAATCAAGCATTCCTAACCCAACTAGTAACCAACTCTACCACAGCTGGGGTGGGAACACAAACCTAATCCAAACATCATTTTAGGTTTTTACAGAAACCAAAATAACAAAAACATCTTCCAAGTGTTCCACTACACCCTAGCAGGCAGTATCCTGGCAGACATGGCATTTGCCCCTGAGAAAAAAGGGCTCAGAGGGTCCAAACATGGTGCCTGCTGGTCCTGCCTTCCCTCTTCCTCCTTTCTCCTTCTTTTTTCCCCTCCCTTTGTAAACCATTACATCACATTCCTAAAGCTAGTCAGCAAGGTCAGTTCCCTTATTTGGCCATTGAATCAGTTCTGAGATTGATCACCAGGGCCCCTTCCTCAACCTACCAAAGTCCAGCAATTTAAATCTCTATTGGATACCCTAATTAACATGCCCCATCAGAATTTACCAATTTAGCTTATTTTAACACAGACCTTCCTTTTTCTTTCCATTAAAGTATACCTGCAAAGTATTTTTCCTTCTGTTTCTTCCTAAATTGGAAGCAGCCACCTTTGCCTTTCCCTGATTAATAAAATATCTCTTTGTGCTGAAAATTGGTGTTTGGATGGGTTCTTGCCTAATCTGGGATCCAGGGAGCATCCCACTGTGTTTGAGGTTCCCTGCAATAATGATGTCTCCTTGCAAATGAGGCCTTGTAGGCATTGATATATGTAAGCATTGATTTTAATAATTATTATTCCTGTGGGTTCATGGCACAGTATAGTTTATTCTTTGCTAATTCAATCCATGGTCTTAGAGGGTTTCAGCCTCCAGACAATCTAATCTTAAAAATACAAGCCAAGACCTAGAAGGCTTCAGCCTCCAAACAATCTAATCTACAAACCTAAACCTAGAATGTTTCAGCCCTCCCAGACTTAATACTGACTGAGATCACTGTGACTATTTTGTCTTCTGAACTCTGCACTGTAAATCATAAACTGTCTGCTTCTGACTCTTTGTCTTCTCTCTTAGCTTATTCTGGAACTGAACTATCTGTGAGCTGACTGCACTCAAACTGCCCGGCTGAATTAACTCTCTGCTCTTCTTCTATCTCCCCCTCCTCTCTGCTTCTGATTTTTCCTTGCTTCTCTCTCTGAGTCTTTCTGTCTGCTTCCCCATCACATCTACAATCTGCTTCTACTCTGAGCTCTCACTGCTTCATGTCTGCTTCCACCTCTTTCTGAGCTCTGCTTCCTGTCTCTGCTTCCATGCCCTCCTGGCTTCTCTCTACTGAGATGAGATTAAAGACATATGCCACCCCTTCCTTCTGAATTGGGTTTAAATATGTATGCTACGTTGGGATTAAAGGCATGTACTAACATTCTTTCTACCTTAGAGCAGCCATGCTGCCAGATCAGAAATCAAATGTCTATCACATTCAATGTAGTCCTTTGCTAGAGCACCCAGGTTGCTGGATTAAAAGATTACATGTTCCTCTATGGGTCCTGTAGCTATTTCTCTTTATAATTGTGCTTTCTCTTTATAATTGTGCTTCTGTCTCCAGCACTCAAAAGCACAGTGTTCTCCACCCTGCCTTTTTCTCTGCTAACTGCATGATGCCAATGCTAGTTTTGAATTTCAAACTTTTATTGTGACAAAACCCTAGATTTCTGAATGACAGTGTAGAAACTCCAACCTGACCTCTGTTTCAGCATTACAACAAGGAAGCTGACTAAGCAAAAATGTGGACATGAAAAGTAATCTTGAGTGGACTCAGACAGAAAACTAAGTAGCTTACTGCTCTTGGAGTACAAACAAACACAAGCAAGGGGCAAAACAAATGAGACTTCAAGTTATACTTTGGAGAAACTGTTAGCCAGAAGTATGGGGAAAAGGAGAAAAAGGGGGGTTGGTAAAACACAGATGGAGCTGTTTATGTTCTTGCCTAGAGTTCATCTCACACAATAAAATGTACTTATTTATTTATCATCTTTATTATTCAGTTTATCTCCCTCTTCTTTAGAAAATAGTTATGCAAGGGCACGGATTTATATTTCCCTTCTTTAGCAGTGTATCCCAAGTACTCTAAACGCTGCATGCCAGGCTCCTAAAAATAGCATTCATCTAACAACAACTTTTGCTCAAGAAGTATTAGCTGAATGAATCCTAGCCTGACAGATCTTCCAGAAATCTGAGCATGAGGCAAAGATAATCATTAATGCTTTATTGAGCCATTAAATTCGAGGACAGTAGGAATGTGGCAAAAGAGAGAGAGCTGAGGTCTTGAACAATGAAAAATAAATACAAGACTCAAATTACTGGATTGCAAGGAAAATGCAGGTTCTGTTCCTAGCCACACAGCCTTCAGAGAGCAGTCATGCCTTGAAACAGTTCAGCAGAGAAATGATGGTGGACTCATGAATTTTGTGTGTCAACCTGGCCATGCCCAGATTGTTTAATATTTCTGGGTGTATCTGCAGGGGTGTTTCTGGAAGAGATCAACATTTGAGTTATTGGATACCTAAAGAAGTCTCGTCCTTACTAACTTGAATGGGATAAGCATTGTCCAATCCACTAAGACCCTAAGTAAGACAAAGTAGACAATAGGTTAGTTAGTTAATCACAGCTTAGGCAGCAAGCAAGAGGACCTACAACCCTGCCTCCACCCTCATAGTCAAAAGACAGGCTGAAGTGGATGCTAACAAGGATAAAGCCAAGGTGAAAGGTAAGCCACAGAGAGGCTCTGTAAGGTTCTCTGCAAAACCTGCTCCTCCAAAGTCAGAGCCTAAGCCTAAAAATGTTCCTGACAGAGGAGAAAGAAGATACCCAAAGGGAAAACGGGCACAGCTGATGCTGGCGAGGTACAGAATGGACCAGGCACAAATCTGAAGGTGCTGGAGAGGCCAAGTAAAGTGTGTGTGTGTGTGTGTGTGTGTGTGTGTGTGTGTGTGTGTGTGTGTGTTTGCTTTCTGCTTCTGAGGACTGTATGGCTTAGGATATTATTTTCATCAATTTTGATAAAAATGAAGCATTTGTTTTGTAAGCTATTCTGTCAGCATACAGAATGCCATGGCCCAACCCCAGCAGTTGACAGGGTCCAGAGAGTAAGTAAGGAGTAGGCGAAGGGAGATTGAGTCAGAGACTGAGGTTGGGAGGATCTTGCAGTTCTGCCTGACTTGAAATCAGGGTGATTTTTTATTTATACAAATTTCACAAAGCAAAGACAAATTCATGGCTTCCAAGGGGATATATATCATGTCATTTTCTGAATATCTAAGCTAGTTTAAATGGTGAGTCGCCAAGCCTTGAACAATTTATAATAAAGCTGGTCATTTAAGGTATAACTCAAAAGCTTTCTCAGGCCTAAAAGCCTCTGCAGCTGACTTGTTTTGATGATGTCTATAAAGCTGTTTGTTTAGGAGAATTCCTTTTGTTTCTTAGTTAAGTGACCTCATCATAATCTGGTGTAAACCAGTCTTTTTATAAATGGCAAATCCTTGTAACTAATTCTTTTTTCCTTATATCATACTGCTAATAGAGTAAAGGTTGGCTTAGCCAATCTAACATTGTTACTAAATTCCTTTTTCTGTGAGGGCATGTCATACATGGACCCCCTTCTCATAAGCTCATAAATCTTCTCATATCCAGAAGATTCTGAGCCTCTGATCTGCCTGAACTTCTCCTGGCTGGCTGGGGCTTATCAGCTTTTCCCAAGTTTACAGTGCCCTGACAACCTTGTTCCTGAGTTTGCTCAGGAGTAGGCACACCAAGAAGATACAGGAACCATAGCCTTATAAAGAAATTCCTAGTTTTTGTTTTGTTTTGTTTTTGTTTTTGTTTTTGGTGTGTGTGTGTGTGTGTGTGTGTGTGTGTGTGTGTGTGTGTGTGTATGCACGCACGCTTATTACAATCGCCAAGGCATAAGGAAGATTCCTGGGTAAAGTCAGAGAAGGTTATTTCTCTGAACACAGAAGGGACAGTATAATTAGGACTTTCCTAAATAGACTCAGAGATAATTCTCTTGGGTAAAGACATAATTAATCATAATGTAAAAAAGTTCCCTAACAATGCAACAGGTAGAGAACAGAACCAAAAGTGAGAGACAGCACAACAGCAATCACAGCATTCAGCTCAGCTTTGCTGGAACTGTGTCCAACATCTGTGCTGCCTTCATGACTTTTGCCGTATCCACTGGTCATATCTGCACAAACAGAAGACGCCACTGTTTTGCAGAAGGAATTTGTTTCACTAACAAAATGTGTCTAACTTGGACTGGTAAAGGGAAAACACCTTTTCCTCCTAGATTTGAAAAACTCAGAGAACTTCCTGATGCTGACATATGAGACAACCTTGATGAGAAAATTTGAAATCCACATCTATATCTACCTCCGCCTCTATCATCAACATAGACTGGACTCCCTTTAAACTAGAGACCTGTTGGGACTTGACCTCTTAAAACTGGTTTTCCCAAAAACCTCCCACTAAAACCCATTTCTTAAGGGTGATACCAACTCCTTCTAGTGTCATGTGCTAGAATCTGAGCCCTAATACATGAACCCAGGCAAGGGGATAGGTACTATTCCAGAGCACAGAAATTATCACAGGAAGGGACTGGAATACCACAGTCCACCATGACTCCTGATGGACATGATCTTTCCTATTCTTTCTTTTCTCATGTTCACTTACTATAAGAGCTGTGGACTGTCCCATCTGCAGCATATTTGTCATGTCCTCATGTAGATAACTCTTCTCTGTAGTTCAGCTCTAAGATAGCCTACAGAAACCCTCCTGAGCGCTATAGACCTCTCCCATCCTGACAGTTACCACACAGTTACATTAGACAGTGAATAATTTGTTAAAACACTACATATTGTGCTCTTTGAGAGCAGGGATGATGATGTTTGTGGCAGAGAAATTTTTGTGTATTCTGGTGCTTGGCATATAACAAATGGCTCATAAGTGCTTGATGAAATGAATAACAAAAAAAAAAAGAAAGATTACCAAGTGTCTTCTATAGAAATAACATCCCATGGGATGCATTATCCCAAAACAATATGCCCTTAAATTTTTTAATCATTTAAAAAAATGTGTAAACAATGTACACGAAATAGAGGGAAATTTGACAGAAGTGATGATTTTCTAAGTAAGTCCTGAACATTTGGGGATCCAGAAGAAATCTACATCTGTACCACTCTGAATGTACCTACCTTGTCTGGAAAGCAACAGGAACTACTTACTGCCTTTTATCTGAATCTTGCCCAATGACTGTTTTATAAATAAATTTTATTGGAACAAAGCCCAACCAATAGTCTATCTCTATGGCTGCCTTTGTGCTGCAGTGACGGAGCTGAGTACTTACTTGTAACAGAGATCATGTGACCTAATAATTAGTAAAATATTTCCTTGTCTTTTTTTTTTTCTATTTTCATTCCAACAAAAGATCCTGCCTGAAATACCAGGCCTAGGCAATTTTCAGGTTTAACGTGCACATACGCGTTAAACTTCTACTTCTTATTTTCACTAAGGAATTGTTCAAGCTGTTAAGAAGGAAATTACTAAGAGCAATGACATTTAAGTTTAAATAGAGTTGGTAAAGAGAATCTTGAGGAAGCAAAAATAAAAATTCTAAAATGAAAATTACATGCATACTTCAGAATTTTGATGAGTAAATAATTCTGTTGTCAAAATAGAACTTAACTAAGTTCTAACAAATGACCCTAAAGTTGTGGACACACTTTTAGAATTTTAGAAGAATTTGTATCATCAGTAAGTTCTTTTTTAATCCTTGTACTGAACAATAACAAACAGAAATTAATGCTAACATTTTTACCCAGATATTAATCATGGAACAGAGATGGTGTTTTATCCTTTTAATGTCTGTTTCAAATATTTCCTGTGACTCAGAGGCAAGAGCTGTTCTTTCATTTTGGGTTCTGGAAATGTGTGTATAAGTCAGATTCTACTAATGAGCAAGCTCTGAGGGATGGCTGGCTGTGGGCTGGATGGCAGGTCTGTAGAGCAGCTTGTGATCTGATTATTGTATTCTCCCCTAAAACATAGAGAAGTTGATGTAAAAAAAAAATATTTAGGAGGCTGAAGACTCAGTGAGAGACTAAAGCGAAAGGGCCGGAGAAATAGCTCAGTAGGTAAGAGTGTTTGCTGTGCAGTCATGGGGACCAGAATTTGGATACTAGTTTGTAGGTAATAAGTCAGGTTTCCCACAAATGACATAACTCTGGTTACAGTGATCCAATGTCCTCTTATGGTCTTTCTGTGTGCATACAGAAGTATATACACATACAGAGAGAGAGAGAGAGAGAGAGAGAGAGAATCACAAATTCAAGACAAACCTTACTAAATAACAAATTTCTAGCCAGCCTTAGCAACATGACTCCCTTCCTCAGAAACACAACAAAAGATTGTTAATATGTAGTCATGTGTCTAAATGTAGAACAGCATTTACAGAAACCAAATAATTGCATGTAAGCAAAGAGAAACAACTTATCACAATGTAAAATTTATGAAAATAGTAATGACAACAGGGAAGAATGTATTAATTTTATTGAACAACTACCATTAATTGGTAGTAATTGATGATCATTGTGTGTATATTTTTATGGAAACTGAGATAGTGGCCAATAGAATGAGTTAAAATTCTTGTATAACCACTATTCATGACTCCCTCCATGGCAAAGCCACCAGGCAGGACAGTATTTCATATCCTGTATCCATAATGGAAGGCATCTAGTGTCACGGTCATCCTCTGTGAAATATGGAAGACAACATAAAATATGGAAAACAAATGGAAGACCAATGGAGCACTCTCCGTACATGGGTTGTTCTGTAAGATATTGCTACAGCCTGAACAACTGAAAGTTCCAGTCAATTAGACAAGCATCTCAAATTTAAGTTCCCAAGCTGAGCTCCTGGTTCTCCAGGATCCCCCACCAGACCTCAACAATTTCAGTGTTCATGTTATTCAGGCCCCAACTATCAGATAGCCTGCCTCAACACGGGAGCTTCCATTGCAAAATATATGCAGGACCTTCCCACCTCCAAGCACCTTCGTTGCCTCCAAACCCCAGCAGAGGCCACCACCACTAGATTCAGACGACTGTGCTGGCCTCTCACCAGCTTCGTGGAGTCTATGTTCTCATGCACCCACGTTTGTCCACCCAGGAAGAACACTTTTGAATAGTTCTTTCATTGTCTGTTGATTTCACTTAGGGCAAAAAACAAAGTCCACACTGAACTACCTTCTCTTTGATGTTCTTGTACTAATACCCTACCCTTGCCTCGTTTACTCTGTTTTACCAACACTAGCCCAGTCTTCACGGCCTGGTTTCTTATTATACCAAGCAGGTACTTGTAACTTCAAGATGGCCACACAAATCACTCCATTACTTTCAAGTCTTTTCTCAAACTCGTTCTACTTTAATTTTCAGCTCTAGTCTTCTATATTATGTTTTATGCAATCATGCCTGGATCAGAAACAGTACTCAAATCACAGTTTCTAAATGAATGAATGAATGATACTGGTTGAGGGGGAGGAGAAGATGGCTTTGCATCAATAGTTCAGAAACACATGGTTTTTAAAAAGGAAATTGCAAACCAGTACAAGCTGGGTCAGGATACCTGGTGAACTCAGTCTAGTCTCCCATGGAGAATTTTTAGAAAGGGCTAAGGATATAATTAGAGATTAAATATATCTTACCAAAAACAAAAAACAAGAAACACACACACATTTTGTCAATCGTCAGTTTCCAAGGGGGGGATAACATCTGAGTCTGCGTGCTCAGATACACACACTAGAGAAGAAACAGGGATGAAAACCCTGAACTCTGGTAATTGAACCTTTCTGGATCACCTGACTCCTACAGGGCAGGCAGGACAAGCATAGAGAGGTGAGGAAAATGAAAACTAAAAACTAGCCAGAACAAGGCACAAAATAATGAACTCAATTTGTAAAACTCAAGACCCCCTCCACCCCCCCCAAAAAACCCTGTCTTTCCCTATGGCTATATATGTGAGTTTATAACTTATTTGAGGCATTGATAAGGTTCAGGCCCCCAAACTGGTTCAGACCAGCATTCAAGTGCAGAGGTAAGCAACACCATGTGTCTCCTTTCTAAGATGCACATTTGTTCTAAAATATTTGTGTCACAGGATTTTAAGACACTAAAATCATAGCTTTACATCATCTTTCTTTCTCCTGTACATTAAATCATAGAATTAACTGTGTCTTTGAAGAAATGAAGTAGGTTTTTATCAAATTTAGAAGGGCTAAGCAAGAAAGAGTATACAGAGTAAGTTGTGGTGATTGACAGCTATATCATATGTTTACTGAGGCCCAAACTAGAGTGTTCTAAACTAAAGCAGAAGCCATGAGTGTTCTAAACTAAAGTAGAAGCCATTTGCTCAGGTTAAAATTTTTCAAATTTATGTGTTGAGGAAGCCACCTCCTTCATCCTAGACTGGAAGTCAAATTCCTCAAGGACTCTGTGTCCCTAGAGCATGAAACCAGAATCAAAATTCTGGTACTGGGTCTTTTAGCACAGTCCAATTTTGTTAACAATGAGCACATAGGTCTTCAACATATTGATACCATCTTGTTTCCTTCCCATCATTTAAATTCTCTCCTTAGAGAGATGATTTAAGCATTACTTCATTAGTATTGTGAGCTGCATTTCTTACTATGGTCTTTCAAAGACTATAGAAATACATCAGGTGTACCCAAGAGACACAACGGAGATGGTTTAGTATGACTTTCCATTGCTCACTCCCTTTGAAAAACATGCAAAGTTGCCTTCACAGGAACTCAGGAACCACATGAAGAGAGAGATATACTCCTTGGCAGTAGTACCAAAAAAATAAGGGGAGGGGTGATCTTTCTAACCTAGAATCTTTCATATTTATCTTCTGTATTTACAACATTCTGAACTACAAACTTTAGCTTCCGTGTTTGGATTGATTAGTAAGGTACCACCTATTAAAAGCAAGGAACCTATTATAGCAAGTTCTGCTTTTGATAGATAATATTATACACATATTAGTATCTACTTCCAGAAAGCATCAATTTTATGCTTTGAAAAAAACCTCATTTTATTCTCATATCTCTCAGTGTTTTCAGGACTGAATTGATTAGATCCCTTGCAGGGCAATCAGCTGCAAAGGAAACAACTCTGCCAATTCATGATTCTGGGCAAGCCACGGTATGATCCACAGGAAACTGCTCTCTCCCTGTGTAACATGACTATATATTTTGGCAGAGCACTCTGGCCTAGCAGCAATTATGAGACAATTCAAGAACCTGGATATAGCTTAAGTTCTGGATACCCAGACAGGGCATAGCTGTCCCCACTTCTCTGAAGAGTTCCCGGTGCAAAAACGGAATCCTACAGAATATCCAGAGTGTTTATCCCGTGCTGATTTGCTCTTGGGAACAAAGATGAGAGCTCCATCTCAACAAATATTCTCAGTGGTAATGAAGCATGTTATAATGAATGAACCTTAGAATTACTATCTCTTTACATTTTCTGGTGCTGTTCAACAGGCACCCAGTTAGGAAGCACTTTAACCTCAGATTATATGATGAAATTGTACCAGAACAAATCGATATGGAAAATACTCGTGAGTAAACAAAATTCTCCAAAGTAAAGACTGCTTTCATTTGCCTCGTCTTAACACCATCATCGATTCGCTGTGTTTAAAATTAAATGGTAACATTTTTTTCTGAAATAGCTTTAAAAAATTGAACAATAAAAATGGGAATCTCTTTCTTACCGTCTTTTCACAACTTCTGCCCCTTTGGTGAAATTCTTTTTAGTCAGACATGTTGCCCTTTCATTTGATGAACCATTTCTTTGCCCCTATTTCGTCCCTTCTAAAATTATTACAGGAAAGCAATTTCTTTCTAATCAATCAAGAAAATTAGTTTTTAATCAAAAAAGTGCTAAGGTCTGACTAAGAAGTTCAGTTTTCCTGTGACAACCTATCAAGATAAGGTCCATTACCATGCATGAGTTGCTAATGTTGCTCCCAGAAGCAATAGCTTTTAAAATGAAAATCCCTGTGTCCGTAGTGGGATGCCACCTATGAACTGTCAGCCAGAGAGCCCCCAGCGGCTCCCACAACAATACAGGTATTGCCGTTTCTCTTAGTTACCAACCAGAACTAGATCCTAAGACCCTATTGCTAACAACACCAGCTACCTTGCCTGTAAGACACAGAGAAATCAAGCTGGACTGAGCCAGAAGCTTCCTCCCTACTGGCTAGTGTTCATAGTTCTGGAAGGATCTAGACATGCTGTTCGACGGAGAAGCCATCAACAATCCTTCCCATCTGTGGACACTGCAAGCTGCTTTCTACATGTTTAGAAAGATGCGTCCACTGTTGTGATAATGGTGTAACTGGTATCTGGGTAATAACCAGGCACTCTCTTACTGGATTTAAGGCCAACTCCACAGTAACAAACATTCCCCCGGTACTGTAAACAAAAGCCTATGGCTGGAAAGATCACAGGCCCTCGAGGAGAATGTTCCACTGATGCCACACTGCACCATAGCTATTTTCGTTTATAACCATAGACTACTGCTCTTCCCAACCTAGATCAGAGAAGCTGCTTTTTGCAGAGGGCAACAATTAATGTAAAGACTCACAACTGGCCAAAATACTGAGAAAAGGTGACTGTTGAGTCACTAAATAGACATCGCTATCACCCCTGACAAGGGCCAGGGAATATCATAGAAGAGAGGATGGAAAGATTGTAAGATTTTAAGAGCAATAGGATGGAGAGAGGCACTGTGGTACACTGTCTTCTGGTTATACTAAGATGAGCACACAGTAGATGTGCCCTCCTGCACAAAATTTACACACACACACACACACACACACACACACACACACACAAGATATAGTGGAAGAAGATGCATTCATTGACAAGAAAGGGGTCAGGAAGTGTAGGAGATGGATAAGAAAGGGTAACGAGATATAAATATGGTCACAAGACACTCTACACACATAGCAACTGTCAAGAAAATAGTGCCCGGGCCATCCCAACAGCTCATTAGCCAGCAGCTAGTTTCTCTCTTGCTGAATTGCTTCCCATCAAAAGCTACACTTTCTGACTCGCAAGATATGGAAACTTCCCTTGAAGCATAAAGTATTTAGCATGACACCTCCACTAACAGAATCATAACTCGTGCTATTTCCAAAACTTCCTATTTAGGAGAATAAGACTGTCTTCTGCTTCTCTCTCAGAGCCTTCAGCATTCTAATCCAATTAAGAAGTAATAGAGCAGAACGCTCCTACCAGCACCCACATCCAGCACTTTGTTTTTCTAGATCCTACCCTGCCCACTCTCATTTTCAAACTCATAAGTTGAGTCAAGTTAGAGTTCACAGCTGACATTATGCAACAGGGCTCTAGCTGGCTAAGCATCACTCAGGAACTTTATAAACAAGCAAATGCTTGTGCAAAGTGCATTTGTGTGACTGTGTTCTTCAATATATGAATTCTATGTGACTTACCATCACTTAATTGTATTCTTTAGCAAATAAAAATTATTTGGCATTTTTGTAAATAATAACATCTTATAAGATTTACAGAGCACTACTAATCTATCCTTCAAACTGCTTAAGTCTGACAAGTTAATTAGGTGCCTTAGTAATTGTATATCCTGTTCAATGCTTACAGTTGTGTCTATTACCATCTGGATTCCCATATACCAAGAAAACCTGTCTGTAGACACATAGTAGGTCAGCCAAGAGGCCTACTTAAGTAGATATTTTCACAAAACTTCAGTTCCCAGAGCTACATGTAATTGTCTATTCCATATATATGACCCTTCAAAAATGACATTGAAGTTTTCCAGCTAGCACTTCACAGATCTAACTGATGCAACCCCATTGCTACAAGCATTTTCTCAACGAATTAGTTCTAAAACTGGGCTGAGCTTTGAAAAATGTTTTTATGCATCTGTGTCTTTGAGCTCCTAAGCACCTAGTAGTTTGGAGTTCAGTCAGCTGGGGAAAACACTAAAAATTTATGCCTCTATTTTCAAGCACAGAGGATAATCCCAGGCTAAAGAAGTAGTGTGGTCTGAATTTTTTAATTAAACAAAAAATAACTGAAAGGAATAGAGATACTGCAGAGACGACTTTAACGGTCATTTACCCACAGTTTTTTGAGAGACGATCAATCATCCCCCTGTTTCACTTGTTTGAAAGGATATAGCTTGTCCATTCACTAGAAAAATTACCATAACTTTGAAGTTTGTAATTAAGTAATGGGTTACCTAGTCAGAAGTTCTTATGTCTCCTGTCCTTTATAAATCTCTAACTCTTCATTTACACAATGTACATGCTGGGCCTCCTGAAAACTGTTACTCAGTGTAATGTAATAAATATTTAAGTCTTTCAATTTAAGTTGCATCCTGAGTAAGCTTAGTAATCTATTATGAGCCAGTACATTCTCATCAATACATGAGGCTCCTATGTGTGGCTATTCCTGAAGATGTAAGGGCTAAATAAACATCTAGTTACCTCAAAGAGGTAGTCAACAATGGGACAAACAGTAAGGATACCACCAAAATCCAACTGGTGAACCAATGTTTATTGGGGCTCCTTGCTGGAGTATTGTGAGAGGTTACATAAAGAAGCAGAAATGATTCAAAGACAGTTGCACCAACAAAAGCCTACTTTAGCATGGATGAAAACTCATAAAATTTGCAATCCTAGAGCTCACTCCACGACTTACAGGTAGATCAACAGATTGGAGAGTTTCTATTTCAGGCAGCTAAGGTAATCTCTGCCTCCTTCAGGCAGAGATTGCGTGTCTGAAATTGTCTCACAACAGTTCTTACTGTTTATGTACTCTTGAGGAGGGAGGAAAATAATGTATCTGCTCAGTTTCAGTGACTTCCTGAAACTACTGCCCTGTTTACTTCCTGGCTTAATGAGATTCCCTGTAGGATAGAAATGTTTCACCTACCTTTAGAATATTTGTTGTCTTAAGCTTCCCACAAAGATGATAGGTGCTGTCTCAGAGGAAATTGCAGTGCAAAAAAGGCACATTCACCTTTCACAGGGTGCATTTACTCTCATGAGCATAAAATGAAATGTTGAACGAAGCTCCTTGAAAAATAAGCACAGAGTGTGTATAAATGTAAATCATTATTTTGCATAACTATATTTTATACATAAATCACCACCCTTCAAATAAATGCCTTTTATTGAAATCTTCTGTCTTCTAAAGTAAATGTTCTATCTAGCCATAGCTACAGAGTACAACGGGTACTTCCTTGATCTTACCTAAAGTTTTGCTAGTCAAAGAATAGAGAGAGATTTAGGTACATTGAGGCTATGTTTTTAAAAATGAAACGTAATATGTATGAACTTGAATTTATACCATTTACTTGATAAAGCAAAGTTAAACATAGAAGGAAAAATGTTTACTTCTCCAGATCAACACTATCACTCTATTTCCATGCTCTGTTTCAACCACTCAGAAAAATATCTGTTTTTATGCTTTGAAATATCCATAAATGAATAAATGCATCACCACCATAGCACCCTTTCCCTCTCTATTCAACATTCCCTAGGTCCCAGTACATACCCTTCCCAACTTCATGTCATCTGGGTTTTTCACATAAATATTATCATTTCTCAGATGTGTACACTGTCTCCTTGCAAGGATGTCACAAAGCCTCCTTTACCTGCATGCACACTTTTTTAACCCTCACAAGTTCACTAGAGCGCACTCATTCTCCACATTTTTTAAAGCCACCCCTCTGGGTGATCTGACTATGTAAATGCTCTTTATGTTGGTTTCACATAATGCTGTCTTATTTAACCTAACAGCCTTCCCAAAACTGATACAATGGCTGGGATTAATATCTTCTTCTTAGACTTAGACTGTAAGCCTCACAGAGGCAGGACTGTTTCATTTATGATCAGTTTTTTATCCTTACTAGCTAATTCCATGGCTATCATCTGTTAGTAGCTCATATTACTTGTGGAGTGAGCTCAGCATTCACCTTTTCTGTGACTCTTTACTATCTTATGGGACCTTGTTTTTATTTTATTTTATTCTTGAGACAGATTTCTACAGATTTCCTGTAGACCATGACTAGCCTTGAATCCCATATCTAGCAGAGTCTGACCTTGAACTTCTGAACCTCATGCCTTCACCTCTCTGTTCTGGGATTATAGGTTCCTACAATGGAGTATATAATCAGGCAAGTCCCACTATGCCTGGCTTTCGGTCATTGTTTATTCTATTGCATCTTCAATTTTTTATTTTACTTTTATTTTTATTTTATTTTACTTCAAAATTTTTATTTTACTTTTGTTACTTGTTAAATATAATTTTTAGTTTCATGTTATAACAGAAAATAAGTCTCATACTCTCAAATATGTTTAGTAACACGGAATCACAGAAGAGCCTAGCAATTAGTCACAAAGAGCTCTCCACTAGAAGAATGGCTTCATTTTACCACAGAATTGGTCTTATGAAAGCATCTTATGAATTGGCCTTATGAAAACATCATCCATGTCATCTCTGAGTGCAAAAACTTTTTTTTAAATTCCACCAATCCCAAAATGCTAGGTAGTGGGCTCGCCTGTTACACCTCTTAGCTATCTGTTCCGTGGTCAGTGCCTCAACTTCATAGACTTTACTTTAAATAGTTTCCCCTACATATGGGGTGTACATGTTCTTATCAGAGCTGGATCAAGGGCCTTGTGTGCAAGGAACTGGGAGGGCACCTTCTTTAGTGACACACAGATTCAATCTCATGAAAAGAGGAAGCTTCAACTACCAGGCTGGAGTGGGCAAATATCTCTGACAGCCCCACACAATTACATCAGATGCAAAGATATATGAACACAGCAATCTCATTGATTGGTAGTATCTTTTGAGGTACCAAGAACAATGTGCTGCATACAGTAGGAAAAAAGGATTAATATTCCAACAAAGTAGCAGTCTCCCGGGGTGGGGGGGGGCAAAAAATAGCAAATAAAGTCATATAGGACAATAGCACAAAGACAGGTTTCGAAATCCCACTTGAAAGCAGGTCTAAATTTTATTACAGTCCATATGACATTCTTATTTATCAATACTATCTGTGACATTAAAAAATAAAATCAGAACCTATTTAAATGTGGTATCAAAGACGTAAAACAATTTCTTTCAGTGACCAGCAGGGGCTCAACTGCTTAGGGACATGAAATAATGAAGCCATTAAGAGATGGTCATCTTATACGGAATTAGAAAGAAGATATCATGTCTATTAGAACCCAACCCTCAGTCACAGGTTCTCAGACAGCTGGTCACCAACAAAGGCATGACTGCTGGGCAGAAATGACAAAACTCAGCTCATTTTTCTCCTCAGTGTATGCATTCCACTAAAGAACCGGACAGAGGAATTTCAAATGGGTTCTGCATAGATACGTGCATGTATGCACTTACCCCTAACAGAATGATTGTTGAATAGGAGACAACTTCAACATTTAAACCTCAACTCACAAAATCAGGATTAATTGAGTCACTGGGTGGTATTATTTATGTGAGCAAGTAAGGAAGATTTTATGTTTCTGCCAGAAATATTGAAGTATTCACATTTGGATGAGTTCCTACAATGGGGTATATAATCAAGCAAGGCCAAGAACAATTATATTCCCAGATTGCTTTTGTACCTCTAAGCGTGGATTTCAACATTTAATCTCTACAGAAGTAGTTTCATAAAGGAGTTACTATGGCTTTTCACACATAAATCCATTCAATAAAATCTTAATGTCTAGTGTCTAGCAACCATTTAGAAAGAAAAAAATCTTTGATGTATCAGACATCAAAATAGAGACAGCCTCAAGGAATCCTTTGTATTTTTAAAAAACAATTATTTTATATTAATTACGTGTATTGGGGAGGGGTATGTGCCCACGAGTGCAGAAGCCCACAGCGGCCAACTGCTGAAGCTGCAGTTACGTGCAGTTGTGGGCTGTCAGACATGGGTGAAGGACACTCAACCTGAGTCCTCTGCAGGACTACTGAGCTATCTCTCCAGCCACAGCCTCCATGAACTTTAAGCGACAGCCAGAGAGTGCCATTTGGACCGTCTCACCTCTAGCCCTTTTCAATCCTACTGCTTAAGGTGCATGTGTGCTCAACACCATTTTGTAACGTGAAGCTTGTTGTCTCAGAGTAAAAAGTGAATTCTGGAAGGAATCTGAGCACGTGTACTACCTAACCCGAACATTCACGGGGGTGAAGTACATTTCTCTCCAGTTTAAGTAGAGTTATTGTGGGTCTCTATTACTTAGAGGCAAACCTAATCCGTATCATGTATTACCAGTTACACCTAGTCTATCCTCATGAGTCCTTTCCTCTGTGTGCATTAATAAAAAAGGAACTGGAGTTCTGTTCTGGCCCAGATAAAAGCAATCATAGTGGATCAACTCTATTCTTGTCAGTCTGTTGTATCAACGATCTATAAGCACATCATATTCTTAGTCTTCTTTATTCAAACATTCCAAATGATACAGTGCTGAGCCAGGAAAGAAAACGAAACTATCTTTCTTTTTAATGAAAGTGGGATTTTTTTCCTCCATTCACTGTTTTTCTGCTCCCTGCAATAGCCTTGTATGAAGACATGAACTCAAGGAGTGGCAGCCATCTTTATAACCATGGGACAGGAAGCCTGAGGGAGTACAGCCAATGGGGGGAAATATGTGGGATCCTATATCAGTGAGCCCCCTGCCACCCTAGGGTCACTATCTTCACAATTCTTGATGATGTGAAATAAGTAAACATTTTCAGTAGCTGCTTCCCTGTGAAGGAAGTCTGGAACTGTATAAAATGGAAAAAGCAAGCTGAGTACTAGCAGACACTGGTCCCTCTACTTCTTGGCTATAGATGCAGCTTGACCAACTCTCTCAAGTTCTTGCTTCCCTGTTGTGACAGACAGAACTTTGAACCACAAGTCAAAATTAGCCCTCACCCTGAAGCTGTCTCTGTCAAAGTGTCTTATCACAGCAACATGTAAAGAAACTAAGATACCATGTAAAACCAGACATAGCAGTGTATATGCTGTGGTCCCAGCAGCAACATGGAAGACGAAGACAGGAGAATCCCTGCAAGCTCGTGTCCCTCGAAGTTGATGTACACAATGACAAACAAGAAAATCTGTCTCAGACAAGGTGGAAGGCTAAAACTAGTGCTGGAAATTGTCCTCTAGTCTCCACAATATACCACGATACACACACACACACACACACACACACACACCACACAGAAATGGATAAAAATTAATTAACTTTTAAAATATTTTACTTCTGTTTTTTTCTTTGCAAAACAATGGTTAAAACTAAAATACCAAAACGTGGAAATTTTGAGCGATGTTGATTACTTATGTTACTATTCTATCTTCAAAGGCTTGCTATTTCAGATTACTTTCCAACATTTATGGAATATTTTAGTTGATTTATGCTTTCCAGGTGTTTCTCACAAAAGATTGCATTCATTAGCAGTTTTCCAGTTAACTGAGTTATTTACAAAGATAGCAATCTGATTCCTCCCTCCCCTATTTGGAAAGCATGAGTGGCCAATTCTTCACTGCCAAACCCTGCAGCCTTTCAAACACCATGCCATCGGCCTTCCCTGTTCTGCCTCCTCACTATCCAGCAAGCAACTTCAAGTTCAAACACACTGAACTCTCCACTGACTCCTTACAAGGCCCAAGTATATTCACATGATCCTTTCCGATGTGCAGAATGATGCCTTCCACCTTCAGTTCCTATGGCCTTATATCCATACCTCCCTCCATTTAGGTATGCTTTGCTAGGAGGCAATTTTAATGTACTCTGTAAATCCTTCCTAAACCCCACACCCATCCAAACTGCCAGAAAGATCTTCATCTACCTTTCTTCTCTCGCAGAAGTATGAAAACTTCCTTTTAGAATTCCCAGCTTGTCATATTCTAACAATCTACTACAAGTCTGTCTTTTTCCTACGTGAAGTCCAACGGAGAATGAAGACATTGATGTCTCATTTGTTTTCTTTTTCTTTCTTTTTTTTTTTTATTTTTTCCTCCTATGATTGGGGATTGAACACAGTGCTTCACACATGATAAGCACATGCTCTACCACTGAGATATTTCCCCAACCTGGAATCACTAATTTCAATATGTGTATTGCCTAACAGAGTGTACCGCATATGGCATGCATTCAATAAATGTTTTCTCTTACAAAACATTCTTAAGTATGTGAAAATAAGGGGGGAAAGGGGAAGTATACAGTATAACTAGGCAGCCAGAGCTGAGTTTTATCAGTAGTTACTCTGATGGAAAGTCGACTACAAGCGCTTTGCATCTCTGTGTCAGTCAATGGGCATCTACCCTCAGCACTCACTTCTTCCCTGTAGAGTTTTCTGTGTTGTGACAAATGAGAATCCAGATATCTATGGGGTCCAGGTAATTCTTTATACCAGTGTAGCAATTAGACTACGTCAAGATCTTCAACCCTGAATGGAAGGATTTGGGCAATGCTCACTGTTCCATGCACTGTACACTCCAGTGACCATACAAGCAGTGTAGAAAGGCAGCTAGGTCAACAAGTACTTCCTGCTTATACTTCAAGTCCTAAGTGTCAGCATTTTCTGTCATGCTGTGACGAGGCTATGAAATGGAAACAAACTGTCTCCGTACTCTATACTCCAGCCTTCTATTACACGAGATAGTCCAGCTCTCTTTGTCTTTCCGGTCAAATCATATATTTGCATATGTATACAGCAAGACTCTCCTTGTGATCTATTCTGAGTACTCAGGTGGACTTTTGGAATAGCTGGGCACGAACTGACATGGCTACTTTAGCGATGTACTTTGCGACGTCTTGATGCTTACCCAGCCACCTTCTGCTCTCCCTTTCTTTCTCGGTCCAGTTTCTCTTGGATCTCAAATGCTTGTCCCAACTTTCTCCTCCATCCACTTGCAAGTTTAGGACAGAGAACACAAAGCTTAATTCATCCAAGTCATCAATCCGTGTTTGTTTTTGTTTTTAAGCAGAAAAGCACGCCATGTGGTGAACTGTATGGAGACATATACAAGAACCTTTCTGTTTCTAGGCATTATGATACATTGTTGTTGATTCTGCCTAAACTATCATCCCTCTAAATCCTATCTGCTCGCCCAGGGTTTAAATCTTTATGTCACAGTTAAGGGCATCTTGAGTGTTTTGACACATAAATCTTAGCCCTGTTACTTGATATTATATTAATCATAAGAGGTCAGAAAAGCAATTAATTCTGTATCCTTTTCAGTTTTTGAAGGAAATTCTAAGGTCAACAAATAAAATCATAAATGTCACTGTTCTTGCATCTGCACAAGTTTTCAAAATGTCCAAAAATTAAAAAGAGCATTCCTGGCTACTATAACAGGCAACACTGGTGAGAGGCATATGAGAAGAGAGGCACTATTCTTTGTGACTCCCATGTATGATCACCTTTCCTCTTCATTTATGACCCTAAGAAGAAATCCCTGCTGCTATCATCTCTGCTTTGTATACCGGAAATGGAAGGCACAGAGGTCCCAAGGTCATCTAATTAGAAAATGACAGTCATGGGAAATAAATCCAGTATAATTCTTTGGGACCATGTACCCTTAGTAATCTCAGGAAACATATTTCCTAATCAGAAACCTTTCTACCTGGTGGCAGGGCAAATTAGAAAAATGTCACAAGGAAATAAAATAAATAAATAAAAACGCTTGTGTTTGGTGTGCATGTGTGGTATGACGCTATGCCAAGAAGTTTATTTGAAATACTGCTTTGAAGTCTTACAACATAATGAAGAAGTTCTTTTTGCCTCGGTTTTACATATGAGAACACTAAGGATGCTGACGTGTAGTTAGACCCTTGTGACTTCTAGTTTCTTCTGTGTAAGTTCCTAAATAGTACTATAGTTTTTCAGGGAATAAAATTAACTAATTTTCCCCCGAGGATATGTTACCCAGTGACCATAGATCCCAGACACTCAGACACAGGCTCTTTTTCTTAAATTAAACGTGGGGCCTACCAATGCAGCTCACTGCTTCCCTTCCATGAGCTTGCCATGAAACGTAATTTGGTAAGTGTCATCCATGATATACGCACTACCTTGGAGAACAAAAATTATTTAGTTTCTTGCTCGGCCATTGAGAGAGAAGTAGAGAAGACTCAGCTAAAACTCACAAGGGCTAAAAACAATGAGTGTCATCAGACAAAAGTTACATATCAATGTAATCAAAAGCACTCAAATTTAATCTATTGTATTTGTGAGATTATCCCTGTCTAGCAAGCATCTTGCCCTCATTCTCTCAGATGACTTTTCCAGTTTTTTAGTCCAGCTTCAGCCATAGACAAAGAAACAAGTGGGAAATACATACTTCCTCTTGTATGAGCAGCACTTGAAAATGTCATGTGTCACTTCTGCCCATGTGATGGTTTGAATAAAGAGTGTTCTCTGTAGGCTCAGATATTTGAAAGCTTAGTCATCATGGAGTGGCAATATTTTATAAGGATTAGGAGGTGTGGCTTGTTGGAATAGATGTGTCCTTGTTGGAGGAAGTGTGTCACAGGGGTTAGGCTTTGGGTTTCAAAAGCCCGTGCTAGGCCCAGTTCTCACCCTTGGCCTGTGGCTCACTCATAGAGTGCTGCCATTGATGATAATGGACTAAAGCTTTGAAACTATAACCAAGCCCTCAATTAAATACTCTCTTTTGTAAGAGCTGTTGCCTTGTTCATGGTGTCTCTTCACAGCAATATAACAGTGGTTAATACAACTTACATCCCATTGTCTAGGACAATTCAAAAGACTACATTCAGCTACACGAGATGCTGTGAAATAAAGTAATTGACTAGGCATCTTGCATGAGGTGAAATTCTAATTATCTAATTAGTGAAAAGCAAAGCAGAGAACAAAAACCAATGATGTCTATATTGACCTTGACCAAGAAAACAATAAAGTGTACCATAGTCATTGAGAAGAGACCAATAAAAGAAAGCAGTAATCAAGCATGGTTAGAATAGAGAGTGAAGACACAGCAAGGAAATTCTTACAAAACTGAGGCTAGATTTTGGTTTCTGAGTTATCTCATTTGAATTTTCAACTATGAACAATCACTTAAGTCTAGGTCTGAATGCCAAGAAATCTAGTTGCTTTCTATGCTGTGATAAAAGTATGATTCAGAGCAACTTGGGGAGGAAAGGTTATAGCCCTTATCAAGATAAGGCAAGGCAGGAACTCAAGGTAAGAGCTTCAAGCAGAAACCTCAGAGGAGGGCTGCTTACTGGCTTGCCCCCAGGCTCACACTTATCTATTCTTCTTACATAGCCCAAGACCACCTACATAAGGATGGTGTCACCCATGGAGGACTGGGCCCTCCTATATCAATTGTCAAACAAGAAAATACTCCCACAGACATTCCCCCAAGTTAGTATAATGGAGGCAATTCTTCAATTGAGGGTTCCTCTTCTCAGACATATTAAGCTGACAACCAAGTTTAGGCATCACATCAAGTCATTATCTTGTCTGTATAAACATTTTTCCTGACCACAGTTATGCAACTAAACTTTCACTTGACTGATAAAGCATCAGTTACAGCCCTATTACCTCAACTTCATGATTTTTACTTACATCCCTAACACTGCCTAATCATCCCAATAAGCAAAATTTGTTCAGAGAAGGAGCTTTAACCAGAAGTACATTTTAAAAGTTACCATCTGTGGTACATTTCATAAGAGTTCGCTGGTATGTATAATTGTGGGCAATGAATTTGTAGAAGGCAAGAATCTCCTTTTCTTAATTTCCCCCACATTTTCACTACCTGACATTAAGAATCACTACAGAGGGCTGGAAATACAGCTCAGTCAGTTAAGTGACTATTGTGCGAACTTTAGTTTGATAATGAAAAGCTATATTTTTTAAAATATGGATATGATAGCATGTAATTTCCATTCCAGTATTAGGGAGGTAGAAAAAAAAAGAAAGAAAGATCCCGGGCCTACTGGTCAACCA
Source organism: Cricetomys ansorgei (assembly GCA_026225945.1). Taxonomy (NCBI): domain Eukaryota; kingdom Metazoa; phylum Chordata; class Mammalia; order Rodentia; family Nesomyidae; genus Cricetomys; species Cricetomys ansorgei. The sequence continues at coordinate 461,401 of JAMJFZ010001038.1, read as the reverse complement.
GCCTAGCTTATTTGTAGATTTCCAGGCCAGTGAGTGAGTCTTTGTCAAAGAATAAGGCAGACAGCTGCTGAAGAATAATACCCAAGGTTGTCTTGTAGACTCCATAGGCATGTGTGCCTGCACACACACACAGACACACACACACACACACACATACATACACACACATGCTCACACATCTACACACATGCATACAACACACACAATTCAAAGCAAAGAAGAACTGCTATAAAGGAAATAGCAACTGCTTCTATGTGTCCTGGTGAAAAAGAGTCGGGATAGAAAACACTAGACACTATTTCAAAGAGAGGTAGAAAGAGCTTCAGAAGTTAGCAAAGGCGTTAGTAGGATAGACAGGAAGTGTGCAAGGCAGAGGAAGTGTCAAGCAGTGAAGAGAAGCGAGCCAAGCCAACCACATATCTATCTGGCTGCTCAGTTCCGGGTGATGAACAGACCCTTAAGCAAACTAACCAAAAGAGACAGAGAAGATCAAATTGATAAAACCAGAGGGGAAATACTACAAGAGACTCTAATAAAATCCAGGATTTATTAGGGAATACTTAGAAAACTCAAATTCCAAGAAATTGTAAAATATAAAAGAAACTAATAAATTTCTATAACATATCAAGATTAAATCAAGACTATATCAATAACTTAGACCCATAGCAAGCAGTGACGTTAAAGCATTTCTTTTTCTTTTCGCCTTCCTACAAACAAAAGGCCAGGACTAGACTCTGTTGAATTTCATCAAGGAAGATCTTACTTAAATACTTTGAGATGCCATGTTGCCTTATTCAGAGTGGCTATCATCAAGAAAATAAAGACAACAAACGCTGGCAAGGATATCCAGAGAAAGGAACGCTATGTCCTGCTTGTCAGAAGATAAACTGGTTCAGCCATTTTGGTAATCACTATAGAGGTTCCTGCAAAAACTATAAATAGAACTTCCATTTGATCTAGCTACACCATCCTAGACATATATTGGAAAAATCTCTGCCTCAGCATACCATAGTAATCCTTGCATATCTGTTTGTATTTCTGCTCTCTTACCAACAGGAAAACTTTAGAACCAGCCTAAATGTCTATCAACAGATGAACAGACTTTTTATTCAACTGGAATGGAATTTTATTCAACTGTAAAGAAGAATGAAACTGTTATTTGTAGGAAAATGAATACCGGATGATCCCTACATTAAGATGGACCCAGAAAGACAAATAACGCATGTTATTCAGCTCAACTCCAGAAATCATTTATACATATCAAAATGTTACCGTACACATTGAAATACATATAAAATTTTATTTTTAAAACTTTAAAAACAGAAATAAGACATCTGTACATACATGTGATCCCCAATGATCACAAAACACTGAGCAGTTTTAAATGAGAACTATTCACTATATTAATTAGAGCTATTTCAGTCTAAATAATGATTCTAGATAAGCCACTGCAATTTTTTAACTCAGTGTGTAGAGAAATAACTCAGAACAACGCTTCTCCTTTTAGTGGCTTTCCTAGCCATGTGACATGACAAAGCTGAGCTTGTATTTCAATTCTAAGCATGGTTTCACAATAACAATAAAAGGAATCAAAATCAAGAAGAAATAAACTCCCTCTCCTCAAGCCCTACAAAAATCAGACGTATTGCAAAATACGTCTAAATTACACATGAGGAAACCCATATGACTGGTTCTTAATACCAAAGAAGGCTGCCGATAAAGGGGAGCGCCGTAGCTCGGATGTGAAATGTCATCGGTAGGTTCCTGTGTTTGAACTCTTCATCCGCAGCTGCCAGCATGGTTTGGAAAGGTAATGGAACCTTTAGGGCGTGGAATCTTGCTTCAGGAAGGACGTCACTGCAGTTGGGCTTTGAGGTTTACAGACTACCGCCTTGCTGTTCTCTCTTAGCTTCTTGTACGTAGATGGAATATGATCAGCCTGCTTTCTGTTCCTGGCTTATCTTCCCCACCATGGTCTCACTGGAGTAAAAGAATGTCTCTGTCTTCAACAGGCATTCTGTGGCATGTGTCGCCCCTACACATACAGAGGGAGGAGAGAGAGGCAGAGAGAGAGTTAGAGACAGACAGAGACAGAGACAGAGACAGAGGAGAAAGATAGTAAATGAATGGATGAAAAGAAATATGTTCATGTGTTGGGTGCTTGGTCCCTCCACTGACCATGCTGCTGTGGGAGGTACTGGAAACCTAGAAGTGAGGTCTAGCTTCAGGGAAACAGGTCCATTGGAATGCACCCTTAATGACATGTTATCACTACCTCTCCCTAAAATGAACCAAATGAACCACTGTGCTCCACCACCTGGCATGCATGATGTTCTTCTGCCCGTGCACATAGGGCCACGTGGCCATGGGCTGAATCCTTTCAACATATGAGCCAAAATAAACCCTCCCTCTTTTAAATCACATCTGTTGGGTATTTTTGTCACTGTGATGAGAAAAGTCACTAATACCGTATATAAACTTTTTTATTTAAAAAAAAAATCTGTCTACATATCTTCTTTTCCCTTGGAAACTTCAAAGAAATCAATTGCGACATTCACATTTCTGTGTGCGGTGTGTGACAGGATCCCTGACACACATCTAGTGTTTAATCAGCTTGGTCTTTCAGAATTTCTAAATATAAGACCAAAGTTTAAATTATGTTGCATATCTAACGATAAAATATAGATAAGCAAAAATACAGCAGAACTACAATGGGTGCCTTAGGTACCTGGGTGTCAGTGGTGGGCAGACTCCCGTACTCTGTCTTAGCTCTCTTTCTTCGTTAGATCTATAAAACAATTACCTGCACGGATTATGAACCATCTCCTTAAGCTAGTGAAACAGCTGCACTACATTTTCTACATTGCAAGTCTCAGAGATAAGCCAACAAATATTAAAACTAATTGCTGCTGCTCCAGACTCCACAGCTCAATTCCCCAGTGCTCTTCACATAAAATTTCACAAGAAAGTCAGGATACCAATTCATACCAGTTAAGGCGTGGTCATAAAATAAATCACCCCAGCAATGTAAAGCAAAAACTGTTCGTTCTCAGGAGCACATTTCCAGATGAGCAGAGGCCTGCTGACTAGGCTCCTGGTGGCTGGAGGCTTTGCTTCAGGTTCAAGAGCAGCTGCTCTCAACTTCCTACTGTGACTGAGCTCACTTGTCCCATCTCTGTCCCTCCTCATTTACTTTGTAAATTTTCAGAAAACAAACATGTAAACATGATTGATCTACAAAGTAATGCAGTCCGGGGGCGGGGGGGGGTGTACCTCATTTGAGGAGTCAGAGGATACATTTCTAAGAAAACCAGACTCAGAAATTTTAAGTTATTAAAACAATTATTTTAATCGTAAACAAATTAAAAATCAAGTAAAGGCCTGTAAGATGGCTCAGCAGATGAAGGCATTTGTCATGCAAGGCTGGAAAACCGAGTTCAGCCTATGGAAACCACATAAAGAAGGGACTAGAAACCATCACCACCAAGACATCCTCTGACCTCTATATCCACACTGTGGCATGTGTGCACCTACACATATATCATGAACATATGCAGAGATATCATGAACACACACATACGTCATGAACACACATACATCATGAACACAAATATACATCACTGAGGGAGTCTCCACATGTGTCAGGCAGAGAAGTGAACCGCAAAGAGGTGAGAATGAAAGCTTGGTTCAGATTGACTTCATCAACATGGACCAAGATTTTCAAAGAGTCTGGTAGCAGATGGTTTGTTCCCAACATGTTGAAGTCCAATATAGTTAGTAGAGAAAAAAATGTTTCCAGTATAGTTAATGGGGAAAAAAATACAATCCCTTGTGCACAAGGAAGGTTAGTTATATCAAAACTCAACTCAGGGTACATGTCATTTCTTCCAAGATGATGGGTTCTAGAAATAGATTGCCTATACTAGCTTAAGGGCCTAAAGATTTGGCCTGGTCTCAATCATATAGATAGTATAAGGGCCATTCGGGTTATTAGACACCTCTGATCCTGGTTGTAGAAGTCTGAGGAACCCCTGGCTGTAAGGGTCATTTAGGTTACTAGCCACCTCCAGTCCTGGTTGTAAGAGCTTGACATGGCCTGGCCCAAAAGATAACGCAGATCACCAGGATATTAATCACTTACAATTCTTAGCTTTCTGTATGAAAGTACAGGTGTTTTTTATATCTTTCCCATTAGAAAGACAATCCTGTAGGTAGCGGGATGCTTCGCCAAGAAGTTTTTTGTCCTGTGCAGCCATTCTTATGGTTACATGCCCCTTGGACTTCTGGGAGCTTTGCTTAGGTTATAAAGGAGAGTGTTGGCATTGAGGGGATGATTTGAAAGATATTAGTTCAGTTCAGCTAGTTCTCTCTGCAGGTCCTGTTATCCAAGCTAAGAACAGCCAAAAGGAGAGTGAATTTCTCTTTCTCTCTATCTTTAAAGGCTCCCTGCAAGAGCAGTGAAGAATTTCTCTCTTCTCTTTCTATCTTTTTAGAGCTAGAGGGTAAAAAAGGCCCAGTGGGATTCTGTTACAAGTTAGGAAATCAGTTACAAGTTAAGAACCTGTCTCAGTAGCAGCTGGGGCAAGAGAACAGGTTATCAAGTTACAGCTGTATGCTTAACGTTCCTGGTTTCTCTGGATCTGTGGGAGCAAGGATCTTCATGTTGTGCTCCCAACACATCATAAACATGCACACATATATCATGAACATACACAGGATAATAACGTTTTAAATGGTTTAATCAAGAAAAAAGATATCTCAATTTTTTAAGTATTTGAAGTTAAATGTATGTATCACCCATTGCTCAAAGTTGAAACCACATGAAAAATTTAAACATTCTGAGTTTTATGAATTTTTTTAAGATTTCAAAATTTGTACAGTGAATAGAGTAAAATTAATCCCATAAAATGCTTGTGTTAGATTCCAGCACTCAGGAAGTTGAGGTGGAAGGAGTGCGATGAGTTGGAGGAACCAGACTGAAGTACATAAGGAGATAAGGAGATCATGTCTCAGCAATTTGTTATCTTTATCAGAAAATAAGTTTTAAAGCTATTTATCTAAATTTTTATAATAATCAAAAATAACAAATTGAACTCTTAATAGAAGTAAGAAAATAAAATAAATATAAAATTAATTTAATACAAAAGAAGTAGGAAAAAAGGTATCAGAAGCAAATTTGTTTCTCTGGGGGGGGAATAATCCAAAGTACCTCTATATCCCCAACACAAGTGATTTGTTTTGTTTTGTTTTTTCAAGACAAAGTCTCAGTATGTAACCCTGGCTGTCCTGGAACTCATAGAGATCTGCCTGCCTCTACCTCCAAGTGCCATGATTAAAAGTGTACACCAATACACACAGCTTGCCAGGTGATTTTAAAAAAAAACCATAATATCATATTTATTATAATTTTTAAATTTGTAATTGCAGTTTGGGTTTTAATTATTTGTGTGTTTAATGTTCAAATACTGTGAACAAGTTTGGCCAACATATAGTCTATTACTAATTTTTAGGGTATTGTTCATATGTCTTATCTTGGGAAGTCCCCCTCTTGAGATAAATATCCATCCATATACTCATGGCATTCTTTAGAATTGTATTTCTTCTTACATTTACCTCTTCAATATTTTTAGAATTTATCCTGGCAGACAATACAAAGTAAAGGTTTGAGGGGTTTTTTTTGTTTTTGTTTGTTTGTATTTTTTTGAATCCATTGTCCTTTTGATATTTTTAAACCTGAATTACCCAACAGCTGGGAGAGAATACCATGATCAAAAGTAGCAGATCTGAGTAAATTAAATTCAGGAAAAAGGATGTTAAGCCATGGCAAAGGATGCTGACGGGAGTTCTCCGGAGAGAGTGCTTCATCCAACAGTGGCTGATAACAGTTGGAGGCAATGTCTTAGGGAATACAGAAGAGTCTTCTAGTCTCCCCAGAGATCACCCAACACACTGCACCTTCAGCTGGATAATGCTGTACTAAGAAGCATCTGGAGGGAAATTCATTTGGTTGAGGCAAGTACCTATAGAGTTTATAAATAATCAAAATATAATTTAGAATCTCACCTTTGTAGAGATCTTCTAATTCACGCAGGCTTTAAAAAGTACAGACTCAAACAGTGCCACGGTTTTCAGTGGTTTATCTTGTGAAAATATAAACTTGTTTTTTATTGAGATTCTTATCATGTACATTGTTATCAGCAGCAAATGGCATATAAATCACAAATAAATAGAATTTTTCTATCTCCTATAAAGTGAAAGCCATGCTTGAATAGCCAAATACATGTTTTCCTACATTCAGGAAAGGATTTCACTTGAGCCATTTAATCACACTTTTGAGAAACGTTGCTCTATGGAAATAATCCTAATGCAATTTGTATAAATTTGTATGAAGCTCACGTCCTCTGCAATTCCTTGGTAATAAGAAAAACAATGGGAAATTTGTCTATTAACATAATAGAATACTTGAAAATACTCTTCTAGCCAGATAAATAAGTTATGTTAATGCACCTATTATGATAAAAATTTTCCCATATCAAATCCTGATTCCTGACATTTTCCCTCTTCCTAGTAGTTTCATTTTTTGTTTTCTTCTCATTTGAGAATAGAATTGGATAAGATCAGGATGAGCAGGATCTATAACCACTGAAAAGAAAAACCTCTAGCCATGTCTAGGTAGGGTTAAGTGAGGTGGAAGATATACCCTATAAAGCAGGGCACGATTCATGGGCTGGGGTTCCAGATTGGAAGAAAATGAGAAAGAGAGAAAAGGACCACAACTCATCACTCTGCTTCCTGGCTGTGGGTGCCATGTGACCATTTACCTCGGGCTGCTGAGCTGTGTTAGTTTCGTTTCTATTCTTGTGATAAGACACTGAGCAAAACCAACTCGGAGAAGAACAGGCTTATTTTGTCTTACAACTCCCAGATCACAATCCTCAGTCACTGAGGAAAGTCGGGGCAGAAATCTGGAGACAAGAACTGAAGCAGGGGCCACAGAAGAGTGATGCTTACTGGCTTATTCCCAAGCTCACACTCAGCTACCTTTCTTAAACAGGCCAGGCCCACTCACCGAGAGGTGGCACTGCCCACAGCAGGTACCACCTGCTCACATCGATCAACAAGCAAGAAAATGTCATACAGAGGTGCCCATGGGCCATTCTGATGGACACAGCTATTCAGCTGAGGTTCCCTCTTCCCAGTTGACTCTACGTTTTTTATCAAGTTGACAGCTGAAACTATGATACGCCTTCCTGATGTGATGAACCTCACACCACGAGGAAAATTAAATATCGCATCCTTAAGTTGCTTTTGTTAGGTATTTTAATCACAACACCAATAAAAGTAACTAACACCAAAAATACTTACCAAAAAGTGAAGTCATTGCTCTGATAAACCTGACCATGTGGTGTTTAAGCCTTTGGAACTAGGTATGGGTAGAATGTGGAAGAATTTGAAGCTTTTGTCTGGAAAAGCACTGTAAGCAGAGCATAGTGGACGGACCTTGTAGGAGGTTCAGAAAAACAGAATGCAGAAACAGTAGGGAGCGGGTGCCTGATCCGTGGGGTTCCCAAGACGAGCGGAGACTGTCAGGAACTGGTCAGGAGACCATCTTGCTTCCTTCTGGCAAAGAATCTGGCTGTGTTCTGCCCACATCCGGGGAACGTGAGTGAACCTGAATTCAAGCTTAGTGAACAAATTTGTTTGGCAGAGGAAACGTCCATGTAGGATAGCATCCAGGCTATATCAGTTACTGCTCATTACTCATATCCTATAGGAGACAGCGACAAATAGAGTAGAAAAATGAAGTAGTGAATTTAAAGCTACATACAAAGCAAATGGGTAAGCGGCTGTAATTGTTTAAAAAAAAAAAAAGTCGCCATTAAAAGAAAACTCAAGGGTGGTGGCTCCCATCTGTAGTCCCTGCACTTGGGAGGATGAGGGGAGAGGGTCGGGATGTTAAGGTTAGCCTCGGCTACATAGCAAAGCTGAGACAATCTGAACTCTATGAAACTCTTGCTCAAAAAATCTAAAACAAAACTTTAAAAGAACACTGATGCTCTTGGGGCAATAGGAAAAGCTCCCTGAGGTCAAGGTCACACCTAGGAAAGGCTTCATTCATCTTGTGGAAACGCAGCTGCTGGTGAAAGAAGAGAGGCTGAGCCCAGAACGCCGTGAAGGAGTTCCTACTTGAAGATTACCTAGAGAAGTGTATTCTTCGGGAGAGCACACAGAGGCCAGTGCAGGAGATCCGGGTGACATGTAACCGTGCCTGGAGAACTAGGCAGCGTTGACCACATGATGCTGGTTTTACAAGCATGAAAGATGTAAGAGTCATGGAGACTTGCACCAAGGTTCCTGAAGGCTTCTGAGGCTAGGAAAAGTGTCCCTGCAAAGAAACCCTGAGAAACTATTCCATGAAGCTGTAAAGGTGAAGATTTCCAGTAGAGACCCCAGGATGTCAGAGATACCAGGACCATGAGGACATCTGTCAAGGAAAGTTACAAGTATAGGCAGAGCCAGACCAAGAAGGAAGCTATGTCCTTCAGGCAACAGAGTTGGAGGCTTCAAGGGCTATTCAAGTCCTTTGGAGCTCAGAAAACACTGGTTTCCCGTGCACATGCGCACACACTCTGGGGAGAGGTGGGATGGGGGGTGCTGCTCATGTGAGACAAAGCCTACAAGGCCTTTGTTTTAAATCGCCAGGCTTTTGTGCTGTTTTAGAAATTTGCTACCATTTTTACCTACTACGGCCCCTTTCCCTATCTGTCTGCCTGCCAGAGACTCTGCCTAACCCCTGCTCTCTCAATATCGCACTGGGAATGGTAGTGTGAAGAAAATGGAAAAGAAACCCATATGCATAACAGATTGACTGATTAGAGCTGAGGTACTGTGGAGAGGTTGGGAAGGTTTCAGGCCTGGGAAGCTAGTAATCTTATTGTGGGCTAGTTGTAGCCCTCCTGAACAACCCTAACATCTCATGGCTAATAAATAAAAACCTCCTTAAATCTATTATTAACTTAGTAGACAACTAGCTTCTGCCAATCCAAAAGCTAATAATGTCACCAGCTGGCACCTTGGGCCTATAAGAAAGCTTCCAATATGGCACTGTGCCTGGCTCTCTGATGTCCTCTCCTGTGTATTTTAAACCTGCCTTAATTTATGACTTTCTTCGGTCTGCAAAACTAAAAAACTTCATGAAACTGTTTCCATGTTGGAACATGGAATTTAGAGGAACCAAGATCTTGTGTTCCTGGACCATGGTCACTCAAAATGATTCCAACATAAACTCTCCCATTCCCTTTAAGATGAGAGCTGTACTTTTTGCAATGACAATAGCAAGTATTAACATATGATTTTGGGATGACACAAATAATTTGATCATGGTAGTCAGTAGATTGTATTGAGTCTAATACAAATGGCTGCTTAGGTCTGTGTGTCTTATTTTGGTCTACTTTAATAAACGAGTCACTGAATGTGAAATAAAAAATCCTGAGTGAAAAATCTCACTGATCCCTTTTGCTAATCATATATATTTAAACATTTCACCTCTTCCCTTGAAACATTCAAAAATACATGCCTGTTTAATCTTGATAAAGATGCTATGGATCACATAAATATATATACAATCTTGGGCTTGCAGCATGAGGGACTACAGCTTGTAGCTCTTCATCTGAATACATTAGGTATTAAGGCAAACATAGAAAAGCGCTGGCTGATCTTGCTGAAGATTCAGAACAAGCAATGCTGAGCACAGCTGTCAACACATATATACGCATGTGCAAGATACACACACACACACACACACACACACACACATAATAACGCAGCTCTCATCTCAGAAGGAATAAGGGATGATTTATTTTGGAGCATGATATGAGTGACCCAGACCCAGGAACACAGAGCTAGGTTACCCCAGGTTCCAACATGAAAGGAGTTTCACGAAGTTTCACAGTAGCAGAACAAAGAAACTCACAAATCAATGCAACTTGGAAATGCATTAGTGGGTGCAGCGTAGAAGGTCACAGCTAAAAAAGACAGCCCCGTATGTCATCTGATAATGGTCTTAGTCATTTGATTGATGGAGAATAAGGTTTTGAGAGGTTAATATAATCCAAAGCTTTTTTACCTATTTATCGGGATGTTGGGTGTGACACAGAATGGGCAAGGAATGACTCTTTAGAGCATGCTAAAAATAGTGTGATACAAATTGTAATTAGGGTCCCAGACCTGTAACATTCCAAACTCTCTATATTCCTTGAAGCTTGAATGAGTCCACCAGCCTTGACACACACGGCTCTTTTCTAGCAATTTTCTTTCATGATTCTGACACACAAAATGGGTTGTATTTTCACATACAGTGTTCTTCAACACAACATTATGTTCCGGAACAGTCATGACCAGGGATGGGTATATTTTAGTGACGAGCTAAAAAATCACATTCACAAACAAAATTATTACAACTTTGCAATTTGAATTTTGTTCCACTCTTACAAATATTAACCACTGCTATTTGGCCCAAGTCATCACAGAGAATGACAGAACTGAAATAGCTTTGAGTTCTGTTACTGTCACAATCATCGGGCTAGCATTCTTTATTTCTAGTCTACTGTTTAAACGCATGAATTTTATACAGCTATGAATTTGCCTGGGGAGGCAGTTCAAATGATTCTGATCCATTTTAAGTTACTAATGGAATTATTGAAGCCGTCAAGACTCAAGAGGTCAGTTTTTCAAGTAGCAGTTCTCCAAAATAATTTCACACAACGTACTGTATTTATTAATAAGCACATTTAGGAATGAAATACATTTTCATGTGCTAAACTGAACACAAGCATGTACAGCTCTAGTAAGCCTCAAGAGTAATTACAGTAATTGTTGAGCTAAGAACTTAGATCAGTAAGATTTTTTGCAAAGTGTAATATTTTATCAAAGGCATCGTTTAGCATGCTAATGCATTATATTAGTAAAAGCAAAGCAGTATCTAATTGGTTTGATTAGTAGTTTTACATTTTCTACAGATTCACTATATCTTTTTTTTTCCTGCATCTAACATGTTCTTATCCTAACCTGTTCCTCAGATGACCACTAGATTTACAGTACATCATTCTGTCTCAAAATGAGTATGCGATAATTTTCCAGACTTGCCAAAGTTCCACAGCTCCCTCTTCTTAACTTTTAACAGGAAGAGTTATATTGTAACCCATTGAGAAATCTGAAATAACTAAGAGCTGCTTCCTTGTTCTCCCTGCAACCACCACCAGCATCCCTTGTCAGAATCATGTCTCCAATATCTTTCCATGCTGTGTTCTTATTTCTCGCTTAAAGATTTCGTGGCTAAAATTGCCAATTTCTCTCTCTCTTGAACCCAGTGCTTTTCCTGTTACTCTAATATCATGAAATTGAAAGGCTTCTGCACAGTAATAAATAAGAAAATAAAATAAATAAATAATCAGGTGAAGAGCTACACAATGGAGGTAGGGAATCTCTCCTACCTCTACATCTGACAAAGGAATACTATCCTGCATATACAAAGAACTCAGAAACCAAATAATAGCTCAAATAATGCAACAAGAAATGGGGCTAAGGGACTCTGGCTGACAAAATTTTGCCTCTCTCTCTCTCTCTCTCTCTCTCTCTCTCTCTCTCTCTCTCTCTCTCTCTCTCTCCCTCCATCCCTCCCTCTACCTACCTATCTATTTATCTATCAATCTCTATCTCTCTGTTTCTAAGATTCCAAAAATAGCACCCCTACTTTCCTCCAATCTCCCAGACTAATCATCACCAATCATCACAGACACAGACTTCATCTTCCCTGAACCACTCCACGGTGTGACGCTTGGTTCTTTCTGGGTTCCTCGACTAATCTCACCAAGCCCTGTAAGAAGCAGGTGCAGCTGCCAGACTGTACTCCTCCATCAGTGGTTAGAGTATCACCTCTGAGGATTTTTTTTCTCACCTAAAATCCAGATCTCTCCCTTTTTATTCTCCAAGCTCTGTGAGTTGGCATCTCATTGATCATCTCTAGGATACCAGATACCCACCCTAATGTTTCTATTTTGCTCCATTAGCCTCCAACACTTATGTAGCTAGCTGCCTAGAGTTATCTCCTCCGTTGAAATTCCATTTCCATTTTTCTCCCTTCATCTTCACTGTATCGTTCCATGCTTTAAACAGTATCTATGTCCTATAGTATCCAAATGTGTACATACTGATTCTTCTCCAATCCAGACTCACACTGACATATGTAACATAGCAAACTCTTAACAAGTTTTAAAACATAACTGCAATGATGGGTCTTTGTTTTCAAGCAGGGTTGGGTAGCCACCCCCTAGGTCACAGGCCACCATGTCCACATAGCTTTCTGAGCTTGGTGCCAAATGAAGGACTCTCTTTGTGAGCAGGGCTAACCAGCCCCTATCATGTAAGCCAATCCAATAATTCCCCTTCACTCTTGTGTGTGAAGGTATGTGTATATGTTCTATGGGTTCTGTTCCATTACACAAGTACCTTCTCCCTTCTCAATCTTTCTCACTTCTATAAAAGATACATCTACCCAATGCTCCAAGACAAAAACAAAATAATTTCCTTTTTTTTTTTTTATTTCACAGAACGTTTCCAATCCATGATGAAGGTTTGACAATCTACCATCCAAGTACATGCCAACCAGGGTGGGAGAACTGGCTCAGCAGTTGAGAGCATTTGTTGCTCCTGGAGAGGAACTGGATTCAGTCCCTAGCACCTGTGTGATAGCTAACAATCCTCTATACCTTCAGTTCCAGGAGCTCTGAAACCCTCTTATGACCTCTGCAAGCATGACACATATGTGATGCATATACATACATGCAGGCAAAGCACTCATACACACAAAATAAATTAATCAAGAAGTTAAACATGCCAACCAAAATTATCACCATCTACTATGATCTACCATTGTAGTTTACTAAAATTCCTCAGTCACAGCCTAACTAGTCTTCATGTTTTTAATCTCATTTTTGCTGCCATTGCTTTGCTCTGTATAAAAATTGAATGATATTTATATAATCTAAGTCACACGCCATTCCCTTAAGCAGGATACTTCAGCGGTCCCCCATGATAATTGCAGCCAAATCCTTAACGTTTCCTTAACCTCTGACTCATCTCTCCAGCTTCCTTAATATTTCCTATATTCTCGATTATCTTGCCCTTTCTATCTCCAAGTTTCTCTCCAACTATTTTTCTATTTCCTCTCTCCACTTCAGCTTCATTGGCCTTCTGCTGTTTCTCAAAAAAACCAATAACGTTCTCCTCCAGACTAGTGCCTTTAGTGGTCTCTAGAATTCTTTTTGATCTAGCCTTTGCCTCCTTTAATGAGAACTCTATCCAAAGAAACGTTTACTGATTACTCCGTTCTGACACAGCAACTGCTCCGGTGAACTCTACTCCTTTACTCCGCTTTTATTTTTACCCTAGTATGTATCCTTACCAGAATTCCTACGCTACACTTACATTCTTTCATTCTTTGTCTGTACCCCCGCGCTGTACGCTTACTGAAATCAGGGGCTGCAATTGATTCTCCCCATCTCAAGTAGTGATTAAGGGAGAAAAGTTAGATGAATATATTAGAGTAGGAAAAAAAACATCTTTCTAGTCAAGAAACTAGGCTCTCTGGCCTGGGTGGAGACATAACATTTCAGTTGGGTCAGATTAATCACTTAACCCAAAGACATTCCCTAGGAAGGCAGGCTCACCCTAAGCCATGCTAAAGAGGGGCAGAATAATGAGACCTTTAATGAGATAGTGTACTTGTCCTGCCCAGAATCCCCACCCCTACCACAGTAGCGGTCTGGCCACAGCCATGTAGCTTCTTAAGTCTATCCATTTTACTCAATTTTTCAGAAAAGCTTTACCTTTTCTTCTTTCTGTCACACTTTTAAATCATGCTTCCCTTTAATAGTTCTGGTTTTCCTTCATTGGGGCTTGCTTCTTCTTTCTCTGAAGTCGCCTCCCACTCCACAGGCTGCTTGTCGGCCGTGTGTCTGACCTCCACTCTAACTTAAACAACGTGGCTTTTTTTTTTTTTAATTTTCATCTCTCCTCCACGCTCCTCAGATTCAGGCAGACACTGAGGTGTCTGAACCTGCGATTTTTCTTTTAAACTCTGAGAAAATTGCTCTTGAGCTTCCACTTGAGTCCATTCTTCAATTCTTTTATTAATGAAAGTAAGAACCCCAAGAGGGAAGCCTGGCTTCCCTTGTATCCAGCAAGAGGGCAAAAGGGAGGGGAGAAAAAGATGGGAGGGAACAAAGGAAGACAAAATGCTATAAAACATTCATTTTAAACTTTCACTGGCTTTTGGGGGGAAGGAGGCAAATACCTAGGGATAGGATGGCCTGTTTGTAAGTTAAGTCTGACCTTAACAAAGAATTGATGAACTGTTTATCAGCATCATTGCATCGTTTCACAGTGCCTGGTTGACTTTGTATACCAGAGGGAGGAGCCTAACTCAACTGTATATTTTTAAAAATAGTGGAAGAGGTTTGGCAACTTCTTCCAAAGCGCCTGGAATTCTCAACCACATCAGAAAACAAAACAAGAGTCAGACTGGCGAGGAAGAAGAGTGTGAAGGCAAGTTTGAGAAGAGACCCACTAACATGCTGCATGTCCACTGATACCCAAGGGGGAAACAACGTGACCATCTGACCCCCTGCTGGAGGAGGGGTCAGGCAGGGAGCGCCAGCTTCAACAGCTGCTCTCCCAGTAGCTTCTGCTAGAGCCTGAAATACCTGGAGGAAAGGCAGGGACTCCGGGCTGTGCAGAACATGGCCTGAACATAGCGAGGGGCTCAGGTCTACAGATGAGGAACTTTCTCATGAAAGACGCCACTTAGGTTGAAATTGTCTTAGATCTTTAGGCGAGTAGAGGAATCCCAGTAACAGGAAGCTGGAGGTAGACTCAAAATTCTCACGGTGTTCCTATGCTGAGTGTATTAGTTACTTATTTGCTTCTGTGATAAAACACCATGACTGAGGCAATCTATAGAAGAAAGGATTTTGTTTGGGTCAAAACAAAATCTTATCCAGAGGGATAGGATTCCATGGCCAGAAGTCATGGCAGCAAGGGGCAGGCAGGGCAGTTGGAAGAGGAAGGTGAGAGTTCATACCCTCAACTGCAAGCAGGGATCAAATGGGATGTGGGAGAGGCTTTTAACCTCTGAGCAGCTCCCATCCCTTACATTTTTCCTGCAGCAAGGCCTCGCCTCCTAAGCCTCTCCAGACATCACCACCAACTGAAAACCAGGTGTTTAAAGACCAAAGCTCATGGGAGAACACTCTCATTCAAACCACTGCACTGAGGTGTGGTAGTCAAGGAAAAAAGTTCTGAAGACGGTATATACAAGGAGTCATGATTCAGCCATCTGCTGGGAATGAGGGACCAAAACCAGCCTATGACATTTCTAAGTAGTTCAAGCAACTTCCAGATGCCTTCCCATTCCTTTCTCCAGCCTATCTATACCAACCACAGAAAGATCAGACGTCAGGACTACCAAGCTGCAGAAAAAAAGAAGGAGGTCATGAAATCATCTATAGTCCTAATCATATATATATATAATCAATAGCCAGGTTGCTCATCTGAAAACTACCTGAGCCAAAAGAAGGAAGATTTAATTTAATTTTAAATAAAATTTGGACTTTTCGCTATTAAAAATTCATGCCCTACTCTCTAAATCCATTTTATACTTTGTAACTTAATTTATTTTTAAGTTTACTTTGAAGGGAGAAACTTTTACCATTCCATTAATTTTAAAAAGGGAAAAAGATAGTTTCATTGTGATTCCACTGCTACAGATTATGTTTGTATCAACTCACTGGACATGTAGACATGCTGTGACTATGAACATATTATGATACAATGTATTCGTTATATATATTGTTATAACAATTTTGTAGCTTGGATTGTTTTCTACAGAAGTGCATTTTTCCCGTCTCAACAGATAACTATACAACAGCCTTGCTCCAATTGTACTCAGAGCAGCAGTAGCCACAGCATGACCTGAGAGGTTGTCAGACATACAAACATAACATACAGACAAACCCTCAAGCTGCATCCTAGACCTGTGAATTAAAATCCATTTAAACAAGAATCCCAGTGATATATAATGTGCCAGCGTTGGCTGACATCCTAAAAGAGTCAATTATGAGCATTTCCTCCCAGCTTTACCTTCACTAGTATTATTTTGGGAAACAAAACCATCCACAGTGAAGTGTTGACATCACAGAAATAATCAAACATCGAACTTCAAACTTGTTTCCAAGAACCAATCATTAAATATTCACCAAGATACCACTGGCTCACATGGACATGATATTTGAGAAGCATTGACACACAAAGCTATTTTTCATGATTGCATAGTTGAGTTTTTTGGAGCAAAAATCCACGTTTCACAGGCTCCATGTTCAGTTGCTGAATTCTGGGTACTTGCACATTCTACTGATGTACCACTGAAACCGTTAGTAAAATTTTAAAGGTTCTTTTCACCTGCCCTATTTCACAATTCTAAGACAAGTTTTCCAAATGTCATTGCTCCCTTTTTATATTATCTGTTTTGGCACACGGGATCAATTTTTCCCTTGTTTTTATCTTTACTGTTAACCTTGAGTAAACCCTTTCTTAGAACTACCAGAGAAATTTCTATCTAAAAGCAGGCACGGCTCCCAGTCAACAATCTAAACACTGAGCCCGTGAAGCCTTCTTGTTTTTCCTTCCCTGTTTTCAGCTTACCTCCCCTGTGCCAATATTTTCTTTCTTCTGAATCTTCCTTTTAATATCTTTTTCAGCCTAGCCTCAGCTGTTCTTAACTCTTAGAGTCCTATAAATTCCCTAAGAATATATTGTAAAAATTGTACATGTTTATGTGTGCACATTTTTCTTGAAGAAATTCTATGGATCTCACCGTACACTAGTAATGATCCATTTTAAATAGGAATTTCGGGTAATAAATCCACATGAAATCCAATACAGAGGAGGAAAAGTAGCACAGACCTAAAAGATGTCTCCCTAAATGTAATAATGGCAACTCCAAGTAGAGGCCATTACCAATTCTTACCTTCACATGTGCCTGCTACATTATGTGCAATCATTTTCCCCTGGGCAATTGACACTCATCCATCTACTTGCTAGCTCTTAACTCTTCCCTGCAAGGCTCAGTTGTCTACTATAAAATATTTACCTAGTAAAGATCCTATAATAGTAGAAACTATGCTTTCTAAAAGAAAAAAAAAAAAGTAAATCTGATTTGGCAGAGAGAGAATATAGACAATCAAATAAACCCAAGTCTCTATACAGACTACGCCTGGAGACATTTGTGTGTGTTATTCACTCGGTCTGTAAGAGTAACATGCGCTTTGTTGAAGAGCACCGTGGTTCATATTTAATTTCCTTTTATCCTCTGGTAAAATGTAAAACAGCAGAGACTGAAAGTTGGAAAGTCTGTGGAAATGAAATAACAATGAACTTAGCAGTCAGCGTACAAGGAGGGATTATAATAAAAGACACAAAATGTCAGTGCTTTGAACTTAGAAAACAATGCAGTTTAATTCATAAATCATACAGGAGAACCGCAACACTACGCAAGGCTGTCTAAAATGCCTTACAGAGGACAGAACACACACACTAGGCTAGATCACTAATCATTGATGGCATCCAATTGTTCCCAAAGCATCCAAATAAGACAATTTAATGCTTCATAATCAACCAAAAGATTGAACCATGCACCAGGGAGAGATAAATGCAGCTATTTATGCCTTATTGATAATTCACAATTTAAGTAAATAAATCAAAGTAAGCTTCAGCAGGCTTTTATCATACATTAATATAAAACATAAAGTATCTAACAAATCAGACCTAACACTGGGCCGTCAATTTGTTAACACATAATGGGATTTGCATTTCTACAAGACTCCTAGGTGATCTGCATACATGTTGAAGTTTAAGGTTACTGATCTAAAGATTTCTAAAGCAACAGAGTAGGGATGCTTACACTCCTGGAGCACCCACAGAGCCTTCAAATGGGACAGAGCACCCAACCCAGTCCTGTCTATATTTAACCAAGAGACTTACACATTATTCTTTGATTTCTCCCCTAAAGCAAACACTGGGTCAATGACCTGAAGGGAGATTTTATTTGTGAAAATGACAACATTCGTGTTCATTTATCATTTATACCTTATAAACACTTGGGGACAGCAGACATTTGTTCTTCAGTTTCATAGATGTTTATTGAATGTCTGCCTTGAGTCAGACATAAGCATTATATACAATGAAACTGAAGTTGTTATTTAGATAAGTTGCTAAGGAGGTTCTATTTAAACCAACTAGCAGTTTCAAAAATCAAGTTTGAAAAGAATCTAAGTTACTTAAACGATTGCATAACTGATTCTTACAGGGGGTCGGGGGAGTTGTTTTAAAAAAGAAAAAGAAAAAACAGAGAGGAAGATAGGGAGAAAAAAAAATATCCTGTTTCTCCTAATTACTATTACAATTTACCAAGTACTGAGAATCTAAGTTAATTGAGAATATAAATTAATTTTTTGAGAACTATTTTGCACTGAAAATGAAAATGTTCATTGCAAGCATTATAAGAGACAAGGTGAAGTTTTTATAAATCATAGACAACATAATTATATTCCTTTATTTATAGGGACGAGACTAAGACAACCATCATAGATTATAAAATAGATTATAAAATATTGTCAGAGGGTCAGCCCAATGGCTCAGCTGGTAAAGGTACTTACTTATCACCGAGCCTGACGACCTGGGTTCTATCCCCAGGACCCACAGTAGAAAAAAAAAAAATCAGCTCCTAAATGTTGTCCTCTGACATCTGCAAGAGCACTGTGAAACTTTTGCAATGTGCTCGCACACACGCACACACATGCACACACACACACATACACACACACTAAAATAAAAAGAAATAAAACTTAATACTATATGTCAGATACACGTTTGTATTTCCAAAATTCCTAATAATGGGGATTGTTTAATGAATGGCAGCCATAGGCCAACAAGATGGTTCATCAGGAAAAGGCACTTGCCATTAAGCTGGGAGACCTGAGTTCAATTCCTAGAACCCCCTTGTTCTGTAGGAGAGGGATGCTGTTATTTGTCCCAGCCTGGGGAGCCCCCTCTGGTTTCCAATTTGAATTTACTTGAATAAAAATACAATCTTTTCTTGGAGTCGAACCCAAACTTGAGCATCTGAGCTCAGGTGGTTTTAGTCATTCAGAACTCCTCAGGTGCAGATCATAAGCAATCAAACACTACCACCACCCCCAGAAATCCAACACCTGCCAACAATAAAAAATGTCAAGGCCTATGCATCCCTTTTTCCAACAGTGCACAAAAACAATTATTTTAAACACAACTAAAAATAAACTTCCACAACAGGGTAATAATGTGTTTGAACACCTGGTCCCCAGAGAGTGGAGATGTATGGGAAGGTTGAGCATCTTTGGGAGGTGCAACCTCACTAGAAAGGCCTTGAAGTTTTGCAACCCTGCCCCATTCTCTGTTTACCCTCTGATTTCTGTCTGACAAGCTGCCTCACATTTCTCCTGCCATGTTTTCCCTCCCATAATGGACTGTTGCCCATGAACTGTGAGCCAAAATAAACCTTCCATTCCTCCAGTTGCTCTTGTTGAGTATTTGGTCACAGCTACTAGAAAAGTAAGTAATACACCATGAATTCCTCACGCGTCTATCTTTGTCTTCGTGTCTACTTCTTTAAGAATATGAATTGGCACATCTATAGCCCCAAAATATTGACATGACCCACCCAAAGTTGCCTGACCCCAGAGATCCATCTATATAACCACTGTTTCCTTTCCCAGGTGCAAACTCTAGGTTCCTTCCTGTAGCTGACATATCGCAGATTCTGCAAGGCTGATTGATTACAAGTTTACGATTGTGGGAAGTTCAAATATTACAAATACAGAGACGAATTAACTTGGGCTTTTTTTAATCCCCTTAACAGTCTTTCAATGTTCACCTCTGTGTCTGACCAGATGTTCTCATGAGCAACACCTGAAACATGTTGAGATGTATTAAATTAGCAGACCATCAACTTCTACCAACGTAAAAGATTAAAAAAATTCTCAGATAGAATCTAAAACCTACAGCAGATTCCTGCTCTTCTGCAACCTGATGCTTCCACCAATGTATTTCCAACATGTCCCATCTATGACTTTCTTTTGTTTTGTAACTATAAAAATCTGACAAAAGTATTGCAGTCCTGGAACATAGTATTTAGATTAGCCTGAATCTGTATACCAAGCCCATGGTCCCTGATAACTGGCTCCAGAGTTAAATATTTCTTATACCCTTTGGTGTGTGTTTTCATGATGACACAATCTACAAGGAGAGAGACAGGGGTCTCTGGTAACCCACCAAGTCTGTCTTGAGAACCCTAACATGAAGGTTTACACAGAAGGTAAAAGGTGTGCCTAAGTACATAGCATGCTGTGGTCCCACCCACCAGCACTGCCTCAGCTCCAATCTCTCCAGCAAGGTCACTTGATGAGATGTGAACATTTCTCCTTGACACAAGTTCCTCTCTAGCTGCTCCCAGTGCCTTAGCCTTTTCTTCTCTAAGCAATGTCTTGGGTATATGGCCTCAATCTCTGATAGAGAAAGGGAGGAGCACAAGGTCTCTTTGGAACATCCAAAGTAGTTACATTTCCACACTCTGTTTTAACATCTTTATCATGAGATGGAATATCTCTGTGTCTGAAACAAATAGAATACAAATAAGAACCAAGGAGAACACATTCTGTTAGTTTCAAGCAACTGTGTACAAAAAACCATTTCTCCAGAACTCGTATCTTTAGTTACTTTTAGAAGGGCTAGGTATAAGCAATTCTATCCTGATGTTGGTTTGAGACAAGGCATTGCTATGAAGACCAGGCTGGCCTCGAACTCGTGATCCTCCTGCTTTAGCCTCCTAAGTGCTGGGTTACAGGAAAGAACACATCCATGATGTGTATTCCTTTTTTCATGTTCACAGCTTCTTCCCTTGTCTGCAAACAATATCTCTGAAGACATCATTGATAATCATCTAATGCTTTTATCTAGATTGTTCCTCATTACCAGGATGAGATGTATACTATTCAGTCTGAATTAACCTCATTTATATGTTGGGGTATGTGATAGACATCGAGTAGTTAGTGCCAGTAAACCCTTTATGTTCAGTTTTACACAATTAAGAGAGATGTAGAATGAGTGGATAATAGGTCAGGCTATCAGTTCGTTCTCCTCGTCATGTGGGTGATGTCCTTACATCTTAAAAGTATTACTTAGAGCCCTTTGTTAGAAGCTGTACTTCTACAGAATGTTAACAGGCACCAGTCAGTTATAAAGCCTTACAAAGTCATGACGAGCAAGAACAAATGTTTAAAAATTGAAAATTAAGTTATTGT
Source organism: Cricetomys ansorgei (assembly GCA_026225945.1). NCBI lineage: Eukaryota > Metazoa > Chordata > Mammalia > Rodentia > Nesomyidae > Cricetomys > Cricetomys ansorgei. The sequence goes on along the minus strand of JAMJFZ010001038.1, from coordinate 439,949 downwards.
TTATAAATATACTTCTAGATGACCAATTTCCAATAAAAGAATAAATGAGCAAACGTGTAACCACAGAAACATTTAGAACATTATACAGACATGACCAGAGAAAAGCCTCTCCATGGGGTATTACAGTTGTGATGTAGAGACATAAAGAAAATAAACCCATATTTAAAATGATAAAGGGGAAATGTCAAACTATTTACAAAGACAAACGAATTAGAACTGCACTGTTGCTTTTTTACATCCATAAACATAAAGGGATTTCTACTTAATCAAAAGTTTTATGTAAGCCTAAAGGGAGCCTCTAATGAGATATAGAAGACTGCAGCCTTTGGCTTTTTTTCTGTTTATTTTTGTAAATCAATTACTTGGATGAAATCATAGTAAGCATTTTTACACTTTCAGCACAGTGCTTGGAAAATAGACAATAATCAAAAGAAAAAATAAAGATCCAAAAACATCTGAATAGGCTGGATCACTGGTAAGCAGAAATCAAAGTGAAATTTAAGAGTAAGCTTGACATTTTATATCCTGTTTGGGGTTTTTTGTTTGTTTAACTCGATTGTGTTAGAGTCTTAAGAAGAAGACTCAACTTGGGCATCAGTTCTTATGAAAAACACCTGAGGATTTTAGTTGATTTGAAGTCCAGTATGAAACAAAAAGTACAAACAGGCATTATAAAAAAGTAAATGCATTACAAGTGATATTCGTGTCCTGTTATCACAGACAGAGATAGAGACCATCATACTCTTCATGAAACATTGCATTTAGTTCTAGGTAGCAGACAAGATATTTTAATGGTGAAAGAACATACAAGAAAAGCTAAATTACAGAGAGTTACATCTTCACAGTTTGCCTTTTGAATACCCCAAGTAGTTATTGCTTTGATTTTTTTTTTGCTTAAATCAATTGAATTACTATTTCATTTAAATGTAAGCTTTATGTTACTGACTGATGTGGTTTGAGTGTGTCTACCAAAGGTTCATGTCCTGAAAGTTTTGTCCTCATGTGGCAAGTTAGGACGTAGTAGAAACTTCGAGAAGTGGAGCCTAGAGCAAGGTCGTGAGGTCACTGGGGAGACTGCCCTGGGAGAGATTAGCATTACTCTCCAGTGACCTTAAATTCTTAGAGAGCAAGCTGTTATGAAAGAGGAATTCTAGTCCCTCCTCAGTAGGTCACTTCTCTCACCATGATATCCATCCATCCATTACAGAAGACAATACAAGGGGAGAAGTCTAAAGCAGGCAGACAGGGGACAAGACACAGAGAAAAGCAGTCTGGCTGAAAATAAGGCAGAGAAGCAGAGAGACACGGAGGCTGCTCAGCAGAAGAAATCAATGGGAAGTTCAGGAGGAAAGTTCCAATTTGAAGCCCAGCAGAGCAGTTCAGTCTGAGGCAGTCAGAGAATCTGCCAGAGTAAGTCAGAGTCGGAAGAATTTGAGCCAGAATAGCAAGTGAATTGAACCAGAAGAGTCAGAATTAAGAGCTAGTCAGAGTGATCTCAGTCAAAAGTAGAGGCTTAAATGTTCTAGGTTGTATGGAGGCTAAAGCCTTCCAGTTCTAGGTCTGAGCTGGCATCTTAAGAGTAGATTGTACAGAGACAGAAACGCTACAGGGCGTGAGAACTAGAACTGGTGATTGAATTAGACAAAATAATAAAAGGCCTTTGACCCTGAATCAATATCTACATCTGGCAAATCAATGGCCACAGACATTCCCCACAGGCAAATCTGATGGAGGCAGTTCCTCAACTGGAATTCCTTCTTCCAGATATGTTTAGATTTGTGTCAAATTGATAAAAAAAAAAAAGACCTTATTTGTACTTATTTCTTTTTTCATAGCAACATCTGTCATTGAGAAACATCTAGAGAAAAGGAAGAACTGGGCTAGAGTGATGAGTGGACAGGGTGGGGTGAGCTAATAGGAAGGAGTAAGGAGGTTGAAAAGGAGAGTTCACAGTGTCTATCCATGTGGGTGATTCTCTGACCTTGATTCTTTTCAATTGCTCTCTTTAATGCTGATACGAGCCTTCAGAAGAGGTTGATACATCTTTGTCCTACGTCACCTTCAAATGTCTCAAAATAGCTATGTTTCTAGCCCAAGATCACATATTGGAACTATCACATTTCAAGTAAATGGAGTATAAGATTTCTACAGGATGAAATGTCCCAAATTCAGGAATCTATAAATGAACTGGTTGATTCCGTGCATCTTCTCAGCTTAAAATTCTGTGACTTTTCCTGCGTGTTTAAAGTCTGAATTTTAAATAAGCTTAATGTCTAATTGTTCATGGGAAAATCAGAGAACCAAAGATCTGTGAAAACAACCCATAATGGACCAAAGGAAGAGCTTGCTTTTGACATCAAAGACTCAGTACTAACACAATGTCCCATACTGTAACGTGTTCAAAGGGAGCTATCAATTAACTTTTCAATATCACCCAAAAAGCAATCGGTTGGCAGAATGCAAGAAGCAAGAAAATAGAATTCACTCAATATTTATGCTCTATGCAAAGGCTTTTCCATAACTCTCTGAGCTCCATTAAAGAGTTTTATAAATTAGAACTCAATTTACAGAGCTTTAGTGATTTGCCCAAGGTCACAGAGCTAGTAAATGCCAAACTAAGAATTAAACCCAATTATTTCTGACTCCAAAGCTCATTTCCTTTCTACTCATTTTCAGAGAAGAAAGATGCAATTTTGAAGTTAAATTTTAGCTGCAAAATACTTCATCTGAAGGAAAATTATGAGAACAACTAAATGTTCACCCGCATGTCACAAGTTCCATTTAGCACACATTAAAACTGTATATCTGTCCTTACAAACAGACTTGAAGCTACTGAGCAGCCTCAGGTTCCCAGAAGTAACCATGAGGATGAAGCCATAAATTTTCATCAGGCTTTATTCTTCTAAAAGTCTGTAACCAACACGTATTGTTAAAGACCCAAATTAACCCTAGCTTGCCAAGAGATTATAAAACAGCACTCCATAGTTGAAAAAAATACAGTTGAATATAACACTGTCATAAATTAGGGATAACTAGACCTGTATGGCACAATCTTTCTAAACAGATAGGAGAAATTACATGGTTGTTTTGGTGACACAGATTCAGAGATGGGTGGAATTCCAAAATCTATAGACAGAATTGGACTGATGTTATCTCTAGAAGGTCAATTGCTCATCTAAGACCAGTAGGTATTGGCTAACATCCAGTGGAATTTCGCCAAATGAGTTATGGTGAACTCAATCCACTCCCAATTTGCTGAGCTTGGGAAGGAGAACCTTCACCAACTGATTGGCTTACATAACAAGCTTTCACTAAGGCAAGTTTTCCTTGATTGACTGAAAGACGTTAAAGCCAGTTCTGTTGCTTGCATTCCTGTTTATAGAATGAGCAGGATTTTACATTGTTTCAAATGGTCACTGTCAGATCTCAGGTCATCTAACAGGCAGTCCAGATATCCAGAAATGAGCTCAAGCTGGAAGACAGAAGGATTTCTGGCAGTTAAATAGAAGCCAACTTGCCTTAGGAACTTGTGAAACTGTTCCCATCTGCCAAAAGGAGTCATTCCCCTTACCCCCTGCAGAAGGGACATATGGCTATCTGTGGTTGCAAATCAAAGACCATGCTGGCCTTCAGGCTCCCTCAGTGTACCTGTTATACATTTCAAAGCCCATGCTAGCATTCTAGTCATTCTCACCTACTCAGATCCCTGCTCTTTTTATACCACCCTCCCACTCCACCAACACACACACTGTGTATTCTTTCACTATTTCCTCGTGCTCTCTATCTTCTACCTCTATTTGCACTCTAGATATTCTCACTTCTCTCATAGATAGCCCTGGCCATGTCCAATCTGCTTCTTTTTCTGTCTATTCTGAACTCTTCCAGATGCCTCTGGATATTTTCTCTCCCTTATCCACAATAAAAAATCTTTCCCTTAACCAGACTACGGAATATTCGTTTCAGTGGTTCCTCTGCTGTGTCTCCCTCGAATACAGATACTCGTTACCATGGCTGTAGAAGTTCCCAGAGAGTGGGAATTTCTTTTTTATATTATATTCTAATTGGGGGTGAATTTTTTTCTCATCTCAAGTGGATCAGGGATTAGGCGAATCAAGGCTTATATAAAGGGTGATTATTACCATCAATGACTCACAGTCTTCCTGTTTTCCTACCCTACATCTACTTATTTGTGGGTTTTATTTACCTTTCCTACAAATCACAAATTGGGATTCTATCAGAATACTAGTTGTGGTGCCTGAACTTCAAAGAGGGGGAAATTTTTTGAAAAGATCTTTTTAAAAAATAATGCAAGAATGTGCAGGGGGTGTTAAAGGAAAGAAAGAGAACAAATATGTTGAATGCCAGGTTTATTCAGGAACTATTCTAGTTATGGAAACAACACAATGCCTCCACTCTATATTTTAATAAAGGAGATGAATAGCCGGGATTTTTCCCCCAGGTGGTTTAGCTCCAGTGTCTTAAGAGCTGGGTGTGAGGTCTTAGTCTGTTCAAGCTTCTGCAATGAACTACCATGAAAATTGGGCACTGATTTCTCTTAGTTCTGAAATAAAGGCATCTGAGCATTTGGTATTTGTTAGGAACTCACTTCCTCAAAGAAAGCACTTCTGTTCCCTGCCCTCACGTGGTAAAGGAGGAAAGGGCGTATTTTGTGAGTCTCTCTTATAGGAGCACTAATACTATCTATCCTGGATAAAGATATGATCTCAGCTAGGCGTGATAGCACACACCTTTAATCCCAGCACTCAGGAGAGAGAGGCCCATGGATCTGTGTTAGTTCCAGGCAGGCCTGGTATGTGCTTAGACAGTTCCACGCCAGACAGAATTACATAAGAGATTCTGTGGAGGGAGGGAGGAAAGGAGGGAGGGAGAGAGAGAGAAGCACCTCAGAAGAACAGGCAGATGAAAGAGGTTATTATCTAATGCCCTTTCTGGCACAGTTGTGTACACATATACACATAGACAAATGTACATATAAATTAATTAATTAATAAAATGTTTTTTGAAGGGTTGCATCTCCTAATACCACTACTTTGGGGACCAGGAATTTCAACATAAATTTTGGGAGGACACAAGCACATGGTATTGGAGTCAGAATATGTGAGTAATATTAGATATCACTCAAGGCGCACTCGGTAACAGCCAGTTTTCATTATATTTAAGATTCAATTTGGGAAAGAATGTGAGTGAATGCAAGTGTAAACCAGGGGCATATTTGAGAGGACAGGGTTTGAGCAAGAGAGAATGGCTAGTGGGATGGTCCTGAGTCGGGGCACCAATGCGGAGTTGGAGAAATAAGAAAGCTTTTTGTTAATGGAGTTGCAGCTATCACCAAGTTACAGTAAGTTAATCATAACTCCTTTTTTAACATCTGCACCTACAGTAGATATCTCATGGATTATCTCAGCATCTTTTTTCTAAGAGATTTCTCCATATTCACACAACCATCTTTTGAACCATAACTTAAGTATTCTGCAAGCACAATAATTACCCATAAATAATTGATTTCCACACAGAGACCTCATCCCTACAATCCACACAGGATTAGAATGTAAGCATATGACTAAACAACATTTAATGAGTCCTTTACCTACAATTTTTTTAACATTTGTTTCATTCAAAAGATGAAATGAATTTTAAAGTACATGATGGACAATCTTATTCAAAGTAGCTAGGTTTTAGAAGAAAGAAATTATGAGGAGAAACAAAGGTTACACTCAATCTATCTTCAATTCTGGCTGTTCTGGCTGGTTGCTCTCTAGCACTTGTTCAACATAACTGTTATATAGCAATTGCTTCCAAATAGAAATATTCCACCCTAGGGGAAGACTCATTAAAACTCAAGCGATAACAATTTACAAGGCTCAGGAAGCAGATAACTCACAAGTCTCAGGAAGTTCCTGAAACATGATTCACAAGGTTCTTATGCAAGGTTTAGTAAGCAGAGACAAATGCTGAGGAAAGAAGACTCATTAATCAACAAAGTTGCCTAAAGTCATGCAAAGAATTCTAGGTATGCAGTTTTCATGAATTGTCAGCCATGATGATATGAGCTTTTCAGTGAGGTAGCTGCCTTTGATTTGCCTATGCTCCTGTAGTACCTCATCCACACTCCTGTAAGTAACTCCAGTAAACATACTGGTTCACTAAACTAGACGTCAGTTGGATTATTTCTTTACTGTATCACTATTGCCCATTGCCATACATTCTACATAGAATAAATATTTGTTCATGTTTCCCCAGAAAAATTTACATAATACATTTGGACCAACAAAGACCAACACAACCAAGGACTAGCTGGGTACAAGTGGTTGCATGACCCCTGCAAAGGGCAATGAGCCATCTCGGACTGATCTGTGTAGAGGAAAGCATCTGTGGAGGACATTCCAGTATGGCACTTTTTCTTATGTGGTATGGGGTGGTATACCTACTTGCTGTAGTTGTGGTCCCATACTCCCTGAGATGGATTATAGGACCTGTAATCAAGGCTGATCTGTCTGATAATTGGAACATCCTTAGAGAATATACCAAAGTGGGTATCTTCCTCTGTGTAATATGGAGTGTTATATTAATTGATGTTAATTGACAGACTCTAGAGTCATCTGGGAGATGGACCTCTAGCTGTTTGTGGGGATTACCACAAACCTGGAATAGGAAAATGTACCCATTGTGGGTGACACCACTTCCTGACCATGATCTTGGATTGTATAAAATGAAGGAGCAAGCTGAACACTTGTATGCGTGTGTTCGTTACTTGATTCTTCTGAGTGTAGCTGTAATGTGGCCAGTTGCTTCAAGCTCCTGCTACCATGACTTTCTCACCATAAGGGACTGTAATTGTACTGAGATAAAATATACCTTTTCTCCCTGGAGTTGCTTTTGCCTCAGTAATTTATCACCACAATAGGAAGAGAAGTAAACAAGTGGCATGCTTCCTTGTTGAGTGGGGGGTGTCCGTGCATGAATATGGGGACACCCTGGAAATAGATAAGAATAGAGAATTCATTGCAGTCCCTGGGAGTAATAAGCACTGGATAAGACTGTCAGCAATTTATCGTAGCAGTTATGTGGTCACTGCTATGTGTAAGACGTGCAACAATGGCTAAGCTAGCTGCTCAGAGAGAAACTGTGTTGAATGGGAAATCGCAATGGGAAGGGAACACGCAACAGGCAGCCTCCATTGTCAGCCTCTAATTTGGCATAAAAAGAAAAAAGAAGAAGAAGAAGGTGAGATAACTTGTATAAAAAGATGGTGAGATGGAAGTATCAGCCGGCCTTTGTCTGTGGCCGAGGGACGGGGATGAAAAGGAAAGAGAATACACTGTGGTTTTAATGAGAAATGTCCCCCATAGGACCTTGTATTTTGACATTTGGTCCCCTGTGGGTGGTGATACTTAGAGGGTTATGTGACCCTAGGGTGTACAGCCCTTCTAAAGGAAGTATATTGCTGGGGGCAGGATTTGATGGCTTCTAGCCTCACCCCGTTTCTTGCTCAATCTCTCTACTTCGTGTGTAGATAAAATTTGGTCGGTCAGCCTGGGCTACATAGAGAATGCCAGCCCACTCAGAGCTATAGCATGTCCTTAAAAAGAATTACACAAGAAATGAATTTAACCTTGCTGCTATACACCAAGCAGCTGTTGCTATACACGGTGAGAATAATGTTTGTGAGAAAGCAAATATTCCTTCCAGATAGAAAGAGAGTAAGAAGGGGACATGTGTGCCCACATACAGTCAAATATAAGTTCTTTATATGTATCTCTACTTCTCTACGTATTTCTTAAGTATGCACTCTTTTTTTTTTTTTTTTTTGGTTTCTCAAGACATGGTTTCTCTGTTGTAACTCTGGCTGTCCTGGAACTCACTCTGTAGACGCACAGATATCTGCCTGCCTCTGCCTCCCAAGTGCTGGAATCCACCACTGCCTTGCCAAGTACTTTTACCTGCTGACAACGAAATACACATAGAAATACAAAATATACATAGAAAAGATGGAAATAGAAGCTTAAAAATATTTCCTTAGGAAAATAAGTGGAAACACAAAAGAGAAGGAAGGATGACCTAAGACTCCACGAGGATAATTTCCTAAATGGATATCCATTTGCTGCTGAGTTCAAGCAGAGGACAAATGAATAGCAGATGCCTTCTTTTAGACAGAGTGTTCTTAGGGTCATAACATTTGAACAATTTTCTTCCTTCTCTGACTGGCCAATTATTTTAGCTCAGTATGTAAATCTGTGTATTTTTAGCCCAAGCGGACAGTCTTTACTTTCTATTCTGTGGAAGAATGAAGGACATAGCTTATATGCAGCTAATATGTATGCATTTATACTTCCTCCTTAGTAAACTTGACATGTCTTAACAAAATCTCTCCTAGTACTTGCTAGGATTTTAACCCCTCCTCTTGAACCCGAACTTTAGGGACAGTTCCTTCATTCATTCTTTTTCTCTTTCTTTCAAGCTTGTGTTTTAAGAATATAAAGGTGATGAACTTGACACTAGGTGTTTAAGATATGTTTAGAAAACTATCCAGCTCTTCTAATGGCATTTCAGACTGAGACTGAGTTGTCCATTTAACTTTCTGAATGCCTGAAGAAATGGTGTCTCCTGTATCCAGATTCAGTATTATCATGAGACCCTAAGTCTGCAAACTCTGCCCACAGGTAATTTTCATGATAAAGACTTCGATCTCCTCCTCACTGAATCCTAATGAACCACCTCATTTGATAAGGGTATGAGTCACGTTCATTTGATTTTATAACTATACGTAGAACCTATTATGCCCACTTGTCTATGTGATTTCCCCAGCCTCAGAATGTCTCTTATTGTCCAAGTCATTCCATCCCAAATTCAACCATCCTTCCAGATGTCAAAAACCTTGGGTGGATTAAATAACAAGTTATTCGGGTATCTGCCCCTAAAATGCCCAGAACGTGGTTCCCACTCCATCTCGGAGATCACATTTCTAAGAGCCATGAAGTTTCTCCTCTTTGGGCTTTTAATTAAAAAAAAAAAAATCATAGAGCTAGGTGGTGGTGGGACAGGCCTTTAATCCTGGCACTTAGGAGGCAGAAGAAGGTGGATCTCTGTGAGTTCAAGGTCAGTCTGGTCTACAGAGAGAGGTCCAGGACAGCCAGGGCTACACAAAGAAACTCTGTCTGGGGGGGGGGGGGGAAATGATTTTGGGAGAACGCTCATCTAGGAACAGTACATTTTGTTCATCTCTCAGAATAAATGGAAAATATAAATCAGATGTTTATAACCAAGAAAGGCCAAGTTTTATCCAGAACTTCTAGATAATCAAGGTGCTGATTAAGGATTAGCCAGGATACCCAGAGACAGAAGACGCTATTACCCATCTCAAAGAAGTGAGGGATTCTGGGTTGCAGAAGACAGTAGACAGCATAGAGTGCAGAGCCACAAGAGGCAAGTACAACTGAGGTTTGACCATGCCACAAGCATCTGGGAGCTGGTGGAATCAATGAAACAGTATGCTGAGAGTCTACAGCGGGCCCTGGCTGCAGGCTGGTGTGTGGAATGGTTCCAGGCTTTCTTCCTTGTTACAACTGATGACATAGATCTGCTGCTGACTATCAGAAGCCAGGCACAGGTTTGGATGCCATAAACAATGCTCTACGTCTAGAAGGCTGCATCTACTGTTTGCTGAAGTTCTACTGAAACCTGCTGGAATTCTTTCTGCAGAGTTCCTATTGGACTGAGATTGGGTAGACTCTGCACCTCATCACAGAGCCCAAGGCCATAAGCAACTTGGTGGATACACTGAATGATGTACAAATCTATTGTCAAGTATAAGGCAGCTTTCTACTCCTACCTGCCTATGAAGGCTGCCATGTGCATAGCAGGCATTGAGGAAAGAACATGCCAGTGCATGAAACTCCTTCTGGAGATGGCTAAGTTCCTGCAGATCCAGGACAATTACCTTGACCTCAGTGAACTAAGGGGCAAAACTTACCCTGAATATGGATGGCAGCAGTCAATAGGCTGGAAGCCCTGTTAGAATGAAAAGCAGGCAGCAGTGCTCCCATGAGGGACAAGCTGAGCTCTTCTTAAGCAGGTGCAGATGTTGATGTTGTTTATTCCACACATCAGACTGACTCTCCAGCCTTTGAAAATGGACTCTTAACCACCAGAGACTCTCCAGGGAATTTCTGGGTCTTCAGCCTCAAAGTGAGGTTGTGTCATTGGTCCCTCTTATTCTAAGGCTTCTATTGTTTTCCCCTTTCACCAAACTGCAGGTGCCTATTATGAGACTACCCAACCTATGGGTATATAAGTCAACCTAATAAATCCCTCTTAAAACTGACTGTATACTCTATTGATTTGGTGCACTTTCAGGACATTGATAAAAAAAACCTGGATTTTAAAAAGGTTAGCTGGTTGTTCCTAATAATGCTGGACAAAGTGGTAAAAGATAAAGATGAGCTCATGGATTCAAATCCCACCTTAAATACATTATAAATTCCTAAAATCTCTTGTGATTCCCTATACCTTGCATCTGAGAGCTGAGCTTGCTTAAAGTGAAAGGCATGTCTTCCATAACTGGCTGAATTACAGCTCAAGTCGAGAAAGATGAGAACAACAAATCCCTAAATTCTGATGAGTCCTCTCTGACAGCTGAAGGCAGCTCCCCACGCCCAATGGGAGCAGCCCTTCTACCCCTTTGGGAACTGTCCTGAGGATAAACAACATTGTCTTGATTGACAGCTGATTCCATGGTAGTCATTACTGTTTCTTCAGACAAGGTAGAGCTAATTCCCCAGACAGGAAAGATGTTTTCTTGATACTTGTAGCCAAGACCACCAAAACCAATCTGCCTTCACACCTATCTCAGAGCAGATCACCTCTCCAGCCCCGTATCATGATTCAGATCATGGAGATCCTGGTTGCCCTTCTTTTGTACAAGATGTCACACTAGCCCTTTAAACTAATTAGATGATTGGACCTAGAAAGCAAGAAATAGCAAATCCTAAACATAACTGTAAGTCAATTGTGCCGCAAATACAGAAGTAGGTCTAACTAAATAGGCATCATCTTAATACAATGGAGAATGTTTACTTTTTGCTGAATCTGGCCACCACAATTCAATCTTACAAATATTGCAAATATTTATTAATGCCACTTCTGCCTTCTTTAGCATCATTTTTCTTCCTGTGGTTTTTCGTACCCTCTTCTCATCTCACTTTACCTAAACTGCTTTGAGCCCAATTAAAAGGTAACCTAATTAAAATCCTCAGAGATGCTTCTCTCATGCTAGATTAGATATGGCTTTTTTTCCAATTTCAGTAAAGCAAACAAAATAACCCAGACACAAAATACAAACTAGATTACTGTGCAGTTTTAATATAACTTAATTTGGATTATATGGGAGTAGTCATACTTTCCAAATTTGCTTAATTTTGCATTCTGTCTTTCTCTCTTCAGTTTCCCTTAACCTACATGTGACTTATTAGGCATCGATCATTGTGAAATAATTAGCTATTTAAATTAATATGATCTCAACACTTCCCTTGGTTTTGTAAACTATTTTAAACATAAATTCATGACACATAAAATAAAGTGGTTGTTAGGAATTAATTGGAACCACCATGGCTCTCACAGCCAAATAATTTTCATGCATTCATAGAGCCAGCTCTCAGAAGAATCCAATCCAAGGCTAGTTCTCCTTGCCATTATAACTATAAAATGCAAGGTAGAATTTAAACCATGCAATCATCTAATTTGCATTTTATGTTTGGGTACTTTACTTGTTTCATTGAAATTTGGGGGAAAAAAATCATACCAAATGTGACATGAAATAGGCATCTTAAAACATGTGTCTGTGTATGTTATACACTGGATGTGCATACACAGGCAGGTGCACCCAGTCCTGTGGGCACTGGGAACCAAACTCGGGTCCTCTGGAAGAGCAGTACACATGTTTAACAGATAAACCATCTCTCCAGCCCCAGGTGTCTGCCTAGATCACTCTCCACTTTATTTTTTGAGAGAGGTTCTTTCACAGAACCTGGAGCTCACCATTTTGGTTAGACTACCTGACCAGTAAGCCCCTGAGATCCCTACATCTCTGCCCCTCCAGGATTGGGGTTACAGCCCCATACCTGCTACACTGACTTCTACATGGGTGCTGGAGATCAAAGTCAGTCGTCCATGTTTAAATCCTGTGATGGTTGTCAACTTGAGTGCATCTGGAATTAACTAAAATCCAAAAACAAAAGACACACTAGTGGGAGATTTTGCTTCATTTGAAGTAGGGAGATCCACTTGTAATCTAGATCTTGATTCTAGAGACCACACAGCTTTCATCTGGATCTTGAGGTGGGAAGACGCACCTTTAATCTGGGCCCTCTGCTGGAAGCCTGTATAAGGCCCATGAAGAAGAAATCTTTTCCTCTTAGAGTGCTTGCTCTTGCCTTGCCAGCAAGTCCATTCCTTAACCAGTATAGAGTCTGTTTCTTCAGGATTCCAGCATCTACTGAAGAACAGCCGAGCTTTCCAGCTTTGTGGATTGAGCAACCTCAGGATTCTTGTATTTTCTGTTCATAGCCAGCCATTGTTAGATTAACTGGACCACAGCCTGTAAATCATGCTAATAAATCCCCTACTCCCCTACACACGCACACACAGAGAGAGAGAAAGAGAGAGAGAGAAAGAGAGAGAGAGAGAGATTCACTCTATAAATCCTGTTACTCTAAAGAACCCTGACTAACACACATGGCAAGTGCTTCACCCACTGAGCTGTCTCTCCAGCCCTACAACTTTTATTAGATTACTAGATTCTCTTCCCATGAGCTATGATATATATATATATATATATATATATACACACACACACATACCTTTTGAAACATCAGTATACACATTTAGACTAGTACACTGTATTTTTCATTCTTAGAATTTCTAAGAACAGTAGCATATCTGCTATAAGCCATGTGATGTATTATATTACTTTGTAGTGGCATTTCCTGTATCACAGCAAAAGATGAAAATGTCTATGAAGAAGCCAACAAGATCATCAGTCCTTAGTCACATTATCTTGAGTGATTTGTACCAGTGATAAAATCAATATCTATCTACCTATCTATTTATCCATCCAGTATCATTTATTTCTTTTCTTTTCTTTTTTTTTTTTGGAGGTGAGGGTGGTTCAGACAGGAGACAGGGTTTCTCTGCTGTAGCTCTGGCTGTCCTGGAACTCACTCTGTAGACCAAGTTGGTCTTGAACTCACAGAGATCTGCCTGCCTCTGCCTCCCGAGCGCTGGGATTAAAGGATTACACCACTACCACTGCCTCTCATTTCTTTTTCTTGCAGCTATCACTACAATGTACATATACTTTACATGTAACACTTTTTGTCTCCAATCTTGCTGGTTAGAAAATCTCAACCTCATGGAATTTTCTCTGATATATTTTGATGAAAATGATAAGAATAGATTAAGTATATGATAAAAAATGCAAGTGTAATAAAATTTAAAATTCCAACATTCTTTGTACATATAAAATGTTATTCAAATAGCCTCCAACATGAGGAGAGAATTCTTTAAGTAATGATATAGTAAATGCATGCCTTCTAACGTGCTCTGTCACTGCACTGATCAATGCATTAATAAGACTTCAGAAAGGAACAAAACAGACTTCCTCTAGGAGTTGTTTGACCGAGAACCCAGATTTGAATTTTCCACTTCTTTCCCTATGTCATAGTCTGTGGTTACTGGCCTGTCTAATACCTACCTGCTGTGCCTAATGTGCCTAATGTGTGTGTTATGCCTGTCTGAGGTGTTCTCCCTAACAACGGGCTTTGTTCTGAATTTATTGAGCAATACAGAAAATGCAGTATGGAAAAGAAATAAAGGATATTTTCACAGAAATCTCTAACAGAATTTTACTTTGCTGACCCCAACTGACCCAGAATAGCATTAAAAAAAAAAAAAAGATGTTATCAACCTATGACCACACATTGTCTCCAACATTTAGGAAATATCTGTTTCATTTAAGGTGGCTACTTTTAGCAAATGATTAACACGACATTAATGTATCCTGTTGGGTCAGAGGAATGGAAGAGCTATAGTTTAGGATTAAAGCAATACATTAGTTTGGTTGTAAAAGCTGATATATGGGCAACTCGTGGTATTGGTTAAATTGCTTTCTTAAAGGGAGGTGAAATTTGAACTGAGTACACAGTAGAACGCTAGGTTAGGTACACACTCTTAAATGATTTCAAGGCGTATTATTAGCTTGGTTGCAAAGTCAGGCAGAAGTTCAGTCTCTCTAAAACTATAATGTATTAGCTGAGTGGTGGTGGTGGAGCACGTCTTTAATCCCAGCACTCAGGAGGCAAGAACAGGTGGATCTCTATGAGTTTGGCAGGTGGAGCTCTGTGAGTTTGAGACCAGCCTGGTCTAGTGAGCGAGTTCCAAGACAGCCCGAGTTACAACAGAGAAACCCTGTCTCGAAAAAAACAAAAAGTAGATAGATAGATAGATAGATAGATAGATAGATAGATAGATAGAGATAAAACTATATTTTCAGGGAAAAAAATGTATCATCACATGTCACAAGTGTTGTAATTATGTTCATGTACTTAGAATCATCAAAAAATGTGCTCTTTAAGTATCAATTCAAATTGATAAAGTAAAAAAAAAAGAAAAAAGAAAAAAAGAAACAGAAAAATAGCAGAACCAGTATATAAATAAAATGTCAGCACTTGGACAAAATGTTGTTAGTGCTAAATAACTTAATAAATAATGATACAAATACAAAATAAGGAATTAGAATGGTCAAACAACCATATCAATCATTTTATCACATGTATGTATGCATATTTGCGTGTGAGAGTAGAGGTACCCATGCCAGTGTGCACGCGTGGTCATGAGACCATCTTGGGTGTTAGTCATTGCTTTCTGCCTTGTTGGAAACAAGACCTCTGCTGTTTACCACTGTGTATGCCAGACCCCTGGCCAGTCTTCTGTGGGTTCTTCTGTCTCTGTCTCCCATCTCATCACAAGACTACTGAGGTTCAAACATCAGTTGCTGTGTCATCTTTGTGTGGCAGAGAAAGGGTTCCAGTGATCCGAACTCGGGTCTTCAGATGTGCACAGCAAATGCTTTGCCCACTGGGCCATGGCCCAACCTTAACTTTAAAAAGTTGATCTTAAAAGACTATTTTGTACAACTATAAACAATAAATTTTAAAACTTGTGAAAGGAAATTTACTTTAGTGACTCTACTATAATATAACACAACTGCCAGAAGAAGAAATATGAAATTCCAAAAGGACTAATATTCACCGCTGAAATAAAATAAAATGGTAAAATAACTACTCTATGAAGAGCACAAAACCCAAATATTTGGGTGTGTGATGGAGAGATTCCTACTTAATTCTTTTAATCACATAATCCTAATGTTATTTAAACTTTTTTGGGGCATATATAAAAGATGAATTGACTTATTAAATTTCAAGATACAAGAAAAATATGAGATCTAAATTCAGAAAGTTACATAGGAAGAAAAAAACACAAACTAATCTCACGCTCACCAGTGCCAACTCTCTAAACATCTAGTAGTACATGCAAAGGAAAAGACAGGAAGACCGGGGGTGTTTTATTATAGGAATGCAAAAATTGTTCAACATTACAAAGTCTGTCAATACCTCAAAGGAGGTGGGGGGCGCCCTGCAGTTATCTTCACAGGTGCAGAAAAGGCACTTAGCAAAATTTAGCAGACTCTCTGGCTTTTAAATAGTTTTCAAAAACAAGCCACCCTGGATGCTTCCTTAAGTTTTTCTTATTCGTAATGGGGCAACCTAAGGTCATTTGCTTGCTAATACCGCTGTACTTAAATTCTCAGGGAAGTTCCATGATTAGATCCACATCCCAAGAAGTAGCTACCAGTGCTAATGAGGAGAATCATTTTGGAAGGAAGACAGAGAATTCTAAAACCAAACGAAAACCTAGAAGGCTATTAGAATAACTCAGATATGAAAAGGCAAGAGCCTACAATAAAGTAGTGGTGGAATCAAGATGGAGAGACTCAAGCTTTCACATTTTATGGAAGAGAATCCAGGTGCGTTGATGTCTATGTAAAACAAGGCAATGTGTCTAAAGTTCCTGACTTGGGAAAGTTGGCCCAGCCTAGGATCGCGGATAAAGACAAAGAACACAAGCCAGGCGTGGTACCGCCCACCTGAAATCCTATCACCGGAAAGTCCGAAGCAGGGATGTTGTTAGTACAATCCTAGCAGAGGTACACAAGAAAGACCCTGTCATAAGGTAGAAAACACAGGAGAATATTCATGTGAAAACAAAACAAAACAAAAAACTGCCTCCAGTTTAAAAAAAAAAAAAAAAAGTGTGGTTAAAGAAATAGTGAAAATTAAAAAAAAAAAAAAGGTGATTAAAAAAATTAGTGAAAATCAAAAGGGCTGCCTACAACATACCCAGATATGCATATTCAGGAGATATTCTAACACAAGAAATCTAGATTGCTTAATCACCCCCTCTCTTTAACCACTGTGACAACTTTGTCATCCTAAATTTACAAATAAAAAAAAAATCAGGAAATTATACAACAAAATTAAAAACGGGGTTTTAAGTAAAAGATTTTCTCAATACCCTGAGAAGAATGACCAAGAATATAAACTCTTAATTGGGGTAGCACCTGATCCTACATAGATTAAAAACAAGAGAAATATAGCGAGACTTTTAAAATAACCATTCATTCACGAGCAGATACATCAATTGCAATAATACTAACATAGCTATATACATTCATAAAATATTTGCCAAGTATCCATATTTTTATATATAATTTCATTAAGTATTTAATATTAATAAAAATACCAGGTTTTTATCATTTCCACCTTGTAGCATTGGAGAAGTTTAATGACAAGTGTTTTCTTAAACTATTGTTCTTATTGTTGCGTGTGTGTTTGTGCACGTGTGACGTGAGTGGACATTCATGTACCTGGATACACTAGTGACCAGTATATGGAGTTCAGAGGATAACTTTGTATGTTGGTTCTGTCTTTCTACCTTTATGTGAGTTCCAGGGGGATCAAAGAAAGGTCAAATAGCTTGCACATGGGTGTCTTTACCTGCAGAGCTGTCTTACCAGACTCTAATGAGGAACTCTTCAATCACACCATTAATAAATTCTAGAGCCCAATGCTTCTCATTTTACTGTACATTCTGCTACCTCCTTACAGCAGTACATAGAGCAAACAGCGCTGAATCTTTACAATTCAACTCAATCTGGGACAGTGACCTAAAGGATTCCTGTTAGAGATCAGTGAGATGATGGGGAGAATATTTTCAACACTCATAGAGAAAAAATAGCTCTGAAGTGAGCCAGGCAATTGCGCAACACGAACTGGATATTCGGTCCCTGCTGCTGATTCAACATGAGAAATGGCAGTACACCGTGGAATTTAACTTGAGCAACCTTGAAGCCTCGTAGAGAATGTGGAAAGCTTGGGCCACAGGTGGTGTTCCTCCTGCTTCTATCAGAGTTCATGATTGTGCAACTGAAAGCTCAACAGCAGATGTATAGATTCATACAGGAGCAGAACTCAACAAGCCATGAGCCCCACTGTGATAGTCTGCCGGAGAGCACTGAGAAGGTAAAGAGTAAAGGGAGAGAATGATATCCTCACCAATCCCTTTCTGAAAACAGGCGCCTTCAGATGCGTGACAACGTAGAATAAAACAATGACAGGGTTTCAACTCTCTGAGTACCTACGGAAAGACCCTCTTTCGAAGAAACAATCATGCTGCAACTAAATTTATTGTCTATGAATCTTTTTAGTTGTTTTTGATTTGTTTGCTTGTTCATTTGTTTGGGGGGGGGATCATATATTCCTTTTCTTGATAATATTTTCATACATAAAATTGAGGATGTTTAACTACAGTTTGAACCTGCTATTTGTAAACTACTTTGTATAAACATGATAAGATTAAAGTATGAAATGATTTTGTGATAAAAAAATAAATAAGAGCACAAGAAATACTGGCTATTATAACCAAATGTAGTCAAACAGTGAATTTAAAAGGTGCTAAGAGATAAAATATAATAGTTTAACATTTTCAAACACAAACATCACAGAAATTATATAAGGCCTTAAAATAAGTCTAGAGAAGCTTCAGCATAGAATGCGCTGAAATTGTGGACAAATCCAAAATATGTAGGAAAGATTTGTATCCAAACTGAGGAACGTAATAAACAAGGACTATTCATTTCACCTCCGGAGGGAGGTAACGAATGCTAATGGATGATAAAGTTAGGCAGAATGATTCATTAAGCAAATTTACTTTCATCTTCTCCAAGTAGCGCAATCTTTGTGAACATGTTACCCCCTAAAGCTTGCCTGCACCACTCAGATATCGACTGCAAATCTCAGCTCCAGAGGGCAACGGAAAGAGCAGCTCTCAGTGGAGCCGGTACCGTGGCCATTCCACTTACACATACCTGCATGTTCTCAGCTCCAGGATACGTGGGAAAGAACAGTCTTAATAGAAAAAAAAAAAAAAAAGTCTCTCAAATCTAACAAAATTTAGTATTTCCAAATATTTAGTCACTACTCAAACCAACTCTTTGATTTTTGTACTCTTTATAATTGGTTTGTCTCCACAAGGAGCCACGCTGGTCCCACGACTTCACTGGCACATTTGGGGGTTCTCTTTGAATGTATACATTCCCCCCTCCTCTTTTTTCCTGAAAAAACTTTTTTCATTGAAGAAACAAAAGTGTTATTCCTGCGCATTTTTTTTCTTTCATTCCGGATCTGGTGTTCTTTCTCCTGTAAAAGAGAGATATGTGAAAAAAGGGGAGGTATGGCCAGATCCTGGTCAACATTTTGGAAGAATGTGTCACTGTTGGTTTTGTTTACTTCCTCTAGGAAGCATATAAGCCTACTGGTTTCACTTGGTGTGAGTTTGGATGTTGTTGGCCTGGTTCTTTCATTAAAACTTTTTGAGCAGCTAAATCTATTCATTTGTTATCTATTAAAAATGAAGACTGAAGAGATGGTTTAGCCATTAAGAGCACATACTGCTCATTCAGAAGACCAGAGTTCCGTTTCAAGCACCCATATATATCTGGCAACTGTCGGTAACTCTAGCTCCAAGGGATCCAACACCTCTAGCCCCGATAGGTACCTCCATTCACACACGTCCCCAAATGCAGATATACATAATTAAAGGAAAGTTTTAAAAATATTCTTAAATGATCTTTTATGCTTTCTTGATTATATATACTAGACTAGTTGGGTTGATTCAATAAAAAACATGTCTCCTTATTTCCTGCACGCCCATGCTAACTCTCCTAGAAAACACAGATTAAATTATTGGTATTTCTCTGTATTTGTCAGAATTCAAAACATTGAGTTAGTTCTATTGCATTCTCCAGAGGAAGTGACAGTTTTGCTAAGTAACCTTATAAATCTGTGTTTGGTGTGTTTTAACCCAGTGTGATTATTGATCTTTGTCTTGGCTCTTTGGTCTGGTGTCTTTTCTGTCATATCTAGAGTGGCACCTGGTAACTTCCTTATTTCTTGGAATAAGATCTTTCCAGTTACTTTTGGGCATTTTCTGACCCAGAAAATGGAAATCTTCATTCCCACAAAAAGCTCTATTTTTCTTTTCATGGGAAGAAAAATGTTTCTAGAGACCACAGCTTGGGTACTATGCGTCATTTACTCAGGCTCTTTTTAACAAAAGGAGCTAGGAAACACTTGTTTTAGGGAATTGTATCAGCTTGAACTATGGTTCAGTGGCTATGAGTATTCCCTGCTCTCACGGAAGACCAGAATTAGATGTCTAATACCCATGCCACGCAACTCACCTGTAACTCTAGTGCTCCTTTCTGACGTCTGCCAGCACTTGCATTCACATCCACACACCCTTACACACACACACACACACACACACATACACAAATGTGAAATAAGTCTAAAGAAAAACATAGTGTTGATTCATGTTAACATTTCCAGCTCAATTTACAATACATTTTCACTTAATTTTGTTTATTTTTCTATATCTCTTATGCCATATATATATATATATATATTCATTCTAACTACAACAGCATAATCACTGATTGGCTTTATTTCCTAAAATACCGTCAATTAAAGATGTTTTTGTTACTTTTCAACTAAGAGTATATTCACTAAAAATGTACAGTCAGCTTATTTTTAAAGCCACTCGGAATAACAATTCTGTGTGTGGTTAGTTCACTCAATTAGTTTTGTTGTAATTTTTTAAAACTTTGGGAGAGATATAATTTATTATACAATAAGTAAAATGTTTGCAAAGTTTCAAATCAGCCCACAGGAAAAAAATAATAAAGATAAATGGATAGAAATTTAGTTTTCAT
Organism: Cricetomys ansorgei; assembly: GCA_026225945.1. Lineage (NCBI taxonomy): Eukaryota > Metazoa > Chordata > Mammalia > Rodentia > Nesomyidae > Cricetomys > Cricetomys ansorgei. The sequence continues at coordinate 419,545 of JAMJFZ010001038.1, read as the reverse complement.
TTCCTCCCTCCATTAGCTAATTTTCAAAGGAAGACAACTGTGCCCCCTAGGGGACATTTGGTGGTGGCTGGTTTTCACAACAGATGACAGCTGTACAAGAGATGCTGCCATCTCACACACTCCACTATAGCAAAGAACGATTCAGTCAGGCTATGGAGAAGCCTTGCCATGTAACTGAGCCTTTCCTCTCAGATTTAGATTACCCCTTCATTTATCTTAATAGCAAGAAAAAGCAGTCCCTCAAATAAAAAGTAACTGTAATGTACACAGTCTGCTCCTTGATTATTCTACTCAATATCCAGAGAGCATTTCAAAACAGTAGGCAGATGTACATGCCAGTGCTTTCTTTAGAAAGACAATACTTCGTTGCACAGATGTACGATAATTCATTGCATTCTTTCCTTCTTGCGGATATTTGGCAATGTTTTTTGTCTTTTCCCCTGTGGAAAATAGTTCTACAGTGAACATTTTTTCATATACATCTTTTTGTATTTTCATAAAATCTATATACTTGAGGTGAATTTCTACAAGTGGAGTTAATAGGTTAAAGAGAAATGCAAATACAACTTTGCTAAGTGCCCCTGATGGCCCTCTATGGGACAACAGCAAATTTGTACATTCTGATCTAACAATTGAATAAATTGTTAAATTTTGGGGTTATTGGCATCCTGCTATCTGAGAAAATTATGTCTACACAATTTTAAATTGAATTCTTCTTATCTGTAAGATTGGACATCTTTATTTTACTTTACTAGAGGCAATATAATTTATTATTCTTATTAATTAATTTCTGTTTTTCTGAAAATTATTGGTGTCTTTCTTCTGTACTTTTAGAAGCTTTTCTTTCAAACAGAGATAATAAGCTTTTATGATATAATTTACAATATCTTTCCCAATTATTTAGCTGTAATTTTCTTGTCCTTTTTCCATTAAGATTCCTTTTATTTTGTAAAACACTACGCAGTATTTCCCTATTTTTAACTAGTTTGGCTTTTTTTTTTTTAAAGATCGTTCATTTGTTTTAAGACATGGTCTAATTTTGTAGTCCTGACCAGCCTGGAAATCACTTTTAACAATCCTACACCCTCACTTCCCACATGCTAGCATTTCAGGCATGAGATACCAAGCCTGATTTTTCTAAAATTTTGTATATTTTTGAATATGATAAAGGTATTATACCGTATTTTTCCCAGATAATATCATGGCTTCATTTTTTTAAGTTTCTGATCCATTTCAGTACTATCTACAAGGATTAATATCCCAATCATTTATTTCCATGGGTTTTTCCTGTTTATTCTTTTTTCTTCGTTGTTAATAAAAATATCTGTATTTCATACAGAATAACTTAACTTTGACTTAATAATAACTTTGACTTAAGAGTTACCTAGTGGTTTGCAGTGTTTCTATCTGAACAGTGTGATACTGGACTTTGAGTCCCACACAAACACAGAGAGAGTATTGGAGGACAGCAGACCACAGCAAAAATGGATCTCAAGCATATCTCAAAGAAAAGGCAGTAGAGCATACTGAGTCACTGAAAATCTGTGCAAAGGGGGCTGCTAAAATAAAACACTGGATCATGAGATCTTAATTAAGGAATAATGAAATGTATAGAAACTCTTTTGCCAGAAGCTACAATCAATATGAACCAGATAACCAAAAATAATTTGCCTATAGAGGCCATAATTTAATATCTGAAGTGTTGGGTTTGGGTGGGGGGGCAAATATGAATAGGTACTGTCCAAAGAGGAAGAGGAAAATCAGCACATGGAAGTTGGTTTAAAATTTGTGCTTCTTAGGAACAGTCACGTGGAACACTTTTGAGTGCAACCCTTACCTACTAAAAAACAAACAACAGTGCACTTTAATTATAAGGACAGCACATCTGTTAAGTATGCTTCCTTTGATTGAGTCTTTGAAGGATAAGGCAATATTCACTTATTTATTTGTTATTGCTAAGATGTCTGCGTTACACATCTAACTACAAGCAAGCCATCCATTCCCAAACAGTCTGGTAGAAGGTAGGATTTGTGGTGTGTCAAAACAAAAAACAAAAAAACAAAAACAAAACTGGACCAGGCAGTGGTGGTGCACACCTTTAATCCCAGCATCCTCTGTGAGTTTGAGGCCAGCCTGGTCTACAGAGTGAGTTCCAGGACAGCCAGAGTTGCAACAGAGAAATCTTGTCTCAAAAAAAACCAACAAAAAAAACCAACAACAACAAAAAAACCCTGTATTATTAAACCTTGGTTTCTGGACTCAATAGGATATTACTAAATCAACATGAAGCATTAGGAAATTCATGGATCTCTGGATTGCCATAGTAACCAGGGAATACTGTTGTAATTTTATAGCGTAGCATCATGGATGACCCACATCCACCCATATATAAAGCTGTACCTACAAGAAAATATTATCCTGCCCCACACAGGAGTAGAGAATGTGTTGAAGACGCTCCTTCAGACCATGGGTGTGCTCATGGCACGTTTCAAATACCAGAATATTTGCATATTCAAAGAAATGTAATTGTAGTTACCTATTACTACAGCATTCCCTTTCATAGCCCTCAGAATTGTTTGGCTGTTTGAGTACCTTTACTGTCTTGACTTCCATCCCATGAATTCACCAGCCCAAGTTCTTACCTTATGCTTACACATAAGGACTTCTTCAGCTAGTTTCCTGACGCGTACCAGCTCTCGTGTGTTCCTTGCAGTGTGTGGCGTCCCACTCTTGACCATATCTCGCCCTCACCTCATCTCCACCTTTCTTCAGACCTGTTCGACTTCAGCACATTCTGTGACACCCCAGACCATGAGCCAGACATCTCCCAAAAAAGTCTCACTTCCCCATCGTGGCCAAAACTCAAGGATCAGAATCTCTAACTTACCATTGGTAAGGGATCCTCAGCATGCAATATCCCAGGAAACCACCTGAGCCTCGGTGACCTGCACCCTGTGGGATTCTGGTTTTATAAACTCACCGATATCATTCCCACATCTTTGTTTTCACATGCTCTGACTTCCTTTAGTATTTTTTTCAACCAAGTAAACATAAATGTTCCCAAGTAGGATAATTACCCAGGAGCCTGAAACTTCTACTTTGCCGGTGTTGTTGTTGCTGTTGTTGTCTGGATCCTTTTAGGAAAGAATGTTCGCTCCAACAGGGACACCTACCAGCAGCTCTGCCTTCTGTTTCTTCTTCCACTTCGCACACCCACAGCTAAAAAGGCTTGATTGTCTTGCAGTGCTAATTAAACTCCTTTTCAATAACAGGTGGTTCAACAGCTGTTGACATTTGACCAATCCATTTGTTCTTATTCCAGACCATTTTGTGTATTCTTATGAAATGCAAAGAAAAAGAAGGGAAGAAAATGCACAAGAAAAACACTGCATAAAATTGTTCCTTAAAGGACTTTTTAGCCTGTGGGCCATGAAACCAGTAGTGCATTCATGAGCCGAAATTTTTACTATTTACTATATTTACTAATTCTTACTATTTGCTATTTACTATAAATATGAAGAGCTTGACAAGGGTGGGGTAGAAAAACACAAATTATTGACATCAATTGTAAATGAATTGTCCGAAGTGCTCGGCACACTAAGATCTATAGACCAAACCCAATCTGTCACTCGGTTTTATATTGCCTAGAAACTAGTAAATGCTATTTACATTGTTGAGTGCATCAAAAGAAAGCAAAAGAACAATAATATTGTGCAATATGTAAAATAAATAGGCAATTCAAGCCTGGTTTTACCAAAGTTTTATTGGGACAGTGTCAGGACTATTCATTTGTCTCTAGCTCCTTCTGGGCTTTAAGAGCAGACTGGTATCACTGCATATGTTACTCTGAGCCTAAATTATGGCCACATATCACAAATTCACATGCCTGTAATCCCAGCTATTGAGAGGATGAAGCAACAAGATCAAGAGTCCGGGACCAAAATGGGCTAAATAACAAAGCAAGACTCAGCTTCAAAAAACTAACTAAATGAATGATCGGTTAAAAATGGGAACCTAGAGCAGTTATTATGTGATCTTTTAAAGAAGTAAATGTAAAGAGTATCTAACAGTTTGTTCATCAAATAGATGCTAAGTATTTTCTTTTTACAGAGGCAGTGAGACAGAAGTGGGATTCATGCCCCATTGCTGACTCAGGCAAATGTCTTCCAAGTTCAGTTTGCTTAACTGTAAAACAGAGATGCAAACATGACTCATCTCTTTAATACTGAACAGTGTCACTGAAACGTAATATGGAGCACAAAGATACAGCTTGGTGAGCATTCACAGAGTGAACATACTTTTGTATCCCAAGACTGTCAAGGACTAAAACATTAGCAATGCCTCAGGAGTCCCCACAAGCTCCCTTCCAATTGCAGTGTTCCTTTTCCCAAAAGAAGCAACTGCCCTGATTTCTAGCTCTATTCATGCGCTTTATTTCTGAACTTCAATAACACAACTGTGGTTGGTGCCTGGCTCCTGCTCAGCACTGCCTGGAGCACTTTGCTTGTCTCACTGTGTACAGCATCCATTCTACTGCATTTCAGTGCAGACAATATTTTCTCATTCTACTATTGATAAGCATTGAATTGATATATGTGTGTTGGGGCATGTGACCAGACAGTAACTCTCATACACTGATTTTACTCCAAAGCAAAGTTTATTCAGCACACAAAAAGAAAAGAGAGAGGGGAAAGGGTGCCTACTGGTGCATCAGGAGCAATCACCATCATACACAGATAACCCAAAAGTTCTCGAGGGTGAATCTCGTACAGTTTATAAAGGAAAAAAAACACAGAACAGTGCTTTCCCAGATCAATCAGGCTTTGTGGGCACAACAATGTAGCGGCAACTGACATTTATTTCAATTGGCTAATGAAGGCCTAGGAATGTGTTATGTTCCTTGTTACCTTGGCAGGTGAGGGGTAAATAACAGGTTATGTTTCTCGTTCCCTTGGTTAGCAGAAACTTAAACTTTGTATCCTAGGTAGTGGACCCCATTTCCTTGGTAGTAGGCCCTGTTACCTTGGTAGGGGAAACGTAAAGCAACTAAACTTCAGGTAAATAAGATGAACTTAGGGTGACTAAGATGGAGTTCAGAAAAATGGAGGAGCTTTAATCCTGAGGCATATATATATATATATATATATATATATATATATATATATACACACACACACACATATATATGTATATATATATACACACACACACATAAATATATACACATACATACATACATAATATATACATATATACATGTATGTTTATGTCAGGCACATCCTTTATATGCAGGAACTGCTGAAGTAATACAAGGTAGAACATCACGAAGGTAGGACCCTGTGCCAGAGTTTCTTTACTGCCTGTCAGACAGGAAGCAGAGAAATAGTAACAAAAGGGGCCAAGAAATACATATACTTTCACACATATACATTCATACCCCATCTTCCATGGTGCTACTACCTTCAGATTCTGAGTCCATCAATGGATTAAATAATTTGTCAGGTCGTAGTCCTCAGAATCTAATCATCTCTTTACATTTACATGACATCACAGATACACGTAGATATACTTCACTAATCTCTTAAGCATTTCTCAATCCAGTGAAACATACAGTGAAGGTTGGCTATCACACATGTCACAATTCTTTTAGATTTTTACATATTAGAGCCACTTCAACTATTGCCATTTTGGGGAAGCGACTTCATGGATTCTTTGGGCTGCTCTTGTCTGTGTAGAAACAACTTCAGTGGAGAACAGCCATCAAGAAAGGAGCTCATGTACAAGTATTTCATTTGTTCTATTTTTTTGTTTTGTTTTGTTTTGTCATCAAAATCCTAAGGGAAGAATCATTGCTATGAACTGATGCTTCAAAGGATACACGCTAAACATTTTGAGAATTCCATAAACTGTGATCTAATGAAAATGAGAGTCCTACTTTCAAAGTGCTCACTGCACAAAACAAAAGACACTTAAAATCATGAAAATAGCAAAATATGGTGGTGTGGATGCTCAGAGGATATACAGTTGAAAGCTTTGGGAAATGAACTGATTGATTTAAGATTCATTAAGAAAAATAGATTGCTCGGTTGGTAAAATATTCACCATGCCAACAAGGGAGCACAAGTTCAATCCCCGGGGTATGCTTTTTTAAGTCAGGTGAGATGAAGGCGTGTGCATCCCTGGGGTTTGCTAACCAACTAATCCTGGAATACTTAATGAGTCGCAGGACAGCAAGAGGGATGCTTACCGGCTTGCTCCTTAGGACTTACTCAGCCTGCTTTTTTATAGAACCCAGGACCATTAGCCCAGGTATAGTACCACCCACAATGGGCTGGACCCTCCCCCATCAATCACTAATTAAGAAAATGCCCTACAGGCTCACCCACAGCCCAACTTAATGGAAGCATTTTCTCAATTGAGGCTCCTCCTTCCTGATAACTCTAGTTTGGGTCAAGTAGACATGAAGTGACCCCTTGTCAATTTAACTCACAAACGTATCACCCTTAAGGCCACAACCTTTCCTTTATTATTCATCCCCAATTTTACATGTCAATATAAACATCACAATACAGGACATTCTCCAAACTTAAAAAGTCCCACTGTCTTACAAACTCAAACACTTAAAAAGTCTGTCTCCTGAAAAATTTCCAAAACTTCTTTAAATACAAGTCACTTCTAAAATTGAAAGTCTCTCAACTATGGGCTCCTAAAATGTCAACAATAAGTAAAATACGTTCTTATTTCAAGAGGAAAGAACCAGGGCACAGCCACAATCAATTCAATTCAATCAATCAATTGAAAAATCAATTCAAAGCAAAACCAAACTCCTACTTTGTAAATAACTCGATGTCCAACGTGTGGGACTCACTCATGATCTCCTGGACAACTCCAAAGGGCTTAGGTCACTTCTCCAGCTTCACCCTCTGCGGCACACACAGCCTGTCTTCTAGGATCCGGCTGGCTCCATTCCACTGCTGCTGCTGTTCTTGGTGGCATCCCATGGTACTAGTATATCCAAAATGCTAGGGTCTCTTGTTGCAATTGGACTGCACTTTCACCATAGCCTCTCCTGGCTTCTCTTCAGAAGAAACATATTTTAATAATGGCTAAAATGAAAGAGATATCATGCCTTTAATCATAACAACTGGATGTCTCCTGGTTAGACAAGAATATGCTTAGGAAATTAAAAATTGTAACTTATAACCTAAAATTGCTAGTGTGTTTATAAATAAAAATAATGATTAACTTTATATAAAATGTGTATAATACATGAGCACAAATAATTTGAATTGATATATATCTTAATACAATGAGCTTCCCTGTGTCCTTAATTTTGTACCACGCAAGATCTTCAAGGCATTGTGTAAAAGTATAATGGTGGCTTGGGAAGGACTGCAGTGCCCTCTGCAGTTCCAGCAAAAGAAAACAGTTTGTTGGAGAAAATAGATTAATTAAAACATAAATGTGTCTCAGAAATTCACTTTCCCTTCTTAGATGGGATGAAAATATATCTATATAAGATCACATATCTTATTTAAGCAGAGTTCACCATAGTATCATAGAAGATACTTTTAAATATAATGTTGGTAGCTACTGGACTCCAACCGCAGGAGAGAGAGGTAGGCTTCGGTGCCTGTGCTCAGCCAGTACCTCTGCAATGGCACATGTGTGAGAGGCCCTTTAATTGGCAGATCCTGGCACACCAGTCAAAAAGCGCCCCCCTCCAGGCCAACATCAACAATGCAATACAGATAGACTGGCTGGAGCCTTTACATACAAACCATTAGATGATGGGGCCTGACCTTACCCCTTCCTCTCTGATTAACAAGCTTTAGATAGGCTCATTGAAGTGTCTAGAAAACATAGACCAAAGCGATTGGACCTCTCCCTTCTGCACCGCTCTACTTTCTCCATAAAAACCCATTTCCCTCCACAATAAATGATTCACACCATGGAGGCGTTCCTCATAGTCTGTTTCTTGGGCTAGTGCCTCTGTCACCACTCACCCCTCAGGAACTCTGCACCCACGGAAAATCCACAACATGAAAATAAAAGAAGCACTAAATACATGTAGGTATATAACTACAGATTATTTTGAAAATGGCAAAATACTTATGGCAAAAAAAAAAAGTTAATAACAAATACCAATTAAGAAAATAGCATGAATGTGCATTTTAAGGATCTCTTTCCAGAAAGGGAGTAGATCCGGAGAGGAGGGGAGTTGGGGAGGCTCTGGGAGGAATAGAGGGAAGGGAAACTGTAATCAAGATGTATTGTATGAGAAAGGAATCTATTCTTAATAAAAGGGGAACAATAAAACCTGATGGCCATTTAAAAAATAAATTAGAAATGTAAATTTATATAAGGAAAAAAAGGGTCTCTTTCTAGAAGTTTCATAACTTCACATGCATCAGGTAATCTCTGTGCTTCCCTGACTATTGCCTTCTGCCGTTTTACAGTTTGGCTATGAAAAAGAAAGAGTACAGATAAGTTCACAATACGACAACCAAAATAAATCTTCAATTAATAGACTCCACTTTGTATACTATTTTTATCCATTAATTAGTATCTTTAGCTTGTGGGAAACTAATATTCACGCATTTTAAAGCATGTGAGTAAGCAACTTTATGAAACCAAACATCTATACCAAGAGCTTTTTCTGGTAGAGGGTATAAGGAATGAACCGTTACCTGGCTAATTTTTTTGAGCTGATATTCTAGAATGGGGCGACCAATTTTATAGAGATAATTTGTTTAAGTGTTATTTCTGAAAGCTATAAGTAAAATGTATAATGAAAAGCATAAAACAGAAGTAAAGGACCAAGGAGTTGCTATTTGTGCAGAGAATAAGCCCTGAGAAGTGATGTTCACAAAGATCTCAGAATCACGGGGAAAGGAAGCATGTCTATCTGGGTAAGAGCCTATCCAGCAAATAGAACAGTCAGTGTGGGGCTTTGGTAGGGAGCCTGTGCTCCACTGTGGAGGAAGGAGAGAAGAGAGCAACTGGTAGATACTGAGGCTGGAGGGGTAACCAGGAACAAAACTCTGGGCTGCAAATATAGCTTAGGCATACAGCACATGTTTATCATGATATGAGACTCTGGGTTCAATGACCCCCCACGCACACACACCAAGAAAAGTAGAGAAAAATGGGGAGAGGGAAGAAAATGGTCAGATCTTTGGGGAACACCAAGAAGAGTTTGAGTTTCATCCTCAAAGAAATGAGAGAAGAGAGGTGACACTGGGTGTGATAAGCCGGTGAGGTGACTGACATGTTTTTAAAGGATCACTGAAGTTGTTTCATTGAGAGTAGGCTGACAGTGGGAATGAGTAAGAGTAGAGTCACAGAGATGTACGAGGACCAGGTATGCTGATCATGGACTGTGAGAACAAAGGAGTGTGAGCAGGACTGCTCTATAGTTTCTCGCCATGGCAGCTGGAAGGATGGGCTTGCAGTCAACTGGAGGCTGAAAACCACTGAGCAAGCAGGTTTTAAAGAGAAAAGATGTTTTTATGGTTTGAATCTAAACTATCCCCAACAGGCTCATGATTTGAATATTTGGCACCTGGCTAGAGACACTGTTTGAGGAAGCTGTGGAGTCTGTCACAGATACATAAAAGAAACTAAGCTTTCCCACCTCAGCCTTGGACTCTAAAGCCATTGCTGATGCCCAAGAAGAACTGGGTTACTGTCTATGAACTTCCCTTTAATCAAGAAGTGACAGTAGCTAAGAAGGATGTCCATGTGTCCAAACATCAGAAGCTAGCAGACAAGGATGAGCCAAGCCTTCTTGTCACAAAGGCCATGAAGTTCTTCAACCTCAAGTCTACGTGAAAAAACAGTTGGCCTGGAGACATTTCTACCACTACCTTACCAACCAGGGTATCCAGTATCTCCAAGATTACCCCCGCCTTCCTCTTGAGATCGTGCCTGACACCCTGAGCTGCAACCCTCCTGAGACTTCCAGTCAAAGGTCCAGAGGGTAAGGGACCTGCAAGAGTCACAAGATGGAAGCCCTACAAAGACACCTACATGGAGCACTACAGAGACACCTACATGGAGCACTGTGCCCTTGATATTGATAATGAAGCTTGAATCTGGGGCTTGTTTAGCAAATGATTCCAGTTCCGAGGCAGATGTGTTCATAGGTATAGTCAGCCACTTCAACAAAGTTGGAGGAAATTGATTTGTGTTGAATAAACTTAAAAACGGTAGAAGAAAAATCTAAAGCAATTGTGAATTCAGTAATAAACATTGTAAGTTTACGATGTCTACTAGATAGCTGAGGTTGGTTGGAGGCAGTGAGGAGTACATTTGCAGGCGGGACGTGGCTTATGAGAACAAGTGAAAAATAAAGAAGAAAAGGGGGCCAAGAAGGAGAGGGCAGGATCTTTGCACCAAAGGAGTGGTTTTCAGAGTGAATAGTCACCACCTACTCACAGCCTAGAAGAAATGCATTCGGATACAGGACAAGTGGGTGGGTAGACAGTGTGTCAGGGACTAGTTGAAGTCTCCTCCAGAAGCTTACATTCTCATACTGTAACAGAAAGTCTTGGAAGAACATGTTTCCCTTTACACTCTCATATAAAAAACTTCTGTAGGTTTCCCCTTATGATAAGGATGAGATCCAATTATTTTATTATAGGCTTGAAGACTCATAAGACCTGGGCCCACCCCCTCTCCATTCCCCAAAATTACTATATCCCCGGGTTGGCTAAAGGCACATGTCAACCTCTAGCAAGCGTTGGATTCTTTGACATACTTCCCTCCATCTGGAAACCTCTGTCCCTTTCCCTCCCACATCTGATTCTTTCTTATATAATGCAGTGCCCCAAGCAGCATCCCTGGATCTTTCTTGAGCACCCACCTAAAATGCACCCCCCAAGAGACTTCATGGCAGCTGGGAAGATGACTTCCTGCATGGGCAGCTGAGGGAGATAGAGTGGAAACGTCTAAAGATGGGAGTCTGGTGGGAAAAGGCGTTCTGGAAAATCTGGGAAACCATCATTGGAGGATCAGCCTAAGAGAGGATTTGATGTTGAGAAAGCAGATAAAGATCTGAGAGGTTCAGAAGAGGATGTTGCTGAAGAAAAGACTCCCAAAACATAAATGTGGAAAGAAAAGACCTCTGCAAGAATAATTGAAGATACTGGAGGTAAAGTAGAGAGTGTGCTAGGAGAATTTGGGGCTGGAGTTAACAACACTCTTGTCCCAAAATAAAAAAGAACAGAAATATCTACCAAAGCTTCTTTCAAAACCAGTAACTGGAAAATTGGGTAAATTTGGAAAGCACTAGAAAAGCAAATGCAGACACTTCACGATGCCTGTTCTCAGCAGTTCATGAGTGTGCTGCAACTGTGAGGCCTGGGGATACAGAAGTCTGAGGGAAAGGAAGAAAAACTGGCCAACCTCTGTCAGCAACAACAAAAGAGTTTTCAGCAGCCAAAAAAGTGTTTAGACTCAGAGATTGAAAGCAATCTGACAGCTCCACGAGCAGGTTAGAGGGTGTGGAGTTCAGAGTTGAGAGGATGTGGAGAAGAATGACAGCAATCTATTTACTGATACACAAAGTGAACTTTAAAAAAAATGGCTATGTTGTTAAAAAAAAAGAAAAAAGAAATGATGAAAACTAAGTTTTCAAATTTCAAATTACAAAGACAGAGATTAATGAAAGCACCGGAATGTTTTATTTGCTGATTTTTTTCTTCTGAGACAGAGTTTATCTGTGTAGCTTTGGCCGTCCTGGAACTCACTGTGTCGACCAGGCTGGCCTCAAGCTCACAGAAATGTGCATGTGCCACCATCGCCAGGCAATTTGCTGTAATTTATAATGCGTAACTAAAAACTAAACTGCTTGCATGGTCAAGAAAATGTTCAAATGTCTCTTCAATCCGTGTTATTTGGATGACTTTTTTAAGAAAGAACTTGGACCGAAGCAGCATGATACAATTACAACATTAGCTAAAGCACGTCTATGGAGTAGAAATTCTATTTTAAACAACAATACTGTAATCATTCGCTCATTTAATGCAACCCCCCCTCTGTTCCTGCTAACTTCTAAATGATTGCAAATGGCTGTGTGAACAGCAGCTTTTCCAATGTGCCAAGCTTTCAGCTTTTTAGCCATAATGGTAGCACAGCCATGACCCATAGACAGCAGAAGATGAAGCCAGCACAGCTGTCTGACACAGTCCAGCAAAAGCTGAGCCCATTGCTACTTGCTGTCCTGCTGTCCTTCAACCTCGGTTCTGCTCTCTACACGGTTGCATTAGGGAACGCTTTGTACCATGATTCATTTTGTACCCGAGAACATTATTTCTGAGCCTCTTTAGCGAAGTCGTAATTATTACAGCCCTTTCTGCTTTTAGGGGATCATTCGTAAATCTTCCTTAAGCCTTGGTTGGGGATTTGTGATAAACACGAAAACACTGGGAACTTACGGTGTTATATGGCTAAAGGATTCTTCGTGGTGCATTTACCCCTGATCAAACTCAGGACTGAGGCAATTAGGACAATATAACTTGAGGATAAACCCCAAGGCAATCATGGCATTGTTTACTTGAGAAAAGCTAATAAGGACAAGTGGTCTCCTACATATGCTCAGAGTTTCCTGGATATGTAATTTACGAGATGAGAGGCTGCATGTGACATGTCCCCAGAGGAGTAAGAACTAAGAAACAAAGTGAGATTGGCTAAAACAACCTTTACCCTACTTAGTAATATGATATAGAAGAGAAAGAATTAGACATGAGAAGAAGACTAGCTTACACCAGGCTTTACATGAGGTCATTTAACTAGGAAACAAAAGGAATTCTCCTATACAAACATGTGGACACAGATGAAGATTCACCAGATGCAGATGTAACCAAATCACCGCTCCTGAGTACCGGAGCCCTGGAGCATTTTGGCCTCCTTAGACTCTACTCTTAAGCCTAGAACTGGAAGGCCTTAGTCCCCATGACTGAGCAGCACTTTAACTCCTTCTGAACCCTGACTCTTCTGCTTCAGGCTCAAACTCTTCTCCAAGCTGTCTCAGTCAGCCTCTGCCTTATCCTCAGTCAGTCTGCTTCATTGTCTCTGGGTCTTGTCTCCCATCTGCCTGCTCAGACCTCTAGCCTCATACTGCCTGCTATTAACTGACTCTGCTGTAACCAACTGTTGCTCTCTGAATTGAGAGCCACCTTTCTCTCACGAGAGTTAGACATGTCCTCACTCTGATTCACTCTGCTAAGTCTTCCTCTGATTAGTCACTCTGCCTGTCCTTCATGCTGACTTGTCTCAGACATCACTTCATGTGTGACACTGACTCCTTCTGAGTTCTGTTTCCTGGGCCTGCCTTCCACAGTCTGTTTTTCTTAGGGATTAAAGGCGTGGACCACCACTGCCTTCTGAATAGTGGGATTAAAGGTATTTGCTATCATTGCTTTCTGAATATTGGGATTAAAGGTGTGTCTACATTCCATCTGGACCACATAGAAGCACCCTGACTAGCAAAGGTCAGAACCAGCAATCAGAGCTGCAGTCTGAGCTGCTGTGGTCCTGGCTTCGATTCTCCCTTTGCCTATTCCTTACATCCTCGCTGTGCCCTATCGAAGTTGCCAGGGCTGGCTTTCAGCATAATGGTGAATTTTTCCCTCTACTCATATTAATAAAGATGATTTAAATTAAAAACTAGAATAGTCCCTCTTCTAACCATGCTATTTCACTATTTATTATGTTCTTCCTGCCTCTTCCACAAGAATGAATTTCTTAAAAAGCTGGTACACTTCCTAGCTTCTCTTGTTCTCTGTACCCTGGGAGAGACAGAGATATTCTCTCCTATGAGAATAATAGTCCCACACACATTCTATCTATTCTAGTCATTCTCGTGTTTTCTAAGCCTAGAAAAATATCCAACATAGTTTCTCAATGAATATCTTTTTTTTTTTTTCACTGCTAAGAATTGAACATAATGATGCAGGATCCTCAGCCCCAACCTCTTTTTAGTGTTTTATTTTGAGACTGAGTAAGCTGCCCCTGGTGATGTGGAACCCAGACCATAACCCAAACAGGCTTTGAATGCCTCAGGTTGCCAAGTACCTGGGGGTACAGGCCTTTACCATCAAGCAACATCTCTTTTTAGTGTATGTTAATGGTGCAAGACAATTTGTTTTGTTATGACGTTTTCATACCTGCACACTACATCCTTTTATCAAATTCACCTCCTCTACTGCCTTCTCAGTCCCTCTTTTTCATCTAAAGAATAGCTCTAACGAACAACTCTAAGTGAGATAACACAAGGGCACAGAGTCAGTCTTCAATAAATGCTTCCTGTTATATAAAGATAGCAAAGACGATGTGACAACTGTAAACACAGCTATGGAAGTTCAACTTCTGCTCTCAAAATCCCTTCCTCGCCTCAGAGCCTTTAACTACATAACCTCTCTTCTCCTTCATAGGCTCGGTCCCTGCAGCTATATGTCATATTTGCCATTTTTAAAAAAATAGTTAAAACAGGGCAGGGAAGATGGCTCACTGAGTAAAGTCACTTGCTGCCAAGCCTGACCACCTGGTTGGATCCCTGGAAACCACATGGTAGGAGAGAGCAGACTTCCCCCAGTGGTCCCGCTGTTGTCCTCGCTTCTCACCCCCACGCCCCACCCGCACCCCCAAGGTTGAAAGCAAATCCATGTTGCTGAAGACACCACATAGTTTATAGACTCATCAGAATTTAGGAAATTCGAGCTGGTTCTGACCTGGAAGCCTCCTCCCTGAGGTCTTGCTTTATGATTTTGGGAGGAGTCTCCTGGGACTACACTGACCAAGAACCCGAAATGAGTTTTCTCACGCCTGGTATTACGGGTTTTGTTAGTCTGTGGCTCTAAGCATTGTCAGCTCCGCCACCAATTTTTTTTTTTTTTTCCCAGTTTTCAGTGATTCTCTTCCCTAAGTCAGGCTCTTAGAACTCACAGGCAAGGGAAACGAACGTTAAAGAAAGATAATAGAAAAACACCTCAGTGCAATCCCAATGGAATACAAAACATCTTCCTTTCCTGACAGGGCGGCGAGTTCCAACTCTTCCCATTGGAGGCTTTAAAATAAAACAGAAGCTTTTTTTTGTTTGTTTGTTTCGTTTTGGTCTGGTTTGGTCTGCCTTTTTTTTTAAGATTATCATTCTTTGGCTCTGCGAACTGCCAGCTCTCTGAGGGTGGGGCAGGGTGATGTTAGGAGGCTCCCAGATGACATCCTACCTATCATCGACGACCTCTCATCTCAGATCCAGTTCCGCAATCTCCGTGCCTCCCCAGCCTCCCCAGCACCACCACCCCCGCTCCGCGCCGCACGTGGACTGTCCCGTGACGTCATGACGCTGCGCGGCCCAATCAGCTGCGACGTTAAGGACATTTTAAACTCAAAGGCGGGGCGGCCCCGGAGCTAGGTGGACGCCGTTGGTCTTCTAGGTTCCCCTGGGGTAGCAGCGGGCGAGATGGCCGAGGAGGCTGCGGTGGCGGTGTGCGTGCGGGTGCGGCCGCTCAACAGCAGGTAGGCGGCCGCGGAGGCCGGGCCGGGGCGGGGAGGGGCGGCTGCCTGCGGCCGGGGACTGCGCGACCCGCCCGGCTGCGGACCCGCGCCGCCCCGGTCTCACTGACGCCCGGGAGCTGGACTCGCCGCTCCCGGGAGACAAGCTCCCACTGTGGCTCTTGCTTAGCCGTCACTGTCTGACGGACCGAGGCAGAAAGCGTTCAGTGGTGAGCGAGGGTTGGAGATGCTTGAAAGAAGAGACAGGGAGGGGGAAATGGAGTCTAGTGGGTTTGCTAGCCTCTGGAGATGCTAAAGCTTTCTGTGTTCGCGAAATTGGTATCGAACCCGTGGCTGATAGGTGAGATTCTCAAAATTGGGAGCTTCTTGTACTTAAGGGGTTCGTTCCCTAATTTGGGAAAAGCTGTCTCCTGGTTAGCTTTAGTTGTCAACTTGATAGCCCAGTTTCATCCGATGGAGTCTCCCCCTGGACTAACACCTCGATGAGACTGGCCTGTGAGCATGTCCTTGTGGCGTTTTCTGGGTTACTAGTTGGTACAGCAGGACTCAGGCCACTGTGGATGGTACCGTCCCTCCTCGTGGGCTCCAAGGCTGTATAAGAAAGCTTGCTGAGTAGAAGCTAGAGAGGGCAAGCAAGAAAATAGCGTTCTTCCAGTGGCTTCAACCTCTGCTCCTGCTTGAGTCTCTGCCCTGACTTCTCTCGGTGATAGAAGGGTAAGGTGGAATGAACCTTTTCCCTTCCAAGCTGCTTATGATCAGAATGTTTTTACCGCAGCCACAAAAAGCAAACTAGAACAAATGTCTACTAACATAAGCCATTCCAGTACACTGAACAGTGAGCATGGAAAATGTTGGAAGAGCCGTCGGGCCTTCAGAGAGGTGACAGTTTGGTTGAGGCAGCTGGTGTCAGGAAAATCCAGACAGTCTTCATGAATGAAAGAATAAATGGGTACTTGATAGATCAAGTCACAGGGTCACAGAGACTGAACTTCCAGATTGTTTAATTAATACAGAGCGTGGGCTGTATATAGGAATTTAGATGAATATGACTTTGAAGACATTAGTGATGCCTGTCATGGTAGCTCATGCCTTTGATCACAGCACTCAGAAGGCAGAAGCAGGTGTATCTCTGAGTTGTAGACCAGCCTGGGCTACCTCATGAGTAGCCATATTGAGATACTGTCTCAAAAAAAAAGAGAAGAGATTAGTGACATGATTCGGATGATTTTTGGCATGTTAAAAGATTCCAGAAAGTTTTTATAAGGAATTCAGACAGGGAGTAGACCCCATGCAGTTACAGATAACTATGAATATAGCTTAACATAAAATCATAATCTTGCTTAAAATTTTATGAAAACTTATTTTGCAAGAGGTTTGTTGTTGTCTGTGTTTGCTTGGGTTTTTTTTTTTTTTTTTTTTTTTGCTAACTTTATTTGCCAGGGTCTCATGTACGAACTCTGTCGGTGACAGAGTTCACATATGAAAAGTCAAGACTATTCTAGAAAAGAAATGTGATCAGGGTAGTACTTTGAACTGCCCTCCTCCCCCTGGTACTTGGAGTGAGGGCCTTCGCTAGGAAACAGGTGAGAAGCAGGAGATCCCTAAGCTCCACTGACGAGAGCTGAGTCTTGACCCTTCCAGGGTAGACTTTCTATGTCGTTGCCATCTTTTAAAAATACTCTTCAGAACCTGAGACTGTTTGATTTAATCCTTCCTATGATGTGATCTCTGCGATCACATATATTGTTCTAAAGTATAGTGTTCTATTCTTCCAGAGAAGAACTTGGGGAAGACACCCATGTTTACTGGAAAACTGACAACAATGCTGTTTATCAGAGCGATGGGGGGAAATCCTTCAGTTTTGGTAAGCTTACAATGACATCAAATGTCAGCTTGTGCTGGGTGTTGTAGCCTCTAATCCCTGCTGTCTGAAGGCAGGAGGGTCAGGAGTTCAAGGCCAACCTGAACTACAGAAAAAGAAAAAAAAAAGTGCTCTAAACTAAGCCATTTTCCAGACCCTAGGTTATCTATCATCTCATTGTTAAAACTGGAAAGATGACATTTTGAGCAGAGAAGTATAGGAAATAAAATGATTCCTGATAAACAACCATTTTATAATATTAATGTAATTGTAAAGGTAAAACTGTATGTTTGAGAGATTTTATAAAATCAAGACTAAAGGCTACCCAAGCTTTGGGACTCCGATAGGTTTCAGTGGCCCTATGCACATGTAGAAGATTTGAACTCATCAACTGCCTAAGATTGATGGTATTAAAATACAAATACCTACCAACTTTCAATCTGAAATCCTGACTAAACAGCCTCTGTGGTGCCTGATTTTCCCATTACTGACACCTACAGGACAACTGTAGGTTAATTATAGAAGCAGAATGATTACTGAGTTTCTCATTAAAAATCTATCCCCTAAGCCTGGCAGTGGTGGCATACGTCTTTAATCCCAGCAGGCGGATCTCTGTTGAGTTTGAGGCTAGCTTGGTCTACAGAGTGAGTTCCAGAACAGCCAGAGTTACAACAGAGAAACCCTGTCTGGAAAAACAAAACAAAAAAAACCAATCTATCCCCTATGAACTTTCCACCATAAAAGTGTCACATTTAACAGAAGCAAAGAATCAGATCCTAGATTGGCAGATTTATCAGTGCAAGTGCCTGAATTTAGCAGGCAGACGAACACTTCCTGTAACATTTTTTGTTCTGTGTTTCCCTGATTTAGCTTGAACTAGACTTTTAGCAAGATATGTTATAAAACAAAATTTCTCAAAAATTAATAATCTCTCACTTTTCCGAAGTGCTGATATGCTCATAATAATTCTATCAAGATGATAATGTACCTGTCTTACCAAGTAGGGGCAGGGTCCCCACATTTAGAAGGTCTGATCAGGATTGGTACCTCACTGACACTAGACCCCCATCTGCAGCCACTGTGCTGTTCTGCCTTTGAAAACACCAAGGCTTGTTGACTTGTGTAGTTTTTCTATGTGAAGACCAGTGCATTGTCCTCTGAGAAAGGTGTTTTTTGAAAAGAAAAAAACCAAAGAAATGCTGCCCAAGATATCTCACTATTCTATATCCTGACAGTTTATTTCTTTAGGTAATTATTAATTTTATGAAAATGCAGTCAATGTGTTTGATTGAATTTCTGTATTCTTTTTAGATCGTGTCTTTCATAGTAATGAAACCACTAAAAATGTATATGAAGAAATCGCAGTGCCGATCATCAACTCTGCCGTACAAGGCTACAATGGTTTGTATTCACTTCCTGTTGCAGAAACATCTTGGGTCTTTGGTCTCCTTTCCATGAGTATAGATAATTTTGCTCACTATAAGTTTGTTTTGAATCTTGACTTGTATTTTTATGTTTATTTATCTATCTTATTTTGCTTGTTTTTGTAGGTACGATATTTGCCTATGGACAAACTGCATCGGGTAAAACACATACTATGATGGGTTCCAAGGATTCTTTGGGAGTTATACCAAGGGCAATTCATGACATTTTCCAAAGGATTAAGAAGGTAATAACTTCAGACTTCCTAGCACACGTAGGTAAAAGTAGTAATAATCGAGTAGCAGCTGGTGTTAAGTAGATTCTCACTCATCTCCTAGTTTTCATGGGGGAAGGAGAAAAGCATAGCCTTGATTCACCAACTTTATAGAACTTGAGGTCCTCTGATTTATTTTTCCACTGAGTCCTGGAACAATATTATTCCCAAGAAAAGGTAGACTAAGCAAGTAGGAAAGCTTATCACAATGGTTAGCTCCACGTTAGCTTCATTTAGTAACTAGGGATTAATCAGGAGCAGTAAAAGTAGATTTAAGTTAAAGAGAAGGAGAGCAGCGGGCTGGAATATACAGCCTGATCGGTTTAGGTTGGCTTGAGATGATCATTTCATATAAAGCTATTGCTAGAGCTTTATTTTGAACCTAGACAATTGGATTGGGTGATTTCTTCTTCATGGTAGCATAGTTTTTATTTCTGAAATACTACTGTTATGTTTTTGTAATTATGATCAACATACAGCCGTGGATTCTGTGGGCTTTACAGATAACTTTTTCTCCATCTCTTTACTGTCATGTGTAAACATGCAATGCTAGATTATGAATGGGTGCTTTCTGATGTTTCATACGTTTTGTTTTTCTTTTAGTTTCCTGAGAGAGAATTTCTCTTACGGGTGTCTTACATGGAGATCTACAATGAAACCATTACAGACTTACTCTGTCGTGCTGAAAAAGTGAAACCTTTGATAATTCGGGAAGACATCAACGTGAGTTAAAGAATTGGGTGACTTCACAGGGTCTGCATCAGAATGGGTTTATCAGCAGTCAGTCAGAGCAGGAGGTGGCATTCAGGGGGTCCTACCCACTCCACTGGACTGTTTGCTACAGGGAGAGAAGTCATTGCCTTCACCTGTGTACCTAGTGCCAGCAGGTCCAGTTTGGATCAGTAGCCACACAGATGTCCCTAATTAACTAAATGAGTCACCAGACTAAAAGTCAGGCTGGGAACAGCACTGGTACCAATGATAGGAGATAAGAATGTGAAAGAGACAAGACAGGGTGGGAGGAAGAGTAATATAATTATATGTATGAAATGGTCATATAACAATAGTAGGAATTTATTAAAAATGTAATAAATTAAGGTGGCTAAGGGCATAAAATATATTTGATTCAGAAGTATAAACTTTAAAACAAGTTCTGTTCCAATGCCTTGTTGTAAGTGTATGAAAGTTCACAGTTGTACAGATTTTGGATCTTGTTTATTTTGGTGTATAATGTTTTTATTTATTTGTGAAGTTTTTTTATATAATAAAGTTTATAAAACAAAGAATTTTGTGTGTTCAATGTACATAGCAAATTTTAAGTTTCTTTTTTTTCTACAAAGTAAGGTTCATTTTTTTACTTTGACAAATTCTATAACAGATTGTAACTTTGAAAGAAAACTTTCTCTAATCTTTTGATAATTAAACTGTTTTCAGAGGAACGTGTATGTTGCTGACCTTACAGAAGAAGTGGTTTATACAGCAGAAATGGCTTTGAACTGGATTGCAACGGGAGAAAGTAAGACTGCTGTATTTTTAAATGCATAGCAAAACTATCAGTCACATTTTTTTTAATTGAATTAAAATAAGATAGGCTTCAAATCAGACTTGTTACATTGAGCGAAAGTAAAACCTAACATTTTTGGTGGGCTTTATATTGATACACACAAATGACATGTAACTCATTTTTACAGAGAATAGACATTATGGAATAACCAAAATGAATGAAAGAAGCAGCCGCTCACATACGATTTTTAGGATGGTACGTAATTCTTTTTCTCCTAGATTTGGTGTTTTCAAAGAATTTACTCATTTTTGACAAGGTTCCTTTTCTGTCTAGATTTTGGAAAGCAGAGAAAAAGGTGAATCTTCTAATTGTGATGGTTCTATCAAGGTGTCTCATTTGGTGAGTACTTATGACCCATAACTTTCCCTATGAGCCCAGAAAGAGAAGTCACCTACTGGACGGTTTTGATGAAGAACTGTTTACTGAGTAGGAAGAAAGGGAAAGGGTCGGTAAGCTGCAGTCTGAGTTGTGGTGGGAGCAGCCTCTGGTTACTAGGCTACCGTAAGGACTAGAGCATCCTTTGCTTCTGCCTTTGGTGACTGCAGGACTGCAGAAGCCGAGTCTTGTACCTGAGAGTGAATCTTGGCATTTGGATATGTTTTTTTAAATCCTAGACAGTATAATTTAGGGTTGTATGATAAACAAACAAACAAAAAAAAACTAGGTAGAATGGTTAAAACATAAATCTTTTTTTTTTTTTAATAACAGTGAGAAAGCATGTTTATAAATGGTGGAAATGTGTGTTTTGTTTTCCTGTCTAGTGATCTACCTTAGGACCTTGTGCGTGCTAGACAATGTTCCCCCACACCCAACTTCTGGCCCATGAACAGTATTTTAGACTGCAAATCCGTTAAACGTTCATCTTTTAGTACCAACACGTTATCTAGTCTATGCTTATTACACATGCATTGACTATAAGAATTATGCAAGCTGCTTTTTGCCACATAAGTAAACCTCCTGTTTACTTCGTTCTTATCCCCATGTAGTGCAGGAGGGCCTTAAAATCATTCTCCTGCCTCACCCCCAAGTGTTGTGATTATAGGCATATACTATAAGCTTTGATAAAGGAGATGTTAACATCTAGTCCTAACTTTGCCTGATTTTGATGAAAACATGTATGATTTGCTTTAGTAGATTTTAATATTTAAACTTAATAACACACTTCTATGTAATCTGTGCTTTGTTTTCAAAGTCTGACATGTGATATTTCAGTACAATTTTAACATTTCTCTTAGTTTTAATGCTCTTAACACATTTACTTTGTTCATTCCTTGCTGATTGGTCTTGTGTGGGCTTAGGATACCACCTAGGCCAGCCTGTCTGCCTATCTCCCTCCTGTAAAACTTCTAGGACAGAAGTCTTCCCTTTTGGAGTCATCTTCTGGCTCTTTGGGTGGCTGGTTTCTGATTGTTCCCGGGCCTTGGAGGAGTGTTCCTTTCCGGCTTCACTCAGCTCTGCTTTGTCTGTCTTGTCTTTTCTCTTACCTTCCATCAAAATTGTGAGGGTTCTGTGGCTTTTCACCTTCTTCAGCTCATATGTCCTGTTACCATTTCTGCATTGATGGCTGCCAAACTTTTATTAGTAGTAAAGGTTTCTGAGTTCTAAGCCACGTCTCCCTCAAGATTCACATATACTGCCTGTGTCTGAAATCTCAGGATAGCCAAAAAGCCTTCCTTTCACAGCTGACTGTTCTTTTTAATATTTTTTCCCCAGAAAAAAACAACATCCTACAGTAAACCTATAGTAAAGAC
Source organism: Cricetomys ansorgei (assembly GCA_026225945.1). NCBI lineage: Eukaryota > Metazoa > Chordata > Mammalia > Rodentia > Nesomyidae > Cricetomys > Cricetomys ansorgei. The sequence continues at coordinate 397,154 of JAMJFZ010001038.1, read as the reverse complement.
AGTAAACCTAAGTTCAGTTCAACTCCTTTTCTGCAGTTCTTGCTGTCCGTGTGTCATTTCTTACTGATTTCATCTTGGTACATACCTGTGTATATTGTACTCATTTAGATTCCATATCATTAATCCACTACAGTGCCGTAGCACCTGGCCTCAACGACTCCAGTCTTACTTTCTTCAGTGCATCACACACGTTTCTGAGAATACTAAATACTGTTTTGTTAGCTCACTTTACTGGGCAAGGTCTGGCCATTCTCAACTGATCTCATTTAATTTCCTTCCAAAACCCTACGAGCTCCATTCTGAAAGTATCTTTGAATGTGAACACCCATTTCCACTCTAATGCTTCACCTACACTGCCTTTGTGTCCACTTTGCCTGTTTACTGTACATCTGAATCTTCTGTGGTGAATACAGTGCCAGAAAAACTCGGAAGAGTATCTGAGCTAGGACTAGAACAGTATATAATTAATTACTTGTAAACCTCTTGAAAATCACCACAGAGAGATAAAACTTTTCTTTTCTTTGAAGACATTCAGAAAAATAGCCTTTTCCACATTGTGAACATGGTGCTGGGCTCTGGGATTAAAAGAATAAAGATGACTTCCTCGACTGCTTTCCTACAGGCCATCTCTACTTCTGTTGTCCCAGGCAAGACTGCGTGTGTCACATCTGCATTCCCATACCTGCTTCCTAACCGGGCTCTCCACAGCGGTTCTTGGTATCTCTTCAGTCATCTGCATTCAGAGTCACACAGTTGGTCCTTCAGGAAATCGAGTCACACTGTATCACTGTTTTTGCATAAAGCTTTCTAGTAGCTTTCCTTGCATTTAGGAAATTCAGTGTTCTTAGTTTTGCTTACAAGACATTGCATAATCATAAACATCCTGCCTCTGCCTGCAGCCATAAATTGTCATTTCAGTTCACCATTAGTCCTTTCTGTGGTTTGGTGGATGTTTGGTTTGGCTTGTTAGGACAGGCTGGCCTAGAACTCTGTGTAGTCTATGCTAGCGCGCGCACACGTGCGCACACACACACACCCCGTTCTGTTTTTGTTAATCTCTTCACAGCTGACTCCCTCTCCTCTGTCGTACATATCCAGGTCTAATGGTAGGCCCTCCTCTGCCATCTATTCCAGAGATCATATTGTGTCCGTCTTTGCCATTTTCCAGCTGTCTACGTAAACCTTCTCTTAAATTTATATTATATTCCCTCTTCTCACAAGCCTCTGTGGAATGTAAGGTCTGTAGGAGCAGAGCTTATTTGAATGGTTCTCTGCTAGTGCTTCAGCACCTAATATACCAGAGTATAATTAATTGATACTTACTTTTTTTCAGTGTTACTTATGAAATGAAGGAGAGGCCAGTGCTTTTAAAGATGCTACAGTGTAATATGATACACACATGGCCCACTTGACAAAATAAGTGCTGTGAAAACAAGTCTTTCCTGTGAAGTGCTTGGATGCCCCATTAAGGATGCATTCATCCTGGGTGTGCAGGAAGAAGCCTAAAGGTGGCAAAGTCCCACTGAGGAGACAGGGTTTGCCCTGATTCTTGAATAAAGAGGAAGAATGAACTAAAACATTAGAAGTAAAAAGAGCAAAAGCTAAAACAAAGGCCAGGGTGCAGAGATCACATTCTCCTTAGTAAAGTTTGGGACTTTGTGTAGGACACGCCTCAGCAGCATGGAGTATAAATAAAGAAGGAAGAGAGGGGCTTGGAGGCCAATGTGGCTCAGTGGGGAGGGAAAGGCCTTGTCAGTGGGCTGGGAGACAAGACTCAGAGGGGATGTTCCAGTGCACCATGTCTTTAAGATATTCCCCCACCAAGTTAGACTTCATTATATCTAATTACTCCTCCTAAACACACATTTTCATCTATCCTACAGAATTTGGTTGATCTTGCAGGCAGTGAAAGAGCTGCTCAAACAGGAGCTGAAGGTAATGACAACTTGTAAATGTCTGGCCATCCGTGGGTTAAAAGTCCTAATAACCTAGTGATTTCCAGATGAGAGTCTTTATTATAAAAATCAAACTTGATCACTTTGACCTACTTCAGCGCCAACTTAAAAATTCAGTTTCTCAGTTGATAGGGTTGAATAGCTGGGAAGCCCAGGAATGTACTTTGAAAACCGTCTAAGCTTTCTTAACTAGTTAGAAAAGTAGGGAAAGGCCTCCTTCTAGTACTAACGTACTGATTCTATACTTTGCTGTTTTTCTTGACACCATATTTCTGAGTGTTTTCCCTCCATTAAAGATCATAGTGACCATGACAAGTACTGAAAATAAAAAGAACAGTAATCAAAATCATTCTAAGAAGACTTTTTCTAATATATGAACTACAGGCTTCCAAATGTGTCTATACAGGGAGAATTGTGACATTAGGGCAAGAGATTTTCCCATCTGATTCTTTCATGTCTGACTTATAACTTAAACTTATAACTCTTTGTCTAGTACAGAGGTCAATTTTACATTTGTTTAAATTCAGGTGTGCGACTCAAGGAAGGCTGTAATATAAATCGAAGCTTATTTATTTTGGGACAAGTGATTAAGAAACTTAGTGATGAACAAGTTGGGTAAGCTTTATTATATAATTACTTATTGCTTATGTTTTTTTATTAGATGGGAAACTATAATGCTTCAGTCATAATCAAGCATATTGATTTCTTCTGTGCTTTTAAGAATGTTTTGGGTTTCTGTGAGCTAGCTTTTTTAAAAAAAAATGTGTGTTTATTTTAAATGTTGTATATATTTACAGAGTGCAGTGTGACATTTCAGTGCACACGCATGTGCAAGGTAATTGATGTTTTCATCACTTAAGAGACTGACGTTCGCTGTTGTACAGCTTAACAGATCTGCTCCATATAGGGCAGGAGCCCTGGGTGATCTGGCCTGCCATGTCTCTAGACTTCTTTCCCGAGGCCCTTTGATGAGTGCACACTGCATGTCAGAACCCAGAGGGTTTACATCCCCGCCCCCAGCATGGGCCTACCAAGCTACAACATCTTTGCTGCTTCTATACCTAACCCGAGCTGATTAGCCTTTTCTTAAGTTTTGTTTTATTTTTTAACTTCACGCATAAAATTGGTAGTCAGAGGACAGCTCTCTGGAATCACTTCTGTCTTGTCACTCGCCCTGGGGGACCCAGGGATTTGACTTAAGTTTTTGGGCTTGTGCATAAGTGCCTATGTCTGCTGAGCCATCTTAAAAGCCTAGAAAGCCGGTTTTTTTTGTTTTATTTTATTAGCATATATTAATTATGTATAATAAGACGCTTCATTGTGACATTTTAATACTTGGAAAAGTTATGAGCATTCATACATATGAATCTAATATACTGAGTTTATTTCCTACATTAAGTATTTTTAATTTACAATCTGTAAAAGCTTAGTTTATAAGATATGACCCTAAGTGTTCATTTTTTTAAAGGAAAACATTTATGTATATGTTCTCAACCTTTTTCTTCCCATTCTTGTTTCTTGCTAAGTGGTTTCATAAATTACCGAGATAGCAAATTAACACGAATTCTTCAGAATTCCTTGGGAGGAAATGCGAAAACCCGTATTATCTGCACAATTACTCCAGTGTCATTTGATGAAACTCTTAGCACTCTCCAGGTGAGTTTAATTTTTATCTCATTGTACTATAGGAAATGACCAACTTTATGTTTAGTGTAACCAAATATTTAGTGAATTTCTGCTAACTGTTGGCTGCATCTGAGCTACAGGCCTGCATTGTCTATTGAGAAAGAAAAGGAAAGAGGAAAAACAAGTTAATATAGTAGCTTTCTCGGTGAGGGGTTGTTAATGGTCACCGTAAGATTCTCACGTAGATATTGTCTAGAAAAAATAAAACTTGTTGTTGAGTTGTTGCCGAGTACTGGGCCAAGGTACTGCTGGCCTCACAGAGTTTATAAAGTAGATGAAACTTGTCTTCCAACATGATGACCTTGAAGTAGTACAGCGACCAATAAGAGTAGAGTCCTGGGAGCTGGAGAAATGGTTCAGTGAACAAAGTACTTTCTTCTCTAGTGTGAGGACAACAGTTCAGATTCCCAGCACCCAAGCTGGATAGGCATAGCAACCCTCCTGCAAGCCCTGTACTCAGGAGGCAAAGACAGGTCCCAGGACAAGCTGAGCTAGCCAAATCAGCAAGCTCCAGGTTCAGTAAGAAACCCTGCCTCAGAAAATAAGGTAGAGCAATCGAGGAAGGCATCTAACAGCAACCCTTGGCCTCTACGCACACACACATATATGCACACATGTGTACCTGCACATGTGAACATAACACATGCACATCACCCACACACACACACACAAAAGTAGGATAAAGATAAAAGAAAGGGCAAATACTTTAAGCTGGAAGTGCTATTTTTTTTCCAAAGGAAGTTGATTGCAAGCAACATAAGTATTATTGATTATTAGAATTGTTTTAATAATAAACATCTTATACTTTCATGTTTTTGCCCAGTTTGCCAGCACTGCTAAATATATGAAGAATACTCCATATGTTAATGAGGTATCAAATGATGAGGCTCTCTTGAAAAGATACAGAAAAGAAATAGTGGATCTTAAAAAACAATTAAAGGAGGTACGTATTATTTTCATTTTGATAAAGGATTAAGAGCCACTATAGAATAATGGAAATTTGCCTAAGAGACTGTATACATTTATGAATATCTGATTTGCTACAACGTAGTTTTAAAACAAACAGGTTTTAACTTAAAGTAATTTAATTCATAAAAATTTAACTTTAGCCATTTGGATGGGACTGAGTGGTATGGACAAGGCTGTGGGTCCATCCCCAGCAATAACACAAGGATGAGAAAGAAATTTACTATAAACTAAAATGTCTTGTTTTTTAGAGTTGGCATTGTCCTTGAGTAGGGTGATTGCCTGGTGTGTACAAAGCCCTGGGTTCAATCCCCGGAGCCTTGTAGAACAAAGCCTGGTGGTGGATACCTATAATATCAGTGCCTTGGAGCTGGAGGTGGGGAGGTCAGAGTTCAGGATTGTCCTCTGTAGTCATTTCTAGACCAGCCCAGATTACAGCTTTCTCAAAAAAACAGAAGTAGAAGGGGTTTGGTTTGGTTTGGTTTGGTTTGGGTTGGTTTGAGTTTTAATTTTTTGTTTGTTTTTCAAAAAAGGGTTTCTCTGTTGTAACTCTGGCTGTTCTGGAACTCACTCTGTAGACCAGGCTGGCCTCGAACTCACAGAGATCCACCTGCCTCTGCCTCCCGAGTGCTGGGATTAAAGGTGTGTGCCACCACTGCCTGGCAAGGGGGTTATTTCTTGAAATGATTGAGCTATGTTGAGAGACCCTGTGTCTATGTATGTGGAGTTTATAGTGACTTAAAGTTGCCGTGTGTGTTTTCACATTCTTCTGAATGCATCTTCTATCTTCTAAGCAGGAAATAATCAACCTGTCATTCTACTTGATTTGTTTTCATCATCATGCTCCCATAACTTGTAAAAAAAAAACCTTTCATTTAGTGATTTTTTTTTTTTTTTAATAAGCTGAAATGTCAAATGAGATGAACGTATCTGCTTTCACTGTCAGGGGCTTCCCTACATCTTCCTACCTTCATAGGCAGTTAGAATCGCTTAACAGCAGCATCCTCACATGAGATATAGCATAGCGGAGAGAAACGTAGATATTTTATTTTAAGTTTGAGAAACTATGTGTTGGAATTCTGCATGTAGAATTTCAGTAAAAAAGTTCTCAGAGTTTACATACAAACGCAGTTTACATATAGATGTTGAAGCTACTTTCAAGGACTTAATTTTGCTACATTTGCGGTTAACATAAACCAATATTTCTTAGGTAAATATAAAGACTCGAGCACAGGAAATCGAAAAGGATCAACTGGCCCAGCTTCTAGATGAAAAAGACCTACTTCAGAAAGTGCAGGACGAGAAAATTCAGAACCTGAAGCGGATGCTGGTTACGTCGTCTTCTATTGCAATGCAGCAGGAGCTAAAGGTAGATCTGCAAGATGGCAGGTTGCATGTGGGGATAGAAAACAGAGTAGGCCTTTCTGTGTGACAAAGCTTAATACTCTTTGTCCTTTGATATGGGGATCTTTCAGAAACCTAGAATATTCTGTGTGTTTGCCATATCATCTGTACCTACGAAGAGAGTTATAATTACCTCTACCCAGTTCTCACTTGAGGTACTAATTCAAAATCTAGGTTGTTGATGAAGGCTGTCTGAACTATGATTCATAGTGGATTGTAATGAAATTTATCAGATGATTAGGAACTAAGACCACTAGGGTTTATTACTTAATTCAAAATCAATATTAACTCAAGAAAATTGATCTACAATATAAATCAGTGTAGGTATCAAAATCCTACTACCTAGCAGGCGTACTTTTTGTTTGTCCTGGGCTAGGTTTCTAATTCTCTGGTAGATGTGTTGGAGTGTTTTGGTTAGGAGACTGGCCTTCAGAGCGAGACCAATTGAACTCTTAATCTCAGTTCCACAAGTTACTGAGTATTAACCTTACCTGAAGGACAGCTTGAGATCCAGCCTCATGAATGTATGTAACAGTTCTTTCTATGCAGAAAATCCTAATGTAAGTCATTGATGCAATTATCAGTAGGCATATTGTGTAAGTCACTAGTAGATATATAGACATTGAAGAACTGTTGGTAGACTAAGAGATGAGTAAGAAATAGCTCAATGGAAGGTGCTTCAAGAAGAAACCTACATAGCCAAAAGCTTAGAGTTTTGCAAATGCATGATAAGCATACTTTGAACTTAAAGTGCACAGTGGCCAGGGCATACTAAAGCATATTGAGGACTTTGAATGTGGCATTATGCTAAGAACAACAGAGCCTTGCACATGACACCAAAATTGCAGTCCAGAAAGGTGTAGCTACTGTCTGCATCCTGCATCAGATAAGTTGCTGGTCAAGAAGAGTTATGTCTCTGGAAAGGGATCTAACTGAACAAATTGGGGGCGTATTTGAGAGATAAACACAACAGGACTTTGATGTTTTGACTTTTGTTCTTTAGCAATGGAGACAGTGAAGACGTGACATATCGGGGTAGACAGCTGGAATGTCGTAGAAGTCAGGGCCTGGGCAGGAGGAAGGAGATAGAATTAATTTTAGAATCAGCCCTTAAGTCTATAAATGACAGAAGTACTTAAATTCCTTTCTTGTGTTGGTCCCTGGGATTATCCCAGAGCTTGTCCAGGGAGAACACATGTACTTCACCACTGAGCTCCACGTGTTTTCTTAAAGTCCTAAAAAAATACAGACCTGTGTTAAAATAAATACAAAATACAAAATATTTTTTAAAAGAACTGCTTCCCTTGTTTTATAATATCTGAGTTTAGGTCTGTGTGAAATAATTTTGATTTATTTTGTTGTTGTTTTTTTTTTTTAAGGTTAAAAATAAACGAAGAGTTACTTGGTGCTATGGCAAAATTAACAAAATGAAAGACTCAAACTACGTAAATGAATTTAAAATCCCAACAAATGTGACAACAAGAGCGCGTAAAACTTCTGTGACTCTTCTGGGAGAAAATTCTCTAATGAGATTGGGAGAGAATGACGAATGTGAGTACCTTCTTTATGTGGAATCTCCAGATAGACGAACTTCACTGATAGGAGAAACCATGGTTAAAGTGTATGTCTTTCAGATGTGATTACAACTGTGATGGTAAAAGTGGTTTTAAGAACAAACATTCAGGAAATTCTGTTGTTAATTCTAAATCTCCTAAGAATGATGTATTGCAAGTCAACCTCATGTTTATAATACTAGTATTGGAAAGACTAAGGCAGGAGGATTGCCATGACTTCAAAGCTAAGCTGGGTTATAGTGAGACCCTGTCAAAAACAAAACAATATATAGTAATTGAAGCATACAGATCAGATGTTTTGATTTATTTTTAATAAATAAGTCAGTTAAAATGGTACCCAACTAAACTCGCTCTAGTTTTCAGAGTGTAAATATATGTTGTTTATTTAGGAATGTGTTTCAAAATTACATCTCCAGCATTATGACCATTTTCAGAGACATTGTAATCTTCTGACACTGGTCAAATCTCAAATACAGAATCTGTCATTTTTATCTTTATTGTTTCAAAGATCTTCATTTTAATCACAAATTCTGCCAAGCTTTCTTAATTCATACAATAATATAATCAGAGATCACATCCATTGTTGACATGCTCTGGCATTCATACCTGAGTATAATTTGAGCTTACATCTAGTCATAATTCTTTATTCATCTCGTTTCTATTTTCAGCAAAACTTACACTAATTATGTTCATGACATCTTTTTTTTTCTACTGACAGCACTCACTTTAGATTCTGATGTGTTCAGTAGCAACCTTGAACCATTGATTGAGGAAGAGTGGAATTCAGCAACAAAGCTACTAAGCGAGGTGACTTTAAATATTCGATAGCGCATCTGTTTCTACAAGTTTTTTTTTCCTTTTTTAAGATTTTTATTTTACATATGTGCATGTATTGCCTCCATGTGTGTATGTGTACGACTGCATGTCTAGTGCCTGCATAATCAGCAGAGGGCATCAGATCCCCTGGAGCCAGGGTTACAGATGGTTATAAGCTTTCTTGTGGGTGTGTGAACAGAACCAGGAGTCTCTGGAAGAGTAGCGAGTAGTCTTACCCTGCTGAGCCATCTCTCCAGCCACTCTTTTTAGATATCTTACTGGATTTTGTTGTTATGCTACATTGTTAACCCTGCCTGACTTAGTTTCAGAGACAAGTTTGCTTATAAGGGAGATTATTCTCATTTTGCATCTCTTATTGATAGCTGTGAGCTACTAAATCCTTTGAGGTTAAAAGACTAATTTAAAAGTGACATGATTCTCGGTTATATAGTAAAGGAGTTTAAATTTTTGTTTTTATTATGGATACGTCTGCAGTGCTTCCTGCAATGCTTCCACTACTAATTGATGACTGTCATTGCAAAGTGCTCTAGTGTTCCTTACACATTCTAGAATTTGTTACTTAAAAATGAATAGAGGTCTGGGGTAGCAGGATGCTTTGCCAAGTTTTGTGTCCTGTGCAGCCTTCCTTATGACTGGATGCCGCTGGGACTTCTGAGAACAGCTTAGGATCTAAAGGAGGCAGTGGCAGGGGCAGTTGGTGGGAGACAGGCAGGCTCCAACTCCTGTTAGAGGACAGTTGGTGGGATGGCTTGTGAGATGCTAGCAGCTCCTGTTCTCTAAGCCAAGGACAGCCAAAAGGGACAGTGGATCTTTCTTTCTCTCCATCTTTAAAGGCCATCTGCAAGAGTGGTGAAGATTTCTCTCTTTCCTGTTCTTTTTAGAATTAAAGAATATAAAAGGCACAGTGAAAATCTGTTACAAGTTAGAAATCTGTCACAGTGGTACTTGGGGCAGGAGAACAGGCTTCAGAATGCAGTTGCAAGCAGCACTCCAACGTGGGGCAAGAGAGCAGGAGAATTCAGTTAGAGCGATGACTCAGTATTAAGAGCACTTGCTACTCTTCCAGAGGACCGGAGCCCAGTTTCCAGCACCCACATGGTGACTCACAACTGACTGTTACTCCAGCTCCACGGGATCCAAATCTGTCTCTGACCTCCACAGGCACCATGCATGCAACATGCACTAAAATGCATGCTGGCAATACTCAGACATTTTCAATTTAAATTTTTGAAAGTTGACTCTCAAGGAAAATAACAAAACAACAGAAATAAATGACTAAAAATCCTTTTTAAGCATTTTTCCCTCCATCATAGTTTTTCTCAAAGTGGCATAGAAAATAGAAATGGGCTTTTTTCTAAGGACGCTATGGTAAAATGGGAAACCATTAGCAGCTTAGAGATCAGTTCGTCACAGCCCTCTCAGAAATGAGTTAGACGAGCAGTTAAATGATCAGTTTTATCACCAAGGTAGTGACGTGGTCAGGCGGGCTTCTCAGCATTTTCTCTGTTTTCACAGTTGGTCTCTCCCTGTCTGGCACAGGCAGATTTATTACTCATTTGTATGATTTCCAGTTAACCTATTCCTATTTCAAGTTATCAAGCTTACACAAACATTAAAGAAGAGAATGGCCTGTCATTCTGGTTCAGAGTTGGGTTGATCGTTCAGTTAATCTACATTTTAGTTAGCTAAGTAATTAATGAGTGGGTCTGAATTTTCTCTGATTGGAAAATTTGCTTCTGTTTATAATAGGAAAACTTAGAAAGTGAGTTGAACTCACTCCATGCTCAATATGACGATCTAGTATTAGACTATGAACAGCTAAGAAGAGAAAATGAAGAACTGAAATCGAAATTAAAAGAAAAAAATGACTTAGAAGAATTTGAGGCTCTAGAAAGAAAAGCAGAGAAAGACCACGAGGTAAGAGAAATAGAAATAATGAACCTAAAATGAAAACGTGTTTGTCAAAAGTAGTCTCATAAAGACATTTCTAAGATTGAGATATTGCTGTTTTTCATATGTATACACAACTTAGAAACTTTAACCAAGAAGTAATTAATTTATATTCTTTTTTAAATAGCCAGATTTGTTTTCCATTGTATTTGTCCAAGAGAACTAATGGAAATATCTTGAAGAGTTTAATGGATCTGTTTTTCCCACAAAGTAGTTTTGTTTTTGAAGGTTTGGGTTGACTGATTTTGGTCTCATGTGGCTTGCTATAAAAGTTCTGGTGGTCAAAAATTCAAAGCTGCAGACACTTCGATAAACAACATTAAAACAAATACTTTCTCCTTTATACTTTTAGGTAGTTTAACCATTTTAAGTAGTAGCGTCGTTTTCAGTTTCCTGAGATAGATGAACAAAGTAAGAGTATAATCTCACACCTATGTGGGTTCCCAACAGCAGTAACAGCTAAAATTCCTACACGAAGTGACCCTGACCCACACCAACCTAAATTCGAATCATGCGAGACCATGTCATTGTACAGCCAGATGGATAATTAATTGGAAGGAAAAAACTAAGATTCCCCAAAAACAATCTGTCCAAAATATAGTTTATTACAATTGTGATTAGAGTTTGCTAATTTGCTAATGATGTCATTGTGGCCTTATGAGATAATTATGAAAACATGCTGTGATGTTTTTTGTTCTGTTTTGTTGTTTGTTTTGTGGGTTTTGATTTGTTTGGATAGTGTCTGTTGGGTTTTATTAACTTATTTATTATATGTAGGCGTGTCATTTATCGCCAGTATTTATTTGTATTATTATTGTCTATCATATAGTAGTAGTGCTGTCATGTTTATTATCCGTCCGTGTGTAAATGTAAGAATGTTCCGTGTATGAGTGCAGGGGTCCACAGAAGTGTCAGACCCTATAGAGCTGCAGTTGCAAATGGTTGTGAGCTGTCTGACAAGGAGATGCTGGGAACCCAGCATGAGTCCTCGGGAGGAATAGCCAGTCTTAGCTGCTGAGCCAACGCCCCAGCCTCTGCTTCTTGGGCTTTTACATATCGAGGTGCTCTATTGCGGTAGCGTGAACAGTCACTCTTTCAATCCCTTTTATGCTGGGTGATTCTGAGGCAGTGAAGAATGCTTTCTTTGGTTTTCTTTTCTTTTTATTTATTTGCTTTATTAACAATTGGTTTGCTGTTTCTTGTTCACGTGCTCTTACAGATGCAACTAATTCATGAAATTTCCAACTTAAAGAATTTAGTTAAACATGCAGAAGTATATAATCAAGATCTTGAGGTAAACATTTATCTTGGGATTTCTCTTATAAGTAACTACAATTTAAAATGTGTGTCCTGTAATTAAATATGATTAGAGAAAATAAAGGAATTATATTTCAAATATTAGTGAATTTTGATCACTTAAACTTTTAAATATAAGTACTTTTTGTCATTTTTAATTCAAACTGTTTACTAAACTCAGTTTCCCTGTTCTTTGATTCTTTAAGAGTGAACTAAGTTCAAAAGTAGAGCTTCTTAAAGAAAAAGAGGAGCAGATTAAGGATCTACAGAAAACCATCAACACCCAAAAATCAGAAAAGATGAAAATTGACTTATCGTGCTCATCGGTAAAACTGGGTTTTGTGTGTGACTGATTTGGCCTTTTTAGAATATAATCATTCTCATAAATGGCTATATTGAGCCAACTGTATACCAGTCTTGGTTATAATCATTTACATATACTTAACATAATCGTAATTTTTTGATTAATGAACTATTAGTGTTATCAACATTTTATCAAGAAACAGAGTTGAAGTAGCTGCTTCAACAGTTTTCATTTTTTTCTTTGTTGGTGGGTGGGTGGTTGGTCAGTTGGTTTGAAACAGGGTCTTACTCTGTAGCTCTGGCTGGCTTGAAACTCGATATGTTGAATAGGTTGGCCTCTTACCTCACAGAGACACACCTGCCAAGTTCTGGGATTAAAGGCATGTGCCACCATACCTGACTTAAGTTTTTTTATTAAAAAAACTTAATACTAATATTAATAAACTTAATACTAATCAACTTCTTAAGTTATGCTTCCAGGCATTGCTGGTATGATAAAGAAAAGTATGGCTAGAATTTTGTACCCTAATTTTATTTCTGGAAACATATCCCAACCCTTCCAATCAGATAGGAATAACATGTGTGTATATGTTCTCCTGAGTATTTTCCTGACCTACCAAAGCTGGATCTCTGAGTCCCTTTTGTCATTTGTCTAGGAAACCACTGAAGACCTAAAACAAGTGATGCAGACTCTGAGTGACATGGACACTGTGGCCCTTGACGCCAAGAGAGAGTCAGCCTTCCTTCGAAGTGAAAACCTGGAGCTGAAAGAGAAAATTGTGGGTAATTTTTCAGAGTTTATGACAGGGTAATTGTACTCAGTACAGTCTTGTTGATTTGCAGTGTTTTTCCAATAGAATGAACTTTCAGACTGTAATAAGCAAATGGAAAATGACATTCAGCTGTATCAAAAACAACTGGAGGCAAAAAAGAAAATCCAAGTTGATCTAGACAAGGAACTACAATCTGCTTTTCAAGAAATATCCAAGCTCACTGCCCTGGTAGATGGCAAAGGTACCGCACAATTCAGACATCTGCACACTGACCTCTAGAAGTATATCTAGAGGAATTGAATACATTCCCAAAATTAAGTGTCTGCTAAGTTCTTATTTTTAAAAATAATTTAATACTCAGTTTAAATATCTTTGATGTTACCGTTCATAAAGATTTCTATAGGAATCACAACAAGGCTTTAAAATTACTTTCCAAATGCAGTGGACATGACTTGAGAAAGGCACTTTAAGTCTATTAAAAATTAGATCACCTTCTGTATACATAGACTAATTTATCAAAAACTTCCTAGGTTTGCTGTCCAATTTGGAACTGGAGAAAAGGATTACTGAGCTTCAAAGAGAACTGAATAAAGAAGTAGAAGAAAAAGAATCTTTGCAAAAAGAAGTTAACTTGCTCACAGAGTTGAAAGCTTTACCTTCTGAGGTGGAAATGCTAAGGAAAGAGGTAAGCAGACGAGAGCTGCTGAAAACATCTGACTCAGTACAGCAGGAAGGAACAGAGTTCATGCTCTTGTTTGCTCTTATGCCATTGGATAGAAAAGCAGTATGTTTCAAGGTTTATATTTAACAGAGTGCTTAGTAACATAATTCATGTACAAGCTATGTTTGGTCTTCAAATGTATTTTTACAGTTTTAGCTCCTACCCCACTTCTTGGTAATAGTCATATCATTGTGTGGAAGGAAAAAAAATAGAAAATAAGAAGGTATCTGGAGATGGTAGTTCATGCCCATGATCCCATCATTTTAGAGGCAACTTTAACGCAAATATATATATATATCCGTGGCATACTCAGCCATAAATGGGACATGTATATTATATGCCCTCCTCCCAAGGCTCAGAGAAAATCACAAAGGGATGGAAAGATTGTAAAAACTCGTGATTATAGAGGGCTAGGGCAAAGCAATATTTTCTGGATATGAAAGGACTTGTGTGTTTATAGACTCAAGCAGTTGTTGCCCAAGATCAAGCCAGTCAGTATTCCAGCATGGCCCAGAGAGGGACACATGAGCCTCCACTGCTAGCTGAAAAGCTATTGACAATCAGTCCCTAGGGAAGAGTTTTCTTTAGGTGTCAGGTCCCTGGTAGGTTTACCATGCTCCAGTAGACAGCTCTGCACCCATGCTTATATGTAGGTGCATTAATTGAACTTACGTTACAAAACAAAAAAGGGGCACAAAGAAGTGGGGGGGGGGCTGAATATGACTGAAATCCATTGTATACATGTGTGGAATTCTCAAAGAATAAATTTAAGATACCATTTTTAAAAAATAGCAAGGGCTGAAGAGATAGGACAGTGGTTATGAGCACTGACTAATCTCCCAAATTACCCAGGTTTGATTCCTAGCACCCACACTGCAACTAACAGTTATGTTACTCCAGTTCCAAGGGAATCTGAAGCTTTGTTCTGGCTTCCGTGGCCACTGCATGAACATACATGCAAGCAAAACGCCCAAACAGCGTAATAAAAATCTCGATAGGCATAGTGTTGCGCACATTAGTCCCAGCACTCAGGAGGCAGGGCAGGTGGATCTCTGAGTTCAAGGCCAGCCAGGCCTACACAGAGAAACCCTGTCTGGAAAAACTAGATAGATGATAGATAGATAGATAGATAGATAGATAGATAGATAGATAGATAGATAATCAATCTCAAAATAAAAAATAGTGAGGATAAAAGGTAACACTGATAGTTTTGGGAGCCACTATAAATTTTCCAGGTTAGTGAATGAGTCTACAAACTCACGGCCAACCATATTTTCTTTCTCTCTACCCAAAGAAAGAATAAAAGAAATAAAAAGTGTCAAGAATTTGATTGTTTACCATATGGCAAGCATCCTGCTAAAGACCTTGCATGCATTATTTTATTAATCCAGTAAACATTTAACAATTAAGCCTCTTTTCTACTCAGTATATGAGGAGCAAAAGGAGGTGCTTTGTTTCAGTCCCAAAATGTAGTTGTTGAGCTGCAGGGATGTTCCTCCTAAGTCATAGCTGACCTCTATGCTGTTGCCCTTTTCCTGGGCTTTCTAGCTCTCTTGTCTTTCCCTTTCACAGTGATTACAGTACCCATAAACCTATAGTGGATTATTTATTTAAATGATGCTTCTCAAATAATTTCAAAAAGCATAGTTTATCCATAGACTAAATTTTTAGAAATTTGAAATGCAGTGAATGACTTTAGTTTAAAAGAGGGGTTTTAAGGAGTTTAAGTCAGATTTTGAGGAAAATCATAAAATGCCTCCCGCGTGGTCATATTAGAAAACACTTTGAAATGATAGGTAAGGAAACAGATGAATCTCAGCTGTTTCTACTCTGTCTCCGAGTGTTCTTTAACTGGAGCCCAAAGACATCATGGAAAAAGCAGTGGAGATGGATTGAAACAGGATAACTGAAGAGTTAATGACAAGAACATTGCCTTCTTTTATGGATGGAGCTGAACAGCCCAGTGCTTGCCACCCAGTGTGCACAGTGCTCTGTGTTCCATCCTCAGCTGCAAATAAAAACAACCACCATTCCTCAGCCAGAGCTTCGCTTCATTTAAAATTTTCCTGAAAATTGCTGCAGGTTATCTTATATTTTGCTAACATCCCTAAATCTTACATCTTTTCCATAGCTGCAGGAGAAATCCGAAGAGCTCTGTGTAATAACATCAGAAAGAGAAAAATTGTCTTCTGAAATAGTTCATAAAAACAGTAGGATTGAAGATTTGCTTGAAGAAATTGACAACACTAAAGCTGACCTTGCAGCTTCCCGGCTGAGTTACAGAAGCAGTGATGAAGAGTGCCTAACACTGAAAACCCTCCACGTGGAACTTGAGCAAAAATACCAAGCGGCCTTGAAGGAGAGTGAGATGATGAAGCAGGAAATAGGGAATCTCTCCAAAGAAGCAGAAAACCTAGCTTTAAGTTTGGATTCCTTGAAGGCCGAGGTTGGTACAGATGAGAGAGATGGGCCTTTGTTTTCCTGAGTACTGTCTGCATGCACATGTGTCTGTCTGTCTGTTTGTGTGATACAATGTTCTGCTTTTACTGTGTCACTTTTTCTCTAAAGCTTTCTCACAAGACTGAAGAGCTTCAGCAGAAAACAAAGGAGGATCAGGAAAGGTTAAATGAAATGGAGGAGCTGAGAGAGCAGTTAGAAAGCCAAGGTTCCAGCCTGCAGTCCATAGAGAAAGAGAAAACCTTGCTTACTGAGAAGCTTCAGCAAACCTTAGAAGAAGTGAGAGCCTTGACTCAGGAAAAGGAAGACCTCAAGCAACTCCAAGCAAGCCTGGAAACAGAGAGGGACCAACTCAGAAGTGACATCCAGGACACTGTGAACATGGTATGGTCAGCTGTCTAAAACAGCAGAAGCCATGTATAATCAATAGTGACTAAAATTATTGTGCTTCATGCTCTAATGGAAATTATCTTTTTCTCTTACAAAGAATGTAGACACTCAAGAACAGTTACTAAATGCTCTTGAGTCTTTGAAACAGCACCAAGAAACAATTAACATGCTGCAAATGAAAGCTTCAGAGGAAATGTCCAAGGATTTGCATATAAAGGACAGGGGAGAAACTAGAGAAGAAGTTCAGCAAAAGGTAAAGAATGACCAGTTGATCTTTCATGTGCTTCTACAAGCTTTTCCTTAACAGCAGACACTGCTTGGTTTCCCTCAATGATAGACCATAGGCTGTAAGATGAAGTAAACTCTATCCGAGCCACATTGCCGCTGATCAGCATTCCGTCATCGCAGCAGAAGCCTTACTAGGATTATACCCAAGGGTGGAAGTAGAGAGAAGAAAACTGGAAAAATTAGGGTAGCAAAGGCTTTCCAGGAAAGAGTATGATTCACATAAAAGCTCAGACGCAAGAGCAAGCTTTAAACGTAGTTTTTAAACCTCTTAAATGGATAGGAAGACAGAATTAGGGACTAGGTGACACATGAGAGTTGAACAGGGATAAGATCATGAAGAGTCAGGTAAAACTACTGGAAGCTTGAACTTTGTACAGAAACCTATGTTTTAACCATAGATTTTCCTTCAAGATGGTGCCAGGCCACTCCACTCTGAGTCATGTGTGGCTTCTTCCATTGTTGACTTATCTCACCAAATTCCACGTATTACTTATGTCATTTCTTGTTGCTGCCGCAGAATACCTCACAAAGCAGTTTATTATTCTGCCTTGGTGTAAAAGGTGTGATCCATAATGTGTAATCACAACAGGGAAGTTATGGTGCAGAAGCGTGACACTGTTGACATCACATTCCCAGTCAGGAAGCCAAGAGCTGAATGTTGCGGCTCAGCTCCTTTCTTTCCCTTTCTTTCCTGTTCCAGGAACAGCCCATATGTTTCCTGCTTTGGGACAGAGTCTACTTTTTCTCTTTCCAACTGTAACCATAAGTACTCAGGGAAGCAAATGAAGTCCTCAATATTCTTTATAGCAAAAAAAAAAAAGCTACCATTGTGTAGCTTAGAAAATATTTAAGGAACATACGTAGACAGGAAAGGTGCATGTCTTGATTATCTAAGCAGTTAGAATAAATGAATGTAGAGAGTCGGGTTAACCCATCATACATGAGAATTACAGTGTGTGTGCAGTGCTAGGCAGTTCTCGACAATGAACAGGTCTAACAGTAAATACCAGGACTAGAGCCAGACCACTTGAGTTCAGATGCTCTTTGCATGATCTTTCATAAATGAATTTCCCTCTCAAATTTTCGTTCTGTAATTACCAGATAGGGATAGCAATAGCGCCTACATCCTAAGGTTGCAGAGGAGCCTGTGAGTTGACGTGAGACTCGTACTTGGTACAGAATGTAAGTGATGGACACTGTACTAACATTAAAGTGGTTATTAGCTACGTAAGAAACTCTTCTTCAATGTTCTCATACTTTAGATGGGCAGCACAGAGGAAGAACAGAACCTACTGGCCGAAAATGCCCAAACATTGATTCCAGGTGTTAAGGATGATGAAGTAACTGAGGAACAGAGGAAAATACATTCTTTGATGCAGGAGAATAATGGACTCCAGCAGACGCTGGAGAGTGTTCTAGCAGAAAGGGAACAGTTAAAGATGGACCTAAAGGAAAATATCGAAATGGTAGGATTTAGCTCTCTACAGTTGGCCATACATTTTTATCTGCTTATGTTAGATTTTATTAACTTTATTTGGCTATAATTTATATGAAATAAATAGTCATGAGAGAATATGGCTGAATGACTTTTGACACATGTCTGCCTAAATAGAGCCACTGGGTGTTGTGTGTTAACTTGTAATAATTTGCCAGATTGATTTTCAGATCACTTCTACTATTTTACATTCCCATCAACAAATAAATAGAATTCTGGTTGCTCCATAGCTCACCTCACCAATACTTTATATTTATTTATGCTTTTAATTTTAGCCATTTTTTCATAATATACCTATTTTATTTTGCCTTTCCCTAACAACAAAAGATGTTGATCATTTTTCATAAGCTAGTTAGCCATTGAATATCCTTAATGGTTTACTCTCTTGACATGTTCTAGTTTGCAGGTATTATACATATTTTGTTAAATTGGCTCCTAAACGTATCACTCTTATTATTGTAACCTTTACTTTTGTTTTAAGTCGTTGGTGTTTGCCAGTATTCCCATACATGGTTCAGTTTGTGTATCTGTTACAACACTCTATAAGCTGTATGGGTTGAAAGTAATGATTTAGGAAATTTACTCTGGATCCTATAGAACCTGACACTTTCTTTGTGCTATTTTAATTTTCTGTGTTTAGAATTGTCTGGTTCACAAGCTGAATGAAAATTAGCATGCAAACACAAAGTATATTCTTTCTTAACTTGTTATGTTTTGGTGACTTAAGTGTGCTGCTGTGTGATCCTAATAAGGAATTAGCCCACATCCTGTCATCAAAGAGTGGGAACCATTTTGAGTTGACCAGTTGATCAGTGTGTGAATACAAAGTCATAAAAGCATTAGAAAAAAAAATGTGACCTTAGTCTCTTTTTGGCCACTGACAATAGACTAAAATCTCTTTACAGCTGTCTTTTTCTATGTAGTTTAATTTCTTTATTTTCAGTCAAAAGTAATTTCTGAGTTTTCCTGATTTCATAAAGGTATGTTAATATTATACATTCTAGCCTCAACCTTTTTTAAAACTCTAGACAATTGAGAACCAGGAAGAGTTAAGAAATCTTAGGGATGAACTTAAGAGGCAACAAGAGATAGCTGCACAGGAAAAAGACCATGCCTCAGAGAAGAGTGAAGAACTCTCCAAGGCATGCGAGAGACTGGCAGAAGTGGAAGAAAAGTTAAAGGAAAAGGTGAGCTCTCCACACTATCTGCTTGACTGTCCTGACTAAACATTTTGCTCATAAATTTTGATTCCTTTAGCCCTAAATCAAGAAATATCTCCAAAATGGACAAGTATCAATGCTAGGTTTGAAAGTTTCTATTGTATTGAATTTTTAATCAACATTCTTTGCAAAGATTATATAATCATAACATGTTTAGGTGAGAGACAGGCAGCCTTACATGGTCTAAAGTATGTAATATAGTCATCCATCATATATTTGTTGGTTTTTTGAGACAGAGTTTCTTTGTGTAGCTCTGGCTGTCCTGCAACTTGCTTTGTATATCTGACTGGCCTGGAACTCACAGAGATCCACCAACCTCTGCCTCCCCAGTGCTGTAATTAAAGACATGAGCCTCCACATTTGAAGTCATCACCGTTCTTGATCCTTAGAGTTTAAAAGTTGAGGTGTCAGTGGTGTTTCTTTTGATGGCTTAGAGAAGAGTCCTTTTTTGGTTCTAGCTAGTATCTGGTATCTCCCAGCTACCCTGGAGCTGTACCACTCCAGTCTCTGATGCTATTTTCTCATAACCTACTTTTCCAGTTCTATGTCCTTCTCTGTCATTGGTTTGAGGTACCACTGTAATCCAAAAGAACCTAGTCTCACTGCTTACCTAATTATATCTGTAAAAGTTCCATTTCCAAACATGTTCAACTTCTGGGTTTCTAGATGGGATTGAACTAACCCACCATCAGCATAATGTCTAAGAGCTAATATACGTTTAATTAATACCACTACATAAAAATTTGGTAAAATATCAGCAATATAATTATAAAATATTGTACTTCCCAAGAACCAAGAACTCCAAGAAAAACATGAACAACTTCTTAGAACACAAGAAGATATGAGTAACATGCAGGAAAAGATGATTGAGATGGAGAACTTAAAGACTGAATTTAAGAACCAAGGATTGGCATTGGAACGCATGGAAACAGAGAGACTTGAATTGACTCAAAAGCTTCATGAAAATTTTGAGAAGGTGAAATCTATAACCAAAGAAAGAAATGATCTAAAGGAACTGCAGGAGTCATTTGAAACAGAAAGAAAACAACTTCAAGAATATGCAAGAGAAATCGAAACTATGGTAAGTTATATAGCCTTTTCTTTATCTGGTAAATACTTCTTTAGAAACCTATTCAACTAGAAAGAGGAAAGTAGTGTTGAATGAATGTTATAAAGTTCTTTAAATTTCACTTACTAAGGGCCTACAAACAAAAGAAGAACTAAACATTGCTCGTACACATCTAAAAGAGCACCAAGAAATCATCGATGAGCTAAGAAGAAGCATTTCTGAGAAAGAAGCTCAAATAGCAAGCACTCAGAAGGACACAGAAGACTCCAATACTGAGTTACAAGGAAAGGTATGTCATTTTTCCTCCTGTCTGTGACCACTTCTTCCTTCCTTGCTCCTTTGAGTGAAAATAAGGAAGTAGTTATGGTTTATTCACTGGGTAAAAACTTAACTGTCTACCGTGGCAGACACAGTCTGGGTTACACAAGTACAATGAGGAAAGTCAGGTATGTTGGTATATACCTCTAATCTTGGAACTTTGGGGATGGAACAGAAGAATCAGGAGCTCAACACCAGCCTGGACTCCGCAGAGAGTGGAGTCCTGAGTCCTTGAGGCTCCCTGAGCTATATAAGACCTGTCTCCAAAAAAGAATAACAGGGTAACAGAGGGACAAAAGTCCATATTGGTTTGTAGTAAAAGGAAATAGCTGATACATGAGCAATCAAATGACTCAGATACCATCAAATAATTGTTAATACTATAAAGAACGGGTAACAGGCCAATCCATTTTTAAAACCTACTCTCTGCCAAGCATTGAAATAATTAATATATTAATATAATTAAATGGTTCTTTTTTCAATGTGGATACATGTATAAGAAATTCCTCAATTCTAATATAGTGCCTAGAGAAATATGATACAAAATTACATGGTTCCACTAGCAACTAGGGTGAATGGGGGAATTGGTGTGCACACACAGAAAACTTAGGAGGTAGCACTAGGATTCAGCAAAAGATGGGAACTATACATTTACTGAGATAATCAAAAACACCTATAACACCTATTTTGTTTATAATTTGGAAACCAGTCTAGAAATTAAGCCCGTTACTGACTGAACTAATAGTGTGATGATAATCATAAAAATTGGTCTACTTTGGATCAACGCTCAAAAAACAAAGATGACAGACTGAAAGTAGAAGTCATACAGAATCACGAGGAGTTGAGAGTCAGTCCACAGGAGAGGCCTCTGATCCAAGGGAGAGTGAAGCTGAGGTCACTTTCTTCTCCTAACCTTTTCCATTTAAACAATGGAGTCTCTAGACACTAACTCTGTGCTTTATCACAAGATCCCAGTGCTTCAACAAGAGCTACTTCCTAGTGTGAAAGGAGACACGGAGATTCCAGAAAAAGTGAATGACCTGGAGCCATCAGAAGGCGGCTCCGGAACAGTGGATTTGCCAGCACCAGAGAACATGGACACAGAAAGGCTCAGGCTACTTGAGAAACTTGAAGAAAGTCAGGAAGAGATCAAATGTCTCACTAGAGAGAGAGATGGCCTGAGAACCATGCAGGAAGCACTTCAAGTTGAGTGTGCCCAGCTGAAAGAAGATGCCAGAAAAACGTTGGCTAAAGTGAGTTTTTTGTTTATTTTTTGTTTTTTGAGATAATCTCATGTAGCCAAACTTGGCTTTGAACTCATGATTCCCCTGTCTCCACTTCCCCCAATTCTAAGATAATGGATGTGTACCACTATGCTGGGATAAAATGAGTTTCTTTCTTCCTACTTAACTAGTGTTTTATCAGAGTTAAGTACTTCGAGAATGGTTGCTTGTGTCACATTTAAAAATCTTCCTGCTTTTTGCAAATGTTTCTTAATGATAAAAATTGCTCCTGAATGTGAAGAACGATTGAGACTCTCAGAACATGCTTTCTTGAGTTTTCAAAATTACCTTAAAAGAATCAGTGTATTAGTCACATAAAGGTAAACCAGAAAAAAAGTACTTTCTTTCTTTCTTTGAATCCACTCCAAACTGTGCCTGGTGATAGCAAACTGTAATCTCAGCACTTTGGGTGTCTAAGACAGGACTGTAAGTTCAAGGCCAGCCTGGGACAGGAAAGTGAGATACTGAATTAAATTGTCAAAAACCTTTTCTCTTAGAAGGCATCCTGTCTTATTCTTTGCTTCTGTTAGAAGCCTGGGAATCATCACTGCTCTTAGTCTTCCCTTTACTCACTCTGGAATCCAGTTTCCAAAACTTGATGTGCCTGTGCCTCTGTGTGTGTGTGAGAGTGAGTGTGTGTGTGTGTGTGTGTGTGTGTGTGTGTGTGTGTGTGTGTGTACATGTGTACACGTGTGTGCGTGTACTCGCATGCTCCCATAACCTGCATTAAAACCCTCCCATACCCTAATACAGGGTCACCATTATTTCTTTGCAGCTCCCTACATTTGTTTTGTTTTAGACTTATTTTTATTATTCTCTGTGTGAGTATGTCTCTATGCCACATGCATGGTGCCCAAGGAAGTGATGAGCCTTCATGTAGGTGCTGGGAATTGAACTCGGGTCCTTTCAACAAGTGCTCTTAACCACTGGGCCAACTCCAGCCCTCATTCTTATACATATCTAACACAGTTCTCATTCTGAGACACACAGTGATGTTTTCTTCTTGAATGTTTTACTATATTACTTTTACTCTTTAAAGATTAGCATCAGGGGCTAGAGAGTGGGTCAACACTTAAGAGCACTAGCAGCTCTTCCAGAGGACCCAGGTTCAATTCCCAGTACCCACATGGCAGCTAACAACTTGTCTGTAACTCCAGTTTCAGGGGATCTGGCACCCTCTCACAGAATACACGAAGACAAAGACAATAATGCACATAAACTAAAAATACTCTTGGTTTTTTGAGATAGGGTCTCACTATGTATTTCTGGCTGTCCTAGAACTCAATCTGTAGACCAGGCTGACCTCGAACTTACAGAGATCCACCTGCCTCTGCCTCCCAAGTGCTGGGATTAAAGGCATGTGCCGGCCATGCCCAACAATAAATCTTTTAAAAAAAAAAAAAGAAAAAGAAAAAAACTAGAATCCACCTCATGGCCCATAAGGCCCAGGACCATAGACCCTGCTAATGTCTAGCCTTACTGAAACCCTCCCTTCCTGTGATGCTATTCTATGATCTTCTGTGTTCTCAGGAATTTTTAATGTTCTGATCATTTCCCCATCCCCCCTGGAGGATAAGTAGCCTGTCTCCTCTGTTTGGTGAGATTTAGCATGGTATCTATCTTTCTCCCTAAAATATGATTCTGGCAGAAATCACAGGGAGAAAAAAAACTCACTATTTTATGTCCAGCCTTTGTCTAATGGGACCCTTAACAATACAGTGAGCCCTTAATTAAAATATATTAGCTGCCATGTAGAAAGATTAATCTGTAAATGAGCCATTGGATCCTATCTCCATGGCATAAGAAAATGCCTTAATTTCTTTTCTCCTATAACTGTCTTTAGTTATTGTCTTGAAATTGTTTTGGAATTCCCTTAAGATGCAAGAAGCTCTCTACCAACAAGAACAGTCCTTCAGTATGAAAGGAAAGGACAGTGAGACTACTAAAGTAATGAGTGAAGCGGGACAACTTAGGAGTGCAAAGCAGAGTTGACATCAAGCATCACTGAGAGAAGACATAGAAACGCTCAAGTGTTAGACAATTATTTAGAATGTAGTCAGGGGTTATGCTGGTCTAGTAACAGGATATTTATAGACTCCCATCTAAGATCCATGACTTCACTAGCCCTGAGTGGTTGGCTGGGTTTTCAGTACCAGGTATGATTTTCCTCATGTTGAGTAGGTCTTAAGTCCAATTACAGAGCTGTACGTTACCACCAAGGTGTGCCATTAGTGCACCCTTAGGCGTACTAGTCAAAGAAAGATGAAGCACGGCACCTGCAGTAGGTTTTCCAGGCAGAGCTTAAGCAGTCACAGCATCTCAGAGAAGTCACAGCTAAAGCAGTTTCCTCTTTGCAATGTATTCCTAAAGATATTTTATAAGCAAAGCTTTCCTTATGACTAACTCATTTCAAAATGGAGTTAGTTGTGTACTATAATGGTTATGTTTCTATAAATGTCTGAGAATTTTCTCTAATACTAAAGCACCTAGAAACTGAAGAGGAACTTAATGCCACTCGTTGTTGCCTGAAAGAGCATGAGGAAAAAATTGACACACTAAGAACGAACCTCTCCCAGAAGGAAACTGAGCTGTCAGGTGTTCAGGTACAACTAGAGTCCGTCACTGATGAACTAGAGAAAAAGGTAAATTGAGGGGAAGAAGCAGCAAGAGGGAACTTGAAAGATCGTCAACTCGATACTGAATTATTTCTATGTGTCTGTCTGTATGGATGTGTTTTGTATGCCTGTTGTATACTAATAATGTATTTCGCCATTGCTTGAAGGTTCAAGAACTTTGTGATAAACAGGAACAACTTAATATAAAAGAAACTACTGATGCTCAAGGGAAAATGGATGAACTTGACCAAATCAAAGCGCTTCTCCTAGCCAAAGACTCAACACTACAGAGGGTAGAAAGTGACAGGCTCCAGTTAAATAAACAACTTGAAGAAAGTCAAGAGGAAATAAAAATTCTAACTAAAGAAAGAGATGAACTAAAAAGGATACGAGAGGCTCTTTGTTTGGAAAGTGAGCAACAAAAAGAAAACATTAAAGAAATTAGTGCTAAGGTAAGTCTCCTGCTGATTGGGAGTGAAACAGAAATAGGACTCAGATGATCGTGATGCTACCTATTAGATTTTATTAATTTTTCTGTAATATTAAAAGGGAATTAAAACTGTTCATCTTCATCTGAAATACATAGAAATTGCTAGTTCAAGAAATGTTTCAGGAAAGACAGACGGAGCAGCAGGAGGGACTTAGGGAAGTCGAATACCGGAGTAAGGGGGAAAGGCCTTCCTCATTATTCTGCCCTGGCATCCCTCATCAAAGACAGTGCGGCACACATCAGACTATAATGTAAAAGCTTCTGCCTTGATTAGGAATACATCTTCCTTTTAAAAACAAGGAAACAAAACCCACCTCTGTGTACCTGTGACCTAACTGACTTTTTTTTCTCAGCTCCAAGAACTTCAGGACAAAGAGCAGGAGTGTCTTGCGATGAAGACCATCAATGAGACTCAAGAATATAGATGTGAAATGGAGCACTTGAACGAGCAGTTGGAGGTCCAGAGGTCAACTCTGCAGAAGCTGGAAGTGCAGAATGTGAACTTGACTCAGAGACTCCAAGAAAACCTTGAAGAAATGAGATCTGTAGCAAAAGAAAGAGATGAGCTTAGGCATGTGGAGGAGAGTCTCAAGGAGGAAAGAGACCAGCTGAAGGAGAGCCTTCAGGAAACAGAAACTAGAGTGAGTTGTGGTCTTCCTGCCATGGTGCAGCCTTAATGTCCTAAAGACCATTGGGCTTCGGGTGGGTGGAAGTATAAAATTGATCCTGAAGAATCTCAACCCCTTTGGGGGTTGAACAACCCTTTCACAGGAGTCGCCTAAGACCATCTACATATTTACATTACTGTGAGTAGCAGTAGCAAAATTACAGTTCTGAAGTAGCAATGAAAATTTTATGATTGAGGGTTACTACAACATGAGAAATTTTTTTAAAGGCAGGGTTAGGAAGGTTGAGATCCACTGGTCTAGTTTTAGTTGATTACACTGTACACATCTGCACAGTTCTGAAAAGATACTTCGATTTTGTAGCATGTTCACGCTATGAATAGGGGACTGGTAAAATACATACAGTGCATTTGGATGATGGAATACTGTACCTTAGCTAACAACAGAGACTGACACGGCATTGGTAGTGTCCCATCCTGGAAAAGGGTGAGCTGACAATGTGGGGTGAAATGTATTCTTTCACTGTCTTCTTTCTCTAATAATTAAGGGTCTGGAAAAAGAGAAGGAGCTAAGAATTGCTCGTATGCATCTGCAAGAGCACCAAGAAACTATCACGAAGCTCAGAGAGATTGAATCTGACAAGGCAGACGAAATATCACGTATTCAAGGGGACTTAGTCCACACAAATGCTACCTTAGAAACACAGGTATTTGTTAATGAGTAACCAGGAGATTGAGTTAGAGTTCCTGTATAATGAAGCAGGGTGTAAATGTGTCTAAATTTGAAGGGATAGGATTTACTGATTCAATTTTAAGACTGGGGTTTTTTTTTGTCCATGTCATCAATACTCTAATTTATTATATGATTATCTTAAGAGCCAAGAACTCCAGGAAAAAGAACATCAACTTTCTCAAGTAAAAGCTGATCTCAGGGAAACTGTGGATCAATTGAAGCAATTGAAGAAGCAGCTAGAAGCCCAGAATATAACTCTGGAGAGCATAGAAACCGAGAAGGTAAAACTGACCCAACAACTTTATGAAAACCTTGAAGAAATAAGACACGTCACTAAGGAAAATGATGGCTTAAAAACTATGGATGAAGCCCTCAGAGTGGAGCGAGACCAACTGAGGGAAACTCTGAGGCTCATAGAAGCCAGGGTAAGTGCCCGCCCCTGTCCTGGCAGGTCGGCAGATCACCTAGTAGTCATGAGGCCTTTGTGGCAACAAGCACTTGTTGGCAACACAGAACTAACAGTCTTTCAGTCAGATGGTTTGGTATTCTCGAACTTTTTGAATTCAGCCTTTCCTTATGAGATTTTATTCTAGATATATACTGATTCAGTTGTTAAATGGATGTGCATGTATGACCGTGTATAAACATAAACATATACACAAATAAACCCCAAAATTACTTGGTTATAGTAGTTTGTGATAAAAGCAACCTAAATATATCTTAGGAAGAGACTGGTAAATACGAGCAGTATGCCAAAAGTTTGTGCAAGTCTTTAAAACCGTTATTTAGAAGCTCAGGAAAACATTAAGAGAGAAACATTTTATTAAGTAAAATGTGTGTGATGTGTTTGCTTCTTGAAGTAGGAGCCTGGGGAAATGAAACAGGGCAAAAGAATCTGTGAGTTTCCAACAATAAAGAACGTTAAGGAGTACAAGCAGGGCCTGTGGATGGCGCCTCAGGTGAAGTGCTTGCTACACAAGCCAGGTGATCTGAGTTCCATGTCTGGAACCCACATGAAAGGAGGAGGCAACACTACCAGAGCTGCCCGCTGGCTCACGTGATCTTCCCCACAGAAAACAGCAGCAAATAACAAAAAAGGAAAAGCAGACTGGCATTACCACTCAACTAGCGGAGCATCCGCCTGCTTATACAGGGTCCCAAATTCAGTCCCAGTTCCACAACAAAGAAGTAGAAACATTATTTTTTACTAAGAAAATATATCGCTTAATTTTTAAAATACTATTTAATACTAAGATGCATCCCTGTTTTAAAAGGATCTGGAAAGGCAAGAGAAACTGAAACGTGCTCACTTGGATCTGAAAGAGCACGAAGAGACTACCGACAGACTCCGAGCAATTTTATCTAAGAAGACGGATGAAATATCAAATATGAAAACGGAGTTAGGAAACGCAAATGTTAAATTACAAGAAAAGGTACTGAGGGGACATCTTACTTGTTCATGCCTTACTGACCGTGGGGCTGTGCCACTTCAGGATTCAGCCACCCTGGGGAGGGTGTGGCAGTCTTCACTGTAAGGCCTAGCATTTCCATCCTTGGGTGTGTACCTAAGACAAAAGTACATCCTTCTACACAGTCCAAGAATATCCATAGCAGCTTTACTCAGAATAGAGGGGAAATGAAAACAGCCTAAATACCAGCAGGTGAACGGATGATGACATTGTAATTTAATACAGAAGGAAACAAAACTGATCCAGGATGTTGAAGATCAGAATAACATTTACCTCGAGAAAAGGGTATACAGACGTTTTACAGGGTGCTGGAAACTCTGTCCAGTTTGGTCTGGGTTATGGTTTTATAAATGTATGTATATGTCAAGAATAACTGAACTCCACATTTAAGATATACTTTATGTATGTGCTGTACTCTAAAGAAAGCTGGTTGCTTTAACATTGATCGAAATAACATGGAAAGATTACTGTATTGGTCAGTTTAGAAACTACTTCCCCCACACCCCACCCAACTGAGAGTTCTGAGACTAAAGGCACGCATGACCACTCCCAGCAAAACTGTTCTTTATCCTTCTTTTATAATAGTCCATGGAGACATGGCTTAGCAGTTAAGAGGTACTACTCTTACAGAGGACCTGAGTTCAGCTTCCAGTGTCCATGTCAGGTGGCTCAAAACTCCAGCGCTAGGGGTTCCCCTAACTAACTTCCTTGAATGCCTCACTAACATGCACATAACTACACATGCATAGTGAAAACTGAATTCGGCTTTCTTGAGCTGGAGAGATGGCTCAGCCCTCTTCTAGAGGACCCAGGTTTGATTCCCACAACCCACGTGCGGCTCACGATTGCCTTTTCCATTTCCAGATCTGGTGCCCTCTTCTGACTTCCCATGGGCACCGGGCATGCCTGCAGTACATAGACATATGTGCAGGCAAAACACTCTTAACCATAAAATAAAGCAGTAATTTAAAAAACTTAAATCTAAAAAATTTTTAAAATAAGATTTTCCTTAAAAAGGGTCTGTATCCTAATGTGATGTCATGTCTTCAGATTCAAGAACTTAAGACAAGTGAGCTTCAACTTCTTAAGTTAAAAGGAGATGCCAGTGAAACACAGAAGCAGCTCAAGGAGCAGGGCTTAACACTGAATAAGATGGAGATGGAAAACTTAAATCTGGCTCAGAAACTTCATGAACACCTTGAAGAAATGAAATCTGTAGTGAAAGAAAGAGATAATCTGAAGAGAATCAAGGAGATGCTCAAGGTGGAGAGAGATCAGCTCAAGGAAAACTTACGGGAAGCCATGCATAAGGTGAGTTGTGTGCTTCTCCCTGTCTAGAAACACCACTCTTACCTAAAAATGCAAGATTTGAAACCTGCATTAGGAGTGATTAGTCCTTAAGCCGGGCAGTGATGGCACATGCCTTTAATCCAAAGCATTTGGGAGTGATTAGTCACTGGGGTATGAAATACATAAATATGAGCTGATGATTCCTGATCTGGTATCTGAAGTACTCAGCTTTAGAAAGGTTTTGAGCACCAATGTGAAGCTCAAAAACTTTTGAATTTGACAGTATTTCAGATCAGGGATTTGCAACCAGTAAAGTCAAGACTGCAGACACTGTAAAATCTGAAACATTGATTGTGAGCATTTCAGACAAAGGTACTCAGTTTATGTATATGTTCATATATAACAAGTAGACACTACCCTTCCTTGAAGAAATGCTCTATTCTGATGTTTTATTATTAACTGTTTTATATATATATATATATATATATATATATATATATATATATTTCTCAAGATCCAAGAACTTCAGAAAACAGAGCTTCAGCTTCTTAAAGAGAAAGAAGTCAGTAAATTTTTTAAAAAAACAGAGGAAATTGAGCAATTGAAGAAGCAATTTGAGGCCCAGAATCTCCATGTGCAAAATGTGGGTGAAAATAACTTGTATTTGATTAAGAAAGTTCACAAAAACCTTGAAGCAATAAGAATTGTAGCCAAGGAAAACAATGAGCTAAACAGGAGAAAAGATTCTCTCAAAATGGAACAATTCAGAGAAACCTTAAGAAACATGATGATCAGTGTGAGTTCAGAATCTTCCTCTGCTTATTAGCTGTAAGACTCGAGGCTTTTTAAGGATTGTTACCAATGTGACTTACCTCAATTTATTGGGTGTTTTTTGTTTTTTCTCTATTTTTTTTTTTTCCTGGAAGCTTCTGTAGATAGTAAAATGTGTTGGGAAATATACCATAATCATCACAAAAAGAAAGTACAAAAGCCACAGTACTTTTCAGAAAATTGTGTTCCTCAATTTTAAGAAAAGATTTGTTAGATACAGTTTCCTTCTAAGTTTCTGAAACAAACACACACACAAAAAAGGTCACATTACTTTAAGTGGGAAAATACTTCAAAGATTATATTTGCAAAAGATGAAATGCCTCCATTTCCTCTGCTGATAGACTTATAGAAATAAATGGGTTTTCATTACTGACATTAGAAGGAAAAGAGCAAAAGGGAGCTTTTCTTGACTGTTTATTTCAGAATAATCCTCTAAAAAGTAGCAGAAAATTCAGACACTAGGTAAAACTAGGTATATAAAATATATATATATATATATATGTATATATACCTATAAAATTAGGTATATAAAGTAAATCTATAACTGTTTTCGTTTCTGTGCTTGAAAGGTGAAGTAGAAAGCTTTGTGTGCGTTATTACTAGAGACTTTAGACACTCGGAAGTCCAGTGTATGTGGGGCCTGTCTAAATTTACAGACTTATTTGTTTTCCAAATCTGTATTGAGCAGATATTCTTCTAGGTACTACAGTAGACAAGTTAAACTAATTGGGGGCAGGGGAATATCTAATCTGCGTTTTTTTTTTTTTTAATCAGATGCAGAAAGAATATGAACAAAATTTGTACTTCCACCCCAAGGTTCTGGGAAGAATATGTAGGACTTGAGTTTGCTAGTATATTTAGTTGGTAACGATAATTCTAATGTAGACATCTGAGAGAATAGGAACTAGAAATCTAAGACCTGATGATGAGCAAATCGTTCTAGAAACCATGTGCTTCTTGCACATGAGTTCTTGCACAACTTCAGTGAGTTGAAGTCATTCACTGAGTAGCTTGGCAGTAATATTCTTCCTTTTTTTTTTTTTTTTTTTTTTTGCCAGTTTTCATGTTTTTATATTGCAGTAAAATACTTAATTCCATTATTGAAACATATAAAATGTAAACAAGTGTGATTAGACATGCTAAGTGAATGTGGTCATTGCTATGTATTTCTTTGTACTAGGACCATCAGAACCAAGAAGTAGTAACACACGCAAAAGGGTTACCGTGTGATGGAGAACACCTTACAAAAAGCCTTCAAGAAAAGTGCCTCAGGATAAAAGTAAGAGCCCTATAGGAACAACAAAGCATTGCTGCTACTTCTCCAAAGATGTCCTCACCATTCATTAGAGGAAACTGTAGTGAATAGATCGCATCAAATGTTTCTCTAAGCATTATAGCCTAGCACAGGTGTATGCATGTGTCTGTATGTATATTATGCATGTGTATGCATGTACACATAGATGTACAAATGACACAGTGGGGGTTTGTGATTTGTTTTTTAAGGCCTGTGTGAAAAAGTGATTCAGAGCAAATCTCTGAAAGCAGTAAAGGGCTCGTTCTCCCTCTCGGGGAAGAATGTTGTAGTTGGGAGGTCACTGTGAGCACAAAGCTCGTGAGGCAGAAGGCTGCCTCTTGTTCAAGGAATTTCAGGAGAGAGCTGGTGAAAGTAAGCAAAGTCAGAGCTACTGGAGAAGTGGGCCGAGGGTTCTGCTCTGAGTGGGAGGAGGTCCACTGGAGAGTTTACCATGTGAGAGACACAGTCTGACCTACCTCTGATGAGGAAGAAACTGAGTATTGAAAGTTGAGTATAAGCAGAACGCCCAATTGAAACACTAATTTTAATCTTGTGGACAGAAATAACGAAGAGGTAGCAGTCAACAGTCTTAGCAGACCATAGGCACGTGTGGAGTGACTACACCACAGCAGCAGAATGGCAGCTGGAGTCACGGTCACCAGTTTACCTGCAAACTCTCACTGCTTTTATAAACATGAGCCAGCTCTCAGTCTTGTATGGTGCATGCTAAATTTAATTCAAGACTAAAAGAAAAGGAATAACAATGGTCCTCTTTATTGTATTTGCCCATATTATACATTATTTCTATACTCTAAAAATCACTAGGTTTCCTTTGTCTTTTAAACACTAAGTTCCCAATTTCCTTTTTCCAATAGAAAGTATTAAGGTGTTAAGTTTTGTTATAATTCTTGCATTCATTAGCATGAATTCTGATTTCCTTTAGGAGCTCCTGAAAAGATACTCAGAAATGCATAATGATTATGAGTGCTTGAATAGGTTCTCTCTTGACTTGGAGGAGGAAATTAAAACCCAAAAAGAACTGTCGATTACTGTAAAAGCAAAGCTCTCCCTTTCATACCCTCAAACCAAAGAGGTTGAAAAGCTTCTTGCTGCAAACCAGAGATATTCTGTTGAATTCCACAGAGTCATGAAGAAACTTAAGGTACCAACTTCTTTTAGTATTAGCTTTATACTGATGTAATTATAATTTCAGTTATATATTTCAATGTATTTAAATCTTTTGGGAATTAATATATATATTATTTATATTAACCACCAAATTAAAGATTGTATGGGTCTGAAGATGGATTCATTCAACAAAATCTGAGCTCTGTCTATAGGCCTAGACGCCATGTGAAGGTGCTCAGAGTCCTCATGAGTCATATCACAAAGATCTCATGGTCTGGCGAAGCAGGCTATGGCTAGTGGTAAGTGCAATTGTAGAGGTGTGGACAGGTGTGTTATGTGACAGATTTTTCCTGGGGAGAATTAACACACATCTATTCACCCCAGATAGGGAATCCAGGACAAACCAAAACAGCAGGTGCACTGAAATCCCCTTTGGTGAACCAGTAAGTTACTGGGGGTCTCAGTTTATGAGGTGTTACTCAGGGATGACTCAAAACAGCTGCACTGACTGAAAGACCACCCCAAAAGGGGTGGTGACTTGGGAACACTGCGTAACATAGAGGCACATGGAGGCAGCTCTGATCTACGGTCTCCCTCAGCAGCTTAGCTGGCCCGTCTCCTCCTCCAGCAGTTACTAACCATTCTCAGAGCCCTGGGGAGGCTCCTTGTGACTCTTGCAACTTTTAGCTTTCAAATTTTAGCTTTTCAAATACTTGATGAACCTAGAGACCCTTCTCTTCTCTTCTGAAAAGAATGTTTCAATCTGGAGGAAACTGCTGTGCAGCCAACTTTGTGACATCAAGCCAGGCGCAAGCATCATGTTGGTGATAATGCACTTGCTGGTGGCCATAGTCAGCGGTTTTACTTGGTGGTTTAGAGAAAGGGTGAAATTACAAAGTTAAGGAGTGGCAGAGGAATTAAGAAGTAGTTTTCTGCCATACCTTGGAAAATTGTTCCCACAGTTCTAATAATCCTCTCATAATCCAGCAGTCAGATATCCAAAATTTATGAGGTCTGGGGAACATTAGACCATTCAAATTATCATTACCTTAAAGCCAGACATGTAAATGTGCAAGGAAATCTTGAAGCTTGTAACATTTGGTGGGGGTTAATCAGACAAGGTTGTTTTGAAGATCTAAATGGGGGCTGGAGATATGGTTCAGCAGTTAAGAGCATTTACTGTTTCTACAGAGAAACCAAATTCAACTCTTAACACCCAGGTCAAGCAGCCCAAACTACCTGAAACTCCAGCTACAGAGCTGCTGAAGCTCTCTTCTTGGCCCTATGGACACCTAAACTCATGTGCACATACATTCAATGCATATACATTTAATTTTATACCAAAAATGAAATAAGATAATATTTTTTTATCTCAAATGTCTAATAGTAGGGGATTGACAGTTTAACAACCAAATATTACATAATAAGGCTAGAGAGATGGTTCAGCGGCTGAGACCCCTGGCTGCTCTTCCAGAAGACTTAGAGTTGACGCCCTGTACCACCTTGTGACTCATGGCCATCTGGAGCTCCAGATCTAGGGAATACAATGCCCTCTCCTGTCCTCCATGGACACCAGGCACACATGTGGAAGACAGACCTACATGTAAGCAAAACCACCCATACACATAAAATAATTAATCTACTGACATACCAGGAAGAAGAGAGCTTATAGAAAGGGCCATGTGACACTGAATATGAGGAATATCCAGGGGGAAGTCAAATATGGAGGCAGCAAGTGGAAGAGTAACTTTTTCAGAGTGCTGAGAAAAGAAATTTGGCACTAAAGAGTAGCTGCTTCCTTCATCATCCGCCAGAGTATAAATAGC
Source organism: Cricetomys ansorgei (assembly GCA_026225945.1). Taxonomy (NCBI): domain Eukaryota; kingdom Metazoa; phylum Chordata; class Mammalia; order Rodentia; family Nesomyidae; genus Cricetomys; species Cricetomys ansorgei. The sequence goes on along the minus strand of JAMJFZ010001038.1, from coordinate 362,868 downwards.
CACCTAGAGACCTCACCGCTCAGACAGTGAAGGTGTCTCCTAAATACAATGTCTCATTTTTCAACTTATCTTTTTCTTCAAGTATGTGTTAAGCCACATTACAAGGATAAAGGAAGAACAACATGAGTTCATCGATAAATTTGAAATGGCTTTTATTCAGGAAGTGGAAAAGCAGAATGAACTGCAAATTAAAATAAAGAGCTTTCATCAGGCTTATGATATACCATCCAGAGAATTGCAGGACCTCAAACTGAGCCAAGATATGGACCTCCATATTGAGGTATTGCTATATTTTTAGGGGGTTTAATGTGATTCTAAACCTTTTATAAATAGATACCTTTGTATGTGTTTAAAGTCATTTTCATTCATCAGAAAGTATTAGTAACTCACAGAGTGATAGCTGACTGCCCCTCAAGGGATGACGTGGACACTTGTCAGACCTGCCTAGACGCAGGACAACAGACTTACTATCAGCGAGTGAGGACTCATAGGACCTTAGGTTCCCCAGTGACTTCTTCCACCCATGACTGAAAGCCATAATTCTTGCCCTGTAACAACCCCACAAGAAGTTGTTCTAGCAGTGTGAAGCTGGCATGAGGTTCCCAGCCACAAGTGAGGCCTGCCGTGGACAGAAAAGCATCCACCAGAGCCTGGGTAGCCCGCCTGTCATGTAGCATATATTGCCGATAGTCTCTTACACAAGTCATTGGAATAAAGTTTTAAATTAGAATTCATGTACCTTAATATCTTAATAGAGTACACTAGGTATTTCTCCCCTGTATGATATTTTTATAGTTTATATGTTATTTGGATGAAATCTTTGCTAATATGCATACAATTTGATACCTATTTTTCACGCAGGAAATCCTCAAAGATTTTTCAGAGAATGACTTCCCCACCATAAAATCTGAATTTCAACAAGTGCTAAATAATAGGAAAGAAATGACTCAGTTTTTGAAAAAGTGGCTGAATACTCCTTTTGATACAGAAAAGCTCAAAAGTGGCATCTATAAGGAAAACAATAGCATTTGTCAAGTGAATCACTTCTATAACAGCAAAATAACTGTGAGTATAATTTTTCATCAGTCAGGTTCTTTTATTTGTTGCTTTTATTTTTCTACTCATTCCTACTCTGCCCTAGTAGCCTCAGGGAAACTGAGATGTAAGCCTGTTGGACATTCCCCTCAGTGGCTTCACTGTCACTTGCCCTGATCCTAAATTTTACATTCCAAATGAGCTTGTTGTTATTTTGTTTTTGGCATGTATGTGTCAGCATTTTTTTAGTTAGGTTTATGGAAAAATTAACCCAGCAGTGCAGAGAACTCTCGTTTACTCCATACCTATAGATAATCTGTCCTGTTACAAAGATCCTGTACCAAAATGACACAGCTGTCACAGCTAGTGAATTTCTAGCTAACACTTGGCGTTGAACAGCCTGTTGATGTATTATGACATATACCCATCATACCAGTGTCAGCCAGCCTCCCATGTAAAGGAGAATAGTGATTGGCTATTATTCTCTACACAAGAATATAATATTTATAGATTAATTAGCAAAAAAACAAACAAAAAAACAGTAAATTGGGGCGCAGGAGGGATGGCTCAGCTGCTAAGGACATTAGCTACTCTTGCAGAGGATCTGAGTTTAATTCCCAGCACCCACATGGTGGCTCACAATTTCTGTAACTCCACAGTTCCAGAGGATCTAATGATACCAAACACATACAGTGTACACATAGACAGACATGCAGGCAAAACACCCAAACACATAAACAGGGTTTTAAGTTCATAAATTATTTTCTCTGTGAGCTGACATTTGAAGTGGAAAAGTACATAATTGTTAGGTTTACTATGTGTGGTCTGCTATTAATAACTGTAACCTGCTCAGTTCTTCAGTTCTTCCTCCTGTGTTACTATAAACCTAATGAAATGATTTACCCTGCAGATCACTGTGGATCTTCTCAAGCCCTTATTCTTTTTATTCACATCGGTCTTAACGTCCACCATGTTGAAAGAGAAAAGTGCATTCACTGTCTGGAGCACTGGTGTTCCAAATAGTGAATTTCAGCTTGCACAGTGCCCTAGAATTCTAGTGTTGGTTTGTTTGTTTTAATGTAGTTTTAATGCATCGATTATTTTAAACGTGTAGTGGTCTCTTACTGTTCACAGGCCATGATAAACGAATCAACAGAGTTTGAGGAAAGAAATGCCTCCAGATCCAAAGAACTGGAACATTACCTGAAATCACTGAAAGAAAAAACGAAACAGTTGTCTAAGGACTACCAGACTTTATCTGTCTCCCAGTCTGTTGCCCACGTCTGTCCTACTGCACATCCCTCTACGCTGGACAGTAAGAATTCTTATCGTGCATCAGGAGGTGAACAACTAACCTCAGAGGTATGAAAGTCTCTGGAGTTTAGAGCAAATGTGTATCACTGAATGTATTCACTAATATGGATACACTATTGTACGTGTGTGTGATGAGTTGGATTTTCATGTGTGGTTATACTGTAGTTATCATTCGAGTAATTATGCAATGTGATATCATGTACGATCTTTCCTATTAAGTAAGTCATAGCTTAAATACTATATACAGGGTAGTTTGTTGCCGTGTACAGTATTTCTTCAATATGTTATAAATTTCTGAATGTATGAATTTCAGCTAAAATGATAATATGCATGGAAAACAAGTTTAGAGAAAAACGGCAATTTAGCTTATCGTCTCTAATATTGATTAATATGATAATAAAAAACTAAAAGGCTGAAAGTATAGCAAATTGTTAAACAAATTGACGTAGTGTATGAATCAGTATCGTTTGAACGACTAAAGTAGACTGTTAGCTGTATTTACTTGGGAATGTGGAACAACAGCAAATATGCTACTGTGTGGTGTTAGTATGCAAAATGTCTTAGTGGAAAAACAAAAATTTATCATTTTTACCAAAACAAATACTTAATATAAAACACCAACCACTAGCTTACGAATTGCCATTAGAAACTAGAAGATCACAGGTTTTTGGTTTATCTTTGTTTTTTTCAAGTATAATTGTATGTTTATTGTTATGGTCAACCATTTTTACAAATTTTATACTTACTTATTCTTGCTCAGAAATTTTCTAAAGGTGGGGAGTTCTGGGATACTCAAGACAGTTTCATAGTTCTTGGATACGATCTGTTTTCATTATATGGTTCCAAGTGTTTTGTTTTGTTTTCATATATTTTCACTTTTCAATCACTTTAAAAAGCCAAAGAGCCCTTTTATTAATAGTGCTAATTTAAAAGGCGACTGACTACTTAATGTGCTGAGAACTATGCTAACTTGTCTGTCAAATAACTGCTGTGTTCATTTGTATTCTTTAAAGAATTCGCTGACAGATTATAATGTGAAATTCTAGCATTCTTTAACATGCAAAACATCATCACTTTCTAAGTAAAAGGACTTGTGTTTGTATAGATTAAATAATATTTAACCTTTTTCAGTATTTGTTGATTCAATCTGTGAAGACTCATTAACTATATATGATCATTTTTATCTTGCTTAACATACTGTGTGATTCTGTCTTTAAGATTTGTGCATTTGCCCTATGGATTTGTGCTTTCTCTAACAGAAAATTCAGGCGCTGGAAATCTCCCTACAAGAAGCTAAAGAAAGTGCCATCCATAAGGAAGGCCAGATTAAAAAGATACAGAAAGAGCTAGCAATGACTAAGGACTTGGTAGCAGAGCTCCAAGGCAGAGCTCACGAATCAAACAAATGTCTTGAAAAGACAAAATCAACAGTACAAATACTTGAGGTAAGTTAGACCCATTTCATAAATAAAAACTTCTTTGGCCTATTGGATTTAGCAAATAATTTGATGCTCTGTTTCCCCTTTTGCAATAACCTCGTAACACCTGTATAGGCTCAAGTTCATTTGTCAAGCTACAAAAGGGAGTGACTGGGTGAAATGTAATGCTATATCTGCATGTAAAATACCAACTGTTTTTATTATGCTGGGAAAAAAGAATTTCAAAGTATAGTTAAGCAATACATTTTGTCAAAACTTGGTTTAGACTACCTCAGGCATATCGAGGATGCTGCAAACCAGCAGAATTAGCCTTGATGATGTACTGAGATATGGCTTTGTTTGACATCCTGAAGAGACAGCCTTAAACTCTTTTCATAGTTTGATTTTTTTTAAATAGTTTCTGTGAATCATATTTTTAAACCTATTCAAAGTATCCAAAAGTATCTATTTCCAAATTTACTCCCAACAATATTAATTTTATCATCTACATACAGCCATCCACTATAATAGTGCATTTGTTAACGGAAAACGAAAAGACATGATTTGAATAAAATCTTGTAAATTTCTTCTTGTAACATTTCATGTTGTTCAAGTAAGATGGCAGTGAATTTGTTTAAAATCTGAACTATGCTAGATTTCTACATAAACATCCTATGCAATTGCTTTTTCAGCAATTATGTAACCACAAAAAACCTAAAATGCTTGAACCTTAGCAAAAAGTGAGCGCTGTGAGATGGACTGTATTAAAAGTGGGATGTAAAGTGGGAGACCACACTGTCCCAATCAGACCTAAGCTGAAGGGATTTTCCCATCTTCATTCATTTGTTCCTCTGTTTTTAGATGTGTATAATTTTTAACTGGGGGTGGGGGCAAATGAGTGCAGGTGCCTGGGGCAGGGGCTGCTGTGAGCTGCCTGACTTGAGTGCTGGGAGCCAAACTTGGGTTCTCTGGAAGAGCAGATGTGCGATGAACTGCTGAGCCATCGCCCAGTCCCTTCCACTTTTATTTTCTAAATCTGAGTCAAATCAGAAGCCAGAGGACTATGTTTATGTGGTAATTTCTTTGTATCATAGGGAAGAATACCTGTGTAATTTCTACACTTTCAGCATATCTTAAAATTTTTCTTGTTAGCTTGCTTGAACTTTAAAAACAGTATGGACAGAAAGATCAGCGGGACAGAACAGAAAGCCTAGAGAGAGACACACGCAAAGGCAGCCATGTGATCTTTGAGGAAAGGAAAAAGGTGCCTAAGTTAGAGAGAGGATGATCCATCAACTATTGATGTTAGACAGCCGGACACCACAAGCATTTCATCAGCCAGGAGTGACAACACACATGTAGTCCCAGTGCTCAGGAGGCTGAGGTGGGAAGATGGCATGCTTTCACCAGCTCAGGACCTGCCTGGCCAATATAGCAAGAGCCCATTTTAAAAGACATGTATGTTGCTGTGGTGGCTCACCAAGAGGAACAACAAGGAGGCATTTTTGAGAGGTGCAAATCCTCCCAGACCTCAGCAGAGAGAACTACCATTCTGGCCAGTGCCAGACTCAATCAACAGCAGAACCCTGAGTGTTGAGCTCAGGTGTTTGATTGATTCAGAACTCTTCAGGTGCAGATCTAAGCAATCAAACATCCCCCACAGAAATCCAACAGCTGCAGACAATACAAAATGCCGAGACCTATGTACCCCCTTTTCCAACAATGCACAGAAACAATTATTTTAAACACAATTAAAAATAAACTTCACAACACAAAACAAATCATGAACATAAATGTAAAACAGAATAATGAAGATAACACAGAAGAAAACATATGTAACCTTAGGTTTGGTGATAACTTTTTACATATAAAACCAAAAGTACAATCCATAGAATTAGACAAATCAGACTTTATTACTGTTCAGAATATCTGCACTTAAAACGTTCTGACCAGAAGAATAAAGTAAAAAAAAAAAAAAAATCACAGACAGAAAATATATAAAGGGTCTTTATCTGATAAGATCCTGAAATACAAGATACACAAACTCGAAAATGTAACAGGAAAGGAAAATGAAACAATCTGATATGAAATGGAAAAAAATTAGAATGAGCACCTCATATGGATGCATTCTGGTGTAGCTATATAATGTTATGATGCTATTGAAAAGTAATGAGAGGGCTAAGGAGAAAGCAGAGCTGGTAGTGTGCTTGCCTGGCCTGCTGGAAGCCTTGGGTCCAATCCCTAGCATTACTTAAAGTAGGTTTAGTGGCATAAGCCTTTAATCCCCACACGGGAGGTGAGATGGGATTCAAGAGTTCAAGGTCATCTTTAGCTATGTAGCTAAACATACTGGAAGGAGAAAAGCTCAAATCATCCACACTAAGGTCAGAATTAAGTACCTTCTTTCTCCATTCCTATTCATTGTAGTGCTTGAAATTTGAGCTAAAGCAATAAGACAGGAGAAGGAAATAAGAGAGATATAAATAGGAAAGGAAGTCGAAGTATCCCTTTTTGCAGATGTGATTCTATACACAGAAGATCCCAAGGACACCACGGAAAATCTCAGAACTGATAAACACCTTCAGCAAAACCACAGGGTATAAAATTAACACACAAATCAGTTCCCTTCCTATATAACCCATATATAGTAGACACCCACAAATAAACCTGGCAACAAAACTCACCAAGAATATGAAAGAGCCTATCTTTAGAAAACTGGGGGATTTGGGTAGAGACAAAGCAAGACATAAAAATACATAGGGACCCTTAAAAGCATATTTCTAAGTACAAGCCGTCTGAAAAGGCTCCCTATCTTCTAGAAAAACTTCAAATGCAGTACTTTGGTGAAGACAAAATTAGGGAAACAGTAAAAAAGATTAGCATTTGCCAGGAATGGGCAGAGAGAGAACATTAAGTAGAATATACAAAATACAAAAGAACTCGAATTTAAACTATGGCCCTTAGTTAATATAATAATAATAAATGAATAATAAAAATGAGTAATCAATTATCAGTATTAGGGCAGGTGTGCTGATGTACACCTTAAGTGCCAGGACTCAAAGACAGACAGACAAAGCTCTTATGAGTAAAGCCATATTGGTCTAAAAAGTAAGTTTCAGGCCAGCCAGGGCTCCACAGTGAGACTCTATCTCAAAAATAAATAAATAAATAAAATAAGGTGCCAATATTAGTTCACTTGTAGAAAACGTACTATACTAATGCATGATTTTTTTGGGGAGGGAGGTGTTAAGGGAAGGTTTTTCTCTTGTAACTCTGGCTGTCCTGGAACTCACTTTGTAGACCAGACTGCCCTCGGACTCAGAGATCCACCTGCCTCTGCCTCCTGAGTTCTGGATTAAAGGCGTGTGCCACCACCCAGCTCTAATGCATGATTTTAATCATAATTAAAAAGAAAAGGAACAAGGCATGTGTGAGAATTTTCCATGCTTTCAGTTTTTCTGTAAGCCTAAATAAAACTCTAAAAATAGCGAAGAGCCTACAAAATGTCTCATTGGGTAAGGACGCCTGCCGCCAAGCGTGAGTTTGGTCCCTGGAGCCCAAGTGGTGGAAAGAGAGAACTGACTTCACAAGTCGCCCTCTGATCTCCATCTGCAAGCCATGGTACATGTATATATACACACACAGAGAAGTAAAAGTAAAAAACAGTCAAGTTATAGTCATGATTTTTTAATAAGATGCATACCTTTGCAGGCATGTAAGGCTGTTCCCTGAGTAAAAGTAAACGTATTTGTCTCACTGAGCTGTCCTGACATGAAAATACCCCTAGGATTCTGTAGCTTGGATTGGGGTCTGATCTGTGCCTATGCTGCTGCTCTTCAGCTTGCTGTGTTCACTCATTTCTTTTTTCTCTTTTTTACTTTTATGTGTATGGGTGTTTTGCCTGGATGTATGTCTGTGTACTGGTGCTTGCCCATGCTGGAGTTACAGACAGTTGCGAGCTGTCTCTTGAGAGCCCTAGAAGCTAAACCCACGTCCTCTGAAAGAGTAGTCCGTGCTCCTAACCACTGAGCCATTGTGCCAGTCCTCATTTCATTATTTTCAGCCTTTCTGTTTCATTTGGTAAACCGTATCATTTTTCTTTTCCTTATGAAAGAGTATTTTCTTGAAGAAATAAAAATTACTTGCTTAAAGATAACTTCAGGTGTGCTTCATATCAAATATCGGGGTTTTATTCAATTAACGTTAATGCCTTTATGTCTTTCATGTGTCAGGGTTGTCGGGAGAGTTTTCAGACATTCCTGCTACAGCAAAGGCAGCCAAGCACTTTAGAACTGGCAAAATCAAAACTAATCATTGCTTTTCTTTCCTTTTTTTCTATGAAAGGACAAAGTTGCTTTAGAAACTGTGCCCTATAAAGAAAAGATTGAGGAACTCAAAATGCAGCTGGTGAAACTTGACCTAGAGAAGAAGGAGACGGCCAAGGAATTTGAAAAGGAGTATGTCCGTCTCTGCCTTCGTTGAACATGGCTTTAGACACATGACATTTCTTTATAAACTGTACACATATCTTTGCACCAATTTGTAAAAATATTTACTTTTTAAAAAAATGTGTAAACACAGATTTTTAAGCTAATATAAAAATTACCAAAAATTAAGCATAGTCTTGGCTGAGGTACAGCTAGTGTAGAGTGCTGGCCTAGCATGTACAAGGCCCTGGTTTCAGTTCCCAGTACTGAAAAAATAAGCATGATTCTCATCATTTAGCAGGGTGTCTTTGAATTTTTCTTCCTTAATGATACATGAATAAAATCTTAAAAGTGGCTGTCGAGCTGGGTGGTGATGGCACACACCTCTCTCACACAAAACCACTTGGATATTACATATTTTCATTATCTTATTCTTGTCAGAATTCTTTCTACAAAAGCCACCGTTGAGCATCAGAAAGAAGTGATACGGCTACTGAGAGAAAACCTTAGAAGAAACCAGCAGGCCCACAACACCTCAAGTAAGCTCCCATGTACTCCTCCAAGCACATAGAGGCTGTGAGGGCTCGTGACATTCAGCACTAAACCTGCGTTAGTCCGCCTTTGCATCTGAGTCTGCTTCCCCTGGCGGTCTCCGACCCGTTACCACTGCAGTCCCAGCAGTTTAGCCACTGTAGACTCTCTAACGGGCTTACTTCCACATGGTTAGATCGTCACATAGTACTGAAGTATTAACTACTAGAAAAGAATGGCTCGACTGTCAAGAAAACTTACCCTGCCAATAAGTGTGTATCTTTTGGGATGCTACTGTAGTATGGCTTTTCAAAAGACCTTTTAGTGTTAGTCGTCTCTCTTCATACTCCCTCTCTCCCCTGCCTTCTAATCTCCTTCCTACTTAATCCTCCTATATCCTTTTGTAGCACTATATTCTATTTCCCCTTCCTTGGGAGATTCCCCCTTTCCCTCTGGTTCCTTACTAGCTGATCTCTGTGGATATTCCAAATGATACATGCATATCTAAAGCTTAAAGGCCAACATCCACATATAGGAGAAAACATGAAAAGTTACCTCACTAAGGATGATTGTGTCTAGCTCCATCCATTTACCTGCAAATTTCAGTTCATTTTCTTAAGACCTGAAAAATAATATAACATTGTATAAGTGTACTACATTTTCATTATCCATTCATTAGTTGAGAAATATCCGATTTCTGGCTAGTATAAATAAACCAAGAATGAACATGGATGAACAAGTATCTCTGGAGTAAGATGTAGAGTACTTTGGGTTTATACTCAAGAGTGGTATGGCTGGATCTTGTGGTAAATCTTATTTTAATCTTTTTGAGGAACCTCCACACTGATTTCCATAGTGGCTGCACCAGTCTGCACTCCCACCAGCAATAAATGAGTGTCCTTGTCTTGTTCCTGATCTCAGTAACAATGCCTGGAGGTTTTTTCCTGTTTATCAAGACTATGGCTGTGGGCTTGCTGCAGATAGACTCTCTTTATTATATTGAGATGTGTCCCTCCTATCCAAGTCTCTCTGGGACTTTTATCATGAAAGGAAGTTGGATTTTGTCAAGGTCCTTTTCTGCATCTAATGAAATGTTCATCCCTAATCCTCTGGGATACTGGAGCAGTTCTGATTTTCAGAGATGCTTGACCTATATTGTACCTGAATGCTGAAAATGGATATCACAAAATCTCCTCCTCACATCAAATGACATTTATTTGTGTACAGTTTTTCACACAATACTAACATGCTTTAATCTCATTTGAAGATGTATTTAGTTAACAAGTTTATGTTAAGCACTTGCAATGCACTGAGTGACTTGGGGGCTGTCTCTCATGGCCTGCAGCAGAATAGCAGGGGACATGTCCCACAGGTGATTAGGGCGTCATAGATCAACTCAGAATGGCTCCGATTATACAAGACCACAATTAGGGTGGAAGATACAGTAATATAACCAGTGGAGGCAGGTTGTAGGGAAACGGAGACCTGATGATCAAGTAGACTAAGGAGGTGAGGGAGAGAGAATCAAAGATGACTTTCAGGAAATGCTTTTCATAGTGGCCTGTTAGAATTTTTAATATTTCTTTTATTTTGTACATCAAAGCTAATTAAGATAAAGATTATCAACCTGTGTATATGTTTGCCTCCTGCAGTGATGTCGGAACAAGGCTCTGAGCCTCTGAGCAAGCCTTTAACCTGTGGAGGTGGCAGTGGTATTGTGCAAAGCACAAAAGCTCTTATTTTGAAAAGTGAATATATAAGGATGGAAAATGAAATTTCTAAGTTAAAGAAGATAAATGAGCAGCTAATAAAGCAAAAGAATCAACTATTAAGGTACGTTCTAAAGCCAGGTATGGTGGCACACGCCTTTAATCCCAGCACTTCCAGCACTCCATGGCAGAGACAGGCAGATCGCCTGTTCGAGGTCAGCCTGGTCTCCACAATGAGACCATTCAGCCAGGACTACATAATGGAGTGACCCTGTCTCAAAATAAAAATATACTTTAAAAAATCAAAAGGGTAAGTTCTGCTTGCATGACAGATCTGTGTTTATGGCTATTACACATGTAAGAATTACTTGCATATATTTTCTGCAATTGTCAACCTTTCACTGATTTGGGGGGAAGCAATTTTTAGAGACTATGTGATAAATGTTTGCTTGGAAAGAAGTAAGAACATACTGTCTCCATTCCATGTTTGTTATTCATTAACTGTGCACACTTGTGTCTGTGAGGGGGCAGAGATCAGTGTCTTCGTCAGCCACTTCTCCAGCTTGTGTTTTGAGATCAGGATTCTCACTGAACCTGGTGCTCACTGATTCAGCTAACCTGGCTACTAGCAAACCCCAGAGAGCCACATGTCTCCACCTCCTCAGAACTGGGGTATGGGTGTATGCTGCTGCACCCAGCTTTTTTTTTTTTAACTCGAATTCTATAGGAATCAGACTCAGGTACTTCACCCACTGAGCCATCTTCCCAGACATTGTAAACTCTTTTTAACAAGGCTGAGAACCAGGAAATGAAGAGCATTGAGAAGACAACTGCCACTAGTCCATAAGCAACCAGCGGAGCTGCATCCCACAGAGGAGCCCCGTCTGTTATTTGCAGACAAACGTAACCACGTTTGGTCATGTGGCTTCTACCACCAAAGAAAAGTAGGACCTTTGTGCCAAACACTCTACTAATGGTACAGTAGAAGAAGACTACGTGTTTCGTACATATAAAGGGCTAGAGTATGGCTCAGTGGCTCAGAGCATGCGCAACGCCCTAGCTTCCATTCCCCAGCACTGCAAAATGAGTGAATGAATGAAATCTCCCATTTAAATAGTCTGACAACTACGTTGAGTAGTTTACGTTGTTGGCACCTTTTACGTTGAGTGGAATTAAGCAAAAACAAACGGCCAGGCACTGTAGGGTATAGCTGTAATCCTAGAACTCAGAAAGGAAAGTCCTGAGGCCAAGGCCACCAGAACCCTACTGAAACCCTGTCCCAGCAAAAGCATAAAGGGAACTGTGGGTAAGCAGCACATTTGAAAGGAGAATCTGTCGTGTATAGATGCAGGGAGATGGGAAAGTGCGACCAAAACGTGAATAGAAATTAGGATAGATGAAAGGTTCAATAACGATTCGGTTCCTGATTTATCAAATTATTATAGTAGCACATAAACCACTCCAGATGTTGTGAGCTCATTCAAAAACCTGAAGTTAAACTTTGAATTTCTTTTAAATATTTTTCAAAACTCCATAATCAAAAAATTTTATTTCAGTCATCCAATTTATATAGCTCCTTTTTCCTTCTGAACCATAGAAGTAGTCCAAACAACATTTTAGGGTGAAATTAAAATACGAATGTAATAAAATGATAAGTTTCATGTTTTTTATTTTAATAGGGTAGAGTTCTTTTTTAAAAATTTTTCTGTGCCCTCATTTAAGAATTGAGCCGTCTGACTTCTCTCCGCTTTCCTATCAGTGATAACTCCCAACTCTCCAAGGAGGTTAAAACCTGGAAGGAAAGAACCCTTAGAAAAGACACCTACAGAGAAGCAATTTGTAAGAATTCTCCAAAGTCTCCTAAAGTGACTGGGACAGATTCTAAAAGGAGACAAAACACACCGTCTCGGAACAGGGAACAGAATTTCCAGGATCCCGTGCCAATAGATTCACCAAAGTCTTGGATTTTTGATAACCGGCCAAAGTCTCTACCAGCACCGAATCCAGTTCGCTTTTTTGATAACTCCAGTTTAGGACTGTGCCAAGGTAGGTAAATGCAGGTTGCTGCCTGCTGTTGGGGATAACACATGGAGTTCATTGTGTCTGGCTCGGCCAGCCGGAGTGCTGGCTTTTCGGCTGAGCCTGTGAGTCAGTCACTGCCTCTCGGAAGCTCGGCTGTCAGAACTCGAGTTCCTGTTGTCTTGGTTACTTCACAGTTACATGGTGTTTTCTAGACTAGTTCACTGTGTTCCCTTGCCACCGCAGAACATCTCAGTCCTCCACTCGCTGTCAGGAGAGTGAGTATTAGCGCAATTACAGAAACACACATCTGCCTCTTCTCCCACTCAAATCTGTACTCAGCTCACAGTGTTTCAAAGACAGCTAAATATTCTGTGAACGTACACATTACTGTGGTCTGTGCTTATCTGTGAGAGATCCATTTCAGGACCTTCAGGGACTCTGAGATCCTGGAGAGTGTAAAATCCCATCCTACAGTTTTCTGTGTGCATACAGATAACAGTAAAAATTCTGATTTTCACTTAGAGGAAGTCATTTATCCTCCTGTTTGTCATGTTCTAACTGCCAGCATCACTAGTGTTATTTGCGGATTACCGAGTAAAATAGGAGTTACTTGGATACAAGCTCTCCCGTTAAATGACCATCCATCCACCCAGAGGTGTGGACAAGTAGCACACAGAGGACAAAGACGGGGAAGGGGTGAGATACCCACTACTCCGCAGCACACTGGAGCATCCCTTATTGTTGTGTGCTTTGTTGTTGGACGGTGTTTGGTTTGAGGTTAGGGATTTGGGGCATCTGTACTTTGTAGCCCAGGCTACTCTCTGGTTTGTGGCAGTTCTGCCTCCAAAATGCTGGACTGCAGCCCCACAACACCTCCCATTCTATAGTTCGTTACCAAACAATATAGTATTTTTTAAAACTCTAACTCAGAACTTGAGAGGTGGCTCAGCAGTCATGAGCACTTGCTACTCTTGCAAGAGGACCAGCATTCCATTCCCAGCACCACATGGCAGCTCTCTCCTGTGTAACTCCAATTCCAGGGGATTTGATACCGTCTTCTGGCCTCTGAAGGCCAGGCATGCATGTGGTACATATACATGCATGCAGGTAAACATACATGTAAAATAATCCTGTTCTTGAACCGCTGTTGTTAAATATCCATATAAGGTATAAATATATAAATACAAGCTGGGTCCATTCACTATTGCCTGCATGTGTGTTTCTAGGTCTGACCACTTGAAGCACCAACCAGGGAGCCTATCTTTGGAGAAGACTAATTCTCCCTCTCTCGGCAGTCATTAGTTGCTTGCAGCTCTTCATCCAGGGTTGGGGTCCTGTGATATTTCCCCCATCTACTCTGGGATGTCAGCTTCTGTTGGATTGTTTGAGTGGTTTAGCAGCCACGTTGTTGAGATTTCATGGGTTTAGCGTCTCTATCATCTCATAATGAGGAGACACAGTCTCACAGCAGACTTCCTGGTCTTCTGTCTCTTAACATCTTCCCACCTCCTCTTCTGCCTGAGCCTTAGGTGCAGGAGTTGTGTTGTAGATTTATCAGCTAAGGCTGGGTACGCACAGTTGGTCTCTGTATTTTGAGCGGTCATCGCTTTCTGGAATGGTCTCCTGCAGAAGCTGGAGCCCCGGGCTACTTGGGACTATGTAGGGGGCAGGGGCCCCTACAGCCACTATTTAGCCACTTGGCTATATTGCAGATTCAGTCATTGTTGTGATTGGTAGGCTTCACAGCTGGGTAGGACTACCGAGGACGCTTCTCCCTTTGGCAGCTTGCAGAGCAGCTTCTAATACCATGAGAGCCATTCCTCCCAGGTGAGGCTAACACACTTTATCCCCCTCTCCCCATATAGAATAAAGGAAAACTGTGCTTAGTTCATATTTGATTCACAGTGACTCTCAAGTTAATTCACTGTGGATACACTTTATCACTTAGTTTTATGCAGGGTCGCTTCCTAACAGTCCACCTGACAGTGGAGCCTAGAGCACCAAACACAGGAGCCAGTCAGCACCCATCCCTCCTTAAACATCTGCTTTAATGTCATTTCTGTTTCCTGGTATACTTGCTTCTGTGTGTATTTGAAGAGGGTTAATTCTGTTTTTATTTTCCTTTCAGAGGAACCAGCTGCAGAAGTAGAGAATATGGACCCTAGGACAGACCTTTGTCAACCCTCCTCAGGAAAAGATGCGCCCGAGTGCAAAATGCAGTAGCCCCCTGCCACCCCCCCCCCCGCCCCTGACTCACAGTGTCCTGTGGAATGGCTTTCTTCATGCGTCTACCCTGGCAACTTAATTTCAGACTAATTTTCACCTTGCCATTATAATTAGAAGATGAAGGAACAAGAAATTAATTTATTCCAGTTTTTCTGAATGGCGATAGCAATACCTTCCTTTTGCATTTGTGATATTCCCAAAAGTGGAACTGTTTTATTTATATTTACATATTGCAAAGAATAAAATTCTTGAAGGAAATCTTTAGTCTTTCCATTGGACATAACATGTATACATTTTATTAAAGATTTTCGTATGTGACTGAAGACAATTCTAGAACATAACACGTAATTAAGATAAAACTTTGTTTTATGACAAGACTTTTCCTGGAGAAATGAAACATGCCTGTCTACTCGTCCCGGATAGGGAGCCCATGACAGACCAAAGTGTGGATATCACCAAAGTCCAACTTGGTGAGCCATGAGTTTTTTTGGGGGGTGTCATTTACAGGAGTATGGGTGACAGCTCACAAAACTGGGGACCTGGAGCACACTGCACAGCCTGCAGGTAGCTGAACAGGTCGGAGAGTGTCCTTTCCAAGTGATTCAGTTGATCTAAACCTCTTCCAGGCAGCTTAGCTGGTCTAGTCTCAGAGTCTTCTTCGAAGCTTGACTTGCCTGAGTTTGCAGTTTAACTCTGCTAATCTGAGAGGGACTCGGCCTGAGTGAATGAATGTAGTTGGTTTCAGGGACTTTCTGAAGCTATTTTGAGCTGTTTACCTTCCTGTTTAAGGCACTTCCCAGCAGGATGGAATGTTTCAGTCTCAGAGGAAACATAATACAGCGAGCTTGTGTTAAAATTACAGACTTTCCTTAATACCTTGATGTATATTAGGGTTAGGGAATGGCTCAGAGTAATCGTCACACGAACATGGAGACACTCTGATCCCCAACACCTGCACGCAAAGCCAAGCGCTGTGACATGTGTTACTACTCAGTGCTGGGGAGACGGCCGGCCGGTGACAAGCGACTCCCTGGGACTTGCTCTCCTCCAGCCCAGCTAGTGAGCTCCAGGCCAGTGAGAGATGATGTCTGAAAACATAAGGCAGGTATCTCCTGAGAAACAGCAGCCAAGGTTGTCCCCTGCCTTCTCCTGCATGTGAACACACACATGTAAAATGTTAATTCTGAATTGTAACTATGTAGAACAGTTTTGGTTTGGCTTTGGGGAGGGGAGGTCCTGCCTTTTTTCGGATTGAAAACACATATTTCTGGATGTGAGTCTTAAGATTAAGTCTTCACTGTGAAGCCCAGTTTGTCCTTGTAATTTCCCTCAGCCTCCCAAGTACAAGGACTACAGACATGTCCCGAGGAGTTAAATAATTTTTTTTTTAATTAAGGAAGAGGTCGGGCAATACTGATGCATGTATTTAATCCCAGTACTTGGGAGGCAGAGGCAAGTGGATCTGGTCTACAGAGTGAGTTCCAGGACATCTGGGGCTACACAAACCCTGTCTTGGGGAAAAAAAAAAAATTAAAGAGACACAAAAGTTAGTCTCAGAGCACTCTTGCAGTCATTAAAAAAAAAAAAATCTTTCAAAACCCTAGAAAGTTGAGGATAAGACATGTTTTATAAAAGCAAGGAGCACAGACTTGGATGTGAGCACATCACTGGACTCAGCATAAAGAACACGGTAGAAGTGGGGAAGAGCAAAACGAGCAGGAGCTTTACAGAGGGAGAAGCGAAGGACCAGGGCAGAACTGAAAGGGCCAACTATTACTCTCAAACACGCTTGAGTTCCTCTCACAGTGTGCTCTGGGATAAGCTGACACTTCTCCGGCAGGTGTGTGACAAACACTGTACTTGCACACCACAACCTCTGCTTGCCACGCCCCTGGCGTAGCTGTCATCGCCTTCCTTTTCCAGGTAAAAATGCTGGTAGGTTTGACAATTTACAAGTCTCGCTTACTCAGCTATTGAGGTGAAGCAGGATTTGCCATTGTCTTTATTTTTATTTTTAAACTGGGCTCTTTTTTTTTTTTTTTTTTTTTTTTTTTTTTGGCAGGGGCATGGGGAGAGGGTTCTTAATTTGCAAAAGGGTCTTGTGTAGTCCAGGCTGGCCTTGAAGTTCCTAGGCAACATTTGTGTCCTCCTGCATCTTCTCCTTGTGCTCAGATTACAGGCAGTGTGCCACCATGCTGGACTTTATGAGGTGTTAAGAGACTGAAGCCAGGGCCTGTGCGTGTCAGACAAGCACTCAAGCAAGCAAGCAACCCAGGCCCTGTGGCTTTGTTCTGTTTGTTTCCATTATTCCTAACGGAACTATCCCAAGTAACATCAACAGCAAAACAATGACAAGCAATGGTCCAGCAGTCTGTGCACCACAGGTCGCAGAGGAGTGAGTTACCCTGAGCCTGCCTTAAAGGACCAGCTCCTTGTCTTACCCTGCTCTCTCCTGTCTGTGTTCATCCGACTCTCAAATCCACACCTCAGTGGCTGCTCTGGCCCCAAGTCTCACATTCTCCTTCCAGCGAAGACAGAGGAGCAGAACCCTTTGGGGAGGAATCACCTTTCTCTTCAAGAAAGAATCCCTCAGAGAGTGTAATCTGCATCTCCATGGCAAGATCTGTGTGGCTGGCCAGCCCAGGCAACAGAGGAGGTAGGAATTTGATAGTTTTGTTTTGTAGCCTTCACAGTGCACAAGGCCCTGGCAAAGTGTGCCAAATGTGTATTGAGTACCCTGATTTATGTAGGACATTCACAATGACCTACATCACTACTGCATCCAAACACACCAATCTAATTAATACGCAAGACTCTGGCCTCGCCAAGAGGGCCAGATCTAGTCCTTCCCTTTTGGCTTCACAGCGGTGTTCTTCAGCTAACTTGCTTTCCTGCTGTTACCCTCTGTTCCATTCTAGCTAGGTGCGCTCCACCACACCCAGGCCCAAAGGAGCCAGGATAGCAGCACTCAGTAACTGAAGGTGTATTTGTGTCAGACTTGACCACGCATGACAGAACTAGACCTTACCAAGAGGGAAGCTTCCTTTTCCTCCCTCAAAACAGTCTAGGTTAAGGGCTGGGATGGCTAGAGAGTTCAGTACCTTGGGTTCCTTGTATGTTGCTCTGCTGTCTTCCACCTGCAGATTTCTGGACATTCCATCCGGACTGCGCTAAGGAACATGTGCAAACGAACGACAGGGGCTCAGAGAGGCTAAAGAAAGTGACTTCCTTTTCCTAGGTTCTTTCTACTTGGCCTTAACAGTTCCACATTCTGTCCACTAGATAGCAACATGTACACATCTAAAGTGTACTCCTTTGCTCACAGAACCGGAATTAGCAAATGCCACGTAAGGAACTTGAACTCCACCTCCCAGTATGCACTAATCAGCATGTGACTAGTCTCACACAAAGATCTGAAGTCTGTCTCCTGCAGGAACCTGGAGGGACCGAGTGGACTCGCTGCTCTAAAGTAAGATTTTCTAAAGGTTTTCAACAAAACTTTGGGGAATGAGAGGTGTAGCTTTTAAATGTTGCCTGCTTCTCCACATCGCCTATTTGAAGATGAATCTTCATAGTCCAAACGAGGTAATACCTTAAAGGAGTTGAAATCCTCCTACATTTATTAGAGATTGAAAATAGGCAAAGAAAGAGAACTTTCCCAGTATATGTCTGGAGTAAACTATGAAAATATTTGGAATTCCTGAAATGCTCCAAGCCTCTCCAAATAAAGAAATTCAATTCAGTTTTACTACAGTCTTTACAGTAGGAAAGCCACTGTGGTTTAGAGTGGGCTCACCTTATAATTTCTGAGCGGATTCCCACTCATTGTCCCAAGGAAATCCGTGTTGCTTTGAGAATACTGCTTACCTACTACCTCGGGGCTTTGACCCCTGAATCATCTAGTTCCAGAACAATCAGGAGGCCAGCTGGAGGGAGGTTCTGAAGCAAGCAGAAAGGGAGCTTCTACTCTGGTTGCCTCTGGATTGCCCGGGGGCAGGGGGGCATGGAGACTCTTAAGGAAGTCCCAAGCACGTGCCTTCAGAGAGAGAGCGCCCAGGATGGGGGTGGGGCGGGGACTGCTGGGGCCCTTCCTAAAAGCACAAGTTGACTTTCTCTCAACTCCTACCATTTTCAAAGTGTAACTTTCTCTCCACATGTGCCAGCAAGGGCTTACGGTATCAGAGTAGGGGGGTGGCGATGAAAACAGCTTCTCGGAGCACAGTCTCATGGGTTGTTGGCCGGTCCCTGCTTGTGACTGTGTCCGACTGGATCTCTGAGAGGAAGGCTCCACTAGGAGCCCAGCAGGCATGGCTTTTGTTAGAGGAAATATTGTTAGGGGAGAGAACGAAAAGGAAGCCTGTGGTGGTGGGAGATGGTGGACCTCGGAGCCCGGAGCAGGGGAGGAAGGAGGTGAAATGCAGTCGGGTGGACGCACCCTGAGCGCTGGGCAGTGCGGGTGACCTTCAGCAAGGTGGGGCAAGGGGGACCCTAAGGAGGCTGTGGAGGTCTGTATGTCATCCATCCATCGTGGTCTGCCCTAGTGTGGGAATGGGGAACAATGGTGTCTCCGGGGTCAGTTACTGGAGTCTGAAACATTCATAGCAATGGGCACTTAAGTCCCGCTGGAGACTTATCTTCCTAGCGTTCTCTTGTGCCTGCAATGGGAAGGCACTGCACTGATGTGACAGCTGTGAAACTGCTCAAGGCTGCCCAGGCCCTGTCTCCTCTGTGATGCACTCCCCACCCACCCCTTCTCTATCCTCAGCTCAACTCGCAGCCTTTCCTGCTCCTGCTGCCTCCCTGCCTCTGACCAGCTCTGTTCCCGCAGAGACAGATCCTAAAATGCAAATCTGAAAATATCCCATGCTTTTCCCTTCATTTCCTCAGTGCCAGTCGTGAATGAGAGTAACTCTGCTTGTGGAGTTAGGACCAAGTGTGGAGGGCTGGAAAGAAGCAAGGGCACACTGGGTATATGGGGGGGGGGGGGGATTTATGGGAGAGGCAAAAACACCCAACAACCTTACCTAGCCAAAAGAGAACAGGCAAGGTCAAAGGCAAGTCCTCAAGCCAAGCTAGTCCTGGGCACTTTATGTTGGAGAGTGGATGAGCAGAGGGAATGTGAAGACACCACCCATCCAATACATTTTCCCTCCTGTCCTTCCATGTGTGGTGTCTGCAGCAAACAAACTTTTCAAATCACTCTTCCCTTCTCTTTGGCCTGAACCGCCTTACATGGTCAATGCAAATGAAGCGGGCATTGCTGAGGGCTTCCTAATGATTCCTTAAGGTGACAACCTTGCCTAGCAATGCTCTCTTTCCCTTTTTCAAGTGATACAAACACCTGACTTGAGCCACTGCAACCAATTTATAAGTTGTTCTGAGGTGAGGTCAGAGGTACACGAGAGGGACAGAACAAAGTCTTCATTTGGCCACCCTTACCCTGTTCACTGTTAACCTACCCGCCTCCCTGAGATGTCCATCGGAGCCTTAGCTAAGTGACACACTGAATTTCTGTGGTGTCGGGGGTTCTCAGTCCTCCCTTTAGATATTATTGATTGCATGCGTTCAAAGTGTCTCTAGGGCGTGCTAAAACTAAAACCGATCAGCACTGTAGTGGGGTGGACTGTCCTCAGAGCAGGGTCCTGACTTAACTGCCTCTGCCATCCACTGTTTCTATGACCTAAGACAGGTCCAGTGTGCTCTTCTACAAAACAGAAGGTATGGGCTATTGTAGTTTTGAGTGAAATCCTCCCGACAAGCACATGTCCTAGCCACAGGTCCTCTGCCTGAAGTAGGAAGCCATACAAGGAAGGCTCCAGGCTGAGGATCCACAGTGAGGACACTGCGTGGGGGTGGGGGTGGGGGGTGGAGGTCCAGGGTGTCCTGGCCTTGTCTTTGGTGGATCTCCGTGAGTCAGAGTGGGAAGCAAAGTGAGAAGCAAAGTGCACACAAAGGAACCCATGAGACACAGGTCACGGGGTGTCTCAGTTTTAACGCAGGGTGCAGGGTACATTTATGGGGCGCAGGCAGGGGAGGAGCCAGTGACCCTGAGAATGCCCATTGGTTAGGACATCCTATGCTGACAGTAGCCTTGTCTGCATATGGAGTTTGAGCCTGTGTTTCCAGCCTGCAGGGCAGACAAAGCATGTTTGCTTCAGTGAAGGTTCATAGCTAACAATTTAGCTGGGTTTAGGCCAGGACTAAGGTGTGGAGCAGCTGAACACCTTCGGTATTCAAACCCTAGGGGCGATTCGGAGTTAAAAGCCAGCTTCTACACTTTCTTAGCCCTTGGACAACTACACAGGCTATGGTTTGATTCTCTAACCTTTCTGGTCAGTAAAGCTTAAGGCCCACTATGAAATCTTTTCAAGCGAAGGGAAAAACCACAAGGTACTGCTACTGTAGCTCAGCAAAAGTTTACAGACAAGGGAACAGCGACTTAAGGCAGTGAAGGCTTTTATTTCCACAGCCCAGCCTCCTGGAGGTAGTTATGGGACACAAATGGAGGAGCAGGAAGGGGGCTGACATGTTTTCATTTGTGCGTGAGATCGGCCTTTGCCAGCAGGGACCAAATAATGGGGAGAAGAGAATAAAAGAATGCTGGGTGATGGCTG
This sequence comes from Cricetomys ansorgei, assembly GCA_026225945.1. Lineage (NCBI taxonomy): Eukaryota > Metazoa > Chordata > Mammalia > Rodentia > Nesomyidae > Cricetomys > Cricetomys ansorgei. Next base: position 341,572 of record JAMJFZ010001038.1, on the reverse strand, counting down.
GAAAAGCATCTCCCATGCCAGCAGTTACCAGAGGGTCTTTGGGGGATGGGGGCAGGCAATGGGAGGAGCCTAGAGGGGGGAAGTGACGTCAGTCTTGGAATGCTGATTACCATGGCTTTGGAAAACTGCTGGAACTTTTCAAAACATAGTGGCCATGGTTAACAGTTTGCAGAAGAGAATCTGGAAAACAGCCCCAAGAGCAAGCGCAGTCAGAAACCATGCCATAAAACATGGGCCAGGCAGTGGAGGGCAGCGAAGGAGAGAGAGCTCTCCTCTCCTGATCTCATCATTAGAGGACAGGAAAGAACCAAACCTGGATTCCAGCCCAGGGTCCCTCAGCAGCCAGCGCTTCAGTGGGATGTGCTATACACGTTTGAACTAAACACTCAGGCATCTAGAGGGAGGACTCTAGAGCAATTGGGATGGTAGGAAGGTCTACTCAGAGGCCCTTTCGCTGTGTTCTTAAAGGAGCAAGCTGATGCATTCATTCCAGATATTAAGATATCGCCCCCAAGCTGTGGTGGTGAAAGGATTTAAGAAATATAAAACCTGAAGTGCTAGCAGTCACGTATGGGGGAAGGGGAATGTCTTCCCAGGAACAGCCTCCCCAGCCTCCTCCCTACCACCTATCAGCAGGGATTCTTCCTTCCCAGTAGCCACCCTGTCTCAAGGGGCTAGCCCAAGGGCATGAATTGACCACCCCCCTGGATCCCGCGAGCGCGAAACTCCCAACCAATTAGTCTAACATAGAAAGCCCTGGGCCAATCAGAGCTGCACAAGCCCCCATCCCCAGACCCCTTTCCCTGAGCCCCATAAAAGTGCCTGAGGGGAAGGAATCAGGGCCGCCATGCTCATCTCCTGCATGGGATAGGCGGGACCCAGACTCGCGTCGGTTAATAAAAGCCTCGTGCATTTTGCAGCAGTTCGAATGTCTCGTGGTTCCTTAGAAATCCGCCCAGCTAGCCCTAACATAATGGAGGCCCCAGCGAGATAGCCGGTTGGCTCTTAGACCACGACACTTTCAGATCGGAGGCATTAAAAGCTCAAGCCAGGTGTGTGTACGTCTAAGTGTCTTATATGTCTGTCTGTCTTTCTCTGCTCTCCTTCTGTATGCGCATCGGACGGAGGGGCTGGTGCACCTAAATTCGGCCAGCAGGGCCGGAGTGAGTAAGCGCCTGGCAGAGTGAGTGCCGGTGCACGTGGGTCTGAGCACACACCTTTAATCCAAGCACTCTGGAGGCAGAGGTAGGTGAATCTCTGTGAGTTTGAGGCCAGTCTGGTCTACAGAGTGAGTTCCAGGACAGCCAGAGTTATAACAGAGAAACCCTGCCTCAAAAAACCAAAAAAAAAAAAAAAACGATGTTGCCTCCAGCACAATCGATTTGCTATGAGCCATTAAAGGCATATGTCTTTGGATTCCGCTGCAGATTCCACCATGGGCCGATTGGAAGGGAAAGTTATTGTCCTGACGGCTGCTGCTCAAGGGATCGGCCGGGCGTCTGCGATAGTAAGTTCACGCCTGTGTTGCTTGCTCTCAAAGTATTGAGATGTTCAGGATGATGCTGGGGTTATTTAATTCTCACTATTTTCTGTCCCTTCCCCTTGCTTTTGTTTTCTTCTTATTTCTCTTTCTTTTTGCAGCTTAGGATTCAGCTCAGGACCTCATGCAAGCTAAGCATGCATTCCTACCACTGAGCTGTGTTCTCAGCCTTCCTCTGCTCTGTTTTTAACTTTTATACTTCTGATGTCCTTTTCAGTTTATTATTGGGGGGCAACGTGGGGGGGGGGAACACATGCATCATGGTGCAAAAGGGACAGTCAGAGGACAACTCAGTGGAACTGGGTCTCTCCTTTCTCTTTTACACGGACGCCAGGAGGGCTTGAACTCGGGTCTCTAGCCTTGGGTAGTGAGTGCCTTCATTTACTAAGCTTTCTTGCCGACCCATGTATCTTAGGTTCAAAAGAACAGTCATTATCCTTGACAGAAAAGAAGGAAGGGATTCCCTGTGCCTGTGTGGTATCACTAAACTCTGACTCTGAGAATCACACTTCTGCGACCCAGTTTTTCTCAACCATTATGAACTGATTGCAGGGCCCTGGGGGAGCATAGCTCTGCTACGTCAGGCCAGGAGTAAGGCCCCAGTGTTATAAAACTCTCAGGGCATGTTTTGTTTTGTTTTGCTGAGGGTGCCTCAATTTCTCCCCCGTCACAGCCCTACCTGACTAATAATGTACTAGGAAGGCAATGCTGAGCGTGGTCTGGCATTTCTGAGATTGCTGCTGTAGTCCTCGGAGGGAAACATCCCATTTTTATCTTAAGTTTTTAACTCATTGCTCACAAATGGCACACGGAAGCCATCGAGATGGCTCAGCAGGTAAAGGCACTGGCATCCAAGCCCCGACACCTGAGTTGGACCCCTGGAAAGAGGAAGGAGAAAATTATTCCTCTTACCTCTACATGCGTGCCATGGCACATGCCGGTAGACATACAAACACATACACAATAAATAAATAAATAAATAAATAAATAAATAAATAAATGTAAAAAGATTAAAGAAGGAAAACATAGACAGGGTCTCATCATGGAATAGCAGCATTATTTTAGAAACAGAGTTACAGGGGTTGAGGATATTGTTTGTTTCTTGAGACAGGATCTCACTATCTAGCCCTGGCTGGCCAAGAACTCTCTGTGTACACCAGGTTGGCCTCAAACTCACACAGATCCATGCACCTCTGCTTCTCAAGTGCTAAGATTAAAGGTGTGTTCCAACACATCCAGCTCTGATTTAGAGTTTTTGGTTTGGGGGTGGGGCAATACTTGTTGATTTATTTTTATGTATACAAGTGTTTTGTCTATATGTATATGTGCATGCCAAATGCATACCCAGACACCCCCTGAGCCTAGGAGAGAGTTTCAAATCTCCTGGAGCTGGAGATATAGACAGTTTTGAGCTGCTAGAAGGGTGCTAGGAACCAAACCCAGGTTCTTAGGAAGAGTAGCCAGTGCTTTTAACTGCTGAGCCATCTCTCCAGCCTCCAGTTAGAGTTTTTTAAAAATATATATAGTGACAAATAAAAGGACCAAATCACCACGGGGTAAGGGGAAATGAGACGAGATAAATGGGATTTCCACACGTTTTAAAGGAAAAAAATGACAAAACTATCATGAAAGGAAAAATAAATGTTTTCCATTTTTTAGAGCAATTTATTCAAGTAAGCAAAGGACCGATTTGTGTTCTTTTTCTGGCAGGCTTTTGCAAAAGAAGGAGCCAAAGTCATAGCCACAGATATCAATGAGTCCAAACTCCAGGAGCTGGAAAATTACCCAGGTGAGCAACTTGACTGTGGGTTCAGAGTCTGCTCAGTACTAGAAGTAAAGACACTGAGCATTGAAAGGAAACTCTAGCTGCTCCGGACCTGCCTCCCAGAGTCAGGGCAAATCTGTATTCCATGACCTACAGAGCATAGTCCCAGACACTCAGAAGTGTAAGGGGGAAGGAAATAGGAAGGTTCATACTTAAGGCTTTCTATTGGGCAACACGTTGAGCAATTTGGCTCCCAAATACAAAGTTCTGTGAGAATTAACAGTTGTCAGGTTAACTATTAATTGTTTCACTGCTGCCTGCGATTTCTCTGGAACAGCCTTGTCCCAAATAATATGATATGATCCTCTTGTGCTCTTACAATTAGTGTAGTCCATTAAAAGCTAAAAGTTGGAAATTAGTTAGTCTTTTGTTTGGTGCTTTTCATAATTACCTTTATCTTACTAGAAAAAAAAATGGAGACATTTCATGAAAAGTGAAATCCATTGAATAGCACAGAAATTTTTTTTTTTAAGATCTTTTAAATTTTTATTTTATGTGTATGGGTGGTTCACTAGAACCAAGTGTGTGCAATTTCCAAGGAAGCCAGAAGAGGGAGACAGAGCCTCTAGAACTGGAGTTACAAACAGTCCTTAACCACTAACCACTAAAACTCGAACCCAGATCCTCTGGAAAAGCAGACTGCAAAGTAGTAGTACTCTTAACTACTGAAATATCTCTGCAGAGCCTAACACAAACTTCTTATTGAGGGGGAGGGAAGATGACACTTTAAGATTTATACATCTTTTGAAGAGATTTTTTTCTAAAACAATGGTTCTCAACCCTCTACAATCCCTCGTGTGGTGGTGACCCCCAACCATAAAATACTTTTGTTGCTATTTCATAACTGTAATTTTGCCACTGTTATGAATCATAATGTAAATATATGACGTGCAGATGGTCTTAGGTGACCCTTGTGAAAGGATCAGTTGATCCCCAAAGGGGGCACGGCATAAGGTTGAGTGAGAACCACTGTTGTAAAAGATCTATTTCATTTTTCAATTGTGTGTCTGAGCATGTGTATGTGTGAGTGCCCACAGAGACCAGAAGAGGGCGTCAGATCCCTCAGAGCTGGAGTTACAGGCGTCTGTGAGTCACCTGATGTGACTGCTGGGGTGAGAATTCCAGTCCTCTGAAAGAGCAGAAATGCTTTTAACCCTGAGCCATCTCTCCAGCCTAAGATTTGTGCATTTTAATAACACTCTTGAGACTGCTGACATGCCAGCGATGGCAGTGAGTCATAGGCAACCTAAATGCAAACGCTACGTTCTCTGCACTTCACACGACAGAACGGGCAGATCTTGAAGGCTATGTAGTTTATGAGTTCTATATAAATGCTGGTTTTCACTTCATTCTTCAGGCATTCAAACCCGAGTCCTTGACGTCACGAAGAAAAGGCAAATTGATCAGTTCGCCTCAGAAGTTGAGAGAATTGACGTTCTCTTTAATGTTGCTGGGTAACTTTAAACTTTTCATTTCACTCTGAGAAAGTTTTCTATAATTTCATTAAATGAATATTGATAGGCTGGAAGAATGATTAATTGACAAAAGATGGCATATTCCCTGGGAAGTCAGGCTAGATGTCACACATCACCGCGCTATCCGCCAAGTGAGACAGCTCTGTCAGTTGGCAGGAACTTGGGGCCCAGAGGCTAAGGAAGGGAGTGAGTACTGATGCAAATTCTGGAAAGGAAGCAAAGCAGTGGTTTCTGATGTTTCGTTTCATAAATGATCTGCCTTTCCTTCTTCGAGACTGTATCTGGAGACACGGCAATCGGTTTTTTGAGCATCCATTCAGTCCTCAACATTGTAAGGATGCAGGAGACAGGATGTGGCTGCAAAAAGCCGATCGGGTGACTACCTAGAAGTCTGTAGTATGTGGGAGCCACTCCCAAACACAGCTGACATTTAACTATGTAGTCTCAGTCCAAGTCAGTAAGGATGCCATGTTCAGGAAGCTTCCCTGAGGAGGAGCAATTTGCAAGGGGCAAGATTGATGTTCAGTTTCTCTTTGCTCTTCCTTGTTTGTGCACTGTGCTAAGAGCTAATAGCTACAGTGTTACTTCAGTACTGTAATAAATGGAGACACTCGTTTGATTTCCCTGTAGAACCTTAGCCTGTGCCACCTGAGGGCACTGTTTCCCTGGAATCAAATGGAATAGCCTTCCTTGTTTTCTGTTTTTAAAGCACTGAGGTTTCCAAAGCTTCTGCTATTGAGATTCTTATTTTTGGCAGTTCCTGCTTTTTTTCAAAGGGATGATTTCCTTTCTTTTTTCTTTCTTTCTTTCTTTCTTTCTTTCTTTCTTTCTTTCTTTCTTTCTTTCTTTCTTTCTTTCTTTCTTTCTTTCTTTCTCTCCCCTCCCTCCCCCTCCCCCTCCTCCTTATTTGTGTATGAAACTGTGATCTCTAGGGCACGTACATGGAGATCAGAGGACAACTTGCCCAAGTCAGTTCTTCAACTGCAGGCTCTGGAGATTGAACTCAAGTCTTTAAGCTTGGCAGGAAGAGCCATGTCCACAGACTATCTTTTGATTTAGACAGGGTCTTACCATGTAGCTCCAGCTGGCCTAAAACTTAATATAAACCTAGAGTATGTGCCACCATGACCAGTTCCAATTCTTTCTTTTTAAATTTCATTTATATATTTTGTGTGTCTGTGCACACACATAATACTAGCACATGTATGGAGGTCAGACAACCAGCTGGAATTGGTTCTCTACTTCCACCTTGTGGCTCTCAGAGACGGAACTCAGGTCATCAGGTTTGGCGACAGGCATCTTTACCTACTGAGCCATCTCACCAGCCCCCCTCCCCAAAAAGAAGATGTTTCCATATAAAAATGTTGGTACTTTTACTACCATAGCATGTTAAGAGATACTCTGCTTGAATTGTTCGAAGTCTCAATAAGGAAAAGGGACAATGGTTCAAGTTGTAAGAGACAATGGAAGTGATAATAATTGAGTAGGTTAGAGAAGCTTTTAATTGCAGGTGTGTGTATGTGTGTGTGTGTGTGCGTGTGTGTGTGTGTGTGTGTGTGTGTGTTGTGTGTATTGCTGATGTTGTTGTTTTGTTCTTATACTCCTAGGGGTTGCACCCAGGGTATCAAGCATGCTAGCAAGTACTTTCCTACTGATTCTTCAATCATGTACCTTCCCTCTGTTCAATCGCTCTTTCAGTTTTGTCCACCATGGGACCATCCTGGATTGTGAGGAAAAAGACTGGGACTTCTCAATGAATCTCAACGTCCGCAGCATGTACCTGATGATCAAGGCATTCCTTCCTAAAGTAAGGGAGCGGAGAGTATAAGCAGGACATCAGCTTTCACGCTGGGCGCAGAGAGATGCGCGCGCGCGTGTGTGTGCGTGTGCATGTGTGTGTGTGTGTGTGTGTGTGTGTGTGTGTGTGTGTGTGTGTGTGAGGGAGATCCCAGCTATTGGGTTGACTAATGGGCACTGAGCATTTATGTCAAGGCAGTTGACAGAGATTAATCCATTTAACCTTCCAGTTCTGACATTCAAGGAGTTTTTAAGTCCTTCTAGTAAACTTAACAAAGCTTTTTCTTGAAGAGAGTTCCATTACGGAGGGGTGAAAAACTCGAGTGAGGTGTGCAACAAGTTGGGGTGATTGTGAGTACCAAGCAGACAGAAGAGCTAGGGTAGCAGGGAGGCCCTCTCGGGCCTTACTGGCAAACTAGGATTCTCAAGAGAACGAAATGAAGGGAGAATGTCTGGGGAGAAGAACCGGCTTCTGGCTGCAGGAGCAGAGTAGTCCCTGGAGTGAGTGAGGTTTCATCACATCAGCTGACTACACAGAGGGCAAGCTGAGACGGGAATAAAGGAGCCCAGGCTCACAAAACTAGAAAGTGATCGGAGTGAGCTTGTCAAGCCTGGTAGCTCACCCTTCCGGGTCTGAGAACATTGTCAAGGTGCTTGTGCCCCAGAGATTTTCAGCACAAAGAGTTGTGTTTTGTTTTGTTTTTATTGTTTTATGTGTATGTGTGTGTATGGCGGAGTGGGGGGTGGGGGTGTGGTTACCTGCATATATCTGTGTACTCCCAGAGGCCAGAAGAGGGCATCAGATCTCCTGGGTCTGGAGTTACAGACTGAAAGAGCAGGCAGTGCTCTTAACCTCTGAACCATCTCTCTAGCCCCTTTCTTCTCTTTGAGACACAGTCTCACTAGGCCCCAGCTGGCCTAGAACTCTATACAAAGTCCAGGCTGTATTCAAATTCCAGAGATCTGCATGCCTCTGTCTCCCCAGTGCTGGGATTAAAGGTGTACAACACCATGCCCAACCTACATTTTACTTTTCAAACAAAGCATTACATGACTTTTAGAATGGAGAGCTCTTCTGGGTGCTCTGGAAGGGTGTAAATGTATGAAGTATGTAACCCTGTCCTGGCATGAGCTTTTAAGCAATAGTAGCAGACAGTGAGAGGTTCTGACAGAAGACAGAGCCAGCTCAGCTGCAAAGAAGGTATGCTTTTTATTGGTGCTTGTTTTGTTTTGTTTTGTTTTGTTTTCAATACAGGGTCTCACTACTTAGCTCTGGCTGTCCTGGAACTCACTCTGTAGATCAAGCTGGCTTTGAACTCACAGAGATCTGTCTGCCTCTGCCTCCCAAGTGTTGAGACTAATGGCATGTGCCACTACACCTGCCTTTAAAGTGTGCTTTTTGAGTATTTGATTAGTGCTTTAAAAAGATCTTTGGTCCGCCCATATAATATTAGACTAGCTATTCCTTCAAGAGTGTGTTTCCGGGCTGCAGGCTGGTTCAGAGGCTAAGAGCATTTTGCTGCTTTTCCAGAGGACTTGAGTCCAGTTCCCAGCACAACTGCCTGTGAGTGCAGCCCACAGCATCCAACACTCTCTTCTGGCCCCTGGGGCATCTACACACATGTAGCATACACTCACATAAATAAAAATGAATTAAACCTTTTAAATGAATAATTACCTTTTGCCTGTTTGAGTTTGTAGATGTTGTTTGGGACCTTGATGTATTTGTTGAAGATAAATGCTTCGTATAGGATTTGGGGTGCGGGGAGCTGAAGGAGAAAGCTAGGTCAGAGAGGGCAAGACAGTGGCATGCATGTCCCACTCACTTGTGACGGCAGCCTGCTGCGGGTCTGAAGCAGAGGCTGAGGGAGTGGGTGCGAGGTACAGCGCAACTGGAAGTTATGCTTCTAAAGAAATGTTGGCATTTTTTTTTTTTAATATACCTGTGCTGGATCATAAGTTCACGATCCTAACAATGACAAAATAGATTTTTGTCCTGAGAACAAAGTATCAGTATCAAAGTATCGGCCTGGCATGTGGAGTCAGGAGGACTGAGCGCGCTGCGTGTTTAAGGTGGCTTTGTCACAGAAGCAGTGGCACATGCCTATAATTGCAGCGCCTGGGAGCTTTGAGCCCAGACAGGACTTCACAGCAGGGCCCAGTCTTAGTGGGAAAGACATGCTGCCCATCTCGACTCCTGGTCTCGGACACTGGCATCAGAGTCTCTAACCACGCTCTGAGCTCCAAGGCCACATCTCCTAGAACATGGCACTTGTGCCCTCTCAGTGTCTGTCTCTTCCATCTGAGAATGAGGATGACTCATTCCACGTCACTTCCAGCCCTAGCTGTCCGGGGACTTTCTGTATCATTAACTGTGACACAGGATTGCCAGGTTGGAATTTTCCAGGTCAAAACATAGGAATACGTACAGAAGAGTTTTGTTCACAGATAAATACTCAGCAAGCCACTCCTAGATTACAGGTTCAGTCAAAAGGCAGAGACCAAGTTGAAAATAGCGTAAGAAGAGTAATTGCAGAATGCCAGGTCTGTTAGAAGAGAAGACCCATTGCGGCAAAAATTTGGGATGTCTTTGTTCTCTGGATCTCCTTTTTATGTACCTTTTCCCCTTGCTGGGCTTCTCAGGGATTCAGAAAATACTGGCTAAATGAATCAGACTTCTCGGTCCAGAGGGAGGCCAAATCTTGAACCTACTGACTTAAAATGCCAAGAAATGACAAGGACTGGAACTGAGCTCTGACCAATGGGGACAGAAGGACTGTGTCTGAGTTAGCCTGACTAGATTTCAACTATAGTGGTCCTCACTTGAGTTCCCCAGAATCGATCATTCTAGACCCATCACTTCACAATCACCCCTGCCAGACAGTGCTGCTGCACAGGGAGCCAGGAGGAACAGTGAAAGTGGCTTAGAGCTGTCACTGGGAGACAGCCGAGAAGCACACAAGGAATGCAGAGCAGCAGAAACAATAGAACGGGTGGCGTAGGCATTAGGCGTAGGACTCCCGTCTCTGGGGTGACTGAGGCATGAATTTTGCTCAGGGAACTACTGACTTTCAGACTGTGATACAGAGACAGCCTGTATCATAGCCAGTCTACATACTAAATTGAGATGTGCAGGTTACCTAAGTATTAAAATAGATTGTGTTAGTTGTTAACCAGAGAAGAAAAAGCGATTTGAAGGTTTGGGGGGTTTTCAGCATCATTATACATCTCCATCATTCCTGATCGTATATCATTACTATTCCCCCTTAGCCTTATTTTTTGACACGGGGACTTACTATATAAGGCTGGCTTAGAACTCACCATGTAAGCCAGGCTGTCCTTGAATTCACGAAGATCTGACTTCCTCTGCCTCCGGAGGGCTGGGATTAAAGGGGGTGGGACGGGAGGTATCACAGCCGGCTGTGTGATCCCTTTTCTCATGACAAAGGCATTTTGCAGCCAGGAGTTGTGATGCAAGCCTTTCATCCTAGCACTCAGGAGACAGAGGCAAGCAGCCAGGTATACAAAGCAAGTTGCAGGACAGCCAGAGCTACACAAAGAAACCCTGTCTCAAAACACCAACAAATAAACAAACAAAAGACCAAGGCATATTGCAGTAAAATGTCAATTCCCCTCTGCTGTGACCCTGGATGCAGTCACCTCAGCCTGTCCTGCCCACTGCTAGCCCATGCAGCCCAGTGCCTTGCTGCTTGTCCCATGCTCTTTGATCTTGGGTATAATCAGCTCTAAGTATTAACAAGGAGAGTAGGGAAACTACCACAAGGAAGCGGATTATCTTGGCCACCCCAGCTCTGGATCCTCTGGATCCACATTTCTTTCCTACATTTCTTCTAAAAGCTGGTAAAGAAGCCCATCCGGCAGAAAAGATTTTCTTTTTTCTCTCTCTAGTCCTTTATTCCCTGTCGAGATCAGTTTCTGGAAAGAGCCATCTTTATTTGATTTTCGTGTCACAAACATGCCAGACACCCCATTCTCTAGCTGTGCTCTGCCCCCCCCCCCCCCCCCCCGCAGCTGTCTGGACTCTCTGCCACTCTACCCACTCCACTGCCTCTGCTTGCTTTTCTGTTACCCACCCCCCCAACAAGTGACCTCTCTGAGAAACTGATACCCAAAGCTGGAAGTTCCCTCAACTCCTTGCTTCTTCCCCTACACCAAAAAAGTTGTGGGTACCCAACCTTTTCTTATCTGGAAACATGCATCAGAGGTATGGTCAGTAACATCTAAATTAAAATTCGTAGTAGCATTGTTCAGTGTGCAGGACTTCAGATCTGGGACTGAGCCCTGCCATCTGCATTTCACCAAGTAAATCACTGCCCAGTATGTCCTTTCTAGGCATCAAAGACCTTCCTCGTGATAATGTCACATTGTAGTGAGGAGATGCTAAAGGAGGTGTTTTTGATTGGCTGTCCTACTGTGTTGGTCCTCCCTCTTAGTGTGGTGCTTCCTCTCAGTGTGATGCTCCCTCTCAGTGTGATCCTCCCTCTCAGTGTGAAGTGTGATGCTCCCTCTCCTCTCTCGGTGGTGTGGTGCTCCCTCTCGGTGTGAAGCTCCCTCTCTCGGTGTGGTGCTCCCTCTCGGGGTGGTCCTCCCTCTCAATATGGTACCCCCTCTCAGTGTGATGCTCCCTCCTGGTGTGGTGCTCCCTCCTGGTGTGGTATTCCCTCTCAATGTGATGCTCCCTCTCGGTGTGGTCCTCCCTCCTGGTGTAATGCTCCCTCCTAGTGTGTTGACACTCCAAGGTACTCTGAGCAAGCATCCACATCAGCACTCCCCATTGTGTCTTGGATCTTTCTGCTGCTCTCCCCTTTTCCCATGCTCTCCCCAACCTCTACTTCTGCTTCCGCTAATCTGTGCCTGCACCAGAGTAATCTCTGTAATCCCCAAATTGAAGGTGCCACCCACCCCTTTCCCACCTTCCACCCTCCAGTGTTACTGCAGTGACTTCAGGGTCAAACCCAAGTTCTTCACAGCAGCCTGGGTTCCACTCTGCAGTCTCATTCCTCCCAGGCCTCAGTTCCAGCCAGCCCCAGCCCTTCCTCCCAGGTCTCCATATTGCTGAAGGCTAGGCATGTCAGCCACTCCAATCAGACTGGTTGTCTACTGGGACTATGTCATGTGTCTTAAAGTTTTCTGGATGTTGCACAGTACCTGAGTTTAGCAACTCTTCAATCCATGCATCTTGAATATAGTATTGTCTCCCAGCATCAGGAAGACACATGAGCAAATGATGTCTGTTCGTGTTTTTGTAGCTCAGGGTTCGTTCTAGGTCTTGCTGATAATGTTATACCCCCAGAACGGTGTTAGTATGCCTTAGAAATGCCAGTGGTATTTAGACATGTCACTAACTCCCTGCAATGCATGGGCAAAGACTGTGAGTTTGCATGTAAGTCTGTTTCGTGGAGCGTAGGGTTAATTACTAAGGAGATAAGCAAATTGAGCCTGGCGTGGTAGTACATGCCTGTCATCCCAGCACTTGTGAGGCTGTTATGAGGGGCTTGAATTTAAGGCCAGTCTGGGCTATCGTGTAAGATCTTGTCTCCAAAAAGAAGACAAAAAGAAATAAAGAAAGGGGTCTTCTAGTTGGCTAGGAGTCGATACACATGCGTCAATGGACTGGTGCTTCAACCCTCAGAGTGAGATATTTTACTTTATCTTGGCAGATGCTTGCTCAGAAATCTGGCAACATTATCAACATGTCTTCTGTGGCCTCCAGCATCAAAGGTAGTAGTGCCTTCCTGGGGGGTTGAGGGGGACGGGACGGGGTGGGGAGTTCACACACACACACACACACACACACACACACACACACACACTTTCATGGGCTGTGGATTTTAGAATTAAGCATAGACAATTTCATAAAAACCCATATAAAAATTCAGAGCAAGTTTTTTTTTTTTTTTAATGATCTTAAGTGGCTTATGTCATCAGGCCTGTTGTTACTGATATGCCACTCATCAAATTAAATAAAAAACGACTGTCTTTGCCTTTCCTTTTATTCTTTCTATATTCGTGGAAGTGAAAATTGAGCTGGGAGAAGAAACGATGTATCACTGAAGTAATCCAAGATGATATATTGAGTGCCAGCTGAGCAAAAAACCGAAAAAACCAAAAGAATTCACAGTCCACAGGGGACAAATCTTGTCTTGTGCTTCTTATAGAAAGTGCCTCGGGAAGCCCCTGGCCTCCTATTCACTAGGTAGCCAAGGCTGGCTTGAACTCCTGATCTTCCCACCTCCACTTCTGAAGTGCTAGGTTACAGGCGTACACTACCAGACTCGGCTTCAGATTCTGTGTTCTGCAGTCTAGTGGAAGTCTGCACAAAGTGCACCACACACAAGGGGTCCTTGTGCTCGTGAGATTGAGGTTGCGGCAGAGACAGGGGATCTGGGCCCTGAAAGGGAAATCAAGGCAAAGGGCTAGAACCAAATGGAAAGAATGTCACAGCCTGGCATTAATGGGTTTGTGGGTTTAAAATGAAATCACAGCTGAATGAAACATACGTAAGAGGAATGTACATGGGGTGGGCTTTTTGTCTCTTCGCTTATGAAGATTCTAAAAAGGGAATGAGTTTTCCTACAGGTCGTACTGACAGCGAAAGCAGTCTCAACACCAAAGTCTAAGTTAGGCTCTGCTATACTGGTTGAATTTTCTGCGTCCAGAAACTGTCCCTACCCCTGTTACAGGGCAAAACCGAAAGTCGGTCATTCTTTAAAGGGAGAGCTGATGGGAAGACTATGGTGAGTGAGGAAAGCTCATTTGTATTCTTTTCTAAAGGAAACTGTGTCTTTAATTCCTTCACACCCAGGAGTGGAAAACAGATGTGTGTACAGCGCAACCAAGGCGGCCGTGATCGGTCTCACCAAGTCTGTGGCGGCAGACTTCATCCAGCAGGGTATCAGGTGCAACTGTGTGTGCCCAGGTGAGTCGGATGCAGGGGGGCTGTGAACTTGGCCTTTCCGACGGCCCGTCTGGCGCCATAAACAACATGTTCATCAGCTCACTACATGTCCAATTGCATCCCACCAATGAGAGACGTTTACACTAAAGGTTGGGCCTTGTTAGGAGAACCGCACAGCTTTGGGTGGACCGAGGTTCATAGTCACTTGGAAGAAGCTCAGTGTGGAGGATTTGCAATCTGCCATGTGCAGGACAGTTTCAACTCAAGTAGCTGAGACATAAAACTTGACAGAGCCTATTGTTCTGAAAGCAGACTGCGGTGACCTTAACAGTGGAGAATCGAAAAGTAGAACATGCCTGTAGGACAGAAGAAAGTCAGGGGAACCTCGAGGAACACAGGGTTCCGCCTGAGTCCCAAGCACCACCAGAATGGCTGTTAAATCAAGAGGATGCTATGGCCTCCTTTGTAAGAAAAGCTTACTGGAGACACTCCCACCTGAATGGGTTATACATTCTTGCTGCAAAGGCAGAGTTGAGAGGTTGCAACAGATCACATGTCTCTCAAAGCAAAAATATTTGCTACCATTATGAGGAGCGTGTGATCACCTGCCTGGGAAGAAGTGCAGGAAACTGCTTTGTTTTTTATTTGTTCTTTTCTTTTTCTTTTTCTTTTCTTTTCTTTTCTTTTCTTTTCTTTTCTTTTCTTTTCTTTCTTTCTTTCTTTCATTCTTTCTCTTTTCCTTCCTTTTTTTCTTTTTTTCCTGGCTGCCTGGAATTCACTATATGAACCAGGCTGGTCTCCATCTCACCAGGATCAGCTTACTTCTGCCCCTGACTTCTGGGATTAGTGTGTTATAGCTGCTTAGTAACTATGGGTACCCTTCTTGATTCCACCAATCCAAAATGAATACAAGGTACCAAACAAGGATGATTAGGGTACTCTTAAAAGAAGCATGACATGTCCAGGACCAAGGTTTTCAAGTGGTCCACAGTCACGGTTGGGTGGTCTACCTGATGGGCATGCCGGAATTGAGGAGATAAATCAGTAGGAGAGCTGTGCATCATTTGGAAAGTCCCACAGAACATTCTATTTGATTCTCAGGTTGGAAACCCCAGACTTACGCAGGGGAAACTATTAAATCTTCTTCGTGCCTGAATTACAGAGATTGAAATGGTCTGTGTCATTTAGGGGTAGAAACGCAACTGTAGATGGAAATATTAATATCTACGATGGGTTTCAACAAAGAACAAATGACAATTCTCCGAGATGCAAAACCTGGACAGCTTAGGCAAAGTCTCACTCACTGGCTCACTCTGCTTCTGCCTCTATTTATTCATTCAGAGTTCTCTCATTCTCACACACACACAAAAAAAAGCCTTATTTACACAAACAAATAGAACCTAACACCCTGCAGAGTCCGCCAGCCAACATGCTGGCTCTCAAGGCAGTGTGAAGCTGAGAAGCCCAAAGTCTTCCCTGGGTTCCAGCTGCAGAAGGCTACAAAGGGATAAGGAGCCTTCCTTTGCCCTAAGATAAACAAATGGCCTTTTACATGAAGATTTTAGGGGGTGACATCCATTGTTTTTAGCAGAAGGTGTGAACAGGTGCAGGAAGCAAGTCTTACAGAGTGAAGCAAGCCGTTGGAAGCACCCTCGTCTCATACAGCACAGAAAGCGTGTCTACAGGAGCCTCACTCCAAAAAGACAGAGTGTACAACTATACAGTATCTAATTCAAATATTCCGCGACAGGCAACCCTAAATAACAGAGGAAAAAGGACATTTTCTCTGCTCATATTGACTACACTTGATCTTGGTGGCACTGACCATCAGGAAAGAATGGCAAAAGATCTCAAAAAATGTGGTTGTTTCCACAGCTTGAATTTTCATAGGCTTTGGAAAATCTGTTACCAAACTCTGGAACAAGGAACTAGCTGTGATTCACAGAGGCCACTCCAGAAGTGAAGGAGCGATGAGTGTGACTGGGCTGGTGCTGATGGCTGTGAGTCACCATATCCAGCCAGACATGTAGACATGGCACGGCAGACGTCAGTGAAGTGTGATTAATCCGAGGACGTGGGCTCGCACTAGTTTTCATTTCATATTTATCAGTGGCAGTGACATGTAAAATATGATGCCGGAAATGATGTCTGAATTAAAAGCCCAATACACCACAAAGTTGCAAGATAAAGAATTTAGTTACAGCAGCCAGTCCTCACTCTGCTTGGAAGAGAGTGGGCGCTGCCCGAGCATTTCTGTTCTCTTTTATACAAATCCGGTTGCCAGGGGACATAGAGGAAGGGAGCAGTTCCCAAAGCCAATTAGGATGCAGTTAGCAAAGACAGAAAGTTTGGGCGGAGACTAGGTGGGAGGTGTAAATCAGCAGAGTCTCCGGACAGATGTTATCTCCTTCCTACTGTCCTCTTAGGGCTGATGCTTGAACCTTGGGCCAGCACCTGTGCAAACGTCATCACTCCTGCTATCCAATTCCTTTGTCTTGGTTTACTGATTACTAGAAGGAAATTTGTACTGTGGAATCCAGCAGTTTTTGTGTTCATAATGGAGAAACAGGTTGCCCTTTAAACAGGGCAACAGAAAAAAAAAAAAAAAGTTATATAGAAAAACAAGTTACCCAGTCATCCAGGAAGGAGGTTACAAATACTTAGTAATGTCACTAAATGGAACCAAGCTATCAAAACACCCACTTGACACTTACAGCTATAGGATTTTGAGGACTGTTATGGACAACATTGGTTGGTAAAAGTTTGGACTTTAAGTGGGCTATTGAAAAGCAAAATAAGAAAGATTTTGTAAATTGGAAAAGTGGGATGTCTCCTCCTGCAGCAATGTAGAGATTCAGACTATTGCTTATGGGTAAGAGACCCAGCTGAAGAGAAGGTGCTGCCTGTGTGTGGCAGGATGTGAGTCTAACCTAGGAGAGGGTTCTACACAGGAGTCAGGGTCTGATACTGAAGATTTTCCATGTCTCCAGCAAAAAGGCAAATGAGAATCACTGTGTGTGTTTTAAAAAGCATGTTGGTGTCATTACAAAAGTTATAACCCTTTAAGTGGTCAAGCAGGTTCGGAGTGTCATTTAAGTGGAAAGATAAAGATTGTGCTGCTTGCTTATCGCGTGGAAAAGAAATTGAAGTCTTTATTCCCTTTGCAACTGAAGTAACCACAGTCAATGTCTCCTTTGCTTTAGGCACGGTTGACACTCCATCTCTGCAAGAAAGAATACAAGCCAGAGATGATCCCAAAGAGGTACATATGTCTACCAGTTAGAATGTGTCCAAGCCTTTTGGCTAAAATTTAAAAAAAAATTAAGTGCTCTGTTTCTTATCTAGAGTAAATAGACCCATAGAGACAGAAACTAGAGAAGCTGCTGTCAGGGCCTGGGCAGAGGGGAAAGTGACTGGTAATAGATGGAGAGTTTTCATTTTTGCAAGATGAAAAGCGGTAGAATGGAGCCTGGTACTGGTGGCACTAGGTGTTACATGTGCTTATTATCCCTGAGCTGTGCACTTAAAATGGCTGAAGTGGTCACTTTGATGTCTTATGTCT
This sequence comes from Cricetomys ansorgei, assembly GCA_026225945.1. NCBI lineage: Eukaryota > Metazoa > Chordata > Mammalia > Rodentia > Nesomyidae > Cricetomys > Cricetomys ansorgei. The sequence continues at coordinate 324,454 of JAMJFZ010001038.1, read as the reverse complement.
GTTAATGCTTTGTTGTTGTTTTTCTGAGATAAAGAGTCTTCTTATGTAGCCCAGACTGGCTATGACTCATATTCCTCTCAGCTTCCCCATGATGATATTAGAACCATGCACCAGCATTGACCTCAATGGGCATTTATAGTGGCTTTATTTTCTTGTTTGGTTTTGTTGATGGTGTTCTTTGTTTATGTGTTTGTTTGAGACAGAGGTTCTCTCTGTAGCCCTGCTCTCCTGGAACTCATTCTATAGATCAGGCTGGCCTCAAATTCACGGAGATCCACCTGCTTCTGCCTTCTGAGTGCTGGAATTAAAGGCGTGCACCACCATGCCCCGCCCTAGTGGCTTTCTCACCTGTCACAGTATCTGTGGACGTCAGTGTATTGTGACTAGTTTGGGTCAAGGGTGGAAAGTTCGCAGTAACCTTAGCTGACGGCTCTGGTCCCTCTTCACATTCCTCTGGCTCTAAGGCCCTTGACGATGTTACAGGGACTCAGATGTGTCAGCCCACGTCTCTTATTTGGGACTGTCTCTGGCCACAGGCTCTGAAAGGTTTCCTAAACAGACAGAAGACGGGAAGGTTTGCATCTGCAGAAGAAGTGGCCCTGCTCTGCGTGTACTTGGCCTCGGATGAAGTAAGTGCTGCCCTTCCCATTTGCTATTCTGCCACTCTGGTCTGCCATCTGCTCATTCTTGTCACATTTTCATGAGTCTGTGGTATATATTGCTAATGTGCTTTATTTACCCGATAGGAACAAGTTCTGATTTCATTCACTCAAAAGCCGCTTGGATCGGCCAACCATGGCTCTTCCTCACTCAGCCTTACAAGACTCAGCGTCATACTACAGATGAGAAAATATAGGAAAAAATTTAAAGTGCAAAATACAGGGGAAATTTAAAGATACTTAAAGTATCTTTCTGAGATATTTGCTTTTAAAAGTTACAGCTTTGGGCATACTGATTAAATATAAAAAACGTCCTGGGCTAGCTAGAAGCTCAAGAAAGACCTTCGCTGCCAAGCCTGATGGCCTGAGTTTATCCCTGGCACCCGCATGGTGTATCGAGACAACGAACCCCTCAAAGTTGTCTTTTGACCTTCACTGGTGTGTCATGCACTCGTGAAACCTCGATTGTAAGTGCTGAAGGAGGGACGTGAGCAGCTTTACAGCTTTGATTATGTCTGGGTAGAGTCACAGCTGCTGTCTGAGTTTACTAGTGACCTGTTTGGGAGGGTTCCGTGATTTTTCCTGTTCTCATTTGTCATCGAGTCTAGAAATGCCTAACTCTTTCTCTTTGACTTTACACCTCTCTAATAAGCAATTTCTTGGCCAGTGGCTAATGTGTATGCAACGACTGGTAAAGCAAAAACCGTGATGAGGTGCAGAGCATAAAAACATCCTCTTCTGTTTTGAACCCACGACAGATGGAAGTAACAATCACACCGCTGTTTTGGTGAACCAGTGAGTTTTCACTGGGCTACTCACAGGAGTGTGGGTGAGGGGTCACTTACAGGAGCGGGGATAACTCAAAACCAGCTGTATCACTGAAAAGCCCACCTTAGAGGGAGGACCCTGCACCCCTGGATCACTAGTGACTGGCAGGTGCCTGATCAATGTCCTCCAACCATGTCTGCTTCTTCGTAAATGCTGGGGAATTGCTAGGTAAATTATCACTGAAAGCAAGCACTTTTTATCCGTTTTCACATAATTAACCTGAGAAAATTTTGTTTTCTTACCGTGACATTGTTCTTCTGCCTCTTCCAATGATTCTAGCTTTAGATCAATGCCAAACTAAGGATACAAACACGAGAGTTTAGTATCCATTTTAAGTGAATAGATTTTTAAAAATGTCTTAGTTCTTTGAAAATTTCATACTTATATAGTGTATTTTGACCATATTTATCCTCTGTCACTCTTCCTTACTCCATTACTCCTTCGGGGGCCTTTCTTCTCAACAAGTCTCCCTCCTAGTTGCTTTTCATGCTTTTTTTTTTTTTTTTTAAATGACCCACTGGGTGTACATAGGGTCGCTTCAGGCGTATGGTGCAGGGTTATCTCCATGTGTGTGGATTACCAGTCTTAAGAAATGTTCAAAGTACATGCTGGGTGATTAACCGTTGTACCTCCTATGCTTGCCATTGCAGTCGGCCTATGTAACGGGCAACCCCGTCATCATCGATGGAGGCTGGAGCCTGTGACTGCAGAACCTCCTTGCTTGGAAGGCAGGCCCTTGCTATGCACAGAGGAAAGACAACTGACTGGATGATCCTTTCTCCTATGATTGACATTTATGATGAAAACAAGCCCCTTTTAACGATTGTTCCCAAGAGTGTGTGCCTTTAGGTAGATTCTTTCCTGTCTTTTCTGAAACTGTGATGAATAAATCAAATCAAATGTATTGATCTTGTGGCCAAAAAAAGTGGTTTTTAAAAATAAGTAAAGATTTGTGAGATCTTACTAGCATAACAAATAAGTATTACAAAAGACTAAAGCTTTAAAAAATGGATATGTGCGTCTCAGTGTGAAGACTAACATGCAAGAGTCAAGGTGCAGAGACACTGCCTCTGGTGAGACTCTATTCCTGGTATGCAGAGGGTCACATTGTGTCCTCACAAGAATGCAGGGCTTTTCCATTCTTTTGTAAGTCGTTCATCCCTAACAAGAGAGGACCTTTTGTTACCTAATTACTTCCCAAAGCCTTACCTCAGACTGGTATCTCATTGGGGGTTAAGGTTTTTAACATAGCAATTCTGGAAAGACACCTTTGTCCATAGCAACAAGTAAAATTAAAATCTGAATACAAAGAAAAAAAGTTTTTAAAGAAAAATATTCAGTTTCACTTTAGTTTTCAAAATGGAAATCTTTTTGTAAAGTTCTGCATTGTTCTGTACGTTGATACTAACCGGAGGCCACAGGTGAAATGGAGCTGGCTTTAATGACATAGTAGAGGAATTCTGGTTCATGACTACATTTTTGTCTTGTTATGTAAAAGAAAAATGACCAAGTGTTTACCACATATTAAGTGCTATTTTCTTAGTCTAGACATTGCTTATTAAAAATCAGCAATTATATCTAATACGGGACTAAGAATATATAATTAACGTGCAATATGGTCAATTTGAGAGGATTTTTGTAGCTTAAATTCAGAGATGTTTTCACCAGTTTCCAGGATAACAAGTTAAGGGCACATGAATCTGAAAATAGCTTCTGCGTAAATATAACTGACAGGAGACGCGTGAAATTAAAGAAAATAAATTATCCTAGAAGTTTAAGTGAATTGATGGAGGCTAATCCTATAGCATCGTTTATAAGTGATTTCTTTCAGCTTCAAGGGTGTGAGTGTGAGGTACTTGTCACCTCAAAAGACAGTATGGTACGAAGCCAATAGTTTGCTCTCTGCCTTGTCTAAAGGAGATTTAATTAGCCTGGATGATTGTGGTCCACAATGAAAAGGAAACACGCTGTCTGTAAAGCTAGTGCAGTTGATGAATTTGAGCTGACATTCACAACAACTGCTAACAACTCCATTGATCAGGTTCCTTAGGGTTCAGGTCAGGTATTCTACAAGCTGAGTGGGCTGACTTGTGTCCTAGACCAGATCATCCAGCCTGCCCTGTAGTTTAGTTATCTTGTCTTTGCTTATGGAGGCAGCTTCTCATTTTGTGGCTACACTGGCTTTAGTATCAGCATTCTCCTGCCTTGGGAGTGTTGGGAATATAGATTGGCTAGTTTTTTAGTTTATGAAATGAGGGATTTGGGCTAAATGCCTTGTCTTCCTCTCTGTGTATCGTGACCAAAATGCTGTAACTTCTTGTCTAGTAGATGAATTGAATATAGGAGTGGGAATTAATGAATTACTGTGTTATGAGCACGTACACATATAGTTAGAAACAAATGAATTCACTGAAGCTCAGGGGCTTCTACAAGGTAGATTCCAACAGCAGGAGCTGTTCGGTTACTTCTGTCAGACCTTATAGGCATTGCAAGCAATGAAGCAAGAATGAAGCCCAGAAGTTCCATGTTTCCCCTCATGCCAATCAAATCCAGGGTTGTAGCAAATGAACATCATATGACCAATAAAAAAAAAAAAAAAAGGAAAATATGTCTTAGTCCTGCAGAAAGAGGAAACTAATGAGAATGGAAATTTTTGTAAGTTTTAGGAATCGAGTTCCTTTTAGGAAAAGAATCATTTCATAGCCTCGGAGAAAGGGTACTGGATGGAGCTAGGTTCAATCTGAGAATGGACCAAAGGAGCCACCTGTGATTTCTATCTGGTACTTGATATACCTGCGTGCCTGAAACCCAAAACTGAATTAGCACTTGCTCAAGGAGTGAAACCAGGTAAGGGATGAGGGCAACTCTCCTTTGAGAAACCCCCCCACCCCCCACCCCCCACCCTCAACCCCCACCCCCGTACCTGGGTGTGTCTTTTTACCTGGGAGCGCTTAACATCTATGTTAAAATCTCATAACAAACTTCACCTCTACTTAAAAGAAAAGAAAAAACGAAATAGGAAAGGAAGACACCAATCTGGAAGTCAGAAATACGAAATAAATGGCTGGTGGGAGGGAGCAAGAGGCTCATAGTGATAAATGATGCTCCAACGTTTCACTGTCACCTGACCGAGAGCCTGCCTCTCCACGGCCTGTGAGAGGAACCCAGAGTCCTGGAGAGTCCTGGGGGTGGCGTGGGATCACAGAGTATCGGAGATTCGGCGCTCAGCCTTGTGAGGAGGGAAGCTGGGCGTGGGTCCAGGTCTCCCTCCGGCTGGGCACGCAGAGTCCTGAACCCGGACGCCGGACCTCCCGGTTATCGGCAAATCCCACCCCAGCCCAGGCGCCGCCCCAGCCTAGCTCGGCGACGCCCCGCCGCCTCCGCAGAGGCTGGTTCCCAGTCCATGGCAGCCGCGTGGCCTGCGCCGGAGACTGCAGGCAAGGATGTGAGGAGCCCCGAGCCGCAACCCACAAGCACAGCAGGTGCGGATATGAGGGGACATGTGTGTGTGTGTGTGAGTGTGTGTGTGTTTCTGTGTTACTGTGTGTGTAGTGTGTGTGTGGTGTGCCTCTGTGTTACTGCTTTGTGTGTGGTGTGTGCCTTTGTGTTACTGTCTTCTCTGTGTGTGTGTCTGGTGTGCTTCTGTGTCACTATGTGTGCGCGCACGCTACTGTTATTAGGTAGTTTGAACAGGGTTTTCCCTGTTTTTGTTTTAGCCCTCAGTTTTTTGACTGGGTGGCTCCACCCGGTGCTGAGAATCCTTAGGTCTGTACACTGGACGGCGTTACATCTGCTCAGAGCACTTGAGCTGCGGCTCTTTGACTTGCCAGCCATCGGCTTCTTGTCTCAGGCTTGTTACCTTGCTCCAGACTCTGGTGAGATTGTGTTTTTCCCCACCAAAACATTAATGGCAGGAAGCTGCTCTTTCCTTAGCCTCCCAGCAAGAAACCAGAACCATTCAGCTGAGGCCATCATCCGCTATGTTTCTGTGCTTTCTGTTGGCAAGGGAGATCCTGATGAAGGCAGTGTTGGCCATGCCAGCCTTCAGAACTGCTGGGGGCCTGTGCCCCTTGAGACTTGCTGTGTTAAATCCTCAACCTTTTGGCAGACAGGAGGCAGTTGGAGGGGTGTAGGTGGGGGAGTCACAGTGGAGCAGGTCTGTAATCCCAGTCTTCAGGACCCTGAGGCAGGAGAATCAAAGTTTGAGGCCAGTCTAAGTTACACAGTGAGCTCCTGTTTCAAAAGTCAGTTGAGGGAGGTTGTTGAACATTGTCTTTGTCACTTTCCTATTGCTGTAATAAGACACCATGACTAAGGAAACTTATACAAGGATCCCAGTTTGGGAGCATTGACAGTTTCAGAGGGTTAAAATCCATAATCATCGTGGCCAGGAACATAGCAGCAAGCAGGCCGATGGCAGATGCTGGAGCAGTAGCTGAGAACTCTTCTCTGAAGACACACCAAATGGACAGACAGACACACTGGGAATGGCTCGGACTTTTGAAACCTCAAAACCAGCCCTTAGAGACACACTTCCTCCAACAGGGCCACACCTCCTAATCCTTCCCACACGTTTCTACCAACCAGGAGTATGCAAATACCAGACCCTTTGAAGGTCATTTGTATTCAAACCACCACAAATATATTCTCGCTTTATCCAGATAGCATTCAGTTCCCAGCTTGTCTAGTGACAGCTACAGGGGTGTTCTTGAATTTCACACCCTGTGGAAACTCTTGCAAAAATAGAACATTTCTTTCTTTTTCTTTTTCTTTTTTCTTTTTTCTGTTTCATTTTTCAAGACAGGGTTTCTCTGTTGTAGCTCTGGCTGTCCTGGAACTCACTCTGTAGACCAGGCTGACCTTGAACTCACAGAGATCCACCTGCCTCTGCCTTCTGACTGGGATTCAAGGCATGCACCACCACAACCCCGCTTAGAACATTTCTTAATAGTGTTCTGGGGTTCATCCTTGAGGACCAAGCCTAGACACTGTTTTTTTAGCATATCAAAAGACCCAAGATTATCTAATTCTCTATATAGTATATCTTTCTGCTTAAAATGTCTGGAGTAACTTTTTGTTTGTTTGTTCATGGACCCTAGTTAATGTTCTTGCTGTGTAGCCTTTAAGAGACATCAAAACCCAAACTCCTGTTCTTTGTTTTCATTTTATTATTCTTATTTTTTTTGTTGTTGTTGTTGTATGGGAAGTGAATCTATAAACTTAGATCTGAAGGCCATTTCCTCGGACTGCTTACATTTGTGCTTTGCTAATACAGCACAAAGAATTCCTGTCATGACCCTTCACTTCACACATAATCCTTTCTCCTGCAATTTCTTTGCTTGCAATGGTCTGCTCTGGCTCCTCTATGAAATGAAGTCATCTTTCAAGGTTTGAGTCCAGCATCTTATGACTACCCCGGTGTTTTGACCACTGATCCTCTATCAAGATTTTACAATGTGTCAAGAAGCTAGACAGATGTTGACCAGAAATGTTTCAATACAGCTTCTCATCCCAAGTTCTCAGAGCTGACGGTTCTATAGCAAATTAACTTGTTGTAGTTACCAAAATGCTTCAGCTGTAGTAACAGGATTTATCTTCTGTCAAAACTCTCTTGAAATGAACAGGTTTCCTTTCTCATAGAACATGCTGTCTGAGGGGTGGTGGTCCAGGGTTTCTAAGTAGCCCAGTGATGTCAGGGCAAGTGTTGCTGTCTATGATTACCCAATCTTGACTTTTTCTCCACGAGTAAATGCAGGCTGGCTGCTAAGGTTGAAAACACATGGTGCCCTTGATCAACCAAAGCTTCCCCCCAACACAAATGGGCGCTCATAGTCAGGAAGAAGTTTTTCCTTTCTTCTTTTTTTTTTTTTTTTTTACTAAGAATAAATATATTAATGCATTGACACTAATAGCTTTACCTACAAATTCCATTAGCAAAAATGAATCCTTCATGGCCCTAGACCAAAATCTGAACAATAGTAGTGTCATAGAGACTGGTTTAGACCTGTGCTGACTTTATCCCTAGAGCTAAGTAAGAGATCCACTGTCATATCTGCACAAGTGGCTTTTAGATATACAGTAAGAAATATCTGTAGTGCATATTTGACCCCAAATCCAAAAATTATGTTAAATTTGCAATTTAAAAAAAAATTCCCATGGAAGTAAGGTAGAATAGAGAGAAATAAGAATTTGGCCCCCACTTATTTTGGTAACTTTTTCTTTTCTTTCCCATTTTTTTTTTTAAAGACAGGGTTTTTTTCTGTGTAGCCTACCCAGACTGTCCTGAAACTCACTCTATAGACCATGCTAACCTCAAATTCAAAGAGTCAGCTGCCTCTACCCTCTGCCTCCAGAGCCATTCAGCCTCTGTCATTCAGCCAGGTGTCATTTTCCTATTTATATCTCAATAAGTGTCATCATGAAGAGTCAACAAAATTACTAGGGTAACAAGCCAAATAGAATAACAGACAAATGTTTTCCTTTATTAGCTTGCTTCACGTGACCGAGATACCTAAAACTTTAAAGAGAAGGTCATTCTCACGAAGGGAAACTTTCTTAGCCATTTCAACAATTCTAAAGTTTTAACCTCCTCTGTGGCCTGGTCTGAATTCCTTACTGCTGAGTTGTGGACCTTTTGAGATGTGAACAATAGATTGGAATATATAAGTAAAACTCAGAATTTCTATACAGAAATTCCATATGGGAACCTGGTATATATTGGCACACTGAGGAGGATCAGGGAGAAGAATGCTGAATTCAGTGCTAGCTAGCTTGACCTGTTACATGCATACAGCACATGGGGTATTCTAACAGTCCATTCTTGCTGCTATAAAAAAATACTACAGGTTGGTTAATTTATGAGTATGATAGCAGATATTTATTCCTCATAGTTCTAGGGGCAGGAAGTTTCTAGATTATGGATCTTAGAGATTCTGTATCTGTTAAGACCGAGTACCTTCTTGCTGTATCCTCATTGGAGGGATAGAGGAGCACACCACCTGACAATGCAGAATGAGAAGAGCTGTTTCTTCAGGCTATTTTTCTACATACACACACACACACACACACACACACACACACGTATATACATATACACACACATATATGTATATACATATATACATACATATAAATATATAAATAGAGAGACAGGCCTATGTATTCCTAGTTGTTCTGAAACTTTATGTAGTCCAGGCTGGTCTTGAACTCACAGAAATCTGTCTGCCTCTGTCTCCCGAGTGCTGGGATTAAAAGTAGGCACAGCCATACCCAGCCCTCTTTTTAAAGAGTACCTGTGGAAGAATAGGCATGTGTGAAAGATAGAAAGGGTCTATATTCCATGGGTCTATATGAAGGAATCAACATTCAGAGGTCTGTGTGGTCCAGTTGGAATGTAGAAAGAGTGTTAAGAATGTTGGTACACACTTTTAACCCCAGTATTCAGAAGGCAGTGGTAGACACTTTTAATACCAGCACTTGGGGGACAAGAAGCAGAACTCAGAAGGAGTCAGTCTCAGACAGGAAATGACATCTGAGATGAGCCAGAATGAAGGGCAGGCAAAGTGACTAATCAGAGGAAAAGTTAGCAGATTGAATCAGTGAGGACACACCCTGCTCTCAGGATATAAAAGCAGGCTCTCAGCTCAGAGAGTCAAGCAGTTACAGTAGGCAGTATGAAGCAAGCAGTATGAAGGCAGACAGTGGACAAGATACAGAGACAATGAAGCAGTCTGACTGAGGATAAGACAGAGAAGCAGCAAGGCTGACTGAGACAGTATGGGGCATTGAGGGACACAGAGACACAATGACAGCTCGGCAGAAGAAGTCAGTATCAGATGAGAAGAGTGAGTCAGTTTGAAACCAAGCAGAGCAGTTCAGTCTGAGGCATTCAGAGAGTCAGCCAGAATCCGCCAGAGTCAAAAAGTTCAGTCAGAAACAGTCAGCCAGCTCAGAAGATCAGTTTGAGCCAGAAAAGTTAGTTGAGTTCAGTACAGCTCTGAGTTCAAAAGGAGCTAATCAGAGTGGCTCAGTCAGCAGTAAGTCTTGAAATTTGTTTAGATATATGGAGGCTTAAATGTTCTAGATTGTATGCAGCCTGAAGCCTTCCGGTTTAAGGATTAAGAGTAGATTGTATGGAGACCAAAATGCTCCAGGGCTCCAGGACAAGAACCAATAATTGAATTAGAGAAAAGAAGAAACTGCCCTTTGTCTTGACTTAACGGCTACAAGCACCATTACGTTCAAGAGAATGGATCACTTGGTGAAAGTGACTTAATCCCTTCCCAGAAATCTACACCACTTACTGATATCCCTTTTGGTTTAAGTTCCAAACTGTGAGCATTTTGAGAAATAGATGCATACAAATGATACCAAGCAATATATGTAAATTCTCAATAAGATTTTACCATTGCCATTAAATATTGGCAAGAAACATAATGGTTAATCTTGATAGTCAACCATTGGGTTGAGAATTACCTAAGAAAGTAGAAAATGGGGGTCTAGCCTAATGAGCCAATAGCTTAATAGGGTCATAAAATCATGATATTATTAAGAGTTTGTTAAAAATATGATGTAGGGGTTCTTCACAGATGTAGATTGTAGATCATATCCTTACTATTTTATCTTATTTTGGCTAATTCATATATTCTCTCTCTCTCTCTCTCTCACTCTCTCTCTCTCCTTTTGTGTGTGTGTGTGTGTGTGTTTCTCTGTGTTTGTGTCTATGTGTGTGTGCATGTGTTTCCCTTTGTCTCTGTGTCTGTGTGTATGCGTATGTTTCCCTGTGTCTCTGTGTCTGTGTGTGTGTGTGTGTCTGTCTGTCTGTGTATGACTGTGTGTGTGTTTGTTTCTCTGTTTCTATATGTGTGTGTTTCTCTGTGTCTGTGTGTCTGTCTGTCTGCCTGTCTGTGTGTGTGTGTCTGTATGTATGTGTGTGTTTCTCTGTGTCTGTGTGTGTGTGTGTTGTATTCTTCTTTTCCCACTCCTACACTTGTTCTCCTGTTTGTTCTGGCTCTCCGTCTCCTTCCCAATTGCTATAGCAGACCTTCTGTCCTTCAGGCAGTATGATGTCTCTGAAACATATGCATTGTCTATGTCTGATATTTTGGCACAACAAGAAAAGTAACTGTGGAGAGCTTGGCTGGTGGGCTGTGAGGTGCTTGGCAATTAGGATGTCCACATGAGATTTGCCTTTCGAATGTGCTCAGTTTATTCACACAAACATTCTTACAATACCATGCTAATATAAAGGTTACGGTAATCTTAATGTAAACAGATGTCTCACCAAGAGGGGAACGGTTGGTTGCTTGGTTGGGCAAAAACTGCTGTAGGGTTCCAGTAGTGAATCCTCTCCGGTTAGAACACTTCCGGAACTTGCAGACTCCACCCATGTGCACCCAGAAGTCCTTCAGCTGTGGCGGGTCAGAGATGCCAGAGACTGGCACTGTTGGAAGTCTCAGAAAATTCTTGAGAGCATATGCCAGAGCCTAGCACTTACAGCCAGGCCTGTGTGGGAAGCCAGAACCACACAGATGCTTGAGATCTGGTGTCTCCGGAGCTTGGCAATTCAATCCTTAGGGACCACAGTCTAGTTTCAGTGCCTAAACTCTGTGTGTGTTTCAGTGCATGGTATATCAGGCTCGCCATGTGTTTGACTTTGGGATATTTTGCACATTTAAATATCAATATTTTTCTGTTTTGTTCACAGGCAAAGCATGTTAGGTTCATGCAATTTGTAAATATTTTTCTTCTTTTACAACAATAACTCCTTTAACTCAAAATATGTTTATAATCATTTTGTTGAAACAAATTCTTAGTTCAAAACACCATGACTTGTTCTCAACATAGGTTTCAGGTTACACAAAATGGTTTCTCTAATGTTCCTATCATTAAATAATGCAACAAAGTAACCAGTCTTGGGGCTGGAGAAATGACTCAGCATTAAGAGTCTGTACTGTTCTTCCTGAGAACCCAAGTTGGGTTCTGTGGTGGTTTGAATAGAATGGCTCCCATAGGCTCATATACTTGAATGCCTGCACTCCAGTTAGCGGAAATGTTTGGGAAAGATTAGTAGGTGTGGCCTTACTGGGGGAGGTATGTCACTGGGCTGGGCTTTGAGGTTTCAAAAGTCCATGCCAGGACCAGCCCCCTCTCTCTTTGTCTGAAATGTATGGATCTGATGTGAGCTTTCATCTACTGCTCCAGCTCCATGTCTGCCTGCCTGCAACCATTCCCCCACCACCCACCCGACCCCTGTCATGGACTCACCCTCTGAAACTATTAAGAATGCCTCCAGGCACATGTTTTCCTCTATAAGTCGTCTTGGTCCTGATGTTTCATCGCAGCAATAGAACGGTAACCAAACAGGTTCCCAGCACCCTCATCAGGTGGCTCACAACTGCCTGTAACTCCAACTCTGTGGAAACCAACATCCTCCTCTGACCTCCACGGACACTGCACCCAGGCGCACTAACGGGAACACGTGCACACGATTCAAAATGACATCTCAAAAGTGCAGAGTGAGCAGTCTCTGCACATACAGAGATCTTCCGACAGAATTGAATTCATAGCAGGAAGCATGTTTAAATTGGCATTTGCAATTTTATAGCGTCTTCCTGTTCTTTTAAAAGTAAGTCATTTTAAACATTTAGATCAGGTTTTTAAAAATACCTGGAGAATGGAAGGCTTGTTCAACAAGACCTGACGTTACGGGGAAGTATATCTGTAGAAACTTTTCAGTCTGCTTCGCCTGCCTGGGGAGAAGGACAAGGGTGTTGCAGTCCTGTCATCATCTACTCTGCTTGTTGGGTTTAAGGATTTTATTTCGTTTGAGACAGTATTTCTGTCTCAGAAATAAAACTGCTGTAAGAGATCCCTAAGCACTCCCTGTGGTCTGAAAACCACCAGAACAGAAAATCATCTCAAACTGGAATTTGATCTCAAACATGGAATCGACTTTACCCCTCCCCTCCCCCAAAGTACAGAATATATCCAAGAAAATTATGACCGAGGCAGGCTTTATCATTTTCTTTATCCAAAGCTTTAAAATTGCACAGATTCTCTTCTAAATGTACTTAAAGTTTCACACAGGAGAATCTCACTGCAGCGATGGTAACAGTGCAGAAGTACAGACTCAGAAAATAATGGGATCGCGAGAGGTTTCCTCCGGTGACTCATTCCTGGTGTCAACACTGAGAAGTCACCTGAGGCTTTCCTGTTTGTGGAGTCAGCCCATTAGCTAGGACAATCTGGACGTGATACTGCTGTGTGTTTTAAAGTTTATCCCTCAAGAAATGGTGGGAAAGGAGGTTAAGCTGTGATAGGCCAACAAGGGTTTATTTCAAGAGCAGCCAAAAACTAGATAAGAATGAAGATAAAATGTTGGACTCAAAGAAAGGTCAGCTATGGACAGGTGAGAGAGGAGTCTGACTTAGCCTGGGTCCGCCCTCAAGATTCTAAGGAAAGAACCAAAGTGAGTTCACTCATCTGCCTTCAACAATCTTCAGTTACTGCTGTGTTTGTGATGGTTCTTCGAAACAGATCTTACTCCTCATCCCTGAACCATCATCTTTGAAATTATACGCTATGGAGGATGAAGATAAGACAGTTGAGTGTCAGTATTCAAAGCCATGCACGGAGACCAGTCACACAGCTTCCACGAAGCAAGAACCACAGGTAAAACCTCTGTAAGGTAGGAAACCCCAGCTGTTTCCTTAAGCACAGTACAATGTGTTTCCCATCAGAGGAAATGATTTCTCCTCACTCTTTGCCAGTCAATGAACAATTCTCCCGGAAGGGCAGGTGACCCCTCTTGTAATGCCAGCTCTCAGAAGAGGGATGTAGAAATAGTATGAGCATGTAGCCAGCCTGAGTTACCTGGTGAGACCCTGTCTCAAAGAAAGGAAAGAAACATTCTCCTCATGCTTTATCCCCAGGCTCATACAGACCAGAGCAGTTATGTCTACCAGTCTCCCAACTAAGGTCACTGGCAGCTGGTCCTGAGGTTGGGGAAATAGCCTACAAAAGGCTTTGTGTTCCTGACCCAAGCCCTAGAAGGATGGTGTTCTCCCCACCTCTTCTCCCTTGCCCTGCCCCTTTGCGCCCTTTCACACACTCTCTCTCTCTCACACACACACACACACACACTTTCCCTCTCTCTCTCTCTCTCTCTCTCTCTCTCTCCCCCCCCCTTCCCATTTCCTGAATCAGTTTGGCATATTCACCTGCCATCATCTTGATTTATGTCTTAGCTGTGACCGATCTTGAGGCCTGGTATTGCCCAATGCAATTTTATGCTTATGTGACTCAAGCATTTAAATTTCTAAAAATAGGGACTCATTATTAAATATTCTTCAATGGTTCTTGCTCTAAGCACTAGCTGACTTGTTAGTAATAAAGTCGTATGTTTCTTTATAAACTATTATCCTAGATTCTGATAATGACAATCTGATTTGAAATGTGATAAGTCAATAGCTATAAAGATGCATGAAAACATGCAGTTTTAAACATTTAAAAATTTTGTTTTATCTGGGCAGTGGTGGTGCACGCTTTAGACTCAGAATTCGGGAGGCAAGAGGCAGGCAGATCTCTGTGAGTTCGAAGCCAGGCTAGTCTACATAGTGAGTTCCAGGACAGCCAGAGTTACAGCAGAGAAACCCTGTCTCAAATAAAACCGAAATAAATAAATATTTTGTTTTAAATACAGGAGGAGAGCGTCACGAACTTTAAAGGTGTAGATGGAAATGAGCCAGCAGAAGACAGTAACCTGCTGAATAGCAGTGAGAAAAAGCCACAGGAACCACCAACAGAATCCAGTCGCTTGCAGAGTCTGAGACGAATACTGGCTTGCCCTCCGCATGGCTTGTTGGGCAGAGTGGTAACAAATGGTGTGTATATGGTAGGGACGAACTCAGAAAAAGAACATTAACGATAAGCCAGAGAGATTTTCCAAAGCCATATGGTTAAAAGAGCAAGAAGAAACGTACCTCTTTCTTAAATTAAAACTACCAGGCAGAACAGCTGACAATGGCTGTAGACCTGTCCCACCGGCGTTCAGGGGTTGGGGTGAAAAGCTCCACCATCTCAAACTGAGGTGTTAAAAAAAGATCTCTGTGGCCACCATATTTGAGTCAAAAGAGCAGAGATCACAGTACTTTTTCTATGTCTGAATAATTTCACACTTTCACTGTAAAGCTCAAATGAGAACACTGTAAATGTCTTACTACCCAAGAAGTATTACGTAAATGTTGGTGTCGTTATAGTGGCAGCTGTGTGGCTAATATGGAGCAAACAGGGTTCAGTTTGTGCTTCTAGTCAAAGTCTGTCATTTGGCAAGTAAGAATCTTGGTTTGCAATTCAGCCGTTTCCTTATAAACTTTGGGGATTTTGGGGAAGGAGAGTATTTATCCTGACTGTTTTGGATATTGTTTCAGTTGAGATATATTTGTCTTATAGTTTATGGAAGTAAGCTAAAATAAGTGAAAACTTTGACAAATGTATAGATTTTTAGATCAGTGATACAGCTTTTTGTTCACGAAGGAAGAGTGAGTGTGAATGTGTGTGTGAGTGAGTGTGTGTGTGTGTCTGTGAGTGTGTGTGTGAGTGTGTGTGTGTGAGTGAGTGTGTGTGTGAGTGAGTGTCTGTGTGTGTGAGTGTGTGTGTGTCTGTGTGTGTGTGTGTGAGAGTGAGTGTGTGTGAGTGTGTGTGAGTGTGTGTGTGAGAGTGAGTGTGTGTGTGAGTGTGTGAGTGTGTGTGAGTGTGTGTGTGAGAGTGAGTGTGTGTGTGTGAGTGAGTGTGTGAGTGAGTGTGTGAGTGTGTGAGTGAGTGTGTGTCTGTGAGTATGTGTGTGAGTGTGTGTGAGAGTGAGTGTGTGTGTGAGTGTGTGTGTGAGTGTGTGTGAGCGATGTGTGTGTGAGCGAGTGTCTGTGTGTGAGTGTGTGTGTGAGTGTGTGTGTGAGTGAGTGTGTGTGTGTGAGTGTGTGTGAGTGAGTGTGTGTGTGAGTGTGAATGTGTGTGTGAGTGAGTGTGAATGTGTGTGTGTGAGTGAGTGTGTGTGTGTGTGAGTGAGTGTGTGTGTTTGGCTTTGTTTTGACAAAGGCTGTCTGTGCAGCTCAGGACTCATGATCCTCCTGCCTCAGCCTTCCAATGCTGGGGCTCCAGGCCTACATCACCCACACAGCCCGAGTTAGGTCTTTAGAGCTGTACATCATTCAGCAGGGAGCTCTCACGGAGGTTTTTATCATTTTCATCCAGGACAATGAAAAACAAATATAATATGTTATACTTTAGGTGGTATATGTTTTTACTGGAAAAATAAGATTCTGAACCAGTGTGGAAAAAAAATTTCCAAACTATTTAGAACACAGAAAACTAGGTCTCAAATTACGAACTAGCTGAAGAGGCTGCACATAATCTGATATCCTTTCTCAATACTATTTTTTTAAACTTTTACCACTGAATATGTGACACATTTCTAGTTAAAACATTTATAATAAAAACAGGTACTGATTGCCTGAGGAATATGTAAAAATGAATAATATGATATGAGGACTCTTTTATTTTTGTGTCTGAGCATTTTACGGTGTTGTATGTGTCTGTACATGCATGGGTGTGTGCTGATGTGTGTAAGTGTTTAAGTACTAGTGCGCATGTGTGTGGATGCCAGAGGTTGACGATGGGTCGTCCTCCACCTCTCTCTACTCTGTATATTGAGGCTGGCTGCTGCACTCTTTGTATGACTTGGGTTCCAGAATCCTGACTAGGGACTGACCTAACTGGGTGGCAACAGAGGAAAGACAAACACACAGACAAACAGAAAAGCCGTGACCAGGCAGACTGGGCTCTCTGATGGAGAAGCTGCGGCACCTGGAAGCTCAGCATGTTCATTATGTACAGCTGAACATGGAAGTGGGATTATTATATACAGATAAACAAGGAGATGGGTTATTATATACAGCTGAACAAGGAGATGGGTTTAGCTAACCTCAGTGGGAGCAGTCTCTGTTGGGGAGGAGTCTTCAGGCTGTGAACATCCAGGGGAGAAAGCTATAGTGGACACATGGTCATCATTTGCACATGGATGGGAAGAAGGCTTTGCCATCCCTCTGAACCTCGCACTGGGAAGGCTTTGTCACGCCTTGGGGCTGAGACACTGGCCCTTGACATGGCCAAGCCCATATCAATGACATACACTCACTCAGAATTTCACTCACTCCCTACATTTGGGTCTTGCTTGGACCCAATCACTGTCTCACCAAGTCTAGCTAGCCAGCCTGCTCTGGGATCCCACTATGTCAGCAAGCACTGGGATTACAGATGGATTTGACGTTAGCCAGCACGTACCTCCTAGGGATCCGAATTTACATTCTCATGCTTGCGTGGCTTTACTCACTGAGCACTCTCTCCAGCTCGAGAACTCATTTTTAAATTGAGAATTATTCAGAAACATTCCTGAAAAATGAGGGCTCCTGGTAGCTAAACATATGCTCACTGTTTTCCTGTACTTCTACTTCTGAGGTTGATGGTTTTGTTCTGTTTTCACTTCTGTGTCATTTAACATATATAAACTCTCTTTTTTTGTTGTTTTTGTTTTTCTTTTTGTTTTGTTTTTTGAGACAGGGTTTCTCTGTTGTACCTCTGGCTATCCTGGAACTCACTCTGTAAACCAGGCTGGCCTGGAACTCACAGAAATCTGCCTGCCTCTGTCTCCCAAGGGCTGGGATTAAAGACATGTGCCACCACCATCCAGCTAAACCCCTCTTAAGAAGTAATTATTAGGGAGCTGGAGAGATGTCTCCATGGTTAAGAGCACTGGCTGGTCTTCCAAAGGAACTGGGTTCAATTCCTAGCATCCACATAGCAGCTCACAACTGTCTGTAACAACAGTTCCAAAAGATCTGATACCCTTATATTCAGAGAAAACACCAATGCATATAAAAGAAAATTTTTTTAAAAGAATTAATTATTACATGTAAGTTTTGTTTTGCCAGAATCATAAATGACAAATTATTAACTGATTTAGAGATACCTTATAAATATACCTGTAAATTACATTTACAATTATATTTCAGATATAGGGAATTAAAAGAGAGTTAAAGTCTTTTTTGTTGTTTGTTTTTGTTTGTTTGTTTATTTTTCAAGACAGGGTTTTCCTGTTGTAACTCTGCGGTCCTGGAACTCATTCTGTAGACCAGGCTGACCTCAAACTCACAGAGATCCACTTGCCTTTGCCTCCTGAGTGCTGGGATTAAAGGTGTGAGCCACCACCACCCAGTGGAAAACTCTTTTTCTTTTTGTGGAATTATTAAAAAGTTCAGTTTATGCTTTAATAAAGTCAAGCTTACCAGCTAACAAGCAGTGCCTTCTATTCTGCCTGTAACATTTTGTAGAACTCTTTTGTACACCCTATTGGAAAATACTAGAAGTGCCTTAGAGCACATTGTAATAGTAGCTGGAAAAAGTTTTTCGAGGTTTTAGAAAAAGAAGCATTAGATTTGGACACTGTGTTACTTAGCTTTCTCATTCTGTGATAACATAGTGATGGATCATGTTTTTATTTATTTTTTTAGTGTGATAATTCTAAGCAAACACTGACTGTAAAAGAAGCAATGGTTAATGTTTAACTTAAGTCAGAACTAAATATTGGAGTATAACTGGAGTTAAGATGTTCTCAAATTTCTCCTAAGAAGGCAAACACAATGCTTGTTCTCTGTAATATTATCTGCTCCTGTGTTGCAAGATGGCAGCTCCTTCTGGCATTGTGAAGGAAGGTGGGGCTGAGGACAGGTAATAGGTGCATTCAAAGGTGCTATTAATTCCCTGGTTCTTACACTGGCTGGTAATCAGCTAGTTGTTCACATCCCTTGTGTCCTTTATAATTTACGGTTATAAACATTTGCATATGCATTCAACGTTTATTTAAAAATAATCTCAGAATTCCACAAAGCTTGCATATAACGATTAGTTTTCCTGATGTTTTAGGTTTCATTTTTCTCTGTGTTTTGTTAATTCGTTTTGTTTGTTTGGGGTTTACTTTTTAGGTACCATGGTTGTTCTTCTGTGGGCCGTGGTTTGGTCCGTTACTGGCTCTGAATGTCTTCCTGGAGGAAATCTGTTTGGAATTATAATCCTGTTCTATTGTGCCATCACTGGAGGTAAACTTTTTGGACTCATTAAATTACCAACGTTGCCTCCTCTGCCTCCTCTTCTTGGTAAGTCTCTGTTAAAGGAATCTTTCCCTTCATATGTATTTGTGGCCTAAATGTGGACAGAGTTCCCTTACAAGGCCCAAGTTGAGTTAC
This sequence comes from Cricetomys ansorgei, assembly GCA_026225945.1. Taxonomy (NCBI): domain Eukaryota; kingdom Metazoa; phylum Chordata; class Mammalia; order Rodentia; family Nesomyidae; genus Cricetomys; species Cricetomys ansorgei. Next base: position 305,670 of record JAMJFZ010001038.1, on the reverse strand, counting down.
ACTGAATTATTTGCAGCTCCTAGGTTGTGAAACTCCTTAAAACTTCAAAGTAACCACTTTCTGTCCCAGAAACATTACACTTGCCCAGGCTCTTCATCCCCCTACACCTGCCCTGGACCCCTTTATTCACCTGTCTTTTCTTAGTTTCAGACAGTTGGCATAGTTAGTCTTGCTATTCTAGAGACCAAAAACTTGTTACAGTATTATAGTTCCTAGAATTTGTCCATTATATAAAGAGAAGAGACGATCTTCTGTCTACAGCTGATTCTATGTTCATCATCTTGTATAAAACAATGAAGGCATTCAGTAAATGGTGAACAGTAAATGAAGGAAGAGGTACCTTCTGACATGTCAGGGCAGTGTTCGTTTATTGCATTTGGGTTCGAAACCTTTACAAGATGTGTTATATGTATCTTACTAAATTGCCTTCTGTAAAGGGGAAAATAGAGTCTGCTTATTGATAGCTCAGGTAATCTGACATTGCAGATAATTTCAGGAGCTAATTGCACTCAGAGGGATAACTGAACTGATGTTGGATTAAAGCATCTTTTTTTTTTTTTTCTTCTTTAAATGTATGAGTGCTCTGTCTGCATGTACACCTGCATGCCAGAAGAGGTCATCTGATCCCATCATAGATGGTTGTGAGCCACCATGTGGATGCTGGGAATTGAACTCAGGACCGCTGAAAGAGCAGCCAGTTCTCTTAACTGCTGAGCCATCTCTCCAGCCCATAAAGCATCTTTTTAGGATTTGATCATTATTGCTTCCAAATGCTACACTTCGTGTGTCCATTTTATATTCAAATTATTCGGATGTTAATTATTCTTATCATTTTTACATATAAAGTATTTCTTTGATCCTTTTACTTATTACATATTTTTAAATGTTGAGTTTAACTTCATTTTATCCAAAGACTAAGCACAAGGAAAGACTACTCCATTGTAGACTCTGTCACGTGTAAAGTGAAAAAAACAAACAAACAAACCCTTCCTATTTGAAAACTTAACTAGTCCTGTTTGACTGATTCATTCAAGGCATGCTGCTTGCTGGGTTTCTCTTGAGAAATGTCCCAGTCATCAGTGATAATGTCCAGATCCAGCACAAGTGGTCTTCCTCCCTGAGGAGCATAGCCCTTTCTGTCATTTTAGTTCGTGCTGGCCTTGGTCTGGATTCAAAGGTATGGAGTATGAAGTTCTAATTATTGAATAGTAAATATGTTCATCCAATATTACAAGTATTTGTGATTATTAAGCTTCAGGAAATGAATGTGGATGATGCATGTAACAGTCTCAGGAAGAGGAAGGAGTTTATTCCAGGCAGGCCCCTTCTATTCTCGCCCTGTGCCTCACAGGAATCTAGATGTTCTTCCACTATGTCTTAAAGGAATAGGAGTCACTGTAGAGGGGAAAACATATAAATCATAGTTAGAGGTAATGATTGTTGGGAAACAGTGTGTCAAGCCCAATACATATATGTAGGGCTAACTACATTGGCTCAAGGAACTGCCTTCCAAAAGGAATGAATCTTTTTTTTTTCATTATTATTTTGTATTTTATTTTATTATTTTTTTTTTGAGACAGGGTTTCTCTGTTGTAACTCTGGCTGTCCTGGAATTCACTCTGTAGACCAGGCTGACCTCTAACTCACAGAGATCCTCCTGCCTCTGCCTCCCAAGTGCCGGGATTAAAGGTGTGCTCCACCACCGCCCAGCTCAGGAGTGAATCCTAAGTGCGCTTTTTAAAATGTGTATTATCCAAACACCTTTGAATGCACAAGTGAGTGTTCTTTGGAAGCAAACACCATTATTTGGCCTCATTCTGGGCCATAAATCAAACGGACAGTTAGATAGCATATGGGTTGTGAACACAGACTCTGTGAAGTCTCCTGCTTGACTGTAAACTTGGCCCCAATTTCATGAACTGAAGCCAAAGAAAGGGCTTATGGGAGACTTCTCTCTTCCAACGCCTGCCACTTCCGGGTCTTTGGTTTCCCTCTCCGCCTCTCCAGGACGCAGTTGTTCTTAGTACTGAGACAAAAGTATAATGATGGTGCAGGGGAAGAACAGAGTGATTTGAAGTGGCAGAGGGAGGTAACCTTCTTAAATGATAACATCTAAAAAGAGAAACCGTACTTACTATTGCGGGATTCCCGGGAGGACTGCTTTCGCTGTCTCTCGAACACTCAGGCTGCGAAATGCTTGCTGAATAAAACTAATTAACTGAAAAACCATAATGATCAAGCGTGGTCTGAGAAAGTCCTGGACATCGTATTGTCCACATGTCACTGAGGGACATGAATGGACGCCGAGGGTATTAGTGTGTCCACTCTTGTTTTTCCAGGCTCTGAAGAAGCTGAAGGGTGTGTGTGTGCGCCTGGCCGTGGGTCCCTGTATCGTGGAGGCGTGTGCTTCTGCGCTTCTTTCGCACTTCCTGTTGGGTTTGCCCTGGCAGTGGGGGTTCATACTGGGGTAATGATTTTTTTTTTCTTTTTATATGAAAATATCAAGGGGCATTTGGAACTTTTCCTGATTCCGTTTAAGAGAATGTAAAATAACATTTTCTTAAGAGCATGATAACATACAACAGAGATACTTCAGCATCGTCTTAACGGTCTAGCTTTAAAATATAGCTTGAATCTCTGTAGGTGCTAATCTGTACTGCTGAAGAAGTTATGTTTTTGTTGTTGTTTGTTTTTGTTTGTATTTCTCTCTATGCCTGACTCCAAGCCTGGGGAGTTAGGTGCTGGATTCACCCCAGAGCCTTTATGAGCAGCTTGTGTTCCTTCTGCCGCCAGAAGGACTATTGTGACTATTGGTTCTTCTGTACTTCTCTTCCAGTGCCATGTTTTCACGTCCAGTGGGTGAGAGCCGTGAGACATGCATACATTAAAAGTAGATAGCAAGAACCGAGAGTTTACAAAGGGGCAAGAAGAAATCCTACCTGTCAGAATTAAGACTCTGGGGCTACTATCTAGATTCCAGCTCCAGCTCGGTCATTTCCAGTTATCCTGTCTGTCCATGTCTCCATCTCCTTGGTGGTATCTATGTCTTAGTTATGGTGGTGATGGAATGAGCTCAGACGTGTGAGGTCCTTACAGTGGGTGTTCAGCGCATACTCTGAACACACGCATGTAAAAACCCTTCTAGGTGTTAACGCCTGTTGCTACTGCTAGCTCACTGCCACATAAGACATAATTCTCGAGACCTAACTGAAGCCCTGCTGCAGTTGAGAACTGCTCATGGTAAATTTTTCACACCTTAAAACAAGACTGGTATATTTTTCTTAAAAATAAGCACTTACCGAGGCCTAACTCCATTACTGATTCAATATCTCTCGTGATACATATATTTTAGGCATCCTAGGTCATTCCAAAACAGATTGTCCATGGATAGACTTCAAAATTCAAAGCCCTCTGCAACTTTCTGTATGTTTCTGGTTTGGTGTTTCTGGGCTATTTCAGAGACTACAGTCACCCAAAGTCTATCCTAACCTTTAAAGGTATAGAAAAAGAAGGCGTTGTTATGAATTTCAAGGTGGTAATAGTGAGCAGCTTCCCTGGACCGCAGTGTCTGACATGCTGCCTCTCAGTTTCGTCATAGGTGCGGTGTCTCCAGCTGTCGTGGTGCCTTCGATGCTCCTTTTGCAGGAAGGAGGCTATGGCGTTGAAAAAGGAGTCCCAACTTTACTCATGGCTGCTGGCAGCTTCGATGACATTCTGGCCATCACTGGCTTCAACACATGCTTGGGAGTGGCCTTTTCCACAGGTACTCTCACCTGTGCAGAACATGCTGTCCTCTTGTTCTGCAGAGATAGAGTTAAAATGAGCCTTGGCGTGATTGCTGCAGGCAAGGCCTGCGAGGCGGCTGCTGGATCCCTCCCGAGCCATCACAAAAGGGAAGCTGCCCCTCTTCTCCCTCTTTTACCCTCCCTGTACATGGATCGCAGGAGAGGAGGATACGGGGTGGTGGGGTTTACAGGACAGTCGTTTCTTCTTGGACAGGTCTAGGAAATTTTAAGTGTAGAAATCACACAAAGGGCGTGTAGGTTTCCAAGTAGAGAGACCATGGTCCGGGTGGGAGGAACGCCTTGATTCTAAAATAGGAGATTTTCTGTTCTCCTGTCTTTAGCTCCTTATCAGTCCCTTGTAAATTAGTCTCTGTAAGTCCAGGTTTCACGGTTTAGTTTAACTCTACTATACAACGTTAGGCAAACTATATATTATATTATATTATATTAATTATATATTATATTATATTATATCATATCATATCATATCATATTATATTCCTGCTGCTGCTTTCCTTGCAGGAGCCTTTAAAGCAATGGTTTTTTCAGCTTTAGTTATATGTTAGCAGTTCTCACAGTGCTTTACTTTTTTTTTTTTTTAATGTAGACATTACCTTAGACCAATTAAATCAGCACCCTTGGGAATGGAAGCCAGTGTAGCCATGACTAGGAACCATGGCTTCAAACAACAAGGTTTGCCTCAGGGTCACAGAGGAGGCCAGAAGAACAAAAGGCAGACAAAAGGAGTGCTCAGAGATGTCTGTTTTGAGCTCTCTGTACCTTAGGAAGCTTCCTGGCTAACTCTGTCATGTCATCCCCGCCTGTCCCTTAAGGCCTGTTCTCATAGGTTTTGAATTTGAACCTGACTAGATTTCCTGATAGAATTTTTGGGTATGAGCCCAAGATTTTTGTTTTGTTTGAAACAATGTTTTTACCATATGGAAAACAGAAATCTATTAGTTACATTCTAGAGTATATTTTTCTTCCTGTTTATTTTTGGTTTTTAAAGATAGGCTTTCCCCATGTAGGCTTGGCTGTCCTGGAACTTGCTCTGTAGACCAGGCTGGCCTCAAACTCAGAGATCCACCTGCCTCTGCCTCCCGAGTGCTAGGGCTAAAGGTGTGCACCATCACACCTGGCATGTAGTGAATTCTTTCTTGAAATAGCTTGAGCATGATGCTACCATCAGAGATGTAGCATTTGTTTTGCTCTTAGTTGATAAAGCTGAGAAAGTAACCTAGGACCTTGCTCATATCAGACAAGTGACCGGCTCACCAAACCCTAGCACATCCAGCAGGGCACTTTAACAAGCACGTCATTTACCTTCCTGAAAGCTGACTTAGACAAGTAACGGTATGTGACAGGGATTTTTTTTTTTCTTTAAGAAAAAAAAAAATGCTTATCGTAGCCACAAGAAACCACAGTGACTGATTGGTACCTTTTGTCTCAAGACAGTTGAAAATGGCTTTTTGAGCTGGAGAGATGGCTGTGGGTTAAGAGCACTTGCTGTACCTGCAGAGAACCCAGGTTCTATTCCCAGCACCCACATGATGGCTCACAACCATCTGTAATTCCAGTGCCAGGGGGATTTGCCACCCTCCTCTGGCAGGCACATATGTGGTCTACAGACAAAATACCCATAACTTATAATATAAACATGAAAAGAAAAGAAACATGGCTTTATGTGAGGAACAGTATTAACACAATTTTCTGTGCAACGTGTTGATGGAAACGTTCAAAATTAAATTTCTTGAATCCTGTTTGGGAAACAGGTTCTACTGCCCTCTGCACTGTGATACCCCAAAGGGGTTAAGCCACACACAAGAAAAATTCTCTTTAGGGAAATTTCACAAATAATTTGTTTCAGGTTTATTTTTGCAATAAAGATTCGGGCAGATGCTTTGTCAGATTCTTAAGTTACTGTACTCTATCCAGCCTTTGTAACTCGAAAACTCAATAGGTCCCATTCTACCATTCACTATACATATAACACAGCAGAACAAGCCTGCTCTAAATGATGAATTTTGTCTTTCATAAATTGGTAGGCTTAAGAAAACTATTAAGTAATTAAACTATGAACAGTAACTTAGCCACACCTTATGCTGGTTTTGAAAGTTTTATCCAACAATGTGTTTTCTCTTCTTAAAAGATAGAAGCATTTTTTTGTTTGTTTGTTTGTTTGTTTCATTTTTCCAAGACAAAGTTTCTCTGTATAGCTCTGAATGTCCTGGAACTTGCTGTGTACACTAGGCTGGCTTCAAACTCAAAGATTCTCCTGCCTCTGCTTCCCATGTGCTGGGATTAAATGCACCACCACTCCCAGCTAGAAACATTTTAATAGGTATTTAAAATCATCTCCACTAAAAATGTGAACAGTATGGGGCTGGAGAGATGGCTCAGTAGTTAAGAGCACTGGCTTCTCTTCCAGAAGACCCGAGTTTGAGTCCCAGCACCCACATGGCAGCTCACAACTGTCTGTAGCTCTAGTGCCAGGAGATCTGATGCCCTTTTCTGGCATTTTTGGACACTGCATGCATGTGGTACACAGACACACATGCAGGCAAAACACCCATGCACTTAAAATACTAATTTTTTAAATTGTGAAGTATAGGGAATGACTGTAGGAATTCTCTTCCTTATGGTTATGTGCTTTAGCTTGATTATGTTAGACTAAAGCTCATGTACTTATGGATTTAGAGTTCTGGCTAAAGTTTTTCTTTTCCCCCATGTATTTTTCAGGGTCTACAGTTTTTAACATCTTCAGAGGCATTTTGGACGTGGTAATTGGTGTGGCAACAGGAGCTTTTCTTGGAGTTTTTATTCAGTATTTTCCAAGCAGTGACCAGGTAAAAGAAGTAATCTGAGAAAATCATAGCTGTAAAATGCCAATGGAGGAACCTTCTAGAACACCCTCCTCAAAGTTGGATGTTCAGGACATATTTGAGGAGATGGTCCCCAGTTTTAAATTGCTGATTGCTCTGTTGGTACTGTGCATGAGGTTGATGAGGAGACTTATATTTATGAGGTCTTAATGCTGCCCTGGAGCTTCTCCTCTGTGTTAAAGTATTAAAATTAATATTATCGGTGGGTATCAGTAACGAGCCGTGACAACTTCTGAGATGGAAAACCTGGACAGCCAACGCACGGGGTCTCGCCTCACGTGCTGGCTCGCCAGCCTCTGCTTCCCACTGCTCTGATCTGTTCTTTTCGTGCTGACCCCTAGCACATGACCTCTGGGTATTTTACTGAAAGGGAGCACTGCCCACCATCACACAGGCCTTAATGCCTCATGAATAGAACTTTTACAGGGCACCAACCCCCAACTTCAGCTGGCTGACATGATGCCATTTTACCTAGTCAAGTCCCCGGATGGACAAGGTCTCCCTTATCCGTCCTTAGGTTGAGGGAGGGCCCTGTAAAGTCCCTCTATTAGCATTAATACAATCAGAAGCTTTTACTACCAATATCTCAGTGGGCAGACAGCATAGAACAGCAACTCTTCCAATCAAAGGCCACTGGGTAGACAATTGCTGGTGCTCCAAACTAGCATGCTTTCTGCATTCCAGAGTCCACTCCTAAGAAGCTGTTTCCAATAGCTAAGGCAGGTGACCTTCTGGCAGTGGCTCAGGCCGCTGGATAAACAACTTAATATTTGGGGATAAGTTCAACTATACCCCAACACCTCTAATTTAAATTATGTATTTTTCAAATTTCACTGTAAAACAGTATCAGTTCCAAAATAATAGGGTCTGCAAGCTTTCGGGAAGTGTGTAGTATTCAACTAAGTCAAGATTATAATAGCTTTTTGCACCCAGTTTAGTATCAAAGTACTTTAAATTCCAGTGCTATTAAACAGCAAGTCTTCCAACATTTCATTAACAATATAATAAAACGTCTGTTTTCAAGACCAAAGTTCTTTCTTCATGTGAAGCAAAAGCTTATTTCCCTTCACTCTCTTAATTCTTCTAACATCAAAAAAGCATATGGAAATGTTATCTTTATAAAATTTACAGTATTTTGAAACGTAAGGACATTTATAATGGTATTATAAGTCTAATTAAAGCAAGTATTGTGTGCAGAACATTCTTGTTTTCACCCAAATCCTGGATATCGATTAATCAATCATTACCAGTTTCTTGAAGTAATTGAGTGATGAACTTTCTTTTTCTTTCAGGGCAACCTAGTGTGGAGGCGAGCCTTCCTGGTTCTGGGCTTTGCTGTGTTAGCTGTGTTCAGCAGTGCTTACTTTGGCTTCCCGGGGTCAGGAGGACTGTGCACGTTGGTCATGGCTTTCCTTGCAGGTGTGAGATGGAGTGACAAGAAGGTGAACCTCATTGTGATTTCACCTGCTCACGACTCTCTTTTGATAATTTTTTTTTTCAGCTCTTTTTTCTTTTCTTTTTTTTTTTCTTTTTTGAAACAGGGTTTCTCTGTTGTAACTCTGGCTGTCCTGGAACTTACTCTGTAGACCAGGCTGGCCTTGAACTCAGAGATTCACCTGCCTCTGCCTCCTGAGTGCTGGGATTAAAGGTGTGCACTACCAGCCATTTTCTATGCGTACACAAATGTATACCCAGTGTCCATATGCATATGCATTTCACCCATACATTCCAGTCTATGACAAAATATTGTTACATAAAATATACCACGGTCATGATCCCTCCTGGTTCCTTTATGGACGCAGGGCACTGCACTAGGTGGCTGGACCACATTTAATGTGACCACTTTCTTACCAATACATGCCACGCTGTTGGACTTCTTTGTCACAATAATCGTTACTTCAGTAACTGACCCTTATACATACCATATTTCTTAGACTCTAAGACATTACCAGTTCTAAAAGCTACTGTCATTTGCATGCTACTAAGAAAAACATATTGACAAACTACGATATAAAATCCACTTGAAAAATGTTAAAAAAAAAAAAAAAAGAAACAGTTATATCTTCAACAAATTTTGTATCAACAAAATACTGTGTGTTTTTAAGGTTCTCCATAGGATAAATGTCTAAAAATCGGATTGCTCTAGGAAAGAGTATGAATGTGTATACATTTGGTCTTATCAACTTGCTGGCTTATACATTTGGTAGTATCAACTTGCCCTTTTAAAGGCCGAGCCAGTTTTCATGTCTAGTAATATTTTGTGAAGGCATCGGTTTCTGATGTCTTGGGGTATTTTACTAACTGAATGAACAAAGAAATGAAATGGAAAAGACGTGGTGGAAGAGAAAGTTTATTGTAGATTAAAGGTGAACATAGCCAGAGGCAGAGACAGCTGGGAGAGTCCAGGGTGGACCTGACCAGACTGAGCTGCAGGGCTATGTGAGGAGAGGGGGAGGGGAGAGGGGAGAAAGAGGGGAACCTGGAGACCAGAAGGCCAAAAGGGGTGGGGGAGGGGGGAAAGAGACAGGGAGAGAGAGGGAGGAAGGGAGGGAGGGAGAGAGCGCGCACAAAATAGCTGGATTATATAGGGAAGGGCACCCCAGCCCCCCCCATTAGAGAGTTTAGGGGAGGGGGAGGGGTATGCAAGCCAGCAGGACCCTGCAACTGGTGGAGACTGAGTGAGAAGGGGAGAGCCTTGCGGCCAGGTTCTCTTTGATATGTTAAATAGGTATCTCAGTCAGCACTCTGTCCTGAATTTGAGACCTAACACTAACCGGCCAGGTGAACTGTGTGTCCTGTTCTGATCTAATTTATCCCAGTCACCGTTTCATATGACTTCTGGGCCGTGTTTGCAACAGCCTTTTTACACTTTGTGACACTTTAGAAAACTGACTTTTCAGAACACTAAGAATGTTAAGTATCTCAGTGTGTGTTGATGACAGCAGCTGCTTTCTATTTGCCCATTTTCACGTGTGCATGCATGCGTGCGTGGATGCATGGATGCTTGTGTGTGTGTGTGTGTGTGTGTGTGTGTGTGTGTGTGTGTGTGTACGTGCCTTTACGTGGGTGTGGAGGTCAGAGGTTATGTCTTCTGTCTTTACTTTGTGAGTAGAGTCTCTCCCTGACTCTGGAACTCACTGAATTAGACAGTCTGTTTGGCCAGAGAGCTCTAGCGACATCTCCACCCCCACACTGTAATTGTGGATACAGACTTTCACATGCACACTGGGAATCTGAACTCAGATCTTCCTTCACGCTTACTCAACAAAGCTCTCTACTAGCTGAGCCTTCTCCTCAGCCCTACGCTATCAAACTTCGGTCTGGAGTTATATCCCTTCCTTGTCCTGCAGGGTAAGGTAGCCTATGAGCTTAGACTTCTCCAGCTAATCTCAGCTCTGTGAGTTATCAGGGATATGACCTGTGCTAGTCAGTTCCTTCCTTTTACCGTATGGGTTCCAGGCATCAAACGCAGGTCATGACATCAGTCTTGGTGTCCTCCCTCTGTGAGCCATCTTGTCCGCTCTGCCTTTTATCTTAGACAGTTTAAAAAAAAAAAAATAGGGCCTAGAGAGATGGTTCAACAGTTAAGAGCACTCCCATCTTTTACAGAGGGGCCAGGTTTAATTCCCACCCCCCACACTGGGACTCACAACAGTCCGTAACTTCAGTTCCAGGGGAATCCGTGCACATGCATGTATACAGGGAAAGCACTTACACACATAAAATAAACTAAATCTCAACATTAATTAAGATAAAAAGTAATTTCACAGAGGAAAACTCATTACTTTTTCCTCTTTCATCAATGTTGTTTATTTGAATTATATTTGCATACCTTCCTTAAATATGTACTCACAGTAACAAAACACTAAGCAACTTAAAATTACTATTCTTGGTTGGTTTGTATTTTTTAAAGACACATATACCATCCTGGCCTCAAGTTTACTGTGTAGTCAAGGCTGATCTTAACTGCCAGTCTTCCTTTCTCACCTCTTTGACTAGATTGGCTGCATTTGGCTAGGTTGGCTGGCTGGTCCACAGAGCTCCAGGGATTGATCTTCCTCTGATTTCTTATTGTGGAGCTTAAATCCCTATCCCAGATCAAATAACTCAGTTGTTGGCCATTGTAACTTCACATGATAAAGTTTTCTTTGCTTCTCTTCCAGTCAGAGGTGGAAAAGATAATTGCAGTCACCTGGGACATTTTCCAGCCCCTTCTCTTTGGCCTAATTGGAGCAGAGATATCTATTGCTTCTCTCAGACCAGAAACTGTTGGTAAGAATTTCTCAGTGGTTCTTGTGCTAAAACTGTACCTTTAAAGCCAGATTTGAACTACCTTCCGTAGGTATGTATTTACCATTGGCACAATTATATAAAGAATTAACTATGATCTAGAGAGGTTGGCTAGAAAATAATGTTGTTAATTTAAGTACAAAATAAGCCCTTACCCGTGCCCCAATATAAAGATGCTTGTCTAGACCTATTCTGATTAAGATCTTGAATTTTAAAGGTATTAGTTACTTCTGTAATGGGTTCTCATAGAATGGAAATGTCTGGTATTCGTTCATTATCCCACGTTCAGATAGCATCATATTAAGATCGTCTTGATTGACAGCACAGCTCTTGCAATTAATTAGTTTGTAAATATCATTCCTCTCCTTACATCTGAGAATTCCTCCACCCATACAAGGAATCTTACTCCTTGCCACCCCCCAACTGAATTGCAAATAATTCCCCTTTATTCTTGTTCATCCTAAAAAATATGTGTGTATAGATGTAGTGTGTGCGTGTGTATGCATGCATGTGTGTGCATACAGGTGCACCCACGTACCAGGGCACACATGTGGAAATTTAGGATTCAGTTCCACTTTCCGCCTTGTTGAAGTCTTCCGTGTCTCTGCAGCCATGCTATATGTTCCAGGCGAGCTGACCTGAAAGCTTCTGGAGCGAATGCTCCTCTGCCTTCCATCTTGCTAGGGGACTGCAGGGATTACACATGCATGCCATGGCATCCGGCTTTTTATGTGGTTCCGAGGATTGAACTTGGGACATCAGCCTGGAGGGGCTAGCACTTTCAGTCTCTGAGTCAGCTCCCTGGCACGCTACATTACTGTAGAGGAAAGGACCAACTCCACAAGTCTGCCCTCTACTTGTGTGACCTCTATGTTCACACCATGACACACATAGACAAACAGGTAGACAGATGTTTTAGTTGGTAAAGGTGGTACATGTTATAATTTTATTAAGATTAAAATATACCGAAAAGTATAGATGGGTGATAGATGCTTTCTCCATCCCACTTACCCCCTCACCTGCCACGCTGACTCCTCTCCCGCCCTTAACCTTCTCAAAACCAGCGACAGCCTTCCAGTCATCCACATCCGCTCCATCCCCTTCCTCAGTACCTACTCCTCCAGCTTCTACTCCTTCACACAGCCAATGGTGCTCATCCAGATAACCTAGATAAACCCAGTTTTTGAGTTGAAATTTCATCCACATTTGTTGTCGTTGTCATTTCAAAACATCACTCCACTGAATTCTGCTGTTTCCCACAGTCCTTTGAGTCCCCATTTATACTCTATATAGCTTAAATACTGGCTTTAATCTAATCCCCACCCCACCCCACACCTCTCACCGAGATCTCTGTTCTAACTTGTTCACACCACTGACATAAATTATATTCGGTTCAAATCAACTCGTTTGTAGCTTGCACTTCAGATTGTAGATGCTTTTGAAAATCTGCCAATCCAGGGAGCTGCTGGTCAACCGAGGGCTGGAGCACCTTCCGTCAAGACCCATATTGCAGATTGGCAGCACAGCCTCTTGCACAGTGTACACTGGGTACACTCTGATCTCGAGAAAGGGATTTTCCTTCTGAGCTTCAGACAGTCTCTGGCAATCTGACTGGATCCTTCCTTCCACACTGGTTGAGAAATATTTTGATTAGTATGTTTAGTCTTGTGCTCTGCAAAGAAGTCATACTTTGATGAAAAGATTGGTTTTCCTTCCTCATCTACATCTGCTTACCAGTTTGTTTGTACTTGACTTAACCATACCACATGGTTAAAGCAGACTTCGGATTCTGACTTCTTCAAACTTGGAGACTGATCAGTCTGTAAAGTAGACCTTTAGTCTACCCACTACCTTGTTTAAAACTTGACATGATTATACCTTTAAAAATGTTTTTCACATTATTTTATTTTATGTATTTTGCCAACATGCATACATGTGCACCACATGTGTGCATGGTACCCACAGAGTTCAGAAGAGGGCATTGGATACCCTGGAACTGGAGTTACAGATAGTTGGGAGCCATCATGTAGGTGCTGAGAACCGAACCTGGGGACCTGCAAGAGTAACAACGGCTCTTAACCACTAAACCATCTCTCCAGGCTCTCATTATATCATTTAATTCAGTGATGTTAAATAAACATGTGGAAGAAAACGTGGGCCTCGGTATAAAGTGTAAGGTGCTGTATGTACTCCAGTGTATTCTGTACTGACATTGGCTTGATGGGTCTCAAAATAGGAGGAAGGCAGAAGCATCAACATCTAATTTAAATTTTCTTTGTAAGAATGCAAATATGTTTGATTAAATTCTGCTTTTATAAAGAAAAGATTTTTAAAAATGGTAGGATTGATCTTATTGATTTCTTGATCAATTATATGCAACCATTCCTTTTGTATTTAATGTTTTGACATTATTCCTATTGATAGCAGTTTGAAATGTAATTTCTCCCCTGGCATCACATTATGTCTAAAACCTGGATACTTCTTTCAGGCCTTTCTGTTGCCACCCTTGGCATTGCAGTATTGATACGAATCTTGACTACATTCCTGATGGTATGTTTTGCTGGCTTTAACATTAAGGAAAAGATATTCATTTCTTTCGCATGGCTTCCAAAGGCCACAGTCCAGGTAGGTAATGATCAATAGAAAGGCATATCATTGTAGCTGTTACCTCTGTATGACACCGTTAAATACTGAATAAGAAGACGTGCCTAAATTTGGTGGAAGTAAACAGTTAATAAATGATCGAAGCAAGTGAGCGAATATGAGGTTGAGTAGCTGGCTTTATGAAGATTTTGCACTAATCTACTCTAAAAGTTTGGGGTAGCTTGGGTAGAGGATTTGAGCTTTTATCATTTAAAACGCTGAGGCACCTGAAAAGAGCTGTCTAAACTCATCTTATTTCAGATCTCCCAAGAAGAAAGAAGAAAGGGAGGGAGGGAGGGAGGGAGGGAGGGAGGGAGAAAGGCAGGAAGGAAGGAAGGAAGGAAGGAAGGAAGGAAGGAAGGAAGGAAGGAAGGAAGGAAGGAAGGCAGGAAGAAGGAAGGAAGGAAGGAAGGAAGGAATGCAAGCAGGAAGGAGCAAGAAGTGAACATGGCTCGTCTTAATGTTTGGAAACCTTTCAACAGCCATATGATTGATGCTAAATTACATTTGTCTAGATATTTATACATAATGAAAGAGTAATTTAAAAGGAATTTAGATTTTTTTTTTATTTTGAGACAAGAGTTTCTCTGGATAGCCCTGGCTGTCCTAGAGTCTCCCTGTACACCAGGCTGACTTTGAACTGAAAGGTATAAATTCCTTTTCAGTCTGGGCATGGTGACACATGCCTTAAATCCCAGCACTCCAAGGAAGAAGCAGGCAGATCTTTTCATCTATGATTTTACTCTTTGTGGGTTCTGTCTCCCATGGTAGCCATGGTCCAAAACTATTAAATGGAGAATTACAGAAATAGACATTTAAGTTTTCAAATGCATCCTGTTTTGAGTACCACAGTGAAATGTTGCACTGGCCTGTTCCATCTTGCTTTGATTATCGTAGGATATGAATGTGCCTTTGTCCAGCATGTCCACCTAGTAGATATTGCTAATCATTTCGTAGCTGACTTGGCTATCAAATTGACTGTTGGAGTATCCTAGTACCGTGTTTAAGTGATTCTTCTTTTACTTAAAAATAGTGTCAAAGGGCAAGAATTGTGACTAAAGAAATTTGCATATGTCAAAGAGAAGCCATGCGGTTCTTTCAGGTTAAGAGTAAAAGTCCTTGACTTAATAAGGTAAAAACATAGTATATGGAAAATTTGGTGCTGTCTATGTTTTCATTGACCTACTGGGGACTTTGTAAATATCCCTCATGTTGAAAGGGTGACTCTTATCTTGATTTCCTAACCGAGTAGTTGATATTAACTGTTTACAGCTAGCTGAACCTCATGACAATAGCTCAGTCACTTAACCCAAAATTTGTACATTCTCATACACAAGTGATAAAGAAAGCACTCACAGACAATCAGTTGACATCGTTGACATCGTTGAGCATGCGTTTACCAAGATATCAGGGAGTGTTATTCAGATCAGAATTGTATAGGTTATACTTCCTTTTACAAATACTATAGATTTACAATTGTCTTCTCTATTTTCAACCTAATTACATCACCTTCAGTATCCTATAGACTGTTTTGCAGTTATTGGGGTATGCAGACTTTTACTGTCATGTAATGAAAGTCAGACATGACGTTAACTTAGGGGATTGCAAGAGTTCGTACGTGCTGTGACTTCATTCTAGGCTTTGTATGACTGTGGCCTGGGGCTCTACTCATTCCAGAGATGTTTTTGATGTTTTTTCATCAGACTTTCAAATATATCTAAGGCATAAAGGTGAAGAAGAATAGTATAGAACGATAAATGGGATAATTTGTCTGACATAGTAGCTCCAGCTTCCACACTACTAGTAACAACGGTAGGTAAATATCAAAACAATGACTTCGTCTTCTTTCTTTTAATATTAAAACTGAAGGCTGATACTCTTTGACCTTGAAAGCAATTTTTAAAATAAGTAGGAATTACATATATATGTACACACACACACACACACACACACACACACATGTTACGATTGGGTACTGTTGTGTCTTGTGGAGGCAAACACATTCACTCCTCAATAACCTCAGAAAATGAGTTCAAAGATCCCTGTGGGTTCCAAATCTGAAGAAATTCAGGATATTACATGAAAAGCTTATTGTCTGTATACAATGTAAGCATATCTCCCATATACTTTCAATAATCCTTAATTACTTGTCATAGCTAATACAATGTAAGTGGTTCTTGTATTATTTAGAGAATAATGATGAGGGAAAACTCTGTGCATGTTCATACATATGCAAGTTTCTGTGGTATTTCTGAGCTTCAGTTAGTTGAATTTACAGATAAAGAACAGCCATAGAATACTCTTGTATGGAATTTTAGTTTTTCTTCTGTCGTCACTACATAAGATACAAGGAGGCTTGTATGTGTATGTGTATGTGTGTGTATGTGTGTGTGTGTGTGTGTGTGTGTGTGTGTGTGTGTGTGTAAGTTCTTAATACTTTGGTATATGATTTGTCATAGGCCAAATCACTGTTTAAATTACAATTTTGGTGTTCACCTTAAAACATACATGTTCATATATTCAAAATCGAGAACTGAAAGAGAAATATATATTGCAATATAACAAGTAATGTTCTTACCAAGAATTCATAAACCGTTCAATTATGTATTACACATGGTAACCCATAATAACCAAGAGCCAAATAACAAATAACAAAGAAACTGAGTGAGGTAGACTTTCTTTTCTTTCTTTCCAGTAGTCATGGACATTCCAGAGCTAACAAAGTGACTGTCACTCTCAACGTGTTCCTCTGACCCATATGTCCAACTTGTGTTGCCATTTTCTTCCAGTGGGAAGGGGCAGGGGTACATGTGTTCATTCTGTTTTGGGTAACAATCCATGTCAGTGTCTCACCTCCACTGATCACTCAGTAGCCAGAAAATAGATGCACAGACTAGTTGCAAAAGAGACTGGAAACATAGGAGATCTCTATTTTGTCAGCTATGTGAGCAGCTGAAACCCAGGAGTTCTGGTAGAAAAGGGAGACGGGATATTCAGACACCTGTGGGCAACTGATTCCACCTTCGTACCTCTCTTGTTTTATTATCTTGGAAGCAAACATTGTTCTGCTCTTTGGTATAAGGAGTTAACTAGATGGATTGATGTACCTTTCCCTCTGTGAACTAATAATATAGTACTTTGCCTCTAAAAGAAAATGAGAATTTTCATAATATGTTCTAAACAGATACAAATTAAATAAAACAAATGAAATAAAACACTTCAACTCCTGGGGCAAAGAATTCACCAAATAACTAATAAATTTAACAGCATTTTGAAGGTCTCTACCACTTCCATTTTTCATACTGTTTGAGAATTAGTGTACACTACAGAGGAAATAATGTGCTGATTTAAATTTTTACCCTCTTCTAGTAAATATTACCATTCCTATAAGCCTTTTACTTGTTGAAGTGTTAAGAATAGATATTAAACTTGATCTTAGTCAAAAGATTGAGACAGGATATGCTTTTTTTTATTAATACAAATTCTTAAAGTTAAAATATAAAACAAACAATAACATCCCTCTTTTTGCAAGAGAAATTTATCATGTAAACAATATTTTATCACTACTGTGAGTCTGTTTCCTCCTAATATTTTGAAATGTACAGACCTGTTAGGGCATGACCCACGTGTACCTGTCACATAAGGAAGTGTCAGTCTCCATGTTAGGGCAGGTAGACTTTGTAGATAGTCAAACCAACTGCAGTACACTTTGAAAGAAGACTAATTTGAATCAGTTGAGCCAAAGGAGAAGCAACTTATTTTCTCAAATAAAATATGTCACTTTAAGAAAATGTGCATTTATGTTTCCAACCTTGTGCTAACACTTTCTTAGGCTGCCATTGGCTCCGTGGCTCTGGACACAGCAAGATCACACGGAGAGAAGCAGCTAGAAGAATATGGAATGGATGTACTGACGGTGGCGTTTCTGGCCATCCTCGTCACAGCACCAATCGGAAGCCTACTGATCGGTTTGCTGGGTCCCCGGCTTCTCCAGAAATTTGAACATCAAAATGAGGAAGAAGTTTAAGGAGAGACTTTGCACATGTTTGGAGGTAAAAAAAAAAAAGAAGAAGAAAAATGGGGGAGGGGAGAAAGCTAGCAAGAAAGAAAGAAAGAAAAATGCTGACCTTAATAGCTAGAAAATTGTTTCCAGAAGCTAATTGTACCAGGATGGAAATTGAAATACATAATGTTGAGGTTTGAAGTGTATTAGAACCAAGCATAATTCACAGTTAACAAAGGAAGACCAAGATCCCTGCCTCTTCTGCTCCGCAGAGCATGCTCTGTTACTTTTAACTGTCACTTTCACGGTTGGCGGTCCCTAGTCTCTCGTGCCTTGAATCTTTTTTTCTTTTGGTTCCTCTTTCTTTTTTACTTTTGACAACAAAATGCAGTCTCTCTTTTCCATCTTTGTTCCCCTGCTGCTCTGCTCTGTTCCCACCCTTCCTGTCTTGTTACCTTTCTATGAAGCGTCGAAATTGATTGACATTTTAAAGTAACTGAAGACCCTTCATTTGCACTTGGTTCTTACTCTTTCAGATGTCCAAGACAAGAAAGACAGACAGACAAAAAGAGAGGGAGGGAGGGAAGGAGGGAGGGCAAGCAAGCCTGGCCTGGTAGCTGATACCTGTAATCCCAGCACTCCCAGAAACTGATCCAGGAAGATTGCTGTGAATTCAAGGTCCACCTGGGCTACATGCCGAGTTCCAGGCCAGCCAGGGATATTCTCAAAAACACAAACACAAAACAGAACGAAACATGCATCTTCATCACCTAGCTGTCAACTCAGAGGCCTCCTGTCAATGGTACGCTTTAGTCTTCCTTCCTTGATAAGGTGCCTTGATGCAATCCCTTTTATTTGTTTCTGGTGACTGACATCTTGGGCTCATCTAGGTCTCCAGGTGACAGCATTAATTTTCAACTCTTTGCCAGCCTCATGTATGTGATAGTAAACAGGGTACTAGACACAGCTTTAATGAGGAAAACCTAGGGTACTTAATAGAAAACAGAATTTTACTTCTCTCTCCTGCAGTTGACTGGTTGGTTGGTGCCAGTGTGGGCGCTCTGCTCGTGGGGCTTCTGTAAGACTCCTGTCTGTCTGATGTGCAGCTTTGCTGCATCCTAACTCAGGACAGGGGTTAAGGGTAGATCTGCACCATTATCCTTCCAGCCCCAGGAAGCAGGAAGAAAGATGGAAGAGTGTTGATTATTTATTCTTTTGAGACCCGAGTCTCAGTATAGTCTAAGCTAGCCTAGGGTTTGTGATCCTCTTGCATCTTTCTCTGGAGCGCTGGGATTATGGGTGTGCAACACCACACGCAGCCTCAGTCAGTTTATTTTTAGGGGATTGATGTGGAATCTGGACATCTCTTTCCTCTCACTTGTATTGGTGACTTTGTCAACTGTAAGGAGATGGGAAAAGAGTCTCTGGCTCATTAGATTCAGAGGCCAGAGATGCCACCACACTGAGTAGTACTCCACTGAACATTGTATCTTACTCGGCAAGGTGACTTATTTCTATAATCCCAACCCTTAGGAGACTGAATCAAGAGGCTTGCACACAAGCTTAAGGCCAGCCTGGGCTACAGAGTAAGTTGTAGGTGAGCCTATTTACACATTGAGACCACGTCTCGAAAAAAGCTTATAGGGACTGAGAGATGGCTCAGCTGGTAAAGTGCTTGCTTCGTAAGCGTGTAAACAGCTGGGTGTGGCAGCGTAGGCCTATAACTCCAGTGCTGGTGCGAGGCAGGGGTGGGGGTGGGGGGAGTGGGCAGAGACAAGTGAATCCCAAGGACTCTCTGGGCAGCCAGGCTAGCCACTCAGTGAGTACCAGGTTTCATGAGAGCTCCTGTCTCAAAACCTCAGTAGAGAGTAGCAGAACAAGACATCCAACATCGATCTCTGGTCTCCATGTAAGCATTCAGGGTGTGCCTGTGCGAACACTCCCTCCCTCTCTCCCCCTCTCTCTCTCTCTCTCTCACACACACACACACACACACAGCAAACAACGCGATATTGACGACGAACCCCTCAACACTTCCCTAAACCTTTCAAACTATGACACGTCCTTTCTCAGGAAGTTGTGACATGCCACGGCGAAGGAATGAGAGGAGAGCTCGACTTGCAGAGGCCACAGTTTATCCCACATTGCAGCAGACCACCTTGGCCTTTGCGTATCAACCATTAGTTCCTCTGCATCCTGGGTCACCTGTTGCCGAGTTAGTAACCATAGTCAGATACAGCTCTCAGTTTCAGCGTGTGGTACGCACGCCTCAGGTGTTTGTCTTTTGCCTTTCATATACAAGGTGCGTTTTAATCTCGCCGTAGATTTGACCTATGGGGTGAGTAGGTGAATTGTGACTGTTCTCGTCTCATTCAGTGAAACGCGAATGTCTGCCTTTTTCATACAGGCTACTGTTGTAGCCTGTGCCACTGTGACATTTAGATTCAAAACTAGCTTAATAATCTCTGGTTCTAACTGGTTCACGTAGTTGTCAAAAAAAAAAAAAAAAAACCCAAAAAACCCTTAATCCTGTGGCATAGTGTCTTGTATTTCCTGAATGCTTGTGCTCACAGTGCAGATTGGATTACTGCGTACTAGAGGTTGGGTATGTAGTAAAGGTGAAGTAAACATCATTGGTTAGGTGCACGTTGGTGGGTACCATAGCCTAACATCCATCTGTTTCTCTACTTTTTCAGACTCTGAAACTAACTAAAAAACTAAAACTAAAAACTAACTAACTCTGTCAACAAATACTGTCATTTCTGAATATCAGTAGGAGATCAGTTCCAGAGCCCCCTCAGATACTAAGATCAATGGATGTCAAAGTTCTTTATACAAAATACCATATTTACATATAACACATACAAGTTCTCCTGTGTGCATTTTTTATTTAATTTAAATTATATTTTAATATATTCTCTGTCTGTTTAATTATTTATTTGTATGGGGGGGGGACATAAAGGTGGTAGCCAATTGTAGAGGTCAGAGGAGAATCTCTCTACCTACCATGTGAATTCTGGGGATGGAATTCATGCCATCAGAGTTAGTGGCCAGCACCTTGACCCAATGGAGCAACTTGCAAGCCCAGCATCGCATTTGACTAATTCACTTCAACCCTGAACCTCAGACTTCATTCTAAAACTCCACTTTTTGCTGAGGCCTTCATCCTCCTTACGTAGACCCACGGCATTTGCATCTTCTAAGAGTCCATCACTTCTGGAGCATAGAACTATGTTCTGGCAGTCAGCATAACCCTGCAAAAGGCCCATCTTCCCAGCTTCAACCCAAAGGTCATTTTGTCCTTCCTTCAGGAACTAACTACCAGTCCAAAAAGGACAGAGATTTGCTTGACTGAATTATAATGACCTTTTATAATCTTTTTTAAAAAGTTTTTTTATTACGTTTATTGAGAGTGTGTGTATGCACGTGTGCGTATGCACACGTGTGCACACGTGTGCGTGTGTGTGCGTGTTCACTCGTGCCATGGAATGTGTGTGGAAGTCAGGGGACAAATGGCAGGGTTAGTTCTCCCTTCTACCATGTGGGTCCCAGGGATAGAGTTCAAGTTGGTAGTTTTCCATGACGAGCACCTTTACCTGCTGAGCTACCTCACTGCTCTAATCATTTCAAACAAGGCAGTGAACAACTCTCAATCTTCATGCACATGCCCATGTCATGCCGATGGCGGAAAGGCATCCTAATAAGAAAGATAAGCTCTCATCATCACTTGGGGGAAAAAAAAGGTTACAATTTGAATTAAGCCTTGGTCAGCTTTTCATAGCTGTCACAAACTACCCGAAACCATCAACTTATAAGGAAAACATCTTGCATAAGGTGTTAAAGGGTTCATTCCATGGCTGGTGAGCTCCACTGCTTTTGAACCTGGGGTAAAGGAGAGCAGGCAGCATGGAGTGCATGGCAGAGCTCTGCTTCATGGCCAGTAACCACAATGAGTGAAGAGTGAGTCTGGATTCCCAAATCTTTCCAAGAGCACATCCCCAGGGACCTCAATCCTCCCACAGGCCCCCCCCCCTCAGAGAGCTACAGGCTGAGGAGCAGCCCTTCAGTGTGTGGGCATTTGGGGGGACATTTTAAATTCAAGCCATAACAGATCTTTAATGATGAATTTGAAAAAGAGACAGGGCCAGCAAGGTAGGTCAGGCGGTACCTGACCTGAGGTACCTTCCACCATGCTTGCTCCCAAACCTGACCACCTGAGTTTGATTCTGGATCCAATATGCTAGAAGACAAGAACCACTTCCATCAAGTTGTCCTCTGACTTCCATACACGACATTGTGGTGTGCAAGCATATGCACACAGACACGCACACGCAATACAGAAATAGCTAAAGAGTGAAACCGAATACAGTATTCAGAAGCAAAAGCTGTTTTATGTCAGGAAAAAGATAGAAAATGCAATTGTCCATCTAAGTAGTTTGGTCTTTTTCCAATAATAGTTATTTTCATCTGTTTTAGGAGGCCTGGAGATCCCATTGCAGAAGCTTGAGAGACCACATTTACCGTCCCAACCCAAAGGTTTCGGCGCACCTTCAGCCAGGACAACTTTATTTCCCTTTGTTTCATTAACAAAAAAATTTAAAAAGTTTTATACTGCTCGCAGTGCCTCAAGTGTTTACTTCCTGAGAAAGATTGGAGGATGGGTGACATTAGAAAATGAAAATAATTTGAACAAACTGAAACACGATTTTGCTAAAAGCTAAAAGCTTGACACATTTCTTCTTATGATATTAAAAGCATATGAAAAAGCAATGATTTTTTTTTTAAATTGGAACTGATACTTTTATGAATAGCCAATGTAGTAGGGTTTTTTTTTCATTTTTTAAAATCTATATGAAATGAAAGTAAAAGTAAAATCATCTGAGGGAACATTTTAAAAATTAAAAGATGCTTGAATTTTAACAAAAACCGAGAACAGGGAAAGAATGAGAAAGTAGGAGGTGATGAGATTTACAATAAGAGACGTGCTATTTCTCAGGTCAGAACAAAACACAGCTATGGAATCTTCCCAATTTAATTTTTCAATTCAGTTCATTCAAATCAGAAGCTCAAAGGACTGTTTTTTTTTTGTTGTTGTTGTTTTGTTTTCTGGTGGGACAAAAATAGTCAATAGAATCTATCTAAAGTGCAGGTGCTAAGCAACTCTCACCGTGTTTCCAGGGGTTCTTCAGTTTGTTAAAGATACTCGAAGGCTACCACTGTTTCTGCGCACACGTCTTTGCCCACTGGGGTGTGTCCGGCACACGGAGTTCTCATTCTAATTCGTTCTAAACGAGTTCCTTCTGGCGGTACTGACTTCTCTGAGACAAGACACAGTTAGATAGTGTGTTATGTGACTCTTTCATTACGTCATGATCAAAAATACTTGTGCAATTATTTTTACACTTTTAGCACACATCGAAATTTTCGTTTTGATAAGATAAATGGGTCTGTTCAATTTTTTTAATCATGTAGACAAACAGATCAGTGGGACAGAAAAGAATAGCCTGCAGAGAGACACATGCAGAGGCAGCCATGTGATCTTTGAGAAAAGGACAAAGGTGCCTCCGTGGAGAGAGGATGACCCATCAACTATGGACGCTAGACGCCTGGACGCTGCAAGCATTTCGTCAGCCAGAAGTGACAGCTCACATGTAGTCCCAGTGCTCAGGAGGCTGAGGTGGGAAGACGGCATGCTTTCACCAGCTAGGGATCTGTCTGGCCAACATAGCAAGAGCCCATCTTAAAAGACAAAACAAGTCATCGACATAAATGTAAAACAGAGTGATGAAGAAAACACAGAAGAAAACATATGTAACCTTAGGTTCGGCGTTGACTTTTTACATATAACACAGAAAGTACAATCGAATTGAACATAAACAGATCAGACTCTATTACTATTCAGAAGTTCTGCTCTTCAAAGACTCTGGCTGGGGCTGGCATTGGCTCAGCAGTTAAGAGCACTGTCTGCTTTTATGAAGGACACTGGTTTAATTTCTCAGCACCTACATAGTGACTACAGTCATATACATAAAATAATGCAATTTTTTTAAGTTAAAAGACTCTGCCTAAAAGAATTAAAACAAAACAAAACAAAACACAGACTGGGAGGGAACACGTACGTATCTGATAAGTCACTATTGTCCAAAATATTCAAATAGCACTTTTTCTTTAATTTAGTTTTTTTTTTTTTAATTTTTATTAAGTCTGTTACAGAACTCTTCAAACTCAACAGGAAGGAATTCAAACAATGTGATTTGGGAATAGGCAAAAGGCACTGGCAAGATGGCTCACCAGGTCAAGATGTTTGCCACCAAGTCTGGAAATCTAAATTTGATCCCCTGCCCCCACATGATGGGAAGGAGAGAGCCAGCTTCCAGTAGCTGTCTTTCGATCTCTGTAGACACACGATCACAGGTGTCCGCCCTGACCTTCCCACACAATAAATAAGTCGTGTAATGACCGTGAGAAAAGGATGAGATGGATTAAATACTTCACCCTCAGAAGATATACAAGGGACAGATAAGATGGCCACGTATCATTAGGGAGTTACAAATTAGACAATAAAACACGTTCGCATACTTACTGTTATGTTATTCTGCTGGAATGGGCAGACCCTAAAAACACTTGTAACTAGAAAATTGTGGCAAGGATGTGGTCCACAGGCACCCTCACTGCTGATGATAGGCGTGCAAAGTGGAGTGGCCGTCTTGAGAGCAATTTGATGGGTTCTTAGCAAAATAAATATATTCATTGTGTGCTCAAGTGATTAGCTCAACGGAATTTATTCAAGTGAGTTTAAAATGTATGTGTACCGAAAGCCATCCATCTGTGTCTGTGGTATACATAATTGCCAAAACGTAGAGATAATCAACATGTCTTCCCATAGGTGAATGGGTAAACCGCCATATAGTATTATTGAGCAATTGTTTAACAATAGCAAGAAAGACTTTTAAACAGAAAGTAAAAAGCACAGAAGGAAAAGAAGCAGGGCTGGGGATGCAGTTTAGCTGGTAGGAGGCTGGGCAGCATGTGTGAGTCCGAGTGCTTGATACCAGCATCATATAAACCAGATGTGGTGGCCCAAGCTGTCCGCCATAATAAGCTGGCATCTGTCCAGCAGGTATGTGGCAAACTCGGGGCTGTTACCCTTGTACACCACAGCCTCCACTCACCACACCCCTGGAGTAGCTGTTGTTTTAGCCTCTATTTCCGTATAAGAATGCTGGTAGGTTTGCCAATCTATGGGACTTGCTTACTCAGCTATTAAGGGGAGACACAGAATTTGCCATAGTCTTAAAAAAAATGTTTTTGGGGTTGGTTCCTGTTTTGAGTAAGGGTTTCATGTAACCAAGCTGGCCTTGAACTTGCTAGTAACCAGAGATAACCTTTCATTTGTGATTCTTCTAAATCCACACTACTTACCTTGGGATTACAGGCGTGTAGCACCGTGTGGGGCTAGAGACTGAAGCCAGGTCCTATGGCATGGTAGGCAAGCACTCAAGCACTGAGCAACATACCCATTCCTGCCTGTTGGGTTGGTTTCTCCTCCCCGTCCTCCTCCCCCTTCTTTTCTTCCCCTCTTCCTCTCCTGCTGCTACTCTTCCTCCTATTTTTCCTCTTCTTTTCCTCATCCTTCTTCTTTATCCATAACCACTCTGACTGTTAAGAATTACATAGCTCCAGGTAACATCAACAACACACACACACACACACACACACACACACACACACCATCAAAAATGAACAAGTAATCGTCAGAACTCTCTGTACCCACAGAATGCAGAAGAGTAGGTCACCCTGAACCTGCATATGAGAGCAGAGGTGGAGAGGCCAGGTGTCTGCCTGGTAAAAGTGTGGTGTGCTATGTGTGCGTGTTCCTGTTGGTTGGGATTGGGTTTTCCTTGTTTTTGTTATAGTTCTCAAATTTTTGGACTGGGTTAGCACCCTCGAGGTGCTAGTATGTACACTGGACAATATTATGCCTGCTCAAAGCACTTGAGCTGTGATTTTTTTGTTATTGTTGTTTTTGGTTTTCGGTTTTGTTTTTGTGGGTTTTTTTTTTTTTTGTTTTTGTTTTTTGAGATAGAATCTCACTGTGTAGCTCTGGCTGACCTGAAACCTGCAATGTAGAATAGACTGGCCTTGAACTCACAGAGAGTCACCGCTGGCCTCTGCCTCCAGAGTGCTGGGATTAAAGGGTTTTGCCACCACTCATAGCTTGCTGTGGCTCTCTGACTTGCCAGGCGTCAGCTTCTTATCTCACTCTGGTTACCTTGCTCCAGATTCTGTTGAGATTTTTTTCCCCCACCAAAACATTAATGGCAGGAAGCTGCCCTCTCCTTAGCCTCCCAGCAAGAAACCAGTACCATCCAGTAGACGGTGGAGCAGGTAGGTGCCTGACACAGGTCTACTCTGTTTTCCCCAAAAGACCCACTCCCTCTGAAATGGGCCCTTCTCTCTATAGTTACTCCTGCTGCACAGTCCTCTCAAGGATGCTGACTTATTGTTTCTCTCAAAGTCTGGAACAAAGACTCTCAGATCAGCAGATGCCTGCATGTCTTCTCTGAGCCAAGCAGGCTCAGGAACAGGAGAGACAAATGTGAATTACATACTGTTTCCACCCTACAGGAGTTCAAAATGCAGCTCTGGGATCGATGTAGGCCTAAACAAGAGTTAGGTCCTCAGCATCTGCACTGATCCAGAGATGTAGGCAAAGTAACTGATACACATTGTGTGTGTTCTAGCTTAAGAAGTTTTTAGGGTTATGGCCCCACAAACTGCATTTTTATATTTTTAGAGCTTCTACAGAAGGCATTATAGAATAAGTTGAACAGCGTTGGGGACACAGGTCTTTGTTCCAGGTGTTATGTGATCAGCTGTTGTGTGAATATGGCACCTGGTACTCATCTGCTTCTCCTATGTGTTCTTGTCGTTCCAGCTGAGTCTGGATGTAGAACTGGAGTCTAGAAAGTAGATGACTTACCTGAGGCTTCAAAGGCAGCATGTGAGGCCAAGGCCATCTTCTTGCTATTTTTTCTCTGCTTTCTGTTGGCCAAGGCTGTGGGTTC
Source organism: Cricetomys ansorgei (assembly GCA_026225945.1). Lineage (NCBI taxonomy): Eukaryota > Metazoa > Chordata > Mammalia > Rodentia > Nesomyidae > Cricetomys > Cricetomys ansorgei. The sequence goes on along the minus strand of JAMJFZ010001038.1, from coordinate 278,999 downwards.
AACCCCCAGCACTGCACTAAATAAATAGACACGCCTCCCACACAGATTAATTAAAGGGTAATCTTGTTTCACAAATATTCATACAATCTTACTGGCTTGATTTTTAAAGACTGCCGTATTGAGTAGTCTGCATGGATATAGAGGGTTGGGCAGGGACTGGAACATAGCCTATCCAGTTGTACTATTTGGCTTTGCTGATACTGGCTGTGTTCTTTGAGTAAACCTGGTCAACTTCTGTGGATTTGAGTTTTCTCACTTGAATATCAAAGGTACAGGGTTTGGGAGCGTCTAAGCATGTTCCCAACTTTTATTATCCCATGGATCTGTGACTTTTAGTAACTTGAAAAAAACATTCTGTTTCTGGATCCTTCCCTCGGTGTAAATTTTTTCTATCCCTGATACCCAATATCCTAGACAGATTATTAATACCTCTTTTGAATTTTCTCTAGGACAAACAAAGTAGTTTAGTATTTGGATTTAAAAGATTTCTGTGAAAATAATAATAATTAAAGCATTTAACTGTCTCTGTTGAGAAATAGTGCACTTCAGTTAATTATGTGAATATCTGAACCTATCTTATTAAATACCATTTTTTAAGTATAGCATTCCCTTTAATGAAAATCTCTAAATTGGCTGGATGGTGATGGTGCACAAACTTTAATCCCAGTACTTAGGAGGCAGAGGAGATCTCTGAGTCTGAGGCCAGCCTGGTCTACAGAGGGAATTCCAGGGCAGCTAGAGCTACACAGAGAACTAGTGTCTTGAAAAACCAAAAGAAAAAAAAGACAGACAGACAGAAAGAAAATCTTTAAATTGTAACAATGTAGCAATGCCTTTTAAATGAGGAAAATATCCATATATATGTGTATATATTACATTCATCATTTTAAGGATACAGAATCACGTTGCCAAATCTGTTATTACACAGAAGATCTTTCAGGTCTAATTCAGGTAAGAAGCTTTTGTTAAGCTTCATTTGGAGGTGAGTTAAGGAAACACAATTCAGTTGGCTTATTTTTAAAGGGCTTTATTGGTTTATACAACAGAAAAACATTTCCCGATGTGCCAATAATGTGGTAATTAAATTACAGCTAGGTCATTCTCTTTCACATTGAGACTATGCTGTGCTCTACAGCCACTTAATTCTTCTCTAGATTTTTCTTGGGAGTTACAAAGATTTTCAATAGATAGTCCAGGTCAAGCAGCTCCACAGTAAGGGAACTCTTCCACATGATTTCCATGAACACTTCATGCTATCACTTACTAGATAGGGGTTACATCTCCATGTGACACCTTCTCTGTGACAGGCAACAGAAACTGTCTCACTGCCTGTACTGTCTTCATCCCTGGAACACTGTCAGAGCATGGGAATTGTGGCAGGGAGAAGGAAAGCCTCCTGTAGAACACATGGGTAGTAGAGGAATGGTATGTGGATTCCAGAAAGAAAGAATGAGGAGGGGGATATTTAGCAGGCTAAAGCTACACATATCTCCTGTGAAAAGATACTCATCCCAGCATTCTCTGCTCTCAGATTACCCTCTTTCTATCTCTCCGTGTCACCTGTCACTCATGCTGCCTTTATCATCCCACTCTCTTCCCAAATTGTAATATATAAATCTTTTCTAAGTTTGCAAACCAGGTGAGTAAAGTTGTTCAAATTATTTTCCAAAGAAGAGATAATGGTCCCCTGAGTGGATTTTTTAAACGTGTCTCCGTGAGAAAGAATTATAGAATCTGATGGCTTAAGTTATGGCCCGTCAAAGATCATTTTTGCACTTTAAAATTTTTTCTTTGCAAAAACTGCCTTCATACTAGATGTCTTAGTCAGTGTTCTATTGCTGTGAAGAGACATCATGACCACAGCAATTCTTATAAAAGAAAGCATTTAGTTGGGGCTTGCTTACAGTTTCAGGGGCTTAGTCCATTTCCATCATGGTGGAGAGCATGGCAGTAGGCAGGCAGACATGATGCTGGAGAAGTAGTTGGGAGTTCCACATCCTAATCCTCAGGCAGCAGGAAGAGAGAGACACTGAGACTGGCTTAGGTGTTTGAAACCCTCAAGCCCACCCCCAGTGACACACTTCCTCCAGCAAGGTCACACCTTCCAATCCTTCTCAAGTAGTGCCAATTCTTAAGACCAAGGATTCAAATCCATGAGACTATGGGGCCATTCTTATTCAAACCACCACACTCCGCATGTACTAACACAATTCCAAAACCCAAACCCAACCGTAGACATCATGAGCATGGTTGCTTTAAGTGAAAAAAAAAAAAAAAAACTTGTGATACTTCCCCAAATTTAAGTGGGTTTCTTGAAAGACTATTATTTCATTTTACCTTTTCTGTTTACAGTACCTTTCTGTCTTCAAATACATACTTTGACATTCATGATTATGGGAGAACAAGAATTTTTATATAAAAAATATATAAATTCTCACATACAGTATACATTGTATATTATGTAAAGTTTTGACTGTCATGTTTAGAACAATCACGATTACACAAAGCTCTCAAATGTTTTGTTTTAATCTTCAGCTCTGTCTGTAAATAACTATAATTGTTCTTCAGGGCTGGCCGAGGAGGTTTACATTGAGTATTGACAGATGTGATTTGTTGGGACTGCCTAAGAATTTCTATGTAACTCGTCAACTACGGAAAGTAAAGACAGTGACAATTATATCCACCTGATCAAACTCACCTGGGTTTGAACCTACTGAAGAAGCCACCAGCATCCCAGCATTTGGGAGGCTGAATGAAACCGGTTTCCAAAGCAAAACAAAATGAAATAGATGTTTACTATAAGGTTAAAAGACCTATTAAAATAAGACCCACGTGATTAAAGATTTGCAAGACACTGCAATGTTTAGTAGAAAGAAAAAAAAAAGGACTCTTGGCCAGGATGTCCTTTAAGAGCACCGCCCCTCCAGGCCCCGCCCTTCTGCTTCTGGCAAATCCCAGTCCTGTTTTCTTCCTGGAGGTTAGGGCCCTGGTTCTCCTGCCACCCTGCCAGCGCGTGGCTTCTACAACGACGGTTGCTGGGTCCTGGGCGGGTGAGAGTTGCTAAAGGAGTTGTAGGTACGCCCAGTTTTCTCCATTCTTCTGCTGCAGGCCCCCGGGTACTGTTCCCGCTGTCACCTCCCATTCCCCAGCCAAAGAAGGGCACCTCCCTTCCCTTCACAGGGAGCTCTCCCTCATGTCTCCATCACCCTGGAAGCCCTCTTCTGTCTTCTTCTTGGTTCATTTCTTCCCTGTCTCAACGCCAGGTCTCTGGTTTCTCTTTCTCTCAACAGTATTTGCAAGCAAGAAAGAAGAGAGCTTTTCATCAAGACTGACGGCAAAACTAACCCTTTGGGCAGATGCTGTTTATACAAATGGTGAATCTGGGGAGATGAACCTTCACATGCACCTGTGACTTGCTGATGTGCTCCATTTCTGATGTGATCCGTTTCTGATTTCCAGAAGCTTCCCCCACACCCCTGACCGGGATTCCTCTTGGCTTTATCACAGCGGACAAGCACTTAACATCAATGCTTTTGAAGGATTAAAGACTGTACTGGCACACACAGTGTGTCAGGCACAGCATTCAGGAGTCTGACGGTGTTCTGTGGTGGCGCTGTTCTTGAATACTACCCTATTAAGATGCCGTAAAAACTTGTCACCATTAGGTTGTGTGGGTCTCTGCTCGAACACAAGATATCTTAAGACTGCAAACAAACTCCTGAAAGGTCAGGTAGGTTGAGGGATTTTAATATAGTCCAAAAGAATACTAAATAATTGTCTTTTAATTTTTTTCATGTATACTAGTTAGAAACAGAGTCCAATCATAGGTATCATTTTTCATACAGTCCCTCAAACCCCAATTTGAATGATCAAATTGTTTGATGGAGAGATGCAGTAGGCACTAGAAGACCACTTCTCATTCTTATGATTTCTCACAGGGATAAATGGAATCCTTATTTGATTGTGGAACAGCACCAAAAGGGGAAAAAAAAGTCCTTACTGTTGCATGTGGGGAATTGATTCTCTGTTTTCATCATTATGCTATGAAAGGTACATGCAGGAGCTGGAAAGATAGCTTAGTCCGTAAAAGTGCATGTTGTACAAGCAAAAAGAACTAGAACCTGGATCCCTATCACCTACATATGCCAGGCATCATGGTGTCTGTTTATAACCCTAGCACTGGAGGGATAAAGACAGATGGCCAGCCAGTCTAACCAAGGGATGAGCCCCAGGTTCAATGAGAGACCAAGGGATGAGCCCCAGGTTCAATGAGAGACCAAGGGGTGAGTCCCAGGTTCAATGAGAGACCCTGGCTCAAAGAATAAAAGGTAGCAGCTGGGGAGATGGCTCAGTGAGTAAGAACATTTCCAGCGTACGCATGAGGACCTGAGGTCAAATTCCTGGATCCCATATAAAAGTTACTGTAGTTGGCATGTAGAAAGAGTACAAGAAGATCTTGGTGAGGTAAGTAGGGATTTGAATACCCACGAAATAAGTTTGAAACAAGTTTAAAGTATGATGAAGAGACTGTGGAGACTTTTGTGAAAGAAAGTAATATGATTTTGCAAAAGTTTGTTCTACAGTGCATGGATCACAGAGTGATGGAGAGCAAGACTGTTAATTTGTATGGATGAGTGGCTTGTCTGCATGTATTTCTGTGCACCGTGTGCATGGACATTGTACCCGTGCTTCAGCTGTTTACAAACGTACATGTGCATATTAGAGGCTAGGGTCTGCGTAGACAGACCCCGTGGTTTTTCTTCCTGAGCTGGGGTGACTCTGCTTAACATTATACTTTCCAAATGCATTCGTTTTCCAGCAGATTTCTTTTGTTTTGGAGCCAAAGAGCATTCTATTTTGTGTGTATACTGCACTTCATTGTCCATTCATCTGTTCCATAATGGCTGTACTAGCTTACACCCTCACCAGTGCTGAATAAGGGTTGTTCTTCTACTACACCCTCTCCAACATCTGCCGTCTGGTTTCTCTACGATAGCCATCCTGACTGTGGTGAGGTGGTATCTCAAAGTCATTTTAATTTACATTTTCCGATTACTGCTAGGGACACTGAACATTTTTTTTTTTTAATGATTTTTGGCCCTTTGTGTTTCTTCTTTTGAAAACTATGTTAATTGCTTAACTCTTTTTTTATTAATTTAAGATTTCTTTAAAATTTGTTTATTTATGTATATGAGTGCTCAGTCTGCACGCTTGTCTGCATGCCAGAAGAGGGCATCAGATTCCATTATAGATGGTTGTGAGCCACCGTGTGGTTGCTGGGAACTGAACCCAGGACCTCTGGAAGAGCAGCCAGTGTGCTCTTAACCAATGAGCCATCTCTCCAGCCTGCTTAATTCATAACTGTATGTTTTATTTTCACTTGTTGGGTTTTTCAGGTCCAAGATTATTAGGTTTTTTTGTTTGTTTGTTTGATTGTGTTTTTTGGTGGTCCTTCTGTCTTTGCTGAATTTCTTGTTCTTGTTATAAATTGCTTTCCTTTTACGGTTTTTTGGTTTTTTTTTTTTTTTTTAAGATTTCCACTATGTACTCTTTAGTGTATGAGCTTCCCTGGAATCATTGTTTTGAAGTCTTTTGGGCTCTCTCATCTTCCTTTTCTTTGGCCCTGTTACTAGAGAATGATCGTGCCCCTTTGCAGATGTGTGCTGCCTTACTTTTTCATGCTTCTTATGTCTGTATGTTGATATTTGCATATCTGACTAATCTGCTATTTCTCACAATTTTACAGAGTGACTTTCACAGTGAGAGACTTTCTCCTGAAGGCTGTTTGCTTGTGTAGGTGACACTGTCTTTAGTTCCAGATGGATACTCCACTCCAATAGTGGAGTCTTGATGACGGTTCCTGAGGTATAATCATTGTTGAGAACCCTGTGGCAGCTAGTTTGCTAATGACTCTGTGTGGCTCATGTAGCCCAAAGAGCTGAGCTTCTGGCAGTTTCCCTAGGCTGTGTGGCTGCAGGGCTGATGTGGCTGGCCCAGGCAAGGAAGAGTCCGTGAGTGGAAAAACAGAAGCACAGGGCATATCAGATGTTGGGCCAGTCTACTGCCTGCCTGCAGACAGGCAGATATGGTGCATGTGGGCAGCAGCAGGAGTAGGCTGCTTAAATCTCAGTGGACTGGTGGGGGTGGAGTGGCAGCTCCAGGAAGCCCCTCAGTGGATTGGCACCTGATACACTGTAGCACCAGCTGGATACAGGTGGGTTTAGCATCAGCGTGGCTCTGGGATCAGTCTGGGTTGAGGAGGGCACAGTAAGAGTTCAGCTTCTCTACAGCATGCAATGATGTCATTGCAGCAGCTCCCCAAACCAGGGTCAGTGTCCACGAGGGCTGTCAGGTTCCCCCAGCTGCAGAATTTCAGAGGTCGATGGCATCAGTGTAGTGGGGGTTATTTTTTTCTTGTAGAGGGAAAAGTTTCTTAGTTTCAAGCTGATCCAGACTGTTGCCAGTCAGTGTAAAGCACCTTTTCATTCTAGATCATTCTGGGTCGCGATTCCTCAGCATCTCTATTTTAGCCACACTGTAGCTTAGTTTTTCCCTTCTCTCTCTCTCTTCTTTCTTTCTTTCTTTTTTTCTCTTTTTCTTTCTTTTTTTTTTCCTTTGGCTCTTTGTGAAAGACGTCCCATGTGAGCATCCCTCCAGGTTTCATTTTCAATTTTCTTGAAGTCTCATGGAGGCTTGAAACCGAAAATGAAATAAATAATGGTGGATGTTAGCTCAGACACACTAATTAGTGACTGAGCAAAGAACTGATTATTCCCCACACGCTTTAAATATATGCTCATTGGTATCAAATTGGTGAAAAGTAATGACTTTCTCCATGACCAAAACTTTCAAAACGTAAACACTTAGGGACAGTGAGCTGGCTCGGGAGGTTTCAGGAGGGAAGCATTTGTCACAGGCAGGATGAGTTAGTCCCTGGGACCCACACAGAGGAAGAGAGCTGCTCCAGTCAGTGGTCCTCTGACTTCTACACACGTGAATAAATCAGCATAGTAAAACTTTAAACTTGGGTTTGTGGTTTTAATCAATAACTTTAAGTGAATATTTAAATTTTTTATTACAGTGCACGCGCGCGTGTGTGTGTGTGTGTGTGTGTGTGTGTGTGTGTGTGTGTACACGCTTGCATCATAGCACACATGGGAAGTTACTTGTGTGATTCAGTGCTTTTCCTACTATCTACGTTCCCCGGTGATGGAACTCAGGTTGTCAGGTTTGGCAGCCGGTGCTTTTTCTCACTGGGTCATCTTGCTGGCCTTCGGTGAATATTTAGATTTTTTAATTAATTAATTAATTAATTTATCATAAAGGTATCTGACTTGGCTATGATAAAATTTTTATATTTAAATATTTCAAACATTAGCGTTACTTGACAAAATTTGTTTTCATATGGATTATAGATTGTTCTTTCTTTCAAATTATTTTTCTTTTAAATAATAGCATGCAGACCACAGGATCAAACAATGAGGATGTTAGTCTCGAACCACCTACAACTACTCAGGTAAGAACTTAAAGCTACCTTATAATATAGGACATACACGTGGTTGGGTTCTAGGGCGATAGCTCAGTGGGTGGGACTGTGAGTTCAGGCACCAGCATCTACACTGAAAGCCAAGCATGGTTCATGTACTTACAACCCCAGCACTTGGGAGCAGAGACAGGTACAGCCTGGGATTTCATGGACAGCCAACCAGACTGGCTGAAACAGGGAGCCTCCTGTTCATTGAAACCCACTGCCAAGGAACTAAGGCAGAGAGCAACACAGGAAGACACCTGACATCCTTCTCTGGCCTCTACATGTACATGCATAGGTACATGCACCTGCACATTCCAGTATATGAAACACACACCCCACATGCACCAATAATAATAATAATAATGCCTAAGTGGCCATGAACACAATGAATACTCACACTTTTTTTTTTTTAATGAACATTGATGTTTTATCTGCATGTGTGTCTCCGGTGAGGGTGTCAGATCCACTGGAACAGGAGTTACAGACAGTTGTGAGCTGCCATGCAGGTGCTGGGAATTGAACTCGGATCCTCTGGGAGAGCAGCCAGTGCTTGTAACTCCAGCCCCAGAATGCTCACACTTGTAATCCTAGGAGTTGGGAGGCTGAGGCAAGAGGATCCTGAGTTCCAGACATCCCAGGCTATGTAGGATGACACTGTTTGCTTGGTTTTTTTAATTATTTTTTTTTGTTTATTGTTATATAGATCTCTCTTAAATATGTCTGTTAAAAAGGAAAAATTGTAATTTTGAAGTAGCTACTAAATGTTAACTGGGTTCCAGAAAATGAACGGAAAGACTGAGACAGAAGGAAAGGAGTTACTGCAGAGTGTTTTGGACCCAGATAATGTAGGCTTTAGTAATAAGGGAAATTTGGCTTATTTCTTTCCATGTGGTAGAAAATTTCAGTAACTGAAGTCAACAAAAGTTATGTGTTTTGAAGAGATTGGGGGGTTGTTTTTGTCTTCTAAGTGTACAGCATAAGCCACCAACGCTTTTGTTAGTATAGTTTTACTAAATAATTGCTTATAGTTAGAATTATAAATTGCTTATTTCTTTTTAAGACATCTATAATTCTTAAGCCAGGAAGTCCAGTGTAATATTATAAACATCAACCTTGCTTCTAATTATCTTTTCTGTGATGAATTCATCCTAGTCTATGTCAATTTATTATAAATTCTGAAATTAGGAAGTAAGACACTCTGATTTTACTGTATATGACTTTCCACAATCCTTAATAAAAAATCAACAATTGTATTGTGAGCATTTCATACAGTGTTAGAGATTCCAGAAAACACTTCTACCCCAGAACACCAACAGACTGGTTACTAGGTATGAGAACTTTATCTCAAAGAGCTGCATAATGTGTACTTAGCAGTTCGGTGCAGTAATAGCTCCAGCTCCTTAGCCATTCATCTTAACCCTCAGAGCCCTCAGTTGTTTGTGCAGCCTCGCCTTTACTATAGTTCTGCAGACATGTGGTGTTCTCTCTCCCAGCGCGCCCCGAAAGCTAGCAGTGCGCTCATGGTGCAGCACACAGACACCCGCTTATCGATCACGGCTATGATATGAGGTATTCCAAGGTTAACTCTCCCCTGGGTTATTTGTTGTAATTATTGTTACATTGTGAGAAGCTTCTCAGCATTCTCACAAACCACAGATGTTTCGCCAAATCAGCAGGTTTCATACTTAACGTCAGCTTTCAAAGGTTGGGCGAACTGACGTATTCCATAAATTATCAAGATACGTTATGTATAAATCGCAGCGGTGGCACCCTTGAGTTTCTGAGGACTTTCTGATCTCCTCGTTTTCCTTTCAGTTATGTCATTTTTCGTATTTAACTCTCCAATTCAGTTATGTTTCCATTTCAGGAAACTTTTGGTGGTTAATCTCCAGGGGATAGACAAAGGGTGGACTGTTCTAGCGGTTCAGCCTGCACTAGAGACACTCTTGTTCAGTTTACAAATGGTAATGACCGCGGTGGAGACTCATGCACGTTAACACACGAATCACAGATCCTTCCAAAACACTCTGCTGTGATAGCTCCTGTTTCTCAAGAATGTGATGTGCGCTCCCCTTATTGACAGCAACAATCTGGATTTAGTTATGAAATTCACTCATTGCTTACGTTTACAGAATTATGTGGAGAATACAGTTCTTCAAAGGGTTCCTTGTTTTATTTCAGGTCTCGAGTGATCCTGAAAGTTCACGTAAAGAAATTAAGAAAGCAGAGGAAACAAAACAACAGGTGAACAGAAGTACAGATAGTTATTGTCCTCCACGAGGATCATTGAATAAGGCAATTACAGATGGTATGTGAAATAAGAAGCGTTCGTGGGGAGAAAATAAGAACTGTATGTGACTAATAGGACACGGGTGATAAGACTGCCCTGTGCGCTGTAGACCGCAGAACCCTAGTTCTTCGTCCTTTCAAAATCAAAGTGTTACTTGATTAATGATTTATTCTATTTAATATATTCTCATGTTAAATTTTGGAGATTAGAAGTAGTAATTGAAGGTTCTTGTTTAAAACTTCCTTTTGATGGTTTTAGTTATCTAAGAATACTACTTATTCTCGGCAATACTAAGGTTCTTAACTTTGGGACCCAGACTTTAAAATACCCGCGGCCTTATATAAAACTTGTGTCTTATTATTGCCAAATATTCGTGAAGTTTTTTCTTATTTCTTTATGAATACTCTACATGATTAAACTCAAGAGATTTTGACCACCAGGTAGGTATGTTTAACCTATACAGAACAAAAGTTTGAGTAAATTTAATGAAGCATAAATAACCGAAGTTTCATTTTTCATGCATTCCTATTTGTTCCTTGCTAACTTTAAACTTTTAAAAGCAAATTGTAGTCATTGGCTTTTTTCATTAGTGATGGCTGCTTCTTAACACCAGCGTTTTAAGGAGCATGAATTAAGCTTCTCTCTAATAGGAAAAGCCCTCATGTGACAGTGTAAATTACTGGGCTCCTATTGCCGTAGTACTCTTTGCACAAAGATCTTGTACGTGTGTTCATCCCCGCGACTATCTGGTGGGCAGTTTGTAAAGTGTGGCTGTTGTGAGAGAAGAAGGGGACCACCAAAGGTTACCCTCTGTAGGTTCCATTGCAGGCTTCTCTGCAATGGAGAGAGTTGGAGTTCAGCCTCAGCACTGAAATGTCAAAAACTTAGAGCAATAACTTATTTCCTCCTTTTTTTTTTCAGTTTTGGTTTTGTGGTTTCAGGGGCATTTTTTAGAAAAAGAAGATTTCATAGCTTCCGTGTTTCTGTTGTGGGGATACATATTTTGGTACTATATATATTTGGTAATATATTGTTTTCAAGTCTCTCTCCTTTTCTTTTACATACACACCACCTGGGTTCTTACTGTTTCCCTAACACAAACTTCCAAGCCAAATTCAGGAACACATTAAGAAGATAATACATTATGACCATGTGGGCTTCAGTCTAGAAAGGCAATGTTGGTTTGGCACATGTAGATTAATAAATGTACCATGTAAATGATGTACCATCTAATAAATATGCCTTGTAAATAAACTTAAGGACAGAAACCACATAATCACTTCAGTTGATGCTGTAAAGGGCATTTGAAATTCTTTTGAGTAAGGGAAAAAAAAAAAACAAAAAACAGACAAATTTAGAAATCCACACAAACAGCTCCACAACAGACCAGGCACAGCCTCTTCATTTGAGTGTGGGTCAGTTCAGTGGCTTTTCTTTGCAAAAACGCAGTACCCCATATAGAAAGGAGGGAGAGATGTTGCAAAGTTCAGGGATGTGCTTAAGAGCCTCCCTGAAGTTCTTGACTCGGAGACATGGGTGTGAACATCTAAAGCCTTCTGGAAAACCATTGCCAAGATCTGAAAAACCTTCCAGCAGAGATGGTAAAAGGAACGGGGCAGCTCTGTAATGACAGTGACATCACATCACGCCAGGCATCCTGAACTTCTGTTGGAGGAACCCATTAGTGATGAGGATGAAAGAAAAAGGAGGAGTCTTTAGAAGATAAAAATAAAGAGGAGCAGCCACCAAAAGAGACATTTAAAAGAAGAGAAAGCAAACCAGAGAGCTGCTGCTAAAAGCAGAAAACCTGCCAAAGCACTAATGCTGAGAAGTCAAGCATCAGCAAGAGCCAAGGCAGATGGAAAGAGTCTGGATCTGAAGCTGGTTCTGATGATGAACCTGTAATTCAAACGTCAGGGAAAACACCTGTAGACGAGGAGTTAAAGGAAAGAGCAAAGAAATTATTGGCTGATACTAACTTGGAAGAAGTCACAGTGAAGTAGACTTGCAAAGAGGTATATGAAAATTATTTTGCTTATGATTTAACCGAGAGAAAAGATTTCATATAAAACAGTGGTACAGAGCTGATTCCTTCATATGGAGGAGGGACGGCTTGTTCTCAGATTGGAACGCCTGAATTATACCAGCAAAAAGAACATGTTTTCTAAGTCTGTTGTGTTGGGAGAACTCACTGCTGACCTTTGAGTTTTACGTATATCTGAGTCTGCTGTTTTAAACTGGATCTCTGTGAAGCTTTTTTAGCTTAAATCTTGCATGGCAATAATTGTGCCTTGATTTTTGTGGTTGCACATTTTGGATTAGGTCTTAGGTTCCTGAACTATAAGGAATTTTAGTGCATTCATTGTTAGCTTACTTAATACATACTTTTAATCAAGTAAAGCAAAAGCTATTATAACCAGCCTTCGTATGTGCAGAGACGGTTGGAGTACTTAGTATATGAAACATCTTGAATACATCTCTTCGGTCACTGAAAACCCAATGGCGGTTTGCTCATCATATTAATGTGCAGCTGTGACTGCATTGAGACTTTTTTCTGCCTTTGTGTGTACGTCAAGTAGTAGGCGTGACAGAAATGACTTTTTTAAAAATATTTTTAAAAATCAATTTGTTGTATATAGTTTTTAGTTGTTTTATGTAGATCAATTTTTAAGCTCGTGTAGGTAGGTGTCCTTGCATTTGTAAACTAAAGAGTGTCAGTGCTCAGCCAGGCAGCATGACAGAGCATTCAGAGACCAGTGATGGGAACAGTAACCGACTTCCCAGCTCCGCTTTGTCCCGAAAGTGTCATCAGTTTGTAGCTGTGGTGCTTAACTAAGTGTCACAGACATTTTATAATAAGGATAAACCAAAAATCAATACACCAGAGCTCCAAAAACTGAGAAAAGGTGAAATTAAGCACATTTGGCTTATGTGTAAGTGAACTGATAACTTATTTTGACCATATGAAATATTCCTCACAGGAAACCTGGCTACCTTCATAATTATGACTAAAAGTATCAGATGTAAAGCCAAATGTGTGGGCAAGTAGTTCCCAGACAAAGTAGTTCTCAAAAATCATACATTAAATTTCTTTAGTATTAAAAGTAAGTATTTGCAGAATCTCAGCTGTTGGGTTTTAAATGTTGGCCAATCATGGTTTTAGATGATTATACAGACCACCTCTGCATTTCAACTACATTTTTTTCTTTTGACTGTCTTAAAAAATAACCTATTTCTAAATTATAAAAAAATATGCTGGGTGACAAAATGACATTTGATATTCCAAATGAATATTTAACCTTTGCATCGTAGAGCAGATATATTAAAATAATGTTGAGCATTAACATATGTTCACATATTTGATGTGTTTAGTATGCTTAAAAGTGAATGGAATAAATATCTAAATGGGGAATAAAAATTGGTCTTTACATTTAGATATTTTGTTATAAACCTTGGCAACAAAGAACAAATCGATGTAAAGATGTAAAAGCCAGATGGAACTCCACAGCTTCAGAATGGCTGTTCTGACTGTAGAAAACAGGGCTCTCAACCGTCCTAACACGGTGACCCTTTAATACAGTTCCTCATGCTGCAGTGATCCCCAACCATAAAACTATTTGTGTCTCTACTTCATAACTGTAATTTTGCTACTGCTTTGATTCATAATGTGTATATATCTGATATGCAGATGGTCTTGGGTGACCCCTGTGAAAGGATTGTCTGACCTCTAAAGAGGTTGCAGCCCACAGGTTGAGAACCACTGGTCTAGAAGTTCAGTGTGATGTACGGACTTTGGGGCTGGTTAATTTCAGTGCATGGTATTTTTTATTTGTAAGTTCTTCATAATAAAGTTTTCTGAGTCTGCAAAGTAATATGAAAGGCAAATGAAACTGAAAACTCAACAGTGCACGCACTGTTGTGAAGGCTGCAGATTTTTTAAGTGGGGCCTTGCTAGTGGGGATAAACCACCAGAGGCAAGTCTTTGAAGATCACACAAGTCCCTGGTTCCACACTGTTCTTCCTACTTCCTGAGCTGCATGTTATGAAAAGCCACCATATCCACTGGTGGAGCCTTTGCCTTCCCCACCACAGTGGGCAGAAATCCATCAGAACCTGTGAAGCAAACCAAACACTGCTGTCCTTAAGGTGTTCCCTTTTAGTATTTTTGTCACAATGATGGAAAAAGTGATTAGTACAAATTCATGGAAGTTTTAAAAGGCACTCATAATGACATCTTGACATTAAAGAAGTAAATGAGAAAAAAATTAAATTGCTAGCATTAAATGAGAATGACAAATCAGCTTACCAGAGGGTCATTAGGGAATACTTTGAAAATGTTTGTTCCAGAATACTGGAAAACTAGAAGAAATTGATAAGTTTAATTCCTAGACATACAATCTAACCAAGTTAAGTCCTACAGATATAAGCAACTTAGATCTATAACAAGGGACAGAATTGAAGCTATAATATAGCAGTTTCCCATTATAACAAACCCGGGGTCAGAAGAATTCAGTCCTTCAAGAAAGAACTGACACGGGTGTTCCTCAGCTGTTTTATAAAATAGGACTGGAAGACATGCTAATAAGTCATTCTTCAGCTAGCATGACCCTAATATCAGAAGCAGATCAGCACAAAACAAAACCAAAAAAAAAAAACAACAAAAACAAAAAAACAACCATAGGCAATTTCCCTGATGAGCAAAACTTTATAATCAAATGCCTACAAACTAAATTTGACAACACATAAAAAAGATCATATATGGTGACCAAGTTAGTTCCATCCTAGAAATGCAAGGATAGGTTCAACACTGCAAATAAATAAATATGATTCGGTGCATAATAGCCTGCGAGACAGAAATCACATATTATCTCAATAAATGCTGAAAAGGCTTTTGACAAAGTTCAACATTACTTCCTGATGAAAACTGAAGAAACCAATACTAGATGAAGCATAGCTTAATGCTGGGAGCCCAATACCCTGGCAACGTGGTTGAAGTCTGTCAACAAGGTTCCAGACTCCCTGGCTGGGAATTTCGGCTTACCAGCCCTTTCTCCCCTTTGCTGTAATGGTGACAAAAGCCCTTCAGTATGTCTGCATGGCCTAGTATACCTTAGCTGGCTGGTGTTAGCTGAGAAGGAGAAGTGGCCATTTTTTACTCAAAAGTAATTGTCACTGTAAAATATCTTGCAGGCTTCTAAGTCCTGGCATGTGTAAGGCTACCTATTCATATTGATAGTAACAGATAGAAGCAAAAGAAGCCTAGACAGAGAAAAATTAATATGCACCAAACAGCTAAAAACTATAAAATAAAAACCTTCTTTGCCTACATGGCACTCTGCTCTGTTTGTGGCAGGCACAGATATTATTCAGCTAACAGTATTAAGTCAAATGTTCTTTCTTAGCAAAACAAGACAACCTCAAAGTTTGTAAGTCTGCAGGAGGAAGGACACCCCACTCCTCCCCCTGGGCGTGACTACATCTACATATGAAACCAGTTCCTCTGAAGGCCTGAGCAACATCTACATACCAAAAAACTGTATTTGACTTTTTAAACCTCTGGCCAGAGCAATTTTCCCTCTTTCTGGTGTGGGCCCTCTTCCTCTGGTAACATATATTATCAGTCTCTCCCTCCTTCTCTTCTTGATGTGGGTTTTTCCACTGACAAGGCGCATTGTCACTCTCTTGCCCCTCTCTTTTCTTAATATGTATACTGTTAATTCCCCTATTACAAACGCTCCTGCATTTTACTTCTAAAGCGTGTTCCACGTGTCATTTTAAAGCACGATCGTGCGTGTCATTTCCTTGGGTCCCATAGAAAGAACGAACTACCCTGTTCATTTGTCATTCCTCATTTTTCCTGCACTTGGACTCCCTCCTGCGTAGAGTTTCCATGAACCCATTTGTGGGAAAGGCTGGTTCCCTCTGCAGCTTAACATACTAAAGAAATCTATAACCAATATTACATGAAGTGTAAAAACGGAAATAATTTCCTCTAAAATAAGAAATGAGCAACAATGTCCTGTGTTTCCATTCTTATTCAACAAAGTTCTTGAAGCCTTAGCCGATGCAATAAGTGGATAAAGAAATAAAAAAGGATGCAAAAGAAAAGGAAGTCAGCTTACCCCACTTCTTAGGTAGGTTTCTCTTGTTGTGATAAAACATCATGACCAAGGCAACTTAGAAAGTGTTTAATTGGGCTCACAGGGCTGAGAGACCACCATGGCAGGGCAGCAAGGCAGCAAGAAACAAACACACATAGTGTTGGACTTCAGGGATCCAAACTGGGACCCCCAGGGTCCAAACCGGAACGCCACATCCCCACAGAGACTCACAGACGGGATATCGATGCAAATAGCAAGAGGATTTATTCCAGTGCACTGGGACCGTTCTAACACGCAGGATAGAAGCCGGCCCCAAGGAGCAAATGGCGAAGCTTTTTATACAGTTGTTGGGCATAAACCGAATTGGTACAAGTTGATTGGTCCCCAAATTGTTTTCTCATTTTGATAGATAGGGGCCAGTTAACCTTTAAGTTGATGATAGCAAGGTCACGGGCACCAGGAAATGTACACTTAGGATAAAGTCCCTTGCCTAAGGCTATTAGGCGGTGCCTGTAGCCGCCGCTCATTTTAGGAATGTGGGCTGGGTCACAGTGCTCTTGAATTAAGCCTGACAATAATTGTTTTGTGGTTTCTGGGGTGGGCTAGTTCCTGGAACAGGGAGTTCTGGAATGTCCTGTTAAGAGTTTAGGATTAATGACCAGGGCCTGGGGTCTCCGGCCTCACATAAACCCTTTCAATAGCTGTAACCATCCGATTTTCTACAAAAGTGCCACAAACAGATTAGAGAAAAGATAGTCTCATCAAAGCATGGTGCTAAGCAAACTAAATATCCACATGTAGAAGAATGAAATTAGATCCATATCTCTCACTCTGTGTAAAAATAATCTCTAATTATCACCCAAGAACTGGAAACTTTGAAAGTGCTAAACATATTTAAAAAAAAAACAAAAAAACACTTCAAGATATAGTTAGAGGCAAGAAGTTTCTGGAAAGGATACCAGCAGCTCAGGAGATAACAGCAAGAACTGACCAGCAGTATTGCATGAAATTTAAAGTTGTCTACAATAAAGAAAAATAAGTAATGGATGGAGAGAAGAGAGTTTACAGAATGTGAGGACATCTCTGCCAGTGATACAGCCGAGGGAATTATGTCTAGAATGTGTACGTTTAAAAAATTAAATGGCAAAATCAAATCGTCCAGTCAAGAAATGAACATATGAGTTTGAACACGGTTCTCAATAGATGATGTATGAACGGACAATAAATAGATGAAAAAAATGTTCAGTGTTTTTATCTATCTGGGAAATGCAAATCAAAACTACATTATGAAATGTGTTACCACACTGAAAGGCTAAAAATGATATATCTTCATACCATAAGGATGTTAATCAGAAATTGTAACAACAGGCAGTTGTTACTCAAAATAACATTGTATGAAAGAGGAATTCTCAAAAGAAAATTAAAAATACTTTGAACTAAATAAAAATACAGTTTATCAAAATTTATAGGCTACAACAAAAATAGTACATAAAGGAAATATGCAGCATCCGGGAACATTAGAAAAATACATAAAACAAATGAACTCAGGTAGTACATTAGTAAGCAGAAAAAGAAAACAACCTGCATCCAAAGAAAGCAAAAGGCCAAAACAACAAACATTAGAGCCAAACGTGGCAGAAGCAGGATGATCAGAAATTCAAGGCCATTCTTGCTTATATAGTGAACTCAATGACAGCGTGGTCTATGAAGATCCTCCCTTAAAAAGCTGGACAAGCAAAAATTAGAGCAGGTATCAGTGAAAGGGCCAGACACAGTCTTTATACATTCATAATCATAGCTAAGGCAAGGTGATCACAAGTTTGGGGTCAGTGTGGCAATGTGACAAGACTCCATCTCACAAAATAAAAGGAGGAGGAGAGAGAGACAAAGAACTGTACAAACGAAATCCTTAATAAAATTCTTGTAAAACAAATTCAACAACACATTAAAAGTTCCTACATAATGATTGAGTTCATTTCATACCAAGATATAAGGATGGTTAAACATATAATACAGTATATATAAACTGTATAATCTGTATATATAAACATGCAATCTAATACATATAATAAAACATTAAATATAATCCAGGATCAAAATCACATAATTATTTCAATAGGCACAGGAAATGCCACTGACAAAATTCAATGAAAAGTTCTGAAGAAACAAAGAATAGATATATTAAGAACTCAATCTGTTAAAGGCTATATGTTATAAACCAATAGCTAACATAACCCTGAATCAACATTCTGAACAAACTGAACTGAAATTTTCTCTGAAATTAGGAATGATTCAAGGGTGTTCATTTTTACCACTCCTTGCTCAACACTCATAGTCAGTCTAGTGTTTGAAACATTAGCTAGAGCAATAAGCAAGAGACATAAAAGAGACATGAAGGGAAAGGAAGAGGTCAAATTATCTCTTTGCAGATGATGTGCCCCACCAAAAGATTCTTAAATCTGATAGACAATTTTCATCCAGGTAGCAGGATCCAAAATAAACATCTAAAGATCAGTAGATTTTCTATATACCAAACTGAACTCACTGAAAAAGTGAGTTTAATAAAAGATTAAAAAATAATAAAACATATATGAATAAGTAAATAAAATACCTAGCTATAAATTTAACCAAAGGTGTTGAAGACCTCTATGACGTAATCTTTGAATCATTTAAGAAATACATTGTAGAAGACACTAGAGCATGGAAAGACTTCAGACATTCATGGTTTGTTGGAATTAATTTTGTCAAATGGGCTTATTGCCTTTTGAAATGATCATTTTAAATTTTGGGCATTGACTTGCATATGCTTAACAGTAGCTACATTGTTGGTATGATGCTATACTGATACGTACATATCAGTCAATCCCATGGGCTGTTGGCTCACAAAACATAGATGTGGGTTCACCAGCTGTTTATCTTCTGTGTAGGTTCATAGAATGCCAAGTATGCTGTTCTAGTTGAAGACAGACAATAGTGAAGGTGGGCAGTCATGGGACCTCTCTGTTTTGTACTCAGGTTTCTGTTTTGTTTTGTTTTGGGTTTTGTGTGTGAGTATAAAGCTATTTAACAGTAAGGTCTGCTTAAGATGATATTTTCATTCTCTATAGAAAAGGAATTATCAGGAGCCAAAGGAGAATAGCAATTTCATTAGAAATCTTGTTGTCTGTCTGCCCCATATTGCTGTCTGGGACCCCACTCACCAAAGGCTTACTTAATTGTAGATCAGAACTGCCAAAACCGGAAGCCCAAAATAAATGTCTGTTCTTTATAAATTATCTCAGCTATTTGTTATAGTATAAGAGAGAGCTTACAAACAATCTCCTTATCCAAAATGTCATCTATCTGTTTTCTTCATTCTATTTGAAATGTCAGTAACATGGACACATTTTTCAACTGTTGGACACCGAGTTTCTATAACCTAGCTACTGTGAACGGTGCTGCTGTAAACCCGGGTAGGCAAGTCTCCGTGATATGTTGACACGTAGTCCTTTGGATACATCCCCCGTAGTCCTTT
This sequence comes from Cricetomys ansorgei, assembly GCA_026225945.1. Lineage (NCBI taxonomy): Eukaryota > Metazoa > Chordata > Mammalia > Rodentia > Nesomyidae > Cricetomys > Cricetomys ansorgei. The sequence continues at coordinate 259,563 of JAMJFZ010001038.1, read as the reverse complement.
GGGTACATCCCCAGGAGTGGTATTGCTGGGTCATATGATTGACTGTCTTTTGGTTTCTTTAAGGAATCCCTCTGCTGGTTTCCACAGTGGCTGAATTACTTTACACTCCCACTGACAGAGCATGCGTTCCCTGTTGTCTGCATCCTCGCTAGTGTTTGTTGGTACTTGTTTCCGCTCTGACTGGGGTGAGATGGAATCTCTGTGCAGTTTTCATTTGCATTTCTCTGATCGTTAGGGAGGCCATGTGTACTTCAGCTTTCGAGAACTTTCAACTCATCTCAATAACCCATTTTTTGGTTGAACTGTTTGAGTTCTTCTTTGGTTAGATTTATTCCTAGGTTTTCTTGAGGCAATTATGAATAGGAATATTTTTTCTAATTTCTTCTCAGCATGTTTTCTGTTGGCGTATAGGAAGCATATTGATTGCTGTGTGTTCATTTGCGCTATCTAATTTTGTTTTAGTTAAGTCACGTGTGTCCTGTCTGTCATGAGGACCTAGCTTTATCTTTGTCATAATTTCCCCTCCTCTCTTCACCTGTTCATGTAGTCAGACTTTGCTCATTTATTTTGTATATTCTATACTTGATGTTGGACAGAATATCAAATAGGTTAATTTAAGAGAAGTGCTTATTTCTATTCAAGTGAATATGAAATTAACAAAATTTCTTGAAATGCGATCAAAATATTGGAAAATATGTCAGCACATACACACTTATAGCCCTGCTAGAAGAAATATATTGGGACCATGGCAAGAGCCAGGAATTCCCAAGACCTCTTTTGTCTGTCTACTTCTCTTTTGAGCTGTGAGATCCTTCTGCCTCATGGCTTCCAGTGCTTGACCTCTGCTGTTGCTTGTTTTGTTTGTGTTCTTACGGTTTCATGTGAACTCTTACGTAACTTAGTAGACACCTGATGATTTGGAAGGGACATTTTGTTCCGGTGAGGGGGCAACTTGAGGGGAGTCGGTTTTCTCCTACCTTGATTCTGAGATAGGATATCTTCTTGTTCTGCACTGCGCCGTCTCTGCAAACTTTGTCTCATTCTCCTGCCTCTATCTCCCACCTCTCCTTGGAAGCACCAGTGCCAGGACTGGATAGGGACCACAACACACAGCGTTTCAGTTGGGTGCTGGAGATCGGGCTTGGGTAGTCAGAGTTCCATGGCAAATGTTCTTCCCTGCTGAGCCACCGATACTTCCTGCACATAAGGTACTTCATAATTATTCCTACAATGTCCAGGTTAATCTCCCTCCCAGGCTTTGCCCTTCCTAATACTTATAAAAATATTGCCTGAATGATGTTTTCAGTACAAAGACGTTACCTGTTCATATTTAAAAACTTGCTCTGCCTGTCAGGTCGTGACAGTGCACGTGCAGCCTTTAATCCCAGCACTCAGGAGGCAGAGCCAGGTGAATCTCTGAGATCAAGGTCAGCCCGGTCTACTAAGAAAGAATTCCACGACAGCTTTTTGTACATTTCTCTGATGGTTAGGGAGGCCATGTGTATGTACTTCAGCTTTTGAGAACTTTCAACTCATTTCAATAGCCATTATATATACATATATTCATATGTAAACAAATATTATTATATAATATTATATATATTTATATATATACATAAATATAATATTTTTTGCTCTTCCACTGTGATTGTGAATTAAGTTGAAAATTTGTAGCACAGCCAGTCAGGCTTGTATTCCTCCTGGAAAAGCTGTTTAACAACCTAAGAGAGTGTCCTCATACCGTCATAGCATGGGTATGGGTGACAGCGCAGCTATTAGGGGCAGAAGAAGAGGATACTCGGAAGCCAGCCCAGGTGACGAAGCCAGACCCCCCCCACCTTAAAACAAGAAAGAAAAAGAAAATTATTAAGATATTGCAAGAAACCTCTTGTGCCTTACAGAACTCAGGGACTTCGTTCAGTGGCAGAGTACTTTACCAGTGTGTGTGAGGCCCTGGGTCGAATTCCCGAGACTACAAAGAAAAACAATTCACACGGAGTTTGAAATTGTTTACTTTGTGTGTGTGTGTATGTGTGTGTGTGTGTGCACGCACGCGCGAGCGAGCATGCATAATGAGAGGACACATTGTGTGCCATGGGGCATGTTGAGTTCAGGGGATAGTCTTGTGGAACGGGTTCTGGTTGTCTCCTTCAGTATTTACATGGCCCCCGGGATTGACCTCATATCATCATGGTTTACCACAAGCACTTTTACCTGGCCCCTTAAAATGCTTTAAAAATTTCCTGTTTAAGACTTGTCCTGTAAACTGATAGAGCCTCTGAAATATATCTTAACAACTGTTCTTTAACGGTATGCAATATTGATCTACACTATACATAGCTACATAAGTCTGCATATTAATATATTGATAGAATTTGTTTTGGTCACATATTTTTTGTCTATATAGATATAAATTTTTTTTTATATTTCAGGAATTACACTCGTTGTATTATGGACTCTACTCTGGTCCCTTATAGGCCAAGAAGTTCTCCCTGGTGGAAATTTGTTTGGACTCGTAGTTATTTTTTATTGTTCCTTTCTTGGGGGGAAAATTATAGAAATCATTAGAATACCCGTAGTGCCTCCTCTCCCACCTCTTATCGGTAAGTACACGATCAGCTGCTTGCTCTGTTGACTGTAAATTTCGAACATATTCTACTTGGAACAGATATTTAATTTAATAATGAATATCTAACTTCTAATTGTATGCATTTACTGTATGTGTGTATACAGCTTTTTCAGATTATAGATTTATTCTCTACACACAGATTTCCTACAGTCTAGTTTCAAAAATAATTTGAAAATCCTCAATATATTATTTTTGTTGCTTTATTACTTAGTAAGTTTTAGACAGTTTAAAATGCATTCTGGAAGAAAGGGAACTTAGCAAAAGCTGAATTTTGTACATGTCATGTAACTAATGCATTGCACATATTTTGACTGGGGGGCAATATCCTGTGGTTACCGAGTAAGCTATGTGGGCGTCTGTATTGTGGATACCATCTGCCCCTCCTGTATTATATACTGTTTCTTGTACTATTGTTCTCTGACTCTCTAGGTGGACAGGAAAGTTAGTGGGAGAATTTTTTCTGAGGTCTCATATCTTCTAAGTAACCAATACATCTTAAATAGGCAAAGTACTATCTGAAGAGATTATGTCAAAATCTTCTAATATGCCCATGATACCCTTGCATCCAAATCTCTCTAAATACTCACTGACTCTTTATCGCTTTCTTCACAGCTTCTGTCTGTTTCCAACTTTACCATGAACAGTGGCTTATCATTCTTACTGGCCTCTGAGCCTATTTTATCACTGCCTACTTCGCCAAGACCGACACATAAAAACTGCAGCTCTTCTGTCAATCCCTCTCTGAATCTTCCCATAGCCCCTGACTCTGGCAAAGAGAAGCCCTCTGTGATCTGGCTTCTGCCTCCTGTTCTCTGCGTCTGTGCCCCGGGTCACCGCACACTTCCCAGCACCACCCCTGCACATTGGCGCCCCCCTTTCCTTTACCCATGCCACTTCCTCTGCTTGTGTGCACCCCTACCCCTGCGTGTCTCTCTTGGGAAACTTAATCAGGTGTACTTGGTTTTTCACCCCTCCCTCTGTCTAAGGGATGTTACTGGCTGGCTTCATCATCAGGAATGTTCCAATTATTTATGAATTTGTCCACATTCCTACCACGTGGTCTTCAGCTTTAAGAAACACTGCCCTTACTATCATCCTAATACGAGCTGGGCTTGGATTGGACCCACAGGTAAGTTCCCTGTTCAATCTCAAGTGAAAATCTTTTATGTAATGGAAAATAACAGAAATAAAAAGAAAGGAGATTTTTGCTATAGCTGTTCTATGTAGAGTCTGCATGTAAAACTAAGGTAAAAATCAAAGACTTCACCAAAATATTGGTTCCATAATTTCTATGTCCAATTGTCATTATTATCTGAAGAGAAATCACTGATATAATATCTCATTAGCGATCATCTTTAATAAATGTGCACAGAAGTAGATGATCCTAGGCAGTACCACTATGAATTGAGAGACTTCTATGCCTACTATTTACTTTCAGTAAGTAAATACACAGATCTAAACTTTTTTCTACTTTTCGATACGTTAGTGTTCTTATTGCTATTAATTGAATAGTTCACTAATCATCTGGCGGGGAAAATCCATTGGGATATTATCACTGCGGTGTGCATTTGGGGAAATCAAAGGAGGTAGAAATAATCATGAAGAAGTGAATCTTTGCAAGTCACTGCGAAAACACTCTATCAAATGTGACATTGCATTCCCTCAAAGAAACGCTGTGTTACAATGTGTGCTCAAACTGTTTTCTGGTTGGCCTTTGTACGCGTATCCAAATGCAACCCTTTCTGTTTCAGGCTTTGAAGCATCTGAAGGGAGTCTGTTTGAGATTGTCGTTCGGCCCATGCCTCATGGAGGCGTGTTCAGCTGCTGTGTTCTCCCACTTCATCATGAACTTTCCTTGGCAGTGGGGGTTCCTACTAGGGTAATGTTTTTTCTCCCTTCCCTCATGACATGAAATTATAGAGTTAAGTGCATTTGGTTAAAGCTTTGGATGCTCTGAATATTGTATAGCTAAGTTCTTCATTAAAATCGTTTCACTAGGGGTGGTCAAGAATCCTTGAAAATCAATTGTTCAAAGGTAGAGTCATGTTCCACCTCTACCGCATCCAGCTGGGCCTGGCGGCACACGCCTGAAATCCCACATCGGAGAGGCCGAGGCAGTATCAGACTTAGTTCAAGGCCAGTCTGAGGCACACAGCAAATTCCTTTCTCTGTAATGTGCTGTCAGTTTCGCAAACATTCATAGTTCCTCAGTGTATAGTACCAAGTAGTCCCATTCCTCGGCTTCGTACTCTGTTCTGCTGTGTGTCTGTGGATTTTAGCATGTCAAATGACCTCGCTTTCATGTACTATTGTATGTATACGTGGAAATAAAAATGCTTCTATTTTCAGGCAATATAAACACAGAACAACTTTTTCTCTTGACGCAGGGCCACATCTACCGTCTCTATTATCTATCCCCTCATGTCAGAATTACTCAAGACTGGATTCATTGTGCCCAGTTTCTAACCTCTCTTCATTTTTTCAGTTCATTAGATCTGGCATCCACTTATACATTCCAGTAGAACTGGTAAGAAAAAAAAAAGCTCACCCATTGCAAACTCACTGAAAAATGTAGTCAATTTCAAACTTTTATTGCGAAATACCCCCAACACACACACACACACACACACACACACACACACACATCTGTGCTGGAAATCAAACCCACTGCCTCAAGTATATGAGGCAAGTACTCTTCACTAGGCTTCACCCCAGGCCTGTTTTTATTGTTTAGAAAATTAAAACACACCCACGTGAAATGCCTTCTGATTATACCTTCGGTCTTAGAGAGAACAGGGCATCGCACCCTCTGCTCTGATGCTGCTTAGTTACTCCCAGAATTTTCTAGACACTCTAAGGTGGCACTCTGTTTTGAATTTAGCTTCTGTTTCTCTGATAACCACTGACCCTGACCATTGTTTTATGCTCTGGAACTATTCACACAGCTTCTTTGGTAAAATATCAGTTCAAATCTTTTACCAGTTTTAAAAACTGAGTTCTTCTATTTCGTACTGAATTTTAAATTTTTTGATATTCTTTTTTATTTTATGTGTGTGGATATTCTGCCTGCATGTATATATGTGTACTACATGCATGCCACACCTACAGAGACAGGGGGCTGCTGTAACTGGAGTTACAGATGATTGTGAGCCGCCATGTGGGTCCTGGGAATCAAACTCAGATCCTCTGGAAGAGCAGCCAGTCCTCTTAACCACTGAGTCACCTCTCTGTTTCCCAATGTTTATATTCTAGACCAAAGTCTTTCATCTGGTATATATATATAATGAATTTTTCCTTATAATATGTGACTCGCATTTTAATTCTTTATTAACTAGTTAAATAATTAGTGGCTAAACAGCAGAAATTCATTTTTCAAACTTCTGAAGGTTGTCGGAAGGCCAAGATGAAGATGTTGGCAGGTTTGATTTCTAATGAAACCTGTCTGCCCTGGCTTGCAGATTGCTGCCTCCTTCCTGTATCTTTGCACGGCCCTTCCTCCCTTTTAGGCATCCTTGGGGTCTGTCCATTCTCATTACATACTGGTCCTCTTTGATTTGGGTTTACCATTATAGCCACATTTGACTTTACCTAGCTCTTCAAAGGCTCTGTCTCTGAATCCAGCCTCATTGGTGGCTAGTTTCATATGTGAATTTGTGGGGATAGGGACATAGTTCAGTCCATAACAGTCCCTAACTTGGCAAACTCTTCTGTTTTCTATAACAGTTATCCCTCTCTTCTAGCCTTTCAATATAGTATTAATTCAGGGCCAGTATTAGATCTTTTTTTTTTCTCAGTCTCATCCTTCTATAACTTCTGGTGATTTCAAATTCTACCTGTAAGCTATTGATTTTCAAGTAACATACTTCAAGTCTAATTCCTTTAATCGTGGGAGGCACATGACAGCTTCTCCAAGTAATACTGTCACATCAAAAGAAGAGGATCTTACTTCCTGGATCAGAAGCGCATGCCCAGTTCTCAAACACCAACAATGCCCATTCGAAATTTTTAGTGTTTCATTTTACTTCTCATACTGCAGCAGTGAATGAGCCGTTTTGAAACATTTGTCACATGCCACTGATTCTTCTGGGAGCTTCTTATATGCTAACTCATCTTCATAATTCTCATGGTGGTTTTATCCTCATATTATTTTACAGACTAAAATTTACAATTTTACAGGTTAAAAGGCAGTCATAGGATGGTTAAATGAATCACTTCAAGGTATACAACTTGCTCTGACTGTAATTACCTTGTAGACTGAGTACAGGGCTTACTTGCTCAACTGTATTCTTATGTATATAACACTTTGGATAGGGTGACATTTCAAGTCAGGATAAGGAAGTCCCTGCTTCCAGGTTCCAGTCTTGATTTTCTGTCCTGACTTCTTCATGACGGACTCTAATCTGTAAGGTTAAATAAAACCCTTTCCTCCCCCAAGTTACTTTTGGTCACGGTCTTTATCACAACAATAGAAACCAAATTAGGACAGAAATTGGTACCAGTATCATGGGGTATTGCTGTAGTAGACCTGACCATGTTATTTTGGGGAGGGCTGTGAATGGGCTTTGGGACATTGGGCTAGAGAAGCCATTTAGTGCTCAGACCTTGATGAACTGTTGAAGGAACTTAGAAAATAGGAATGCAGAAAGGGATACAGATGATGGAGTCTTGGCTTATAAAGTTTCAGAGGGAAGCACAGGCTCTACCTGATCCGTCATATAATGTTTTATGTTAAGAATCTGTGGTTTCTGATTTGTTAGAGATGAAGAATCAACTGTGATTTACAAGAGACCAGTACCACTGAAATGAAAACTTTGCTTTACTAGGAAAATTGAGGTTGGTTCACTGGGGTTGAGAAATCAGTTGTGATTAAAAAGAGATCTGCATCACTACAGTGAAATCTGAGCATATTTCTTCAGGGACAGCACACATAAGCTGTGGTCCAGAGAGGACCAAGGGCTGCACCCCATGAAGACAACCAAACTTGGTAACATGTATAAGTCTCCCAGGTAGCAGTAGTTTTTACATGAAGGGGCCATGGAGAGCAGATGAGGCTTGGCACTGTGAGAGGCTAGAAGAGGCCGCTGATAAAGGTCCAGCTTCAGTTACAGTGGAAACCTCAGGATTGGAGGGGCCGTGGAGAGAGATTGAGTCTTGGCACCATGTGGTCACCAAAGAGAGACCAGGAGGCCATTGGCAAAAGCTGGTGAGACAAGTGTATATTGGAGATAACAGAACTGTAAGGTGGTTACCAAGAACAGTGATACGTGTGGCATGGAGTCAGCCTGAGCTTGTGAGACACACCATGTGTGCTATAGATGGCAGAACCAGAGATGTGGGACTGCCCAAGCCATTGGAGCCCAGAAGATCATAGGTGGATTCCAGACATCAAACACTGAACTTTTGGCACTGTCCAACTTCAGTTTTGCTTTGTTTTGATTGTGACTATGCCGTAGTTCTTCCTTTTAGAATAAGAATTTCTTAACTTGTTTTTTATTTTACAGGAGATCACAAAAAGACTTTGGGGTTTTAGAGAGATTTTGGACATGTTTAAAAGATTGAACTCTTTTTTATTTTATTTTTTGCTTGTTTGTTTTTTGAGAACAGGGTTTCTTTATGTAGCCCTGGCTGTTCTGGAACTCATTCTGTAGACCAGGCTGACCTCGAACTCAGAGATTCACCTGCCTCTGCCTCCTGAATGCTGGGATTAAATGTGTGCACTACCATGTCCAGCCTAAAAGATTGAACTTTTAAAGTGTTTGAATTTTTAAAGACGGTGAGACTTCAAAAGTTGGACTATAGTTTATATTATGGTATTGATATTAACATTACTATGAACTCTTAGGGATAAATAAGAAAGGAAAGGTTATGGTTTAAGGTATTGGTGTACCGAGTTGAAAAAGGGTCACTTTTCCTGGTTAGATTTCTTTTTTTTTTTCTTTTTTCTTTTTTGTAAACCTAACACAAACAAGGGTCATCTAGGAAGACTCTTCGACTGAGAAAATGGCTCCATCAAATTTGGTCTGTAGGCAAATCTCGGGGGGGGGGACATTTTATTGATTAATGATTGATATAAGAGCACCCAATCTATGGGGGGCAGTACCACCCTTGGGCAGGTTGTTCTGAGGTTGTATATGTAGGTAGCTTGAGGAAGCCATGGAGAGTAAGCCAATAAGCAACATTCTTCCATGGCTTCAGTTCCTGTCTTGAATTCCTGCCCTGACTTTCCTTTATAATGTACTGAAAGGTCAAATAAACTCTTCCTCCAAGTTTGGTCATGGTCCTTATATCAGAACTAGAAACCAAACTAGGACCACATCTTTGTATTAGTTAATAGTTGCTTATTTGCATATTTTAGACTTTCCAATAACTGGAGATTGCTATCTGTGGTATTTATGTATTACAGAGAAAAGGCCACCTCTATTACTAAGAAAGATGCTCTAAATTAGCCAGGCAGTGGTAGTGCACACCTTTAATCCCAGCACTCAGTAGACAGAGGGAGGTGGGTTATTATGAGGTTGAGGCCAGCATACTCTACAAAGCAAGTTTCAGGACAGCAGCACTACACAGAGAAACCCTGTCTTGGGGGATGGGGGGAACAAAAGAAACAAAAAACAACAACAATAAAAAAAAAAAACCTAAGTTTTTTTAGAAGCAAAGTCTGAGATTTGGATTCTTATATAAATGGTATTATGTGTTAAAGAAGCTCTCAGTAGAAAATGCTAAATGAAGGAAGTCATAAAATTTGGGAAAATCACAAACTTCTCTACAGTTAAAATTACCCAAAGAACCTTTAAATTTTCTACAAGAATAGAAAGCCACAGCTAGGTGGTGCATGCCTTTAATTTCAACCTTCTAGAGGTACAGATAAGAGAGGCTCTGCATGTTCAAGGCCAGCCTGGTCTATATAGGAAGTTCCAGGACAGCCAGGGCCTCACAGACCCTGTCTCCAAACAAACAAAAAGAATAGAAAGCTTCAAACTCTCCTTCACCCAAAGACACAGGAGCCTTCTAACACAGTATGGAGCAGGTTGTCTTTGTGAGAGTTTAGGTGTCACTACAGAGGTTACAGTATTCCAACCAAATGCAAACTAAGAAGACATGAATTAGATTAGTAACGACCACACCCCTTTTGCCTCTCTGCATGGCTCTGAACAATGGAGGGAAGTTCTCGTTTCCCAGGTGAGAATTTGGTAAATTCTTGAGTATGAAACTGAATTGACCCGCAAAAAAGCAAACATGATCGATGAGACTACATGAAACTTTACAACTTTTGCACAGCAAATGAAACAGTGGTTTATATAACCCTGTCCGATAATATAAATCGCAAACAGGGTATGCCTGTGTGAAAGCATATGCGTGCTAGGAACCTGACACCTACAATACGTGAAGAATTTCTACAACTCAGCTTTTTACAAGTTGTCAAGCTAGGCATGGAGCCTTGTGGCTGTAATTTCGGCACTTAGAAGGCTGGAGCAGAAGGGTTGTTTTGAGTTCAAAGCCAGCCTGGGGTCTGTGTGCGTGTATGATCAAAGGACATTTCTCCACAGAAAATATACAAATGACCAACAGACATCTAAAGTTCTCATCACCCATAAGTATTAGAAAGCAAAAGTTAAAAAAAAAATCACCGTGCATACACTGTGCACATATATTAACTAGTATATATATATGTGTAGTGTTGGCAAGGGTGTGGAGACACTAGAGCTGCGGTGTTCTGCTGGTGGGATTATACACGGCATGGCCACTGTGGAAGAGTTTAGAGCACCTGCCATGTACGGTTAGGGTGCCTTTAAAGTGTAACATACCTTTTGCATCAGTGTTAGACACACTGGGCTAGTGTTTTCCTTCTGAAATCCTCATCCGTGCCTTCTTACTGGAATACACTTGGTTTCTTGTCCATTGAGGACTCACCTGTTGTCTGCTGGGTGCGTTATGAGGCTTCCTGTGATATCTTCATTTCAAATGCTAGAGGGGTAGAGGAGAGGCCTGCCACTCGTGCTCGGTCCTGTTTCTTAAGATACATCTCAATGGAGTTTCATTCGGCACTAAGTAACACGTACAGTGCTTTATCACTATTACATGAATGGCTTTCACTCAGAAGCAGAATGGTTTCATGTGAAATCGCCAGCAAGACACTAGTTGTTTAAAAGGATGGGTGGGTTTTCAAAGTCGGCCTTTCAGTTTCGTCCTAGGCGCTGTCTCTCCTGCTGTTGTCGTTCCCTCCATGCTCTTGTTGCAAGAAAACGGGTACGGTGTTGAGAAAGGCATTCCAACCTTGCTGGTGGCTGCCAGCAGCCTGGATGACGTCGTGGCCATCACTGGATTTAACACGTTCTTGAGCATAGTCTTTTCCTCGGGTAAATAAGAAAACGTCTCACTTCCTACCCTTTTCTGTAGTTCTTTAAGTTGGGTTTCTGGTATGACCTTTATATATTTATTAACCAAGGCTTTAATGTCTCTGTTCTTCGTAGAAAGCTCATCTTGACCAGGTAAGATGTTTCAGTGGATCTTTTAAAAATGAAAAAAAAAAAAAAAGATGAATTCTCCAAAAGTCCCAAACAGTACTTAATAAAATGACTTCATTTTAATACTGAACTTTTTCAGTGAATTTCATTATCTGCATCCTTGCCATTTAACTGGCTTGGGTGCTTTGGTATTTTGTCAGTTTTCACTAAGAAAATTATAAGCAGCAGTATTGATTGTGTAGTTAATACACTGACTAAGTGTTTTTGAACTGTACATTTTTTACCATCCTAATAACAGGCTGCTTGGTATTAAGACAACTTAACTGTAGAAAGCTGGGACAACAAAGTGTCCTTTTGGGAGTGTTAAGACAATCTTGCTATACCAGTTCAGATTTGCAAGATGATATTTGGTCTTGACCAGCACTGCAGATATTGTGAAAGTAGGAGCCGGGCTCACAAAGAACTTAGCAGTGAAGTAGGACCGGTCACCACCACACCGCTAGAGCTCACGCTGTCCTTGGCGCTGGGAGTACCGATGCCTCACCGTGGCTGAGAACCACCAGGGTGACTCACACTCAGTGACTGTTAGATCCACACAGCCAAGGAGAGCGTGGCCAATTGCGCCAACTTGAGAAAGATTACACTGGAATTCACTTTAGATCACAGGCCCTGAAGAGGCAATATGCTCAAAGCATTCCTGGGGGTGACAGATGGGGACCCAGCTGGTGTCTAGAATTGAGCTTTGTCTAGAACGGGACCCGAAGTGATATGCAAAGGGTGTTGGCGTCTTCTCCACTGCCTCTGGATGGATGAAGTGGCAGGTGAGTTCCTGTATGAGTGGAACGCTCCATGTTTCAGAGTTGGATCAGAATACACGGTTTTCTTTTTTGGAAAAGACAGCCAAGGAAGCTCTGTCATGTTGGTGTCCAGCAAGTGCAGTTGATGGACATCATGGACATCATGAAGCCAGTCGATCACAACCTGAAGCCCCTCAACCCAGCTTCTGCTGGGTTCAGTATACTTTTGCCCGAGGTCACTACCTGCTGGTCATCTCAGAATTCAGAAGCTCCTTCCTGACATTCCCAGAGGGTACTCTAGACTTGAAAAGGCATAGCAGTGTCTGTGGCCCCGGTGGCTCTGTGGGGTCACAGTGTTGGAACATCACATAATTCTAGACAAGACCTGGAAGAGGAGTGACCGCTCAGCCTTCCTGGAGTTTGGGGAACTGGCAAAACTGGCTGTGTCAGGTGGAGAACGCACTCGGGTCTCCAGCCAAGTAGCTGCTCTCCAGTGAGTGAAATGCACTCACCGCAATAAGAAGCTGGGAAGTCCACAGCGGCCTAAGTGGAAACGCCAGCAGGTAGCATTCTAACACTGGACGTGTTCACTGTGAGGTAAGTGAGCACAAAGGCTGCCTCCTGAAGACATATTACGTAGTTGTTGAAAACAGTTGACAAAGATGATACAACCACAGAAGAATCAGGTAAAAAGCATAGCAAGAAAATCAAGTCTCAAAAGTGCTACTTGGGATTCTCAGTTTTGAAAAGCTTTCCAAAGGAAGCATTTCCACAGCTATGATGTAGCGGTATCTACATCATAGAAGCGTTGAGATGGTTTTAGTTCGAAAGTGGTGTGGAGAAGAACTGGATGTGGTACTGTGCCTGTATCCTCAGCATGGTAGGAGACGGAGATGTGAGCACGGGAACCCACGAGTTCAAGGCCAGCTAGACTCTGCCTCTTTTTTTTAAAACTCAGAAATATATTTAAAAATATAAAAGATAGGCCAGGTGGTGGTGGCATATGCCTTTAATCCCAGCACGTGGGAGGCAAAGGCAGGTGGATCTCCTGTGAGTTCGAGGCCAGCCTGGTTTACAGAGTGAGTTCCAAGACAGCCAGAGTTACAACAGGGAAATCCTGTCTCAAACCAAAAACCAAAACCCAAAACATGCACACACATATACACATGTATGTATATATATGTATATATGTATGTATATATATGTATATGTAATCTGTAATAGTAATTCCCAGAAGGTAAGAATATTTTCTTTCTCAGCCTTATTATATAAATCTGTTTTCTCTCTCTTCTCTTTCTGTCTCCCATTATTCAGTGAGTTTCTGTGTCTGTGTGCACACATGTACATGTGTGTGTATGGTTATATGAGTATGTGCACATGTGCATGTGGAGGCCTGAGATTGATGTTTTCTTCAATCATTCTCCATCTTAATTGTTGAGACAGGATCTCTCCCCAAGCCTGGAGCACAACAAACAGTTCAGCTAGGCTGACAGGCCATTAGCAGGATCTCTCACTGTGCCTAGAACGCAACAGTTTGGCTAGGCTGACTGTCCAGTAAGCTCCAGCAGTTCCCCAGTGTCTACCTTCTCAGTACCGAGGTTACAGATGCCCCAGCTCTTTATGTGGGTGCAGAGGACCCAAATTAGGTCTGGCACTTTACCAATAGAGCTGGCTTCCTCGTCCTCTCTCGGTCTTAAAACAATCATAGAACACTAACTATTAGCAGGAATACCTCGAGCCCAAGGCATATGGACAAAAGTATTTACCTGACCAGCACAGCAAGATAATTCTCAAAAAGAAAAGTGTTGCAACCTTGAGAGAGAATATGTCCTTTTATACAGCAGTTAAGAGAATTTATGTGGCCATGCTTCCTGGGCTGTTTGTGCGGGGTTGTATTTTAATAGAGTTCAGGAGGGCAGCTCACTGTCTTAAGGCAGTAAATTGAATAAGGCTCTTGTCCTTCTTGAAACTGGCCATTAGGAGTGAGATGCCAGTAAAAGTTAGGCTCTAATTGTTTATGGTATCACAATCCACTGGGCCAACGTCCAAGCAGCTAAGAGTCCCACAGCTAGGGAGTGAAGATTTCTGATTTTTATTTTTGGCTCTTTATTGTTGCTGTGGGTAGGTATGATAAGGTCAGGGAGAGGGAATGCATGCCATAGAACATGTGAAGTCAGAGTACAAGTTTTAGGAGTTGGTTCTCTCCTTTTTAAAATTTTTATTTATATACACCTGTGTATGTATGCCACATTTGTGAGGGGACCCTCAGAGCCCAGAAGATGACATTGGCTGTAGATCTGGAGTCACAGGCAGTTGTGAGCTGCCCACTGTGGATACTGAGAGCAACTGTCAGCCTCTGTAAGAGCGGTACATCCTAGCCACTGAATATCTCTTCAGCACCAGTTCTCTCCTTTCAGCCACGAGTTCTGGGAACTGAACTCAGATGATCATGTTTCCGTGGCAAGTGCTGAACCATCTCAACAGTCCTAATTTTTAAAAATTTATTTTTATTGATCTATTTTTATGTATATGTGTATTAGTGCACCATATGTGTGCAGTTCCCACAGAGGCCAGAAGAGGATGTTGGATTATCTGAACTAGAGTTACAGATGGTTGTGAGCCACCACGTGGGTGCTGGGAACTGAACTAAGGCCCTCTGTAAAAGCATTAAGTGCTCTTAACTACTAAGCCATCTCTATCCCGCCAACAGCCTAATTTTTGCCTTTCGTCTCTACAAATGATATAAATTATTTTGCTGTTAACTTTATTATCACAAACATAGTTTTCATATAGAAAATAAATTGTTTTGAAGCAGGATTGCTGTTGTTACACTGGATGGTGTGGAATCCATGATCCTTCTTTCTCAGTCTACCAAACAGCCAGGACGAGTTGCACACAACCATCCAGGCGCTTTCTGTGTCACTTCTGATGATTGTGTAATATTGGTGGGCTGCTTCAGAATTAGCCTGTACAAAGTTGTAATTGGCTGCGATATTTACCATTAAAATAATGCTTCGTTGAATCTTATGTAGAAACATTTGTACCTGTGCTTAATGTCGCCTTTCCTCTTTGTTTTAACTTTGTTTTATTTTGAGGCTCACTCTCTAGCCCAGCCTGGCCTGGAACTCACTGTGTATCCCGGGCTAGCTTTGCACTTGCTGCAATTCTCCTGTCTCAGGCTCTGCAGTGCTAGGATAAAAGTGTGAGCACCACTACTGCTTTCTTAATGGAGAAGGGAAAGTTTCCTCTACAAACAGAGAAGGGGAAACTAGATGTCCATACCCAAAAGAGTAAAATTAAGGAAACACTTGACAACACTAAACTTGGCAATAGTTTCTTGGATGTAACACTAACAACCACAGGCAACAAAAGCAAATAGAGGTAACATATGTGTATCAGACTTTAAAAACGTGTCACACCAACCTGAGTGGAAAGACAGTACCCGGAATTGGAGAATGTCATTGCATGAGGGGTGGATAATGTGAAGATTATATGGAAAACCTGTAACTCAAGAACAAAACATACCCCAGACAAAAATGAATGAAGCCCTTTGCTGTGGTCTGAAAGTTTATGTGTCTCTAGAATTCAAATTCTGGAACCTAACGTCCCGTGAGATGTCTGAGCTTTGTCCTATAGGGAATGATGAAATTGAAGGCAGTCCTCATGGATACTACTAAGACTCTTCAAAGGACATGAGACCACAGAGAAAGTGGCCTGTGAGGGAAAGACCTTTTCCAGACACTAAAGCTGTTGCTGCCTTGATAATTGACTTCTTACTTTCCAGAATTGAGAGAAGGAAATTTGGGTTGTTTACAGACTGATGCTAAAAGAGTAGGAATTAAACTTAAAGGAAGATACACAAGTGACCAGCAAGCATCTGAAAAATGTTCAATATATGTTCAATATTCAATCATTAGAAAAATATAAATCAAGAACTAAATATCAGCAACTTTCCATTGAGGAATCCATACCCCACCTACCCTTGAGTTTTACTTTTTGCAAGTCTTCTTTGAGAAGATCCACACCCATGGTCTTGGGTGTGGCTTACTTTCCTCTGGGTACCCCTCTTTCTCTTTTGAGTGGAAAACATTTCCAAATGCTCAGAGTAAAACCAAGTTTCTAAATTGAGGATCAAGTTTTTTGTTTTTATTCACAATGACTCTGAATATACAATATTTATTCATATTAAAACATATTGAAAACCTAACTGTCTGGTCTATATCTAAGATTATCCTTGAAATACAATAGTTTTATGTGGTTGCTTTTGGTAAGCTGTCCTTTCTACATTTAACTGGTTTGCTAATTTTGCACACAGCATATCAGAATTGTCCGCATGGCCTAGTATCAGTCCATACCAATACTACTTTCACTGATTCTCGTTTCTTCCCTTACTTGGTCTGATAGGTTGAGTGTAAGGAGAGCACATGATTTCTTAGTTTTCTGACCCATTAATACAATGGGCATTTTTAGTTATGTGTTAATATTAAATTATGAGTACACATTTAACTTGAGATAGATCTGAATGCATTTTTACACATGCTACTTTTAAAGGTCCAGGTTTGTAATTTGTTCTATGAAATGCCATTCTTCCTCATGAACCACCTAGATCTTATTCTGTAATATATAGTGTACGTGAAAATATTTCTCAAGTGAAAAGTTTCTCTTATTTTATACCTTTACAGGTAGTGTACTTAGCAATGTCCTATCGTCCATGCGGGATGTACTGATTGGTGTGCTGGTAGGAATTGTTATGGGAATTTTTGTTCAGTATTTTCCAAGTGAAGATCAGGTAAATAAAAACAAAAAGAAATCTGGTTTGTAGAACTTTAGTGTGTTAATCAGCCTTCCATTACTATAATGAGCTACCTGGAATACTTAATCTATAAAACAGAAGGTTTATTTGGCTTATTCAGTTTATTTAAAACGGGTTTATTTAGTTTCTTTAGAGACAACTTTAGAAAGAACCATGAAACATAAAATTCCATACTTAAGACTCTTTCCCCCAAAGTTGCCGCTGGTGCCTACTTTATGCTTAAAACTGAGCCTAGTAGTGGTTGATTCCAAGTAGTCTTGGTAAATGTAACTGTCTTGATATGGCAATTTAAAATACTGAGAACAATGTATGTGACTCCCCTCTTCCTTCTGTCCCATCCCGACTCCACGAAATCATGTAGTGGTACCTGACAATTTTTTTAGTTTTTTTTTTTCCACCCAAAACATTCTCTTGAAGCATAAATTAAGTTCCCACTTATCTTTCCATATTTTCTGATTTAAATTTACTTCCATTCCCTCTGACAAGGGTTTTAGACGTGGTTGGTGGAGAGTTCCAGTCCAAGTCTCACTATGTAGTTGAGGCTGATTTTGAACTCAACAACTGGCATTGTCCTGCCTCAGCTTGTAATTTGGTAACTGGCATCAGAGTTATCAAATCTTTTAAATAAAGAAGTCTTCAAAAATTTATTTTTAACAATTCACTGTTGGAGGGAATGCTTTCCTCGCGTTTCAGATAAAGTCCGGTAACCATTTTGCTGTTGGCATCTGCGCAGTGTAAAAGGTGGAAGTCTCATATTTGATGGATTACTTGGTTTAGTGTCCTCCAAAAGTTTTGATGCAAAATCAAATCAACATTTTTGGAGACCGTTTAATACAACCTTTACAAATATTGTAGCAAAGGGTAAAAAAAAAAAAATAGATAATGCCACATCTTGTACGCTTAATGTAAAACAACTTCTAAATGTGTATTTCTAGGAGAGACTTACACAGAAGCGAGCCTTCCTTGTTCTGAGTATGTGTATTTCTGCTGTCTTAGGCTGTCAGCACATCGGCTTGCACGGGTCTGGAGGACTGGTCACACTAGTGTTGTCGTTCATGGCAGCCAAAAAATGGGCCAAAGAGAAGGTAAGTGATCAATGGTAAAATAGCTCAGTTTCAAAATATATACTGGACCTATAGGAAGTCCCTTCTGTCTAGTCCGAAGATGTTCCATTTCCCCAAAGTGCGTCAATGAGGAATTAGGGATGAAAGCCACTTTGCAATTCAGTAAAATGCAATCAGAAGTTGTATTCTCACATCAGGGTTTTTTCCAGGTTTTGTGTGATCTGATTACATGGCTCTTATTAACTTAATTATCTGATTCTTTAAATTTTTAGCTCTACAATTTATTTATGAAAACATGCTTATAAAATTTAGCATATCTGTGCCCCAGTGCTACATTTTTTAAAAATTCTATTACATTAGTTAGTACCTAAGTTGAGTCGGCTAAAAGAGGATCTTCATTCTGCTCACTATTGTTTTGGCTTTCCTTTCAGTGAGTGAACTTGTTTAATTTATACTTTATTATTATCATTATTACATTTATTTGTGGGAAGGGGCATGGAGGTCAGAGGACAACTTAGAGAGGTCAGCTGTTTCTTTCCGCCGTGTAGGTCCTAGGACTTGAACTCAGATTATCAAGCATTGTGACAGGCAACTTTACCTGCTGAGACATTTTATCTGTCCACCTTATACTTACTTTTAATTGATGGCATAAAGATGGTAGACAAAAGAAACTACGTTCATAAAGATTAAAGCATATAGATGTGAAAGATTCCTTTCTTCCCTACTCCCCCTAAATATTCAGCTAATTCCCCTAAATTAATCATTTTAACCAATACTATATTTGTAGACATGTTTTCCATTTTAAAAAATAAAAATGTTACTACTATGTACAGATTTCTTCAGTTGGCCATTTCATATGTACAAGAATTCTGTAGGAATGGAGTCCTAGAAATGGGATTTCTGGGTTAAAAAATAGCCTTTTTATTTTGATGAGTACTGCTAAATTATCATTTGGAGAGATTTTCAGTACTATACTCCTGCCAACAGAATAGGAGAGTTACTGAAAACAGCTTTCAAATAGTGACCACGAGTCTTGGGAAGCAGGCCTAACAACTACTGGAATATTTTCTCCCTGCTTGTTTATGACCTATCTAAATTCCTTGTCCTGGATTGGGCTCCAGAAGAGTCAGTAGGCAGGCTTCCCCATTCCCTTCTGAGGGCCCGGGGGTTGCCTGAGCTGTACGTGTTCTCATCCACATGATATTTTCTATCCCTAGACCTCGTTGTGAATATTTCCAGGGCTCAGAGGACTTTTTCTTTTCTGGAACACAATGATGAGATACTACTACTTACTGTAGAGCTTTGTGTGTTTCCTTAACCAAATTCTATCTGTCTGATAAAAGACAGTACTCGGTTCTCATAAATTAAGTTTTAACTCTTTTCCTAAAGATCAAGTGTCGTCAGTTTATTAAATTTAAAAAAAATGGCTTTAGATTTCTGAAATTCGACTCAATTTATGTGCTCAATAACCAAAAACTGTAAAAATTTCCAGAACACTGGTGCCCTTACATGCCAGAATAACTAAAATACATTTCTCTTTCCTATAGGTTGGGATCCAACAAATTGTTGCAAACACGTGGGATATTTTCCAGCCGCTTCTTTTTGGCTTAGTTGGAACAGAAGTAGCTGTTGAATCTCTTGAATCTAAAGCTATCGGTAAGAATATAGAAAGCACAGAAGATAGAAAATGTAAGATATTTTAAAATTGTGAATGCCTTATTCTTTGTTTAGATCATGTCTTTGAATAGCTTTAAAGACTTTCGAAAATGACATTGATCACCCACCCTCTTTTCCCCTACCTCATGCATTTCTTTGTTTTCAAAGACACTCTTTAGTATCTTCTTGTGTGATCCAAAGAAACAGACTACAGGAAGCATTAGGTACCATCAGATGCTTCCGATTGTTTTCCTTTAAACATGTTTCCAAAAAGGTCTACAAGTTCACAATTAAATGCATTCAGTTCACGATATATTACTTCAAATAAGCTGAATATCACATCATCAGTCTTTCTCTTCATAGTGCTCCCACCGTCACATAATCTAGTACTTAGATAGATGCCTCCTTAGAGGCTGGGGTGAAAGATGGCTTGACTAGTAAATTGCCAGTCGCGCAACCCTTAGGACCTACATTTGATCCCTGGCACCCACATGAAAGCCAGTCTCAGCAGCACCGGGAGGCAGAGACAGACGGATCCCTGAAACTTGCCAGGGTAGCCAACTGGTAAGCTCCAAGGGCAGTGGAAGACCTTGTCTCAAAAAGAAGCAGTTGAGGAAGACACTGAACGTAAATCCCTGGGCTGTGTAAGTGCACACGGACACCCCAACATACCCCTATATACAAGTGTACACACACACAACACCTCATTTTTTTACTTTGTACTTTTTATAATTAGTATTTTTACTTAAAAATAGATGTAATGAAGAAACAACCTTAAGATATTTTCAAAAGTTTTAGAAGTGATCTCTCTAGGCAAAATAGTCTCCTCCCGAATGCTTTGTCCTCACATGTGTTTGTATGTGTTGTAGGCACATGCCTTGTTACCCTGGGTTTGGCACTAAGTGTTCGAATTTTAGCCACTTTTACCTTGATGTCGTTTGCTGAATTTCGTTTTAAGGAGAAAGTATTTATTGCTTTATCATGGATCCCCAAAGCTACAGTCCAGGTAGGAACATACTAAGTCATTATAATAATTTTCATTTTGACAAGTTGTAAAAGTTCTAAATGAAAAATATTTCTCTGATTACAAATTGTCATCTAGTTTACCTTACCTTTTATCATGTGTGATCATCAGTTATCATGATAACTATTTTTAAAACCCAGAGCTGAGAAGAATGCTCAAGGGGAAAGACTACTTGCTATGCAAGTGTCAAATGTGAGTTTGGATCCTCAGCACCTACATAAAGAGGGACTTGTCTTCCGTGCTGTGACCTTCGTGCTGGGTTGGGGAAGGGCGGCAGTGGACTTGCCAGGAGGGTTGCTGTCACTTGATGGTCTCCAGCCCAACAGTTGCTTCATGAGACTACAGCAAAGAGTGACAGGAGAACAGCTGACATCATCTGACCTTCCCATGTGCTCAAACAGGCACATGCACTCATGCATGCATGTGCACACACATGTATACCACACACACACACACACACACACACACACGCACGCACATTTAGTGCAACATTAAAAAATTGTTTTTAAAGTAATTATTCTGAAATTCAAAAGAATACTTTTAAATGACAAGTAATTTCTAAATTTTATGAAAGTGTTTTCTTTTTCTACTTCCTTTCTAAAGTATGAAATAAACCCAGGTATGGTGGCCTATACCTTTATTCCAGCACCTGGGATACAGAGGCAGGCAGATCTCTGTGAGTTCAAGGCCAGCCTGGTCTACGTAGCAAATTCTAGGACAGCCAGAGTTCCATAAATAGATCGTGTCTCAAAAAGGGTGGGGTGGGGTATAAAATAAAGTAAGAACATATCATAATATGAGGCTGTTTTCATTTTGCTGAAGAGGTAAATGTTATAACTTTAGAGACACATTGGCTGTGTCTTTCCTCACCCTGTCAGTCACTCCACCACACAAATACATATATGTTGTATTTAATTAGATATTTGACTTTATGATATACAACTATGACTGTAAATTGACGAAAGAGATAGTGTTATTTGGGGCATTTTACTTGTTTACTTTTTTTACTTTTTTTTCCCTACCGTTTGACACAATACCTGACATGAAGAAAGTTGTTTAATTAAGGTTTCTATTGCTGTGATTAAAACACCATGACCAAAAGCAACTCGAGGAGGAAAGGGTTTATTTCAACTTGTACTTCCACATCACAGTCCATCACCAGGGGAAGTCAGCACAGGAACTCAGTGTGGGGACCTGGAGGCAGGAACTGAAGCGAAAGTCATGGAGAACCTTGCTTACTGGCATGTTTTCCATAGCCTGCTCAGCATGCTTTCTTACACCATTCAAGATCATGGGCCCAAGGGTGGCACCGCCCACAGTGGCCTGGGCCCTCCCACCTCAATCATTAATCAGGAAAACGCCAGCAGACTTGTCCATAGGCAATCGGATGGGGACATTTTCTCAACTGAGGTTCCTCTTCACAAGTAATAATTTGTGTCAGATTGACAAAAGAAACAAACAAACTTAGCCAGGGTAAAGGTAAACATGCCCTGTGTGCCCTCACAAATGATTGAATTATTAAAGAATTTCTGGCTTTATCCTCTTATTCTAGAACAATTTCCTCCTATTAAAAGGTATTGCTACGTATTGTTCAACTGATAACATGGCAGCATAAGACCTTGCTTTCATGGAATTTCTTTTCTCCCATTTTGCTGTTACAAAATAGAAGACTAGATTTCTGTGGAACAAAATTCCTTATGAGGGTTACAACTGCAGGCCTTTAAGGCCAGATGGTTGGTTTGAATGCTGTGCTCCTAGCCCGGGCCTTTACCTAGTTACTTCTTTGTCTCTAGGCTCAATGATTTCCTCATTTTACATAAGGGTCTATGACCGTGTCTACTAAATGGTAGTGTTGTGAAGTTGGGTGGAATAATCCCTGTGAAGCTCTCAGCATAAGTTCTGGCATATAGTGGTGCCCCACGAACAATATTATAGTTATTTTATTTTACCTTCAAGTCATATAAATAGTAATAACCTGTTTTTATTTTAGGGAACAATAGATTTATAAAAAAGAATGTCTGTCTGTCTGTCTGTTAACCTCTACTTCCAGTGATACACTTGTGGTTTTGTTTTATTGTTTATCATTTCCTAAAGCAGGGTGAAAAACAAGCAGGTATGAAGAAAGCGCCCACCCACTACCCAGGCTGGTTTACTCCACTTCTGCTTGTCCCCTTTTCTAGCATCCAAGCTAAGTTATATTCTGTAAAAATGTAAGAAAGACATATATTACACCTTCCTTGTTTCCTTCCTTTCTTTCTTCCTTCCTTCCTTCCTTCTTTCTTTCTTTCTTTCTTTCATTTTTTGAGACAGGGTTTCTCTGTTGTAACTCTGGCTATCCTGGAACTCACTCTGTAGAACTCATAGAGATTCACCTGCCTCTGCCTCCCAAGTGCTTGGAGTAAAAGTGTGTGCCACCACCGCCAGGCTGTAAACATTTTTCAAACTCAAGATCTCGCACATGGTAGGCAGGTGCTCTTGTCACTAACCTTTATCTCCAGCCAATATTTGTTATGCAAGTAGAGCCATGTTTCCCACATATGAGTCATAATGAATATTTTAAATTTAACAGTCCCCCCCCCCTTATTCTTCCCCTTTCTGCGTGCTGAAATAGTACCTGTGACACCTGAGCATCACAGTCAGCTTCAGCTGTCATCTTGACACAAATCTAGAGTCATCTGGGAAGAAGGCATCTCAACGCAAGAGTTGCCTTGATCAGATTGACTTGTCTATGAGACATTTCTCTAACTGCTAATTGATATAGGAGGGCCTAGCCCACTGTGGGTGGTACCATCCCTAGGCAGGTGGGCCTGTGCTATATAAAAAAGGACATGAGCAAGAAAACAAGCCAGTAAGCAATAGTCTTCCATGGTCCCTGCTTTAAGCATGAGTTCCTGCTTTGGCCTCTCTCAATGATGGACCATAACCTGTAAGATTAAATAGTACTTTTTCCCCCAAGTTGCTTTTGGTCAAGGTGTTTATCCCAGCAACAGGAAGACAACGATGACAGACGTTAGTACCAGAAGTGTGGTATGTATGTGGTGGCATTTGGAACTTCTGGATTAAGAAACCTATTGAGCACTCAGAGCTCAGTGGGGTAATTGATCTGTGGAAACTTGGAAGATAAGGATGCTAAAAGAAATTTAGATAATGTAGGCCTGGCTTTTAGAGTTATACAGGGAATTTTGAGAGTCCTTCAAAGATTCTGTCAGAACTGTTCATGTGCTGTATTTGAATTAGGAATTTGTGGAAATGAAACCTTTTGTGCTTTACTGGGACAAAGGATGCTGGTCGATGGGACTAAAGAATCAGCTGTGATTATTAAGAGACTGGTATTTCTGAAGTGGAATCTTGGAGGTAGTTCTCAGAGTCAACATACATACTGCTGTCGGGGGCAGCCGGGGGAAGTGCATCTCAAGTTGGCACCCAGCGTTGTTAATGTGTAAGAGTCTCCTGTGTGGTACTGGTTTTTAACAACATGGAAGTTGCAGGATTAAAGAGGTAATGGAGAGAAAGCGAGGTGTAGCACCATGTGACAGGTTATGAGTTCCTGAAGAAACCAGGAGAGACCATTAATGAAGGTGTAGCCTCAGTTGTACTAGAGACCCAAGGATGTTCGAGATGTCTAGGACTGTGGCACATCAGCCAAAGACAGTGGCAGTTGTGGACTGGAGAGCTGTGGACTGGAGCCAGCCTGAGCCTGCTGGGAAAGCTTGTTGTTCTGTTGATGACAGCATCGGAGAGGTGAGGCTACCTTGGAAGCCCTTTGGATCCAGAAGATCATGAGTGA
This sequence comes from Cricetomys ansorgei, assembly GCA_026225945.1. Classification (NCBI taxonomy): domain Eukaryota; kingdom Metazoa; phylum Chordata; class Mammalia; order Rodentia; family Nesomyidae; genus Cricetomys; species Cricetomys ansorgei. Next base: position 235,328 of record JAMJFZ010001038.1, on the reverse strand, counting down.
GTCTATGATGTTGGACATTGAACTACAGAATGTAGATTTACACTGCTGGATTTTGTTTTTGCTTTGATCTGGTTATAACTGTCTCTTGGTTCTTACCTTTTGGAATATGAAAGTATGTAACTTATTTCTAAAGATTTATTTGTGTGTATGAGTGTTTTGCCTGCTTCAGACTTTGTCTCAGAGATGCTGGTAAGAGCTTGAGTGGGAAAAAGTTAGAGGATCATAAAGTATGTGCGCTACACGCGTGCCTGGTGTCTGCAGAGGCCAGAAGAGCATGTCGGATCCCCTGGAATTGGAGTTAATGAGACGCTGGGCTTTTAAAGTATTGAAATTTTTTAGAGACTATGGAAATTTTTTAAATGTATTTTATATTATGATGTTAATATGAGATGTCGGGATCAAACAAGAAGGAAAATCTATGGATTAAAGTGATGTGTGCTTGTGTGTCAGTGTTGACAAGGTGTAAAATGTCTACCTCAGGGGTCATCTTGACATAAATTTACCTAGGAGCACCTGGAAAGAAAGAACCTCAACTCCAGAATTGCCTGGGTTGGATTGGCCCGTTTCCACGTCTGCGAGGCGTTTTCTTGATTGCTAACTGGTGTGGAAAGGCTTAGCCGACCACGGGTGGTCCCATCTCTAGGCAGCTTGGACAGGGTTATATAAAGGAAGGTAGCTGACTGAGTCAGAAAGCACATCAGCAGGCACGTCTCCCCATGGCCTCTGCCTCGGGCCTTGCCTCTACTCAGGTTCCCGCCCTGACTCCCCTTTATGCTGCACAATAACTGTAAGATGGAATAAACTCTTTTCTTGCCAAATTGCTTTCGGCCATGGTGTTTATCACAGCCGTGGGAGGCAAACGAGGACGCTAAGTTTCAGACTTTGTCTCAGAGATGCTGGAGAGAGCGTGAGTGGGAAAAAGGTAGAGGGTCATAAAGAATTTAGTTCATGGGTATGAGCTCTGTTTGCCGATTCGGTTTTCCAAAGAAATGATACTGGACCTCAGATATTTAGTGAGGGTCATTCCTCCTCTCATAGTAGTTCCCACGTGGTACGTTTGCCAGGAGTAAATGAGTTAATGATGTAAAGCTTCAAGAATGGCACCTGCTTCATGGCAAATGCTACATAAACGTGCAAATATTGTTATCAGCGTCACTGCTGTCATCTCTTTTTGGCAGCTGGCATCTCTTTTGTAATTTTTTTTGGCAGTTCTCTTATGTTCAAAACCTCTTATAGATTATAGGATTCTTCTGAACCAGTTTTCTGTCTGGCCTTTTTCCTCCCTGGCATCTAGGACACTAGCTTGTGTTCAGTAAAAAGTTATTATATGGGGCTGGAGAGATAGCTCGTTGGTTAAGAGGACTTGATGCCCTCACAGAAGACCTGGGTTCAGTTCCTAGCACCTACACTGTGACTCACTGTCTGTGACTGTTACACTGTCTGTAACTCCAGTTCCAGGAGATCAAATGTCCTCTTCCAGCCTCTGAGGGTGCCTCTGATTTTTGCATGCACACGGTACACATACACACATGCAAGCAAACACTCGTTGGTATAAAATAAAAATAGTTTAAAGGTTATCACATAAAAACGATACCATCCTTAGTGACTGATCTTCACTTGGGGAGTTTTCTGCAGTAATGTCTCACATCGGAAGCAATATTTCTACCATTATGCTATTACTGTACAATTTCATAGAGGATGTGTATGTGTATTTAATTCCTGAGTGTTTTAAAGCAGTGTCATGCCTAGATTTGTATATGTGGATAGTAAGTAAAATATGAAGACAATAAGTAAAAATAAATAAATATAAACCAGCCACAGTGGCTCATGCCTATAATTCTAGTACTCAGGAGGTAGACATGGGCTGTACATTCTCTCAAAAAAAAAAAAACAAAATGAAAATGAGTAAATAAAATGAGAGAAGATACTTGGCCATGGGGGTTTCGGGGAGCACTGCACGGCCACCTCTCTGACTCAGTGGGAATTTAAAAGGACGTATCTCCTCAAGGGGAAGAAAAGCTTGGGGAGAAAAACTAAAATATCTGAATCCCCACTGCGTGCCAGGCATCCTTTGCATTGTCCTGTTTCATGTCGTGTCATCGGGTGAGCTGTTGGGCTGCAGACAAGTAGCTAGGCAACGAGCATGGGTCCCCTTTTAAGGGATCACTGGTTGAGCAAGAACAATTCCAAGTGAGTTTGCCCGATTCCAACTTTGGCCAGTTCAGTTTCCCACCCGGCCCAGTTATCAGGGGCAGTGGGAGGAGCACACGCCCTGGACACACCCGTGTTCTGTGCTGTCTTGTTGCAGGCACAGACGTCAGGGCACACAGCAAAAACATGTAAGCCATACTGGTCCACCGAAAAGCCTTAGATTTTGGGAACGGTGTGAGCCCACAAAAGAGGTGCTGAGGTGAGAATTCCACAGGGAGAAGAGCACACAGTCAGCCCCCAAATGTCTGCCCTCTGATTTGTCCAGGTTGTTTTATTCCAGATTTGCTAGGAAAAAAATATATATATACAATTAATGATTAACTGATACAAATTACTCCACATTTGGTCTTTTCTTTCCAGAGATTCATCACTCAGTTTCGTTGTGTGCTCTTCTTAACAGCCATTTATTTTTATTTATTATATGCTATCTCTGAGTAACATTTTTTCTTTTGCCCTGTGTCTCCCCTATTTGCAGGCTGTCTTAGGTCCTCTAGCTCTGGAAACAGCAAGGGTCATGGCACCCCACTTGGAAGGGTATTCGAAGGACGTGATGACGGTAGCCTTTCTAGCCATCCTGATCACAGCTCCAAATGGAGCTCTCCTCATCGGCATAATGGGACCCAGAGTACTCGATCGTTGTGAAATGACAAGCCCTTTGAAACTGGAGCTGTCAGATTTTGAATCATTAAGTCATCAATGATTTAAAAAGTTTGCCATCACTCACCTGCTTCGCCTACCGAATGATCTCATATGACGGAAAAATGTTACAGCACAGAAGTTTGGAGACTGTTTGTGGAACCCAGGATTCAGTAAACACACAATTTCTCTACAGGGTTTTCCTCTGATATTTGCGTCCAAAGTAAATTTAATAAAGACAGTATTAAATGCAATGTTCTTTTAGTTTAGTATTTGTGTATTTCAAAAACAAAGTTAGTCAGCAAATACCCTAGGAAAATGCAAGGTAATCATTGAGGCTGAATTTTACGTTGTAATACAAAGTAAGCGTAATAGGAACTAAGTGAACCTAAAGAGAGAAAAATCCCTTGAATTCTGAGCTTGGCAAGATGAGAGGCCACATTTCAAGTAGAAGGAGCAGAATTCCCTTCACGTCAGTTAAAAAAAAAAAATCAGACAGAGGCCGGATGGCGGTATATGCCTTTATCCCAGCGCTCGAGAGACGGAGGCAGGCAGATCTCTGAGTTTGAGACCAACTTGATCTCTGTATCTAGTCCCAGGTCAGCCAGGGCTGCATAGTGAGACTCGTCTCGAAACAAAAAGTTAGGAAAAAAAAAAGAAAACTTGACAGGAACATACCACTTGACCTTCCTCGCATCAGCTGAGTAGATTTAAGTTTCCATTTTAGTGGCTACCTGGATAGACAGGCAACAGAACCCAACGCTATTAGGTGATAACATTACCAGCTTTAGGTGGAACTCTCTGTAGTCTTTTGTAGCAGGACGACTTGAAGAGGTTTTTTTGTTTTGTTTTGGTTTGGTTTTTTTTGTCACGTGCAGCTTTCCCTTTGATTGCATGCCATTTGCACCTCTGGGAACTTTGCTTAGAATATACCCCAAAGCGCCTGGGAGGGGCAGTTGGCAGTTGGTCAGTTGCTTTGTCAGATGCTAGTTCAGCTCCCTCTTAGCTCCCTCTCTCCAAGCTTCAGACAGCCAAAAAGGGCTGTGAATATTTCTTCCTTTGTCTCTTTCAAGGCTGCTACAAGGGCAGTGAAGATTCCTTCCTTCCTTCCTTCCTTCCTTCCTTTCTTTCATTCATTCTTTTTCTTTCTATCCTTCCTTTTTCTTTCCTGAGCTAGAGGGTAAAAAAAAAAAAAAAAAGTACAGTAGCTACCTGCAACTGTTTTTATTTGTAGAAATAAAATGAAATCACAAATGGAAACAAACTGAATATTTTCCACCTGTGTTTCAAATGTAAGCATTAAAAGCAGCCTACAGAAATGAAGGTTAGGGTCACTATATCTGAGTGAGCTTCTTTTCGTTAGCCACAGTATCTTTCAGTACTGGCTGAAGGGATCATTCAGACTGGTTATAATTTGCTACAAGAAAAGTGCAGCTCCTGTTGATTTCAAGATCCTTTAAAGTAAGAAGCTCACATAACAGCTTCTCAAAAGAGGCCAGCTCTATAGCTCGGTGATAGCTGAGGGCATTTGAACACAAGTCCGAGGCCCCCAGACCCACATAAAGGTGGAAGGAGAGGGCCGACACCACGGAGTTGTTCTCTGACCTCTACAAGTGTGTCGTGGCACACATATATATACTCACACATGCACACGTGTATTTTTAAAAATAAAAGCTTCTCAAATTGCCTCAGTGAATGGCCTCTTAAAAATGGTGCAGAAATTAACTTTAAAGCAATTCCTCTGTTCTTCTTTGGCATAAGCAACATATTGAAGTTGCACCGAATGTGGAAAGAAGTACACAAAAATGTGCTAGGAATACAACTAAAATTTAAGACAATCAACTGTGTTACTCCTACTATGACCAAGGCATTCTAAGAAATAATATAACCAGGCCTAGCAAAAAGTCAAACAAATGCAGATAACTGGGAAAGATAGTAGCTACAATTCTCTGTCTATCTCTCTGTTTCTGTCTCTCTCTCTCTCTCTCACTTTATGACATAGCACAGGCTTCATGACTTTCAACACACAGTCAGTTCAAGGCCAGCCAGGGTTCAATCCAGGCCAGTAAGATCCTGTCTCACACACCTAAATCCCAGGACTCACAAGGCTGAAGCAGAAGTCCTGAAAATCAAAGCCAGTCTGGTCCACACAAGTTCCAGGAGAGCCAGTACTACAGTGTAAGATCCTGTTCCAAAACAAATCAGCTTTGTATTTTAAATTATATGTATAGTATTAAATATTCTCATTAATTATTTAGACAAGTTCTCACTATGCAGCCCTGCATGACTTGTACCTTATTATATAGAGCAGGCTGGCCTCAAACTAAGACATACATTCAGATAAAACATCCATACCCATAGAAATAAGTAAAGTATTTTTTTAAAAAGTGAAGCCAGGAGTAGTTATAGATTTCTATAATCCCAGCAGTCAGGAGGCCAAGGCAAGAAGGCATACACAAAAGGCCAGCCTGGACTACATAGTTCAAGAACAGGTTGGGCTACATAATGCATTTCCGTCTTAAAATAATAACAATAAGCGATCCTTTTTTTAAAATGTCAGTACCCAAGACTTTAAACTTACCTTTTAGCTGTGCTTTCCTGGAGGGCTGGGAAGATAGCTCAGTTGGCAGAATGCTCGTCTAGCAATCCCAGTACTACATAAACCAGGAATCGCCAAACATGCTTCTAATCCCAACACTCCACTCATGAGGTGGAAGCCAGGCCAGAGGATTCAATTCAAGGTCATTCTCAGCTACATAGGGAATTCAAGGCCAGTCTGGGCTAGGATTCTATCAAAAATATCATTTTTTAAAAGTATATTTACCGGGGCTAGAGAGATTACGCAGTAGTTAAGAGTAGTTATTGCTTTAGCAGAGGACCCAGGTTCAGTTCCCAGCATCCATATGTCGGTTCACAACCATCCGTAACTCCACTTCCTGTGGATCCGATGCTCTCTGGCCTCCGTAAGTGCCTGAATACACACAGTGCACATAAACTCATGCAGGCACACATAAATATACACATTTTTTAAAATAACTTTTACTAGTGCTAGGGTTGTGGCTCAGTTGTAGAGTGCTGTCTGCATGAATAATTGCATTTGATCCTTAGCACTTCATCGAACCTGTCATGGTGCACATGCCTATAATCCCACCACAAACAAAAGAAATAAATAGAAAAAAATATACTTAAGCAATTTAAAACGCACATTCAGTGTGCCAAACTGATGAGTCATCCGGCTGCTTTTCTTAGTGTCACAAACAAAGATCCTCTATTTGCACAGCAAGAGACAATTTTGTGACAACTACTTTAACATCAATAGGAGTATAAACGTGCTGTTTGGGCACTCAGAAGACATTTTATGCGCAGTATCTTCAGCAGACCCTATTCATGAGAAAAACGCACAAAGGGAAACTTCTGCTGCTTAATGAGCAGGCACATCTGTGATTACCCCAAGGAAAACTGGACACTCAAAAGATTATGTCAGTATACAGAGCTGTTATTATTTCTTACTACTGCAGTAGGTTTTGCCCTGATATTCAAAAACAAGGCTGGTGAGATTGCTCAGTGGGTAGACGTGATTGCAAACAGGCCTGCTGACCTGAGTTCCATCCTGATGACCTGAGTGAGTTGACCAGGTGCAGGAGAGAACCAGCGCCCGAGAGACCTCCTCAGGCATGTGGTGGCCTGTGCACACTCACAAATGCACGCTCACATATGAACACAAACAGTGTGTAATTTAAAAATTCAAACACAGGCTTACCGTGTTAGAAGAAACTCCCGGTAATAATCCGTTCAGATGCAGGAGCTGTAGGAGCTGCAGGAGCTGCAGGACCAGAGAGGATGAGGATGCACAGCGAGCAGAACCATTGCAGCTTACACTGTGGCCCTTCCGTCAGAACGAAGGCGCTTTATCATGAGCTGCTAACCTGTGCCGGCTCCTGACTTCACTGTCTGTGCTTCTGCATGCTGCACAGTGAGTTTCAAACGAGCCTTTCCTCCATTAATAAGCGCCTACCCTTGTACCATGACAGTGACACCACAGATTTCACCGTTACATTTACGCTTGCACTTTAGTATGTGGGGCTTCATACATGTTTACAAATAAAAGACAGAACTTAGGGTTAGTGTGCTGCTGCACACCTTTACTCCCAGTACTTGAGAGGTAGAAGCAGGCAGATCTCTGTTCGAGGCCAGCCTGGCTTACACGGCAACTTCTGGGCTGTCTAAAAGACAGAGACAGAGAGAGAGACAGAGAGACAGAGAGACAGAGAGACAGAGACGTTACGTAGCAAACATATTCCTCTGTGTTCCCATTGCGAGTGAGCATTTAACGGTAAAGATGAGCAACATTTCTCAATGGAATCATTGAGAGTGGTAGTAAACGGCACTACCCCTACAAACCCAGATCTTCTTTTCATTGGAGAAACAGGGCTATGCGGTGACCCAAGGCCAGAGCTGCCGTTTCATCTTTTCAGCTTCCAAATGCTTCTAGATGAGGTTCCATCAGCTTCTCAGTGTGCCAGTTTCTGCATGTTGTGACTTTGTAATTTGCTGATGTATGACATACTGCTGCATGACCACCATCGCAACTACCGTGCCGCGAAGTGCTCCTTGGTTCAAGGCAATGGTGCGCATGTCTGCTCACTGGTGGGCCAAGCATTTGGTTAGTTCTCGCACACTAGTGCTGGTTCAAACCACGAGAATAGCAAAGACAGATCAATACTTAAAGCATCCGTTTCAGTCAAGATGAGTTGTTCACCTTCCTACAATACATTGGAGGATCCAATGTATTCGACTTCCCGTCATGTGGCTGGTTACTACCCGTAAAGGATCTGCCACACTGAAATTTATGCTGCTCTTTATGCTGGCAGCTTCAACATCCAGCAACAGCGGTAGCTTGCTAATAATATGTGGCCAGGGTTTGGAATGTATGCTATTCAGGATTCTGGGCGGTGAATTTTTATGGCAAGTAAAGCAGACACGGCCACAAGGAGGCAGTAGCGCACACACAGTTTCTATGGGGGGATCCTGACAGGTTCCCATCCGGGTGAAAGCATGCTGAAGTGGGGAGGGTAACTCCTCGGAGCTGGGGAGGGGGAAAGAGCAGAAAAGGCCACAGACATCCTAGTGATGTCACTCAGCAGGGTCACGTGGAGTCTTTGGGTCAGAGGACTCCAAAAGGCAGTGAGCCTTAGGGTCTTTACAGCTTCGGGCTAATAGAACGTGGTGTGATATTTCAATAAATGTATACAGTATGAACTGAGGAAGTCAGGGTAATAAACACTTCTATCTTTTCGTCATCACTTTGTTTGAAGCCTCTTTTAAAAAAATTTTTTTTAATTTATGTCTGAATGTATACCTGTACAGTTGCATGCTAGAGAGGGCATCTGATCCCATCATAGATGGTCGTGAGGCACTATGTGGTTGCTGGGAATTGAACTCAGAAACTCTGGAAGAGCATTCAGTGTTTTTAACTCTTCCCCCCCCCTAGTTATTCATAAAGTGGGTAATAGAGTATTGTGAACTGTAGTTGCCAAACTGGGCTACAAAATACGAGAATTTATTTTTCCTAATAGTGGTTTGGTACCTATTATCTAAACTCCCTTTATCCCCTTTCCCCGTCTTTTCAGCCTCCATCAAATAAAAAAAAAAATCATCTGTTCCCAGTCAGAATGGCTATTATATTAATAATAAAAACGACAAAAACAACAAATGCAGGGGAGGATGTAGAGAAAGGGGCACTCATACACTCTTGTTGGGAAAGCTAATTAATACAACCACTATGCTGAACAGTTTCAAACTTCTTTTATAAAACTAATTTTACTGTAGGCTCAGCTATTCTACTTATGGGTATGCATTCAAAAGAAATGAAATTAGCACATTTAAGAGACACTCATACTTCTGTTTATTGTAGCACTGTGTGTGTATGTATATGTATATATATAACATATATCACAAATATATATGTAATATATAATATATACATATGTATATATATTTGTGTATATATACACACACACAAACACTTATGAATTTGAGACAGGCCCTCACTATTGTATCCCTGGCTGTCCTTCCTGGAACTCACAGAGATCTGCCTTCCTCTGCCTCCCCAGTGCTAGGATTAAAGACATGCACCGCCATCCAGGTGCATCTAGCTAATAGCTGAGATATGGTATCAACCTAGCTGCCCATCAATTCACGATGGAAACGTAGTTTACTCTGCCATAATTAAAAAAAGAATGAAAATCTATCATTTGTAGCATAATGATTGGAACTGGAGGTTATTAGACAAATTCTGCAATATGTCCTGTAACATACATGAAAGCTAAAAGTCAACATAACCTTACACTGATTGCTGGTGGGCCTTTGAGAGCGTGGTCTCAGCCTGCTGTGAAGTATACACAAGTTCAGGACAAGCACAGAGAGCATCTCCGCCTTGCTCATGTAACGTGTTCTTGCTATCCTTTGGTACCAGCTTATTATATTTTCCTCATTTCTAGGTGTTTTTTAACTGATGTCATTTGGTAATTAAGACTTTAGCATGCTACAGTCCACTGTGTAACTCACTCTCTCAACACATTCCAGTATGAATTCACTCCAGTCACCGTGTTCACACAACCAAAACTGCTCTGGATAGCATCATCAGTAAACTTTGTGCTATCGAGTCTGCTTTACATTTTAAATTTATTGTATGCACATATTTGTGAAATTTCAAAATGGGATTTTGTACCCGAATTTAGTATTTTTTTCTTTTCCCTAACTCCAGCTCCAGGGGCTCTAATGGACTCTTCTATGCTCCACAGGCACCAGGTATTTACATGGTAAACAGACATACATGCAGGCAGAACACCCGGACACATAAAATAAAAATAAACCTATATATATATATATACATATATATATATATATGTGTATATATATATATATATATATATTTCATTCACCAGGTGGTGGTGATGCACGCCTTTAATTCCAGCACTAGGGAGGCAGAGTTCGAGGCCAGCCTGGTCTACAAAGTGAGTTCCAGGATGGCCAGAGTTATAACAGAGAAACCCTATCTCAAAAAAACCAAAATATATATGTATATATGTTCACTTTGTTTTCCCATGTTGCAAATTCCCTCATGTTGTTATATATTACTGATATTTGATTTTATTTATCATGTGTTATCATTTGCCACAGTGGTTTTCCATTTTCAACATCATTTTCCTTCTTCCTTTATCTATACATTTACACCATTAAAAAAGTAATTTTAGGAGTGGCAAGACGGCTCAGTGGGTAGAGGTGCTTGCTGTCAAGGCTGAGAACCCAAGTTCAATCCCCAGAACACTCCTGAGGGAAAGAAAGAGCAGATCTGCAAGTTGCCCTCCACGTGTGTACCATGGCATGTGCCCACCCCAAATAAGAAAACATATTTAAAAAATTAACCATTTTATATCACAGTCTCATTGTTCACTTTCTCTGATCCAAACAGAACATTTGCCCCAAATATTCTCTTATATCTAAATTATCAATTCTTTCCTGCCATCTTTGTTTTCTCCTTTTCTTTTGAGAGAAGGTTTTGCTGTTGTTCAAGCTGGTGTCAAACTCCAGGACTCAAGCAACCCTTAGCCTTAGCCTTAGCCTCCTAGTGGGTAATTTTGTTTTTTGGAGTTTTTTTTTTCTTAGACTGAGCTTCACATAGCCCAGGCTGGGCTTGAACTTAGTTGATTTGATCCCAACAACTTCCTACCATGTTCTAACATCTGGTGAGCAAAGTACCTTAATCTTTTTCTACTTAAGTCCTCTATATATGAACTTCAAAACTATTAAAACATTTTCAAATGTGCTTGTGAGTATAGTGTAAATTTTTTTGAATTTATAATTTTAGATTTATATTCTTAGAGCACTAAATGTGTTTGTCTGTTTAAGTCTCATTTTGTAACAGGTGGTTCACTTTTCCAAGTAAACATATTACTTTTGCTATCGTGAATCAACTGTTTTGCCATTAGCGTCTTGATGTGCTTATTAATACATTTTGTATAATAATGGTTTCCAACCACTAACCAAAATCCCTCCTCTATCTGTTTTACATAACCACTATGCTGTTTTAGACATGCAATCATATCAAAGTTTCTGTTTTCCCATATTTCTACTGATCAGTTTATTTTAATATCTTATTAAAGATAGTCTTTGGCATCAAAAACGGCAATAGACATTCCTGGTTGATCTTGGTGTATATATATATATAGTAAATTTTAATAAATATTTAAGTAATCCCTATTAAGAACAGCTGTTGGCTCTTTTCTGTACCCTTCTCAGTGTCTATGGCTGTGGCTGTATCTTCTGTTCTTTAATTCATTTATATGATTGTTAACATAGTAGCTGATAGTGAAACATAAATTTTGAAATACAAGCTCTTTGCCAAAATGTGTTATTCCTGTTAATAATGTTTTATTTTCACTCATGTTCATATATAAGATTGGTTGACTTCTGTTGTTACTGGGAGTTTTTGCTTGTATTTCATTTCCAGGTTTCCTTTCCCTCCCTCTCTTCCTCCCTCCCTCCCTCCACCCCCCTTCCTTCCTTCCTTTCTTCCATTATTGTTTTTTTCAAGACAGCATTTCTGTTGTAACTCTGACTGTCCTGGAACTCACTCTGTAGACCAGGCTGGCCTTGAACTCACTGAGATCCCCCCTGCCTCTGCGTCCCGAGTGCTGGGATTAAAAGTGTGTGCCACCACTGTCCGGCTTCTTTTCCAGGTTTTCACATTAATTCTATACTAGCTATATTAAATAAATGATGGAGTATTTCTTAAAAATTTTTGGGATAAGCCAAATGTAGTGACACACACCTGTAACACCTGTACTAAGAGCCTGAGGCAGAAGGATCAAAATCACACAATCAGACCACCTCTTGAAATTAAAAAAGGTAAGGAATGTTGACATAACTCTTCTTGCAACCTTAACTAGGCTTTTCCTCAGTGCTGGGGACAGAATTTGTGCCTTGCAAACTCGGGCTAGTGCTTTGAGCTCAAGCCACAGAACCCTGATTTGTGGATTTTAAAAAAGCACATTCCATTCTCTGCTTGGTAACTGGTCAGGTAATTTTTTCTTTTCTTTTTTGGGATCAGTATCAAGTCAGATTTTTTTTTCCCCACTTGATTTCCTGTTCTTTTCTAGATTTTTCAAGTGCTTTGCTACCTACTTCAAAAGTATCTAATTTTGCCTCACTTCCTAGGAGCATCTTCTTCAGAGTTCTGAACTTCTAAGCTCTGTTCTTAAATGTGGTCGACGGATGTGACCCATTTGTTCCTCTAGTGTGTTCACGCAGGAAAGTGTCCTGAAGGTGCCACGGACGGAAATTATACTCAATTGTTTTCAGATTATTCCCTTACTAGTGTAAAGTTCATCTTGGCAATTACACACTTTACCAACTTTCTTTTTTTTCCTTTTCTACGGTTTTTGGAAATTACAACATCATAGAGATGGAGAATGGTTATCATGGCTGATCCACTTGACCGATATTCCAAGAAAAGTCACAAATATTCTCTCACCACAGTTGTTTAAAGCGTGGTTTTGTTTTTTGTTTTAGTAAGCAGTGATTCTGAGCATTTAAATCCCTGCAAAGTTAGAGTGCCGCCATCCTTAGCTGAAAGCTCTATTGCCTTTCTGAACATATTCTCAATATTGAATGTATACTTGCTAATAATTTACACACACTTCCCAGTGAATGCACTGTATTTAATGACTGCCTCATGACTTCGCTAAACTAGACTCCTGAAAAAGATGAACTAGTTGACTTGAACTTCCAGTCAAAGCCCTTTATGACCTCAGATGCAGCAGTTGAACCAACAAGGCGGCTGCAGATGTCCTCCCTACCCAATCTGTGTGCAGCCAAGGCACCGAGGCAGGCCCAGAAGGCCGCACACTTGGCTTTAAGACAGGGCTTTCGATTGTCCCTGTAGTGGGCACGTCCTCAGCACAATTTGTGATTTCAATCCCTCCTGCCCTTATTTAGTTTTTGCCATGTTTTAGGAAATTAAATTACGCAGGACATTAGTAATTAGGTTTGAAAATGCTTAACTGAATGGGGAAACTTCCTGTAATAAAGCACCCCCAAATATCAAGTGGCTGGGCTAAAATACATTCTGCATGCATTTCCCCATGGATATACCACGTCAAGCGCTGACCCTAACCCAAGTGGGCACTGGTATCAGTGAATGTAACACTCATCCTACCGTCTCAATTATCACACACTATTTGATGTAAATCTAGTATGAGACACTACCTGTATGATTTGAACACTGTGATGTCCTAGGGGCTGAAACGCGCGGTCCTCTGTTACGGCTTCTCAAGCTCTCGTTTTCAATTTTCATTGATATGACTCCTACGGGCAGTCATATTTTATTGTTTACCGGCCTCTAGGTAGAATGTTCTTGATAACGATGGCTTGTTTAGAACAAAACAGGCAACCAAACATTTCGGGAATTGTTATGGAGTAAAAGTGAGTGGCTTGAAGATGGAAAAGGGCTCAGGCACTGGTCTGGGAACACCGTGAGCACAGTTACACATCATTAGGCGTTCCCATTTTGGTGATACAGCCCCTGATGGGTCTAAACAAGTGAAATGCAACTAGTTACACATGTTGGATAGGTGTCGAATAAAACAGCCACCTGCTTCTGTTGTTTGGTTTCCGTTAGAGTGGAGATTTATAATTGTTTAGGAATACAATCTGACATTTCTAATCAAAGACTATGAGAAAAATTACACAGAGCAGTAGCTAGCCTAATTGGCTTCCGATAAACTTATTAACAAATTAGGTTACAAAATACAAAGGCACTGCAGTGAATCATCATGAGGTAGCAAACTCAAAGCTGCGTTGTAATGAGCTTTCCACGACACAACTTGCTCAATTATCCACACAGATGAGTCACTAGGGCCTCAAGCCTGCTAACACTCTCGGATCCCTGGTATTTCGTAAGGGTGGTGCTGATCTGCTGAGTGAGGAATGAGTAGTTCTCCGAGTCAGCAGGAGAGGTAGCCTTCTCAACAATGAGCAAGAACAAAAGCTGTTTCTCGGACGTTCCAGAACACTCAAGACACACTTTAAGAACTAAGCGGCTTAGCAATTCACCTGTGTCTGGTTATTCAGTGCCTATGTAAGGTACACCATAGAATTCTGTGAATTTTCAGAGGATGCCAACTCTAATGCTCATTATGAACACTTATTTAAAAAAAAAAAAAAAAAAGCCCGTTTCCAGATGTGGACTTCTGGGCACAGTAATAACTTATGTTGTAAGGTGGAAAATGTGGAAGGGGAAACCATTTTACTCTCAGGGCGCTAGAATTACCTTCTGGGACAATGTTTACTTTTCTCACTGCTTTTATTTGACAAAATTAAAAGTGGATCGTTCCATTTAGATTACAAATTCCCAATGAACTTGCCTTCTGTGAAACTGCAAGTGTGGCAGCAGCAACAGTTTTAAAAGGGTGCTGCTGGGAGCGGCAGGGAACCGTTTCCAGAGAAGTAAAATGGCCACAGACAAGGTATCTGAGCTTGTGGTGAGGACTCTACCGCCAAAGTCTTGTGACCAACTGTGGAAAAATAACTGGTTAATCGGGCAATGAAAGCACTTAGGGGCACTGGATAAATGGTCTCAGGAGGAAGACAAAACAAGACAAACCTCACAGCCACAGAAAAGCAATGCTCTACTTCTCCCCCAGAGAGAGGGAGAAAAGGTAAGTTTGGGGCGAAGCCCTTTTAAAGTTCCCCCAAAACACATTTTCCAACTCTAACTTTAGGATCTAGCTGCTGCTTGTGAGAAAGGGAGGATCACACAGTGGAACTCAGACATTACATGAGACACATTCACAAACCCTGTACCATGCCTCATGTGATGTCTGGTATACATAAATACTAAGTAATTCCTAGCCTTATTACCACAAAGATTAAACGTCTGTCTCCCTGTACCTTCATGGAAAAAGAAGGCAGGCTCAGGAGATGGCTCAGGTAGTCAGTTGCTCCCCATGTAAGCATGAGAACCTGAGTTCTGATCTCTAATGCTCACGCGGTGTGTCACTGAAACCTGAGTGCAGGGAGGCAGTTGCAGCTCTGGGCTCAGTAGGCTGGCCAGCCTAGCTCAATCCCTGAGCTCAGGTTCAGTGAAGAACTGAGGAAGACAGTCCACATGGACCCCTGGCCTCCATGCTCACAGGTATACACAGCTGCAAACACAGGTGTACACACACATACAGACAAATAAATATAAAACATCATGAACTGGAGTGGATTCTACCTTTAATCATTTAAGGATAGCTATTACATTAGAATTGAAATGTAAAATAAAACCAGAGACTCCTCATAGTAGGATAAAATTACAAATAATTCAAAACTTCCAATAAACCTATATTGAAAACTTGCTTGTATTTGGATTCAATGGTTTAGACTATTAATAAAAGCTACAACACAAGATACAGCTCGTGCTTAGGACCATAGAAGTGAGTGAGCAAAAACAAACTTACACCACTCTTGACTTTCATATTATGACTTGATCTCAGTTCTTGGTTGCTGGTTCAAAACAATTATTATCTTTTTGTTTAAATGTGTTTATTCACTGTATTAAAATTTTAGTGGGGCTATAGAGAGAGCTCAGCTGTTAACAGCACTGGATGTTCTTGCAGAGGACCAGGGTTCAGTTCCCGGCACCCACATGGTGCCTCACAACCATCTGTTAATTCCACTTCCAGGGGACCCAAATTTCTCTTCTGTCTTCCTTGGGTACTAGGCATGCACATGGTGCACAGACATACATACATACATGCAGACAAGCACTCATTTACATAAAGTAATAAAAATAAGTCTTTGTAAACATGTCTATCTGTTTTCACATTATCCATACTTCACAATATACAAACATCGGACTCTAAAATGTGTCCGTGTAATTTAATTATGTGCTAGGTTAACTTGTAATCATTTTTTTAGCTTACAGATTTGGCTTGCCATCACTCATCTTTCTCAGGTCGCTAGATAGGATAGCCAAGAGAACAGAACATATTATATATGTGGCACCAGGCTTACTGTGTGCTCATTAAGTAAGAAACCCAACCCTACTAACCCAGCAGATTTGTCCCCAGATTCAACTGTCTTGCTTTTTCCCTGCTCCTGGAGGCAATGTGGTTTTATGGCAGAATTCAAGTACTTACGTAAAATTCACCTTTTGCTATATATCCTCATTTTACCCCTAATGGTGTAACACTTCACTTATGAGACAGAAGATGAATGAGTAGTTTGTTTTTGTTTTGCAATATTTGCCAGTAACACTTGTGTGACTTACTGCTTGCACAGCTGGTGTCTAGCGCATCTGTGCATCACCCTTTCTGCAAAGCTGACTCCGTCCTACCTGTCTTTAGACAGTCCATCAAAGGTCTCATCACAGGGGCCTAAAAAGCCTAACTGTGTTTTGACAATTTTATTTAAAGTCTTGATCTAAAAAAAAACATTTTAAAGTATGTGGGGGGGAAAGAGGAGACAGCAGAGAAACGGAAAGTACAGTAATAACCCTCCCTTTCCGCATTGCCCCAGCAGTGTGTGGTGGCTGTGTTGTGGTCTACTTCCTCAGACTCCTTACTGTGACTGTGCACACGCTAAGTGCTCGATCTGTATTTTGTGAAGTTAAAAAAAAAAAAAAAAAATCGATAAAGAAGTTATCTCTTTTAAAAAGATCAAAAAATTTTTCTTTTAGTACGTAGATTCCTGTTTGCCACGTTTCTCCATAATTAATTACAAAAGAGAGAAAACATAATTTTGGGCAATGAACACTGTCATTTTAATGCAAATTTAGATATATTTTATATCTAATTGACCTTCAAATTGTAGCTCATGAGTATTGTTTAGCTGTAAGTGGTCTTGTCACCCAGCTGTCACCAAATTAAACAGCACGCACACACACACACGCGCGCGCACACACACGGGATTGAGGGGAGACAAAGAGCAAGCAAGCCTTTTGTAAAGTGAACTAATTTTTTATAATGCTAGTAATTGTTTCTCACTGTAACTTTTGTATCTGATTCACTTTTCAGAAATTAGGATAATCATAGTAATGAGACAAAAATCTCTATAAAACAAGGAGTTTTATTGCCTCAAATTAGTTCTTGATGGCAATACTTTTCATAATTCATCTAAAAACAGAAGAGTTCCATGGAAGGTCAAAGGATGGCAAATTACTTCAAATGAACAAAACAAAACAATACAAAAAGACATTTAACAGAACAGGAGAGAATTTTTTTTTTTAAAAAATATACACTCTGTTGAAATACTGATATACAAAGAAATTAACTTTTGGCCCACAGCCAAACTTTAAATTCCCAATTAATTAAAATCCAAAGTACTGACTTTATTGTTGAAGGACACATTAGTTCTTGATTTCAGAATGACACTTGACAATTTGACTTCTGCATAAATGACTGAATTTATAAAGTATCAAATATAAACAGTAGTGATGCAAGAAAATAACTGGCAGAAGTAACTGTCCAACCAGTACCAATAGTTAAAACTACCAAAGACTTTCTATGCACAACAAACAAGAAAATATTAAGTTTCCATCTTAAACGGCTACTGTTATACTTCTTTCTTCTTCAGTATGAGTGGCCCCACGTTATCTCCTGTCAATTCATTGTGTTTATTGTGGGACCCATCACAGGCAGGAAACTAAAAGGGAAGAAAGAATTGCAAATGTCATTTCACAACAGGACTCACAAGTAGAGACATATGTGAACTACTCCTAAAGCCAGTATGCCACTTAATAAAAACAAAGCTCCTCAGGGAGCTTCCTGGCAGACCACACCTACCATCCCATCACCCTGCACTCCATGCAGGCTGGCAATGTAAGAGAAAAGGAAAAATCTCTGGCTGAGTCCATCTCAGTGACCATATAAGCTTAAAAAGGAATTAGGATAAGCTCTCCGTCTCCATAGAGCTCTACATTTGAGCTCATTTCTCACTTAAATTTAAAAAATAAAATGTACATTCAAAGTAAATTTTACCATGTTTTCTTATAAAACTCATACTGTGAAGTCTGTGAAAAATACTAAAGATGTGTTATTAAATGCTCAATCCATCCGTATAGTTACAATTAATATTTTATTATAGGTTTTTCTCTGAATTTATTGTGGCATTCATTTTCCAAAAGCAAAATTATGATCCTATTGTAATATGCTTTTCTTCTATCAAAGGAGGACCTTGTGTCATTTGTTTGGTTGTCTGTGCACAGTCTGTGCATGGTTGTCTGTGGGGACGCAGGTGGAGGCCAGAGATCGACATAGTGACGTCTTCTTCAATGGCTTGAGACAGGGCCTGCTGCTGAACCTGTAAGTTCACTGTCAGCTGGCCGGGGAGCCTCCTGTCTCTGTTCCCTACCCCCACCCCTAGTGCTGGGATAACAGGAGCATACCCTGTTGCTGGGCTTTTACAGGGGTTCTGATGGTCAGAACGCAGGTCCTTATGCTTGTGCAGCAAAAGCTTCATCCACAGAACCATCTTCCCAGCCCTATGACGTATTCCTTTACAACATGACTTGGGCTGACTTCCCAATATCCCATTGGTTGTGATTTCCTGTACTTTAACTCTTGCCTATTATATTGTTTCTAAAACTTTGCTATTACAAAGAATATAATAAAAACATTGTAAAGTTTCAAATAAGCTTCATCAAATACAAGAAAACAGATTTTATCAACTAGAATACTTATCATTCCAAATTCATTTTCCTTCTTAAAACATATTATTTTGGCTAGCATTTACTAGCATATACTATGTACGGTATTTTACATGCATCATTTCACTGAATCTTCACAAAATGTCTGCAATACCTACAGAGAAGATTGAAAACACAAAGCAAACAAGCAAATCTCTATAAACCAGGAATTAAATGTTAAATAACTCAGGGTAGGCATGTTGGATCATGCCTTTAATCCCAGCACTCCGGAGGCAAAAGTAGCCAGTGCCTCTGTGAGCTCCAGGCTAGTGTGATTGATACTACCCATTCTAGGCCATTTAGTGCTACACAGTGAGGTCCTGTGAAAGAGAGGGGTTGGGGAGGGAGAGAGGGAAGGGGCAACTCGCTTAACCTGCCCAAATGACAGACTGACATCACATTTTAATAATTATTTATTTTGACATCAAAGTTTAAGCTCCTTTCCATTAAAATCTTTTTTTTACAAAAATTACTAAAATACATTTAATATCTAGACAAATGCTGAACAGTGTGAGAGCATCAGAGCTCACTGCTCTCTGCTCTCTTCTAATGCAGGCACGACCAAGCGGAAACAGGCTTTGAGTACTGAACAGCGTGGAAGAAGAGTCCCTCATCTCACGGAACTTCAAAGCTGGGGTCTGAAAGGGTAAAACAATCCTAGCTGCGCTCAATCAGACGTGCAAATGGATATCTTACCGTCTTGGAACGCCAACATCTGCAATAGGCTGCTTTAGTGAGACACAGATCTTCAATGTTTATTTCGTTCACCACTTTGGGATTTTCTTTTTGTATTTTGAGATTAATCAAGCTATCCTTCTGCTGTTTCTTCTTCGGGAAGAAGGGACGGACTGCAAGGTAGCCAAGAAGCGCGAGGACACCAAGGAAGGGCAGCAAGCGGAGCCATTCTGAAACTGGACACGGACACAGTGGTCAGGGTCTGCAGGGCTCTCGGGAGGAACGCCCCCGCGCGTGCTGCATCTGCGCTTCTCACAGCCCACTTCCCTGTAAAATGCAGCGATGGGACAGGCCCTGCCTGCTCGGGTTTTCTTACTTTATCTGTAAGCTGACTCTGCTTGTGAAAACGAAGTTTTCGGAAGCAGTTATTGTTTAAGATATCCTACCTGATCACACCTGCTCAGCATATTAGTGCTTGAATTTACTTTTCTCTGGAATTATAATCAACATAATTATGAACAAAAATGTGTGAAGTTTTAAAAAGTCTCATGCCTAAAACCATGTATGGAATTTCCACAAAAATTTTACTACTGATTTATAATTTCAGACAGAACATAACCTCAGATGTTTCAACTTACTTTTTAAGTAAAATATCCTTTACAAGGGGGTTATTCTGGGGGCTCAGTGGTGGCGTACCCCTTTAAGCCCAGTACTCGGAGGCAGAGACAGGCAGATCTCTGTGAGTTTGAGGCCAGCCTGGTCTACAGAGTGAGTTCCAGGACAGCCAGAGTTACAAGAGAGAAACCCTGTCTCGAAAAAGAACCAAAAATAAATAAATAGATAAAAATAAAAAGGGGACTATCTTAATGAATTGAGACATTTACATATTGAATGCTTTCATTTTAAGATGTTTATTAAGCATGATTTAGAGTATCTGGTCAGTCTTTAGAACACCTGAAATACAAACAATGCAAAAGAAATGGCTCACAAAGGTCTGAGCATGCCTCCTCTGGGCACCTTCACTGACCTACCGGACACCCTGCTAGGCACCACAGCCTAGCTAAGAAAAGACTGCTTGTCAAGGTATGCTAATACAGCTGCACCAACTCATTTAACAGTCAGCTTTGACAACTGCACCATTATAACATCATCCTTAAGTTACTTGTAGATACAATGTAGCATAAGCAGGACTCCTTCATCAGCCTAACTCCAAAGCACAAGTTACCATGAATCAAAATCCAGTTCGAAAATGAAATGTTTTTCTTGTAGTAAAACTATTCTGAATAAATACTACTATTGAACCACTAAAAAACATTGGCTTAATAATTATTCTTCCAACATGAGAGGCTGGGATATAGCCCAGTGGTAGACCAACTGCCTACCAAAATGAAAACAAAGTAGTTTTGATTCAACACTGCCAGAGATGGAAATGAAGTAACTCATTTATATAAGCAAATAATTGCTGAATACAGAAAAACATTAATGTATTCAATGTAGTATTTTAAAAGTACTAGACAGACAAGGAGGCATCCCTCTACAGTCCCAGCACTTAGTGTTTCTGGGGAATGTATAGATGTAGTGCACACAAAGCCAGAATAAGAAACTGGGTGTCTTCCTCTATTGCTCTCTGACTTACTGCCTTAAGACAGGGTCTCTCATTAAACTAGAAACTCACCTTTTTGCCAGGTTGCCTGGCTGGAAGCCCTCAGGATGTTCCTGTCTCTGGGCCTGAATACTAAGGCTTTTCAAATGGGTGCTGGGACTCAAATCAGGTTCTTATGCTTGCAGAGGAAGCACTCTTAACCACCAAACCTTGGTCACTAGGTTCTTAAATATGTATTTTTTAATTGTTGCTATTGTTTCGAATTGTAACCTTATTGGGGAATAAATGCTTCCACCTTCTGCTGACAGGATTACAGGTGTACACAACCAAGCCTGATTCGTGCCGTACTAGACACTGTATGCTAGACAAGCACTCTATAAACTGAGCTATATCTGCAGCCCTTCAGAAAATGTCCTTATGAACAATGAAGTCCTTGGTAATCCATTGCTCTAAATAAATAAGTAACATAATAAAAGTTTGATATGAGAATTGTTATCTCCTAGAACAAAATAATATTAATATATAAAAACACTTAGTACAATCTATTTTTTTGAAGTGGTATTAAGGCAAAAGATTTTATTTTTTTATTTTATTTTTTGGTTTGTTTGAGACAGGGTTTCTCTGTGGTAACTCTGGCTGTCCTGGAAATCACTCTGTAGATGCCTGCCTCTTTCTCCCAAGTGCTGGGATTAAAGGTGTGCACCACCCTGCCCAGCTAAAGATGATTTTTCTTAAAGAATAGAAAGTATAGAAGACTCAAACAAATAAAAAACCTTGTAAGACAAACTACTTGCTTTGAATATCTTTATGTATACTAGTTACTTTGGGTGGGGGACATTACTAATTATAAATAATACATAAAATAATTTGAAGAAATGTATTCTTTATAGTGCATTTTAAATTTTCATTGTTTTAAAATTATAAAACATAGATAATATGAAAATTTAATTATAAAAGAATTAAAAATTAAAGTTATTCAAAATCATACTAGCAAGAATTGGTAACACTTTAGTATTTTTCTATTTTTATTATCTATACAGTTTATATCCTACATTTTAATAAGATTATTTTATCATATTTTTAAACTCCATAATGACATTTGGAAAGAGTTTTTACGTTAAGAGCTTAAAAAATTTATTTATGTGTATGAGTGTTTTGTCTAGATGTATGTTTGTGTACCACCTGTACGTCTGGTGCCCACGGAAGTCCGAAGAGGGCTCCAAATCTCCAGGCACTGGAACTACAGTTGGTTGTGGGCCCCAGTGGGGTTCTGGAAGAGCAACCACTGGTCTTCACTGCTGAGCCATTTCTCCAGCCCCTGGGAACATCTTTTTTTCATCTCCCACGTGTCCCACTCACAATAAAGGTCTACAAGAGCATGGGCCTTATTTTTCTGGGTCACCACTGTATTTTCAGTACCTAAATAGTGCCTGGCTCGACATACTAATTTACTTTTTACTAAGACATACACAATTGATACTTTAGTTCATTTAGCTTTGTGAAAAAGGTTCAGAACAGTGAGTTTTAAAATTATATGGATCTGAAGACATCACCTAAACAAAGTATGCTGCTTCTATTGCAGGTGACTTCTGCCATTCTAGAACATTTGCTTTAATAGCTTGCAATCCTCCCCTCCTTTTCTGATTTATTATTATCATTAGTGTGTATGATGTTCGGGAGTTTGTCACTGGACATGTGTAGAGTCTGGGGATAATTTTTGTTGGACTTAGTTGTCTTCTGTGGACAGAATTCCACAGAATCCACTGTGGAATAAGCAGATCTAATTCAGGGTGTCAGGTTTGTGATGCAAGTGTTTCTACACTGCTATGCCACCTCACCAGCCCCCTTTCTGTTTTAGATTACTGATTTAAGGGCAGAGGATTTGGGGATGGCTCAGTCAGTTAAAGTGCTCGCCTAAGCATGAAGACCCGAGTCTGATTCCTAGAACCCACATAAAACAAGCCAGGTGTGGTGGTATGTGCTTGTAATCCCAGTGTTACGAGGCGAGGCAAGAGGATTCCTGAGGCTCAGTGAACAGCCAGGCTAGCCTAATTGGTTAGTTCCAGACCAATGAGACAGTGTGTCTCAGAGCAGACAGACGGCATTTTGAGGATGACACTCAAGGTTATCACCTGGCGTCCACATGCATGTGCATACATACACATCAACACACATACATGTATGCACAAATGTACATAAAAATTTTAATTTTTAAGCATAATAAATCCTTTAATAAATAAATAAAATCTCTTAAATTTCCTCTTGTAACTCAATTTGTTTTCAGGTTCTAATTGTATTAAGTTTTAAGTACTCTCTTTGTGGAAACACTGTACAGTGCAAAAGCAGCAGCTGCCTGCTGTTTCTATGTATGAAGTGCAGTGCCTGGGACAGGACAGGAATGCAGCAAACCACTAAAAAAACTAAAGTTTATCTTTAGTCTAAGTTGCTTGTAGACATTGAATCGGGTTCAAAAGTTTTTTATTCTTTGGTTAATTCAATCCCTGGTTCTAGTTCTGGAGCGTTTCAGCCTCCATACAATCTAGAATGTTTAAGCTAAGAACTGGAAGGCTTCAACCTCAGCTTCCATACTACCTAGAACATTTAAACCTCAATCTAATCAACTTTCAAGACGTACTGCTGACTGAACCATTCTGACTAGCTCCTTCTGAACTCAGAGCTGTACTGAACTCAACTGGTTCAACTCACTTGCTGTTGTGGCTCTAAGCTTACTGGTTCAAACTGACCTTTTGAGTCAGCTGACTGATTCTGACTGAACCTCTTCTGACTTGACAGAATTTGGCTGACTCCTGAAATTTCTCTGACTGGACTGCACTGTTCAGCTTCAAACTAACTCACTCTTCCCCTCTGATATTGACTTCTGCCAAGGCACCTCTGTATCTTGTCCCTCTCTGGGCTCTAATTGCTCCATACTACTCCAGTCAGCCTCTCTGCTTCTCGTGTCTTATCCTCAGTTGGACCACTTCACTGTCTCTGTGTCTTATCCTCTCTCTACCTCTCTGAACTCTTTGTACTGAGAGCCTGCTTTTTTATCATGAGAGTTGGACATGACCTCATTGTGCTAACTATTCCTCTGATTCGTCACCCTGCTTGCCCTTCACTTTGGCTCATCTCTTAAGTCAATTCCTGTCTGACATTGACTCCTTCTGAGTTCTGGCTACTGTCTCCCAAGTGCTGGGATTAAAGGTGTGCACCACCACTGCTTTCTGAATACTGCAATTAAAGGTGTGTATCACCTTCTACCCTAGAGCAGCCATGCTGCCAGATTAAAAGATTAAACATTCCTCTACATCTAACTCCAGGTTTCATTTGTTTGTAAAACAAGAATAACAATCATTCATTTGTTTAATCCACAATCTTTACTAAGTATCTTATATTCTGGTCACTGAATTAGGAATGGGGATGATTGCTGATGAATCATGAGATGAGGGGCCAGATAAGGAAGTAAAATAATAATATATTCTCAGGTTGTGCTAAGAGCCATGAAGAAAATAAACAAAGTGGCAGAAAATTAACAAAACAAACAACCTGGTGGCACAGTGGTAAGCTGACTGCAACTTTGGTCAGGAAGGTTCTGAAAATAAGAAACTAGGCAGAGACCTGAGAGTGGGAAGCCAAAGACTCAGATATTCAAGAATCTTCAGAACACAAAATCTTCAGAACGTGTAAAACCATTTAGTGTTGCAGAAGATTATTTTTAGTTATATATAAAATAACTTTTATGCACTGTTGGGTGACGGGCTGTCTAGAGAGTTTTGTATTGCTTGCATGTGTTGGATTACTGTGGGGGGGACGTTTGGTTGCTTATGATCTGCACCTGAGGAGTTCTGAATCAATAAAAACACCTGAGCTCAGATGCTTGGGGCTCCACTGTCGAGCAGGGCATTGGCCAGGATAGTGGTTCTCTGGGCTGAGGTCTGGCAGGGTACATATCTATGATATGCCTCCTTGTCTTCCTTGCTGAACTACACAGCAGCAAACTACTACAATCTAGCCTCTCTAGGCAGAAAACTGTACAGCACTATTTGAAAGAAAGCTATTGACACATTACACCCTAAAGCTACAGTTACATAAATGTCTGTCTCCTCTCCAAGAGATGTCAATTCCCTGACCTTTATCAGACTTCCATAAACCAGAACTACAATGAAATTTTAGTTAAATTGAGTTTATTCTTCATCAAATTGGGATTTAGATCTTTCCTATCAGGTTTGTTTACCTTTCTCTATGGCATGGAAAATTACGGTAGAGAAAGGCTTCAAATGTTAAAGAAAAAAGCTTCTAATACCTCTAAAACCTTCATTAACATGTTAGGTGAAGTGATGGGTTCTGAAGGTACCAAAACCATAGACAAATAAACTGCCACAAAAGAGCTTTCTATCTGTATGGAATACGGGATATAAAAAGGGACTTTAATGAATTATGGGCAATTATATATAACCTGTGCAGAAGAGAAGTGAAAATTCATTGCTGAGATGAACAAAAACTTCAGCTTTTGACACCTACGTGGGCCTTTCTGAATGGTGAGCAGGAGAATATTCATAAGCAAATGAAGGGAAGAGCTGCTTGGGAAACTGCAGGCAAGGTGCAGACTGGACAGACACTCATGGAAAGGCCTGGGAAACTGTGTGGTATCTTTGGAATACAATGGACGATGAGAAGGATTAAAAATGTGAGCAGGCGCCACACAATGAGAAGTTCTGATACGCAATAGGTAGGTAGACATGTACCCTGTGCACAGGAGGGAAGTACTGATGTACGCAAATGCGTTAGACAATTTCCTGTTTGCAAAGTCAAGCTAGTGTCTGATGGAAGGTGGATTAGAGGAGGGCTGTGAGGACGAGGGGAGAGGGATGATGCTTGGAGAAAAACCTGGAGTAGCAGTGCACATCCATAATCCCAGCACCCGGGGACGAGGTAGGACCTGAGAGCCTAGGCTGCAGCTGTGTCTCAACAAACACAACACCCATGGAGACCCAGTCCAGGAAGAATTAACCCCACCTGGAGCTAAGGTAGTGGGTGATCGATAGAACAGAGAAAGGGAGAACTGTGGGAAATAATCTGTACTGAGATTTTATAAAGCCTGATAAACAGTGTGTGCACATTTTCTGAGGATTGTCCATGGACTCAGAGTAGGTGTGTGAACAACTCCCATCTTCTTTTAAAAATAAAAAACCTGTGATCTGACCCAGGGACTCACTATGTGATCCAGGCCAGGCTGAAACTTGCTATGTAGTCCAGGATGGCATCAGACTCCAGATCTTCCTGCCTCAGCCTCCCGAGTGGCTGTGGTACAGGTGTGCATCACACCTGGCTCATTCTCTGGAAATTTAAGAACCAGTAGCTTATACAGTAAAATCAACAGGTTTTGGTCGTTGATTGGTTATAAAACATAAGCCACGAGACATAAAGTTCCTTCTTGATTTTAGACTTCTGGTTTTACTTTATATATGTATGAAAGGAGGCCTCCAGTATATGAAATAATCCGTCTTCCTCAAGAAAACATATAAAAGGGCAGCTGTAAGCAGAAAGAGAACACATACACAGAGGGGAGGAAATAGCATGTCAACATCGTTAAACGATGTAACAGAGAGTAAAGGTCCGTAGATAACAGCAAAAGGAGCACGGGTTATACTGTACTAAAGGATGGCACAGGCTTTAAAGGAAGATAGAGCTTCATTTGAAAGGGTCTGAATGCAAGGAGCTGTGCAGGCCAGAAAGATACCGGTTCTCTCTGCTTCATCATCCCAGAAGAACAAGGGAAGATAAAAAGGTATCAATCACTCTGAGCTACAGTGAGGCGCTTTCCTCTGAGTAAGCTTTGTTTCTCTTATGGGAAAGGAGAAGCCTTTGCAAGAAATACCAAGGGTTAGGAAACAAGCCAGGACTGGAAGATGAAAGTCTAAAGTAGACGGGAGGTTGGACAGAAACGCATTTTGGCTATAACTAAGTTACCCCACAGACAGAATTGGCTAACGATAAGAACAACAACAAAAACAGGCAACATTTTGCTTTGCACTTCAATGTAAAATGGCTGAAATTTCTTAAATTTTTCTCTTAATTAAAAAAACTTAAAGATTTTTTTTGTTGTTGTTTCTAATTTAAGGGGAAGAAAAATTACCTTTTTCTAATTAAGAATGAACGCAGTGCATACTCACACTGTTACTAAGCGAGGTCCTAAAAGCTGTATGACTTCTATAACCAGTATTTAAGATTAAGAAGACAGAAGAACTGGTATCAGAGAAACAAAATAAAACAGAAAACATTTCTGAATGTTTACAGGCATGTGCCAGCACGCCAGGTTTATGTGGTGGTGAAGATTTAACCTGGGCTAGCCTGGGCTTTGTGATACTAGGCATCTACCAACTGAGCTCTATCCCTAGTTCAAGAAAGAACATTCTAAGAAAGTAGGACAGGGGCTCTCTCAGAGGCAGAGGCCCCAGCTGAAGGGCCCACACATCTTCCTCCTCCTCCCCACTGACATATCCAGTTCCTGCTTGGATTTACTTTGGGCAACATGGTAGTGATGCATCTAGCTCAGAACTATGACCTGCTAAACCTGGCTAAAAAACTTCAGGAGATTAAAAAAGGACTTGGAAAATGAAAAAGGAACCCCCTGGTTCTTGATGGCCACCCCAGCACTAAATTCTAACCCCCCTGGCTCCCTCCTGAGACGTCTGCCTCCTTTAAGGCTGCATCCCAAAGCTTTTGTTCCCCTTCCTCTCGGAGCCTGTGAACTGCCTCAGAAACACCATGGGCCAGAAGAGTCACCACACATGTCCAGCAGCCTCCTTTCTTTCTGTGTCTTCCATCCAGCTATTTGGGAGGTCCTCAGACTGGAATTACGGTGCTAGACTAGCAAACACATCCTTTCATTAGTACTTGCTCACCTGTCCTTTGGGAGTTCTACTGACTTGTCAAAAGAGAAATTACTGAATTTTAGATAGCTGATCAGATACAAGTAATAGAGATTTCACTGTCTGGCAGTTTTAATGGGAACTTGTTAGACATTTTTTACTAGATTTAGTTGTCAAAGTAATTAAAATTAGTACTTCCAATCCACTTTCTGGTAGACTATCCATTTATTTTATATTGTTATCAAGGAGCTCCATGATTGATAATTTAACCAATAAATCATTTGCTACTCATTAAAAAGAGAAAAGCAACAAGGACACTTTTCAACTTTACAAAAGGTTACATATAATGCCATAAAAACATTACAGCTATGAAAAAGGAAAGGGAGGGAGGAGAAGAAAGAGGGGAGAGGGGAAGAGAGAAGATTGATTGTGGGGTGTAACAGAGGTTCCTATTACGTCATCCTAAAACTCAGCGTGAGGCCCAGTCTAGTCTCAAGCTGCCGTCCTGTCTCAACCTCCCTAGTGCTGGAGGAAAGTTCTTAATATTATTGAATAGCTTTATTATTATCTCTTAAAGTCTAATATTAACTATCTCAAGATCAAAGGACCAGTGAACTTAATGAACTTTCAATTTTTCCCCATTCTATTAAGAACACTGGTATCTCAGTACCTAGAGGGTTGCACAGCCATCATAGGCACTGATAAGCATGGGATGATGTGAGGGAACGTGAACCTTCAACAGCTGTATGAGCCCCTAACTGTTCTCCACAGAGGCCAAGTTAATTCCCAATTAACTTAGCTTTTAACCTTTTAAAAAACTTGGCTAGCTGGACTAACTAGGAGAAAAGAAAACCTGTGATCTAAAATCAACTATATAAATATTTCTCCAAATTCTCAAATTATTTCTAAAATCAAATTCTTGTCTTCCAGAAATTATTTACATATTTATAAAAACTATCTGTTGTTGTTACACATGCTTTCCTATTGAGAAAACTCACTTTTGTCCTTCTTTTTAAAAACTGAGGTATAATTTAGAGTAAAATAAAAGTATTGAACAGTTAGCATCTCATGACAAGTAACTATACCCCTATAGCTACTAGTAAATTTTTCTGTAAATATTTGTTTACCTAAGAAAATCTTTTCCTGAATCTTTCTAGAATATTCCTCCACTCCTGATTTTTGTAATCAAATGTTCCTTCATTCAACATTAAGCTGTTGAGATTCATCCAGTAGATTAGTAACTTATTCCTTATTACTGACTAGTATACTACTTTATGAATAACTGATTTTCCCATTGGTAGATATTTAAGTTGCTTCCAGTTTGGAAGAATGTTATAAATAAAGGTGATGCAAAATACATGAGCAAGACTTTATGTGGGTTTTCAATCTTATCCTGCTTCTAATTACAGGTTCAAACTCAGCTCTTGAAGAAATAATAGAAACGAACTTTTACAGGCTGGTGTGCTTATGTTACCCTGAAAAATACATTTTGTTTTGTTTTCTTTTGATATACAGTTTCTCTGAGTAGCCCTGGCTATCCTGGAACTCTCTGTGTAGACCAGGCTGGCTTTGAACTCAGAGATCTACCTGCCTCTACCTCCCAAGTGCTGGGATTAAAGCATTGGTTCTCAACCTTCCTAATGCTGTGACCCTTTAATACAGTTCCTCATGTTGTGGTGACCCCCAACCATAAAGTTATTTTTGTTGCTACTTCAGAACTGTAATTTTACTGTGATGAATTGTAATGTAAGTATCTGATATGCAGATTGTTTTAGGTGACCCCTGTGACTCTGTTGTTTAATTCCCAAAGGATCGTAACCCACAGGTTGAAAATGGCTAAAGACATGTACCACCAGGCCAGTAAAAAATACATTATTAAAGTCTCATGCTTGTTTTTAAGTTAAATTTTTTGTTTGCTGTTGTTAAGTTTCAAAGTGAACTAATTCATGTGGGCAAAATATCGTGGCTAGCTTATGAATCTAAACAGTTTTCTGACTTTTGAATAGGAACGTTTTCCTTCCTGCAGTTTTATTTTTAAAAGTTTTAAGATGATAGAAAATGTCTTTTGAGGTCAATGTATCATGTTTCTAAAGAGCAGAACTGAACAGAATTACACTATTTTACCTTGAAGGCCTTACTCTTGAGAATTTAATAGGAAGAAAGATGTTTTCTGATAAACCAAAATTGTCAGTATTTAAATACTGTGTGGTAGTTTAGAATTTTCACACATTTTCTAAGAATGCAGATTCATCATGAGAGAATTGTGGGGTGGGGAGCTAGCTAGATCTAAATAGGGAAAGAAATACAACCTTTTTGACTAATTTTCAGAGAAGAAACATGGTATTTTTGGTCTCCTCAACATGTAAATGAACTTCTTAAAAGCTATCTTCTAAGTCTTTATTTCAATGAAAATCTGATCCTACAAATAGCTCACTCAAGAAAGCAAAATGCCATTAGCTATGACAGTCTCCTTTTAAGGGGAGACTGAGTGGAAAGTAGCTTGAACGTTTTTACCAATACTCTATCTAAAATAGGCCATACAACTGTTGCTGTCATATTCAAAACAGAATGTTCTCATAAATCAGTTATTGCAAGGAAAGTCATGTTTCTTGGGCAAATTAGCAATACAAGATTATGATAGCTAGATTTGTAGACACTGTATTGGAGACTTAATCAGCTACTGCTAAGATGCAACACTTAGCCAGGCCTGCAATTAACAGGGGAGCAAAGCAAAAGGATCCTCAGCTACACAGTTTTTTTGGGGGGCCAGTCTGCATTACAGGAGACCCTGATGGAAAACAAAACAAAACAAAACAGATATAAGAGCTGTCATTATTTTAAGAAACAGTCCTCACGTTAAATATTTCATGATTTCAAAGTTACTAGACACACTATTGATTTAGGAGAGGAAAAGTTATGCCTGAACTTCCTTAATGTCTTTAATGAGGATTAAATATTTATTGACAGAAGGGATCTTTAAGAAAACATGCTTAGAAAGTCACTAAACTTGGTCCCATTGCCTAACTAATCTGTTCCAAGCACAATTCATCTATAAAAAAGCTGAAATTAATGTAAATGCGGCCAGTCTTAACCAACCCATATAATGCAACTTGCACTAGACTGGGTGAGAGAAAACTGTCTCCTTTTTTTTTACTGTTAAAAGCCTAATTAATGTGTATTATTTAGAATAAATTGGAAAAGCAGAACAATGCCACAAACTGATTACACCCCTTTGGCTTTGCATTACCAATTTAGTGAATACATTCAAGAGTATTGAATTCAAAGAGGAAGAAACAACTGGTCTATGCATACTTAACATTAAACTACTACAACTTATTAAAAAAAAAAAAGAATTCTAAATCTCAAGCTATAAGGGGATGTGATGGCAAAGTACAAGATCAGTAATTGTTAGAACAACTGCAGGAGAATTACATTAAAATAGTGCCCTAATAAAGAAACAAAGGAGAGAAAGTCAATCCTTTACATACTTGCTACAGTTTTTTTAGACAAGGGAGTAGGACCAAGAGATTTTGATGTTTTTAGAGAACTGGAGATTTGGACTTTTTTGTGTGTTTTGTTACTTTTATGTCACTCTGGTTTCTTTAGTGTTTGTTAGACAGCTACCGTGCTTTCTAATCAATTTCATACACTGTTAGATCTCTTAACATTTAAAAATGTTAAAATCTCACCACCTACTTGTTGGCAGAGCAGCTGACACTGACAATAAAAATCCCAAGTTTGTTGAAGTGTGCACGATACAGTTTATCCACCTAAATACAGGACCATCCCTCTGGTTGTTACTTTTTATCCCTGAGAGGGAATTTAACATCAAATGGACATCTGTTTGAGGGAAGTACTCAAGTGAAAAACAAACTGCAACAAAATAATTTCCATCTCCAAAATATCTCTCACCAATTTGGTATTAATTCATCCTCTGGCATACAGAGTTTTATTTTTCTCCCATTGGTCTTCCAATTACTGTATTTTAATTGTTACCAACCTAAACTGTCTGGAGATACGGTGTAGAAAGATCTACCCCACCCACACTGTAATGCCCCAAACCCAACACAATCTTTCAAGTTCTGGCTGCATTCTGCGGACTTTCATAGTCAAAGATGGGAAGTACTGGGTTGTGGGAATCTTTTCCTAGAGGCGGGACTTTAATTCTCTAAATTTCATGTTCTGAAATCATACCAGCCCTGGAATACCTTCTGGCTACTTTTTCGCCACCTCAACGTGCTCCAGTGACTGTAGTTATAGAGGTGACCTCAGATGCCTCCATGATAGGCGACCTCAAGGCTGCAAGGACCGTCGAGAAAGGAGGTCATTCTGATTTCAAAATAAAAGCTCGGTTCACGTGTGCCTTACGTGGAGGCAGTACAGGGTGCCTCGGCTAAAAGTGCTTTACGACATGCACGCGGCCGCTGCTAACTCAGCACCTCCTCCTCCGCCTTAACCTGCCGGGTCCGCAGCTCCGGCGGCAGGCGCGGCGCAGGCGCACGGAGGGCGCGGTCACGTGCTCAGGCCCGGCGCCCCGCCCCGCCCCGCCCCGCCCCGCGCCAGGCGACCCACAGCTCCCCCCCACGGGGCGGCGCGCGAGGACGGGACGGCCGCGGGAGGGTTACCTGTGAGGCGGGCGAAGCCGGCAATGCTCTCAGGCACCGGGAGCTGTTTGAGGTAGGCGGGCAGCTGCACCTTCACGATGCGGGCCACGCTGTCCAGGACCATGGTGCCGGCGGCGTCCGTGCCCGGCTGCTGCGCTTGCGTGGGAGCGGAAGCGGCCGCGGGCTCGCGGGCTCGGGCGGGAGGCGGCCCGCCAGGCCGCGATTGGCGCGCGGCGAGTGACGTGCGCGCTGCGGAGCGCGTGCGGCCCCGGCCTGCCCTCGGCTGCGGTGCGGGGGTGGGCGCCCGCGGTCGGCCCTGGACGTCTGCACCGCGCCGGGCGGCGGCGTGAGGCGCTTTCTCACCGGAAGCCGCCTTTCGGAAGTGAGTTTCCCGGCTCCTCTTGGCTCTGCGCGGCCCCATCCCTCACGGCCCCTCGTCTGCGGGTCGCGGGGCGGCCCCGGCGAGCTCAGGGAGAGCACCCCAACCCTGCGCACTGCCCAGGCCCGCGGCAAGCAAGATGGACCTACTGATTTTTTTTTTTTCCTCGACTGTATGGTCAGTCCTGCTCGAGGATCCTAAAGGCCTTTTTTTGTTTTGTTCCGTTTTGTTTTGCCGCCCTGACACGATATACTAGTTCGTGATTAGATTTCCAATTCCGTCTGCAAGCTAGTTAACTTAAAACGCCCCAGGAAAGTGGATTAGGAAAAAAAAAACCAAAACGTTTTGTTTTGCTTTGGAGACAGTCACTGACTTAAAGGTCACAAGGCTGATAACTAGAACTTCTGACTCTCCTAACTTCATCTTTCAAATACTGGCACTACCATGCCTGTCTTGTGGAGTTTCCTTGTTACACGGGCTTATTCTAAAACTTAAAGAATTTATAAGTTTTACTTATTTACTTAGTTTAGCTGACGTCAGAATAGCCATGGTAATGCACTCGCTGTGGGGTTAAGGGCTCCTTTGGACCAAGAAGTCTACAGTTAGGTAGCTAGTCAGAGCAGCAGTCTTGAGGGTCACTGAGGATGGACCCCTCTTTCAGTCTGCAGACTAGGAACTGAAACTATAACTGATTGCTGGTCACACACACACACACACACAATTGGGATCTAAATCTCTGGCGAAAACATTACATTCTAATCTGCCCCAAAGATAAATTTGCTATCTAGTGCTGAAGGGGCCTGCTTTCTGGTAAGAACAAAGACATAACTGTTGTTCTCTTCCCTTAAGAATTCATCCAAATGGTCCTGTGAGTTACTCAAACAAGAAAATAATCCCTTCGAAACTTGTTCAAGAAACTTACAAACTTAAATAGTACGAAGCCCTCTTTATGTCACAGCTCAATCGTTTTAGCTACTGTCACCTCATGAAAGTGTTCACCTCCGCAGTGTGCCCTTTGGTCATTGCCCATACCCCCGGCCCCTTGTGAGTGCCCTACTTTACCATTTAATAAGCCTTCTTCTCTACTACCCTATGTTTTGTCTAAATTTTTTGGACAGATCACAGGGACTAGAGAGGGAGGGGAGGCCATAGCAAGTACCTGGTAAAACTACCCGAAAACTTCACATCGATGTTCTGTAACATACTACATTTGGTATGCCAATGTAACATCAAAGTTGTAATCAATGTTTTGTTTTTTATTGGTATTTTAAATTGGGAAAAAGTAAACTGGTCTCTGAACTGTTTGAATTGAATCTCTGATCATGTTTCAGTAAAACATTAAAAAGAAGTAGCAAGTATTAAAAACCTAGAAATATAAATACTTTCTATCATTTTTAACCAGATCCCATTGTCTTAAGTTCAATAGAATTTGCAGGTATTTGGATATAGATGCATGTCCATGAGCTGTGGTGTAGCAATAGAAGTGATTTCACAAAAATGTTAATGATTTGAAAGATTAGTATTTACATTAGGATTTCCATTCTTTTTGGGGAGCTTGTTTTGGTTTTGTTTTTTTTTTTGTTTGTTTTGTTTTGCCGAAAGGAAAAAACATGAAGTTGTCCTAAAAAGGGTGAAATTTAAGCATTCTTGCACTCTGGACTGTTCTGGGCTATCTGTTATCTTTGACCCCTGCTGGTCAGGTATCTTTGACCCCTGGTCAGCATCCTTGTGGAAATGGCTGAGGTAGGGGTTAAGTTGGAAGAAGGTATGTTCAAGAAAAGTGCTTGAGAAAGAACACTGGATATTTCTTTTAATTCATTTGACATGGGCAAAGTGTGCTATGTTTAGTGACATTCTTAAGACTTCTACAGATTTTCAATTAGGATAATTGTAATTATTGTAGATATCTCTTTTAGATAGAGGTTCACGTGCTAGATTGCAATCCACTGTACTCAGTACACTTGTCAACATAAAGACATGTCTAATACCCAGAGAGGCTCTTTATATTCTTTGTAACCAACTATGTGTGGCAATACCACCACTGCAAATGTTTTCTTTGTACATTTTTTTAACCTCATATAAAGGAAATCACACTATTTTTATTTACTTGATTTATTTTTTATTTATTACTTATTGATTAAATTCCCCTCATCAGTATTTGTAGATACTTGTGTGATGTTTTCTGTAAGAGTTTATATGACTAAGTAGAAAAGTATGGATTATGTATTAGCTATTTTTGTTGGATGGCAAGAGTTATGTTAAAAGATAGTCCTGGATCTGGAAAGATGGCTCAGCAGTTAAGAGCACTTGTTGCTTGAAGAGGACTCAGGTTTCGTTCCTAACACTCACATGATAGCTGATAGCCATCCGTAACTTCAGTTACCGGGTATCTGACACCCTCTTTTGACCTCTGCAGGTGCTGTGCAGTCATGTGGCACACGGACATATGTGTGCAGGCAAAACATTCACACTCTTAACTTTTTGGTTTTTTTTTGAAATGGGGTTTCTCTGTAGTCCTGGAACTCACTCTGTAGATCAGACTGGCCTCAAACTCAGAGATCTGCCTGCCTCAGCCCTCCTGGGTGCTGGGATTAAAGGTGTGTACCATCACCACACAGCATAATAATTTTTCAAAAATTTAAAGATGCTCTTGACCCCACAAACTATAAGATCCTTATTGGTGATATTTTCTTAGATTCTTGTTTTTTAAAAGTGTGTGGGTGTTTTGCCTGCATGTATGTGTGTGTACCGCATGCATGCCTGGTAGCTATGAAGACCAGAAGAGGACAACACATACTCTGGGACTGGAATTACATACTATTTGAGCCTCCATGTGGGTGCTGGGACTCAAACCCAGGTCCTCCATAGAGCATGTAGTGCTCTTAACCACTGAGCATCTCTCCAGCCCTTTTCTTTTTAAAAATGGTTGCATGTAGTCCAGTATAACCTTGTATATATAGCACTACATCTGGTACATTCCAATTTTTTGTTTTTCATTTTTCAACAATCCTGCCTTCTTGGGTGTGATGGTTATTTCTTTGTTGTAGACTGGACTATATCTGAAATTAAAACCCAAGTGGATAGGTACGTCTGTGAGGGATTTTTAAAAAATACTTTTATTAATGATTTGAGTTCATACAATGTATCTTGATAACACCTTCCCCATTCCTCCCCACCCCCACTCCCGTGCCCTCAAGAAAAAGAAAACAAAAATAATAAAAGAAAATTAAGTCCAGCCTGTGTGACAGGAACATGGATCACAGGTACCAGTATGGTCTCTGGAGGCAGCAGGCTGCTCTGATCATAGACACCCATCTGGCCCATACCAACCAGATCAAGCATGAAGAAGTTAGACTCACAGGCACTCCGAACATCATCTAGGCACCCTGATATTCTGCAAGCACCAGGGCATTCTGCAGGCATCTGGCCATCCCACAGATACCAGGATACCAAATACCAGGCCTCCCACAGGTACCAGGGCACCCTGAGGGTACTCAGACAGAGGGATTTTTTTTTTAATTAAATACTTTTAATTGGGAAGATAAACCTTTAATCTTGGCCACACCTTCTGCTGGCAGCCTATATAAAGGAAATGGAAGAAGGAAGCTTGCTCCTTTTGTCTGTTTGCTGTCTGGCAAGTCCATTCATTCACTGGTATTAGAGCCTACTTCTTTAGGATTCTAGTGTATACTGAAGCCCAGCTGAGCCATCCTGCTTTGTGGACTGAACAGCTACTGGCTTCATGGACCTTCCATTGGTAGAAAGCCATTGTTGAACTAACTGGACCGCAGCCTGTCAGCCATTCTAAAAAAATCCTCAATAGGATGGATGGATGGATGAAAGATAGCTTCATTCTATAAGTCTGTTCCTCTAGAGAATTCTAATACATTGGATATTCATAAGACAACACCTGAAAACATTATGTTCTAAAGAAAAGTGACATGCATATCTACTACTGTATGACATAGAATTCAACAAATTTTGGTTTTACTGGCACTAAAATATCTTTAAAAAACACCAAGAACCAAGAAACTATCTGAGACAGTCTTAAGTAGCCCAAGCTGACTTCAAAATTATTCTCCTCCTACCTTATAATCCAAGTGCTAGGATTATTTGCATATACCAGCTTTCCTTTTGATTTTTACAAGGATATACGGCTGCTTGGTCATTGTAACCCAAACTGTTAATATTTGGTATGTCTATTTCGCACCTAAGATTTTGTTAAGAATAAAATGCTTAAGGGATCTCCATGTAGAGGTCAAGAAATATTTTTATCTACTTAAACTTTTAACAGAAGCATGGCATAAATACAGAAAAATACACAAATTGTTCTATACCAATGGCATCATAACCATTACAAACAAAAGTACATTACATTCTCATAATTATTACTTATCTGTCCCCAAGTAGTCACTGTATTCTGATTTTAAAACAAAATGTTGGATTTACCAATACTTAACCTTTACGTAAATTAAATTATATACAGTATATTTTGTATTTGGCTTTACTTAACATTGTGAAATTTATCCATGTTGATATTTGTGGCAGTTGTACATTTGTTTCACTGTTGTATATTATTCTATCAGCACACCACAATTCATTCATTTTACTGTTAATGGTATTGGATATATTTCCACTATTTGGTTGAGAATATAGTGTTAGGAATATCCTTGTACATATTTTTTAATTTTTTAATGTGCTCCTGTATGCATTTTGTTGGTGGTTCTCTTAGAGCTAATAACTCACTGGTAGAATTTTTAGGTTCCTGTAACTTTGGAGGTCACTGTGAAAATAGGTCAAGCATAAAAGAGGAATGCTTCCAGGAGATGTGGTTCAATAAATCAGACAGGTATTATATATTGGTAACTTTGTGCTCTGTGTGTGTTGTGTATGCATGTTCCTGTGAATCTGCATGTGGGTGGTACATGTAAAGGCTAGAGGTCAACTTTGGGTGTCTCCTCTGATTCCTCTTCATTTTATTTTTTGGGTGTCTCCTCTGATTCCTCTTCATTTTATTTTTTGAGACAAGGTCTCACTGAACCTGGGGCTCATGAATTTGGATAGGCTGACTGGACAATGACCTTTGGGAATCAATCTCTGTTTCTCTCTCTCCCATCATGGGTCCTTGTACTTAACAGGCAAACAGCTGAGTCATCTCTCTAGCCCAAAGTTTAGGCTTCTTACAACATGAAATCAAAAGGTAGTGAAAGGGAGCACTCTACTGGCAAAAGTGAAGGATCCCATTTAACAGAAGCAATTTGGATTGCTGCTACTCGATGGAATAAACAGTATTTGGAATGTAGGACTTCTCACCAAGATTCCTGTTTGTATTCTCTGGTCTTGGCCCCACTAGTCCACTAACAGGTGGATCTTAAAGGCCATTACTAGGACTCAGATCTTACAACAATGCATGTTTCAGTCACCCTACCTCAGTAAAGAATTCTATTCAACTCAGTTGTTGGCAGAGTGAGCATAATGGTGTATGCAGTAAACAAAAGCAGCCATGCCTGTGATCAGCTGAAAAGTGGGATCTAGAAAACATAGTTATTTTTCTTTTCTACCATGTGTGAAGCTAGACTAAGACTGTCAGCACACTAAAACCACCAGAATTTCGTTCAGGCCTTACAGATTCCATTTTTATTTCACTCTGGTTCTTAGACTAACCGAAAGCTTGAAGTTGATGAACTCTAAATTTCACATACACACCACTTCCTATTTAGTCCTGTGAACTTACGGCAAGCTCTACTTTGTTTTCCACTTGCTTGAGAAAGGGCCAGATGGCTTTCTGGAAAAGCCCCAATTGCTGGGGCTTGGTTCTGGCTCTTCTTTACATTTGTATTATTACTTGAACCCTTGTAGTCTTCACTGATACAGTAGCTTCCCAATAACTTTAAAACAGGTATGCTTGCTTTATTTTGGTTTAGCTTTTATACTTTTTACAAGTATATGAGCAAAACTTAGTTCTTCACTATCAGAAGTAGAACCTAAATAATCCTGTCTGACTTTTCTGTGCTCGCCTCTATAGCTCATGTTGCTTCAAACTTCATTACTGCCCCCGCCTCTGGAGTGCTGGATGTACTGCATTACACACCATGCTGGCCTCTGAGTATCATCTATACAGTAACACAACATCGAAAGCTTGACTGCAACACTGTAATGAAAGCCATGCTTGATATGATGGTGATGTACAAAAACAGACTTGAGAAGACTAGAAACAGAAAGCCAAGAGGCATCTACAGTAAAGGGCCAAATATGAGTAGATGAGAGGCATCATAGACAGAGAATGAAAAGAATGCTGACGTTGGAGTCACAGGGCTGATAATTATACTGATCCTGTCACCCCTGGTAAGTCATTTAACCTGTCTGATGCTGCTGCTTCCTTATTTACAACTAGTCACAGGTCTCCAATAAATATTTGGATGGACTCTTTATCACTTCTACTTAACCTATGAAATTGTCATATTAGTGATGAAAAGTACATTATAAAATTCAAAATGCAGGATAGGAACTGATTTTTAAAAAACCAAGATGGGTTAAAGAATAAATACTAGTTTAATTTTAATTGTAGAAACAACCAGCAGGCACTTAGTTAATAGCATATTAATATATCCTTAGATAGTTTAAATGTGAGGTTTAATCTTCAGAAATTTTTAAGTTCTTAAAAAGATGTTACCTCCAAGAGGATCTAGATCTCTCACTTAAAAACAAAATTCACATATACTGTACTTACTCAGGTCCATATGTTATGTAAAATTTATTGGTAAAGTGATTATATATAGGACATTAACTAAGCATATGCTAGGAAAACAAGTATAAGGGGGAAGGGGATGTATTTGGGAATGGTCCAAGAAGGAATGTATATATCAACATACATTGTATACATGCGTGAGTTGTCAAAAATATTTTGGAAAAGAATTTTCTTTTCCCAATTAATACCAATACTATTCTTCATGTCATCATGTTGTCAACATTAGTAAGCTTAGGGTGCTTACATCTCACAAGTTACATCTGGAATTTAGGTGAGCTCACACGGATGACTCCTGTTGTTCGTGCCATTGTTTGAAGCTCTCCAGTGATACTGTTAGTGATAACCTAGCCTTGAGACCCCAAGATGGCTTCATTCACCTGTTGGGAATGTCAGAGAGTCATCTTTCCAGCATGGTGAGATGACCCTGTACTCTTTGGGCTAAGAGACAGGAAGTAGGAGCTCGTAGCTCTTTAATGTCTGGTTGTGGACATTGAAGAGCATTTTTACTATATTCTACTGGTCATCATCATTGTAGTCTATCACAACTCAAGGGGAAAAGACAGACTCCATGAGAAATAGAAAAAAAAAACCAAAACTTTTTCTCTTTCATTTTGAGGGGAAGGGCTTCAGAGTATCACTATTTCAACTTGAATAATCAGTTAAAAGAGGTTCTTTACTGTAGTCCTGCCATCCATGGCTTCTGTGCATGAAGGATCTCCTGAAAGCCAGACACTGTTTACCAGCATATTACCTACCCTATTTCTTAGAATCACAGCATGTAAAGTGCAGGATCTTTTATGCCTACACTTGAATATGACCTCCATAGTTCTTGAGTTGAAAACAATTCCCAATGCAGCAGCTATTGAAAGAGAGGGTCTAATAAGAAGTGATTAGGCCATTGCCTTAAGGAATGGATTTTAGCAGCAGTGAGTGGGTTGTTCTCAAGAGAGGGAGTTTGTAGTCGGTTTGTACTTCTCTGGCCTTGTCTCCTGGTCTTACATGTGCTTACTGGTCTTTATATCATGTTAACAAAGAAGAAAGGTCTTCAACAGATGTGGTCTCTTGATGTTAGATTTCCTAGCTTTGGGAAACATGAACTGAATAAACTTATTTATAATTTTAAAAAAATCATATGCATGGTGTGTTTCTTTTAAATGTCTATGCCTTTCATTTAGACACAAAATGTAAGGTAGTTTCTGTTCCTCTTTAAAAACTTATTTTCTCGTATTTTTAAAAATTATGATGGTCAAGCAATCTTAACACTAGCTCATCTTTTACTCTATGTGGTTATGTCTAGGCTGCCATAGCATTCCACTGACTGCCTGATTGGTGAGAATTTTGGGTAGCAGCACTTCATCCATTAAAAACAGACTTGAGGTTAGAAAAAACTCCCGTGTATCTTATACACACACACTTATATTGACACGTTACTTTGCGTCAGTACTATATATATCTGCACTTCACATGTTAATGTGAGACAAGGTCTCCTAGAGCCCAGGCTGCCTTCAAATTATGTACCAAAACTGGCTTTGAATTCCTGATCTTTCTTCCTCTGCCTCCCAAGTGCTGGGATTATAGTCATGCATCGCCTGGCCCAGCTTTACCCTTGTCATTTTATTCTAATTTCCCTTATATGAATAGAATTTTGTTTGTACAGAATTTTGGTTATGCAGAAATACTTTATTTGCATATATTGTCTTCACACCCACCACAAGTTTACAAATGACATCCTTTCTAGTTCTACCCTAAATAAAAATATCTTATGCTTTTACTTGAGTTCATAGAAATGAGTTAGCATTTCCTCTTATTTAGTAGTAAGACTTAAGTTTCTCAACTTTAGTAAACCTCAAATTGAGAAGCCAAAGTCAACATTGTAAACTTTATTCTGTAGGAAAAAGTTTTATGAAGTTGAATTCTCTAGTAACTGCAGCATTAGTTGTTCCTTATAGTCAGTAAGTGAAGCTTGGAGGGCTCTGTCATAGGCAAATCTCAAATTTATGCTATGTGAAAAAAGCCAGAAAAGAACATAACTTGTGTAACTCGAATAAAATTCTAGAAAAGATGACTCAGTGGGTAAAAGTGATTGCCACCAAGTCTGACAACCTAAATCCAATCTCTAGGACCTATCATAGTAAAAAGAGAACTGATTCCTG
The DNA here is from genome assembly GCA_026225945.1 of Cricetomys ansorgei. Lineage (NCBI taxonomy): Eukaryota > Metazoa > Chordata > Mammalia > Rodentia > Nesomyidae > Cricetomys > Cricetomys ansorgei. The sequence continues at coordinate 193,717 of JAMJFZ010001038.1, read as the reverse complement.
AAAACTGTTCTCTGATTGTGGCACATATAACCCTTCACACACTTTCAATACAAAAGTATTTAAAGATATTAAAGATTAAAAAAAAAAAACTAATCTACAAAAAGAGAAAACAGCTCAATGGTTTCCTTTGAGAAAGGAGATGGGAAATTATATGTGTGTGTGTGTGTGTGTGTCAATGCTTACTTTTATTTTGGTGGTACATTCATTGGTATATGCAAATTTAAACTATTGCATATAATAATTTGTTACATGGCATAAAGCTGTTAAAAATGTAATAAGTTAGTTATGGCATAATTGGGAAGATAAGGAAGAGGTAATTCCTTTATTCTGAAATAAGTATTCTTTTTCTTTTTTAAAAAAATTTTCCCCTTACTAAAACCTACCGAAATTTCATTTCTGTTGTTCTGATAAATACCTAAATAAAAAGCAAATTAAAGAAGAAAGGGTTTATTTGGCTTACAAGTCCAGGTTATGTTTACCATTTTACACAGAAGGTTTAAAAGAAAGGTACTCGTAAGAAAGTACCTGAAAGCATGGGTGTGGGCTTCTCTGTGACTCTCCCATCACACTTTGATATGTCCTCCACATGGCTATCATAGGTATTTTTTGTGAATGAAATCCAATCAAGCCTTATGTTTAAAAATATTTGTTTCATCCCATCCACTTTAGAATAAAAGGGTTTCAAAATTTAGTCACATATTTTAACCTTGTCTTAATGGCGCGTGTACATGCATGCACATATCACACAGTCAAAAGTACTTGTTGCTTCCCAAACTTAAATAGGTCATACTGAGACTTTCAATGTTGTTTCTCTGGCCTATGAACTTTCCTTGCTTTTTTTTTTTCCAGCTTTACCTCACCTTTTCACATAAAAACAACTCTTTTTTTTTCTTTCACAGAAATATTCTCTGATCAACTCCTGAGTTATCTTTAGTCCCAGCACTAGGGGGGTACAGAGGCAGGCAGACGTTTATGAGTTGAGGCCATAGTGAGTTCCAGGACAGCCAGGGCTTTGTAGAGACCTTGTCTCAACAAACTAAGGAAGAAAGAAAGTTAGATACATTAATGTTTTACTAGTTACAAAACACACTATATACCAACAGATCTGTATTATGTTAACATTGCTTGGTTTAAGCCAGGCTTGGTGACGCATCCCTGTAATCCCAGAACTTCAGAAGCTGACACAATAGAATCACAACTTTTAGGGCAGCCTGGTTACATAGTGAGTTTAAGGATAGCTTGAGCTGCATAGTAAGGCCTAATCTCAAAGGAAAAAAAAACACCCACAAAATAACATTCTTTGGAAGAATCCCATGAAACCTATTCAAATGTAAATAAAGATCACTGAATAACAATTATGGATAGTCATTTAACCTATTGGACTCCATACCAAAAGCAGTCTTGGATATAAGTGGGTTTATATATAAGTGGATTTGGTGGAAGTTTGTTTTTTTTTGGTTTTTTTTTTTATGTGTATGGGTATTTTGCCTATATGTATGTCTATGCAGTACATTAATCCTGTTGCCTGTGGTGGCCAGAAAGGGCATTTGATCCCCTGGGTCTGGAATTACAGATGGTTGTGAGCCACAATGTAGGTGCTGGGAACAGAACTCAGGTCCTCTGGAAGAGGCCAGTGCTCTTAACTGCAGAATCATCTCAAGCCCCTGAACTTGTTTTTTAAAAGTGTACTTGTGCTGGGTGGTGGTAGTGCATGCCTTTAATCCCAGTACTCAGGAAGCAGAGGCAGGTGGATCTCTGTGAATTTGAGGCCAGCCTGGTCTACAGAATAAGTTCCAGGACAGTCAGAAAAACCCTGTCTCGAAAAACCAAAAACAAACCAAAAACCAAACAAACAAACTGGTACTTGTAAGTAAATGTTTGTTGAAAGGCAGAATGCTTTCCAAACATAGGAACAATGTTACAGTGACTGTATTCCAAGCTAACAAAAACAAAAAAGCTAATTAAATTTTGTGAAAATAGGTGACTATAACAGTGTTAGACTGATTTCTGTGTTTTAAAGCAAGAGCCTTGTCATACTTGAGCAAAGAGGAATGCATTAATTAGGGTTTTCTAAAGAAACATTGGAGTTGGCTGTGACATTATCATGGAGGCCACAAAGTTCCCAAATATGTGCTACTTATATAATGATGAACAAGTAAAGCTAATGGTGTAATTCAGTCCAAGTCTGAAGGTCTGGAAGGGAGAGGGAAGAATGCTGTAAAAGCTCATTGTGAATCCAAAGGTCAGAGAACCAGAAGTATTACTATCCATCCGAGGGCTGGAGGAGATGGATGCAAGAAGCAGATTTCCCTTCCTCTGTCGTCTTAATTTGAAATCTCAGTGGATTGGACAATTTTTCTTTGCATTGAGGGCAGTCTTCTTTGGTCTCAGTCCACTGATTCAAAGGGTAATCTCTTCCAAGAACACCCAATGGATATACCAAAAATAATGTTTTACCAGCCATCTAGGTATCCCTCTACCCAGTCAAGCTGACACATAAAGTGTCTAAATGCTCCATCAAAGTTAGCCATTACAAGTATTTTTCGTATAGCTGGGGACATCATCCCTTCACCACAAGAGGTCCTTGAATGATGGTTCCTTTTCTTCTAACTTAAATACTGTAATATAAAAGGAACAATATTTAAAATGCTGACAAAGTGTTAATATATATTGTATAATATGATAGAGTAAGAAAGGTAATTGCTTAATATTTGTGTTTGTACACATAAAAAGTCTGCATGTGCACACACATATATTCATAACAAAAATATATTCGTGCCAAGGAAGAAAAAAAAGCTTTCCTGCTTACTTTTAGTCTGCTTGGATTACTTCAGAAATAGTTTAAATTGGCTTTTAACATCTTCCTTCCCACTTGTTTCTACATACCTCAGCCTGGCCTAGAACTCAGTAGTAGCCCAGGCTGACCTTACACTCATGATCCTCCTGCTCCTTCCTAGGGGCAACACGCATGTGCCACCATAGGCCAGTTCTGTTTAATGCAATCCTAGAAGTCCACAGATATATCACCTAATTATCAACTGGTAAGCATCTAGGTTGTTTCTTTTTGAATGTCATGACTAATAACTACTATGAATATTTGTGTATATGCTTTGTGTGGGGAAAAAAAAAAAACACCAATTCTTTTTTTTAATCTCAAAGATTTCTTCATGGCTCATTACAGCTCAAACCCTACCAATTTAAGGCCAAAATGATGTTCTCAACATGAAAGCACAGCTTTTGTTTAGAAACAATGTCATTATGTAGCCCAGGCTGGCCTCCAACCAGAGCTTTCCTTCCTCTAGCTCCCCAGTGCTGGGATTAATAGGAGTGTGATACCATGCCCAGCCAAAATAGAATTTTCTCAAGCAATATTAATTTAACTTTATAAAAATGATATTGTAAACTGGAGAGTATAAAACTAATTAGCTTTGTATGCAAGCAATATATTGTGTTTTGCCTACATGTATCTATATGTATTATGTATGTTATTTATGTTATACATTACGTGCATGTCTGGTGCCCATGGAAGCCAGACGACGTCAGATCCACTGAATCTGGAATTAGATGGTTGGGAACCACCATGAAGATTTTCTGGGTACTGAACCTGGTCCTCTGGAAGAGCAACAAGGGCTCTTAACTTCTGACCTGTCTCTCCAGTCTTTGCCATCGAACTCTTCATGTACCTGAGGATGACTCTGAATTCCTGATCCTTCTGCTTCTACCTTGAAAAGCTGGGATTATAGGCCTTCAATACAATACCGAGATAAAACGCTGTATCTTATTTTTTACTAATCACTAAAGAAAAGTTTTGCATTTCTTCAACTAATGATGTAGGAAATAAACACAGACATGTTAGTCAAATCCACTTTTCAAGTTGTGTAACTTCGTGTCACCGCATCACAAGTCTAAGAAACACTGGAAATACCATTTACTTTGATCACTATTTCAAAATCTGGGTCTTAATTAGCCTACTAGGCCCTCCTGTGTTTATTTTTATTTCTTTTGAGTTAGGGTCTTACATATTCCAAGCAGACCTTGAGCTCAATACAAGATGAGGATAAACTCCACTGCCTCCATCCCTGCTCTAATCCTAAATCCTAGGATTACAGTATGTTGCTACCATACCAGTGTCTAAGTGTTAGGGAATTGAACCCAGGGCTTCAACCATGCTAGACACACATTGTGCCAAATGAGCTATATATCCCTAGTCCTGATGTTACCGTGTCTATAAAACTAACTCATGCTATGTTTGCTTTTCCTTAAAACTTGATAATTGTACTTCAAATGTCTTTCTTTATAGTGTGAGCCTCAATGCATGTATATATAATTACACTTGTATATTTACATATGAAACATTATTTTGAGAAGGGGCAACTTTATTGAAATGCCCACGTATTTTAAGACATAGTAACTCTGACCTCAGATTTGTCCCGATGTGCTTTATTACATAGCAGTAAAGTTTCAGTGTACCTTTATAGTGAAACTTATTAGATTAGGGCAACAGGAATTTTTTTTTAAATATTTTCCTCATTGTCCTCCCTAAATATTTAATTCCTGATTGATAGGTTCCAGTATTCCCCACTAATCATTGTACCCTGGCTTCTGAAAATACAAATGAAAAAGAAACCAAACAAATCAGATTGAGATGTCAATTTAAAACACAAGTATAAAACAGCTTGTTCTATAAAAGTCCATTCAGTAAATACTCTGAAGTTAAATAGCTGCATTCAAATTCCACTTCTATTACTTAATAGCTATCCCCTTGGTATAGTAACAGTCTGTGCCCCAGTTTCTTGATTTATAAAAAAGTGCTTATTTGTAAAAATAAGCACAGTGCCTGGTACAGAATTTCCATAAATTATTATTGCTTCAATATATTTCACATTCAGCCATGTATTAGGCCAGTTAAATGTCTGAGTTGTGATTGATAACTTAGCAAGGAGCAGCAGCTGTGTTTGTGGAGTAACAAAGTATGGCATACATATATATAACACTGTCACAGGGAACCCATTATTTGTACATTAATATAACCTGTACAGCCTACAGTGTCCTTTCACATTATGACATTTAAAACTCAGCAACTCTGTGAGAAAGGCCAGGCATTATTACATCTAGCTTAGTGATGAAGAAACAAACCAAGAAGACTCGGAACCAGACCAGCATCATAAATAGAAAGCAGTAAGCAAGAACTCAGATCTGGGCTTCTTCCTCTACTCTCACGTCTAATTCTTTGCTTCTACTTTAAGTGGTTAGCCAGAAGAGAGAACAATGGGTTGTTCAGAGTGTCAGAGGTGTCCTATAGGGCATGAGGTAAGTCCTCAGGGTACTTACCATCAGGTAACTAACTCAGAATGGTTGACAAAATAATCTCTATCACTTGGGAGCTTGTAAATGTACTATCTCCGGCTCCCATTTGGGCCTACTAATCAAAATCAGCATTTTAAACTAAGCTACAGGTGATTCCTATGGACACTAGTTGAGCAGCTGTGTTCCACTAAATAGCTCTAGTGACATTTATACAGTTATAAATACGCATATATGCATTATATATATACATATACACAGTCACTCAGAATATTCGTTGAGTCCTTTATCATTTTAATTAGGGAATGTCTGCAACAGGTTCTCAAAATTCAACTTATGTCCATGTATTCTTGAAGGATTTCCACTTTTAAGTGGGCTCATTTATTGGTGCTTGAAAATCCTAGGCAGACTGACCCTTTTTGCTTTTAAATATATCTTTCAAAAATTAAAGTCTTAATTTTTTACACAAAGGATGCACTAGATGACAAACGGACTTACAACTTAGACACGGCAGGTTAAACCGGGTCAGTGGTACACTTACTGATCTCACCCACTGAATTTAATCCAGGCTGGTTCCCTTGTTTTGCCACTTTAGGGCTCAAAAGCTGAAACAGCGATAGGAGAAAAAAAGATTCTAAGGCATCCCTCCTGCTGTCCACACCTAACTTTGCCTGACGTCGGGGGACCAAGGCTCTATCCAACCCGATCACAATTAAGCAGCATTGTTAAGGCTATGCTAACGTAGAACCCTCTAGGCCGCTGCTCCCAGCTCGGGCCCTGAGGGTTAACAACGCGCACGATTCCGCACGTGGCAGCGAGAGCAGCACTCTGCCTGCATCTGTTTTAAATTGCCGTTCCTAATTTCAGGGGGAGCTCCTCCCGCTGCCAACCCTCTCCGAGGAGCACGGGAACAAATCCCCATCACCTGTGCCACCGGAAGCCAGGAGCCCGCTCCACCTTGACTAGGCCATCAAGTCACCCCGCGGCCCCGCCCACAGCACATTCCCGATTGGACGCCCGAGAGAGGGCAGTGTCAGCGCGCGCCGGCCAGCCTGGGGAATTCCATTTCCTCTCCCGCCCACCAGCATAAGCATTCAGGGGCGGTGCTTCACGCCCGAGGCCCGCCCAGTGAGAGCCGGCGGTCCCGACGCATCTCGCGATAACTTGCGGGTTTGGGGGCGGGCCCCCAGCCAGGAAGAGAGCACAAAACTGCCCTTAAGTCATTGCAGAGCCGGAGCTCCGGTTAGCCTGCCACGAGGTTCTCGCGAGATCCGCTGCCTCCATACCAAGTGAGGAAACTGGGGGGCCACTGTAGGGAGGGGCGTGGGGCCTCAACCGCGCAGCTGCCGCTTCCATTACCTTCCTCCTAAGGTCTCCTTCCGGTTCTCGATGCTTCTCTGAGTCTCAGGGTTTCCGCCACTCGCCTACCCTCCCCCTCAGCCCATGACCCGCCTCCGTCCCCCGCCCTCCCGGTCCGACCTCCGATCCGTTTAGTAAGAAGGTGCTATTCCGACAGGGAGACGGCAAGAGGGTGGCGCGTCCACTCGGCCTGGACGAGGGAAGCAAACCGCCCCCCTTCAACCCTCGGCTCGCCCTGCGCTCGCGACGGCGGCGTTGGCGGACGGATACGCGGCGGTGAATAGGCGGGGAGGGGGGGTGCGGGGGGGAGGGGCGGAGCGTGGCAGCTGGCAGTAGTTCCGTCAGAGCGGACATCTTGTGGCTGTGCCGTGCGCGTGAGCCCCGTAGGGCCGGGGAGGCACCAGCTGCCGCGCGGGGAGGAGGCCGAGGCCGCAGCTCGAGGGAGGCCCCGGCCCTCTGTACGCGTGGGTGTGGACAGCTCGGGGAAGGGGAGGGCGGCGGGGGCCGGCGCGGCGCCCGGGGCTGTGGGCGGCCCGAGTGGGTAGCCCGCGGGGCTGGGTGGGGTAGGGTGGGAAGGCCGGCGAGGCCGGGGCCCCGCTGAAGGGGGAGGGGGCATGGGCGCGTCCACGCGCCGGAGCCCCGCGGCCTCCGGGCGCGTGGTGGAGGAGGAGGAGGAGGTAGCTGGGCGCGCGCACGCAGGAGCGCGCTGTGAGGCGGAGAGTACGGTGGTGTCAGGGGCGACACAGAACAGCTCTCGCAGTGGGGACAACAGCGCACAGAAGTCCCGTTGCCTTCCGCTAGCCCGGCCGAGCCTTGGAGCAGAAACCGAAAGGAGCCCGGCGTCGGTCCGGAGCCTCCCGCTCCCCTCCCCCTTGCCTTTCTTCGCCCTAGTGACGCCGGCCTAGCGCCGACTAGGCCCCGGCTCCTCCTCTGCCCGGCTCTGGACCCTGCCCCGCACCCACCCCTTTCTCCTACGCCTCTTCCTCTCCCACCCGGGGCTCTTCCTCTCGAGAGGCCGGGAAGTTAAACTTGTAGCCACCTCGGCTCTTCCCGTCACCCTCGCCCTCTCTTTGGGCGAAGCGCGGAGAGAAGTGGTTGGTGGCTTCGCCACCGCACCCTGCCGGGATCGCGACGGTTTTCAGGGATCTGGAGTCAGCAGGGTTTCTCCGAGACCTTTGCGAGTGGCTGATCTGCTCCGTTTTTGCAAAAGGCGCCTGTGTCTGGCAGAGCCGGTGTGAGAAGAAGAGACAATCCTTCCTCGCCGCCGGGATAATCAAGAGTTTTGGCCGGATCTTTGGGTACACATCGGGATAGTGAGGAGCCCGGCGAAAAGCACAGACTATGGCGCTGAAACGGATTAATAAGGTAAGTTGTTGGGACTAAACGGCACGGCCGGGGTCATGGGAAGAAAGCTCAGGCCCAGAGAATAGCGTCGGGGTGGGATCCAATTCTGAAAATACCTTTTTCTTGGGCCACCTCTTAAGAGAAGGCGGGCATACTTTATGAAATGCGCTTTAAGCTGGAGAAAAGAATGCTTTTGGGAAGCGAAATGCTAGACTGAGTTTGTTTCACTAGAATCTGTAAATTATGGAAGTGGGGGGGGGGGTCTGGCTTTTAGGTTTCTCGGTTTTTCTGCCTAACGAAGAGTAGTCGGGTTTGGGAAGTGGAATTGTGTAGAGGCCCTGGGGCAGATGTCATGGTAATGCTTCCTATTCTTGGTTCTTCAAAACTTACTTTAGCTGTACTACTAAGGCCATAGGAAGAAAGAAATATAGGAACGAAACATATATGTGTGTGTGTGTGTATGGATATAGTTCAGAACTTCACTGAGGGTTAGGATATTATCAACATACCTCCTTTTGCTAGAAGGTAGTGACGAAGTCTGTTCAGAAGCTTAACCCAATCTGGGCAGTTACACAAGAGTAAGTGGGGTTGGGAGGAGGTGGACTGACACTGTTGCCACTTCCTGTGTTGTGTGGTCGCAGCTTTCACCCGAAGCTATTTATCTGAGGCACCGGGAACTGATGTAAATGCCTTCTGAAAGATCCCTTTTGGGTGGGGGTGTTCGACAGTGCAGAAGGGCTGAGTGGACGTGCTGGTTTTGTTTAGAACCCTTGAGACTTGTCTCAGCAGTTCAATATAATTTAATAATAAGTTGTCTATTTAAGTTGGAAAGAAGATAGGATTTTTCAGAGCTGTAATGTGAACGGAACCACCTCCTCCGGTGGTTTAGTCTCGCTTTCTTGCTCTCCTAACTTCTGTCCCGCATTTTAAGATGGCGGCTGCTTTAACTGGTTCAGGTTCTTTCCGGCATCTTCTTTTCTAATGATACCAAATAATGTTTGTTAGGCGTTAACCTTTTTTTTCCAGTTGTAGGGAGCTTTAAGATCCTCTGTCCCGAAGACTTACCCAGTTTGAGAGTTTGAATTTAGGTTTACTTTTCTTAATTTGTGTATGTGCGGTGTATTTGGTTCTTGCACAATCAAGAGGGTGGAGTATTTATAGCTAACTTGAAAAAAATGTCGTGGAATAAACTCAGTCTTAATAGAAGACAAAATGGGAAGGAAGGTTCGATGTTAGAAAGTTCGGCTCTTATAGGATAGTTTTTTTGTTTTTTTGGGTTTTTTTAAGTTCTGTGGAAGGAGAGGCAAAGACTTGGATTGACTACAGTAGATCTGATGCTGCTTTATTCGTAGTTACTTAATACTTTTGATTTACTAAGTTTAATTGGAAAAGCTGGAGTTTCATAAAGTTAGAATCTTAACTGAACATATTGGTACTGAAATCTTGAATTCTTAGGACATCACTGTGTAATCATTGTAGTTTTATAAACAATAACTGACCCGTTTGTATTCTTGATGGTATGCAAAGGAGAGAAAGAACCTTAGGACTCAAGACTTTGAATAGATAACTTTAAAAGATTACTTTAACCACTTATGTAACAATTCTAAGGGTGAACTAAGCATTAGAGATGCATTACAGAGTCTATAACTTTCAGCACTAATCAAAATAATGTCAGATCCAAAGCTTTTAATAATTGTAAAGCAGAACACTTTAAAGAGGAGTCTTACTGAATTTTTTTCTTTTTCAGGTGATACTCAGCTGCTCTGGCACCATTTTAATGACTTAAAAGCTCTAGTAGAGGCAGTAATGGTTAAGTGTGAACATTTGTAGTAAAAACCTTTGAGTTAGAATCAAACTCTAAGCAAGTTTATCCATTTGCCTAATCGATACCAGGAATTTTCCAGATACTGGAATAGCAAGAAAAAAAGTTTAAAGAATTATGTGTTTATACTTGATATGTAAACTTTCTACATTAGAAATTTGTTTATATGTCACATAGTTGATTGAACATGTAGAATATTTCCAATATATATGTTCAAATTTTTTCCCCCAGATACTGTCAGAATCATGAGGCAACTTTTAAAAAACAGCACCAAGATGAAGGCATAGTGTTTGAAAGTTCAGAAAGAGGATGCCTTTTTCTTTTTAAGGCATCATTTCTCTAAAAATAAAGGGCCAAACAGCCATTGTCATGAGGTGTAGTAGTTGTTCCCTATTTTGAGATTTTCTTCTGGTTTCCTCAAGCAAGTATTAACGTGCCTGTAATTCTCTATAGTGTTTTAATGAAATGCTTATTTTATCACTGTAAGCTTTAATGCTAAATTGGAGCAAGTTGGTTTTGGTTTTGTTTTTTTTGGTTTTGTTTTTTTTTTGTTTTGTTTTTTTTAATCTTCAGCTGTGTTGTTGTCTCCTAAACTGATCACATAACCTTACACTTAATCTTCTCTTTATTTGTTGTTTGGACCAAACTGTATAGTGCAGCCTTGTTATTAAACAGGCATTTTAAGGGGTGAATCTGTTTTGGGAGCTTCAAAAAAATTTACCTGCTCCAAAGCAAAATGATTATGCTACATATTTTGGGGGGACATTGAGAACTTAAAGATTGACATTAACCAAGCCAAAAAGTTTTTGTTTTAAAAGTAGGTACAGTTAACATCTTCACTGTGGGATAAGAAAATTAAGTCACTGCTAGATTAAATTTAAAAACAAAAACAAAAAACAGGTGTTGATGATGTACAGCAGAGTTGGGACTAGAACCCAGGTCTTCTAATTCTAGATTGTTCTGATAACTACTGCATTTGTATACTATTATCCGCGATTCTGTGGTAGTTAAGACCGTAGGCCATGTGAGATGCTCCATTTTATGTTTGAAGTTAACAGACAAAAGTTGACTTGCCTTTTTCAGTCACACAACTAGTTCAGTAATGAGTTTCTAATCTCCAAAAAAGAAAAAGGACTATCATTTGTAGCATTTCAGTTCCTACTAAATGAATGCTTTTTTTACCCCTGAGATTATGTCTTCTACCTTGTATAATTAATGAGGATTTAGTCTGATTTTTTTTTTAATGTTAAAACTAATTTATAAATTAAAACTGGAAAGGGATTTAATTCTAGAGTGATTTCTTTAAGGACTAGAAACTGCTGTGTGTTGGTTAAGTGCTGGGATTCTTTTAAGGTAAACAAAATAGTGCTTCATGTTTTGTAGGCTGATGAGCTTGTCTTGTGTGGGTTGCTTGGCTTGTTTTTTTGTTTTTGTCCTCAAGACTTAATTATACTGTAAAGAATACTTAAGTGGCTGAGGGATGCTGATCATCCAGTGGTCCCAGTATTGAATTTGATAAAAGCAGTTGTGACACAGTATCTGTATCTTTCATCATCATGCTTATCTGCTGTGTTAAATCCAGTGTTTGTTGTGCACATAAAGGTTAAGTGGAAAACTCTACTGGAGAAAGCTGCTTATGTAACTACTACATTGTCAAACTTTTCATGTTGCTTCCTGGATTTGGGTGCCTCTTAATCTCGACTCTGAATTTTTCTTTATTGGGTTCCTTTGGGAGGAGCTTTTTGTGGGGAGGAGCAATTTGCATGGTTGTGGAGGTCAGAGAACACCTGGATTCTATTCTCTCCTACCTTTACCATGGGTTCTGGAGATTAAGTTCAGATTGTGATGTTTGCATCTAAGCAAGCACCTTTGTGCATTATGTTCCATCATACCAGCCTAATTCTGGGATAAAAATGTTTCAAGATTAAATTTTGAGACAGGGTGCCTATACAAAGGCTGGTCTGGAACTTGAGGCACTCCTGTCTCAGCCTTTGAGTGCTTCAATTATGATGATTACCGAACTGGGCCAGTGTGCCCAGCTTCCTGAATTTGCTTTCTGCGTTTTGTTTTGTTTTTTTGAGATGGGGTTTGATTTTATGCATTGGCCTAGAACTTAAAGCACTCCTTCCTCTTACCGCCTAGCTGGGATTACAGGTGTGTGCCACTAGATCCAGCTGCGTTAAATTCCGTATTAGAAATTTCTTCTATTGCTGTTTACAAGAGCTATTGTTTAGAACATTTTTATTTCAGAACGATTCTGGCTTTTTAAGAATATAACAGGGTGAAATATTACTAAATCATCTTCTAGAATCACATAATTTTGAAATGTTCATTATGGGATTCTAAACTTGACTCTTAGAAACCTCTGATGAGGTTATCAGTATTTCACTGGGATTGTAATTGTAAAATGTATTATCAGGATTAAAAAAGTCAGGAAGACTGACATTCATAAGACTTTCTGCTTTGGTTGGAAAAATACAAGCATTAAGCACATTCATATGTTTATCGCTGTATAACTTATTCAAGGTTTATCAGAATTCTTCTTTGCTATTTTGTATCATAATGGGGGTTTTGTGAGCATGCTACCATGGCAGTGATCTTAATTCACAGTAGTATTAATGAGTATACTTAATGTCTTAGTGTATGGCTAGTCTGCCTTAGAACATATTCTTAAAGCTCCTCAGGCAGCTGTGGTAATACATGCCAGTAGTCTACACTCTGGGGATTAAAGTATAGCAATATAAATTTGAGATCACTTCAAGAATGTAGCTATATATCCTGTCTTAAAAACAATAAATCATCTTCAGACTTGTTATATGGTGTAGGGAAGGGGAGCAGTTTATATTTTTGTATCTTGTTTAGTCATCTGATTTCATCCATCTAGGAACCATTCAGGTAATTTTTTTATACCTAAGTTTGTCCTATATAAACTTGGAGTTCTCTCAGTTGTAATTTAGTATTTCTTGGTTAAATATTTCAGGATGGAAATGGTTATTCACAGTAATCTAACCAATGGATATTCACTACCAGTGGATAGCTGCTAGGTTTTTATTTTTCATATATAAAATGCCTGATTTGCTTTTATGGATTAAAGTTTGGTTCTTGGTCTATTTCAGTAGTACTTAGATTTCTGTTTCTGAGATAGAGCCTCAGTAGGGCTGCATTTGCATGTCACCAGGCCTAGCTTTGAATAATCCTAAATGGCTTACTACCTCAAGGGTGATCTAAAGAAAGAAAATTGTAGTATTATTTACTCAGGCCATTCTTAGTACCTTGTCTAATAAACAAGCATACTTGTCTCACCTATAATTAGAACTAAACAGGAAGCTAATGCCTTGTCGGTGATGTAAGGTAGCATAGCATAGTGTACAGAACCTGCTTTTTAATCCTTGGGATAAAAGAAACTAAGGCTTCCTCAGGAAAGGTTACAAACAGTTTTAAAGGGGTGGCTTTTTGTGGTGGTTTGAGTTTTAGGTTTTTGAAATGGAGTCTAATGTTTTCTGGGCTTGCTCAAACTTCATCCTTCTGCCTGGACTATACCATTTAAGTAATGATTCCTTTTGGTTCTTTAGGTCTACAGTTCTATGTGAAGTTTGTTCAGATCATTATCTTTTGTGAAGTATCTTCTGGAAATAATTGCTAGTAACCATGTATTTCTTAAAAACTTCTTTAACATATTAAAGTTGCAGCAGTTGTTGTAATGGGCAGCTGAGGGTGATTTCTAATCCCAAAACACGTTGGAGGTTTTCTATTTTTGCTTTCTGCCTTTATTTCATCTCAGAAGTGATGTTACTCGGTATAGGTATGCAGCAAGGGCTGTCTTGATTTCGTTGTAGGTCAAGTCAGATTTAGTTCTGGATAAGTGGACTCCTAAGAGAAGTATAGGAAATTAACTTTAAAAAGATAGTAAAGGACCACATTGGATAGCAAAACCAGAGCTGACCTTGGTACTTAGTTGCTCATTCTGATTTGCTCATGTGAGCATGTCATGCACAGAATTTATCTCAGAATCATGATTTGATTATCATTGGTGGTACTACATAGAGTACAAGAAATGGTAGGATTAGAATAGCATTTTCTCTTATTTTTGAAACATGTATTCCAAACTGAGCAGTCTTTATTTCCTAACTGCTAGAATTAGAGACATGCTGCTACTTTTCTTTTGTTTTTATTATTAAAACACTAGTTTGTGTTGAATATAAAATAGATTTTAATGTATGGATTTACTGACTTTAAATCTTTATTGCTGCAGAGCTGTCTTGGTCAAGGAAATTTGGGAAACAGACATTTAGAAATTATTTGAAAGGGAAAGAATGATTTGAGTAGCAAGACAGGTTCTCTTTATTGTGTAGCTCTGACTGTCCTGGGATTAAAGGCATGCACCACCATGGCTTGAAATGGTGCATTTTAAAGTCATTTGCTTAATAGTTAATTAAAAAACAAAAACCCCTCAGTTTTTAAAAAAGAGAGGTTGAGTATTTGAAAAGAGAGCCCATCCAAAATTCAAAACTTCTTAGGAACACCATAAAAATTTTAAATGTAAGGTTGTATGTACATCAACATCCTGTAACAGATTTCTCTAAAAATAAATGCCTTTGGAATAGCTGGAATATATGAAATACAACTGAATTCTATTTAGACTTGGGCCCCATAATATTTTCTGTATATGCAGTTGTTTCAGAACTTTACATGTTTGTATGAAATCTGAGACACTTGTTCAAACATTCAACAATACTACCTTTAATTAGTATGCTTTTTTTCTATTTTCAGGGTATTGAGTGTAGTGTTTGCACACACAGTGCCTTCCAAGGCCAGAAAGGAGCATTTGATTCCTTCCCTGTGTATGGAGTTAGAAGTAGTTGTGAGCTGCCTGGTGGTGGGTGCTGGGAACTATTAGGTCACTTCTCCAGCCCCTAGTACAATACAATATTCAGTAAAACTGGTGTGAATTTCTAAATTTCACTTAATCAGAGGTTTAAGTGTTTACGGATAGGTTTTATCCTGTTGAATACGTTGAAAATAGGATGTTACTTGTTCATGACAAAGCACATAAAGGATTGATCAAGATTGTAGATTGAGGGTTCTTTTGCTGTTTGGTAACTATAAGAAGCTGACGCTGTGTTTAAGAAGCAGAATGGCCAGAGTATATCAGGACTATCTGTTAAATTAACTTTTTAGTTAGTTAAATCTAAGACTGAGCAATTGGGTATTCTGTTCTTAAAGTATTGAATGTGGCCAGGTTTTGCTTAGTTGATACTAGCATTAAGAATTTGTTGTTTACTGCTTTTCTTTTTTTTCTTTTTTCTTTTTTTTTTTTTTTGACACTCAGTCATTTTTTTGAGTACTTGGTCCCCTCTTAATTTTGAATTACTTCAGAGTACATTCTTAGGGCTTTAATTAGAATATGTACAATTAATCCTAAACTATAAATATTTGTGATAATTTGTTTTTAGGCCATCCCAGCCTAGTGTTTTTTTTTGTTTTTTTTTCACATCTCAATTAACTGAATTGGTTAGGATCTGTCTGTATGCTTTACTCACATGTTACTCATTTTACTCAATTCTGGTTTCATGCTTTATTTTCTTACATGAAAAATCTTTTTACTATTATTTTTACTTCCCACATTGAGTCAATCCCCAAAGATTTCATTGTTGAATTATCAATTCTTTGTGAACCAAGTCTTGATACAGAGTCATTGCTTGTTTTCAACTTCAGTGATACTCCTGCTTCTTAATACTGAGATCACGAGTGTCTACCACCACACCCAACTGTTGCTTAGTATTCATAATTTTTAAAATACGTTTTATTAAACAGCAAATTGGAGACGGTGGCATTATTAAAAAGCTATATTTAAAACCTTAATTGGGTTCACAACTGTAGTTGTGGCTATTCAGGATGGCTAAGGTAGAGGATTAGTTGAACTCATGAGACCAGCCCATGATATAGGAAAGAAAGGCTTTTGCTGCTGTTTTCCAAAATACAATATTAGAACAGTTAAATAGTTAACCACCATGAGGACTGGAGAAATGCTCAGTGGTTAAGAGCACTTACTGCTCTTGGAAAAGAACTGTTTGGCTCCTACATGGTGGCTCACAAACCCAGGTCCTGCATGCCTGTGATACATACAAGCACTTGTATGTAAATGATGATTTTGCTTTACTCAGAGTGTCCGAAACTGGACGCTTTTCTGCACCAGTATTTCCAATGGGTTTTGAACAAATAATTTAGAGGACTCAAATCCATGTCAGAATGGAACTTTGTCACTTCACACATAAGCTCTTGAAACACTGAAGCAATAACAACATTGATTGTAGGTTTTGGTGGAATGTTTTGTATTTTACCCAGCATTAGAATGGAGAAGGCATGTTTCATGCGGTGCTTCCTACTATATGTTTTTTTTTTAATTCTCTTAAGTTTTTGACAACCATTATGGGTTTTTTGTTTGTTGATTTCTGCTGGACGTTGGTGGTGCACACCTTTAATCCCAGCACTTGGGAGGAAGAGGAAGGCATATCTCTTTGAGTTCAAGACCAGCCTGGTCTACTGAGTGAGTTCCAGGACAGCCAGAGTTACAACAGAGAAACCTGTCTCAAAAAAAAAAAAAAAATCTCAGTGTCTGTGTGTGAACACGTGTAGGTGCCCAGAGGCCAGCAAAGGGTTGATCAGGTGTTGGAACTGAACCTGGGTTCTCTTTAAGAACAGTGCTCTTAACTGCTGAGCCATCTTCGTCCCTTTTACATTTTTGTTGGAATATACAACAGTAAACAGTTCAGTGCTTCTGAAATTCCTTCATTTAAAAGAATAACTTTGGGGGCTCGAGATGGCTCAGCTGTTAAGAGTATCTATTAAGACCTAGGTTCTGTTCCTAACCCCCATATCAGGTGACTCACAATAGCCTATAACTGTAATTCCATAGGATCTAATGCTCTGTGGCTTCTGTGTGCCCCTAGCTGAACATAGTGTAGATAAACTCATGCAAGTACATATATATGCACAGAAGTAAAATGAGATATTTCTTACTCTACTGAATGGTGTTAGAATAGTTTTGTGTTTGGGGTGGGAATATAGCACATGATTAAAATATATATAAAAAAATATAGCACATGATTAAAAACAAGAGCTTGCCCTTGGGTGTGGGGGGCAGTAATAGATTCTGTCTCCAGGACTGCAAGAGAAAGAAAAAAAAGCCTTGTCTTTATTCCATCTAATACAGTTTGGATTTAACTATTTGTTTTGTAAAATTCTCATTTTGCTGATATGTTTAGCATATCAACTAATTATTTTTCATGTAATTGCAAAATCCTAAACAGTTAAAGAGATAAGGAATCACTGGTATTATGAAAGATGAAATTGCTGTGCCATCATGTCATTCAAGAGCTTTGACTCTTAAGCCCTATACCCACTCTTCGTTTACACATGACACTGGATTTCTTAGTCCAGAGGCCATTGCCATAGCATACCTAATTGGCACATACCATGTAGCCCACAGCAACAGCAAATGTCATTTCTGTTGATGTATGTTGGAGTTGGTTAGTAAGGCTTTCTTCATTGAGCCTTATATGCAGTCCCTTATTTAAAAGATATTTGTCTGAAAAGGACCAGAAAATGAGCTTGCTAATCTTAGAGTTAATCATGTTAAAAAAAGAGAATTCTATTCACTGCATATGCTTTTTAGTATATGAAACCAAGGCATCATCTGCCAAGTATACAAAGTAAAGGTCCTCTGTGCCTGTTCTGATATTCTTGTGTTTTGTGAGACAGTCTCATGTGTTACATCCCAGGCTGGCCTCAAACTCTTTGAGATCTGCCTGCTTCTGCCTCATGAGTGTTAGTATTAAACGTGTACACCACTGTGCCTGTCGATTCTGACATATTTCATTCAGTTATACCTAAAGGAGTGGGAAGTGGCCTAAACTTGGGGCCCTGTCTTGTAGATAGGGAAGATAGGCAGGGACTCAAATAGGCAAAGTCCAGAGTTCATTTTAGAAATTTGAGTTCATTAAAGCTTAGATTTTCTTTTAATGGTTCATGACATAAGAGCTTGAGTTATGTAGTAATATCTTTTCAACAAAAGATATATAGTGTGTTGGGCAGATTGGCCTGGTGTGATGGCATACACCTTTAATCCCAGCACTTGGGAAGCAGAAGCAGGGGGAGTTTGAGGCCAAAGAGCTTCAGGTCAGACAGGACTTACATACATGGGACTCTGTCTGAAACAAACAAAAAAACCTTATATATGGTTTTATGCTTAAAGTGTTTAACTTATATAGCACATAAGAGTATCCATATTTGAGATCTAGGAATTTTTGATTGTGCATCATATGCATTAAGTCATGTATCTAAAATATACAAAAAATGACTACTCAGTACTATAAGCTAAAAAGTCTCTAGATTTCCAGAACACTGAGTAGAATGGCATACGTGTGTGTATTCTAGTGCGTTGCTTGCTTGTTTATGTAAGAAATTGTTAGGATACATTCTCATTATTCAGGTGCACTTCAAGCCTCATTTCTCCCCTAGCTACAGCTTCAGCCTGCTTGACTTAAAACTCATAAACTACAGGCAATATTCTCTGAGTGAAACTCTGGTCCAAAATGGAGGTAGTCTCAAGCTCAAACTTTCTAAATAAGGCTTTGCCTTTTAAATTGCGGGCTTATGGGGGTGGTTGCTGGCATGTGACTCTCCAGCCTATGGAAAAAAGAGGGCATAGGTTTAAAAAACATTGTCTTGGATCAAATCAGCATCTCTTTTGCCTTTTCTATGCTTTTCTATGGCATCCCTTTCTACAAAATAGATTATTAAAAACTGCTTTATTTTTACTAATTTCTTGAATTTGTTACAATACAATGGAGATGAGCTTGACAAGAGCTATAAGATTCTGTGTGTTCTTTGCCCGAGGCAGTTTTCCTGAAATTTAAAATTGGAAATTTCTCTACCATTCTCTATATTCTTGAGGGGAGAGGTGGGCTTATTCAGAATATTCTACGCTTTATAAGTTGCTTAGTAAATTCATTGAGAAGAGAGATTAATATGTTCAGTTAAATGAATTGATGTTCTACATTGTTGATAATGGTAAACATCTTTTTTTCTCTCTTTTAGAATTGGAAATTAAACAAAACATGCTATACATATGATTGGGCTATTTGAAGGGGGGTAGGATGACTAGCTAATAATGGAAGATTGAGGCCAAAGCAAGTAAAATTGCTTTGGGTTGGAATGTAGCTAGTTGGTAGAATGCTTGACTTAGAATGTGTGAGGCAGTTAGACTACCATTGCTTTCTAGCATTTGGTTTTTATGATAGCATTTGACCTTTTTTGGGTCTGTTTATGACTACTTCCATATTTAGGTATAATAAAAAAAAAATTACCCTTGTATTCATTTGGGGGAGGATATTGAGGAGAGGTGGCTCTTACTGACTTCAGCCATACAAATAAATGTAAATGTTGAAGGCAGCATTACATTAACATTGGATTGATTTTATCTACTTGATAAGTTTGGTGATAAAATGGAATTATATCATCTTAAGGTTTTTGTCTTTGTAAGTCTAATAAAGGAAACTACTTTTATATATAAAAAAAGTATTTTGTACTTGTTATAAATTCATTCAAAACTGAAAATTCCATCTTTCTATCTAGAAAAGTTGAGTCTTCCAAATTTAAATTTTAAGAATAGCTAAAAGTGAGCACTGAGTTTCTAGGTTACATTAATTAGGAAATTTTATTATAAAAGGCCACTTGGCTCTATGAGTGGTGTTTCTCAGGGAAAATGGGATCAGATTTTTAGATAATTTGATTTGGAAGAAAAGGGATATAAGACAAAATGGAACTCCTGAGATAGTCTGGAAAGTTCATCAAATGACATGTTGATTTCGGTCTTGCTTAGGTTTTTAAACTTTTAAAAGCATGTGGTTACTACTACTTAACTTTGTTCAGAGATCAACTTTTGTTCCTAAAATAAAAATTTAACAGTGTGTGTATATTTTTATAGACCCTGACTAAGAGATTTGTTTTACTATGTGTCTGTTAAACAAGTAATGCTTAGCATATTCCAGGAGCTGGGTTTAAGGCTTCTTTCTCTCCTGATGGGATGTATTGTTCAAACCATGGTTGCATGTTCCTTTAAAAATGGAATTTAAAAGTTTACTATTTAACTGCATATCTTTCTTAAATTTAGACTACATAACCTACCATCTTTTGTCTTGATTTAGGAACTTAGTGATTTGGCCCGTGACCCTCCAGCACAATGTTCTGCAGGTCCAGTTGGAGATGACAGTAAGTAACTTGATTTTATTTTTAATGGATAACTTTAGAAAAGGTATGTTCTTAGGATAATGAAGTGTTTTTTGTTCTCCCTCCTCCCCTTTCTAGTGTTTCATTGGCAAGCCACAATTATGGGACCTGTAAGTATTATTTTTCAATTTTGCTTTTACTGAAAATCCAGCATTTTATCACAATTTTAGTCTTTTGGCCTTAATGTATAGAGTTACTGTGTTTCTGATATGTCATAGTTAACACTGCTTTTAAAAGAATGTGAAGTGAGTTGTCCTTAAATATCTCTGATCATATTCTGGGGTGTGCCATTTCTGAACCCACCACATCCCTTGTATTGCCTCAATCTGTTGGTTTTCTGTATGGCAATGGAAAGCAGTCATTGAGCCTCCTTTTAAGGAGGCAGTTTATTCTACCATTGCTTGTTCATCAAAATATTGTAACTGCCAAGGATGACTCTAGCTTAATTGTGTTATTCTAGTTAAGTTTTATTTTCTTTGATTTGTTGTTTTTTAACTACATGCTGAGTACTTGAATATTAAGAATTATGGATTATCGTCTAAGAATTTCAGAGAATTTAGAATGCTCTAAAACATCCTGGAGTAAGATTGTATCTTGCACAAATATTACTATTATTGTTGTTGTTGTTGTTAAGCTTAAATGGTATTTTAGCGTTTCTAAGTTACGTGTATCTTGCTGATTTTGGGAGATGACAGTAATATAAATAATGTACTGAGCAGGACAAAAATGTTAATAGTTAATAATTAACATGTTAATAATTCTAAAATAGAAAATATCTTTGGAAGAATTTCATCTAGTATATAGTTAGATGGCTGATCAAGTACTTACCAAGTTTGAATTGACTTAAAAACACAAAACTATTAAATGTATTTATTTTACTGTATATGGTCAGCTCTTTACTTGTTTGAAGATCCCAGGGTTAAACTCAAGTGTCAGACTTGGTGGTAGGTGCCGCCTTTACTCACTGAGCCATTTCATAGGCTCAAGTCTGACCTGTTCAGAGACTGTCTTGGGGGCTTTGAATGCCTGCCTCAGCCTACTGAGTACCTATATTACAGATTTGTTCAGCCTTCACATCTAGTTCGGAGTCTTGATTTTTAAAAAGTTACTGGCTTATTTGGAATTTGTTTTAGACAGTCTTAATGCTGTAATTCAGGATGTCCTCAAAGTTTCTGCAGCCCTCCTACCTAAGGACCCTGAGAGCTAGAATTAACAACATGAGTCACCTTATCTGGTCTGATTTTAATAACCTTAGTCATTTTCTAACTCAAACAATTTGAGTACCTGCTGTGTGTTGAGGAATACAAGTTTGAATAAACAGTGATCTCTGTTAGTATTCAGGGACTTCAAATTTTGAGAAACCAGGTAATTGAAACATGTTAGATTGTAGTTAGGTACTCATTTAAATAACGAAATACATGGAGAAACTCATGACTGGAATGATGGGAATTCCAGAGTAATTGTGAAATGTTACAATTAAAAGTAGACTAAGTAAAAAATTAAATTATGGGAACAGGCTGGTATTGTTTGGAATAATAATGGTTTATCTTAACTCCAAAGGCCACCGGACTTTATTTTTGGTCTTTTGATTTTAAAGTAGCTTTTGTTTTTCTCAGTCACATTTGTATATGTTCTAAAAGGCAGTTAAGCATTTTCTTACCCACTTGGACTCACTTGACATTTTAAAATTTGCTGCTTGGAAAACTTGCTCCTCTAGATACTCACTGCACAAAACAGACATAATGACTAGGAATGGATTAAAAACAGCTACTGTCCCTTTTTGGTGGAATATATACCTGCTGTATACTGTGTCTATTTCATGCTCTTTTTTTCTAACTGTCTAGTGACTGCACTAGTAAAAAGAACTCATGCTTTGGCTTATGAATGTGTCTTTGTGAAACTGCAATTGTAAACTGAAACAGTGAGGCATAACATCACAACCTGTAAGTTGCAGTTTGCCCAGAACAACTAAATAGTAAGAAAATATTTTCTTTTGGAGTACTTCTTAGGTCAGTTAACATGATGATTATGTGAGATTGCGTAAAGATTTCTGGGTTTTGAAAATTTAGTTAAGTTTCAGTAAAGAGGAACATGAATTTCGGTGAGTTATACTCAAGAAATGCCTCTGAATCATTGAAATTTCACACAAAGATGCTTACTATGTTACTAAGGTGTGTACTGGCTTATTCTTTCTGAAGATACATGGAACAACAAAGAATTGATGGAAGAATGCTAGTTACCTGACTCAAATGTAGGAAGGGGGGATGTCACTGTACTATATTAACTATAGTTCCCAGTCATGTCCTGTCATTCCCATTTCATGTCATCAGAGTAAGTTTCTTACCTGTTAATTTTGATACTCGTGTTTGTTTTTTTGTTTTTTTAATTTGAAAGGTAGTTGGCCGAAAAAGATTTGGAAACAGTAACTTCACCTTAGTCTGTGGCATAACTGTAGAAGAGAAAGCTGTATTGTCAGTAATGGACTGAACATGGTCAACTATAAAGGAAATCTGAGATAAAACTATCATTTCTTAAAGGTTACTGTTTCAACTTCACACAAGTCATTTCATACTATCATAGTTAATGATCCATAAAAACCTTTCTTTCCTCTTTACCTTTTAAAGAGCTTTATGATTAAGTGGAAGTAGGAAGTATGAGAAAATTATCAGAATGGTACACTAACTAGAACATAAAGATGTTTAAAGGAGAGGTGGCCATCAAATTGAATTCTACAGGAATGCCTGTATAAGAAGACAAAATATTCCTAATAGAGGAAGGAAGGAGTGTGAAAGTTTGACAGTGCTGTAGAGAATACTTAAAGGCTATGGTAAATTTAAAGCAAAGTGTCTCTTTAAAAGACCACTTTGACATCAAGATGTAGGAATAAACTAGAAGGTAAATCTAGAGTGAAAGAAAGCTATATTACATAAGCCATTGTCATAATATATAGGCAAAAGATAGTAACACACTAAGCTAAAATATCAGCAGTAGCCAAAAAGAGACAGCTAATTCAAGAAATCTTTAATTGTTTTTTGGTGTTCGGAGACAGGGTTTAACTCTACTATGTAATCAAGGCTGGCCTAGAAAATAAAACCTTGTACCTAAGGCTACCTTAAGGTTCAGAGTAACCTTTGTGCCTCAGCCTTCAAGTGCTGAGATTACAGGCATTAGCCACTGTACCTGACAGTTCGTTAGGACTGTGAACCAAATGAGAGCGTATGAGATCCTGCTTGCTGTTCTGCTTTCTCTTGTGGTTTAGGAAGAATGAGATTTGAAGAAGACAGAGTTTGAGGTTATGATGCATGCCTTGAAGTAGTTTGTTTAGTAGGCTTAAAAATATGCCCCGGAGTGAATAGACATACTGTAGAAGAAAAACTGTAAAATGTGAGGTCAGAGGTTAGAAGCAGAAAATGGATCTGTAGACACATGCAAAATTTTATGAATGTCATAAGGACAAATACTTGAGGGAGCAAAAGAAACTAATAGGAAGAAAACTAAGAAAGATTCTAAAGCAGTGGTTCTCAACCTTCCTAACACTGTGACCATTTAACACGTTTCTCATAACCCCCTACCATAAAATTATCTTCATTGCTACTTCATAACTAATTTTGCTACTGTTAAGAATTGTAATAAATACCTAGGATACAGATGTTCTTGGGTGACTCCTTGATAGGATCGTTTGACACACACACACACACACACACTTACATACCAGCTGTTCTAAAGAAATTCAAATGATAGATTTCGAAGATTGGCGTCAATTGGTTGCTCAAAGTACTATTTTTCTTCTTTTGCCTTGGGTTTTGTCTTCATACGGTAGAATTTCAGTATATCATTGAAATACTTTAACCCCATAAGGGGTATATATATATATATATATATATATAAACTTAATATTTGGCTTTGTCTAAATTTCAGCAGTGGACCTTTTTAGTGAATATTTATTTGTGTGGGTGTGCCATGATGCCTGTGTGAAAGAGGACGACCTGTGGAGTCAGCTGTCTGAACCATTCCTTCATGTGGGTTCAAGGGGAACTAAAGTTTAGCACCGCAGCTTTACCAGCTGATCCATCGCACTCCAGCCTCAGATTGTTATTTCAAATAGCATGTGATTGTGGGAAACTTGGAGATAAAAACTTAAATGTAATAAACTTGTATTCGTCTTATTAACTCAGGTCACATTCTTAGGTGCCTTAAATTTTTTCATGCATTTTTTTTTAATGTGTTGCTTTGCAGTCTTAGGTGGATTTTAGTTGTTGTGAGCTCTTTGCAGAGAGCATTAGTGGCAAATATCTATCATGCCTGTACTTGTGAAGGATAAGACAGATCAGCCTCGACTAGCATGATCTTGACTCAGAAAACAAAAATAGTTAATAGTCTCCAGACCAGGGGGACTCAGTCATCCTCTTCTGGACTTTGCAGGCAAGCACTTGCATGCACGTGGTGCATAGACTTTGAAGCAGGCAGAAGATCCATACTAAAAACTGTAGGACTCTGATAATAGTTCTTCCATTTGTTAGTTGTGTTTTCTTGAACCCTGTGTTATCGTACCTCATATATTAAAATACCTGACATTACATTGCATTTATTTTATGGGTCTTTGTACCAAACCAATGAATTTTTATAGGATTGGAAGTTAACTTAGAAAAGATTTTATTTCTTCAACATTCAGAACTAGCAAATTGAAAAAGACAATAAATCTATACATACATCCTTTGAAAGCAGCAATTACTTCTAATAATCCAGTTTAAATAGCTTTTAGAATATCTCTTCAAGTAAGTTCTTGTGAACTCAAGGCAATTTCTGAATTAAGTGTTTTTAACTTAAACTCCCATTTACAATTAACGCTTGTACACTGTAACGGGCTGTGTGTTTTGGTCCATTTTATTTCATAAAATGAAAATAGTGGCGTCTATTTCCTGTTTGGTTTTTTTTTTTAATTATTAAAATTCAGAAAATTTTGAAATCTAGTTCATGTTAACATGGGTAAATAATATATGCTCACATTGTAGTAAACAAAGGAGAAATGGATACTGATAGTTTGAAATTCTATTGTTTTAGCTATTGACTTGTAAGAGTAGATGGTGCATTATGCTGAGAAGAGAATTTTTCGTGCTTTTATGCAAGAATTTTGAAAAGTAAACTTTGCCTCTTGGAAGGTGCTTTTATTATTGCTTGCAATAGGTACCATTTTTATTACGGTTTCAAGATGGTTTATTGAGTTGCAAAGCCATTTATGTGTAGTTTTTATTAGAGACACTTCATATATGTAATACCTTGCTTTTTTAATTTATAGCTGGAGTGTACTTTTTCTCCCTAAAATTTTATTATGTGTTGTGTGTATATGTGCATGTTATGGCCTGTGAATGGAAGTTACAGGACAACATTGAAGTCTCTTTCCTCTTTTACGTTGGTTCTAAGGATTGAACTCTGCTTGTGTGGCTAGCACCTTTATCGGTTTAGCCATCTTATTGACGCTATTTTTTTCATTCTTGAGGATTTGGAATTAGGATCCTGTGTTTTGGGGGTTTGCCCCTCCCCCCCGAATTATTTGGTAATGTATAAAATTGGGTCTATGTAAATTGGGGTTCATTCCTTTATAGTAAATTCTGTTTCTTACTGTGAACTGAATGGGAGTGCAGTAATTTCAGTTTCTTCATTGCAGTGAATTTTGGTTCATTAGAAAAATTAACTTTTCTTTTGTTTAAAGGACTTAGTCTTGATATAAATAAGCCTGTTTATCTCTTCACAGAATGACAGCCCATATCAAGGTGGTGTATTCTTTTTGACAATTCATTTTCCTACAGACTACCCCTTCAAACCACCTAAGGCAAGTATTGTCCTTCAGAAATCTGTGAGTAGTTTATGGATTGTTTTAGAATAAAGTTCATAGAAACTTAAGTTTAAGCTTATATATGTTAAATAAAAATAATTAATACATAGAGTATTGGGCTACATTTACATATATAATGACTCCTATTAGACTATTCTGAAACTTCTCCATCTGCCTTCCAAGAGCTAAGCTTAACAGTACCACCATACTAGTATGTTACTGATTCCTATCTTAATTAAAAATTAGACACAGATTTGAATTCTGTAAATGTAGGTAAGATTTGCCTTTTTTGAAGTTGCAAGACTTAAATGCATCTGTGCTTCATACAGAGTATTGGAATCTAGTAATCTGTATAATCATTTTGCCTTAAGTGTATGTTAGCAAAAATGTTACAGTTGCCTAATGCACTTAGGTGACTGGTTTATAATTTTAATGGCTAAGTTGTTAGATTGTTGACACAACACCTGTGGTCCCAGTATTCTATAGCCTGAAGCAGGAGAGTAATGAGTTCAGAGCATATGGTCCTTGACTTTTCAGGACTGTTAACTCAAATGCATGCTATATTAATAACTAGAAAATACTGTGCATTTAATTGTGATATTTTTCCAACTATCTTTAGTCATGTTAAAAGTGTAGTTTTAATTATCTCCACCACCACCCCCAGACTGCAGACTTTCTAAAATTAGCTTTTATTATCTGAAATGAGTGGTTTTATTAAGAGATTTTTTTATACATATAATATACTTTGATCACATCCATTCCTACCACCACCAAATCCTCTCATATCCTCAGTGGAAGTCACCATTCCCACTGGATGTGACTTAGTATTTTAAGCCTTCCCTTTAAAGTCTAGGTACTTGTTTTATTTGGAAAAACTATCTAAAGCTTGTGCTGTATGTGTTCTGTTTGTTTTTTAGGTTGCATTTACAACAAGAATTTATCATCCAAATATTAACAGTAATGGCAGCATTTGTCTTGATATTCTAAGATCACAGTGGTCTCCTGCTTTAACTATTTCTAAAGGTAAAATAGTTTCAGTGGAATAGTTTTTAGCTACTCTGGTTTTCTAACAGTTAAGGGGCTTTATCCTTGAATCTGCTTGGATAAAATTTTTAATTGTGCCAACATTTTAATGAAAAGTTGCTTGTAGGGCTGTGGTTGTAGCTTAGTTGGTCTAGAGTGCCTGCTCAGCATGCACAAAGCAACCGTTTTGATATATATAGATAGATATAGATATATCCTCTTTATAAACCAAGTGTGGCACACACCTAAACAATAGCTACTTTTGGGGTAGGGGCAGGAGCATACGCATTGAACCAGAAGTTCAGTGTCTGTCTCCACCCACCAGTGCTGGGGTGCAAGCACACACAGCTAAGATAATCCCAACTTTTTATGAATACTGGGGATTTGAACTCAGGTCTTTATGCTTGTCCAGCCAGAGCTCTTACCTACTGAGCTATTGCTCAGCCCCCAAATTAATTTTAATAAACTGTTCTTTTGATACTAAACTATTTAACTGGGTGTGTGGGTGCTGATGTTCACATGGATGCGGGTGCTCTTGTAGTCCAGAAGAGAATGCCAGATCCCCAGGAGCTGTAGTTAAACAGCCCATTGTGAGACACCAAGAATGGATGTTGTCCTCTATAAGAACAATATGTGCTCTAAACTACTTGGGCCATCTCTTTAACCCCTACTCATCGCCTTTTTAGCAAGAATAGGATAAAGAATAGGATAATAGGATGTGATACAGCTTTTAAATTGTCGAAGCTTTTCTACTCTAGTAAACATCTGGTGTAGATTTTCTGTATCTGTTTTTGAACATATCTTTGGGGTCACTTACACTGATAGTTCTTTTGTATCTACTAATGATTCTTTATAATATATGAAGTCTGATTTTCTACTGTAAATAGACGTCTGTTATGCCTAACAAGTTCTCAGATCTCTAGGAAGACCTCAGATGGAGATAGTTCCTCCTATTCGGTTACTGGTTTCTGAGTGACGTGTTTTTTTGTTGTTGGTTATTTGAGGCAGGGTTTCTCTGTTGTAGCTCTGGCTGTCCTGGAACTCAAATCTGTAGACCAGGCTGGCCTCGGACTCACAGAGATCCTGCCTGCCTTTGCCTCCTGAGTGCTGGCCACCCTGCAACAAGTGGTTCTTGACATTCCACTCTGCAAACTAAATTGCACACAAAATGTTTTAATGATGAGACTCTGCCTTTTAGTAATTTATAGGTTTGAGTATTAGCTTAATATTTCTTTAGAGTCAAATTTTTAAAGCTATTAATAATGTTATGGGTATTTTCTGGCAGCACCTGTATTAACCATTATTTTCAGACTCGTGCTGAAATGCAACATTTCTGAAACTTGGGATAATTGTTAGGTGTTTTTTTTTTTTTTTTTTTTTTTTTTTTCTTCTTTAAAACCATATACAGAGTGAAGCAGATTTGGTTTATTTACAGGCAGCACATCACACACACATTTTTCCATATACTTGTTAAAATGTATTTGAATCTCCTAATTTTTTTCCGATTGGGATGTACCATAATTCTGTATTGTATTCCTACAGGTATAGGCAGAGTTGATGGTGTTCCATTTTGTTCTTAAAAGTTACTTGCTTTTTGGCAGATTAAGCTAGCAAGTCAGAATGAGAAACTTTGAACTTTTTCTGACTGTATTCTACAGTTTTATTTATGCCCACTCATTTGAATTTGGGATTATATTTGCTGCTGTTTGTGTGTGTGTGTGTGTGTGTGTATGACTTATGTGACACTTACTGTCTTCTTAATGCTGCTTGTTTTTATTCATCCAGTGTTGGTTCGATGACCACTTCAGGCATTTATGGGTTATGACAACTTGGCATCTAAGTCTGTGTAGAACAGACCAGAGTAAAAGTTGGACCTGAAGGCTCACTGAATACTTAAAAAAGTAGTCATTTTCATACTCTTGGGGGTAGTGATTTCTACTTCAGGATACAAGGAAATAAAGCATTTGGTGCAACAGTTCTTGTAATTTTTGTGAGAAACCTAAGGTAGAGCAAAGAATGGTCTCTTTAGTTTTATTTTGGCTGAGCCTTGACATTAAAAATAAAATGTAGATACTAACTATTGTAATGCTGGAGTTTTGTATCCCCTCAAAAATACCAAGAAACGCCTTAAATTCTGATGCCCCTTATATAGGTTTGGTTTGTTTGGGGGTTTGGGGGTTTGGGGTTGTTTTGAACTAAACTGAAAGGACATTGTTTGGCTACCGACTTAAAAACTTGTATTTGGTCTAATCATTACTGACTTGAATGCCAACAGAGCTTTCATTTCTAATACTCCTTATTTATAGAAATACGTTTTCCGTAGAATTCTCTTAAGATGATGAAGACTAATAAAACTATAACTTCAGGTCAGTTTTTAAGTTTGAACATTCGTTTATCTAAATGCCTGAAACTGGATTTTTTTTTTTTTTGTCTTGTAGTTCTTTTATCCATTTGTTCACTGCTATGTGATCCAAACCCAGATGACCCCCTAGTGCCAGAGATTGCACGGATCTATAAAACAGACAGAGATAAGTAAGTATGCAGTTGTTTAATGAGTGACTATAAACAGTGGTTTTATTTAATGAGTTGAGCTTATTTCTGTTGAAATTTGCGACAGTACCTTTTTAATGGTTGTTTTGGTAAGCTAGTTAGTAAAACACGATTAAGAAAAGCAGTAAGGGCCAGCATGATATCTGAGGCTGGAACATTAGAAGTTTAAACCTGGCCTGGGTTACCTAATGAGACTCTACCAAATGAATGGTCTTAGCATATATGATAGTTTGAAATGTTTGTTTTCTAATGTGTTAAACACTTAGTTGATTATTGAGTTTGGAGAAATAAAGCACTTTCTTCAACCCAGGTATGTTTCTCAAAAAAAAAAAAAATTAGTACTGATGTAAAAATTTTGGTCTAAATCTATCAAATATTTGAATTATATTTATGTTCAGCTTAACCATTTAACTTTTGTATGTTATTAATGCTAAGTGTGCTTGTTCAATTAGGTACAATAGGTTAGCAAGAGAGTGGACAGAGAAATACGCTATGTTGTAGGGTAAGAGGATCTGTACTCTAAGGTGCGCTTATTTATGGGTGATGCCAGCACTTGAGTGCTGCATGCTTTAAAGCACTGTACTAACTAACCAAGGGTAACAGATATGGCAGTTTTCTGAAAACTTTTAACTGCTTGATCTATCCAGTGTGAAAGTATATACTCAGTCTTCATTACTGCTTGAGATTATTCTTGCATGGCAAAGCAGTTACATAGCTTTAGTAAGAAATAGAAATGTAAGAGTATCATCCTTTATTAAATTACCATGGCGCTTAAAAACTGTGTCAGTACTATAGAATGTGGTGGTTGTACTCATTGTGCCAGGAAGGTAGTCATAATGTAAGGGGAAACACTTAAGCCTCAGCATCCAAACTAAATGTTCATAATTGACTGACAAGCATGCATTAATGTTAGCTGTATTTGTGGCCTTTGTTTGCTAAATAAAATGTTTGTTTTAAAGTGCTGGCTGTTTGAAGAAGGTTTTTTAAATGCTATAACTCTGAATTGATAGAAAATAAAAGTTTTATATGTTAAGCTGCAGAAAAATAATTGAACTGTATACACTTGGTTTGAGATGAAACTAGTAATTTTCTTAAAGTTAAAAGTTTTCTACTGTCCTATGTTACGTATTCAGGTTTTGTCATTTTGTTGGAATAAAGTAGCCTGTATGCTATGAGTGTGTACTATAGGGGAAAAATGTTATTTGTCAGTACTGGTGAGCTTCCTCGGTAATAAACTGGCTCACTGATGAATTATCTGTTGATCTTTCTGAATAAAAATGTGATTGCACTCCAGAGATTCCCATTCTTCAGTGGGTCTCAGTGGGGATTATTAACAGCGATCACTCCTAAATTTTTATTTAAAATACTCACTCAAGCCTCCTCTTTGAAAATTACTGTTTTTATCACTCTTTCCAGTGTCTTATTCTTTCAAAGGCATTTTCTCTTAATACCCAATTAATTTCTCAATCTAGGTTTCAGGTTGAATTTTTTAGTAACTGTATATACATACTTCTAACATCGGCCAAATTTTCTATTGATATACAACATCTATATGTATATATACTATTCTGACAATCAGTAGTAAACTATAAAATAATTTTTTAATGTAAAAATTTGTCAGAATGCAATTGACTTGAAAGTTTGATAGAATACTACCTCATTGATAATAGAAGAGGTCTTTGTTAAGCCTCCCAATCTCAGCAACTCTTGTACTTTTTTAAGATAACAGTACTTTCATGGCTCTCATTTCCCACACTGCTTTGAATACCAGTGCTGATGTATCTATCCCTTGATGACTTTTATTCTGTCATAGCCATTACAGGTGACATAAGACGAATTCACAGGTAAAATAGAAATATTTTCCTTGCCTTTACAATACTAATGATTCTTTATTTCAATTTTATTTTTTAAACAGCTTATTTGTTTATTTTACAGGTACAACAGAATATCTCGGGAATGGACTCAGAAGTATGCCATGTGATGCTACCTTAAAGTCAGAATAACCTGCATTATAGCTGGAATAAACTTTAAATTACTGTTCCTTTTTTGATTTTCTTATCCGGCTGCTCCCCTATCAGACCTCATCTTTTTTAATTTTATTTTTTGTTTACCTCCCTCCATTCATTCACATGCTCATCTGAGAAGACTTAAGTTCTTCCAGCTTTGGACAATAACTGCTTTTAGAAACTGTAAAGTAGTTACAAGAGAACAGTTGCCCAAGATTCAGAAATTTTTTTAAAACTGGAGCATGTGTATTATGTGGCCAATGTCTTCACTCTAACTTGGTTATGAGACTAAACCAATCCTCACTGCTCTAACATGCTGAAGAAACCATCTGAGGGGGAGGGAGATGGATGCTCAGCTGTCACATCAAAGGAAGCAGCATTATTCTAGCGGCATCCATTGTTGTTTAAGCCTTCCACTGTTAGAGATTTGAGGTTACATGATATACTTTATGCTCATAACTGATGTGGCTGGAGAATTGGTATTGAATTATAGCATCAGCAGAACAGAAAATGTGATGTATTTTATGCATGTCAATAAAGGAATGACCTGTTCTTCTACAGAGAATGGAAATTGGAAGTCAAACACCCTTTGTATTCCAAAATAGGGTCTCAAAACATTTTGTAATTGTCATTTAAATTGTTAGGAGGCTTGGAGCTATTAGTTAATCTATCTTCCAATACTGTTTAATATAGCACTGAATAAATGATGCGAGTTGTCAATGGATGAGTGATCAACTAATAGCTCTCCTAGTAATTGATTTATTTTTCTTCAATAAAGTTGCATAAACCAATGAGTTAGCTGCCTGGATTAATCAGTATGGGAAACAATCCTTTGTAAATGCAAAGCTGTTTTTGTATATACTGTTGGGATTTGCTTCATTGTTTGGCATCAAATGATGATGTAAAGTTCAAAAGAGTGAATATATTGCCATGTTCAGTTAAAGTGCACAGTCTGTTACAGGTTGACACATTGCTTGACCTGATTTATGCAGAATTAATAAGCTATTCAAATAGTGTAGCTTATATATGCTGCACATGATTCTGGCAGCCCTCGAGTTCGTAAATGGACTTGGGACCCAGCAGTTTTGAAACATGTATATGGAGTTTTAGAAATTTATTTTCCAGGTGCATCCCCTTCTAACTAAAATTTTCTTCATCTTGTACACTTAACAGCTGAAAAATATATATAACTTGGGAGTAATAATGGGTCAAAATTTACAAAATAAAGTACTGTTTTGGTGTGGGAGTTGTTCATGAGGCTGTGTTGAAGTGACTTAACTGTGGGATATTGACTATCCATTGAGATGGATTTGTTCAGCCATTTACATTAATGAGCATTTAAATGCAACAGATATCATTTCAGGTGACTTAACATGAATGAATAAAAGTCAATGCTATTGGATTGTTTGTTTGACAAGTGCTATCTGTGCCACTAAGTCTTCTGTAGTAATAAGGGCATTACCATTCTTCACCCTGATTCTGAACTTGTAGTTTCACATTTTTTTCTAACTTGACTTATCCATTGCTTTCTTTTTTAGTCTTGTATTTGATTTCTAGCACATGTTATCTCCACTTCCACATTTTTGCACTGCTTATATTTATGTGCAAACTTATTCCTAGTCTGCACAAGATGTGGAAAGCTAGAAATAAATGTAAAAGCTTAATTTTTTTATAAACATTTTAATATGTGATTTGGACATGATTTGTTGACTTAAGGTTCTTCTCTAAACTGGAAGTGAAGTGCATGCCTTCTGAAGATGTTCTGGCTTTATTGTAACAAGTATTTACATTGGGAAATACCAATTCAGCTATACAGTTTTTCTGATGAGTCTTTTTTTCCCCCATTTCACCTTTTTGCTTAAATTGTGGGTTCTTTGGGGTAGATGTCATGCTTATTAAAACTTTTACTTTCAAACTATGAAAGTGTTCCCACCAGGTAAGAATAGTGTTCTTAGGCTCTATTACAAAAATAATCCTTTCTGAGACTCTTGTACTAAACAGCTTTAGTAGGCTATGTCTTGAAAGCCAAATGACTAAAACATTTTTATAAAGCACTAGATCCCTGATTGGCTTTCAAATTGATGCTTTTCTTTTTTGCCTTTGATATTTACAGAGATGACTTCCTTAAACCATTGATTGTCAGAATTAATGGGTATGTCCAGTTCTCTTGATCTTTGACTCGATGCTTTATATACAACATTTCATATGTCGCTTCTAAGGGAATAAGCCATAGAGGCTTCTCCAGGTTTTAAAGAACAGTAGAGTACCTGGAAAACCAACATTCTGAATGTACGGACACTGGACTGGGATAACCCACGATGAGATTTTCAAAAAGTATCCAAGAATATGTTCTCCTTTACCCTACCCAGTAATGTGGCATCACTAGTGCCAGGTATAGGACTAAAGTATTAGGTTAAATATTGATGTAGATATTTGTGTGTCCTATACCTTTTAATGCATAAATTTTAAAAAATTTAAATTTGTCTTAGGAGTCCAGTTGGCCTGTTGATGGTAAATTTCCTTTTGACTGTTTTCTTGGGCAGGTTTGCAATGTGATAATCAGATTTTTTTTTTAACTAATTAGTTTGTTTCCTTGTGTGAGTGTACTCACATTTAAAAGTATGAACCACAGTTAACTAGTGGTCTCAGGGGTAGTGAAACACTCACTTTTTATTTTAATGGGTTAGTTGAAGTATACTTAAGACACTGATCATGCTGTGTTCGTGATTTGGGGGGGTGGGGAGTGACTAAAATTAGTCATGTTTTGTGTTGACATAACAAAACTGTTCAATGACTGTTGGTTACACTTTTAAGTGAATTTGTCTTCTATTTTATGAGGAACCCAGTGCAAGTCACTAAATGTTGTCTAATAGTGACATCTGCATAAGACTTGTAATAGCTAAAGTTAATTGAGCTTAAAGGAATTGTTACCATTAAAGTCTGTGTTTAAACACACTTTGGTCTTACTCAGTAATTCCAGCTAACACGAAGTCTGCACTTGAATTGACTGTTGTATGAGCTTGAAAATCGGCCATTATAAAGAAATTTAGGGAGAATTGGAATGGTGGTTTTCAGAGTGATTCAGAACCAGTCATTTGGGATGTGTTTAAAATACAAGCCAAAGGGCCTCAACTTCTGATTGAAAAAAATATGAAATGTGAAGCTGGTAGCTTGTAAAGACCATGTGATTCAAAGACTGGCCTGAATATTGCCTTGTGACAGGCTCTAGATACTTGAAACATGTTTTCTAAATTACTGGTTTCCTGACTTCTCAGAGTGGAAGTTAAAGTTTGAAGAGTGCTTGTAGTATTTTGAGTTTGTGGGTTAATTGTACTGTAAGGCAGGTAGTAAAACACTTCTCCCATGCAGTGAGAAAGTCAGTGGTAAACATTTGGAAATGGCTTTTGGCAGCCAGCAAACATTCTGAAGTGTAGTGTTTCTTGGAGAAGGAAAATGGGAATCTGGCCACCACTGCACTATTTCCTTCTACTTAGACCTTAGTCGTGTTATTAAGACTATTCAAATGATTAACTTTGGCACATAATTTCTGCTAGTTTATGTATCTTCAATTTTTTTTTGTATTTCTGATTTGCTTAAACCATACCAAATTGGGTTGTACCACATAAAAAGTATTTTTCATGCCCTTGGTAATTAGGTCAAGTGAATGGATGTACTTTCTGTATATTAGCTTTCTGTCAAAACACACATGACTATCTAGAGAGCATCTTTAGAATGCTTCATATTCTCTGGTGACAAAACTTTGTCTCTTATCCTTAAATGTCACTGAATTGTTCACAAGCATCATGACTTCTTCCTTTCTATCAAAATGATTTATCTTTTAGGTTCTGCCATAAGCCATTCTGCTGATATGATATAATGCCATTAAAACTAGGATTATTGTAGTCTGTTTCTCAACATGTACGATTCTATGTACAATTGTGACCAAAGGTATCAGAGGTACCCATGCTGTGGTTTTGTTCTGAAACGGTCTGTGTAGCCTGGAGCTCACTTATGTAAGGATTAGGCTGGCCTCAAAACTCAAGAGACATGCCAGTGTCTCTGAGTTAAAGTCATGTACTACCATGCTCAGTCTAGTCATTGTTTTCCATGTGAGTAAAAGCCAAATATTAGAAGTCTGTAACACCAGATAATTTTTAACCTGTACCTTTGTTGCACCTCCATCACAATTCTCATTCATTTCATCCAGGGCCTTGCATACATGTTTGCTTCCTCCATGTATAGACAGATTTTGATTTTACACGACATAGGTTGCTTTCTCTTCCCTTAGAATACATGTCTGTCAGTGACCTTTCTTGAGCATATTTTATGTAATGTGCCAACTATATAGAGTGAATTGGAGCTCCTTGTGTGTAATGATGCTTAAATATTGTTTGGATCCACCCTGGAATGTAAGCACCATGAGGGCAGGTTGTGTTTTACTCTGTTGTATTGAATGACTAAATAGCTGCTTGGCATTTTTGTAGGTAGGTATTTTGTAGGTTTATGCACAGATGACAGTTTGCACTTTTCCCAAAGTTGGTCTTTTAAAATTTCTAGCAACTATGCTATAACACAGAAAACTGATTTCTAACCTTTACTGTCTAGAACAGAGCTTATTTTCACACCCAAATTTTTATTTAATTGTAGGTATATAGGTGTACAGATCAACTTTATTTTAAATGTTCTTGAAAGATGAGTCATATTGAAGTGGGTTGTTGATTTTGCATAAATCTTGGTTTGATTACAAGATTTAAAGCATCTTCAGTGTTTAGAGTTCAGTTAGAATTTTTAACTTTTCAAATCAGCTTTTCAGTGATGAAAATGCTAACTATAAATAGTAAACAGCATAAGTATATTTAGGGTCTTTTCAGAACTTGTTGGAAATTTGACCCAAATCTTAAGCCAAATAAATATCCTTAACAGTTTTTAAACTAGCAAGTAAAAGCAATAAAAGTCAAACATTCCAACACAATACTAGAATAAAGTGAGTTGCTACTCACATGGTGAGTAGTGGTAAGAAAATGCTGAATCCTGTATTCAATCATAGCTGTTTGAGATGGAAGTATTCTAGGTAACCTTTCCTGGAACTTTATGTTGACTAAGTCTCAAACATGCAGTGATTTTCTTGCCTTAGTGCTGGGATTACAAGCATATGAACCACAATGCCCAGCTAAAACCAGTTTCTGTAAGCATGGAAAACTTTATAGTAGATAATTTATAATACAGGCATCATTTGCTGGTTGTGTGGCCTGCTGCTGTGTGCAGCACATGTACAGACCCTATGACGTGATCCAGATCAGTGCCAGAAATGCCTAGGCTTGTTTCTCCATTGCCTAAGTCAGTTGTGCACACTTTTAAGCATAGCAATTGGCAAGGCTAAGTGGGAAGCATCACAAATTGGAAGCCAGCCTTGTTTACATAACAAGACCCTGTGGGGGCAGGTGGGAGCATTCAAGCCAAAACCAAATTGAAAATGAAAAACCTACCCAGCAGCTAGTTTCCTTGAGCTCTTTCAAATCCCACCTGAGAATTTTCGTGGTCTTTACATCAAAGTGGTGTTCCTGTGAACTCATCCTTGATAACAATTAGGAGTCTATTACCTTCACCATTGCTGCTGTGCTCAAAATTCAAGAAAAAATAAGATTTTAAATAAGGCTTAGGTGAAGATTTGTAGCCAAAATAAGTGGGCCTAGAATTTAAAGTGGGCCTAGTATTTAAAGTGGTTCTAAATCAGTGGAACATGTGAAGAATGCCTTCCAGGAATTTGGTAGCCGACGCACACTAAAGGGAGTAGCCTATGAGTAGGAAAAGTGCAACTTTTCAAATATTAAAGGTAATATCACCAGGCTGGAGAGATGGCTCAGCATTTAAGAGGACTGAAGTTTTAGCAACCACATTGGGCAGCTCACAACCACCTGTTTAATTTTGAGGACACTAGCCCCCTCTTCTGGCCTTTGTGGGTACCTGAGCAGGTGATGCATATACATAGCACATATCCACAGTTAAACTTCTCAAGTGATATATGTGGGAACTCCTAGAGAATTCACCACAAGCCACTTAACAAAAGCAAAATTAC
This sequence comes from Cricetomys ansorgei, assembly GCA_026225945.1. Classification (NCBI taxonomy): domain Eukaryota; kingdom Metazoa; phylum Chordata; class Mammalia; order Rodentia; family Nesomyidae; genus Cricetomys; species Cricetomys ansorgei. Next base: position 156,110 of record JAMJFZ010001038.1, on the reverse strand, counting down.
AGGATACAAAGCCAGAGTTTTACAACAAAAATATTAGGAAATTTAATGGCTTCAAAAATATTTGAGAATAAGTTAACACAGGCATGCAAAGCTTACACACTGAAAATGAAAACTCTTCCTGAGATCTGGGAAGTCCAAAGGTGGAAATCTTGTTTGTGTGGTAACATCTGTAGATTCAGTACTATTCCTGTCAAAGTGTAATGTCTCTGTAGAGGTTGGTTTGAATTTTTACATGAAATTAAAAGGCAAAGACTCAAACTGCACTTTCTAGACTTACTACAAGCTAAAGGGAATGGGGTGGGGGGCATAGAGTATAGGTCCTTGAAATAGAAATGAGTTCCACACATTTCTGGCCAATTCACATTTCACATGATAGCAAAACTATTCAACTGGGAAAGTAGACTTCTCCAAAAACATCCAGCCAGGTAAATAATACTTAAAAATATTCTTGAACCCCTGCCTCACATCATAGAGAAGGGTTGGCTTGGAATGAGTCCAAGCCAGGCATGGTGATGCACATCTGTGATCCTAGTACTTAATAGGTACAAGAAGAAGGGTCATAGCAAGTTGTTCAAGACCAGCAATTGTGTTAAAGGACAATGTAATAGTAAAAAATACACAGAATGAAAAACATTTGCAAGTTGTAAAGGATCTAGAATCCAAAAGTAAGACTTTGTAGCTGAGCAGAGGTAGTGCACGCCTCGGGAGGCAGAGGCAGGCAGATCCACAGAGTGAATTCCAGGACCACCAGAGTTGCAACAGAGAAACCCTGTTTAGAAAAACCAAAACAAAGAGTTTGTAAAAATAACCTTATTAAACAGTTTTAAAAAATAAAACATTTCTCCCAAGAGAATGTGCAAATGGCCAACAAGCATACAAAACAAGATTGAGCATCAGTATCAGTGAAAGAGAAAAATTACAATTAGGTGTTACTTTACACTCACTAAGACGATTAATGTGTGGGGTTGTTGAGGTTCCTTAGCAGTTAAGAGCCCTGGCTGCTCTTGTAGAGGAGTCAAGTTTGATTCCCTGCACTCACTCACGCATGGCAGCACACAGCCTCTAACCCTAACCCCATGTAGTACACAGACAGATAAAACATCCATACACATAATTTTTTTTAATGAATAATGTTGCTGCAGATTTGGAGAAATGAACTTTTGGGCATTTCTGGTAGGGAAAGACTTGCAGCACCTGTGAGGAATTTGGTGGTTCCTCAAAAGTTCAGGCTCAGGATATAGCTTCAGTAGCACAGCAGTAGCCTCACACACACCAGGTCCTTCCTGGGTTCAGTCTCCAGCCCTGGGTGACTCGAATCCATTCCTAAATAAATATGCAAGAGTAGTGACAAACATTTAAGTGAATATGAATGAATGCTCATATGCACATTTTTCATAATTACTGAAAGATGGAAACGAATGAATGAGCAAACCTGGGTTTTATATTTTCAACTTACTCATGAGATACATGCTATAATGTGGCTAGATCTTAAAATCATTAAGAACAAAACAAAGATGCCATATTATATGATTGTTTATATGAACACATCTACAGAAACAAAGCATCCTGATGTGTGCCCAGCACCAAGAAGGAAGAATGGGAAGTGATTGCCTACTGAAAACAGGGGTCTCCTTTGTGCATAATGAAACATTTTAAATACACTAAAATATAATGACCTACCTGTATACTTTTGAATGGTTAATTTTATATCAATCTCCCCTTTAAAAATGTACCAGCACAAAGGATAATAGATAACACTATAATAATTTAGTTTCCAGGTTCTGTCTTGAACTCTCCACATATGTCAACATTTTAAAAATTCTTTTAAAAGATATTTTATGTATGTGGGTGTTTGTATATGTGTATATGCGCCACACCATAAGTCAGAAAGTGCTAGTGTTGCTTTCTGAACGAAGGTGAATGGTTTGTGAGAATGACTGCTGAAGTTGTCCTGTGGCCTCTCACACACACATGCATGTGCCTCTACACACATGAACACTCACCTACACTCCTAACATAAATATAGAAATAATGAGAAGATACGAATAAAATGCCAATAAAATTTGAAGTGAAAAAAACTACAAACTACTTCCAGAGGTTAGAGAGATGAATAATTAATACTAGGAGATGGATTTAATGGCCTAGTAGGTATAATTCACTAAAGAATTAGAACTTATATATAGAAGTAATTCTGAGTGTAGTAAAAGATGAAAAAGAGCTTTAAGAAACATGACGAGCCAGGTGATGGTGGCACATGCCTTAATCCCAGCACTTGAGAGGCAGAGGCAGGTGGATCTCTGTGAGTTCGAGGCCAGCCTGGTCTACAGAGTTATAGGACAGCTAGAGTTACAATGGAGAAACACTGTCTCAAAAAACAGGAAGGAAAGAATGAAAGAGGGAGGGAGGGAGGAAGGAAGGAAGGAAAAGGAAAAGGGAAAGGAAGGAAAGGAAAGGAAAGGAAAGGGAAAGAAAAAGGTCGTTGCCTCGGCTATTCTAAAACTATGTAGACCAGGAGGGCCTTGAACTCACAGAGATCCTCCTGCCTCTGCCACCTGAGTGCTGGCTCTAACACATTTTTTAATTGAGGCTTGAGTTTGATTTACTGCCTGTAGACATAAGGATACCTTCCAGTATATTTTTTATGATTACTCAGGTTTTTTTTAAGAGCTTATCTTTAAAGTTGGTATGTTGTTGGACTTCCTCAATAAAGAATATTGGAGGGATACTGCAGGAGCAAGTTTCTCTTGAAATTTCTGGTGTGGGGCTGAGAGTTGGCTGGTAAGAGTATGAAGCCAGTGTGTGTCTTTGTACAAGACCTTGCAGCCCTGGCCTTAGGATAACCCTTCTGCACCTCTTTGACATGTTCTTACATGGCCTACACAGCTGTCTGATGCCTGGACATTCATACTCCTAAAGTCATTTTGTGAGCATCAATGTAATATATGCATTGTTAACTGTAACCAAAGGGTCTACAGGGTCTGCTACCCGCAAGTTCCTGTGCAGGCTGAATGTTCTTAAGGGAGCCTAAACCCCTGGACTCCTGCAGTAGGCCTATATTGCCAATGATCCCCTGCTTCTCTGCTTATAATCTACCAGGTGGTCTGTCCCTGGTACCATAACTCCAGACTGGTTGGGGCCTGGATAAATCCATAAAGTTTTTTCCTAGCTAAGAGACTAGACTTACAGCATATCTAAAAGGATCTGAATCTCCATTTTTAGGTTTGCATATTTTGCTGCTCCCTCAGCCTGATGACCCCAGTATTTTTCTTTATCTTGTGTTACTATCTTAGGAAATTTTATATATCCTTAAGTTTAACCCACTGTGGTTCTTTACTGATTGAACCCTTAAGAAGAAAAATGTACAAATGGAACAAAAGCAAGTATTGGAAAATTTATAGAAAAGGGCTATTTTTTTTCTAAAATAGAATTTACCAAAATACAAATTAAGTAAACCCACTTGAAGCTCAAATAAAAGAGGGGGGGAGGAAATCAGCAAACACCTTGAGACACTGTGCTGAATAGGGAAGAAAAAATTTTAAAGCAAGTAGACAAAAACTTGTAAACTATCTACTCCAAAACAATAAGAACATTCACTTAAGAGCAAAATCAGAAGATTTGGGGATAGCTTAGCAAGTAAAGGCACTTCAAATGCCTAAATAAATCCTAAATGAAGTAGAAATTATGTAATCAAAACTGAGGGCTGGAGAGACAGCTCAGCAGGTAAGAACACTGGCAGCTCTTCCAGAGGACGCAGGTTTGATTCTCAGAGCTAACATGGCAGCTCACAACCATCTGTATCTTGTTTCAGTGGTTCTGGCTTCCAGCCTCAGAGGGCAATATATGCATGTGGTGTACATACATACACATGCAAGCAAAACACTCATACACATAAACATTGTGTGTGTGTGTACGCACGCATCTCTTCAAAAAAGAACTTAGATGGCTGAGTGATATGGAGACACGCCTCTGCCTCTCACCAATGACAAAACAAGAAACCTGAAAAACCCTCAAAGTAAAGAAAGAGAGAAATACAAAACTAAGTGTGTGAAACGATACTTTCTGGGGGGTGGGGAGCAGTGTAGCTCTGTGTTTATCTAACTTTTTTTTTCTTTTAAATTTTTTTTTTTTAGAGATCTGTTTTCTCTGTGTAACCCTACCTGTTCTGGAACTGGCTCTGTAGACTAGGCTGGCCTTGAACTTGGAGATTAAAGGCATATGCCACCACTGCCCAGCTTAACTATTTTTTTTTAAATAAATGCTAGAATTAAACAAAAAGATACGGACTGAGGAAAGGCATATGATAGCAATTAAGAGTTTTAAGGCCACTGTCTGTGTGTCGGCCCAGTGCTTGCATGATACCTGGATGTCTGGGGGATGTCCTAATGCCTGCAGGAAGTCCTGATGCCTGTGGGAGGCTCAGGTGCCTGAGGGATGACTGGGTGCCTGTGTGATATCCATGTGCCTGCAGGATGTCCGGGTGCCTGTGGGCTTTCCAGGCACCTTTGAGATGGCTGGGTGTCTTTGGGTTGGCCCAGTGCCTACATGATGCCCAAGCACCTGATGAAATTCTCTGGAGACTGGAGGAAGTCCTGATGCTTATGGGATGTCCGGATATCTGTGATGCCCTAGTGCCCATGGTCCCCATGGGAGACCCTGATGCCTACAGGATGTCCAGGTGCCTGTGAGAACTCAAGATGCCAGTGGGAGGTCTTGGTGCCTCCGGGAGGCCCTGGGTGACTGTTGGATGACTGGGTGTCTGTGTGATGTCCAAGTGCCTGAGGGATGTCTGGGTGCCTGCTGGATGTCTGGGTATCTGTGGATACCTGGTGCCCAAGGGTGGCCCTGATGCCTGAGGGATGTCCTGGTGCTGGTGGGACAACCACATGGCTACCTGTGGGGAGACTGGGTGCCTGAATGATATCCAGGTGTTTCTGGCGTTCCTGGGTGCCTGCATGATCCCTGTGGAACTCCTGGTGCCCTTGGTAGGTTCTGGTACCTGCAGAGGGCCCTGGTGTCTGCAGTTGTCTGAGTGTCTGTGGGCTATCTAGGTCTCTGCAGAATGTCTGGGTGCTTGCTGGAGGCATTGATTATGTGGGTAGTCCTGGTGACTGCTGGATGATCAAGTGCCTATGTGAGGTCCTGGTCCCTAAGGGATGACCAGTTGCCTGTGGGAGGCCCTGGACTCTGGGATACCCCAATGATTGCAATATGCCAAGGAGCTGTCTGGGTTTGGGTGGTGAGGCCCAACTTCAGGTCAAACTCTGTCATACCTCATCTGTGGCTAGTATAGTCCTGTCAAAGTGCATAATCAGAGCAGCCTTCTGGTCTCCAAAGACAATGGTGAAACCCTCCATCCATGCTCCTGCCACACAAGCTTGACTTAATTTTCTTTCTTTTTTTAGGGCACAGGGGTGGGAGACTGAAACAGGGAGGAATAGGAAGAGGGTGTTATTGAGATATATTGTACAAAATTATTAATAAAAGTATTACAAAACAAACAAACAAAAAAGTGTTAATGCCATTTGGAAGGGAGTAAAGATGATACATTTTAGAACCCAGTAAAGTAGGTAGGCATGCTCAAATGCATTGTGTGGAAACTGGGAGTGTAGTTTGGTGATAAATGTTTACCAGGTGTGCATCAGGCCATGTGTTACATCCCTAGCACTGAAGAGGAGAAAATAGTTCAGGGACAGATGACACCTTCTTTGGGAATTTCAATGAGTAGGTAATGAAGGACGAAGGACAAGGCAAATTATCTCCAAAATGCAACACTGGCTGATGAAAGTTAAATTCATGGGTGAATATCTAACAGGAACAGAATATTCACATACACTCAAACTATCACCCCAAACCCAGTATTTGTTCATTACAAGGTGGGAAGCTGCAGCTTCCTTGTGGAGAAACCTGGCAGATACCACCTCAAACACACAAGCAAGGCTACTAGGAGTGATACACAACATCTCCACAGTGTTCTCTACTGAGAGGGGCATCTCACCATTTGTGGTGTCCCTTTCCTTTCACGTACAGGCTCAATCTAATTATGGAAATCTTAGACAAGCCCAGTTTGAAGGGCATGTTGCAGAATAACTTCCAGCACACTTCACAATGTTGAGTTATAAATGGAAATCTCACAGATCGCAGGAGATAGGAACGTGATAACTAGGCAGAATACAAAATTCTTGATTGAATAACCCCACCCCCAAGCAATGCTGATTGAAAATCTGAGTGTCAATTTATTTGATAGTAGTATATCAATATTAACTTTTTAGATTTGACTAATCTTCTATGGTTATAAAATATGTGAAGTATTAAAGGAATCTGGCTGACCAATATAGAGGAAATCTTTGCACTAGTTTGGTGAAGCTTCTGTAAGTCCAAAAACAACTGAAAATAAAGGCTTCTTTTACAGAGAGAGAAAAGGAGGGAAGGAAAGAGAGAGAGAGGGAGAAAGAGGGAGAGAGAGAGAGAGAGAGAATGACTACTTTATCTCCATGCATATGCAGAGGTCAGAGGACAACCTTCAGGAATTGATTCTCCCCATCCATGAGTTTCTTTACCCACTGAGCCATCTCCCGGACTCTAAAAAGCTTTTTTAAATGGAAAGGAAAAAAATCAAGAGAATACAAAATGCATAATACCCACATTATTAGAAAAGAAAAATGGACAGAGGGAACATAGAAGGTTTCGAAGAACCCAGGAGTCTTTCTCTTTGGGCTTGGAGGGATGGTTCTGCAAGGCATAAAATTGCCTTGATATGCTTCCTGTTCAGCACTTTAGATATTTCACTCCATGCACTTTTGCTCGCACGACTCACCCCTCCCTTGAGAAGTTGGCTAGCAGCTAAAGATGGCTCTTCTGTAATTCTAGCAAGATTTCCTCCCTCTCGCTCTATGACTGCTTTTCAAGACTTTCCTTTGATTGCTTACAATTTGACTAAGGAATGCCTAGATATATTTGTTTATTAGCCATCATTTAGCTTGCTTAATGTTCTCTGTGCTTCCTGCATCTGTGATATAACATCTGACCTTAATTTAACTGAAATTGTCTGTCATTATTTCCTCAGCATGCCACGTGTTCTTTTCTGTCTTTCTCCAAAGGCATCACTAATTCACGTCGGTTACCGCTTCTGTAGCTGCCTCTCACTCCTGGATATTCTAATTATTTTTTTGTTTATTTTATTTGTTTTCTGCTTAATTCTTTTCAGCCTATTTATCTTGCTTTAATTTTAACTTTGGAAAGTTTCTTTTGACATTTTCAAGCTCAGGTTTTCTCTTGGCCGTATTACACCTACTGGTGAGTCCTTTGTACTCAGAGACAGCTACTGTAGTGGTGGCGGTGGCGGTGGTGGTGGCAGTGGTGTGTGTGTGAGTACAAGTTGGTGCACGTATATACTGGCATGTGTGTACTACAGTGCACATACGGAGGTCAGAGGACAACCCTTGGAAGTTGGTTCTTACCTTCCATCCTGCGGGTCAAAGAATCAAATTCAAGTTTTCAGGCTTGGTGGCAAGTGCCTTTACCCACTGAGTCATCTCATTGGCCCTTGACTGAATTTATAGTCACCCAGGAGAACCAACTCTGCAGAGTCTGTGAGTCTGTATTTCCCAAAAAGTTTGAGGAAAAAGACCATTTTGAATGTGAGTGTCTCCGTCCCAAGAGGCTCAGGCCCTAGCCCAGTGCTTCTCAACCTTCCTAACGCTGCGACCCTTTAATACAGTTCCTTATATTGTGATGACCCCCAACCATAAAATTATTTTTGTTGCTATTTCATAACTGTAGTTGTCCTAGTGTTATCAATTTCGATGTAAATATCTGATACGCAGATGGTCTTAGGCGACTCCCATGAAAGGTTCGTTCGACCTCCAAAGGGGTCGAGACAACAGACTGAGAACGGCTGCCCCTACACTGAATAAAAAGGAAGGCAGAAGCCAGGGAGCACCAGCATTCTTTGCTCTCTGTTTTTATTTTTGTCTGATTTTATGTGTGTGGGTGTTTAGCCTACACGTCTGCCTGTTTGTTTACTGCGTGCACGCCTAGTATGTAAGGAGGCCAGAAGAGGCCATTGGATCCCCTGGAACAGGAGATTCGGAACACTAGGAAGCCACCCTATGGGTGCTAGGAATCAGACCAGGTCCTCTGGAAGGAGTTAGTGCCCTTAACTGCTGAGCTGTCTCCTGCGTCTACCACTGCTTTGTGACGTAAGCAGTTCCAGCCACATGCTCCTACTGTTTGTGTTTTGTGCTGTCCCTCCTCCATAATGAAGCTGCAAGCCTCAACTGGGGGTCTCCAAGTTGTTCCTTGTCAGATATTTGGTCACAGTCACCAAGAGAAGTGATCACACCCACTCCTAACATTCCAGATTGGAAACCGTGGATCCCACTATTTCTTTCCTTTAAAAATGTTTATTTCTAACACAATTAAACTTGAAAAAATTATTAAAATTAAAATTTTAATTAGTCTTTAAAATAATGTATTCATTTTTATTGTATGTGTGTCGCGCGCTACCTTCGCCGATAAAGGAGACGCGGCAAAACAGAATTCTTCTGACAACAGTTTATTGAACAGCTCTTTTAGACAACAGATGGAGAAGGGACCCCGAGCCTAGAAAACCCCCGGCTAATATAGAGCTCTGGGGAATGTTTTTCCCTGCCAATTGGTGCTCTTGCAGAACCTAATTAGTATACTGCCTTCAATCGGCAGCTTTTACGATCCCAATTAGCATGTGGTTACCTTGAGCAGATTACACAGCCAGTGCATGCGCAAAAGCAAACAACGCTCCCGTGAAGAACCAGGAAGCAGGAAGCCGGCGCCATCTTCTAATGGCGAATGATATCGGCTCCCAACATATGTGTATGGGTATTTTATCTGCATGTAAGCCTGTGCACCGCCACACACATGTGTGCATTGCGCGTGGAAGCCAGAAGAGGGTGTCAGGTCCTTGGAACTAAAGCTACAAATTGTTGTGAGCCACCGTGTGGGTGCTGGGAATCTGGCCCAGATCCTCTGGAAGAGCAGCCAATGCTCTTAGCCAATCTCTCTAGCCCTGTTTCTTTAGCCCAAAGTTTTTTTTATAAATATGTTTCTATTGTTGTTTTCTTGCTTTGCTGGCACTAGAATTAAAACCAAGGGTCTTCCAAGTGGTAGATAAGTATGTGAGCCCTTAGCTACATCCCAAGCTCTCATTTTGCCTCCCCCCTTTATTTTGAGACTTGAACTCACTCTACAGCCCAAGTAGGCCTTAAATTGTGATCCTCCTGCCTCTCCCTCCCCTGTAGCTGAGATTACAGGCCTGCACCAATCAAATGGGCTTTTGTTTGTTTGTTCTTTTTGTTTTTGTTCTGAGACAGGGTCTCATTATTTAGCTCAGGCTGTCCTGGAACTATGTAGCCCAGGCTGGCCTCAAACTCACAGAGATCCACCTGCCTCTGCTGGGATTAAAGGTGTGTACTACAGTGCCTTTGCTCAGCCTCATTTGTTCACTTTATTACTGATTTCTAATTTTATTGCATTATGTTCTGAGAATGCCGTTTCCACATTGTTGATACTCATGGGATCTAGAACTAGTGAAAAGATATGTCTGTGAGGGAGTTTCTAGCTTGGGTTGATTGAGATGGGGAGGCCCATCCTAAAAGCAGGTGTCACCATTCCACTGGCTGGGGTCCTGGACTGCAGGACAAGGAGAAAGCTGGCTGAGCGGGCTGAGTCTGTTTCTCTCTGCTTCCTGACTATGGATCCAATGTGAGCAGCTGCCTCGTGTTCCAGCTACCGTGCCCTCCTGTCATGATGAACTGGACCCTCAAACTTTGAGCACAAGTAACAGTTACTTCCTTCACTTGCTTTTACCGGGTATTTCATGGTGGCAATGAGAAAAGTGAGTGATACTCCCCTTTCTTAATTCTTTGGAGTCTGTTGGTATTTTCTTGGTAGGTTGATAACAGTGTCTCCCCCCCACCCCAAGTGTTGCATGTGAACTAAAAGGCTGTCAGGCACACTGAAGTCTTTCCACCTATTAGATATAAGGGCACACACTTGCACTGCTCATACCTCAAACTTTATGCTCACTGTTCTTCACTCCCTAGCTGATCCCAGAACACCAACAGTAACAGTATTAAAGTTACAAAGTATCTCTTCCCACCGGAGTCACTTAGAGATGAGCCTCCTTGCTGTAACCTGTGGACTTACCTTGTAGCAAACAGTTCCCATCAGATAGTTAAAGGTAAGAAGCCTTTTGTAACCAGTTTACTGTAACTAGGTTTCTATCTACTGCCTTCGGTTACACATATCTGTTGGTGATAGTCTGTTATATTTCATTCTTCCTCCTTAACTTCACATATTAGTTTACTTCCTTGGTTGTGATAAAATGTTGACCAGGGGAACTTAGGAGGGAAAGGGTTTATTTGATTTACATGTCCCCATCACAGCCCATTACTTAGGGAAGTCAGAACAAGAACTCAGGGCAGGAACCTGGAGACAGGAATGGAAGCAGATGCCATGGAAGAATGCTGCTTCCTGGTTTGTCTCCATAGTCTGATCAGCTTACTTTATTATAAAACCCAGGCCCACCTTCCCAGGGGTGGCACAGCCCACAGAGATCCAGGCCTTCCCACATCAATCATTAACCATGAAAATGCCCACAGGCTTGCCTCCAGGCCAATGTAGCTGGTGTTCTGAGAGGTCTGGAGAAGGTCTTGGATCCCTGGGACTGGAGTTAGAGGTGGTTGTAAGCCACCGTCTGAGTGCTGGGAATCAATCCCAGGTCCTCTTCAAGAACAAGTGCTCTTAAACAGTGAGCCAACTCTCTAGACCAGCTATTATTACTTTTTGGAGGCAGGTCTCATGTAGCAGGCTGGCCTCAAGATCCCTGTATAGACAAGGATAATCTTGAACTCCTGATCCTCCTGCCTCTGCCTCCAAAGTGCTGAGATTACAGGTTACAGATGGCTGCAATTAACCTTCTGACTGTTTAGATTTCATGGCCTGGTGAGAGTCAGTACAAGCACTAGATTGGCCACTCCTTGTTAAATAAAGCCTTTGATGGACGGCTGGCACTGCGACTCAGTAGTAAAGTATTTGTGTAGCAGGTTGAAGACCCTAGCTTCAATCCTCAATACCAAACACCAAAAACTGGAACTTCAAGAGAAATGTCTGTGGCCTTTTGTAGATAAAGCAGATACTGAATCTAAGAGAACATCCACTCGATATGCTATTATGTCTTCGCTTTCTAATTTTTCACATAACTTTTAGAATATTTTGTGTGTGTGTGTGTGTGTGTGTGTGTGTGTGTGTGTGTGTGTGTGATTGTCACAATGCACAGGTGGAGATCAGGGGAGATGGCCCTTTACTTCCACTATGTGGGTCCCAGGAACTGAACTGCAGTCATCAGGTTTGGCAGCAAGCACCTTTACCTGCTGAGCCATCTCACCAGCCCCCCTGTTCCTGTCCCTTTTATAATTACCACATGGAATTAGAATACCCTTGTCCTTGTTACACCACAAAGTGCTGTGTTTGCTTATTTAATATATTTAGACATGAAGGAAATCATTTTCCAGGCCAAAGGGCCAAAGGGCCTTTATTGCCAGTTCTGTCAGGATGTTGATCCTACAAATTTCACCTCTGGAGGCCTTATTTATCTCTTTAAATCAGGAACAATCATTTGTCTTGCGTAACTGAAACTTTGGAAGGCATCAGATGACATGGTAGAAATGGAATATAATACCATGTACATTTACAGACACTCATGAGTATTGTTAAAACTGCATTCGGTAAGGAATCTGAACTGTGAAGTAGCTTTATTATTCAAAGTAATTATGGACAAAACTGAATCTATAAGAAATTAACATTTCATCATGTCCTCTGTGCCAACTCCAGGTTTAGAAAGGGTATTTTTTATGGCGTTGGTTCTTCATGGACACAGTGTGGTCAAACTGCGATGTGACCTACATGTGTTGTGTTGGAAGAAAGAATGGTGTCTTGTTTTCAGTTTCCAAGAAAACAATCCCCCCTCTCTCTTGTTTGTTTGTTTTGTTTTTTCAAGACACAAGAAGACAGGCTTTCTCTGTTGTAGCTCTGGCTGCCCTGGAACTTACAAAGATCTGCCTGCATCTCTGCCTTTGCCTCCCCAGTGCTGGGATTAAAGGATTAAACTGCCTGGCAACAATTTCTCTTTAATACATAATAGAAAGCAGACTCTGTCCACAGATTGCCTCAGACGAGTTTCTCTTTGATTTAGTTTCATGGCATGACAAGGATGCATGCAAAAATTCCTTTGCCGGTCTTGTCACCACAAGATTTGTTATCAAGTGTTGTAAAGACCACAGCTGGCCATTCAATGCCATGAACATGGCATCTTATTTGAACTGAGAGTTCTACTCATGTCAAAGTTAAACCTGCCCTTGAGATTTCGAAAGGTTTAACCAGCTAGACCCTTTACCATGGAATAAGAGGAGGGTTTACTTAAAGACAAATAGCCAGGAGAGGAGAGAGAAGCCTGGTCTTGCCTGCTACAGTGTAACAGGTGAGTCAACCGACCTCTTTAGATTCAAGTCTGTCATCTGAGATCCATGGGTGGAGCTGAGAAACACAGTGCTCCTAGGTCAAAAATACCAGGGTTTTTAACATGCCAACTCTGTGACAGTGAAGTATGATTCTGCGCTAACAGCCTCAGGTGATACCGGAGCAATGAGGCAGAGAAATGAAGGCCAGATTTGCTGAGAGGAGAACTTGCAATAACATGAACGGAGTGAAAATGCTTTACACAGTACAGAACTCTCTCTCTGGACTTCACAGGTTCAGTGGAATACCAAATGTACTGGGAAAAGGATGCTGGGGTGTGTGGGGGAGGGCTCAGATAGCATATGGAACTATCAGACCCCAGAGTAAGGCAGGATAAAACAGGCAGGGAAGTTAAGGCGGCATGGGAAGGAAGAGGAGCCCTTTCACCAGGATTGCGGTCCCGGGGATTGAACCCAGGTCATCAGGCTTGGTGGCAAGCGCCACCACCCACTGAGCCATCTCACTGGCCCTATTTTTATAAGCCTGTAACCCTGCACACCACACTCCAACAACTTTATAATCTCATTTATTGAAGAAAAATTCTTTATATTAAAAAAATGAGCATAGCAGTGTATCTTAATTTCCTTTCCCTTTTCAGTTTTTGAGGCAGTATTTGGCTTTAACCCATGGTGACCTGGAACTTACTCTGTAGCCCAGGATAGCCCCAAGCTAAAGGCTATCCTTCCACCTCAGCTTATGATTGTTGGAGTTACAGGTGTGAGCCACTACCCGCATCTGCGCCTCTACTTACTCTTTCTTTCAAACAGAGTAACGTTAAAACCACAGGAAACACCATCTTCAAAACCTACGCTTACTCTTCTGTCTTGAGAAGTCCGAACTTCACCAGGTGGCCACTGCCATCCTTTCTTAGGCGTCTCTCAGTGTCCTTGCTTAAGCTACAGAAGAGACTTTCCTGGTGATCTCCAAGTTTTGCTTCGTACTGACTTTTTCTGAAATTCTCTTCTGTGGCCTAAGACCCTGGCTTCCCCTGAGTGGAGGTCTATGAAAGAACCCAGGGCCTGGCTCAGCGGTTAAGGCACAATGCGTTCAAGCCTGAGTTCCATCCCTGGATTCACATGGAGGAAGATGAGAAACTCGGGTAAGTTCCGCTGACAGGCTGTCTGTCCTCTGACCTGCCACGCTGTGGCAGGGACGCCCTCCAATCCCTCCGTGAAATTAATAAGTAAATAACCAATGTTTTGTTTGTTTAAAAGAAGAACAAGCCAGGCTGTGCCTCCGAAACAAATGTCTGCAGTTTTCATTTCAGGGAATGGGACTTCGGTTGCTTGCCCAGTCCTACAGTGCGAGGGGGATGCAGGTATGGAGTGGGGTGGGGGACTAATGGAGAACAGAAGTTCTACAGGGCCTAGAACACGGTGCAGCCTCCACTAAGAGGGAGCACATGGCACCTCTCAGTTAACCGTCAAAGCAAAGCTATGAGGTTATGCTTAGCGCTGTTTAACCCAGAGGGTAGCGCATCGACAGGGCGTTCAGCCTGGTAGACCCTGCGGCCTGGGATCAGGTTCATTCAAGCATCTGGCCGGGTCTGGAGGGAGGTCACTCCCGTGCAAGGTCTGTGCACGATTGGGGACGCGCACCTGTGGTCTCCCAGATGGTCTGGCTCTGCTCCCAGACTTTCCTGTCGCTTTGCACCCTGCGGATGCGCGCCCCACTTAACAGTGTCGACCTGGGGCAGGGAGCTGCAGGAGCCCCCTAGCCGTAAACGGCTCCAGCACCCAGATGGCGGGTCCCGGCCCCCTTCCCTCCCCGCCGAGGGGAACGGGAAGCGCTCAGCTGACCTGGGGGCGGGTCCGGGCTCTGGGCGGGGACAGAGCGGCCCGGCCCTGGCAGTGCTCAGGCGACACTGCCGGGTCCTTGCAGCTCGCGGTCAGCAATGCGTCTCCGCCTGCTCGCGCTGCTGGCTCTGTGCGGGGCGGGCTGCGGGGCGGCCGGTCTCGGCTACAGCCTGCGGGGGAGCTGGCGAGTGAGCAACGGAAAAGGCTCCCTGGAGCTGCCGGGCTCTGTCCCGGGCTGCGTGCACGCCAGCGCCCTGCTCCAGCGCGGGCTGATCCAGGTAGGGCGCTCTGCCAGCCTCCAAGCGGACCCAGGTCGGTCTGTGCTGCCGTGGGCAGTTGGGGAAACGGCCTGGCTGTCGGGGGTTCAGACCGGTTGTGGACCCTGATCCACCCTCGCCGGGCCCTCGGCCACCCTGGGAGGCGGAAGTTGCCTATAGAAAACAGTTTGAGGTCTGCTTACTGTGGTGATTCTCGGCTCAAGTATTTGATAAGAGGACTTAGCTCTCCTCTCTAAGGACAGGGTTACTGTTCCAATCATCTGGACACTTGCAGACGCCCTTGGTGAATCATAGTTCATCGACTGTACTGTCTCGGGTTTTCATTTTCGCTTTGAAACCTTGGGGAGTCTGATTTGAAATAACCCAGGGATCGGGGACTGTCAGAGTAAAGTTGCATTCGTCAGAGCTAATGTGTAGCCTAGGTACCTCGGTGTTTGGGGAATGAGACCAGATCCATGAGCATGCTAAGCACACATTATGCCACCAAACTACACCCCAGCCCTGAAGCCTAAATAACGTTTGAATTTCTTTTTAAAAAGGGGGTTTATTCATCCAACAGTGTAATAGGTTTTCATTATGACATTTTCATGCGAGTACCGTGTACTCTGCTTATACTCACTCCCCGTTTTCTTGTCTTGCCTGCAATTGATCCCTTCCTCTTTCCAAGTACTTCCTTTCCACTGTCGTGTCCTATATACGTATACACATGCACATACATTTAAATCCAGATTCAACATGAGTGAAAACATATCATATCGTATTTGTCTTTCTCAGTCTGGTTTATTTTACCTAACTTGATTATTTCTATTTCCATTCTTTCCTCCCCACTCCTTCAAATTTTGTTTTTTGCCGAGTAGAGAAAAGGGCAGGAGTAGGCCAGGAGGGAACCTGATATGGGGACATGTCTCACGGACTCCGTTAATATTAAGCAGGAGAGAGTGACCAGGAAGCTATGAGCTCTGAGACCTAGATGAGTTCAAGGATCACCAAGGTGTGACAGCAAATGGAACACTCTGGATTTTATTCTACAGGAGATGGCAGACTGTTGAGGATTGGAGAAGCATGGTTGGCTTTACCTTGCAAAAGGTCACTCTCCTGACTACTGTGCACAGCGATGGAAGCAGGGGCCAGCTGTGGGACATTTCACAGTCTTGGGGCCTGGAGACTTCTGTATTGGAGCAAGGAAATGAAGAGAATAGTTTTGTGGGGTTTTTACTTTTTTTTTTTTTTTTTAGTGTGTGTGTGTGTGTGTGTGATATTCTCCTGCACACACTCTGACCCTTTCATGTGGCATGTGTCAATGTGTGGCAAAGCTAACGTTCACACATGTCGGGGAGCCCAAAAAGGGGGGAGAGCCTGAGGTTCGTCTCTCTTTCCCTCTCTCTCTCCTCTGTCAGTGTTTTGCTATGTAGTGCAAACTGATCTTGAACTCATTACGTAGCCCTTCCTGACCTTTCATGCCAGTCCTGCTTAGCTTATCTAGTGCCGGGTTGATAGGCAGGTACCACCACACTCAGATTTGTTTTTGTCTTTAGTTTATTTCGTTATTTATTTATTTTTAAACAGAATTTCATTCCACAGTGTAGTGGGATATTTAAACTTATCTCAAATATTATAAAGCTACATGTACTTCTGCGCAGTAATATAAACCTTAAACAGCTTCTGTCTCTGGCAGCTAGAGCTGCTGCCAGAAGGTCACCTTCCTCAGCTGTTAGAACCGGTTTTCTGGGTGTGGATGGCTCCAGCCTTTTTGGATGCAGAAAGAATGTTAGTTTGGAGCGTAGGCAGTTATCTAGTCATTTACTCATGGATGGGGCAATTGTTCAGCTTTGACTTTGCCCACTGAGATCTTTGTGTTGAAAGTACCTGATCGGATTAATGCTAATACGGAGTAGCCTAAGCGCCAGTCGAGGAATACCTTCCCCAGGGTCTTGACTTTGCCAGTAAAATGGCATCAGGTCAGCCAGCTGAAGTTAGGGGTTGGTGCACTGTGGAAGTTCTATTCACTAATTAAGACCTCTGTGTTGGTGGGTGGTGCTTTTCCTCATTAAAATACACAGCGGTCAAGTGTTCTTGAGTCAGTCCATCAGAGCCAAGACCCTTTGCTTAGGCTGTTCTCTGTTCTTTATTAAAACCTGCCCAAGATATTAGTATTTACATGTACACCACAGTTCAAGCTGACCTGGATCTCACTACGTAGCCTTGAACTTGCTGTGATTTCCCCGGCTCAGCTTCCTAAGTGCCGAGATTACAGACATCCAACACCATATTCTGCTCACATGGCCTGATGATATAAGTATGATAAATATCAGTTCCAAATAACTCAGGCACACGCATGTGACCCAGATGTCTCATAGTTCTCAATTTATACTAACACTGTAATATCAGTGGTGTCTGTGACACTAGCCTAAGCACTGGGTCATGATTAAGCAGGTGGCTGTCGATCCAGATTTTCCTGGGGTGAGTCATTGTTCCATTGTTTAACAGCTGTTTAACTTGAGCCTCTGTGTTAGCAAATGGGAATGTTAATAGCGCCTGGCCCGCAGGGTCACAGGCAGCATCTTCTAGCTAATATTACTGTTGCTGCAGATTACACTGGGCACAAATGTGTAAGACCTTAGAAACTCACTTCACCTTTTTGGAGTTATCTAGAGGTTGATACTCAGCTGTGCGTGTTTATTATGTAGATATGAGCGCCTACCTTAAAGGCTGGGATATATCAGTCTGAGGACTTGTGGGCTTGCTTAGCAACTCAGCAGCTCATGTGACTCCTTTTTTTAGTCATGAGAAGTGACCCTGAGCTGCTGTTCACTTTCAACAGGACTCATAATTTTCAAATGGCCTCAAAGCAGGTCAGCCTATCTGGAGCCAATATAAGTTGCTCCATTAGCATTTAGAATAATTGTAAAAAATATAATCTAAGCCTCTGAAACTTTTTTTCATAATACATTCCCTTATTAAGAACAAAAAGTGATTTTTTCTTTTTCTTTCTTTCTTTTTTTTTTTTTTTTACTATTTTATTTTATTTTAGCATATGGGCACATTTGGTATATATGTGTGTGTGGGGGGGAATTCAAGTCTGTCTCTATATGTGTGTTTTTAAAAGTCTCTTCTTACTTTATTAAAGCCTTACATTATACGTTTATTTATTTGTTTTGTGTGATATGTTTGCATACATGTGGGCATGTATATAGGTCAGAGGACACCATGTGGGTTCTGGCCATTGATCTCAGGTGGTTAGGTTTGGCAACACTGGCCTTTACAGACTCAGCCGCCTCCCTCTAATTTTACTAGCATACGAAGTAACAGGTTTGGTGTGGCATGTTCAAGCATTCTTAGTTTGGGCATTTCTCCCCTCCCCTGCCCCACCCCCCCTCCTCTTGTCACGTCTCCTGTATTCTGCCATTCTCCCACCCCCTTCCCTAAAGCCTCTCTCCCCCTCTCATGGGCCCCTTCCAGTTTGCTGGCTGCTACACATTCTCCCACTTACATACACATATGTTAACACGTATGTGCCCCAGGATCTGCACATGAAAGAGACTACACGGCGTTTGGCTTTCTGAGCCTGGTTTACCTCACTTGTAATATTTTTCTAGTTCCGTCCATTTTGCGGCAAATTTAATTTTTCTTTACAGCTGAACAACATTCTGTTGTGTGTATGTCCCACATCTTAATTATCAGTCTGTCTGTTGATTGATGTCTAGGCTGATCTAATTTCCTTGATTTTGTGGATAATGCAACAATAAATTTAGATGTGCAGAAGCAGGGTACACCCAGGTCATATGGTAATCTGTGTTTAGCATCTTGAGAGGACTCCACAGTGGTTTCTGCAGTGACTGGACCAGTTCATATCCCCACCTGCAATGACTGAAGGAGCCTTTCTTCACGTTCTCACCAGCAGTTTTTTCTTGATGATAGCCATACCAATGGTTCTTTTTAATTAAAAAATTTAAATATTTATTTATTCATTGAGGGGGGAGGGAGAGAGAGGAGGGGGAGGGTTTGTGCCTGGGAAGGTCAGGGGTCAGAGGTCAGTTCTCTTCCTTCCACTGTGGAATCTGGGAAGTGAACTTAGGTTTTGCAGTTTGAACATTAAGCACCTTTACCCACTGGGCGATCTTACCTCAAAGTACTTTTCATTTGCATCTTCCTGATTACTAAGGAGGTTGAACACTTCTAAAAATATGTTAGCCATTTGTATTTCTTTTGAGAATTGTTTAGCTCATCTGCCCATTTACTGACCTAGCCCCGTTTTGATTTTTGGAGTTTTTTATATATTCAGATATTAATTGCCTCCCCCGCCCCCCCATCTCATGTAGTACTGTTTATCAAACACAGTATAGCAGTCCATGTAGCACTTTCTGGGGGCTGCACGAGTCAGTGCCAGGCAATACCGTGACCAGGTCTTTACAGCTTGGTGTTCTATTTCTACAGACATGGTTGATCTCGCCATGTGTGCTCAGCAGCCTTCAGGTTTCAGGCAGAGACTAGCACAGAGTGCTTGCAAGGTGTTTATGGACATCAGAGAGCCAGCGAAACTGGAAACACTGCCCACTCAGAGCATCGTGGAATAGCATCGTGGAATACTCATTTTAATAACTGGTTCAGGCATGGCAGATTCCAGCATACAAAGTCTTGACACCGAAACTCAGAGAACTGTATCCTGTTCTGTGTCCATCTGCTAGTGCCTGGAATGACAAGAGCTTTTCCATTGAATTTGTAGTTAACTTATGACATCTCTCCAACTATAGTACAAGAAACCTTATGGACTAGTTAGAACAACAACAACATCAACAACAACCACATAAGATTGGAATAGGTCTGGCAAAATGGCTCAGTGGGTAAATGTGTTTTCTGCCAAAGCTAATGATCTTGAGTTCAATCCCTGAAACCCATACAGTAGAAGAAAAGAAATATCTACAAGTTATCCTCTTACCTTTACATGTGTGCCATGCATTTGTGCACAAACACACACACACACACACACACACCAGTAAAGTGAAAAAAAAAAGTTGAAGTCTTAGAAATGGGAGAACTCAACCTGTAAAATCTGTTTCTGTAGAGAAAACACATCTAGCATGATTGCCTTCTTGAGCTTAGCACATAGTTTTCTGCAAGTAGCCAAGAGACAGGAAGGAAACCAAAGCCCTGTAGTCAGATGGTTAGCTAGCTGGGGGTGGGAGTGGGTAGGGGTGGGGGTGGGAGTCAACATGTTGAGGTACTTAGCTGAGCTGTCCTCACAGTTCTCTGGTTTTTTTTTTTTTCATGATATTTTTAACTATCTTGGTTGAAGTCCACAGTGCAGAGTTATAAATAGGGCCAAGTGGAGACACTTGGACAAGTTAATAATTAGGCTTCTCTTCCAGCCTGTGTCCTTAAATATTTATTCTGTGTTTATTCACTGGAGAGACTCAGTCCTGTATTCAAGAGGAGCAAAAAGCAGGCAAGTTAGTTGGGACTTCCACACAGCATTTAACAGAGCCTCACCATTATGCAGAACTTAAAATAAAAATCCGTTTGGTAGTATTACATCTTACTTATTACTAACTCACATAGCAGCTTATCAAACTACCCTGTTTAGGAGCCAGGTGTTGCAGATAGGAATCTTGATCTTAGTGTACTGTCCTCCCATACTCCTGGGGACCCGAGGGTGCTTCTTTATGGGTGGGTACCCTGGCCAGTGTCCAAATGGCCCCTACCAGCCAAACGCGGTCATCCAGCTCTCATTTCAATGGAGCCGAGACAAAGCTAGCTTTTCCTTCTCCTCCTGGAGTTGCTGTTCCTCAGGAAATAACACCCAGCCCTGTCTTAGTTGGAGTTACTATTGCTGTGATGAAACACCATGACCAAAGCAACTAGGAGACGAGAGGATTTATTTGGCTTATGTTTCCACATCGTAGCTTATTACCAAAGGAGTCAGGACAGGAACTCCAACGAGGCAGGCACCTGGAGGCCAGAGCTGATGAAGAAGCCATGGAGGGGTGCTGCTTACTGGTTTGCTCCTTGTGGCTTATTCAACCTGCTTTATTATAGAACCCAGGAGCAACAGCCCTCCTCCATCAAATCACTAATTAAGAAAGTTCTTTACAGATTGATCTTACAGAGGCGTTTTTTCTATTGAGGTTTCTTTTTTTGGAGGAGGGGTGTTGAGACAGAGTCTCTCTATGTAGCTCTGGCTATCCTGGAACTCTTTATGTACACCAGGCTGGCCTCAAACTCACAGAGAACCACCTGCAACTGCTTCCTAAGTACTGCGATTAAAGGCCATGTGCCCATCATCTGACTGAGGTTCCTTCCTTTCAGATAACTCTAGCTTGTGTCAAATTGACATAAAATTAGCCAGCACACACACATCCTGGGTCACAATCCATCGAGGCGAGCTGAGACAAGATCTGAAGTAGAAGCACTGGAGGAATGCTGCTTACTGGCTTGCTCCTGATGTCTTAATCAGTCTGCTTTTTTTTTGTGTGTGTGTATTTATTTTTATTTTATGTGCATTGGTGTTTTACCTGCCTGCATATCTATGTGAAGTGTCGGATCCCCTTGAACTTGAGATACAGACAGTAGTGAGCTGCTGTGTGGATGTTAGGACATGAACCTGGGTTCTCTGTAAGAGCACCCAGTGTTCTTAACCACTGAGCCATCTCTCCAGCCCCTAGCCTCCTTTTCTATCCAACCAGGGCTACTTGCCCAGGTGTAAGTATCCCCCAAAGTGGACTGGGCTCTCCACATCAATCACTGACCAGGACAATACCTCATAGACTTACCTACAGGCCACTCTGGTGGTGGCATTCTCTCATGTAAGATTCCCTCTTTTTAGATATGACCAAGTTTGTGTCAAGCTGACAGAAGCCAACCAGCACAGGCCCCTCCCCCCACTCTCTTCTCCATGGCTGTAATTATATCCACAAGTGACCTGTACGCTTGGTTCTGCTTCCAGAGGGAAAGCACTTCTGAAAAAGGAAAGGTGGGAAATAGACAGGAAATAATGATGGGGAGAGGAGGGGGGGGATGATGTAAGGGTCTCAGATGGAACAAAATCTGGGAACGCCTGAGTAGTCATTCACCTAGGGTCGGGGATGGCTGGCGTTGTCAGTAAAGGGCTAGAATGTGAATATGCCAGGCTTTGGGGGCCATTCCGTCTCTGTCCCATCTGCCACCGCGGCATGAAGCAGCCATGCACAATGCATAAAGCATGGGAGTGCACTGAGCTCAGTAAGACTGTGCGTGTGCCGGATGCATGTACAGGTGCTTATGTGTATTTCCATATGTTGACAAAGGGTGTTCCCCTGTCACTCTCCACCTTATGATCACTTGAAGCTTAAGAGCAATTGTATTCAGGTTTAACAGGAAAATGGTACAGGTTAGGTGAAAATCTTGGCAGCTACCAGGGGGAGAGATAAGAAAATTCCATGTCTTTTATGTTAGGCACAGACTAGAAATAGCTTATTTGGGATGAGAAAGGCACTCCAAAGAATACAATGGAAGTGGGCTAGTAAATTGATAAAGAACCCCAAAGCATCTGGCCATGTGCTGAATGGTCTGTTAACACCCCCTTCCATCCTGTTCACGAACTTACACACACACACACACACACACACACATTTTGTGCATGTTTTGTTAAATGACACCAGGCTAAGAGAGGACTTTTTCTTCCTCTTGAAAACTAGATTCTTTCATGTTAGTTTGATGGTGCTTTCTCCAGCTCATACTCCCCACCTAGGTAATTACATTCATACCGATGATGGGCATATTCCTGCCTAAGAGGGACTGTAAGACTCTCTTCTGTCTTATTTGTTGGGTGCAGAGGAAGTGTTGGGTTTTCAGTCATAGGAGTTGGCGGGCATCCCTGGTTCATAGGGAGTTTAAGTAAGAATAATATAATTATGCCAACTGGTGACAGGAAAATCATGGACATGCATTTTTCAGGAGAGTCACCCTTGCTTCCTAGCTTGCTCTTGAGGGGTGATCCTTTGGGTTGGTACACATCAAGAAGAGAGATACAAAGAACAATTTGAGGGAAGCTGATAGTAGAATAGATTTTAAATTTTTATATATTTCTTATTTGTGTGCATGTGTGTGTGTGCACGTGAGTATGCTCACACACTTGTGTGAGTTTATGTGTACCACCCATCTGCAGGAGCATGCAGAGGCCAGAAGAGGGTCCCTTGGAGCTGGAGTCACAGATGATTGTAAGCCACCCGATGTGCGTGCTGAGCACCAAACCTGGGTCCTCTGCAAGAGCAGAACTATTAACTTCTCAACCCTCTCTCCAGCCCCAATCAAATAGATTTAAAAGAAAACAGTACCACAGCTCCTGATTGGCTTAGATAATAGATTTATATAAATAGTTTCTCTTTGTATTATAGTCAGGGTTACTGACTGTTTTATCTGATATGTCAAAAGCCTGTGCAGAGGCCTGTAAAACTTGATTCATTGCCCTTTAAAAACATGGTTAGATTTTTAAAATTTACTTTATGCATATGAATGTTTTGCCTACGTGCATATCTGTGTACCATATTTGCTTCCAATGCCCTGAAAGTCTGGAGAGAGTGTTGGATTCCTTGGAAATGGAGTTATGGAGGGTTATAAGCCACTGTCTGAGTTCTGGGAATCAAGTTCTGGTCCTCTGAAAAAGCAACACGTGCTCTTAAGTGCTGAGCTATCTCTCCAGCCGTCCCCCATTCAGCTTTTATGGGGGTGCTGGGGGACCAAACTGAGCTCTTCATGCTTTTGCAGCAAGCACTTTACCTGCCGAGCCATCTCTGTAACCTCTATAGTGCTACAAGAACTTTTGTTCTCAGCATCTGGCCCTTGTTGGCTGACAGCCACACAGATCAAGCCCACAGGCTGTGGTTTGCTAACACAGATAATACAGGAAAGTCGAAGCTTGTAAGTTTGACAAAGAGTGTACTTCCTGTATGTTTTCTACCCAGGCCCTGTCAGTACTCACTTAGGAAAGCATAGTGGAAAATAAGTTGGAAATTGTCAAAGAATGGGAGTTTTCACAGTTCTCTGAGGAGATGTGTTCCCCTGGAGGCCATAGTGGTAGTGGCAGCTACCACGGGGTGATGGCAACAATGAGCAAAGAACTGGGCCATGGGAGAAGAAGGCTATGGGTCCCATCGCTTCTGGTTTTCATTTGAAGGTTCTGTGTTTGGTTTTAAAAGAGGCATCCGGGGCCGTTTAGTGGATGAAGTGGGTAAGGGCACTTGCTTCTAAGCCTGATGACTGAGTTCAAATCTTGGAACCCACATGGTGGAAGTAGAGAACTGATTCCCCACACATGTGCTATGGCACATGCATGAGCACATGTGCACACACACACAAACACACACACACAAACACACACACACACACACACAGAGTCTATATATTCAATTCAAAGGGAGCCAGTCTCCATCTCCAGACACATTCTCTGATGATGAACGTATGTTATTTGTATCCCAGAGCTTTTTCATTTCAGGTATATTGCTGGAAATTTCCTCCCACATTATTTTTGTTTTGCAGTGCTGGGCATCACACTCTGGGCCTTGTACATGTCCGGCAAGCATTCCAACACTGGGCTATACCTGCAGTCTCTGATCCACAAGCCCACATTCTTAGTGTTAATGGCCTGACTTACCTTTTTATACACCCAGGCCAAGAATTCGTTAACTTCTCAGTGATCAATAGCTATTGTTTGTTACCTATTTTACTCATAATGCTTACTTTGTATCAACAGGACCCTTACTACAGATTTAATGACCTTAACTACAGATGGATTGCCTTCGATAACTGGACCTATAGCACGGAATTTAAAATCCCCTTTAATATCAGGTGTGTATATGTTTATATATATAATATATGTATATAATATAGTATATTATGACAGAGATTTTCTTTTATGTTTGTCTGCTTAGGTTGTATATCAGAATTAAATTGGATTAAGTATCTGTGTAGGTTGCACATCAGAGTTAAATCAGATTAAATCTTTGTGTCATTTATGTCATTGAAGTGACCTTGCAGTTTATGTCTGGCTTTGTTTGTGATGACAGCGTCACTGATCACTAGACATGACACTGTGTCTTGTGTCTAGGGAATAATTATTCCAGTTGGTATGCTGGAGCCACCGAAACCTAGTGAGTTATTTTAAATAAATTTCCTCTTCTCCACCTCCTCAGTAATTAGGAGAATGTATTGGTTGACAGTATTTTTTGAAGTTGTGTGTGCATGTACATATGTATACAGCCAAAGGTAGATACCAGGTGTCTTAATCAATGACTTTCCACTTTGCTTTTTAGACAGGGTTTCTCTCTGAACCTTGAGCTCTCCAACTTGGCTAGACTTGCCCACGAGCCACAGGACCCTCCTGTCTCCACCTCCCCAGTGCTGGGATTCCAGGCAAGCAGGAGCTTGAACTCAGGTCCTTGTGGTTGCACAGCAAGCACCTTACTGACTGCGCTATCTCCATGGCCTCCATGTGTGTGTGTGTGTGTGTGTGTGTGTGTGTGTGTGTGTGTGTGTGTAGGGATGGTAGCAGGAACTAAGCCCAGAGCCTTATACATTTGCGTTGAATTGCATCCCTAGCTCAATAGTATTGTTAGTAAGATCAGAGATACCTCATTTTTTTCCTGTGTGGCAGTGTTAAACCACCCTTCATACTATGACCTTGACCTTCTACTACATCATGGGGCCATGAAGAAAAATACAAATATTACTTTCAGTAATGTTCTGTTACTGTAAGAAACTATTTCTAGTTGAGTAGAATGCATGCAAGGAAGTTTACAAGCCACCACTGTTACTGAATTTTAAAAATTATTTTGTATGTGATGTTTAAAATCTCTTTAAAATCGAAAGCCATAAGCTGATGTGGAGTGCATGTCTAGTGTGCATAGGCCCTGGGTTCAATCCCCAATGCTGAAAAACAAACCAGAATGTTATGACCAATATCACGGAGCTACTGTGCGTCGTTCTTTAATTTCCGGGTAACGGTTAGAATGTTTCTCACAAGATTCCTGGCTCATACTGTAGTGAGGTCCAGACCACTCTGGGCTCCCTGAGACTCTGTCTCAAAACAAAAAACAAAAACATGAAACAAAACCCCAAAACAAACAAAAACCAAAGTCCCATTTCACTCTGAACATAACACAACCCAAACCCAGCCAGCGGACTTCCCTATTGAAACCAGCTTTACTTCCCGAGAGACCCACTGTTCTTCGTGTACCACCGACGCTCCTTTTCCCATATTTGTGCCTCAGGAGGTGTTTTTGCCTCTTCCATTTTCTCCATCGCCTAACATCCCATCATTTCTAAGTTTGTTAACGCTTGCCCAGCGTTTCCCTTAGCAGAGCCCATCCGACATTTCTCAGTTTCTGACTTCGCCCAGAAGCTGGAGAATCCAGCAGTGTCTTGCCTTTGCCTTTCAGTCTCTGATAGTGTGAGGAAACATTATATTTTCTTCTCCAAATGCTTTTCCTCTGGAAAAGAAAGTCTGTTCCCTTTTCTTCATAAATAAAGCCCCGACTTCTCTGAGTACCGGTGAAAATTGCTGATAGTTGCCACTCCGCCTGCGCAGCCTCTGGCCCTGCCATGGACCTCCAACGTGTTCAGTTTCTCCGTCTCAGCTTCCCAGCCCAAATGATGCTTCTGAGTAAAGTCTTTCTCTTTAAAGTAATTGATGCTTGTCGGGCGGTGGTGGTGCATGCCTTTAATCCTAGCAGTTGGGAGGCAGAGGCAGACGGTTCTCTGTGAGTTCAAGGCCAGCCTAGTTTACAGAGTGAGAGCTCTAGGACAGCCAGAGTTAAAACAGAGAAACACTGTCTGGAAAAAAACAAAATTAAACTAAAAATAGAGTAATTGATGCTATGTAAAACTTGGGAGGGAGATTCTCCTAGACCATCGATTATGGAGTAAAAATGAAAATAATTTTATGGTTGAGGGTCACCACAACATGAGGAACTATATTAAAGGGTCTCAGCGTTAGGAAGGTTGAGAACCACTGACCTAGACCCAGACATTTCTACTTCTCTTTATGAAAAGTTTTATTGAGCTCTGGTCTGTATAACATAAGATTCACTTGATGTACAATTCAGTGGTTTTTGGTATATTCTCAGAGTTCTGCAGCCATCATCACCGTCTCTTTTCCAACTTGACACAAGCTGGATGTATCTGAGAACAGGGAGCCACAATCCAGAAAGCATCTCCTTCAGATTGGCCTGTAGGCAAGCCTGTGGGGGCATTTTCTGAATTAATAGTTAATGTGAGAGGGCTCGGCTCACTGCGGGTGGCACCCTATTGGACAGATGGTCCTGAGTTGTATAAGGAAACAGACTGAGCAAGCCATGGCGAGCAAGCTAGTAAGCAGCATTCCCCTGTGGCTTCTGCTTCAGTACCCGCCTCAGGTTCTTGCTTTGAGTTCTTGTGTTGGCTTGTGTGAAAGATCAATCTTTCATCCCCAAGTTACTTTTGCCCATGGTGTTTTATTGCAGTAATAGAAACCCTAATTAAGACAACCATAGTCCATTACCCGAGTTGTTATTTCCCATTCCTATCCACTGTCCCTATCCCAGCCTAGACAGCCAGTAACTAACTCACTTTCCCTCTCTGTAGACTTATATGATCTGCACTTTAGAGACATTGGTCCTTTGTCAAGGACTTCTTTTGCTTTACATACTAATTGCCTCAGAGTTCATCAGTGTTGTAGCATTCATCATCACCTAATTCCTTTTTATTGTTGAATATTCCTTTTTAGTTGCTTGGATATGCCACAGTCTATTTAACAGTTTTGAGCTCTTAATTTCTTCTGGAAGTCTTCCTTTCAGGATAAGCCTCCGATAGCCCTTGTCCA
This sequence comes from Cricetomys ansorgei, assembly GCA_026225945.1. Lineage (NCBI taxonomy): Eukaryota > Metazoa > Chordata > Mammalia > Rodentia > Nesomyidae > Cricetomys > Cricetomys ansorgei. The sequence goes on along the minus strand of JAMJFZ010001038.1, from coordinate 128,655 downwards.
ATAGATTGAGAAGTTTCTGTTTGATATCTGTGTATTAGACTTGAAAGCCATTCAGACTTCAGACTCTTCAAATTCCCAGGTTGTTCCTTGTAAGGCTGAGCAGAGTGAGGAGCACATAATTCTCACTCATAGGTAGTGGTGAATATGTTCTCTTGGGTTGTGTCAATAGCTTTGACAAACGTTTTGTATGTTACTTAAGAACTCTGAAGTAATTGAGGGAACCAATTTATTTGAAAATTATAGTTTGTGCTTTTGATTTTATGGTGATGGTTTGACTGACACATCATAGAGACAAGCAAGTTGGATCACTCAAAGAAATCACAGATATATCAAACCCATCCTCCTGAAATTTGATGGAAGCTTCCAGTTAAAGGGTACATAATTTTCTGTGAAATATCTATTTACTTACTTCTTAACTAATTACTAATTGAGAGACTTTTGTAAATTAATATTTTTTACATCATGTTTTAAATACATTTTGTTGTTTCTAAGGGAATGGCAGAAAGTAAAGTTGATTTTTGAAGGAGTTGATACCGTTGCAGAAATCCTGCTCAATAATGTCACTATCGGGAAGACAGACAACATGTTCACCGAATACGTAAGTACACCATGGCTCCAGACTAAAGAGAATGTGCGTGTGTTTGTGTTCCTGGTGTGAATAGGGAAGGGTAGTTGCATAATTGGACATGGGTCAAGTAGAAGGCCTTTGAAACATTGGGTAAATTACTGTGCTTCTCCGTGCCCCATTGTAGAAGGATGGAAGCCATGCAGATCCATGGCGGATCTGCGGGACTTGAAGTAAATTACAGCTTGGACTCTGCTGTTTACTCCTCTGTGGTCTGGTGATCCAGCATTTCATGGGAGATGACAACTGAAAAACAATTTTAAAAGGCAATACTTTCTGAGATCGTATCCTTATTTCCCTTTTGTTTCAAGGGTGTGCTTTAAAAAACAAAAATAATTTATGACTTAGAAATACACACTATGCATTCCAGAGAGTCAGGTTGTCATAAAGTGTCTAGGAATCCTTGGCAGCTCAAGGCCACATACACAAGCCAGGGCAGACATTCCAGGGCTAAAGATACTTTCTGCTCTAAATGTGTCTCTGGGACCATAATGCTGTCAATGAAAACAGGAGAAGCCTAGAAGCCTATGCTTGGAGAGGAGATTGGAGTTATAACTAAAGGTGAACCACTAAGTTTTATCTCAGAGGCTGTTTTTTGTTAACGAGGCTAACTCTAGATTTGGTTATCGTGTTCATCTTTCCTGTAGTCTGCCTTTATCTCAAGGCCTTTTATACATGAACTAGTTGTTCCACATGGCTTTGTATCTTTCTTTTTTACTTTTTCCTTTACTTCTTTCTCTTTACTTCAGAGCTTTGACGTCACCAATGTGGTCAGAGATGTGAACTCCTTAAAGCTGCGGTTCCAGTCTGCAGTGCAGTATGCTGAACTTCAGAGCAAAGCCCACACTCGCTACTCGGTGCCTCCAGACTGCCCCCCGAAGGAGCAGAAGGGTGAATGCCATGTAAACTTTATCCGAAAGGTAACTCAAAAGTTCACAGTCTCCTGATGCCTCAGTCGGACTTGAAGATAGGAAAAAAGGACTTTCTGGATTTTTGTGGTGAATCTTCATTCTTCTAGGTTTTCTTCCTGGAGCGTGTTTCAGAATTTAGGTTAATATATATGTACGTATATATGTGCACGCGCGCGCGCGCGCGCACACACACACACACACACATACACACATACGGTGGGTAACAAAACTTGATATTGTATCCTAGGTTGGCCTAGAACTTATGTTGCTAAAGGAGGCAGGCAATTCTCCTACTTTACCCTCCCAAGTCTTGGGACTAGCAAGAACCATCCTGACTGGCTGATAATGGAACTTTATAAATTATTATTTTAGTATTTTAGGCAGGGACTCACATAGTCCTGGCTGGTTTCAAACTTGCTATGTTTGCTCTTTCCCCATCCAATCCTCCTGCATCTCTGCTGAGTGCTGGGTTTCCAGGGGTGCACGACCATGCCTGGTTTTGTGTGGTGCTGAGCGGGAACCCCAGGGCTCTGTGCACGTCAGGCCGAGCCCCGAGATAACTCTACCAGCTGAGTTATAGCTCCATCTCTATAAATTATTTTTTGACATTTATATTTATCAAACTTATTACCAGATGTGAAAACTTATTAGCAATTCTTGTGTCTAGGAACCTGCTTGGAAAAAAAATTTTTTTCTGAGATGTTTCTGAGATTTTACTGTTAGGTTCTTATAAACTAGGATGAAAAAGGATAATCGACAGATGATTTTTCTTTGAGGTTTATTCTATTCTATATGACTTGAATTTATACTAATGTGTGATTATTGCATTAGAATTGTATGTGACATTTAGGATTTTCTTTTCTTTTTTTCTTTTTCCTTCCTTTCTTTTTTTTCTTTTCTTTCTTTCTTTCTTTCTTTCTTTCTCTCTCTCTCTCTCTCTCTCTCTCTCTCTCTCTCTCTCTCTCCCTCCCTCCCTCCCTCCCTCCCTCCCTCCCTCCTTTCTTTCTTTCTTTCTTTCTTTCTTTCTTTCTTTCTTTCTTTCTTTCTTTCTTTCTTTCTTTCTTTCTTTCTTTCTTTCTTTCTTTCTTTCTTTCTTTCTTTCTTTCTTTTTTTTTTCTTTTTTTTTTTTGACAGTGTCTCACTAAGCAGCCCTGGCTAGTCTAGCACTCATTATGTAGACCAGGTTGGCTTTGAACTCATAGAGATACTCTTGCCTCTGCTTCCAAAGTGCTGAAAGACACTTAGCATTTAAGAAAAAAACGTCAGTCTTCATTTTCTCTTCATCGACTGTCTGACCTTTTTCTCCGTGTCATCATAAGTCCCTTCTTGTCTCTGCTTCCTTCTCTGTCCAGCGGAGATGATGGCCTCCATCTTTTCAACTTCCCTCTTACCATTGTGTCAATCACTTTTCGTCACCGTGACAACCTCTTGAGATAAACAAGGGGAGGAGGGGCGTTTCTTTTGGTTCTTGGTTTCAAAGGCTTCAGTCTGTCTGTGGCTCCACTGTTTCGGCGCCTGTGCTGAGTGAGCATCATGGCGGAAGGGGAGGAGGAGCGAAGCTGTTTACTTGTGGTGTCTGGGAAGCGGAGGGAGACTGAGGGATTGACTGAGAGGTCAGTCACGGGTACACCCTCAAGGGCATGCTGTTCGTGCTCTGTTCCCCCCAAGGAGGCCCCGCACTCTACTTCCTGCCATTTTCCAGTACTTTATTCCAGCCTTTATTCTTTGGATCTGGGCTTGGTCCTTCTAGCATTGCATGCTGCCCTGGTTCGTAACTGGCATTCCCACAGCTTCTTCTGCTTTCTTCTGATTAATTATCCATGAAGCTGCTGACGTGCACTTCTCACAAGAAATTCCCTTATGCAAAACAGAAACAGGAACTTCTGAGTTCATACTTAAGGAGGTAGGGACTGATAAGACTAGCTATATATTTTAAGTTGTTTATCATTTTATCTTTCAACAGCTTTGCACCAGTAGGCTAATGTCCATAGCTCTTAGCTCTGTCTTCGCCCCACCTCCTGTTGGGACTGCATCGTGGTGACATTGGCACTCATAGTTCCTTTGACAGAGTCCTTCTACTTCCTTTTCTCCAACTCAAGGTTGAAGAAAGACACCTGTCGTGCAAGAAAAGTGTTTAGTTTAGAAATGGAACTCAGAGCCGTGTGCATACGTCTAGGCAAGAGCACAACTACTGAGCTACACCCACAGCTTAAAAGGTTTTTGTTTTTTTGTTTTCCAGGAAAGTTGTGTAGATACTTGACCCCGCCTTCGAACTTATGGCTCGCTGTTTCCTTTGTACAATTCACCACGTGTGTATTATATATATTCAGTGCCCAACTTCCTTTCTTATGTGTGAGCCTTACAAGGAGGACCTATTACAGCCTGTATGTTAACATACCCCAGCCTGAGACACAGCGTGTCACAGATACTGTCTGAGTCACTGAAAATTCTCAATGGGAGTGACTGAGTGAATTAAAGGATCTGAAGCGTGGTGGGATGCTGAATGTTTTGCTCCCGGTTCCCATGCCCTAAGATCAACAAAAGATCAGAAGCCATCTATGCATTTACAAATGTTCCAAATTCTGGGAAGACGAATTTTCCCTCTCTCAGCTGTCATTGGTAACCTGTTGTTCTTTGTCTGGGACTCTGCGAAAATTTCCCCTTTCATACCTACTGGTGTTTTTATTGATCAGGTCTTGTTTAGACAGCCATATTGTTGAGGTTTTGTAGGTTCAGGGTCCTAGCAGAGAAGACTTGTATATGTATATATATTTGTGTATGTGTATATGTATAGATACATACACACACACATACACACACACACATATATATGTACATATATATACACACACACACACATATATATATGGTATAGCTATTCTCTGTATCCTACAATCTTTCCACTATTTCCTCTTCAAGGTTCCCTGAGCCTCAGGTGCAGGAGCTGTGCTGTAGATATATTTTCATTGTGACTGGGAACCCTATGATTCGCTGTTCTCTGTACTTTGACCAGTTGTGGTTGTCTGTGATGGTCTCTGCTGCGAAGAGAAGCTTCTCTGATGAGGGGTGAGAGCCACACTTGTTAGTTGCTTTTCTCTGTCGTAGAAACACATTAACCTTTCTCTTACTATCTTTCTCTTACATCAATGCAGACTGAAGGAACCAATACTCCACCGAGAGCAGTTTGGCCAGACCCTCCGTGTGCAGACCCTCTCCAACACAGGGTGCTTCTTTTCGGCATCACTTTTCAAAGCTGATCTCACAGTCTCATAGATTTTATTATTTTGATTTTTTTTTTCTCTTAAGAAGTAAAAAAAGAAAAAATTCTGCTTGACAGGAATTTACTATTTTAATTAATTCGTTTATTTTAAGTTCACTTTTTAGATTAGCACACAACGTAATTGGTTTCATTATGGCAATTCTCATACACGTGTGGCTTTCTGCTTTGTTCTCAGCTGTTCCCCTCCCCCACTGCTCTCCTTTTATTTCCTGTTTCCGGCTGGCTCCCCCCTTGCCCCTTGTCCCCAAATAGTCCTTCGTCCTTTCCCTTTCTTCTTTCTTATCGCATGGATTCCATTCTCCTCCCCCACTCCCTTGGAACTTTTCTTAACAGAATCGTTTCCTAGAGTTTGAGTCTGAACCTTTGTAACTTTATAATTGGAAATTTTCAGTGTCCTGGTTCTCAGACAGGTAGCCGGGCAGAGAAGATTAGATTTCTCAGACAGGTAGTCATCCCCATTAGAGTCTGAAGTTTGAGGTGATTGTTTTTGTGCGTGGTATTCCTAAACAAAGACTTTTGAGTTCAAACTTAATGAGGTAAGAGCTAAGGCTAGTTGTCTTTTTTTTTTTTTTTTTCTTAAATGTGTTAATAATATCTTTAGCTTTCCATGAGGCTACTCCTCCTTTGCACTGTTATATTTAATACAGTGGTTAGGCTCAGTGGTATTTTGGAGAGCTCAGAGAGAGTAAGCATTTGCTTGGTGTGGTAGCCATTGCTTGTAGTCCTAGCCCTTTTGGGCTCTGTAGTGACACTTGCAAAGCAAAAACCAAAATAAATACTGTTGTTCAATATAATAGGCTTTTGAAGAATAAATGTGAAGCAATTCATAACTGCATTTTATGTTCTTCTTGATACATTTAACTATGGCCCTTAGGTTGATATTTTGGTTATTATAATAATGATCCATTCTGCATCATAGCAAGCTAAGCCTGCACTTCTCAGACTACACTTGTTCTGTCCCCTGGGAACCTGAGTACAGCTGGGCTAAGCACCTGAGGCTCAGGGTCTTTTAATCAAGCCATCACCTCACGCGTGACTGGAGCTGACAAGAGTTCTGAGCTCACCCTGGTCTGTGGAGAGACTTTAGATCTGCTTCCCAGATCTCTCATGCAGTGCAGGCCTCCCACAGTGCCGTTCCAGGGCACGGCAGCTGGCTTCCCTCTTGGCCAAAAGAGACCATGGGACAGGGTCCAAAACAGAAGGGGTTAGTCTTCTATAATCTAATTTTGGAAATGACATCACCTCTGCTGCGTGCTGCTCACAGGAAGTGGTTCTCTTCATCTACACACGCCCGAGGGAGTGAGCACAGGAGAGCATGGATACCAGAAGGAGACTTGGGAGGTGCAGTAGAGGCTGTGTGTGCTGTGACACACACACACACACACACACACACACACACACACACACACACACACACAGAGCCCACAATTAGGGACTGAACTGTGCTCCTTAAATTCACATGTTGAAGTTGAGGCACCCTTCCACTCAAGCCTTCCAAAATGTAACTGTATTTGGAGATTTCTTTATCAAGGTCCTTAAGTTAAATGAGGTGGTGCTTAGGGTAAGGAGATTTGGACAGCAGAGAGAGGGAGAGAGAGAGAGAGAGAGAGAGAGAGAGAAAGGTTAAAGGAGGAAAGCAGTCACCTGCAAGCAGAGAGAAGACAGTGAGCAATCACATGTGATGACATGTGGATCCTGGCCGTTGGTGAAGCCTGGTTCTCTCTAGCTCATGGTGTTTTGCTATGACATCCTCAGTACACTGATATACGCATGCGTATGTAATATTTTAAAGACAACATCTTTCTTTTCTTACGAACTTTTTCATTTAGCATTATCATGACATTTTCATGCACTTGTATCTTACACTCTGTTCTTACCACTCCCCCTGAAAAGGGGGGAGAAAACATTTTCATAATGTTTAATTTTTCGGAATATCCTCTTTTTCTTTCCTTGAAATTATAGGAACAGTGCTCCTTCAGTTGGGACTGGGGGCCTTCCTTTCCCACTCAAGGAATCTGGAAAGATGTCAGAATAGAAGCCTATAACATTAGTCACCTGAATTACCTCACGTTTTCACCGATATATGGTAAGTTAAGAATTGTGATTTCTTGATTTTTTTTTTTTGTGTGTGTGTATGTGTGTCTTCTCCTTGTTACAAAAATCATGTTTATGATTTGGAATATAGGTATATCTTTCTGAGCAGAAACTTCTTAAAATAATGCAGCATATCCAATTTATAAAAGTGTGAAATAGATACAAATGGTTTGCCATGAAAATGTACAGTATGAAGGAGGTAGATGCCTGTTAGAATGTTGGAGGAGGGGAAGGAGGCAAGGTTGGTTGGTTCACTGAAGCTCACTGGGTAGCCTGGGCTGCCAGGAACTCCTCCTGCCCTAGCCACCCTCCCCCCAACCCAGCTCCCACAATGCTAGGGGTGCAGCAGTCTCAGCCAGAGCTGCTTTTTCTACTGTCCCTTCCCTTGTTTTCACACTTAACTTTGTTTGTTAAATGTATTTTAAGCCAGATGGTGGTGGCACACGCCTTTAATCCCAGAGTTCAAGAGGCAGAGGCAGGAGGACCTGTGAGTTTGAGGCTAGCCTAGTTTATGGAGTGAGTTCCAGGACAGCCAGAGTTAAAACAGAGAAACCCTGTCTCGAAAAAAAAATGTTATTTTATGTGAATGTGAGTACGTATACGTACATATATGGTGTATGAATATGTGCCTGTGTGCAGAGGCCAGAGAGGAACTCTGGGTCTGCTCCATCACCCCTTCTCCACCTTACTCCCTTGAGATATGGCCTCTCAATGAAACTGGAGCTCAGCTGGTAGCCAGCAAGCCCCAGCTATCCTCCTGCCTCGCTCTGGCCCAGTACTGGGGTTACAGGTGTGTCCTGTATGCACGGTCAGTCATACCCAGCTGTTTACATAGGTGCTGGGACCTGAACCCAGGCCCTCAGGTTTACACAGCAAGTGCTCTCAGCCACCAGAGCACTCCACCAAGAGCCACCATCTCCCCAGCCTGCATTTGGACTTCTTGAGCTGAGCAGGCTGTGGGTCTCTGGCTTGTGTTTGAGACTCATTCACCACCTCAGAGGTGCTCCACTCTTGCCCTGTCCACACGCATGTAGGTGCTTCCTTGGCATCATCCCCCTCCTTCATCCTGGATGACCCGCCTATGAGGTAGAGGTGTGGCCTGCCCGGAGGACCCTGCCCTTTACTACAGCTCCACCTGGAAAATATAATGTAAAAACACGGCAAAAATGTGTCAGTCCTGCTGAGTGTCTTATTAGCAGGCAGTCACTGGCGTCTGTCTATTCCTTTGGATTCTCTGTTTTGTTCATTTCTGAAAAACTTTCCCCTAAAACGCCAGTGTCCTCCCTTAAAAAAGCTTCATCGTCCATATTAGGCAGCATGAGAGTCTCTCTTCTTGCTATCTGACTGGCCGCTCAGGTATCTCACTGGCTTGTCCTTATTTTGAGTGAATTTTACCCTGGGTGTTTTGCTTTCAGTTCAGTTTTGAGGATTTCCTCTACATAGGCAAGGAGCTCCTCTGGCTGGGAAAGGGCTGTGCTGGCCAGCCATGAGCCTGGCTTTCTGGCCAGCCATGAGCCTGGCTTTCTGGCCAGCTCAGCCTGGGCAGCTCCCTGGAAACAGCTGCGTGAACCTGTCCTGACGGTCTAATGTGAGTCTGGGGAAATGTGTTGTGTCTGAGTTTACGCTTTCCACGGTGTGGCGATTGCAGAGTGTGTCGGAGTTTACATATTCCCTGATTCGGAGATCATAGAGCCGTGTGCCATGGCGCTGCCTTTAAATGCGCAGGACCACTTTTCCCTGTGGCCTCTCATTTTCTAAGGAAGGTTCAGCAGGGCAGAGCGTGGGTGGGTGCCAGCGAAGGACTCAGCGGGAGAACGTTAATCGAGGCAGCTGCTGCCTCAGGACAGCCTCTTCTGTCATGAGATAAAACACCTTCCTCTCACACAAGCAAATGGTCGCTGATTGCCGATCACCCGGTGCCTGCTGAACGTTCCCACCTCTCGGCTTCTGTTTCTCTGCTCGTCTTTAAGCCCTAGATGCCACCAGGCCTCTCTCCCTCTCACCGGGCACAGACATGGAGGTCAGAAGACAGCCCTGGGTGTCAATCCTTGCCTTCCATTCTGTTTCAGGCAGAGAGTCTCTCTTGTTTGCTGTTATGTATGTCAGGATATCTAGCCCATGGGCTTCTGAGGTTCCCCTGTCTCCACCTCCAGTCCCACTGGAAGATAGAGATGTGCGCTATAGCACCCAACTTTACACGAGTTCAGGGAATTTAAACTCGGGTCTTCACACTTGGTTCGCAAGCTCGTTGTGCACTGAGTCATCACCAGAGAGCTGACATTCTGACATTCACTCACCATGTAGACCAGGATGGCCTCGAACTCACAGAGATCTGCCAGCTTCTGTCTCCTGAGTGCTGGGATTAAAGGCCTGTGCCACCAAACTTGTCTTTTTTTTTAAGATTAAAAAAAAATACACACACACACACACACACACACACACACACACACATGTGTGTACTTAGTTTCTCCAGATATACTGTCAGAGTTAAGAGAAACAGGGGTTGGAGAGATGACTCAGTGGTTAAGAGCACTCTCTGCTCTTGCAGAGGACTGGAGTTCAATTCCCAATTCCCACCTTAGGCAGCTCACAGCTACCTGTAACTCCAGTTCCAAGGGTAGCCAACACCTCTAGTCTTCCTTGGGCACCTGTGTTCGCTTGTACAAACCCACATACAGACCACACAGAGTCAGAGAAGCACTTTGCTATAGGTGTAGACCTGTCCACGGTTTCAGGATGTGGTTATTCAGGAAAAGCCTCTCACTTGTTTTTCTGAAATGCTTACACGACTGTCATCCTGCCCTTCTTGGGTAGCACGGGTACTAAGATGAGGTTTTGAGGAGTGGAGAGGCTGTGCATAGATAGCGCCACGTCACCACAGACGAAGGCCAAACACGTTTTCCATGGATTTCAGAGTTCTTTCTTCCAAGACCTTCTTCTTTTCAGTGTAACATTTTTAAAAATTATTTTTAAAACATTTTACTTTATATGTGTGAGTGTTTAGTCTGCGTGTATGCATGTATACCGCCTGTGTGCCTGGTGCCTGAGGAATTCAGAAGAGGGTGCTGGATGCTCCGGAACTGGAGTTACAGACGGCTATTAGTCGCCAAGTGGATGCTAGGAACCGAATGAACCGGGTCCTCTGGAAGAGCAGCCAGTGGTCTTAACTGCTGAGCCATCTCCTCAGCCACGAAGGGGACATCTCACTTGTTCTACTTCCTCCTGAATGCTTTGTTTTGTAACACCCCACCCTCCCAGGCCTTAGCACAACTGACACCAAGTTAGAGACACCATTGCTGACCTTAAAACCCAGCATGAAGGTCCCCAGCACCTGCCAAAATGGGAACAAAGACCAAATGCATCAAAGACCTAGTCGTGGTTCCAGGAAAGCTCCCAGATGCACTAATTTTGCTTTTTGGCTTTTGCAGTTCTGCTTCTTGCTAACTGAAATGTGACAACCAGGAAGTGCCTTTTATGCATAAAAGACAATGGGACTTTAAGGCGTAGGGCTGCACAATTTGGGCAAGTTCCCTGTGCTGCCACTGGTTGGCAATAAAGACTTAATTTTAGGCTTTAAGAGTGTCCATGTGTTGACAGGGAGTAGTGGTGGAGCAAGCCTTTAATTCCAGCACTGGGGAGGCAGAAGCAGGTAGATCTCTGTAAATTCGAGGCCAGCCTGGTCTACAGCGTGAGTTCCAGGACAGCCAGAGTTACAACAGAAAAACCTTGTCTCGAAAAAAACAAAACAAACAAACAAACAAAAAAAGTGTCCGTGTGGTGGTCTCTGGTGGGCTTACCTCGAAACACTTTCACACCCAGTTGTAGCTGGTATTTGGACTTGCATCATGAAAAGTTCTTTGGCAGTTCCTCGTCATTCATGTACAAACGCGTGCCCCTATGTCATTCCATTTGCCGGGCACCTCCCTAAGAGGCTTTTGGGAAGCAGTGAGAGCATCATGTCAGGAAGCCCCAGGTCCTCTCCCTACCTGATAACTTTGGAGGTTATACCCGTGGACTGTGGGCAGGGTCTCAGAAACCTGTGCAGAGTGGCTGGGAGACTTCCAAGCCGCTTCTGCCTCTAACTCTCCCAAGTCTTTCCTTTTGTTTGCAAAGCAGACATCTCATTACCACCTTGTGAGACTGTGGAAGACTGTGGAGACTCTTCTTTTGAAGCTAGACACCATATGGCAGATGGAGACATCGATGCCTGAGACTTTATTATAGTAGAGTAGGTACCGGCTAAAGCAAGGCTAGGATAGGTTTGTTTTTTTCTTTATGAGTATGTGTCTGTGTGGATAGGCCAGGAGAGGGCGTCGAATCCTCTGGAGCTGGAGTTACACTTAGTTGTGAACTGCCTGACATGGGTGCTGGGAATACATAATCTTTGTTATATTATATAATATAATGTTATATGATAATAATATTCTGGTCTTCTGGAAGAGCAGTAAACACTCTTAACCACGGAGCCATCTCTTCAGCCCCGTAGGATATGGTTTGAAAGAACATCCTCCAGGAACATATTACCAGACTTAATGAACTCAACCAACTCTCTCTCCCTCATTTTTGAATTTTTTTTTATTTCTTAGACAGGCTATCACATAGCTCAGACTGGTCTCTCACTCACCATTAACCTTGAACGTCAGGAATTCCTGCCTCTACTGCCCAAGTGCTGGGATCGTAGGCATGCACCACCACACCTAGCTCTTCGTCTCTTTACACTGTTTTCTCCTAGGCAGCTGAATAAAGCCTTTTCTTTCTTCTTAAAAACATTACATTTTATTCATTGATTTAATGTGTGTGCGTGCTTGCTTGCGTGTCGGGGTCAGAATGCAGATCATGGGGCTGTGTGGCAGTGGCCTTTATTGGCTGAGCCAATTCTGCCAACCTTCTTCTCTTTTTTGTCAGCAGCATCCTGATAAAAAAAAGTGGGCTCCATTATAATATAAAAGCCGAAATTCTCGGGAGGATTTCTTTACCTCCTCTGTTGGAGATGAAGTCTAGGAAATCGCACATACTAGCAAACATTCTCCCAGTTAGTCACATCTTCAGCCTCTCCTTAGAGGATTTTTCAGTCAGATGTGTTGCACAAGTACTAGAGAAACCTTAGTGACTCCTTTTGTTTCCTTTTGTTTTCCGGGACAGGGTTTCTCTGTTGTAACTCCGGCTGTCCGGGAACTCACTCTGTAGACCAGGCTGGCCTCGAACTCACAGAGATCCGCCTGTATTTGCCTCCCGAGTGCTGGCATTAAAGGTGTGCGCCACCACTGCCTGGCTGCCTTAATGACTCTTTGATCCTTCGAGTGGAGGTATATCTGCTTACTGTTGTTGAAGATTTATTATGTCCAGAGATATATTAATAAAGATACACGAGACACGGTTAAAAGTATAAGCCAGACAGACCTGAGCAGAGACCACAGCCAGCCATCTTCCAGCTCCAACTCTTGCTCATCCTGCAGTTTATTATCTTAAGAGCTCTCCCTAGCTCTCACTTAGCAGTCTGTTTGCATGATCAAAGAGATACAATGGTTTACTCATTCCAAACCTTGGGCCTTTGAGGCGTGTCCACGTCTATAGTGGGGTGCCACGACACAAAAGGGGCCAGGCCCCACCTGTTTGAGTTATGTTCACTTTTTATAGATGGGGGACTACAGATCAACAGGGGAGACCAGGCTGAGATTAATGTTCCCTCTGGTCTGGTGGAGCATCCAAATGACCTCTTTATCAGCAACTCTATTTACATTAATTTTACAGAAACCAAAATAACAAAAACTTCTCCCAAGTGTTCCTCTATAAGAGTGTTCCTTCACTAGACAAGACTATACACTGTTCTAGTCATATCATGAAATTAACTGGCTATTTAAGATTTTGTGAACTCCCATTGCTTAATTATGTGCTGTCTGTATAAAATGCACAATTCTGGTTGTTTCAAATGAAGGACTCAACTCTGCAGATGAAGAGCATTTACTCGGAGCTTTGTCCAGTGGGCATGTGGAACACTTCCTTCTTCTCAGCTAGCTGCTCCTGTCTTATTTTCAGTGTGTCCTGAGGCTTGCAGGGACGATGCTTAGCATGCATTGCTGTTTTCTTTCTTTTTTTTTGCTGTAGATAACACTTCTCAGGAGTGGCATATTGAAATAGAGGCCTCTTTTGATGTCGTCAGCTCAAAGCCAGTTGGCGGTCAGGTGACTGTAGCCATCCCTAAACTGCAAACACTGCAGACACACAGCATAGAACTTCAACATGGGCAAAGCATCGTTAAACTCCTTGTGAAAATTAGCAAGGTGAGTTATGTCACTTCCTGGGAAACGGAGGAAGAATGTGCTTGCTGTTCAAGGAAGAAATGGCAGAACAGGGGCGGCTTTCTACTTTCTTCTGTAGTTCCTAAAAATCATTTTCTTACTTTTTTTGGGGGAATTTTCTTCCTCTTCCTTCCTTCCTTCCTTTTTTTTTTTTTGACAAGATTGCACATTGTGGCACAAATTGGAACTCACTTTGTAGCCCAGGGTGGCTTCTTTGTTTGTTTGTTTGACATAGGGTCTTAACATTGTAGCCCAGGCTGGCCTAAAACCCGATATGTAGCTCAGGCTTCTCTCCAACTTGCAGTAATCCTCCTGCCTCTGGCTCTCCTAAGTGTTGGGATTCCATGTTTAGAGGTGTGTTTCACCACACATGGCATTTTTGTCTTTACTTTTAGCTTCTCATGTATTCTGTGTTAGCTAACGGGTGATTTCCTCACATGTAAGATTAATATAATGGAAAACAGGTGATTAACTTGCCAATTTTTCTTCTAAAAAAAGTCAGTTATGTCTTTAAATCTCCCTCCCACCCCCATCTTTTGAAAACCCTAGCCCCTAATGGGTTCTACATTTCAGGTTTCAGTAGCTCTTTTCCGTTCTTATCATTTGCCTGACTATTGGTATTTACTCCACCTGTAAAACTCTAAATCTGGACTCAAGGAGTTTTCATGGTTAGGTGGCGTGGGTTTTAGTTTTTAATTTTTTTTATTAATCTGGTTGATGATTGTGAACTTGCAAAGACAGAGCAGAGTCACAGCAACTTTGAAGAAAGCGAGATTCCACAAGAGTTCCAGTTTTGGGCTTGGAAGAACCTTCGAGCCCAAGAACTCGCTCTGTAGACCAGGCTGACCACGAACTCACAGATCCTCCTGCCTCCGACTCCTGAGTGCTGGGATAAAGGTGTGGCTCATCACCACCCGAGTCCAATTTTAAGTGCTGAAACTATATAATGAACACACATTTTGGAGAGTGGAGAACAGCTTTTTCTCTTTTCCTTTTTTTTTTTTTTTTAAAGTACTATGGTGCTTTGGTTTGATAATCTGTGCTGTGCTCCCAGCATGCTGATTTTTAAATTATTCTCAGTGGAGGATCTGGGACCACAGCTCAGTTATAGAGTCCTTCCCTAGTATGCATGAAGTCCTAAGTTTGATCCCTAGCATCACAAAACTATAATCCTAGGATTCTGAAGGTGGAGGCAGAACGATCAAAAATTCATGGCCCTCCTCTGCTACATAAAGAGTTTGAAGCCAACTTGGACTACAGGAAACCCTGACTCGAGATAAGAAAACAAATAAATATATTAAATTTTTAAAATGGTGTTTCCGTGGCTAAGCTTTGTTTTATGCTGCTCTAGGGCATAGTTGTATTTCACTATTGAGAAATTTATATAACGCTCTGAGACTTACTTTTTTTTTTTTTTCTAAAAATATGCACATTACTTAGAATGACTTATTTCTTAAAAGGAGATAGCTGTGGAGACCTGGTGGCCTCATGGACATGGAAAGCAGACTGGGTACAACATGACAGTTCTCTTTGTACTGGATGGAGGCTTAAATATTGAAAAATCAGCCAAGGTAAGTGAATACACTATTTGTGAAAAGGGCCTTATCCTTGATAAAATAGCAATACTGAGATTTGAAAGAAAAGAAATTAGCAAAATTTACAATTCTACCCACCTAGAGTAATAGCCTTCAAAGTTTCTGGGTGTGTCTCTGTGGCTTTATATTCCTAAATGGATTGGACTTTACTTACTATTTTGGCCAGTGCTGGTCACTTGTAGGCGGGAGACAACCCAGATAGAAAGTACATCAGGATAGATGCTTGCCACTGATTGGACCTGGTGGGAAGTGCACAGCCTTACAGGTTCTACCTTTTTAAGCACCAGTGCCATGTGCGCATGTGGGTGCGTTTGTGTGTGTGGAGCATGTTTGAGGACGATTCTCAGGCTTCTCTTTTCATCCTCTTGGCAGGAGGTGTGTGTTCTGCAACATGTTGATTTATTGTGTGCTGTCTTCATAAAAATGTGGAAAAGTAACAACCCATTCAAGCTTACTACAGGGAAAAGAGAATTTCTCTTTTGTGCTATATCATTCCTTTTCATTTAGTCTCATGTTGGTTGTTCCATTGTTCACTCCGCATGAAGATGGCGACCTTTGAGTACTGAAGGCAGAGGAGATGTGTTGCCCTCCCTGCACTCGGGTTTGCATGTGGAGTGGACCCTCTCTCTCTGTGGCTTCTCCGGTGTTCATGATTATCAGCTCTGACTCACTTAGTTACCTCTTGGGGTCCTATTGTGTTTTGGCTGCCATGCCCATGATAAAACTGGGATAATGCATTGCGTTCATTGCTTCCCAAGACCTTAATAATAATTTGGTTGGGGGTGACTTCATTAAACAACCACTTGTAAAAATGGTGGGTGAGCACGCTAGAGAAACAGAGAACTATGGAGGCAAGCCAGGCATGGTGGCAGACGCCCGTAATCCCAGCACTTGAAAGATTGAGGTAGTGGGGGTTCGGAGTCCAGGGACAGCCTGGGCTATGCAGTAAGACCCCGTCTCTAAAGAAAAGACAGAAATGAAACAGAATCAAGGACTTGAAACTGGATTAGGAACATGGATGTGTAAATCAGCAGAACAGAGATAACTGGAGCCCTGGCAGAGGATGAACTACCTCAGGGAAGACACAGAGAGGCCAGAAGCCTGAGGAATTGTAATAAATAAGGACGTGGAAAGAAAAAACATCTGTAGAGAAATCTCAGAAGGAGTGGTCAGAGGTAGAGTGTCACCTGGTTTGAGGAGTGGGGTACAGAGCCGGGGGTGGGGGTGGGGGAGAGTATTCTAGGAGCAGAGAGCGCTCACGGGCATCAGTCGTTGCATAGATGCTCATGGTAGAAAGACACTGAGAAGAGTCCTGTGGGTTTGGCAGTGAGGAGAGGCCGCTGGTTACCTTGACCAGAATGGAAACTAAACTGTAAGGGTTCTACCAATGACTTGTAGAGGAACACTTAGAATTTTTTTGTTAACTAAAGCTTTTTTTTTTTCCTGTTTAACTGACTGGTCACTAGAGGTCCGTGTTCTCACCCCAGCTGTGGTAGAGTTGTTTATGAGTTGGAATTGGAATGCTTGATGCACGTGGCTATAATTTGGTTGGGTGCAGTCATTCTGGCACCTGTAGCTTGTCTTTGGGATTGTGTGCCGCATGGGTTTACGGGAACTTTTGGCTTAGAGCATAAAAGGTCTGAAACCCTGAGAGTCGGGATGGGCATTGGTTGGTGGTTCGTTGGTTGGGTTGCTGTCGTTAGTTAGTGTGAGAACAAAGGTTGGAGAGATTCGAGGTTAGGACAGCCCAAAAAGAGGCTGTGAAGATTTCTACCTTTCTCTTTCTGTATTAAGGCCGCTTGTAAAAGCAGTGGCGATTTTTATCTTTCCTATCTCCTTCCATAGATTGAGGGTAAAAGACTGTAGCATACTGTTACAATGGCTACTGTCAAGACAGTGGCTGTGACAATACTAACGCTAATGTGTCTGACTTCACCTCTTTGGGAGGGTGGTCAGTTGTGGTCGGGAGATGATCCACACAGGCATCTGAGCAAATAATGGATGTATCGAGGTGATAGGAACCAGAGTTTTCACGATGGTTGTTGTATATAGTGTGCTAATTACTTCCGCATCACTGTGACCAACGTACTCAAGAGAATGACGGAGAGAAGGAAAGGCTTACTTAGCTCGTATGTGGTGGTCAGAGGTCAGTGTCGTGGAGTTGGCTCTTTTCTTCTACTACGTGGGTCCTGGGGAACCAAACTTGGTCCTCGGGTATGTGTGATAGGTGCTAAGCCATCTCACTGACCCAGCTGAGTGATAACCATAGTTTGCTTTTCTGGATAGGAAGTCACTTAGTTGCCATGACTCTTAACGTAGCTTATCCCACTGCACTCTCTATGGAAGGTAACTCGTTTTGCTGAAAGCAGCAGAAGGCTATTTATATTGTCACTGGTGTCAAGATTATTCAGCTAAATTGTTGTCGGAAGGTGATAAAACAATGTAAGCAGTCAATTAGAACTCTTGTATCTCATATTCCCAAGCCAGATGCAGAAGCCCGCCGATAGCTGTTCTAATTAGAAAAGCAATCGGGATTTCTTCCGTTTTTAAATTTAAAATACACTTCACTCCTTTCTTTGATTTTTAAATTCCCATTTCCATCTCTGTAGTTTCCTAGGGCAGAAAAAGAACATGACGCCCATGGAATTCTTGCTTTTTCTTTCTGAGTGCTGCTCAGAACTCTCTGACGGCCTCACTAGCTCCCAGCCAGACAGTGTGAAATACAGAATAATCAAGGTGCGTTTCCATGTGGAGAGCTCCCTGAGGCTGTGCGGTGGTTTCTTCTGTGATAATTTCCCCAGTGTTCTCAGAGCGAATTCTGACAGTTGAGAGTGAGTTCTCTCACAGCTGCAGACCGTGCTGCAAGTCTAAACCACGACGCTTGTTGTAAACCCAGGTTTCTCTACAGACGAATAGAAGGCCCTTCCTCACCCCCACTCACTGCCAGGGATACTTCCCTTCCCTTGCTTTGTAGATGCCAGACTCCAGTTTCTGTCTCCTTCACAATGCAGCCCTTTCTGCAGCCTCCTCTGTTTCTAACTTTGTTTTTGAGACAATGTCTCACTGTGTGGCCTAGGCTGGTCTGAAACTTACATCATTCATTCCTCCCCCACCTCTGCCTCTCCAAAGCTGGTGTCACAGGCATGAGTCACCACACCCACCTTCTAAATGGATACTATCCATTGGGTTAGAGCCTGGTATGACCCCATTCAGACTCAATGATTGATATCTTTAAAGCACCATTTCTAAATAAGGTCACATTTCATGGTTTTGGGTAGACCTGAATTTTGGGGATATAATGTTTAACCCAGTGTAGCTCTCTTCATCCTTCTCCCTGTCAAAAGCTTAGTTAAAGATTTATAAAATGGCTACTGATAGTGGCTTCCTGGTGGGAGTGGGGAAGAGGAGAGGGGGGAGTGTGGGGGTGGGGGAGGGAGCAGTTCACTCCAGTACAGGCAGATTGCCCTGCTTTGCTTTGCTGTCAACTTCTAATTATTACTGTCTTTTGGGGATTTCTAGAAAATGTCAGTGATAAAGTACAGTTTCTCCTGCATCTATTGTTGGGCTAAGTTTTTCATGTGTAGGTGATCACCCTTGAATTCTGCTAACAGTACACCCGGAGAATTGGATCTGGTACATTCTTATTATTGATCCTTTAGCAAATATTATGTTATACATGGAAGTTTCTTCGGAGAACTCCAGTTATATAGTGTCCCTGGTCACATGTCAATTCCTTTTCATATAGTTTTTAAAAGAGTTTTCAACTAGATTCATTCTTTTTTTTTTTTTTTTTTTTTTAAATTTGTGAGTGTTTGGCCTGCATTTATGTATGCGTACCACATGGGCTTGGTGCTGGAGAAAGTCAGAAGACGGCGTTGTGTCCCCTTGACCTGGGGTTGTGGGTGGTTGTGGGCACCATGTGGG
This sequence comes from Cricetomys ansorgei, assembly GCA_026225945.1. Taxonomy (NCBI): domain Eukaryota; kingdom Metazoa; phylum Chordata; class Mammalia; order Rodentia; family Nesomyidae; genus Cricetomys; species Cricetomys ansorgei. The sequence continues at coordinate 109,927 of JAMJFZ010001038.1, read as the reverse complement.
TGGTGTAAATCAAGCCTGGGTCCTCTGCGAGAGCAACAGATGCTCTTAACTGCCGAGCCCCATATAGTTCTCTCCAGCCCCATATAGTTCTTTTTAAAGCAAGTTCATCTGCCTGAGCTCACTTTGAACACAATTTGTCTCCAGTCATTGTCTTCTTAACATATTCTTGCATTTTAATGTATTAGGAATAAATTAAGGAATGGGGATGGGGGGAGCAGGAAATGGCTCAGCTGTAAAGTGCTTGCCCCAGCACCCACATAAAACCTGGGTGCAGTGATGCATGCCTGGGATCCTAATGACAGGGAGCAGAGACAGGGTGTCTTCAAGCAACTGCATCTGCGTTTCTTAATTCTCTGCCATTTGCCCAAGAGAAAAATGCTGGCATGACCAACCGCCACCGTGGAGATCGCACGGACGTCAAAGGCATCAACCTGCAAATTGACCTCTGGTGCCCACATGGTCTGAGAACCTTGTGGAACTGGTTCCTTAGGAAGCATTTCCTCAGATGTGATGTTTCCAAAACTTTAGAAACACTTCATTCTTTTTAACTTTCCTCATTGAGGGGAAAAGCTCTCTATAAAGAAGTCTAGAAGCGCATCCTAGTGAAATGTTCACTGTGAACCCAGGGCAGAGAGGGACGCAGCAGCCTGAGTACTTGATCTGAACTTTGACAAGGAAGTACTCTGTGATTTAAAAAAAAAAAGTAGGCAGTGCAATTCTGCTCAGATTTTGCACTGGTCTGCGTGGATTTTTCTCTTTGGATTCTTATTTTTCTTGTTGACGTTGCAGATAAGGTCCATCAGATACCGTGTATTTTGGTAATAGCCAGGCGCTGTCTCAAAAAACACACAGCGAAGCATCGAGGTTTAAGGCGCTTCTTTGAAAAGCGGTGCACGGAGAATTTGCTGAAGACAACTTACTACGGAACGTAAGGAAATAAGAGATGCAATATTCACAAGAGAACAGTCAGGCATGGGGACGAGTGTGTTGAGAATAATACACTGTGCAGCTTCACTCTGCAAGGTCCAGACAGGATTACAGAATGCCCTGACCAGTTCACCGGGAACTAGACACCTGTTCTGAACCTGTGGGCCAGTAAATATTTCTGTTTGCTCCCGCTCGACTCTTCTCTGATTTTGAGGAAGAAATACTTGAGAAGAATTTACTTATTTGTTTATTTTAATATCAGAAGCATTAATAAGTAGTTGGAATGGCTCAAACGGAGAAACAAAGTCTGGAATCTCTGCTGAATTTACCATTGTGTTTAATACGTTTCCAAAGTGTTTGCAGCTCCTTGACTTCCCTTGAAGGAACATCCCTAAGTTAAGAATAGCAATAAGCGTTTTTCTGTTGACTGTGACAAGGTAGATTGGCAAACCTGGATATATAGATATCTCCAAAGATCAATACTGCGGTTTGATTCTCAAACATCCTCTCAGGCTCATGCTTTAAACACTTGTTCTCCAGCTGGTAATACTCTTTTGGGCGGCGGTGGACTCTGGGCAGTAAGGCCTATCATGTTGGGGGGCGGGGTCGGTAGGAGCAGGGCTTGGAAGGTTAGACCAGCCGTGGTTCCAGCCACTTTCCTTTTCTTGGTCAGCCACCAAGTGATCAGTCTCCACCACAGGCTCCTGCCACTAAAGACAGATTTTCTGTCAGGCTTCTCCTGCCACAGTGGACTAAAGACTCTCCCAAAAGCATGAGCCAAAATTAAACCTTTCTTCCTCTGATGGTTTGAATGATAAACGCCTCCCATCATCTCAGGCATTTGAATACTTGGTCCCAGGTTGGTGATCCAATTTTGGAGGCTTTGGAGGTGTGGCCTTGTTGGAAGAAACGCGTCACACTGGAGGCGGGCTTTGAGAGTTTATAGACTAGTGCCATTTTGAGTTCTCCCTCTGCTTCGAGCTGTATGAGCTGTCAGCGCCTGCTCCAGTGTCTATGCCTCTACTCTTGCCATTGTGGACTCTTCTCTCTGGAACTGTAAGCCCAAGCCAGCTCTTTATAAGTTGCCTTGGACATAATTCAACATCACAGCAATAGAAAAGTAACTAATATATCCCCTTTCAGTTATTTCTATCAAGTATTTTGGCCACAGGAATATTAAAGTAACTACTATAATCAGTTTTGAGAAATCTAGAAATAGATTTTTAGAAATTAAACCTCAGTATTTCTAATATTATTATTCATTACTGCAATAAACTAATATGTAAGCATCTTATTTCTTTTAGGAAAACACTAGTAGATTGAAAATATGAGTCTAAGCCAAGAGGCGTTGGCACATGCCCTTTAATCCCAGCACTCAGGAGGCAGAGGTAGGTGGATCTCTGTGAGTTTGAGGCCAGCGTGGTCTACAGAGCCAGTTCCAGGACAGCCAGGGCTACACAGAGAAACCCTGTCTTGGAAAATCAGAAAAAAAAAAAAAAGAGTCTAATAACATTCTTTTCTTTATCACACTCTAATTTTAGCTCCTTAAAAATAAAAGTATCTGGGGAATAGGGGTACATGAAGCATCACCCCTCCCAGAGAACCTTCAGGTAATGATTTTGGAGTTGAAGGGAGAAATTTTCTTCAGTGGTGTATCCACTGGTAAGTTGTCCATGCCCCTGTAAATAGTCCCTCAATTATGCTCCTGTAAATAACCCTAATTAAACACATTGGTTCACCCCAAACAAAGCAGAATGGTATAACTATTCAAACAAAGGTCCATAAGAGAGTATCGTTATTATCTGCTTGTCATTTTGGCAATGGTTTATGCCATTTTGTTATTGCAACCAAACCCAGCTTTGTAATATGGAAAAGGGAGGTGGCAAAACGGTTTTTCTGTTTGGCATCAGATACATAAGATACATATCTAGCCAGAAAGATGATGGGATAACTCTGCTTCAATGCGGATGCCAACCTGGAAACTTCTGTTCACATTGCTAGCAAGGGCGCAGTGGAGAGATGGCCGCCTGTCAGTTCCACAAACCGGAGCCATTTGTGGAGACCGGGATGTTTCTTCCCATTTCTGTGTGAGTGATCACTCTCAGTGCAAAATAAGAAACACGGTCTTTATCTCTAAAGTGCACAGTCATAGGTCTGAAATGAATTTAGAAAACACAAAGTTTGCCAAAGTTTAGAAACAAATAGTTTTGTTGTTAGGGAGAAAATTACAGACAGCTTCGTGAGGATCTGATTACGCACAGCTGAGAAGTGGCTCTGAGCTTGTGAATCTCCATCTGTCTGATCAGCATGAGAAAGGAACTTGAGGAGCGCCGTGTTTACTTATCAGTCATAACCTCTTATGGCTTTTGGTTACAGTTTCCAGAACTCTATCTGAAAGAATGTATTCTGTACTTTTGAATCTAGCTCTTCTATTTTAAAAATGAAACCATAGCTGGCATGACAGGGCATACCTATAATCCCAGCACTTGGAAGTCTGAGGCAGGAAGATCAAGAGGATCTGGGCCAGCCTTGGCTACATAGTGAGGTCAAGGCTAGCTTTGGCTACATGGTGAGGTTAAAGTTAGCCTTGGCTATATAGTGAGGTAAAGACCAACCTGGGGCTTTATGAAATTCTGCTTCAAAATTCAAAACAAAGCAATATAAAAACAATTTTTATGAATTGAGATCTTTATGAGGCAGTCCAAAAACTGATCAAGGGATAAGTTCACAGAACCTTCAAGAATACATAGAAAAATGTGAATGCCAAGGATTATTAAATTGGGGTTTGGAGAGATAGGGCCCAGTGGCTAAGAGTGCTCGCTGTTCTTCCAGAGAACCGAGTTTGGGTACCAGCACCCACACCGGGCAGCTTATAAGCCCCTTGCATCTCCAAACCCAAGGGACCACATGCTTTCTCTCGGCCTTTGCTGGCAATCACACAATGCCCCCCCCATACAAATAAAAAAGATCTTTAAAACATCATTTTACAATCCAAACTGCTTGATTTTACATTTCTTCAAGGTTCTTTGATATTTGTGCCCCCCTCCCTTACCTTTAGGTAGTGTTTTGCTTTGTTGGTCTGTTTAAAATTTTTGTCCCATTAGTGGATGGTATATTCACTCTTCATGCTGCTCAGGGGTCTTTTTCAAAAGCAGTGTTCAGAGGCCATTGTATCCTGGGAAATAAAATAGCTCTTGTAGGAGGCTTTTGTGCTACCTGTCAAGACTGCAGGGGGACATGAGAACACTCATGTTCATCCAGGTTCTCTGGCCTCTCAGACTTCGGAGTACCAGAAGCAAGGTGGCCCATAACTGTGGCTTCCCTTAGAGGCTCTTGGAACTCCTTTCCCTCTCACTGGAAGGTTGTGCTGCAGGAGTTGGGGGATGGGAAGAGATGCTTTTACACAGGAAAAACATGGAAAGGTATTGTGTTTTATAGTTAATACTCTTTGTAACATTAACAGTAAGAAATAAATAATTCCTTTTTCCCACATATGATTATATAAATAAAAAAGAAAATTATATCACAAATAAATAAAATAAATAATTCCTTTTAGGCACAGACCTACTTTATACTAAAAAAAAAAAAAAATTAAGCATTCTGCTATGCTTATGTTTCTGTGGGCCATAGCTTTTAATACTTAGCATGGTAAATATTGAAACTGAGAATTAAATATTTATTTATTCATTTGAAGTCACCACTAGAAGCCCATGATATGTAAGAACATTGGCCCCTTTGGTGGAAAAAATACAGTTAGGAAATAAAAAATTGGGGATGAATAATGACATCTTTTTTTTTTTTGTGCTTGCAAATCTCTTTAATATTTTAATGAGGAAAATGAGGTTCTCATTGCCTCTGCATACAATCAATTTGCAATGTTGTTTTGGTTGGAACATGAGAAGAAACTGGCCAGGCCTAAATTAATTTATTAAAAACCTGCTTTTTCAGCTGGATGTGGCATATACCTTTAATCCCAGTACTTTGGAGGCAGAGTTTGGTGACTCTCTCTGAGTTTAAAGCCAGCCTGGTCTACAGAATGGGTTCCAGGACAGCCAGGGCTACATAATAAGACCCTGTTTCAAAATAAAAAGAAAAAGAAAAGAAAAAACAAAAACCCAACCAACCAAACAATCAAACAAACAAAAAACCACCACCAGCAATAACAACAAACACACTTTTTCGTGTTTCCAACCTCTACCTTAGAAATAGATCATTCAGAACACACCACAGCGGCTCTTATCTGCTGTTGATGATGTCATCACACATCACAAGCTGTGGGTTAGCCTGGATAGGCCAGCCCAGGAACAGTGCCAGCTTGCAGTGTGCTTAGCAGTAGCTGTTCTTCCCTTATCCTTCCCAGTGGATCCTGTGCTCTCTCTGGCCATGAGGGCGCTAAACACACACACACACACACACACACACACACACACACACACACACACACATGTATGTGCGACCTGTTTGTGCTCAAGTGTGTGTGCAGGTGTGTACAGCCATGCATGTATGTGTGTAGGCCAGAGGAGGCTGTCAGGTGTGCTCCTCTGTTGCTGACTACTGTATTCCTGTGAGACAGTATCTCTCACTGCTTTTTCAGCTAGGTTGGCTGGTCAGCAGCCTCAGAGACTCCCTTATCCACCCCCTCCCATCACTGGGGCTACAAGAGGGTGTGGTTGGGTCTAGCTGGGTGCTGGGATCTGAACTCGGGTCCTCCTGCTTGAGAGCCATCTTCTCAACCTCCTACTTTCCTTGAAACAAAAACAAAACAGTTTGCTTATGCTTTTAAGTTTATAGTCAATATTTAATCCTTTTCATGGCAGGTTTATTTCAGGACAGTGCAACTTATAGAAGAGCCCATAAAAGGGTCTCCTGGCCTGAGTTTCTACTTCAAAATTAATGGACTTCCTATATTTCTGAAAGGCTCAAACTGGATCCCAGCCGACTCATTCCAAGATAAAGTCACTTCTGAACTGTAAGTATCGGAACCAAAGGGAAATAGATAATTCAAAATGGTGGCGTTGTTAATCCACTTCCCTAGTAACCTTTTTACTATCAGCCGCTATGCTACAGCGCTATGCTGTATACCTTAAATATACACACAATAAAACTCACAAAACAAAACAAAAACATGAGACCTTTATCTGAAAGATAACTACAAGTGTTCTTTGAAGGGTTTGAAAATAGAGCTTAAAAAATGAATATACATTTGTGTATATGGTGTTTTTATATGGTACTTCTTACTCTGTGTGTGTGTGTGTTAGTGTTCAACGGCATATGGTGTCTTCTTTTTTTTTTTTTTTTTTAGTTTTTCGAGACATTCTCTGTTGTAACCCTGGCTGTCCTGGAACTCACTCTGTAGACCAGGCTGAGCTCAAACTAAACTCACCTGCCTAGGGTGCACCACCGCTGCCTGTCAATTTTGATGTCTTACTCAATCGTTTACCCTACCTTTTGAGACAGGCTCTCTCACTGAACCTGGAGCTTATTGATTGGCTACAATTACAGGCATGTGCCCATGCATCCCAGTTTTCTCATGCTTGCCGGGCAAGGACTTTGCTTTCGAAGTCATTTCCCTGCCCGGTGCTACAATTTTCTACAGGTCAGAATATAAAATAAAAATAATTTAAATATATAAAATAAATATATAATATTTATTTATATATATATATTTATATCTATATAAAACAAATAGTATTAGGTTACCAACAACTGACGTAAAGAAGAAATGATGCATAGTCTTTTGTTTTGTGCTGTTTTTTTGTTGTTTTTTTTAGTTTGTTTGCTTAATGTGGTTACAACTAGTCTCCACTATTTCACCTCAGTTTCTTTGACATTGATTAGAGCAAAATCATTTTGATTTTTAAAGTGGCTTTTTCCCTTAACAGATTTGAAATAGTTTGTTATGTCCCCCAATTTCTGAGTCAGTATTTGCTTTTGCAATTCTTCTACAGGCTGCAGCTCCTTTTGCGGTCCGTGGTGGATGCTAACATGAATGTTCTACGGGTGTGGGGAGGGGGCGTCTATGAGCAGGACGAATTCTACGAACTCTGCGATGAACTTGGAATAATGGTGAGTGCGTGACTCACCCCTCACTCTGATGTTGGGAGTTGATCTTATTGCCCTTTAATACCTTTCTCAGAGCAGGGAACCATGTTCCATTGTTTATTTACGTATTAATTTTGGCCAGGGAAAAAATGAACTGTAGTTGCTAACAAAAACTAGAATTCTCTACCATTTAAAAATGATATCACTATGTGAGTTATATCTAATCAAATGTCTCTCTACACCCCCATTATTTTTCTTGTGATATGTAGGCATACATAATAAAATAAAATACTAAGTAACTAAATGAGCTCTGATGAAAGAAACAAAATCATAATGTTAACCAAAGAAAAGATGTTCTTAGTATTTGAGTTTCTGAGGAGGACTAAGCAAGGAAACACCTCCATCCATCAGTATCTCTGGACAGCTGACGTCAGGAGCTCTGTGGACGTGGGGCTCCTACATGCTCTATTCACAGAAAGAAATGGAGTGTTTGTACAGACCTGCCCGAATCCTTTCATATGCTTTATGTTATTATCAAACCACTTACAGTACTGCATATAACATGATATATTAAACACACACACACGTTGTATGGGTGTATGCTACCTACAAGTGTGCATGTGTGCATGCTGTGTGCATGCCTGGTGCCCTTGGGGGCTAGGTGAGGGCATCAGATCTCCTGGACCTAGAGCTAAAGGCAGGTGTGAGCTGCTGTGTGAGTGCTGGGAACTGAACTTGAGTCCTCTGTGAGAGCAGCAAGTGCTCTTAACACCGAGCCATCTCTCCAGCCTGTGAATGTGATATAAATAGTTGCCAAACTTTTTATTTAGGGACTAATGGCAAGAAAAAGAATCTGTATGTATTCAATGTATATAATATTATATATATTACACATATATGTACATATACATGTGTAATATGTAATACATATAATATAATACACACACATATATTCATTATATATACACACATACATATATGTATATATATAATATTTTTGTTTTCTTCTGTATATTTTTAACCCATATTTGTATCTTTGGATGCAAAGCTTATGGATATGGAGAAGCAATTGTGGACTTTTTTAGTTCTGGAAGCAATTCTCAGTTATGTGGAGTGCCCAAGGAGAGGGAATCACAGCAGCAGTGACAGGCTGGGACCGTGATGACAGCTACCACTGTCACTGAGTGCAGCATTTTCCTCAGTGCTATACAGTTTTATTTGTTTTATTATTTTTTTCATGCATTCATGACATGGTTACTTTTCTTCCCTTGTCCCCATTTACAGAGAGGAAAACTGACCCATGAAGAGGTCATATACCTTGCCCAATCGAGACAGGCAAGAAGGCTGACTGCTTGGGGCTCTGCTTCCTCCTAGAAAGAGATTTCATGGTCTTATTATCTATCTATCTATATATCTATATATATATATATATATATATATATATATATATATACCTACCTACTTTGGTTGTCAAGACAGGGTTTCTCAGTTGTAACTCTGGCTGTCCTGGAACTCACTCTGTAGACCAGGCTGGCCTTGAACTCCCAGGGATCCACCTGCCTCCGCCTCCCCAATGCAGGGATTAAAGGCCTGCGCCACCAGCCACCACCTCCGGGCTCATTGTCTCATTATTAAAGTGGGCATCTGGTAATCTGTCTGCAAACAATTAAATCCTTCCTAAACAAAGTATAATTTTTGCTGTCTCACTACTCAGTGCCTGGTGAAAGAGAAAGAATGAGAAAGGAGGAAGAGCCTACAGAGCTTCGCTTTCCCTCAGTCGCTCACCGCTGCCCATTCCTTCCTGCTTACTCAATGTCCTCACAGGTTTCTCAACACTTTGTGCAGCCCTGGGGAGTCCTGCGGTGCGTGAGCATCTTTCCCCCATGCAGAGATGCTCGGGTGGGCACGTTTGCAGGAGAACTTGCTTTTTTCCTTTATGTGGAGTGAGAGTCAAATCTTGCTTTCCGTAAGATGACACCGCCCTTTCTTTTGCTTGTAGGTGTGGCAGGACTTTATGTTTGCCTGTGCCCTTTATCCAGCTGAGCAGGGCTTCCTGCAGTCAGTGAGAGCAGAAGTTGCTTACCAGGTAGGCTATTATTAAACCACCCATGCCTCTCTGTTGTTTTCTACTAAACCCTATGGAAAAATCGCAGTCTGGTAAATTGATTTTCCGAGTGGTTCACCGGGTGTCATGGCTGGAAGATCACCTACTTGCTTAGAGTGTCTGGGCTTGACCAATCCCTCCTTGTATCCAGCTGCCTGCTCTGTGGTGGGGTCAGGGGTTGATTGAACATCTCAGTGTCACATGTCCAGACTGCCGATCTATCAACGCCCCCCCCCCCCCCCCCCCCCCCCCCCCCCCCCCCCCCCCCCCCCCCCCCCCCCCCCCCCCCCCGTCCTGCTGGGCCTATAGTTTGCCTCAGCAAATGCCAATACCACTGTAGCTCGGAACAAGGATTTAACATGACTCCTGAATCCATGAATTGTTTTGCAGTTCACATATGCACACCTGTGTTTACACCCATAGATGAAAAGCTAGAAGGACATAATCACACACTCTCCGTCTGCTTGGAAAGACCTGGAAACACGGCCAACTTAGAAGTATCAAGTATCCTTACACCGAAACATCTTTTATTAAGAGAAAGCCTCTGCCAACAGTGGCGGTACCTTCCTTTAGTCCTCGCTACTTGGGGAATCAGTAGGTCAGGAGAATCACTTTAGTCCAGGAGTTCAAGGCTAGCCCAGGCAACACACTGAAACCTGTACCTCCATAAAAAACAAACTGAAGCAAAGCTAACCAACCAACCAACCAACCAAAGAAACAAGAAAATGCCTCAACAGGGAGAAAGGGGGAGATTGGGAGAGAGGTTTCTAGATCTTGGACAAAAAAAGATTCTTTTCAAATATCCTGTTTTTAACGGTGTTTTCCTAACTGATCATTTCAGTCACCGATCTAAGGCTCACCTGCCGCTTGCTGAACACTGTTTTCGAAACCAGTCCTATTTAGGGAGTGAGCATGTTTTGAAACATGGCTTGCATCACATTACATCACTCCCAGATCTTGAGTGCGTGGCTTGTGTTTCTGTATAGAATCAGCATTCTTGGCAGTACAAGAAGTGTTTAATCACAATACACTCACAAAGTATAGCTTGGGAACTAACTTGTGAATATGTCACACACTAGCAAAACACTACTGGAGTCACTGGAGTCGTTTACTAGGATTCTTTGCAAGTGATCTGTGAAGAGCTATGTGTTGTGCTGTGTGGCTGAAGTCCCAGCACCTGGGAGGCGGAGGCAGATGTGGCAGTAGCTTAGGGCTATCCTGGACTACATGAGACACTGTCCAAAAGAGAAGATAGACACACTTGCTAACCCAGATTCTTGTTGGACTCAAACATTACAGTAAAGAGAAGTTGTCTGCAATGTCTGCAAAGAACTAGTGGAAACACACATTCCAGAAGAATTTCTCTTGACCCTGATTCACTCTGTGATTCGCAGAGACATTTGATTGCATTCTTCTGTTTAGACGTGTGTCAGAAGACAGGGGCCATGGTCAAGTCTGCCCAAACATAACAAAACTGGACCATTTTTGCCCTTAGTCAGTTCCTTCAAGCCTGTGTGTCCAGGATTTCTGAGAAGTCCAGGACTTCTCAGTTAGAATGTCTAACTCCCACTAACTCCCACTGTATATAGTGGATACAGACATCTTTAGATATAGTCAGTAACTTTAAAAACAAGATTTAGTTATTCATTTTTAATTTGTGTGTGTGTGTGTGTGTGTGTGTGTGTGTGTGTGTATACCTGAACAAATTTTTATGTGCACCATGTATGTGCCTGGTGCCCATGGAGACCAGAGGGTATCAGCTCCCTTTGAACTGTGAGTCCCCTGACATGGGTTCTGGGAACCAAACCCGGATCCTCTATGAGAACAATAAGCATGCTTCCCTGCTGAGCCACCTCGTCGGCCCCCAGAGTCAGTAACTTACTCCTGGCGAGGCTCCTCAGCCGGCAGCTGTTTTAAGACATATTCCTAGTGGTCCTAACCCACTCTCCTCCGAGGTGCTCCATGTGCTCGGCCTCATCTTCCAGTCTCCTTTAATGCCATCTTTAGTAACACCTGCTCTGGTTCTCCTTCTGGATTGTTTGTTTGCTTTTAAACTTTAAAAAATAATGCACTCGGACCTCAACTGGTACAGTGCTTGCGCGTGCAAAGCTCTGAGTTCAAGCCCCAGTACCACGTAAAACCAAACGTTCATTCAAGTCAAACAAAAAAAAGTAATTTGTTCTATTGTACACATTTATTGGGGGATAATATGACAATTTAATAAATGTATACAGTATAAAATGACTAAATGACACACACACAGTTAGCTCTGTGTGTGTGTGTGTGTGTGTGTGTGTGTGTGTGTGTGTGCATGTGGAGGCCTTGGTTGTTGTTCCTCAGGAGCTATTTGCCTTGTTTTTTGAGATAGGGCCTCTCACTTGAACCTGGGAATCGCAGATGAGACTAGACTAGCCAGCCTGTGAGTCCCGAGATTCTCCAGTCCCTGCTTCCCTGGCACCAGCACCCCAATTACAAACGTGCTCCACCCTGCCCAGGTTTGATCAAATTCAGGTTGTCATGCTTGACCAGCAAGCACTTAAATGACTGAGCTATCTCCCCCAGTGTCTCTTGGAGAACTGTAAAAATTACGTTACCATAGTGCATAAGTGGCCATTTTGTGAGTTATCGGGTAGGTGGGAATTTCTGTACGGAAATACAGTGATGGTGATCTTATCGACCGTTATAGCTCTGAGTTCTTCCATGTTAGGTATTGGCAATTATTTTATGTGTTCTTAAATCTCAGGTCAGGAGACTGAAGTCTCACCCCTCCATCATCATATGGAGTGGTAATAATGAGAATGAAGTGGCTTTGAGCGTAAACTGGTTTCATGTAAATTCCAGTGACTTGAAAACCTACATTGAAGACTATGTGACTCTCTATGTGAAAAACATCAGAGAAGTTGTTCTATCAGTAAGTAATGGCTTGGGTGCAGTAGAATTTAAGAATGTGTTTTTAAAATGCATAGGTCTCAATATTGGTGTGGTAGATCGTGTCTCTTTTAAGGGCAGTCTCTGAGACGGCACTTGAATTAGAGTATTTCATTATTATGCTACAGCATGTGAACGGATCCAGGGATTGTGTGTGGATCTCTTGGAAGACAAACTGTCTTTGGGATTCTCCACACGTACTCAGTAACCACTGTCGCAACTCTCGAGTTCGTGGATTCTCAGATGTTCACTGAGTCTCTAGATCAGGCGATTAGTGGTTTGCCACCCCTCCAGTTCTGTAACTGCACGTGCTAATGAAGATACACTTGTCTATGCTGATGTACACTTTGTTGTGAATCATACATGAACATCTTGGTCTGCTGTGAGAGTCCCTGGAATAAGGCAGTTCTGGTGGCCATTGTATCTGGGCTCTTCTATGATGGTTCTCTTTGCATGATTATTGTGAACTAGGCATATTGAACAGTATGTGCTAATATACATTGGCCTTTTTTTGTGTGGTGAGAAGGTGGTATTTTTTTAGTAACACTTTCAAAAGATTATTTTAAAAATTCTAATATTTACAGAGTGATTTAATAATCTGGCTGTCTTTACAAATTCGTGTCTGTAATCATATATTTGATATATTCTGAAACAATTTGAAAATGGAATATATTTATGAAACCAGTATGTGATAGGTAACATGTACCTATCATATACCTAGTCAATGATTTTATGCATGTATTTATTTAACAGGTTTATTTATTTTTATTTTTTGAACCTTTGCCCGCATGTATACATATGTACCACATGAATGGCTGGTGCCTGTAGAAGGCATTGGGTCCCCTGGAACTAGAGTTGCAGGTATTTTTGAGCCACTGTGTGGGTGTTGGAAAAATGGCACATCAGTTAAGAATACTTCCTTTTCATATCTGGTCAATGTAAGAAATTGACTTTAATGTCTGGTGATTTTTATTTAACAGCTTAATGATTAATTGCCCATGAGTCACATGGTCTTGTCTTGTCTATGAAATCTTTGGCAACTTGCTTAATCTCCACTTTCTCACTTATAAAATTGAGTTCGAAAGAGGAACCAACTCTTGGGTATTCTTGTGGGTCTTCGTCTCAAACTTCACAGGTGACTTCATTCTGGGTCTAAATGATGTGTATGTATTTCCTTGAAGAAGGATAGTGTTAAATGCTATGTGATAATTACTATTGTTTCCACCAAGGCTGCTTGTTCCTAGTGGTTCATCTTGGTCTAAACAAGCATCTAAGATCATGATCTAGAATTTCCTTCATTTTACAGATAAGATTCGGAAGTTAAGACCTGTCTAAAACCAGTAAGATTCTGAGTTGAGTTTTAAACTCAGATGTATTTGGCTTAATATGTAACAGTATGCTGCTGTGGTGGCTCATCAAGGAAGACACAGAGGCATATTCATACATGCAAACCCTGTCAGACTTCAGCAGAGGGAACACTATCCTGGCCAGCACCACACTGGGCAGTGGAACCCCCAGAATCTGAGCTCAGGTGTTTTTATTGATCCAGAACTCCTCAGGTGTTCTACTGATAGCGCATGCAGATCCTGAGCAATCAAACACCTCCAAATAAATCCAAAACCTGCAGACAATACAAAACGCCAAGACTTAGGCAGCCTCTCACCCAGCAATGCACAAAACAGTTATTTTATGCATAAGCAAAAATAAGCTCTACAACATCAGTAGCCTTTGTTCTTAGCCTGGGTTCCTGGAATGCAGCAATTTTGTCCCTAGGAAGAATTTGTCACAGTTATAGACACTTTAGGTAAAGGGACGTGTGCCACCTAGTAGGTGCTATAAGCTCAAGATGCTGCTGAATGTCTCATGACAAGAGACTCTTACCAACCAAATTTATTCCCACTATCAACCCAAAGGTCAATGGTGCCATGGTGAGAAACTCTGTGAGATGATGCACTGCCTCTGGGGTAAGAAAGGAGGGAAGCATGGCTGAGAACATTGGGAAGAGACGCCATGAGTCTTGGGCTCAGGCGCTGGTAATGGAGGAAGGACAGAAAAGATGAGCAGGACAATGCTGGCAAGGAGAGAGGTGACCATCCTGTTCACTTTCTCTCAGCCATTTGGCATTTCTAGGACTTGATGTTTTTTGGTTTTTTTTTTTAAGAAATCTATCTTACTGAATCAACATATTGTCCTTAAAATCATTTTATTTCTGTGTCTAGGAAGACAACAGTCGTCCTTTTATTGTGTCCAGCCCTACCAATGGGGTCAAAACCATGGCTGAAGGCTGGGTCTCTAAAGACCCTTACAGCAGCCATTATGGTGACGTACATTTTTATGACTATCTCAGTGATTGCTGGGATTGGAAGATCTTCCCAAAAGCTCGATTCGTGTCGGAATATGGCTACCAGTCCTGGCCTTCCTTTAGCACACTAGAAAAGGTAAGCCACTGGCCTCCTGATTTTCCTGTGATTTACAACAGCAGAGGGTGGCTTCGGAGAGTCAGATGAGAGCCACTTATTTAAATGCTAGTTCAGGAAAAGAATTCCACTTTAACGTTTAAGGAGCTAAAATCTTATAATCCGCACTTTGGTGGATAACTTTTCTGTATGTTTTCAACTGTGTGCCTTCAGAAGTGCTTAAAAGTTAAATGGGATCACAGGGAAGCTTACACTTGACTTATTTATTTGTTTGATTTTTTTTCAAGACAGGCTTTCTCTGTTGTAATTCTGGCTGTCCTGGAACTCACTCTGTAGACCAGGCTGGGCTCGAACTCACAGAGAGATCCACCTGCCTCTGCCTCCTGAGTGCTGGGATTAAAGGTGTGCGCCACCACCGCCCGACTTATGCTTGACTTACAATTGTGCATAAAAATAATTGTAGTTGATAAAAAGTTTGTTTACATATTTATTCATTTGCTCATCCATTTATTCATATTTGTTTATTTATTTATTTGCATGTACTCTTGCCACATGTGTGTGGTAGCTAGAGGACAACTTGCTGGAACTGGTTCTCTCCTTTTGCCATGGGAGTTCCGGGGAATCCAACTGTCAGGCTGGGCAGCAAATGCCTTTCGCAGCTGGGCCACCCTGCTGGCCCTATAGCTGGTACTTTCTATACAGCCTCATCGTTTATAGCTACCCAGAACTGGATAACCAACTGTATTACAAGAGATGACTGGGATAAGGGAGTCCCAGGCTGTGCTACCCAGTTTTATTTTCTCCTCCTCCCCTCCCCTGTGTCTTCCTTCTATTCCTCTTGCTTCTTTTTCTTCATATCGGTGTATCTGGTTTTCTGTATGGACATGTACTCTATCCCCAGAGACTTAATTTTAGAGTTGTGTGTACTCCCTTTAAACAGCTTTAAGGAGACACGGTTCTCTCAGTAAAGAATTTGCTTATTTTGTGTCTGTAACTCAGTGTTCTCACAGACTTGTACAGCCATCCTCACACTCTGATTTCAGGACATTTTCATCACTCAGAAGAAACTCCGATCCCACTGGCAGTCACTCTCTGCTCTCCTCTGGCCCTCCGCTCCGGCCGTGGGCGCCACTACTCTGTATCTGTATGTCTATCTATATTTCACAACTCGTGTGATTAGAATAACACATTATGTGGTGGTATGAGATTGGATTAACATGTTGCACTAGAAGGTCATTACCCCTTATTGATGACTATGTTTGATTGGATGATTTTCCACATTTGTTGATCCGCTTGTTTGTTGATGGACAGTTCTGTTATTTCCCTCTCTTGGCTTTCATGAAGAAAGCTGTTGTGAACATTGCTGTGTCTGTTTTTGAGTGAGCATTTTCAGATCTCCTGGGTGCGTACCTATTAAGGGCAGCTGCCGAATGGTTAGATAATTCTCTTTTAATGCTCAGAATTGTTTTCTGTAGTGATTGTGTCAAATAGCTTTCTCCCCAGCCTTTTCTGCTTCCTTTTCAACACTCTTTTCATTTTTAAAAACATTTTTGTGGAAATACGGTTTTACAGAAAATTTGCATTTCTTTGATGGCTGATTATTCTGTGATTCATAGATCAATAATTCTGTGATTATTTCTTTGTATGTTTATTGCAACATGTATATCTTCCTTTGAAAAGAATGTTTATTCAGATCCTTTGTTCATTTGATTTATTTCTTTTTAGGCAGGATTTTGCTAATTGTCCAGGTTGGCCTGGAATGCAATCTACAGTCTAGGCAGTTCTCAAATAAGGAATATGAGAAAGATTCTAAAACAGTAACTATTGTAATATAGTATTTGATTCTTATTTAAAATTATGGCATTTAAACAGAATATCAATAGTAGTTCATCATTCAGTCTTAAAAAACTAATAACAGAGCCAGGCAGTGGTGGCATATGCCTTTAATCCCAGCACTTGGGAGGCCGAGGCAGGTGGATACCTGTGAGTTCAAGGCCAGCCTGGTCTACAGAGTGAGTTCCGGGACAGCCAGAGTTACAACAGAGAAACCCTGTCTTGAAAAAACTAAAAAAAGTAGTTTCACTGCTAAGATCTGTAACTCTCATTCTTTATTCAAAAGGTCTCATCCAGAGCGGACTGGTCTTACAGTAGCCGCTTTTCCCGTCATCGACAGCATCATAGTAACGGTAACAAGGAAATGCTTCAACAGGCCCAGCTTCATTTCAGACTCCCCCAAGGGACAGATCCATTACGCAAATTTAAAGACACCATCTACCTAACTCAGGTAAGTCATTTTCAGTGCAGAGTTGACAGGTGTCTACACTAAACGTATGCAGTCATGCAGATTTCGTAGGCTACGTATGGTGGGAAATGTTCAGGTTCGCCTTCTCTTTATTATTTGGTCATTTGGTTTCTTCACAACATAGATCTAACCAGTAAGACCTGTTTCTAGTTTTTGGCTTTGTCTCCTACAAGAACAGCTTGTGAAGTTCTACAACAAATTGTGTATTAAAATATTCGTTAGTGTAAGATTAGTATAAAGGTTCAGCAAAGAAGGCAGAAATAGAGTTTCCCGAGGAGCACAGGAATGGTCTCACACGTGATGTAACTGCCTGGCTTCTGACTATGCAGCTCTGAAGTTTAGGTGGAGCAGACAGAGCTGTCGATGAAGTGTGCTGTATCAAGTACATAGGAAAATGAGAGTCCTCCCTGTCTGATTTCACCACTGACCTGAGATTCAAACGTGAGGGTTTGGAGCAGAGCCAAGCTTGCACGCTCCAGGTCTTGGTTTTGATCCCTGAGACAAAGACAACAAACAACCTGAAATGTGGCTGCAGCACAAGAAACTTCTTGGAGAGAACACAAGACAGTATCTTCATGGTTTCGAGACACGCAAAGGGTTCTTAAAGCTAGAAAACACTAACCACAAGCGAAAAGGTTGATAAATTACATTTCACTAAAATGATTGACTTTTGAAAAATTAAAAAAAAAACAAAGCACTACCAAGAAAAGAAAAAAAAAGGCAAGCTGCAGATTGAGGACCAACAGTTACAATTCATTTATATGTAGTTGGTCTGGCCTGGGTCTTTTTCTATCATGTCTGTTGCTTACGTATAAACACATATAGACAAATCACATATAAACCATACCTGGGCCTACAGCCCAACAGTCCTGGGGCTCAGGAAGGAGAAAGGTTAAAGAAGCAGTTCCTCTCTGTCGCCTGGCTGTCGTCAGATGCCCGACAAGTATGCTAGGAACAAATGGAAGCAGTAGAGGGGGCTCTAAGCTAGGGGTTGTTGAGGATGAACTCGCTTCCAGCGTAGGTGGTTAGCGCGAGGACCGGCTGGTGTGTGCCATGCAGTTTAGTCAGCCTTCAAGAGTGGTAGCTGTGACTCATAGAGTCAGGGAGTCTATCCGGGCACGCGGCTATTTGGAACAGACAGAAGCAAATAAGACAGGAGAACGAGAGGGTCCTTTGGAATAGTAGGAGAACTGAAGAGGCAGAAGAACCTACTGCGACTGTAAGACAAAGCCAGGGAAGGCTGTTCATGTTTGTGAAGAAGCTTGCTGCAAAGCCTTCTCAGTTCACACTTTTTTGCTAGTTACAGGATTTGGTCTACTAAAAGTGTCTAAAACAGTGACTTAGGCACATATCCTGTTCTTCAGAACCTTATTAATGACTAAGAGTGAGATTGGAGAAGATGAACCAGAGAAAGAGCTTATCTATCTATCTATCTATCTATCTATCTATCTATCTATCTATCTATCTATCTATCATCTATCTTCCCTCCCCCCCTTCCTTCCTCCCTCTCATTTGTACACTTTTTAATGAAAGTTGTATATAAGATTGCTTGATTCCTGCATCTTCTTGGTGCTTCCTTGTATTTGCTCTGATCCCTTCTTACTGGGCAAACTTGGCTTTCAGTTCCAGGATTATTTATTTGTTTGCAGTGTTTGTCCGGTTAGAGCCTGGCGATGGCCTCCTTGCTGGGGCTAGTGCTCCCAAGGACAGCTGTGCCTTTAGCCTTCTCTCACTGCACCCATTTAGTGTTGGAGGTGACATTTTTCATCTTGTAAACCCAGACTGCTTTGACAACCTGTTGACCGCGTCATGTCTGGTGCAGCCTGAATTTCATCGTCCTTTCACATGGGAAGATCAAATGTTATGCTTCTGTCTCAATTCTTTGGAAAGAGGAGAACACATACTGTCTTCAAGAATGTGAGATCCACTAGAAAAAGTCACAAAGGGATTGAACTTCATGTTGGTGACTGCTGCTCCAGTGATGGCTACGAGAGGGAAGAGTCCCGGGATATATTTCTAGTACACAGATTAAAGGTAGTCAAAGTAGCAAGGAATTTTAGAAAATACGTAATTGTTTTAATTGTGTGTGTGTATGTGTGTGTGTGAGAGAGAGAGAGGGAGAGAGGGAGAAAGAAAGAGAGAGACAGAGACAGAGAGAGAGGTGGGGGAGAGGGAGGGAGCACAGGTGCCTGAAGAGATCAGAAGTGTAGAATTCCCTGGGAGCCAGAGTCACAGGCAGTTATGAGCCACCCAATGTGATGCTGGGAGCTGCAGGTTGTAGGAACTGAACTTGGGTCCTGTGCAAGAGCAATCTGTGTGTGTGTGTGTGTGTGTGTGTGTGTGTGTGTGTGTGTTTTTGTTTTTGGTTTTTTTGGGTTTTTTTTTGGACAGGGTTTCTCTGCTGTAACTCTGGCTGTCCTGGAACTCACTCTGTAGACCAGGCTGGCCTTGAACTCACAGGTATCCACCTGCCTCGGCCTCCAGAGTGCTGGGATTAAAGGCGTGTGCCACCACTGCCTGTCATCAGTCCGTGCTCTTAACCACTGAACAATCTCCTAGTCCAGGAAAAGTGCTTTTTTCCTTTTAGCATTTCCAGTCTATATTTTTAGTCATGAAAATCTGAAGCTCTGCTGCAGTGTGGGAGTACCAGAGGGCATATGAAGGGAGCCCAAGGCCAGGAGTTCAAGCCACAGCACAGAAAGAAGGGAGGAAAGGGAGGGGAGGAGGAGAAATTATAGGGAGAAAGGTGGAGATAGGAGGGGAAAAGAGAAAAACAGGTTCCTTTCCTTGAGATCCCATCGAGTATAGCATTAGAAAGCATCAAGGCACAGTGCGAAACTGTGTGAAAGGAAGTCCAATTCTGAACCAAGGCTTGGTTGGATACTAAGGCTAAACGCTCAGACAAACCTCACAGTAGGAAAAATCCACGAGCAGATAACCCTACTGGTGTCAGTCTACCACCTGCTATTGCCTTGATTAGTCTTCCCTATACTTAAATTTCAACATAAAATATCTCTGTTTTCTTACTCAGCTTACTTGGCATGAGAATTGCCCTAGCTGGTAACACAACGAGTATGTGTTCTTTTGTATTGCAGTGGACTAGCTCCCTGTGGGAACAGATCACATTCACAGTTTTCCTATTAAAGGACGTTCATGTGGTTTCTAGCTGGAGGCCGTTAGAAATGCTGCTATGAACTGTATCTTAGATGACTATTAGTAGGCAAGTGTACTTGCTCGGCTATATAGCAGATTTACAAGGAAACTAAGTATTTAGCTTTGACAGAAACTGTCAGAAACCTTCTCAAAGTGGCTAAACAAACCGACACTTTGTCTAACAGCGTCTGGCAGTTCCAGCTGGCTTACCTTCTCATCAGCAGCTGGCGGTGTCAGTCTTTAATAATAGGGATTCTGGTGCGTCTTAAATGGCTTTAATTTTCACTTGTTTCATTAAAAATGAGATTAAGTAGCTGGAGAGATGGTTCAGTGGTTAAGAGCACTGACTGCTCTTCCTGGAGGAACCAGGTTTAATTTCCCAGCACCCATATGGCCACACAGAACTCCAATTCCAGGGAACCTAATGCCCTTGTCTGGCCTCTGTGGGTGTCAGGCACACACGTGGTACACAGATATATCTGCAGGCAAAGCACCTATACATATAAAATAACTTAGAAAAAAAAGAAAGTGATTAAGCATATATATATACACACACATATATATGTGTGTGTGTGTGTGTATCTTTGTATATATATGTGTGCGTGTGTGTTTATATATATGTATATATAGATAAACTATTTGGATATATATATATATACATACACACACACACACACACACACATATATACCAAAATATATATATATATCCAAATAGTTTATCTATATATACATATATATGCACACACATATATATACACATACATGTATATGTATGTATGTGTATATATAAACTATTTGTGTAGCTTTTATAGTGAGATGTTTATCAAGGCTTTTAGTTATATTTGGTAGGTTTTCTGTCTTTTTCTTATTTTGTAGAAGTTTTTCACCATGGATATCTCTTATCACACATGTGAGCTAGGGGTATTTCTCAGTGACACAGCACTTTCCTAATATGCTCTGGGTTTCATACCAAATACCATAGGAAAGATACGTGTGTGTGTGTGTGTGTGTGTGTGTGTGTACACACGTGCACATGTATGTACATGCATGCATGCAAATGTGAATGTGGGTATGTGTTTTGTGTCTATATGTGTATTCCATTGAAGGGAATGAAAAAGTGATTACTAACATAGCTCATGGCATATATCAGAATCCTTTCTAGACATCATGGTGATTAAATAATCAGGCAATCAGTGTTCTTCTAGGTTTCTACTATATGTTTGATATTTGGCCAAAAAGTGTTTTCAACCCTTTCACATGGAATCCTAACATCTCCAGAAATCATTGCTATTTATATTGTAAAGTGGATTTTTTGGCAATGTTTAGAGACTTCAACACAAGGCCTCATGTATGTAGTAGGCAAGCCCTTTGTCACTGGGGGAAAACTATAGCTACTATTTAATTTTATACCTGAGGAAACAGAGGTTCAGAAGAGTAATGTTTTCCCCAAGAACTCAAGTCAATGACTAGAACAAAATTTTGGTTTTGAAACTATGTATGGCATCCTGCCACCTTACAGCTGAGAAAAGGACAGCCGTGCAGCTATGGGGGCATTTGGTTGATGCATTAACTTTCAGAACCTGTTGGGACACTGGAGTAGATGAGGACAAGAGGTGGTTCTTCGGGAAATGCACAGTGTTTAGGTGGACTAGTCAAGTGAAGAGTCAAATAACCAAATTAGGGATGGAAGAGGAAAGAGTACATTTGCCCTACAGAAGCAGCAATGACTGTAAGGGAAGATGATGAACGCTGTGATAAGTAACATCAACTAACTTGTAAGAAATGGGTGTATCACCAGTGAAACTATGAAAACTGACCCAACAAGAAGTAGAATATCTGGCTAGGCCTATCACAACTAACCATATAGGGTTCATCCCCACTTAATTTAAGGTCATTTTAATTTATGATGAGCTTACCTCAATGAAATGGCATCGTAAGTCAAACATAATTTTTATTTTATTCTTTTGAACATTATTATAAGTGATACTGTTTATATTGTTTAATATTTATTTATATTATATTAATATATCTATATTAAACAATTTATTTAATAATTGTTTAATATAACAAGTGATATTGTTTAATAACTGTTATTTTTATTTGGCTATTATATATTCTAAACTTGAAAAACTCATTTCTCAACTCTAGCAGGATTTTCCTTTATTCTTTAAGTTATCCCATATATAAGATCATGTAACCAGCAGGTAGCAATAGTTTCACATCTTCTTTCCCCTTCTGGATGTCTGTATTTCCTTTACTCACACAAATGCCCTGGCTGGGATGTGCAGTAGGGCACTGAATAGAAGTGTCCTGGATCCAGTTTCACTCTGTTTCTGGGACAAACACTATGGGAAAAAACAACTTAGGGAGAAAGGTATTTGATTTACACTTCCAGGCCACGGTTCATCATTGAGTAAAGAAAAGGCAGTAATCAAGCAAGAACTTGAAGCAGAAACAGAGAAGTGCTGCTTGCTGGCTCACTCACAGGCTCAGACTTCAAGAGCAAGCTTTCTTAGATAGCACAGAATCACCCACCTAGAAATGCTGCCTCCGCGATGGCTTGGGCCCTCCTTCATCAATTGTGGAGACAACCCCCACAGACATGTCCCCACAGGATAATCTGATTTGGGCAATTCTTCAGTCAAGGCTTTCCTCTCACATGATTCTATGGTGTGACAAGTTGACAGTTTAAACTAACTAGGACAGCACCTAACCTACCAACCTAACCAACCCATATTCTAGAAACACTAGAATATGCTCTGCAACACACTCATCAGTTGTTTACCCTTCTGACCACATGCAGTTATAGCTTCATGGGAAGAGATTATTTTAGCACACAGTGTAAGCATCAGGAAACACAAGAAATAAAAATTTAAAATCGGACGCTCATTTTTTTTTATTGAATGTACATTTCCTTTTTGTCATTATAAAATTAAAGAATCATAGATCAAACCTCTATTATCTGGGGAAATTGGTTCTTAGGAATATAGTTCAAGAGGGACAAGATTTGCACATTGAAAACTGTAGGTGTAGAAATATGCATTGATTTATTTAGTTATTCTCATGGGTTCATGCAAAAGGCAGTCTATTCTTTGCTAATTCAATCCCATGTCCTAGAGGGTTTAAGCCTCCGTACAATCTAATCTCAAATCTAGACCTAGAAGGCTTCAGCCTCTGTACCTACTCTACAAATCTAAACCAAGAATGTTTCAGCCTCTGAGGCTTAGTACTGACTTAGTTCACACTGACTGGCTATCTTCTGAACTTCCACTTTTCAATCTGATTTGTAGTGTGAACTCCAAACTGTAAATCATAAACTGTCTATTTCTGACTCTCTGCTTTCTCTCTGCTTATTCTGGAATGTCTCTGATCCTCTTGGCTTCTCTTTCTGAACTAAACTGTCTATAAGCTGACTGCACTCAAACTACTTGATTGAACTTACTCTCCTTCTTCTGAACTTTACTCTTCCATCTGAACTCTCTTCTGTCTGAACTCAGCTCTCCAACTGAACTTCTGAACTGAACTGTCTATGGGCTGAAAGCCTCCTTTTATAACCTGAGAGTTGGGTGTGCCCTCACTCTGACTCAATCTCAGACTTCATTCTGATTCAGTCTCAGAGTTTGGGATTAAAGGCATCACTACCCATTGCCTTCAGAGCATGTCCTCTGTATCACACAGGCCTCTGAATGTGACCCCTTCATACAGGCCTTTGGATGTGATCCCTTCCTAGCTATCACACAGGCCTTTCAATGTAATCCTTTGCTAGAGCAGCCATGCTGCTGGATTAAAAGATTAAATGTTCCTCTACAGAAAACTCCCAAATAACTGTTGAAGGGAATTAAATAATTAAAACAACTCCTAATGTTCATAAATCAGAGGGCTTAATTGTTAAGATGACAGTACTCTCTTGAGTTGATCTACTGAGTCAATGTCTGCCAACATCTCTACTACTTTTTTGTTTTTTGTTTCTTTGTTTTTCAAGACAGGATTTCTCTGTTGTAACTCTGATTGTCCTGGAACTCACTCTGTAGGCCTTGTCGCCCTCGAACTCACAGAGATCTACCTGCCTCTGCCTACCAGTGCTGGAATTAAAGGTGTGCACCACCACTGCCTGGCTACTCTTCTGTTTTGAGAGATGGACAGGGCGATTCCACAATCCATCTGGAAATACAAGATATCCAGAATAGTCAACACAGTTTGGAAAAAGAAGAATAGAGTTGAGAGCTCATATTTCCAATATTAAAACTCACTGTAAAGCTACTGAATCGAGAGAGTGTGGTACATATTCATTCAGTAGACTGGAAGACTAGAAATAAACATGCTCTCTGTGGCTAATTGAATTTTTAGATTTAAGCTTTCGTTAGCTTCCTATTGACAAATAAAAATTGTATATGTTTGTGGTATGCACCATGATATAGACAACCATCGTAATAGTTAATCTCAATTGTTCAACTTTATGAGGTCTAGAATCATCTAGGACATGGACCTCCGGGTAGGTTGTGGGGAATTACCTTGATTGGGCTCATTGAAGTGGGAAGACATGTACTGTGGGTGGTACTGTTTCCTGGGCTGGGATCCTAGACTAGAAATGGAGAAAGTGAGGTGAACACAAAATTCATCAGTCTCAGAAGCCTGAAGCTTCTGCTGCTGTGACTTCCTATCACGATGAACTGTGAACCAGAACTGAGAGCCACAGTAAACCCTTTCTCTCTTAACTTCCTTTTGTCATAGCAGCAAGAAAAGTGACCAGGACACACATCCTGGAATGTCAAAACCAGGCTATTAAACACAGACACTATCTGTGACATGGATCACTTTCTGAGGTAACAACACTGAATCTGCTTTCTTAGCATTTTTGAAACATGTAATATCATCTTATTAAATACTGTCACTGTTTTCTACAACAGATCTCTTATGTCTCTTAACTGAGATTGTGTATCAGCATCTCCCTCTCCCAGCCTCTGGTAACCATTCCATTCAAGGCTTCCATGGGTTCAACTTTTTTTAAACTGCACATGTAAATGATTTTAAGCATGATTTTCGTTCTGCAGTTGGCTTGTGTCCTAGTTAGGTTTCTACTGCTGTGATAGAGTTTCACTATCAAAAGCAATTTGAGAAGGACAAGGTTGATTTGGCTTTCATGACCTAGTCTCAGTCTATCAATGAAGGGGAGACAGGGCACGAGTTCAGTGCAGGAACCTGGAGGCAGAGACCACGGAGGAACACTGCTTACTGGCTTGCTTCTCATAGCTTGCTCAGCCTGGTTTTTAATATAATCCATTATCACCTGACCAGATGTGTTGCTGCCCACAGTGAACTGGGCCTCCCACGTCAATCACTAATTAAGATCATCATCAAAACTTGCTTACAGGCCATATTGATGGAGGTAATTCCTCAATTGAGATTTCCCCTTATCAGGTACGTCAAGGTTTGTGTCTGGTTGCTAAAAACTAACCAGCATAGCTCGCTTACCTTAACGCAGTATCTCCAACGTTAATTAACATTGTCGCAAATGATACACTTTTCTTCTTTCCATTGTATACATACCCCACATTTTCCTTTCCTATTCATTTGTTGACAGGAGACTTAGGTTGATTCTGTACTTTGGCTGCTAAGAATAATATTACACGGAACATGGAATGTAGGTATTATTTTGATAAACTAATTTTATTTCTTTGGGATCTAAACCTACTAGTGTATCTGTTAGATTGTAATGGAGCACTATTTTAAAAAAATTTTTTTTGAGGACCCTCAAGAGTGTTTTTTAGTTTCCATTCCCAAGACAATAAAATGGGCAGAAGGATAGTATTTTCAGCAGATGGTATTGGAACCATTAGATATTCAAATGCAAAGAGTAAACACCACACCTGAGATTAACCAAAACTGACTTAAGCATAAGATGCAAAACTAGAGAAGAAAACATGCAACGAGCAAAGCAAGCACGACATGCTGAAGTACCCAGCTTCCAGGCACTCTGATAGCACTTGCCTACCAAGAACCTGAGTGCTGGCTACCTTCCCTAGAGCCTTGCTGATCTTGATTTCCAGGGTTTCCACAGTAGCTCCAGATTCACTCTCACAGCTCCATGTGCGACCCTCCCAGGGGCTGTTTTCACAGACTCATACCTGGTCTCCCCCAGCTTCCCTTTGAAACCTCCGTGGAAGCCTCTATGACCCTGGAACTCTTGCGTGTTGCCTGTCTGCCAAACCAGCATCACCAGAGAGATGTCAAGGTCCGCTGCCGGCGGAGTTATTCTGGGGCCACTGGAGTCCCAGGTGCAGTGGTTTCTGAATGCTCTACTGCCCTAGGCAGCCGTGAGTAAGCAGAGCACCCTAAGAGCCCCTCCTCAAAAGACTCTTCCCTTGGGAAGTCATTGAAACACATGTGTACTTCTTCATCACTGAGCCTGCGATGGGTGGGCCCTCTGTCGTGTTGTTTGTTCCACTAGAGTGCACTCGGCTTATTTTCCCACTCTGTGTACATCTTTGACGGAAAGATTATGCATGCTCCTTTTTTGGTCAAGTTGCAGTTATTTTAAACTCTTGTTTCTCTGCTTCTCGTTGTTCTGGATCTGTACATCTGGCCTAAGTAGTGAACGGAACCACTGTCGTGGTCTAAATGCTGTCGGGCTGAGATTCAGTTCCCACGGCTAGAGAAGCTAACCTGTCTCCTACAGAGTCTTGGTAGAGACAGTGTACATCCAGATTCTTTGCCATGACACTACTAATTCCCAACAGAATGCTCACTTCCAGCTGAAACCTCATCAGTCTGGCCTTTACTTTCCACATTCCTATTAGCATTTTGATTTCTGAGCCCCTACCAGAATTTCCCATTAAACTCTGCTCACTCACTGCCTTTTAGCGTTTTCCACCTAGCTTATTTCCCCGAACTTTCCCAAACTCTTTCTGCAAGTAAGTCCAGAAGTTCCCCAAAGCATCGCCACTATCACGATGAGTACCCTGCTTTGCTTTTCTCTGCCATTTTTTGCATTACTTTTCCATCACCAGCAAATATCTAGGACAAAATCCTTAGGAAGAGAAAAGGTTTTTTTTGGTGGGGGGTTCGAAGTTCTAAAGGTTTCAGTTTATGACTGGCTGGGCCTAATGCTGCTTTGGGCCTGTGGTAGTCTATCATGGCAGGAGCTCACCAAATTAAAGTGCTTACCTTAAGCAGGAAGTGAAAGTGGGGGTTCCACAGTCCTCTTCAAGGGGATACCCTCCAACCATCTAAAGACCTCTATTCTTACACCTTGAAATTTCCAACAGCTGTCTAGTATCAAGTTGGGGACCAAACTTTTAAATACTTGACGTATTTATCTAAACCACACAATGACTCTTAAAGCATTGTTCCTGACTGGTAATAACTGGTTTGGGTACACTCAGATCCGTGTTATTGGCTTGGCACTATCTGTATCTAGGACTGTGGGGTTTTCGTGGGTGCAGAGATCCGGAGGGAGGGAGTGGCAGACAGTCATCAGCCCAAGAACCAGAATCTGGGGAGAAGCCTCCACTGTGCCAATCTAGTTTATTTTTGGGGGAAACGGGTTTTTATGGAGAAAGTAGGGTGGCTCAGAAGAGAAAAGATCCAATAGCTTTGGTCTATGCTCACTAGACACTTCAATCAGCGTAGCTTAAGCTTGCCAACCAGAAAGGGAGGGATAAGGCCAGTAAAGGCCCAATCAACCAGAGGTTGTAGGTAAAGGCTCTTAGCCTATCTGTATAGCCAATATTGGTGAACAGGTTTCCATAAAGACAGGAGTGGGCATTGCCCTGGTGGGGCTTTTCAATGAGTGTGCCAGGTTAGCCATTTAAAGGGCCATGCACCCGTGTGCTGTGGTCCGAGGTACT
This sequence comes from Cricetomys ansorgei, assembly GCA_026225945.1. Taxonomy (NCBI): domain Eukaryota; kingdom Metazoa; phylum Chordata; class Mammalia; order Rodentia; family Nesomyidae; genus Cricetomys; species Cricetomys ansorgei. Next base: position 82,205 of record JAMJFZ010001038.1, on the reverse strand, counting down.
TGCCCAGCATAGGCACTGATGCCTGACTCTTTCTCCTGTCATCGGATCCAGTTGTCACCACCATAGGATGTGAGAGCCTGAAATGTGCTCAAGAGCCTTGTTTATCCTATTCTGTGCTGATTTCATTGTAATAGGTCCCTAGACAGAGAACCGGAGTAGTTTCCTTTCAGATAGCAAGGGCTAAGAGATCTACTTACCAGAGGGTGGATAGATGGCTCAGCAATTAAGAGAACTTGGTCTTGCAGAGGACCAGCGCCCACATGGTGGTTATATCTGTCACTCCAATTCCAGGGGATCCAATGCCCTCTTCTGACCTCTGCTGGCACCAAGCACACAGGTGGTACATGTACGTTCATACAGGCAAAACACACATAAAATAGAATGAATAGATCGAATAAAAAATTAAAAATAAAGATTTTAAAAAGAGACCTGCTTTCATTTTCAAAATTTTTAAAAATTGAAAATTCTAAGGGATTAATGGTATTTACCTGGTAACCTAGAAAAATAAATTACAGCATAGAGGTTAACTAATGTTCAAATGGATTACAGAAATAACTATGTTTTCAGTAGCTGTAAACATGCAAATATTTATAGGAACTGACCAGTAATTTAAGTAGATGAGGGTATGATTATTGAGGATTGTGGCGCTGGGATGTCACTCAGAGGCTGAACACTTGCTGAGCATGTGTGACACCGAGGTGTGTTAGCTACTTTTCAATTGTTATGACAAAACACCGTTACCAAGGCGACTTATGAAATAAAGCATTTCATTTGAGGTCCACAGTTGCAGAGGGTAGACCATCCTGGTGGGGAGCGTGGCAGCTCACATGTTGGGACTGTAAACATGAGGGGAAAAGAGACGCCAACTTGGAAATGGCATGGACTTTTTTAAACCTCAAAGCTCATCCCCAACAACACACCTACTCCAACAAGGCCACACCTCCTAATCCTTCCCAAACAGTTCCACCAACTTCAAAACAAACGTTCAAACACATGAGCCTGTGGGGGCCATCTCATTCAAACCACCACACTGGGATTGGTTCTCAAAAACGAACAAAATAAAACAATAAAAATAAATATCTATTGAGGACTTGGCAAAATGGAGTATGCTTGTTCTAATTTAAGACACTAAATGACAAAAACCTCAACACAAGCAGCAAAACACACCCATTCTATGGGCCAATTAAACCCTGGGAGGGTCTAAGTTCAGCCTGGTCATTGCTGGCTTATGGCAACATCCTTACCAAAGCAAATGTCGACATGAAACAAAAGCATTGAGCTTCATCTCATATGTACTCTTACATATGTGCACACATGCCTTCATATATGCATACATAACACACACATACATACATATCTATTTTTTATTTTTGAGGCATTGTCTTAGGTATCTCAGGCTGGCCTTGAGCTTCCGATCTTCGTGCCTCGACCTCTGAGTGCTGGAACTACACTCACACATCACTGGGTCCACGCTCACTGTGCCGTATATTATCATCAAAAGAGACAGCACAAAGAAGGAAAAAACTGAGAACAGAAAACACTAGCCCTTGTATTTAAAGAAAAATGTTAGAAACCATTTTTTACTAACACCTAGTATTTGAAACACACACACACATACAAAGTGAGAACAGACTGTTTTTGAATTACAATATATGTTAATGAGACCCCAAAAGAGTTTAGAGCCAGGTGAATAATTTGGACCCTATTGGAGTTTTTTTTTTTCCCTCCATGACAGAAATCAAATTTCCCCTGAAGAAGAAGGAAAGGCATGCTAGGTCCACCAAAGCCATCAGGAAAACATCTAGCTGTGGCTTGTTTTAGAGTCAACCAAACATGAACCATTCTTTTTACGTGTCTTGGCTTTGCCCTGAGAGTTTCATCTCTGCTTGATGTAGGTGATGTCTTTCCTTACTTTGGCATGTGCTGATACCTCATTCCTGCATTGTACTTCTGGTGCTTGCTTTCCTCCTATTCACCTTAATTTATACATCTAGATCTAAGGAAAGTAGCTTCTGTCCCAAACACATTGAAAGGCCCACTTTGTCAATTCTGCAATTTATGGCTGTCGATTATGCAAATTAAGGCTGACTCTGGTCTCAGAGCTATTCTCAGAGTGTCCCATGCTCCTTAACCTTGTTGGTATGTGAGGAATGGTGTAACCTTTGGGGATAGTTTGGGTCCTGGGTGTTCTGGAATCTTGAGTTA